>CM033324.1:52718365-55118365 GCA_019359835.1 Pharus latifolius | reverse complement strand
CACCTCCCTTCAAGAAGCGGACAATGCCTCTGACATTCTCCTAGGTAGATTCTTGATCCAGTCTGCATCTGCTTTAATACTGTTTGATCCTGGAGCTACAAACTCATTCATATCAGAAGATTTTGCATTTAAAGTGGGAATACCTATGGTACCTCTAGGGTACTCTATGGCTATACAGACCCCAGGAGCTAAGCTACCTGTATATTCAGCTTGTCGTCATATAACCTTCGAATTAGAAGGGGTAGAGTTCTTGGCTAATCTATTAGTCCTAGAACTGCAAGGCCTAGACATTATAATAGGAATGGATTGGTTATCCCAGCATAAAGGTCTAGTGGATTGTGAGAAGAAAACTCTAAGCCTTGTTAGTAACTAAGGGAAGGAAGTCCTATTCCATGCGGAAAGATCATCGGTCGAAAAATTGCAAGGATCAGTCCATGCACTTCAGGAAGTATGCTTGGATCAAGTGCCCACAGTACATGAATACCCGGATGTATTCCCAGAAGAACTCCCAGGGATGCCACCTGACAGGGAGATAGAGTTTACCATTGAGCTTAAACCAGGAGCGGCACCTATAGCTAAGAGACCATATAGGATGCCGGTAACGGACTTAGAAGAGTTGAAAAATCAGTTAGAGGAACTGGAGGGTAAAGGATTTATCCGACCCAGTGCTTCACCTTGGGGAGCTCCAGTTTTGTTTGTAAGGAAGAAAGATGGAACCTTACGAATGTGTGTAGATTACCGAGCTTTGAATGAAGTCACTATTAAGAACAAGTACCCATTACCAAGAATTGATGACTTGTTCGACCAACTTCGAGGAGCCAAAGTATTTTCTAAGATAGATTTGAAATCTGGGTATCATCAGCTGAAAATCAAGAAGGAAGATATACCGAAGACTGCTTTCACTACAAGATACGGGCTATATGAATTCACAGTAGTGCCCTTTGGATTGACCAATGCTCCGGCAGCTTTCATGAATATCATGAACAGTACGTTTATGGATTATCTTGACAAGTTCGTCATAGTATTCATAGATGACATTCTGATATATTCCAAGAGTACGGAAGAACATGAGCAACATTTACACCTAGTCTTGGGAAGGCTACGAGAGAGGCAATTTTATGCCAAGTTTGACAAATGCGAATTTTGGATGTCAAGAATTTCATTTCTTGGACATGTGTTGACAGCAGAAGGAATTTCAGTGGATTCAGCTAAAATCTCCGCAATCAAGGAATGGAAGCAACCTACCTCAGTTTCAGAGATTAGAAGTTTCTTGGGATTAGCAGGGTATTATAGGAGATTCATTGAAGGATTTTCCCAAATAGCCAAACTCTTACGAACCTGCTAAAGAAGGATGTTGCATTTGAATGGACCATCAAGTGTGAAGAAAGTTTTCAGAAGCTGAAGCAGAAATTGACAACAACACCGGTCCTCACATTACCAAACAGCAAAGAAGATTTTGTAGTTTACTGTGATGCTTCAAAGCAAGGAATAGGCTGTGTGTTAATGCAGCAAGGTCGAGTAGTAGCTTATGCTTCACGTCAATGGAGACCACATGAGGAAAATTATCCGACTCATGATTTGGAGTTAGCAGCAGTGGTACACGCTTTAAAGATATGGCGGCATTATCTCATTGGACATAAGTGTGAGATCTTTACAGATCATAAAAGCCTCAAGTATATCTTCACACAGACGGAGCTCAATATGCGTCAGCGCCGATGGCTCGAGCTGATCAAGGACTACGAC
The DNA here is from genome assembly GCA_019359835.1 of Pharus latifolius. Taxonomy (NCBI): domain Eukaryota; kingdom Viridiplantae; phylum Streptophyta; class Magnoliopsida; order Poales; family Poaceae; genus Pharus; species Pharus latifolius. The sequence continues at coordinate 55,116,622 of CM033324.1, read as the reverse complement.
CTGAGCATACTCTACCATCCAGGGAAAGCCAACGTAGTGGCAGATGCCTTGAGCAGAAAGGCTTATACCCTACAAGGAGCTACACCCAAAAACCCGTGCTTACGGCAGGAATTTCAGAATCTCGAAGTAACCATAGTGCCATCTGGGATGTTAACTACATTGACTGTGGAGTCTCAACTCCAAAAGCAGATTGAGGATGCTCAGAAAGAAGATGAGGAGATACATAAGATCAAGAACCACATCAGATCAGGAAAAACCCAGGATTTCATTGAAGATCATCAAGGAATTGTATGGTATCGGGGAAGGATTTGTGTGCCCCGAAATACAGACCTCAAAGAATTAATTCTTTTCGAAGCACATAAAACCCCATACTCACTACACCCTGGAAACACCAAGATGTACAAGGATCTGAAGACGCAATTCTGGTGGAATGGGATGAAGAGGGAAATCGCGGAATATGTCGCAAGATGTGACACTTGCCAAAGGATTAAGGCCGATCATCAGAAGATAGCCGGAAAGCTGCAACCCTTACCAGTGCCAACTTGGAAATGGGAAGAGATTGGTATGGATTTTATCACAGGACTTCCCAGAACACAAGGGGGGTATGATTCCATATGGGTCGTTGTGGACAGACTCACGAAAGTTGCTCATTTTATACCAGTCAAGAAAACGTATAATGGCAACAAATTAGCGGAGCTATACCTGCAGCGAATAGTGACACTGCATGGTATCCCGAAAAAGATCGTTTCAGATCGAGGAACACAATTCACATCCAAATTCTGGAACCGACTCCACAAAGCTTTGGGAACCCAATTGCAGTTTAGTACTGCATATCATCCACAGACAGGAGGACAGACTGAACGTGTAAATCAAATCTTGGAAGACCTTCTCAGAGCTTGCATCTTAGATTATGGAACCTCTTGGGAAAAGTGCTTACCATTTGCGGAGTTTACTTATAATAACAGTTACCAAGCTAGTCTACAAATGGCACCCTTTGAAGCTTTGTATGGGCGCAAGTGCAGAACTCCACTACATTGGGACGAGCCAGGAGAAAGGCAAGTCATTGGACCCGAACTAATCGAAGAAGCTGAAGCACACGTCAAGCTCATCAGAGAACGATTAAAGGCAGCACAGTCACGCCAGAAGAGCTATGCCGACAACCGAAGAAGGGAATTGTCGCTTGCACCAGGCGAATCAGTTTATCTCAAGGTTACACCGTTAAAAGGGATGAGAAGATTTCATCAGAGAGGAAAACTGTCCCCAAGGTACATTGGGCCATTCAAAGTCCTTAAGAGGAAAGGAGAGGTATCTTACAAACTAGATTTACCATCAGATCTTGGAGAAATTCATGACGTGGTTCATGTCTCGCAACTCCGTAAGTGCCTCAAGGAACCAACGGATCAGATAGAACACCAGGGAATTCCGCTTCAGAAGAATCTCACCTATCTCACTCAACCACTGCAAATACTGGCTAGTGATGAGCGTCAACTCAGAAGAAAGAAAATCAAGCTTTGCAAGGTTCAATGGGAAGATCACTCAAAGGAAGAAGCAACTTGGGAGAAAGAGGATGATCTGCGGCAGGCTTATCCCTACCTCTTCCCTTCTCTAGGTAAATCTCGGGGCGAGATTTCTTTAAGGAGGGTAGGCTTGTAACACCCTAGTTTTGGGGGTGAAAAGTTTCGCATAAAAACCCTGCATGCATGTATTCCTGTAGTAGTAGCCAGATCAGCTGAACTCTAATCTCCCCCAAACCCTAAAAATCTCCAAATCTATTCTATAGATCCAGATCAAGATCTGACCATCCAGATTTAACCTACCAGTTACCCTGAAGATAAAAGTCTTCAGGAGCCAGATCAAATTCTGAGCCTAACTCTCAGTACCTAAGCCTCTCTCTGTTTTCGAAAACAGGAAAATTCAGATTTACCCTAAGTACCCCAGTTTCCAGATGATTGAGTTATCTTGATTTAACCTTATCCAGACTCAAGTAACCCCTGGAATATGTTCCTAGGTTCATCCTCAACTCACTCCAAAAAGTTGGGAGCCAGATTAATTCATCTAAACACTTTTCGCAGTTTAGTCCAAATTTTACTGCGAATAAGTCCTTTTCTGTTTACCTGGAAGCCTGAAAAGGCTAAAATCCACGAATCAATTCCAACTCCAGAATTTCTTCAGGAAACACCTTCCAAATACTATTTGATACGGATCTCCCTTTTGATCAGACTTCAAAATCTCTCTCCAATCACCAGAATTCGAGATCGACAAAATCTAGATTTAGTTTACCCTAATTTTACCCTATTTTCGAAAATAGGTGAAATCCCTCAAATCTTATCAAACTTTCTCCAAATTTGAGCTAAAAGAGTACTAATAGAAAGGTTATACTCAGCCATGAAATCAATCCTCAAATTAACCATCTCTAAGACAGAAATTGCAAATCAGTCCAGATTTCAAATTAGAATCCTTGCAATTTGGTCCCTGGTTCGACCAGAGACACTGTGCACGACCGCGACCACCGCGCTGCCACGCCAGGAGCTTCGTCGCCGGTGAAGCCCCGTGGTCGCCACCCCTGCCACCGCGTTCCTGCCACGTGTGCGCACGTCGTTCGCCACCGTGGAGCCACCGCGGCCGCACCAGCATCTCCAATTTTGCCCGCGCGCGCACGCCATCGCTGCAGCCACTGCAGAAGCTCCGTGCCACGTTGCAAGCATGCCGGAGGAGCCCGTCAGTTCGCCGTTGCATCACCCGGGACAGCGCACGCCAGCCTGCAAAGCCGGCACGGCCGCTGGAGCGCGTCACTTCGCTGCTGTCCCGCCCGGCCAGTCAATTCGCCGTCGATTCACAGCTCCAAGTCTCCAGGCACTTTCAACCGTTGCTGCTCACTTCGCCTATTTAAGCTTGCCCTGGCCTTTGCCTGCACACACGCACACCAGAACTCACCTCAGTCTTCAATCTCGCCACCTTCATTGTCTTCTTCGGCGAGCTCGAGAAGAGGCTCACGGTGCCAAGCCTCTACACTGCTTCCTCCTCGATTCCAGCTACTTCAGTAAGCTCCTCTTACCTCCCTCATCATACTCGAGCATGTAATTGACTTCAAACCTCTCCAGTCGCCGGCAATTTCCTTTTCTCTCCAGCAACTCCGGCGAGCAATTAATCCTTAACCAAGTCAAATTAGCTCTCGAGCCTGTAATCAAACATGATCAGTGGACTGATTAGAACACATCTAAGCAACCAGAATCGAAGAATTTGCTAAAATATGAAAATCCCCAACTGTGCACCTTGCATGTGAACTGGGGCTCGCTGTTAAGCTTCTCTGGTATTTCCCCAGCCAATCTAGCTTCACACCTAGCTTACTTATGCCCCAGAGACCATCCTCAAGCAAGGAATTAAGTTTATTTGCCCTAGAACAGAAATGCCCAATTTCGGTGTCTTCTTCCCTAGCTCCGGTCGCCGGATTTTGTTTCCGGCCGTTTCAACCCCAACCACCTTGTCTAGTAGATGTGCCTCGACCCCATGAGCATTTTTGCCTTCTAGCTCGACACCTGGATCGGCCCAGATGAAGAGGTATCGCCATGCCAAAGTTTTGTCCAGAAACTGTTGAGAACAGCTCGGCCACCGTGTTCTTCGCCGGATTTCATCACTTTCCGGCCATCTCCTACCCTAGGTCCTGTTGAGACATTTGTTCCTGTTGCAAATGCCTAACCACCAGACAAAGTGGTGCATCATTTGGAGCCCTGAGTCAAAAGATATGGCTAACCCTAGTTTCTGGCCGTGTCAACCCTATGCCAGGCTATGTCAGCCAGTGGCATTGAGCCTTTTCACCCACTTCCAGCCATGCACTTTGAAAATAACTTTGTCCCTTAGACTCCTGATGTTGTGATCTACACTTTTCTCTACTGTCACAACTTGAGTTGAGCCCTCTATCACCCATCAACCTTATGTCGATGCCTTGAACCGAATGCCAACCTAAAGACATTCGCTGTTTTTGGGCGAACCAGTCACCACCTTGATATTACCCTGATATTTTGGAACCTTGTGAACCTTAACAACTAATCTTAACCCTAGTTACCGTAGTTAAACTCAAATCGCTTTCAAACCTTGTATCACCAGAGTATTTTCTCCTTGCATCTTTGCATAGAATGAATTGTAATGCCTGTTTGCTTGTTTGGTCTTGTTCAGAGCAAGAGTCCGGGGTTGAAGATCTTGTCGCTGAACCGTCATCGACTGCTGATACTTACGACGCCGAAGGCAAGTCATACTTTGATCATATTGAAACCCATATAATATGAATTGCTATGCTATTCCATGAGTAGATATCTCATTAATATTGCATGTGTGGAGATCAATGATATTATGGCAGTGATAGATTGAATACTTGAGAAATGTGAACTTGATAAGATAGCAAGCCACGAACTAATAAAAGTATAAACATGTACATTTATATTCATGAAATAGAACCCCTAGCCGTGACCAGTATTTTGGTATGGAATGGTGGTAGCACTGGAGGTGCTTGGCTGCACTGGATGTGCAGGCACTGAAGGTGCATGGTTTGTGGTATGATCTGGTCACTGGCATGTAAGGACTAGAACCTTGTGTTATGCGTCTAGTGGCATGAAAAACGTACCAACCACTTACCTGGTATGGGACAGGCGCAACCTAGTAGCTTTCTTAGTATTATCAGTTCCCTGCATGGCTTGTCGATCCGGTTTCTCGCGTGGAAACTGGTGGGACGCAGTTCGTCCATGAGTGATGTGAGATCAGAAAAATTATGAGAGGATAAGGTGTAAAGAAGGAAGACGCCCTACGCCAGATTAAGTCGTGCGCGACTGTAATCAAAAGAGGTTATGTGTCCTGCGGGAACATAGACCCAGGCTAGGAAGTAAGGCAGTGGGGAGGACCCACAACGGTACTTGGGACGGTATTGTCCATTTACCGGGCAGGGATACTGTTAATACTAGACTGCAAAAACGTTGTGTGATCTCGGCCTTGTCACATGCGTTTAAGTCGCATGGAGTTGGCCCGACTTGGAAGTCGAGTGAAAAAGTGGATTTAAAAAGAGGTACATCTCTGCAGAGTTTAAAAATGTATTCGAATACTTCGTACTCCCGAGTTTTAGGAGTATGCCGCGGTGGATTAAATCCATGGGGTGTGACACAAGTATTGTTTTATAAACTAAAATTTGTTAGCCCAAGATTACCCAAGTGGCATGTGTTGTCATGATAAGGGGCGTTGCCGTGGGCTGTCATGTGTTGACGTGACGCGGTAATACCATAATATAGAGATCATGTGATAATTAAGAGGCATGTGGTTTATGCCCTAAGTTATGAAATACTGTTATGAGTATAAGATTGAAAGGCTTGAATAAAGATAATGTGGTATGAGGATATATCGCCTTGGATATGGGATATATGTATCACCATCAATATGATTTATTTACTGCCATGGGTATGATCAGAAGTTGAGTAAGAATTGAGAAAGAAATGTATTTTGGGAAAAACCTTTCACTCCTTCCCCAATAGCATAGGTTCATGTCATATATATATATATATGTATCTCTACCTTCCCTATGACTTGCTGAGTACGTAAGTACTCACCCTTGCAACAACTCATCAATAGATGGAGCGTTCTACGACCTTGGAGGATACCCTGAAGATGCTGCGGACCCAGGAGATGATGAGCAGTTTCCTTCGGAGCCCTGATGTGGTGCTGTCTTGCTGTCAACCTCTGTTTCCTGTGGATTGCTTTTGGGCCTAGCTTCCGCCGACTAGATGTGTTATTTTGTTAGACCCTTGTGCCTTGTAAAGCACTGTACCTCGTTTTGTACTAAGGCCTGATGGCCATACAATTATGACTATTGTACTATTTTGCTGCTGCAATGTAATCCTGTGATTGACTCATCCTGGGAAGTCAAGTGGTTTAAGGGACCAGCTGCACCGAGCTGGGCTCCTCACAGGTGATGTCACTGTCGTGGCAGACGTGACAGCTCTAAATCTAGGTGAATTTAATAGAATTTGTAAACTTGAAACGGCCCATGATATTTGGAGAAATCTTATGGATATTCATGAAGGAACCTCGATGGTCAAGGATGCTAAATTATTTATCCATAAGGGCAAATTTGAAAAGTTTGCTATGTTGCCCAATGAAGATGTATCGGAGATGTTTAACCATTTAAATAACATTGTAAATGAGTTAAAAGGGCTTGGTATGGATGTCACAAATGTGGAATTTTGTCATAAGTTTCTTAGAGCTTTACCTTCAAAATATGACACAATTGTAACCTTACTTGTGCGTTCAAACTTGAAGAGTGTGATTCCGTTGGAAGTCTTAAGTGAGATTCTCACTCATGACATATTCAAGAAATCTCAAGAAGAAGTGAAAGATGAGGCTTCCGACTCCAAGAAGAAGAACATAGCACTAAAAACTCAAGCTTCCAAAAGGGAAGACAATGAAGAAGAAAGCGATGAGAGAGACACCGATGAGGAAATGGCTCTCTTTGTGAGAAGGTTCAAACAGTTCATGAAGAAGAGATATCAAGGAAAGTCCTTCAAGAAAGGACAATCATCCAAGAGGAACCCATTTGAAGAGAGAAGGTGCTTTGATTGCGGTGAAAAGGGTCACATCTCCACACAATGCAAAAACAAGGAAGAAGAAAAATCAATGAAGAAGAAGAAGTACGAAAAAGAAGGAGAAAGCAAGAAGAAGGTTTTCAAGAAATATTATAAGAAGAAGAAGGATGGACAAGCTTGCTTCATTGAATGGGATTCGGATGCTTCAAGTTCCGATTCCGATGATGAAGATGAAGCATCACCCAAAGGACTCGCCGGGGTAGCTATCAAGGAAGCTCCATCTCTATTCTCCACTCCTCATTGCCTCATAGCTAAAGGAGAATCGAAGGTATCATGTGACGAAGATGAATACACTTATGATGACCTAGTTGAGATGATCACCGGTTTTGATGACTGTATGAGTAAAGAGAAAGAAAAATTCAAGGAATTGAAGAAGAGATACAAAACTCTTCAAAATTCCTATGAGGAGCTAAACACATCTCATGAGAGTCTCAAGGAAACTCATGAGATGCTTAAGGAAGCTCATGACTCACTACTTACTCATAAAGCCAACAAAACGGGTAATGAAATAGGCATCACTTGCAATATTTTGAATGACTTGCCCATGATGTCTACTTCTAGCATATCTACATCTTGTGAAGATTTAATTGAATTTCCTTCTAGACCTAAAATTGATGATAATGTGCTTAGTCTTGAGAACAATGAACTTAAGGACAAAATTGAAAAACTAACCAATGATCTAGCTAAATGCTATGTAGGAGAATCAAAATTAAGACATCTTCTAGATAGTCAAAGGTTTTCCTTAAGAAAAGAAGGACTAGGGTACATTCCTAAAAAGGGAAAACAAGCTTTTGTCCCATCTAAAACCGTTTTTGTAAAAGAAAAGGGATATTGCAACAAATGTAAAAGTTTAGGTCACATTGAAAAGAATTGCTATGCTAGCAAAAGTAATTCATCTCTTGTATTCAATTCTTGCTATGTTTTAAAGAAAATGAACAATGGCCATGATAAAGCCAAATTTGTTGGAACCCCGATCATTGGTGCCAAAAAGAAAGCCATTTGGGTCCCAAAATCCTTGGTAACTAACCTCCAAGGTCCCAAAAAGATTTGGGTACCTAAAAGGACCTAACTTAAATTACAAGGCCGGAGGACAACATTGGGTGCTCGATAGTGGATGTACTCAACATATGACCAGTAATCACAACATGTTCTCCTCTCTAAATAACAAAGGTGCGGAATATGACAAGATCACGTTTGGAGACAATAGCAAAGGAAAAGTAAAAGGTTTAGGTAAAATTGCCATCTCAAACGACCTCTCCATATCTAATGTATTGCTTGTTGAATCTTTAAATTTCAACCTCTTATCCGTAGCTCAACTTTGTGATCTTGGTTTTATATGTGCATTTTATCCAAAAGAAGTGATTATCACTAGTACTAATGATAATAGGTTGATTTTCAAAGGTTTTAGACATGGCAACCTCTATTTAGTTGATTTCAATTCAAATGATGCTAATCTTGGTACATGCTTGTTTACTAAATCTTCTAAAGGTTGGCTATTGATGAGGACATCACTCCTATGCATACGCCCGAGACTCCTCCAGTTGTGATGCAAGGACCCATCACAAGAGCACGAGCACGGCAATTGAATCAACAGGTGAGCTCGTTCCTAAGTGCCCGTGTATATACTTGTGAGGATAGTATGCTACCTAATGATATTATTGATTATATTGTACTTAGGAACTTTGGAGAGGATCATGAAGGCCTTGGGAACCAGCAAGGGCCAGGAGGGAGGCAAGGAGGGCGTCCAAGTCAAGTTGGAGTCCCAATTCATCTCGGAGTCGGAGTCCCAATTCATCTCGGAGTCGACTACCTCGGCCACCAGGAGCAGTGTTCACTAAAATCGTCGCCCAAGCCACAAACGGACTCCGATTTCAATGATCCACATATTTATCGAAAGCTAAGGAGATAACCTTTCCAATGGCACCGGTTTCAGGTCAATTGGACTGCTAAGTCGACGGATATTCGCGTTACAAGTTGGCGGACAGAATCTGTCCCAGGGTGCTGCGTCACCAATTTGGGCCTTTGGCCCATGTATCGTGTTGGAGTCCATCACGGACACGTCTAGGGTTTCTAGGACGTCCCTTAGCCCTTATATTCAGTAGCCGCCGCTAGGGTTTGCTTTGGGTTTTGCTTAGATTAATCTGTCAAAGAACAGTTTCGCCGTGTATCGGTTTGTGGAACCCCAACTCATGAGATTCAATTTATATTTGCAATATTTCAGATTGCTTCTTTCTCGTTCTTGCTTGTGTTCTCGATTCGCATGCAGGGATAAGCCTTCTTGGCGAGGTCAATCGTGTTTGTGCATGGTTGATAACCAACGGAGCCGTGGTGTAGCGATTGCTGGGTTCGGATCGGTTCTGATCGGAAGCCGGATCGTCAACGTCGAGTCTCCACCAATCGACTTACCTCTACCTGTCGGAAGATCGGGCCACCGTGCGCATCAGCTATGGCATAGAAGGCTTGGGCATGTTGGAATGAAACAACTAAATAGACTAGTTAAACATGATTTAGTAGTTGGATTAAAAGATGTAAAGTTTGAAAAAGATAAATTATGTAGTGCTTGCCAAGCCGGAAAACAAGTTGCAAACTCACATCCAACTAAAAGCACAATGTCAACTTCTAGTCCACTTGAATTATTGCATATGGATTTATTTGGACCAACTACTTTTGTGAGCATTGGTGGCAATAGTTATTGTCTTGTCGTTGTAGATGATTTTTCTAGATATACATGGATATTCTTTTTACATGATAAGTCAATTGTGTTTAACACTTTCAAAAGCTTTGCTCAAAGGGCCGAAAATGAATTTAGCTTCAAGATCAAGAAAGTGAGAAGTGACAATGGCTCCGAATTCAAGAATACCAAGGTTGAAAATTGGTGTGATGATAAAGGTATTAAACATGAGTTTTCGGCCAAGTATACACCGGAGCAAAATGGAGTAGTCGAATGAAAGAATCGGACATTGATAGACATGGCAAGGTCTATACTTTCAGAGTACAATGTTTCGGACACCTTTTGGGCTGAAGCAATCAACACCGCGTGCCATGCATCAAATCGTCTTTATTGTCATCGACTACTAAAGAAAACTCCTTATGAGCTTCTCATTGGAAGGAAGCCAAATATTTCCTACTTCCGAGTATTTGGATATAAGTGCTATATCTTGCGGAAAGGTACACGCTTATCTAAATTTCAAAGTAAATGTGATGTAGGATTTCTATTAGGATACTCATCAAATAGCAAAGCATATCATGTCTACAACCAAAACTCCGGTTTGGTTGAGCAGACACATGATGTTGAATTTGATGAGACTAACGGCTCTCAAGAGGAGCAAGACAATTTGGATGATGTAGGTAATGAAGGGTTGAGAGTGGCAATGAAGAACATGACCATTGGGGATATCAAGCCGAAAGAAGATAGTGATCAAGATGAAGATCCATCCACTCAAGCTATCCCCTCTTCATCAACTCCTCAACATGAAGATCAAATAGTTGAAGTGGTCAATGTGGAAGACTCCTCTCAACAACAACCGGAAGTACCTTCTACCTCTATCCCACAAATCCCGGTTGATCATCCAAGAATTCATCACTTAATTTCCAAAGATCACCCCGTCGATCAAATTGTTGGTGACTTGCGTAAGGGTGTCCAAACTCGTTCTCGTCTTGCTTCATTTTGTGAAAATTACTCTTTTGTCTTCTCTTTTGAGCCCACACTTATAGATGAAGCATTAAAAGATACGAATTGGGTGAATGCTATGCACGAAGAATTAAACAACTTCACCCGCAACAATGTTTGGGAATTAGTAGAAGAACCAAATCCGGATGAGCATAATGTCATTGGAACCAAATGGATTTTCAAGAATAAACAAGATGCTAACGGAGTGGTAGTAAGAAACAAGGCAAGATTGGTGGCTCAAGGATACACTCAAGTTGAAGGTTTGGACTTCGGTGAAACCTTTGCTCCCGTAGCTAGACTTGAGGCTATTAGAATCTTACTTGCTTTTGCTTCATCTCATAATATTAGACTTTATCAAATGGATGTCAAAAGTGCATTTTTAAATGAAAAAATTAATGAATTAGTTTTTGTTAAACAACCTCCCGGTTTTGAAGATCCTACAAAGCCAAATCATGTGTATAAACTCTCCAAGGCTCTTTATGGTCTTAAACAAGCACCTCGTGCTTGGTATGAAAGACTTAGAGACTTTTTAATTTCAAAAGGCTTTAAAATTGGGAAAGTTGATACTACATTGTTTACTAAGAAAATTGGAAATGATTTCTTTGTATGTCAAATTTATGTTGATGACATCATTTTTGGATCTACTAACCAAGATTTTTGCGAGGAATTTGGTAATATGATGTCCAGGGAATTCGAGATGTCTTTGATAGGTGAACGAAGTTTCTTTCTCGGACTACAAGTCAAACAACTCAAGGAAGGAACCTTCATCAGTCAAAGCAACTATGTGAAGAACCTACGCAAGAAGTTCGGACTTGAAGAAGCAAAGCCAATCAAGACACCAATGGCTACAAACGGTCACCTTGTCTCTGACGAAGGAGGTAAACCAGTAGACTCAAAGCTTTATAGATCTATGATTGGTAGTTTATTATATCTTACTGCTTCTAGGCCCTATATTATGTTTAGTGTTTGCATGTGTGCAAGATTTCAAGCCTCTCCTAAAGAAAGTCATTTAATGGCCGTTAAGCGCATTTTGAGGTATCTAAAATATTCATCTAGCATAGGATTGTGGTATCCTAAAGGTGCAAAATTCGAATTAATTGGATATTCTGATTCCGATTATGTAGGATGTAAAGTGGATAGAAAAAGCACCTCTGGCAGTTGTCAACTGTTAGGAAGATCTTTAGTATCTTGGTCCTCTAAGAAACAAAGCTCTGTAGCTTTATCAACCGCCGAAGCGGAATATGTTTCCGCGGGTAGTTGTTGTGCACAATTGCTTTGGATGAGGCAAACATTGTTGGATTATGGAATAAAATTTGAAAAAGTGCCTCTTTTGTGTGATAATGAGAGTGCGGTGAAAATAGCCACAAATCCAGTTCAACACTCTCGGGCCAAGCATATAGATATCCGACACCACTTCCTTAGAGATCATGTTAGCAAAGGTGATGTGGTGGTGGATAATGTGAGAACTGAAGATCAATTAGCGGATATATTCACTAAGCCCTTAGATGAAAGTCATTTTTGCAAACTTCAAAATGAGCTTAACGTCATTGATATATCAAATGTGGCTTGAAATGTTGAACTCATATTGATTGTGCTTAAAGTTTCACTTAATTGCTTGAACTTCCTCTTTTAGAGCTTTTTAGGCTCCTTTATCGGCAATTGAGTGAAATGAACCAAAAATATGTTAAGTTGTATAATAAATACTTCCCCTTTGGTGCTATTGCCTATATCTTACTTATAATTATCTTATATTTATATATCTCCCTATCCAAATCTCTTGAGCTTCAAATCAATCAAAATCCTCCAAGAATTTTTGTCCTTCCAGCGGTCTGACCGAACCAATTGCGGTCTGACCGAATGAATCTCCAGAGAGCATCTTATATTCCTGCTTCCAGCGGTCTGACCGGTACCCTTTCCGCGGTCTGACCGAATTTTCATGACCAGAAACTTTTTAATCCGAATCTCTTGTCTTTTTCACTTTCTTCCCACTCCTGTCTCTTTCAGGTGCGCCTCAAATCTTTGGATTCTTCCTCTCCGGTCAAACTCTCGCAAAGCTCGGACGAACCGTGGTTCAAGATCTCCTCCAAACCATGTCTTCTAGGTATCTTGCTCAGATCCTTCGTCGTTTTTCAATCTCTTTTACTGTTCTCCTTAAGGTTTAGGGAAAATGTGTTGAATCTAGTCCAACTTTGGTCATTTCTTGAAATTAATTCATCACTTTGATACTATAAGCTCTTTCACACGTTTTTGAGACCAAATTGTGCCCTAATTCCTAGTAAATCTCAGGTTTCTAGTCAAACCCTATCTCTTCGGTTGCGCCGGTCTGACCGCCCCTGTATCGGTCTGACCGAATGCAACAGCAGAGACAGGTTGTGCTGTTCTGTTGTCATATCTTTTCTCGTCATGCCTTCCTGTTTCCTGTATCTTACCTGCTGCATATCCTTCAAATCTTATAGTGGTCGAGGTACACAAGGCATTGCCTCCATCCGGACAAATAAGAAGAAATTGGCGAAACGGCCAAAACGGACTCTACCCTCGAGCAGTAGCGACAGTCACGATGACGATTGGGTACCCTCGGCTGGAGACTCAGAAACAGAACAGTCATCTCATCTTGGTGGAGCGTCTCACAGGGGCATGGACATCGAGAGTGAGGACGATGAAATAAACATCCATGCTTATCAAGGCCCGAAGAGAAATTGGACGTCAAGCGACTATACAAAGGCTAGGACTATCTATGCCTTCAATCACGAGAATGATGCCTCTACTCCTCATTTCCACACGATGACACAGCAGGATGCCTTCTACGGTCATTTGGTCCACAAGAATATCTTCGAACACAAATGGATCGAATGGGCTTATGTTGTGAATCAGCCCATCATGGCTCCCTTGGTGCAGATCTTCAAAGATATAGGGCTGTATGACTTTGTGGAGCACAAGTGCCCATGGAACGCCACTGCCATCAGACAGTTCTATGCTACAGTAGAGATCAGATGGGCGGACCAGCAGATCATATGGATGACAGGTTCCAGGCGTTATGAGGCCACTTTTGAGGAGTTTGCTGCAGCAAACAAGCTAAACTATGAGGAGATGAAGGAGGGGATCGATATGGAGGATGAGGATTACCTCCATGAGGACGACTGGCTCCAGTTTTATGAGCAGCCGGGAGGTGGACAGCGGATTATACCTGGCACCGTTACAGGTCTCAAAGTCCTCCCTGCTGTAGTCAACAAGATCGTACGAGCCACGATCCATCCAAAGAGTGGAAACCGAGAAGCGGTCTGGGATTACTACTGGAACTTCATCGACCACATCCTCAAGAGTCAACGGATCAACATTGTCTCTTTTATATTGAAGACAATTGAGGATGTCTCGGCGACCACTCTGCCGAATCTCTACTATGCTCCTTTCATCATGTCCTTGCTGCTCCAGAAGACGAAGTTCCCTTGCGGTTCTTGTGATATCAGACATCTCGGCTATAAGCCGTTTAGTGTCAACCCGCGCGTCTTGGCTCGAGGCCATGGAGCACAGCATCAGCAGCAGCAGCAGGCTCAGCCTATGCCTCCTCCTCCTCCACCTCAGGCACAGCAGGCAGCTCAGTCTAGCCAAGCCCCCGCCTGGTTCACACAGTTCCAGCAGCAGTTCCATCAGCCGATGATGGATCAGTTTGCTACTCTTCTCCAGGGGCTTGAGCTCGCTCGCTTGGACTTGGCGGCTTTGCATGATCAGTTCTAGACTTTCTCGTCGCGCCAGGATCAGTTCGAGCAGCGCTTCGATGCCTTCTTCGCTCACTTCTACACTCGTTTCCCTCAGACTCCTCCTCACCATCCTCCCGATGATGATGCTCCAGCTGATTCTTAGCTTTTATGGCAATTGATGCCAAAGGGGGAGAGAAGAGAGTAGAAAAGAGTAGGAAAATGAAAACAAACTTTTGTGTAAAGTTTTAATTAACTTGTTTAGTTGAATATCTTTTTTACTTATGGATGACATTTATGTTGGTTGACTCTTGTATGAGATTGTTACTTCATGTTATATGAGATGTGCTTATGTTAGACGTGCTTATGTTATTTTCATATGACCTTGTGATGATGATATCATGAGTAGAATTAAATGTCTTATTTGTGATACTTCATGCTCATATAATGAATAAATTGAGATAGCATCTTATTCACATGGTTGAACTCCTCTAAAATGCCGAAATTCACTTATTCATATATTTAGGGGGAGTGTCTTATTCTCCGATGCTTATTGAAAAATTCCTTTGATACTTAAAACTCTTTCATATACTCTTTATGTTGTCATCAATTACCAAAAAGGGGGAGATTGTAGCTTCTAGGCCCCTAAAGAGTGTTTTAATAATTAATGACAACTACAAATGCTACACTAACGTTACCTGCCTAGTTGTGTAAAGAAGAAACTTTAAAGACAGGTTAATGAAAGGCGAAGAAAGAGCCTCATGATGAAGAAAGGGCATTGATCAAAAGGGCAAAGGTACGAAATAGGGTCTTTTCCATTTTTACCGGTCTAAGGTGATTAGAGAAGAATTTTGACCGGATTTTAGATAGTTGCCGTACTATTAAGAGGAGCATGTGGTGTATCACAAAATACTTCATCTATGTGCCACAAATCATAAAATCAACTTGCATTGCATACTAGAAGGTCATATACTTTGAATATGCTTATTTCAGCTCATTTCTGCTCAGCACTGTCTCAGTCGGTCTGACCGTATGTTGGACCGGTCTGACCGAATTCACAGACTGATCGATTAGAATTCTCGGACTGACCGACGTTATGTCTTAGTATAGTATATACCTTTATAAGGTCGGTCTGTCCGTAGTTAAAACCTAGGTCAGTCTCCTGGAACCTCATGAACTATCTTTCTGTTGTTTTGAGCTATTACGGTCTCACCGTTTTATTAGACCGGTCTGATCGTGAAATCGGTCTGACCGTGTTTTTGTACTACGGTCTGACCGTATGGCCGGTCTGTCCGTATTTTTCGGCCTGACCGTATAAGGTGTCCAGAAACTAGGTCGTCTCTAGACAGCTTCACGGTCTGACCGAAATAGGCTCCGGTCTGACCGTGTGTGTGCCTGACAAGGGCAGTTGAGCATTTATTGCGCCTGTTTAATGCCGTTGCAATTGCGGCGGTCTGACAGAGCTTATACCTGCGGTCTGACCGCCAAGTGAGCTTTTTCTCCCAACGGCCTGTAACGGCTATATTTATTGTGGGGGGTATATATACTCCCATGCACGGCCCTGTTCAAGACACTGGGCATAATTTGAGCATTGTCATCATCCTTGAGAGCTTTAGCACATTTCATACACTCTAGGGTTCAAATTCTCGAATTTGTGAGAGTGTGCATTTGAGATCTTCTAGTGCATTGCATCTAGATCATTAAAACAACCTCGTGGCACTAGAAGAAGGCTAAGTGATCATCACCGGCTTGTTACTCTTGGAGTTTGCGGGCTCCTAGGCGGCTAGGAGAAAGGTTTTTGAGAGCTCTTCAAGGAAGATTGTGAAGAAGCCTCAAAACGTCTTGTGAAAGGGTTGAGCACACCTTGCCGGAGCGGTAAAGTGCATCCTTAGTGAAATCGAGGTTTGGATAACTCATCACACTAATCTGGTTCAAGATCTAGGTCACTTCTCGAGAGAAGGTTGACTAGATAGAGGAGCGGTTAGAGATTTGAGTTTGCCTCAATGTGGATTATGGGTGATCGGCAAATCACTGAGACCACGGGATATATCCTTGTGTTGGAATTGTGTTTTGTTCATATTGTGTTATTTATTTGCTCTCATTATCTATAAATTGTTTATTTAATTGCTAAATTGTTAAAATCGCCTATTCACCCCCCTCTAGTCGATATCCTAGATCCCTTTCAGGGATCAATATGGAGGATGAGGATTACCTCCACGAGGATGACTGGCTCCAGTTTTATGTGCAGCCGGGAGGTGGACAGCGGATCGTGCCTGGCACCATTACAGGTCTCAAAGTCCTCCCTGCTGTGGTCAACAAAATCATACGAGCCACGATCCATCCAAAGAGTGGAAATCGAGAAGCGTTCCGAGATTACTGACGAGGATTGACACCCGAGTCAGTTCAAATAAATGCACTGTTGGTTCAAGACAGATTCGAACCATACACGTGTTTAGCGGTGCGAACTCAAGTGATGAGGACATCACTCCTATGCATATGCCCGAGACTCCTCCAGTTGTGATGCAAGGACCCATCACAAGAGCACGAGCACGGCAATTGAATCAATAGGTGAGCTCGTTCCTAAGTGCCCGTGCATGTACTTGTGAGGATGGTATGCTACCTAATGATATTATTGATTATATTGTACTTAGGAACTTTGGAGAGGATCATGAAGGCCTTGGGAACCAGCAAAGGCCAGGAGGGAGGCAAGGAGGGCGTCCAAGTCAAGTTGGAGGCCAATTCATCTCGGAGTCGACTACCTCGGCCACCAGGAGCAGTGTTCACTAAAATTGTCGCCCAGGCCACAAACGGGCTTCGATTTCGATTATCCACATATGCCTGGAAAGCTAAGGAGATAACCTTTCCAATGGCACCGGTTTCAGGTTATTTGGACTTCGAAATCGACGGGAATTTACGTTGCAAGTTGGGGGACAGAATCTGTCCCAGGGTGCTGCGTCACCAATTTGGGCCGTTGGCCCATGTATCGTAATGGAGCCCATCACGGACACGTCTAGGGTCTCTAGGACGTCCCTTAGACCTTATATTCAGTAGCCGCCGCTAGGGTTGAGGCGGGTTTTGCTTAGATCAATTCTGTCTTTGAACAGTGTCACCGTTCATCGGTTTTGTGAGACCCCAACTCGTGAGTTTCATCCTCAATTGCAAATTCAGTTGCATCTTTCTTGTTCTTGCTTGTGTTCTCGATTCACTGGCAGGGATTAGCCTTCGTGGCGAGGTCAACCAGGCAGCGCACGGTTGATAAACAGAGGACGTGTGGTGCTGCGATTGCAGGGGTTTTGATCGTGCCGATCAAGAAGCCGGATCGTGTCTGTCTCGCGTCGCCTAATCGACTTATCCTCCACCTGACGGAAGTTCGGGCATCCACGTTCCCATTATCAAGTCATTCTGAGAAGCATCAGCCTAAGGTCGCAGGCTTTGCGCGATCAGGTCGCAAGCCTCCTGCGATCAGACCGCAAGCTTTGCGCGGTCAGAAGTTCGTATGTTATACGCGAACAGAATCTTGGAGATGTTGCGCGGTCAGCCAACATCCCGCGGTCAGAACTTTCTCAACCAAGGTATTTGGAATTTATCTGACCAGTTATCCCTATAGTGGGAATATTCCAAGTATCCCGAAGATTCCTCTACGTAGAAGATTAACCGCCAGGTGGTTAATACAAGCAGTTATTTCACGAATAACACGTGCTTAATCTACTTGGAAGTTAAGAGCGGTTCAATAAACCGCATTCAACTGTCCGAACAACTGTTTGATGCAGTTACGACATGGCACCCTTTTGTCCAGTATAAAAGGGTGGCAAAATACATCAAACGGGGGGATCCAATCCATTTGGAAGAACAAGACTTCTGATACAAGTGAGATACAACGCATCTCAACCACTAAAAATAGCCAAGTCTATGGCCTAAATTAGATAATTCTTACATGCCTCCCTGGCTTTACTCTGTACATTTACATAGGAAAAACCTTTCGCCTGTGAAGAGGTTTTTCTGCTATTTTTGTAACCTTTTATCACCTATAGTGAAATCCTAACAGGACGTAAGGCTATTACTCCCACCATCGAGGGCCCGAACCTGTATAAATCTCTCTGTGCTCCTGTTCACCATTGTTCTACATACCTTCCCGGAGGGTCATCTTGAAAGGTCTCACCATTACAAATTTTGCATAAGTTCGGCTGAGGACTCCGAGTTCGAATCGTCGACAGCTGGCTCCCACCGTGGGGCCTTTCTCAAGGCGTCCTAGTTTAAATCCGGAGGTTCGCTGAAACATGGCTGGAGCATATGATTCCGAGAACGATTTCGATCTCGAGGATTATGCCCATATCCCAATGCCTTCTCCAAGCGATCCTGTTCCGATGGAGGAGGTCGAAGGCCAGAATCTTCCACAGGTGGAATCGTCTCTCCAGGTCATGTCAATCGACCAGGGAGCAACTAGCGTAAGGTCAGAACCCACGGAGGTTCTTAATGCGCTAGGCGATAAATCCGGCCCGTCATACGACCCCGTTGGGGGAAAGTATGATGATGATCCGGAAATTAGCCCTGGAAGGTTCGACCCTGATAACCTTCACCGTCTCTTTGATTTCGAGTCCGACTCGGAACAAACTGAGATGTTTTCCCCATCGGCAACCTCTCTCCCTAGGCAGTTTGCTGCGTTGTCGGAAGAAACTCCCGATCAACAGGCTGCCAGGGAAGAACAAGATCGCAAACAGAAGGAGGATCAAGATCTCGAGCAACAAAACAACGAACTACGCAGAACTGCCCTAGAGGCTCTTCAAGATGCGCAGGCTCGTTACAATGCTGCTCCGGGTTCTTCTCGACGGTCGCGTGGTCGCAAACGTGACCAGACCCCTTCTTTACCACCGGAGCGTACCCATGGTCGACTGCGATCTATCGCGGAAGTCATACGTAACTTTCCTCCTACGGTCACGGATGCGCAGAAACCGGCCTTTTTTAGAATCTTGGCGGAGAGACTGGATGAGGTCGCGTCTGAGGCGACCCCAACGGCCTCTTCCCGCTCGGTAACACATTCCCGCGAGCGAGATTGTCCTCATTCTGGTTCTGGCCGGCGAAGTTACCCGCCGCCCGTACCGTCCCGACAGGACAAATGCCGGCGAATGCAGGATTCTCGTAGTAGGGATCGAGCTCCTGTTCACTCTCGTTTGGGACCACGAGTAACCTCGCCATTGCGTGAGGTCGCCCGAGACCCAACCGAGAGTCACAGGGCGATTCACGGTCCTTACGTTGGTTGTAAAGCCTTTTCGCCTGGCGTACGAGCAGTCGTTTGGCCCGATAAGTTTCGACCAGGGGCCATTGAGAGGTTTGACGGAACTCAGAACCCATCCGAGTTCCTTCAAATCTATATCACTGCCATCCAAGTGGCGGGAGGCGATGACAAGGTCATGGCCAACTACCTGCCTACAGTCCTCACAGGACCAGCTAGAACCTGGCTATTTAACCAGCCCGAGGGTTCCATCTACAATTGGGAAATGCTATGCGATGCCATCCTCAGCAATTTGCAAAATTGTTACCAAAAGCCGGGTAAAGAGGCCGACCTTCATCGGCTACGGCAAACTTCAACTGAAACACTTCGGCAGTTTGTCAAGAGGTTTGTCGGGGTGAGGAATACCATCCCAAACATATCTGACGGCTCCGTAATCAGAGCATTTAAGCATGCTGTTCGATACCGGAGATTTACCGAGGACTTGCTTATCCACCCTCCTCGATCAGTGGCCGATCTTTTCGACATGGCCGATCGATATTCCGATGCAGCCGAAGCGGTTGAATGGAATCAAATGGTCGACAAGGGGGACCTACCACCCCAACCAGGCTTCAAGGACGCCAGGAAAGAAGATTCAAGCAAGAAGCCGGAATCTTCATCGGGCGGGAAGTCAAAGAAGTCGAAGAGGAACCGCTCTGGACAGTACCGCGAGGTCACAGTTGCAGAGAAGCCACCTTCGACCAAAGGTAATAAGTCTTCATTCAAAAATAAAACTGCCTCTGGTGGTCAAAATGTCGACCAGCCAGAAAAGTCAACTAATCCGCAGGAGGGCAAGAAGTGGTGTCCACTCCACAACTCCGCAGGCCACGACCTCAAGAATTGCAGGAGTTGGTTGAAGCAACTGGATGACTTCTACCAAGGAGTTGGGCCAATGCCAGCCTTACCACCTAAAGAACAGGCGTGCGGACTTAGGGACGCCGACGGAGACGAGGAAATGTCCTACCAGGTACCTCAAAATCATGTTAACGTTATTTTTGGAGGTTCTTCTTCTTTTGTTTCCAAAAGGCATTTTAAGGCCTTTTACCGAGAGGTTAACCAAATGGAGACATCCCTTGGCGAACCTCAATACCCCCGTTGGTTGGATACACCTTTGACATTTGATCGCACTGATTGTCCGGTGGGGTTAACACGACCATTGAGGTTCCCTCTGGTCATTACCCCGATCATCAGTAACGCGAGAGTTGAAAGGGTCCTGATCAACGGAGGAAGCTCCCTTGACATTTTGTTGGTCAAGGCACTCGACGAGATGCAAATTCCTCGTTCGAAGATTAAACCCATAATCCATCCGTTTTATGGGATAATCCCAGGCCCCTCCATGATGCCGTTGGGACAAATGGTCCTCCCGGTCACACTGGGAGAACCAGATAACTTCCGGACAAAATTGGTTACTTTTGACGTAATCGATTGAACTCAGCTTATAATGCAATCTTTGGCAGGCCAACTCTTGCTAAGTTCATGATGGCAACGCACTATGCTTATCAGTGCGGGAAATTGCCTGGCCCCAAAGGTGTCATCTCGGTCCGAGGCAGTCGCAACGTGGCACTCACGTGCGACCGGCTATCTTTGGAGATGGTCGATCAACTTCCCCTCCGGGACGCTCAGGTCACCACTGTTACCACCGACGCGATCAAGGCTGCTCCTCGACCAGATGAAAAACTCAAATTGGTTCCTTTGTACCCAGATGATCCATCCAAGACAATTCGGGTCGGATCAGCTCTGGATGACAAATAGGAACTCGACCTCGTTGCTTTCCTCCGGGCTAACGCAGATGTGTTTGCGTGGAAACCGTCCGATATGCCCGGTGTCCCAAGGGAAGTAATTGAGCACAGGTTAGCAATTCGACCTGGACAACGACCAATAAAGCAAAAGCTCAGGCGTTTTGCTGCTGACCGACAGGAAGCCATCCGAGAGGAATTGGACAAACTCCTACAGGCCGGGTTTATCCGTGAAGTGGATCACCCGGAATGGCTTGCCAATCCGGTCATGGTCCGCAAGTCAAATGGCAAGTGGCGCATGTGCGTCGACTACACTAGCCTCAACGCTGCCTGTCTGAAGGATGACTTTGCCCTTCCCCGCATCGACCAGCTGGTCGACTCAACTGCGGGTTGCGAACTGATGAGTTTTCTGGACGCTTACTCAGGTTATCATCAAATTAGCATGGCAGAAGACGATGAAGAGAAGACTGCCTTCATCACCCCGTTCGGCACATACTGCTACGTCAGAATGCCGTTCGGTCTCAAGAACGCAGGTTCCACGTACCAGCGCTTGATGCAAAAGACCTTTCTTTCCCAGATAGGGCGTAATCTCGAAGCATATGTAGACGATTTGGTTGTAAAAAGTACCAAGAGATTGTCTCATTTGGACGATCTCGCTGAAACCTTCTGTAATTTGAATCACTTTGGAATAAAATTAAACCCGGAGAAATGTTCTTTCGGGGTTTCTTCAAGAAAACTCCTTGGTTTCCTTGTGTGTTCCAGGGGCATTGAGTTAATCCTGAGAAAATCTGGGCCATTGAACAAATGAGATCGCCCTCGACCATGAAGGATGTTCAACGCCTGGCTGGTCGCATGGCGGCTTTAAGTCATTTCATATCGCGACTAGGCGAAAGGGGATTACCTTTCTTCAAAGCCTTGCGGAAGCATCATAATTTTACATGGTCGGATGAGGCCGAAAAAGCGTTTCAGGAGGTAAAGACATATCTATCCAGTCCGCCAGTATTGGTGTCTCCCGACAAAGGAGAACCATTGCTTCTTTACCTGGCGGCCACACCGCACGCGGTCAGCGCCGTTCTGATCGCGGATAGGGAAGGAATATATAGACCCGTCTACTATGTGAGTGAGGTACTTCATGGTCCTAAGGAGCGCTACCCTGAGGTCCAGAAGATACTTTACGCGCTACTGATGGCTTCCCGTAAGCTACGACATTACTTTCAAGCGCACAAGATCACAGTACCCTCCTCTTTTCCTTTGGGGGATATTGTCCGAAACCCAGAGAAATCTGGTCGAATCGCCAAACGGGCGGTCGAACTCGGTGCCTTCGAGATTCATTTCACGCCCCGCACGGCGGTTAAGTCTCAGGTTTTGGCCGTGTTGGGGGAAAATACTAGCCAACGCCAGAAACGTCACCATGGGTTCCTTCTCCGGGGTTGAGAGAAACTTCCCCCGGAGGACCTCCTCCGGGCTAGGGAGAGCTCCTCTCCCGGAGCCCCTTCTCCGGGCCGGGGAAGACGTCTCCCGGAGCCCTCCCCCGGGCTCGGGAGAGACCTCCATCGGCGCACCTCCTCAGGGCTAGGGAGAGCTCCTCTCCCGGAGTCCCTTCTCCGGGTCGGGGAAGACGTCTCCCGGAGCCCTCCCCCGGGCTCGGGAGAGACCTCCCCCGGCGCACCTCCTCCGGGCTAGGGAGAGCTCCTCTCCCGGAGCCCCTTCTCCGGGCCGGGGAAGACGTCTCCCGGAGCCCTCCCCCGGGCTCGGGAGAGACCTCCCCCGGCGCACCTCCTCCGGGCTAGGGAGAGCTCCTCTCCTGGAGCCCCTTCTCCGAGTCAGGGAAGACGTCTCCCGGAGCCCTCCCCCGGGCTCGGGAGAGACCTCCCCCGGCGCACATCCTCAGGGCTAGGGAGAGCTCCTCTCCCGGAGTCCCTTCTCCGGGCCGGGGAAGACGTCTCCCGGAGCCCTCCCCCGGGCTCGGGGGAGACCTCCCCCGGCGCACCTTCTACGGGCTAGGGAGAGCCCCTTCTCCGGACCGGGGAAGACGTCTCCCGGAGCCCTCAGGTGGGCACTGATTTCGAGGGCCGCCACGTGTCAGAAATCGGTGCCCTGGACCTCGTCAAAAGACCGTTTTGCCCCCGATCCTACGGTGGCAGCAGGGGTAGTTCAGCAATTTGCGTCTTTTGGGGTCTATATATCCCTTGTAACCCTCTTTTGTAACCTAAGACATTCATTTGTACTCAATCCAAAAAGACAAAAAGGCGTGTTCTGGAGCCCTCTCTTCGGGAGAGAGCCCCCTAGCCGACGCTCGTCGGGAGCACGTCGACAGGACTAGGGCCTCAACTGAGGCCCGAACCTGTATAAACCCCTGTGTCAATCTCTGGGATTGTCCAACGCGGGGTGACCCGTCGCACGGTCAGCTCGCGTTGAGGAACACGTGTTGCGCACGTCATCAAACCTGCCGAGGTATTTTTTATACCACGACAGTTGGCACCGACCGTGGGGACTCGTGACAAATAGTCATGGCTCCAAGAAGGATGAGGCACTTAACCTCCGTCTCCAACGATGCCGGCCCTAGCAACCCTGCACCACCCGCGCAAGGGGCCGTCGTCGCGTCACCCCCTCCCGGGGACACTCGGGGGGAGGCAACACTCAACTCTCCCGTCATCCTTGGCGGGGGAACGACTCCTGCGAGCCTGCCCGAAGGTTCCGGTTTGGGAGGACCAAGCGTACCCCAGGTAATGCCTTCAACTTCAGGTGACCCGCTACTCGGGGCGCTGGTGGAGGGACAGCTTCGCGCACAACGTACTCTGGAAGAGTTGTTACGCGCCATAGCGCGGCCTCCGGCCCCCGCGTACCCGCACCTGTTCCAGTTCGGAGGGATGGCACCTCCGTTCATGATGGGACACCCAGGAACCTTCTTCGCTCCAGGGGCTTTCCCCTTCCCGGGAAGCACCCCCACCTCCGGAGGTCCTTCACTCCCGGGGGGTCAGCCCGTCTCCGGGGGCTACCCTTTCCCAGGAGGCGTCCCCACCTCCGGAGGTCCTTCACTCCCGGGGGGTCAGCCCGTCTCCGGGGGCTACCCTTTCCCAGGAGGCGTCCCCACCTCCGGAGGTCTTTCACTCCCGGGGGGTCAGCCTGTCTCCGGGGGCTACCCTTTCCCGGGAGGCGTCCCCACCTCCGGAGGTCCACTCCCGGGGGGTCAGCCCGTCTCCGGGGGCTACCCTTTCCCAGGAGGCGTCCCCACCTCCGGAGGTCCACTCCCGGGGGGTCAGCCCGTCTCCGGGGGCTACCCTTTCCCGGGAGGCGTCCCCACCTCCGGAGGTCCTTCACTCCCGTGGGGTCAGCCCGTCTCCGGGGGCTACCCCCCGCCGGGAGGGCTTTCGTTCCCCGGGGGTTCTCCCGTTCCCGAACCATCCCTTGCCCCGGAAGGAATTCTCCCCCCTGGGACTACGCCTATCCCAACGGGTATCCCCGGGGTGATTCCTACATTACAGGCCGTTCCCCCGTGGGGAAGTCTTCCCACGCCGCGGGCCGTCTCCGTGGCCGGGACTCGTCTGGCCTGCGATTCCTCTCCCGCGCCGGTGACGGGCGCATATCCGCCTCCTCCCCCGGGTCCCCCTCCTCGGGCTCCCCCGGTGAACCAAACGCGGTTCACTCGGGAGGAGGTGGAGCGCATGCGCGCGGCAAGGTCCGAAGGCGCCCCGTCCCGGTACGGCCGGGAATCACTCGCGCGCAAGCGCGCCACCCTTGTCCCTACAGACAAGGGTAAAAGACCCATGCAAGAGGCCTCCGTCACTTCCGGAGGTGCCCCCGAGATACAACAGGTGAGCTCCACCAACCCCGAAGAGCGAAGGCGATACCGGAAGGCCGGCGGTCCGTTGGGTCCCCTCTCCGATTCGGACAATGAACGCGCTTCCCCCGTGAAGGGGGATATCGATGCAAACTCCCCAAAGGAAGTGGAAGGGGCTAACCAACCCCTTTGCCGCCGCCTCCGGCGTGTTCGGTGGCCGAAACCATATCGGCCGCCCCATATCGAGCACTACAACGGGGAGGCCGACCCCTACGAGTTCGTGCAGGTGTACTCCACGGCCATCTCGGCGGTTGGGGGGGACGAAAGCGTCCAATGCAACGTCTTCCCCCTCTACCTCTCGGGAATAGCTCGGTCATGGTTCTATAACCTAAAGAGCGGGTCCATCAAGTCATTCGTGCAGCTGAAGCGCGAATTCTGTGTAAATTTCCAGGGGAATTACATCCGTCCCCTGGATTCCTCGCAGTTGTACACCGTTCGCCAACGGTCGGGGGAGACAATACGAAGTTTCTTCAAACGCTTCGCGCAGATCAAGAGCAAGGTGGCTCACGTCCCCGACTCGATGGTGATCGAAGCGTGCAAGAGTGGCATTCTCCCGGGAGAGCTCCACCGAAGACTCTCCCGGAGTTGCCCGTCCTCCGCCGACGAGCTCTTCAACGTACTCGAGAAGTACGCGAGAGCCGAAGAAGACGATCTCTGGAAAAAGCACCAGGGGACCTGCGTCCCCGGGGAGAGGGACGCGAAGGACCCCTCCAACAAATGTCCCCGGAGGGGGCCCCGCAACGAGCCAAGGCCTCGGGACAATTTCGTCCTCGAAGGCGGAGGCGGCTCTCGGGAGCCTAACCGGGGACAGCGCCCCTTTTCCAAGCCCAAAGGCGGTGGAGGAAGCCGATCCTCCCGTCCGCAAGAAGGCAAGGAGTCTGGAGCCACTTTGTGGTGCGCTTACCACAAGTCTAACTCCCATGCAACCCGAGAATGCCACGCGCTCCTCAACCATTTCGCGACATTCCTTGAGCAACATGGGCCGGGGGGAGGAGGAGGAGGCTCTACCTCCTTACCCCTTCCATCACCAGCCTTGGCAGCACTCCCCGCTCCGCCAGGGGGACGTCAGAGGCAAGGCCAGGAAAAGGGTTCGAGCAACGAGCTCCCCTTCCAAGCCTCCGAGAGGCACATCAATGTCATTGTGGGAGGATCTGCCTCCGAGCGAGATTCCAAACGCCAGCGCAAAGAGTATGCGCGGGAGGTGAAGGTAATAGGGGCCGTTAACACGTCCCGGCCGTCCAAATGGTCGGACGTCCCGTTGACGTTCACCATCGAAGACGCGAGTGGGGTGCGCTTCCCCCACAATGACGCGCTGATCGTCTCAGCCACCGTGTTCAACTGCCGCCTTGCCCGAATCTTGGTGGACGGCGGGAGCTCCGCGGACGTCCTCTACCTAAAGGCGTTCAAAGAAATGCAGGTGGACGAGAAGCTCCTGCAACCCGCGGTGGGGCCCCTGCAAGGATTCGTCCCGGGGAAAACCATACATCCTGTGGGGAAGGTCGACCTCCCGATGACATTCGGCACCCCAGATAATTACCGGACCGAAATGGTTCGGTTCGACATGGTGGATCTCCCCTCCTCCTACAATGCCATAATGGGGAGAACCATCATCAACCGCTTAGGAGCAGCGGTCCACCACAACTATCTTTGCATGAAGATCCCCGGGCCGAGCGGGGTGATCTCCGTGCATGGTGACCAGGGTGTGGCTTGCTCTCTGTACGGGCGCGCCTCCGCAGTGATCGGGGACGTTAACCTGGTCAAGGCCCCGAGGGGAGGGAGCTCCCCCTCAATTCCAAACATGCCAATCACGCTCCCCGGGAAGTTCCTTCCCAAGCCTCGCCCTGAGGGAGACCTTCGGGAAATCTCTCTTTTCCAGGACGAGGGGAAGACCATCAAGATCGGGGCTGATCTCCCCGAGGAACACGCGACGCAACTCGCCGACTTCCTTCACGAAAACGCGGACGTCTTCGCATGGAAGCCCGCGGACATGGGGGGTGTGCCCAGGGATGTTATCGAGCACAAGCTCGCAGTAATACCCGGCCGCCTCCCGGTGAAATAGAAAATGAGAAAGCTCTCCCTCGAGAGGCAGGAGGCCATCAAGGTGGAGGTCGCTAGACTCCGGGAGGCGGGGTTCGTTCGGGAGGTCCTACACCCCGAGTGGCTAGCGAACCCCGTCCTCGTAAAGAAGGCAAGCGGCAAGTGGCGAATGTGCGTCGACTTCACCGACCTCAACAAAGCTTGCCCCAAAGATGATTTCCCGCTCCCGCGGATCGACCAACTGGTGGATTCCACCGCGGGATGCGAGCTGATGAGCTTTTTGGACGCCTACTCGGGCTATCATCAAGTCCGAATGGCGGAGGAGGACGAGTGTTATAACTCCCCTCGGTACCTTCTGCTATCTCCACATGCCTTTCGGGTTGAAAAACGCCGGGGCAACTTTCCAGCGCCTGATGAGC
Source organism: Pharus latifolius (assembly GCA_019359835.1). Taxonomy (NCBI): domain Eukaryota; kingdom Viridiplantae; phylum Streptophyta; class Magnoliopsida; order Poales; family Poaceae; genus Pharus; species Pharus latifolius. The sequence continues at coordinate 55,089,341 of CM033324.1, read as the reverse complement.
TTGGTCCTGAGGGATCAATTTGGCCGCAACGTGGAAGTGTATGTTGACGATGCAGTCGTCAAGAGCGCGCGCTCGGCCGCTCATATCGAAGACTTGGGAGAAACCTTCCGCAATCTCCGTAAGTACGGGTTAAGGCTTAACCCGGAAAAATGCGCATTCGGCGTTCGCGGAGGAAAGCTCCTCGGCTTCCTTGTGTCCCAAAGGGGCATCGAAGCCAATCCCGAAAAAATTCGGGCCCTCCTCGACATGCCTCCACCGCGTTCTGTCAAGGATGTACAACGACTCACCGGCCGCTTGGCCGCATTAAGTCGCTTCGTCTCGCGCTCGGGGGAGCGCGGCCTCCAATTTTTCAAGATCCTCCGCGGCCTTGAGGGGTTCCATTGGACCCCCGAGGCACAGACTGCATTCGAGGACCTGAAGAAACATCTCGCGAGCCCTCCAATGCTCGTAAGCCCGCGTCAGGGGGAGCCCTTGCTCCTCTACCTCGCGGCCACTCCGGTTGCCGTCAGCGCGGTTCTCGTCAAGGAAGAAGATGGGCACCAACGCCCAGTTTACTATGTGAGCGAGGCTCTCCAAGGCGCTAAAATGAGATATACGAAGATGGAGAAGGTTTGTTACGCCCTCCTAATGGCCTCCAGGAAGCTCCACCACTACTTCCTAGGCCACCCTATCACGGTGCCTTCCTCTCTCCCTTTGGGAGAGGTGCTTCGGAACAAGGAAGCGACCGGACGGATAGGGAAATGGGGGGCCGAGCTAGCCCCCTTCTCGCTATCCCTTACCGGATGAACCGCGATCAAATCGCAGATCCTGGCGGACTTTGTGGCCGAGTGGGCTCTGGTCCCTGGGCTGGAAGAAGAAGCGCGTGCCGCCCCGCCGTGCGACGACCATTGGACCCTCTTCTTCGACGGCTCCCTATGCCTGGCGGGAGCCGGCGCGGGAGTAGTCCTGCGAAGCCCCGAGGGGAGAACCCTCGAATATGCAGCCAGGCTCGAGTTCCCCGCGACGAACAATGTCGCGGAGTATGAGGCCCTTCTCCTAGGGCTACGCCTCGCCCGCTCTTTGGGCATCCGACGCCTTCTCGTCAAGGGGGATTCTCAACTCGTGGTATGTCAAATGGACAAGTCCTACTTGTGCCATGACCCGAATTTGAGCCTCTACCTTGACGAGGTCCGGAAGATGGAAAAATACTTCGACGGCCTCGAGGCGCGTCGTATCCCGCGTAGGGACAACGATCGAGCCGACACCCTAGCCAGGGCAGCAAGTGCCCGGGGGCCTCTCCCCGAAGGGGCCTTCTTGGAAGTCATCTCAAAACCTTCCGCGACCGGCTCCCGACCCGGACTCTGAGTCCCGCGACCCCGTCGTCACGGAAATCGTCCGGGCCACATCCTGGATGGCCCCCCTTGTCTCTTGCATCAAGGGAGAGGGGGAGCCCTCCGATGAAGCCGAGGCCAAGCGCCTTCGCGCTAAGGCGCGAGCGTACGTGCTGATAGAAGGGACGTTGTACAAGCGAGGGGCCTCGGCGTTGCTTCGCTGCCTCCCGCGGGAGGAGGGAGTTCAGCTCCTCGAAGATATTCACCTCGGGTGTTGTGGTTCTCACCTCGGCCCCCGGGCCGTCGCATCTAAAGCCATCCGCCAGGGTTTCTACTGGCCAACGGTCGCCCGCGACGCAAGAGACCTCGTCTCTGCTTCCGGGGCTTGCCAAAAAATGGAAAAGGGCTCCAACCTACCCTCCGCAACTCTGCAGGCAATCCCCCTCACGTGGCCCTTCGCGCGGTGGGGAATGGATCTCCTAGGCCCGTTCCCCCCAGCATCGGGGGGATACAAGTATGCGGTTGTGGCTGTGGATTACTTCTCCAAATGGGTAGAGGCCGAGCCCCTCGCCCCCATCACATCTCGTGCGGTGCAAAGGTTCTTTTGGAAGAACATAGTGTGCCGATTCGGGGTCCCCCGCGAGATTACCGTGGATAACGGAACCCAGTTCGACTCAGCAATCTTTCGTGAGTTCTGCCAGAACATGGGTACGACCCTCCACTTCGCCTCAGTGGCTCACCCCAAGAGCAATGGGGCGGTGGAGCGCGTCAATGGAGTTATCCTCCAAGGGCTCCGTCGCCGCCTGGAGCAAAGCGCCTCCAGGCGTGGGGCATGGGCGGAAGAGCTCCCGAGCATTCTCTGCTCCATGCGAACGACCCCAAGCCGAGCAACAGGGCGTGCCCCCTTCTCGCTCGTGTACGGGGCGGAGGCAGTGCTACCCTCGGAAATCAATTTCCGATCGCTGCGAGTCGAACTCCTCGAGGGAGTCTCGGCAGCCGCGTTTCAAGCCAACGAAGACAACCAGAGGCTGGAGGTGGACCTCGTTGAAGAAGAGCGGGACAGAGCCCTCCTCCGCAATGCCATTTACGAACGCGAGATGGCGCGCGCCTACAACAAGCGTGTTCGGGGGAGGGCCTTCCGTTTGGGAGACCTTGTCCTCAAGCGCGTCACCGACCCTCAAGCCCAAGGGAAGCTCAGCCCAAAGTGGGAAGGGCCATACAGGATTTCCACAATCCTTGGCTCGGGGGCTTACAAGCTCTCTACTCTCGAAGACCAAGAGCTGAAGCACACATGGAACGCGGACCTGCTCCGCAAATTTTACACTTATTCTCCGAGCCTCCCCCCTTCCCCTTATTTGGACTTCACAAGGGGAAGGCGCGATGAGTTGTAACAATGGCCTCAAAGGCCCTTTTGCCCTCCGCCCCTTTGTCTGCGATCCCGCAAAGGGTGGAGGCATTGTAACAGCTTGTTTTAATCAATGCAAGTGGTCTTTTCTCCATGTGTTTTTGTGCAGACTTCTTTAATCGCCCCTGAGGCAATACCCTCATCTCGAGGATGCCCTCCCCGTGAGGATGCCCCCTGAGGATGCCCTCATCGCGAGGAAGCTACAGGCTCCAGCTCAGCCTTAAGTCCCGACGGCGGGAACCCCGTTCCCCCTTGGGCGGCTTACAATATCCCCTCGTGGACTGAGGGCGTAAGTGGCAACCTGGTTCCCAAGGAACCGAGGTAGCGAGTCACTTTGGGGGACTAGTCCCCCCCCATACACTCTAGAGCTTGCTTTTATGCTCTTCCTCCTCCGGGAGCGATCTAGGTCGCACGACCGATAGATCTTTTATCCCACACTCACTTGCACGAGGATAACCCTTCGAGGGTGCCACCCCTCATGGGAACAACAGCGATATTTTCTTATGATTTCAGCGCGGGCCGCCTGTTCAGGCCACCCCCCCGCTGCAGGGGGAGGAGATGAAATACCCAGCTAAATTCCGTTCGGGAGGCATCTAAGGCATCTAGAATCCTCCGGAGATGGAGCCCTTGCTCCCCGGACTTTCATCCCCCGGAGGAGGAGCCTCTCCCCCGGATCTTCGTTCTCCGGAGGAGTCTCTCCCCCGGAACTTCGTCCTCCGGAGGTGGAGCCTTGCTCCCCGGACCTTCGTCCCCCGGAGGAGTGGTCCCCGGAGGAGGAGCCTCTCCCCCGGATCTTCGTTCTCCGGAGGAGTCTCTCCCCCGGAACTTCGTCCTCCGGAGGAGCCTTGCTCCCCGGATCTTCGTCCCCCGCAAGAGTTGTCTCCGGAAGTGGGGCCTCGCTCCCCCGGGGTTTATCCCCCAAGTATTCTCGTCCGGTGATTAAAAGCACAAAATAAGCGAAAAGACGTGCCCTTTTTTATTCCATGGAAAATAAGCCGGGAGACAGCCTCTCCCAGTAGGCTTACAGGGTACAACCGGGAGTGATTACTCCCGGTGGGCATATGGGAGGCTACCTACGTCTAATGCGGAGAACCAGCATCTCCTAGGCCCATCGTCAAGTCCTCGCCATGTCCCGGTACAAGGTTCGAACTCATCGCCTCGCTGCGTTGAACATGTCCTCCGGCCAGTATTCATACCCTTCAGGAAGTTCGATTCGCAAAGGAATCGCCTCGCACACTCCCGGGGGAGGTTCAGGCAACTCCGCTCGGTGGTTGTCAAAATTTGCCAAGTGCCAATCGGGCAACCACCGGAGCAAGGCTTGTTCTCCCCGGGGGACACCGGGGGCGAGACTCCCGGAGATGGGAGTGATTTCCACGTCCTTCTCCGGGACCCCCGCCCCGGACACCTGACCATGACGAGATACAACTTAGCAAAAATTTTTCATTTCATTGATGAATAATTTACAAGTCCGGGGTTCCCCCTACGGAACTACTGGGAGCAAAAAATCCTATACAAAAAAATCCCCTAATCTACCCAGGGGGGACAGGAGGCTCATACTTTCCCGGCGTCGTTCCCCCCGGAGGAGGCGTCGCCCGGAGCTTCTTCCCTGGCCGCTTGGGGACGTCTCGTTCGCGGGGGCTCAATCACGCGGTCGTAGAAAGCCCCCGCCAACTCCTCTAGCGCCACCCGGCGTGGCTCGTAAAACTCCTGGAAGCTCCGGGGGACGAGGCGCCCAATAGCTTGGGCCCCGGCCCCCTGGTACTCCACCAAGGAGGCTGCGAGCGCGGCGGTGGTGGACGCCAAGGCCCGGGCACGGACATCCGCGGCCTCCGGAATCGCCGCGATGTGCCGGGTGAGGAACCTACGCGCCTCCGCCAAAGACACCAGCGGGTTGCGAGGATTCCCCTCCTCCCGGAACTCGACTCCGAGCCCAATCAACGTGGCCCGGAGTCGATTCCCCGCTGACACGAGGGCTCGCGCCCCCGTAGCCTCCGCCTCCTGAAGCGCCCGGGAGCGAGCCTCCTCGGAGGACGCGAGCTGCTCCCAGACGCCCTCCAGCTCCCGGACGGCGGTGTCCCGGGCAACCTCCGCGGGGGCCAGCACTTCCTCCCGGAGGCGCTCCAGCTCCCGGGTGGTCGCGTCCCTCTCTTGGATGAACCCCTCCCGGGCCTGGACTGCCGCGTCCCTCTCCCGGACAGCGGCGTCACGCTCCGCTTCCGCGGCGGCCAAGGCCGCCCTCATGTCCTCGCTCTCCCGGGCGAGGCGAGTCCGGACGGCGCGAGCTACGGCGGTGGTCTAAGGAAAAAGAATGTCAGTAAATGCAAGCGAGGAGGAGGGAGTTTTCAAGTTTCTCACCTGTAAGGCCAGGGAGACGACTTCCCCGTACCGCTCATCAATGCCGCCCTCCCGGACGTGAGCTCGCACCGTAGGGGTGACGAGGCTCAGGGAGAGCTTGCGCGTCTCCTCCGAGGAGAAGAGAGACGCTCCCCGCGCCGGGGAACGGGGATCTCCTCCCATAGGCAGGCCCCCGTGGCCAACCCCACTCCCGGAGCCTTGGAGAGTGTCTCCCGGTGGTGGGGCGGGGGACCTCCCGTCCCCCGCGCGGGGAGAGCACTGTAGCGCCCTGGGGGCTCCCTTCCCCGGTTGCGGTGTCGTTGAGGTGCCGCCCCCGGGGGGGACGTCATGGCTCGCTCCCCCGGCAGGCGGTGTTGGGGAAGACGCGACGTCGGGGGCAAAGAGCGCATCCAGGCGCGCGAAGGCCCCGTTGCCCCGGAAGTACACCTCCGGGGAAGGAGTGGCGTCGTAGTCCCCGGAGGTGGACTCATCCTCCTCCACGACCACGTGGTCGAACACGCCTGATGCCCCCAGGGCATCAAGTTGCGCGACCAGCGTGGCCGTGTCCGTGGGGCTCTCTTCATGCCTCGGCTCCGGGGGCTGCGACCCCCGCTGGGGGGTGACTTGAGCCGGAGGAGTAGTCTCCCCCGGCCGCCGGGGGGCCATCGTACTTTGGACCGGAGATGGCCTCACCTCCCCCGGTGTTCGACGCGTCCCCGGAGTCGCCTGGGCCGGGGAGGACCTCACCTGCCCCGGGGGTCTTGTCTTTTCCAGCGCATCGGGCGTCCCCGCCGGCCTCTGTGCCGGCGCTGGTGAAGGGGGGTGGTCTTGATTGGAGCCCTCTCCCGGTACCTGCGCGGTCTTAGCGCGTTTGGCCGCCGGGAGCGCCCCAGTCTCCCGCCGCCTGTGGGAGCCCGGGGTTGGAAGTGGAACCCTTTCCGGGAGGGTCATCTCGAAGGCCTCGGAGACGATGTTCCGGGGAGGACCCTCCCCGATGGCAGCAAGACGCCGGGAGTGCTCGTCCTCGTAGTACCTCCCGAGGAGGTGCTCCGCCTTCTCCCGGGTGGACTTGTAGGACCTAACTGCAAAAAGCAAAGTTTTAGAAACTAATCCCCGCGATGTGTGAACTCCCGGAGAGAAGAAACTTACGCCGCGCCACCGGGAATCGCCAAGGACGAAGCTCCGGGCCCAGTCCCGGACCCTTCCTACTCCGGCTGAAGGGACTAAGCCGGAGGAGGAGCAGCTCCTCCGCCAAGTCTCGCATGCTCCTCCGGGAGCGAGCCTCCTTCATTTTGGCGACGGAGGTTAGCTCCTCCATCGTCAGCACCGGAGGGCCGGGGGAACGACCTAATGTCGCCGGCCTCGCGGAGTAAATCATCTCCGGGTCGCCCGCCCGGAGATAAAACCATTTCCGGCTCCATCCCTCCTAGTGCTCTTGGGAGGCGGCCACCGGGTACTCTTCCGCCCGGGAGGGAGCGAATTTCAGCATCACGGAGCCGCAAGTAGACTTGGGCCCGTGCTTCACCACCGGGGAGCTCTTCGATTGCACCCGGTAGAAGTATTGGAAGAGGCGGAGAGTCCCCTCCACTCCGGCGGCTGTCTCGCTTAACCACAGAAACAGCCCCATCCTCACGAGAACGTTGGGTGTTAGGTGGTTCAAGGCGATCCCGTGCTCCCGGAGGAAATCTCGGAGAAGCGGGTGGATCGGGAGCCGCAGGCCCGCCTGGATGAAGGCCATGAAGGCCACAATTTCTCCTTCCCGGGGGTTCGGGGTCGTCTCCCCCGCAGCCGGGACGCGAATGTCCCTCTCCGCAAAAATCCTCCGGGAGATGAGGGTGTCCCGGTCCCCCGCAGCAAACTCGGTTGTCCCGAGATAATCGGAGGTTGCGTCCTCCGGGACACCCGAAGCCTTCCCGCGTCCCTTCGACGCCATTTCTTCTCCCGCAAGGCTTTGTGAAACTCGGGGAGAAGTTAGTTCCGGAGAGCAACCGGGGAAGAGGTTACTCCTGAAGAATTTGGTGGATTATGAGGATTAAGGAGAAAGAAAGCGTGCCTCCCTCGAGGTGGGCCCCTCCTTATATAGGCAGCTGAGGTGCCCTCGATGGCTGCCACGTGTCAGCTTGAGGGATCTACACCGTGAATACGAAAGGTCGCACAAACATCGAGGCAATATATGGCCAACTTAAATAGTGCCCCTCTCTCGGACGAGGGCGAGTTATGGATGTTATATTCGCTCCCCGGGAGAGCCATGCTTCTAAGGTAACGAATCGCACCCCCCGGCGACATCAAAGTGTCCCCAGGGGTGCGGGGGGCTCCTGTTGGGGGAAAATACTAGCCAACGCCAGAAACGTCACCATGGGTTCCTTCTCCGGGGTTGAGAGAAACTTCCCCCGGAGGACCTCCTCCGGGCTACGGAGAGCTCCTCTCCCGGAGCCCCTTCTCCGGGCCGGGGAAGACGTCTCCCGGAGCCCTCCCCCGGGCTCGGGAGAGACCTCCCCCGGCGCACCTCCTCAGGGCTAGGGAGAGCTCCTCTCCCGGAGTCCCTTCTCCGGGTCGGGGAAGACGTCTCCCGGAGCCCTCCCCCGGGCTCGGGAGAGACCTCCCCCGGCGCACCTCCTCCGGGCTAGGGAGAGCTCCTCTCCCGGAGCCCCTTCTCCGGGCCGGGGAAGACGTCTCCCGGAGCCCTCCCCCGGCGCACCTTCTCCGGGCTAGGGAGAGCTCCTCTCCTGGAGCCCCTTCTCCGGGTCGGGGAAGACGTCTCCCGGAGCCCTCCCCCGGGCTCGGGAGAGACCTCCCCCGGCGCACCTCCTCAGGGCTAGGGAGAGCTCCTCTCCCGGAGTCCCTTCTCCGGGCCGGGGAAGACATCTCCCGGAGCCCTCCCCCGGGCTCGGGGGAGACCTCCCCCGGCGCACCTTCTACGGGCTAGGGAGAGCCCCTCTCCCGGAGCCCCTTCTCCGGACCGGGGAAGACGTCTCCCGGAGCCCTCAGGTGGGCACTGATTTCGAGGGCCGCCATGTGTCAGAAATCGGTGCCCTGGACCTCGTCAAAAGACCGTTTTGCCCCCGATCCTACGGTGGCAGCAGGGGTAGTTCAGTAATTTGCGTCTTTTGGGGTCTATATATACCCTTGTAACCCTCTTTTGTAACCTAAGACATTCATTTGTACTCAATCCAAAAAGACAAAAAGGCGTGTTCTGGAGCCCTCTCTTCGGGAGAGAGCCCCCTAGCCGACGCTCGTCGGGAGCACGTCGACAGGACTAGGGCCTCAACTGAGGCCCGAACCTGTATAAACCCCTGTGTCAATCTCTGGGATTGTCCAACGCGGGGTGACCCGTCGCACGGTCAGCTCACGTTGAGGAACACGTGTTGCGCACGTCATCAAACCTGCCGAGGTATTTTTTATACCACGACAGGCCGACTTTGTGGTCGAATGGACCAACCCTAAGCCACCCGTGCAGTTGGCAGAGGAACTAGAGTGCCCCGATTACTGGACAATGTACTTTGACGGCTCCCGTAGTTTTCAACACTCGGGGGCTGGAGTAGTCTTAGTTACGCCCCAGGGCGAACAGCTTAAGTATGTCATCCAACTATACTTTGTTGCGACTAACAATGTAGCAGAGTATGAAGGTCTTCTTGCAGGGCTTCGGGCAGCAAAATTCCTCGGAGTCCGTCGATTAGTGGTGAGGGGAGACTCACAGTTGGTCGTAAACCAGGTAAACAAGGAGTACAGCACCTCCGATGAGACAATGGCTCATTACCTGGGGGAAGTGAGGAGGTTGGAAAAACACTTCAGTCATTTCGAAGTCCAATATATCCCGCGAAAGGACAACATTCTCGCAGACCAATTATCCAAAATTGGGTCCTCACGCACATCCGCTCCGGCAGGAGTGTTCATTGAACACTTGGACCGTCCGTCAATCATGACTTCGGTTGAGGATGATCCAGTAATAGCCTCCGTTACCAACCTCGGTCAGGAACAGGATTGGACTCATCCATTGAGAGTCTATCTTGAACATGGGACCCAACCCGAGGACGAAACCGAAAGCAATCGGTTAATTTGAAAAGCGCGATTGTAAAAACTCATAGAGGGGGTTTTGTACAGAAAGGGTACTCAGGGAGTATTCATGCGTTGCGTATCTCAGGAGGAAGGAAAAACCCTCTTGAAAGAAATCTATGACGGCGTATGTGGTGCACACGCGTCATATCGAACACTGGTCGGAAAAGCTTTTCGACAAGGGTTTTATTGGCCTTCGGCACTCGATGATGCCAAGCATATGGTCAAGATGTGTCCTCAGTGTCAGTTTCACGCAAGACAAGTTCATCAACCTGCCTATGCGTTACAAACCATTCCCCTCGCATGGCCTTTCGTGATTTGGGGAATGGATATTGTAGGTCCTATGCCACAAGCGGTCAATGGGTACAAGTTTCTGTTCGTAGCCATTGACACGTTTACAAAGTGGATCGAGGCCGAACTGGTACGCAATATCACCGCATCAGCAGCACAAAAGTTCTTTCATAAGAACATTGTTGCTCGATTTGGTGTTCCAAACCGCCTTATCACCGATAACGGTTCTCAGTTCGCTAGTGGTCTCTTCCTAGACTACTGCGACCAGATTGGAACTAAGGTGTGCTTTGCTTCTGTGGCGCATCCACAAAGCAATGGCGCTGTAGAACGGGCCAATGGGAAGATATTACAAGGCATTAAAAAACGCGTTTTTGATCGCCTTAAGACTCTCTCGGGGGCTTGGGCAGACGAGCTTAATACCGTTCTATGGGAACTATGAACTACTTCTAGTTGAGCCACCGGTGAGACGCCCTTCCATCTGGTCTATGGGGCCGAGGCTGTATTGCCTATCGAAATTAGTATTGGGTCTGTTCGGACAAAACAATTCGAACAGATTAATCAGTCCGAACAGCGGTTGCAAGATCTTATCCTCTTAGAAGAAAGGCGTGATCGCGCTTTGGTCAAGTCCGCGGCATACTTGCAAGCTTTGCGCAAGTATCACAGTAAAAGGGTGCGACCACGTAGTCTTCACGTGGGCGATCAGGTCTTACGAAAAATCCAAGATCAGTCTAATCGCAACAAATTCTCCCCGAAGTGGGAAGGCCCTTACACTGTGGTCTCGGTGCCGCGACCAGGATCCGCGTGGTTAGCCATGGAGGATGGTCGGATTTTGTCCAATACTTGGAACATCGATCAACTTCGCAAGTTCTACGTGTAAGTACTCAACCCCATTTTTCCTGTTCAATTAGCATTTTTTCTTAAAATTAAAAATGTTTTGCGTTTATATCAGGAATATTTCCCTTTATGACCATCCACTGTGAATTCAGCTCGGGGGCTGGTCGCAGGCGGTTAGATCATTATAACATCCTGGTCGGATTCACTGGCCGATCTCATAACCACTTTCAGATAAGTCACTCCTAAATAAGCCGTTTCTCAACGCACATGGGGCTTTCTGACAAGTCTTTGGTTATCCGACTGGCTGCTGGTTAGCAAACAAGTCTAGGTGTTATAATAATTATAATTGTTGATTTGATCATACACCCCTGGTCGTTATATTCACTTTTCCCCTGCATTTGTAATACTAAGCCTTCAGTATCTACAATTACAGGCGGGGGCTAGGGGGATGAGTCTATAATATAAACCAACATAAAACAAAAATATATTCATTTTTAAAAGTGAATTTTCATGTGCATTGCATCGTATACAATTGTTTCTGTACAGGAATAGGGATCATTCGATCCCGAGCTCAGTCAGGAGCTTATCTACAAGGGGACTAATCTCCTCCATGACAGCCTCTAGTTGCTCTTCACTCTCGATCTCAACCGGTCCCACTAATGGATTCAAATCTGCATCTGGGCCATAGTGAAGTCGAACCCGGCTAAAGATAGCGGAAGCGGCTGACCAAACTCTGGTTCTGATCACCTCTTCTCGTCGCTGTGTATCCTCAGGGAGATACTCGAGAAGTGACTCCGCTTGAGCCATAACTAGGGCAGCCCAGTCCTCTTGGCTGAGATTGCCTCGTGTGGTTTCGACCACATCAGCCTTCAGTTGATGAGCCACCTCCTTCAGTTTTTCGAAGACTGAATGGCTCAGCTTTCCAATCGCCCTTGTGAAGGCTTCGATAGAATCCTGGAGGAGTTTATTGTCCACACTGAGCTGCTTTATTTGACCCGCTTGCGCTGCAACAAGGGAAAAAGTTACTCGCATATTGCGAAGACAAGTCTTTCTAAATCAGGAGTCGACTTACCAGCAAGTTGTGACCGTAGTCTGTTATTTTCGATCTCTTGGTTCCTAATCACTGAGATCGAATGGAGCTTCATTGTGGCCGCTTCTTTGTCTTGCAATGCCACCTTTCTGTAGTAAAACAGAAGGAATGGTCATAACCAATTTGTACCTTTACAAATTGAAGAGTAATGATCCTTACTTGCGCAAGTCGTCTCGCTCTCTTTGTATGGCCATCATGCTCGCCGCCATGGCACATGACTGGGCCATCATCCGGGATAGTTCCTGTGATGCAAAAAAGGGAGTGAAAAGTGTCCTATGTGCAATTCAGGACATTCAGAAAGGGATTCATCATACCTTCATGAACTTCTACAGAGAGGCATCTTCCGGACTAATGGGAAGATTTGTCAAAGGTCCGGAAGTACTTGCAGTAGGGACAGTAGGAGGAAGTGCCTGCTGGGTACTGCTTCCAGTCGCCGGTAGCGGCGACTGGGTCCTCGTGTCTGTTTCTCCCCCCGCAGCTCGGACAACTTCCTGGGCCGAGGGGGTGGAGCGCTCCTCACAGGAGGCTCCTGCACCAGCAGTGACTTCAACCCTTCTCCAAGCGGTTGGAGGACTGGGCGCTATTTCTTTCCGCCTGATAGAGGAAAAGAAAAATCAAATGGTAACAATTCATGACCATCATTTCTAATACAACCAGGATAAAGGTTCTTACCTTAATTGAAATCCCATTAGCTTTTGGGATTTCAGAGAAGGTTCTCCTTGAGCATGGGGACGATCATCGTCCGCCCTGATCTTCCTCTTGAAAAACAGGGGCCCTCTTCCCTGTATGTGTTCCCCTATGAACATTTTTCTCATGGGAAAGATAAAGGCTAACAAGAAGGATCTTTACCTGGGTAGTCGATCCCATTGGCGACGTCCCCTCCAAGGATCTCTCTGTCTCCTGGGTTTCTGTGGCCGCCATCTCGTGTGCAACCGCCACAGGATCTTGAACAACCTCCTCCGCTCCTGTCTGCGGAGGAGAAGTATTTTCCTCCCTGGGGCTAGCAGGAGTCGCAGAGGGAAGCTCTTCTCCCTGCATAAGCATTAGCTCATCAAGTACACTGGGGGAGTTGAAGAAAACGAACTGTGGGAAAATCTTACCACGGTCGTCCCTTCGACCGGGAAGGTAGAGGCAACTGGCTCTGAAGCCTCGACAGCTTCAGGAGCCAGGGGATCGTCTACGACCACAAGGTTTCCAGTGGTCGTAGGGTCTGCTATGGCTGCCTCTGCAGTAGCAGTCATCCCTGCGGAATGGGTTGGAGCGTCACCGGATGGAGAGCCCGCGATCTTCCTCCTCCGGTGAACTAGAGGGACGTCATCCTCCTCCTCCTCCTCGCACCCCTCTCCTTGTACGACGAAGAAGTAATTCGAGTTCGCACCTGGAAAGAGCGGTGGGATCTGATATCTTACCGCAGTTCTTCGGGCCGTAGAAGGAGTGTTCCGCGAAGACCCTTCCCCAAGATTTAGCCTGACTTTCTTGGGGGCGGGATTCCTCGCCCTGGGTCTTGAGAAAATCTTCTTCACGTTCTTGATCGTCGGCTTTCCCAGGGAACAGACGTTTTCGCTGGGAAATGTCGCCTCAGCGAACCTCCCAAGAAGCTATTCACATAGGATTAGTACTGGACAGACATAAAACCTGCAAAACAGAGGCCAAGTGGAGAATGTACCTTTCGGCGCTCTTGCCTGAGGTCGTCACCAGCGTGAATCAGGCTCTGGGGGCGAGGCGACTCCTTAGCACCCTCTACCTCGGCGTTATATGCTCGGACGAGGTGGTTAGTCCGCCTCTCAATTTCAGCAGAGGACAGGACTGTTACCAAATGCAAGTTAGAATGAATATATTGCAAGAAAGACATGAAAGTTTTTCGGTGTTAGAAACAAATACCTTCGTTATAGTCCAGGGTGCCGTCCGCCATGGACTTAATCTCCCAAGCCGGATGAGCCCTTTCACGCAGGGGGCTCACCCGGTTCTTCACAAAATCTCGGATGATGTCCCGAGCCGTCAATCCTTCTTCGACCAAGTGAAGAATTACCTCGGCGTGTTTCATGAACTCCGAGTTCATTGCCGGAAGAGTGTCCAACTCGCTTGGCTTCTCTGGCCGCGAGTTTTCGAAACACAACCCGCTCTCCTTCGGCGGGGTACAGTAGAACCACTTCTGGTGCCACCCATGCACTGAGTCTCGCAGGGGTGGAAAGGGATACTCCTTCTTATCCCTCAGCCGGAAGTAGATACATCCGGCGGCGTTGGCACTCTTCGACCACGCCGAGAAATAGAACCGTCAGAAGAGGTCCACGCTGGGATACACTCTGACGAACGCCTCGCAAAGATGCTGGAACACTGCCAGGATCAGTACAGCATTTGGGTGGAGGTTGATCAGCTCCAACCCATAATGCTCGAGGGCATCCTTGAGGAACCGACTCTCGGGGAATCGGAACCCGCAGCGCAAGTACTCCTCAAAAACCACCAACTCGCCCTCTTGGACAGTTGGGGTTTCTTGGTCCTTCTCCGCGGGCCGCCAGTTGATGAGCAACCGCGGAGGAAGGATCTCCTCCTTCTCCAACGCCACTAGGCTCTCCTCAGAGTGGTGAATGGATCGGCTCCAGGATGCCATTTTTGGTGGAGAATCAAAGGAAAAGTTGGTGATTTTGGGAAGACGAAGGCTGAAGAGAACGAGGGTTTTGTGCGGCGGGAATGATGAGGGTTTTTGGCTGTGTGGCTTCTTTGAGAAGACATATGCTCTTTTTATAGACCCAAGGCGGTGCATTAATGTGAGTAACGTTTCATTCAAAACGTCCCATTGAGTGTTTTATTCATTTCCCATAATGGATACTGTCTCTGGCGGACCCAATAAAGTGTTCAGGCATTGGATTAGAAACAAAAAGACTTCTTTGTTTCGAAAACTGAAAGTGCAAAAGGACTGAAAAATTTTTAGTACTTTTCAGAAGACTTTTTTCCCTTTATATGCTTTGAACATTTTTATGAAAAAACCCTATGACTCAATTTTTGGACGTACGGATGTATTTCTAATCGGGTTGCGGTTTGGTTGAAACTATGCTTTGGATTAAGCTCCGATTCTAATCAAAGTGACGGTCCGACCAAGCCTCAATCTTGGTCGAAACTCAGTTCTAACAGTTGCCTTAAGCCTGATCGCGGTATTAGATCTGGTCGCGGTGCTTTTATAAAAGCATGATTCTGATCGCAGAACTGAAATTTCCCTGTGTATGAATGGTCGCGAAAGCATTACTCATGGCCATATATTCACACAGAAGATGTAAAGAATAACTATTTGAAGAAAGAAATTTTTATTTCTTGCATTCTTTACATACAAAAGGGATACAGTCGATCAAAGCGTCGACTTGATCCGAAAGGAGTTTACAAAGTTCCCCAAGGGACATATTGTTGTCAGTAGGATCTACACTGACAACCCCCAGGGAACTAGCGACTAACCTAAGTCTATCCACATCATCCCTAACAAGAGACGCACTATTGTCCCTAATCAAGTCAGAGAGTTCTCGCTGTCGCAGAGCGTGATCCCTCTCTCGACGGAACTAGCACGCCTCTTCACGGGATCTTTCAAAACATTCTGCTAAATGCAGAATCTTCGAAGACATCTCTTCGGTCTTCTTCTCCAGGGCATTCTTCTCCTCCAGAAGAATCTCTCTGGGAGGAAAAGATGGAGCAACAGAAGGCTGATTGCTGGAGCCTCCAACCTCCTGCATTTGCAAAAATTAGTTGTAATGACCATAACTATCAGCAAAAGGAGAAGAATTATTACCTGTCCTAGCTCATGGCATGTTGATATATCCGTCCTGGGAAGAGGATCATCAGATGGTGGAAGTGCAACCTTCCCACCATATGATTGCTTCGCCAACACAATTTGGGAATCATCTGGTCGAGGGATAGTCACCGCTTGCCGACCAGAATGTTGATCACCCAAATAAAGGTTGGAGGTATTAGGATGAAATGGAGAAAGGTTTCTCTCCAAAGTCAAAGGCCTAATTTGCCGAGAAGCATGAACAGGAAGAGTTATAGGAACTAAAGGAAGAAAGAGACTTGCTACATTTTTCACCTTCGTTCTGCTGGAAGATTCTTCGTCAACCTTGGGTTTCTTCCTTGAAGGAGACAAATCTTCATGTATCTGAGGCCCCTGTTCGACAACTTTCTCTTCATCACTCTCAATTTCGATGATGTTGTGATCTGCCATCAGGAAGTATATGAAGAAAAGAATCAAGGTTGTCTAGGGAGGGACTTAGCCGTGGGAAGAAATTGTGAAGCTTTACAGAACCAAGGACCCGGTATTTATAGCCGCCAAGGTGACGGTTCGTATTCCAGGTGCCTCGGGTTTCTACAAAGCATTTACAATTTTACCTCGAGTTAAAAAACATTTTAACAGTGCCATCATTACCTGTCACATAATACCCAGAGCATGTCTCGGGGAACCAACCGTCCTACTTAGTGTGCCACTAAGCGGGGGATTTGAAGAGTCGGGTTAATAATCCGATGCATTTCTTTAAATTTAAAGTGAACACGTCCCTTCGTTTTCTTTAAATTTGGGGGCTAGCTGACGAGGATTGACACCCGAGTCAGTTCAAATAAATGCACTGTTGGTTCAAGACAGATTCGAACCATACACGTGTTTAGCGGTGCGAACTCAAGTCATTCTGAGAAGCATCAGCCTAAGGTCGCAGGCTTTGCGCGATCAGGTCGCAAGCCTCGTGCGATCAAACCGCAAGCTTTGCGCGGTCAGAAGTTCGTATGTTATATGCGAACAGAATCTTGGAGATGTTGCGCGGTCAGCCAACATCCCGCGGTCAGAACTTTCTCGACCAAGGTATTTGGAATTTATCTGACCGGTTATCCCTATAGTGGGAATATTTCAAGTATCCCGAAGATTCCTCCATGTAGAAGATTAACCGCTAGGTGGTTAATACAAGCAGTTATTTCACGAATAACACATGCTTAATCTACTTGGAAGTTAAGAGCGGTTCAATAAACCGCATTCAACTGTCCGAACAACTGTTTGATGCAGTTACGACATGGCACCCTTTCGTCCAGTATAAAAGGGTGGCAAAATACATCAAACGGGGGGATCCGATCCATTTGGAAGAACAAGACTTCTGATACAAGTGAGATACAACGCATCTCAACCACTAAAAACAGCCAAGTCTACGGCCTAAATTAGATAGTTCTTACAAGCCTCCCTAGCTTTACTCTGTACATTTACATAGGAAAAACCTTTCTCCTGTGAAGAGGTTTTTCTGCTATTTTTGTAACCTTTTATCACCTATAGTGAAATCCTAACAGGACGTAGGGCTATTACTCCCACCATCGAGGGCCCGAACCTGTATAAATCTCTCTGTGCTCCTGTTCACCATTGTTCTACATACCTTCCCGGAGGGTCATCTTGAAAGGTCTCGCCATTACAAATTTTGCATAAGTTCGGCTGAGGACTCCAAGTCCGAATCGTCGACAATTACTATTGGAACTTCATCGACCACATCCTCAAGAGTCATCGGATCAACATTGTCTCATTCATCTTGAAGACAATTGAGGATGTCTCGGTAACCACTCTTCGGAACCTATACTTTGCTCCATACATCATGTCTTTGCTGCTCCAGAAGACGAAGTTCCCTCGCAGATCATGTGACATCAGACATCTCGGCTATAAGCCATTTAGTGTCAATCCGCGTGTCTTAGCTCGAGGCCATGGAGCACAGCCCCATCAGCAGCAGTAGCAACCGGCTCAGCCTATGCCTCCTCCTCCTCAGCCTCAGGCACAGCAGCCAGCACAGTCTAGCCAAGCCCCCGCCTGGTTTTAACAGTTCCAGCAGCAGTTCCATCAGCCGATGATGGATCAGTTTGCTACACTACTCCAGGGGCTTGAGCTCACACGCTCGGACTTGGCGGCATTGAATGATCAATTCTAGACCTTCTCATCGCGCCAGGATCAGCTCGAGCTGCGCTTCGACGCCTTCTCCGCTCACTTCTACATCCGATTCCCTCAGACTCCTCCTTTCCATCCTCCAGATGATGATGCTCCCGCCGATTCTTAGCTTTTATGGCAATTGATGCCAAAGGGGGAGAGAAGAGAGTAGGAGAGAGAACTTTAGATGAAAGATCTTTTGATGTAAAGCTTTAATGAATTTTGATTCTCTGTGATGTTTTGATAACCTATGTGGATGTCACTTATGTTGGATGTTATATGAGATGTGGTTTATGAGATGTGTTGTGTGACCTTGTGATGTTGATATCATGTGATTGAATTGAATGTCTTAGTTGTGACCTATGTGATGTTTTGAAAACTCTTGTGATACTTCATGATTATATAGAGAATGAATTGAAATATCATCTTATATACATGCTTGAACTCCACCAAAATGCCAAAATTCTCATATTCATACATTTAGGGGGAGTGTGTCTTTCTCTACTATGCTTATTGAAAAATCCTTTTAATGCTCAAAATTCAATCATCTACTCTTTATGTTGTCATCAATTACCAAAAAGGGGAAGATTGTAGCTTCTAGGCCCCTAAAAAGTGTTTTGGTAATTAATGACAATTACAAATGTTGAACTAACGTTACCTTTTAAGTTGTGTCAAGATCAAACTCAAAAGACAGGATAATGAAAGGCAAAGAAAGAACTACATGATGAAGAAAAGACATTGAACAAAGAGGTAAAGGTACAGAATAGGGTCTTTTTCCATTTTACCGGTTTAAGGTGATTAGAGAAGAATTTTGACCGGATTTTAGGATAGACGCCGTACTATTAAGAGGAGCATGTGGTGTATCACGAAATACTTCATCTATGTGCCACAAATCATAAAATCAACTTGCATTGCATACTAGAAGATCATATACCTTGAAAATGCTTGTTTCAATTCAATTCAGCCAAACTCTGTCTCTGACGGTCTGACCATTTGTTAGACCGGTTGACCGAGAAATCGGTCTGATCGAGTTTTTGAACTACGGTCTGACCGTGTGGCCGGTTTGTCCATAAATATCGGCCTGACCATATAACGTGTCCAGAAACCATGTCGTCTCTGGACGGCTTCACGGTCTGACCGCATTTGGCTCCGGTCTGACAGTGAGTGTGCCTGACAAGGGCAGGTGAGCATTAATTGCGCCTGTTTAATGCCGTTGCAATTGCGGCGGTCTGACCAGGATTATACCTGCTGTCTGACCGCCAAGTGATCTTTTTCTCCCAACGGCTGGTAACGGCTATATTTATTGTGGGGGGTATATATACTCCCATGCACGGCCCTGTTTAGAACTTTTGGCATATTTGTGAACATTGTCATCATCCTTGAGAGTTAAAGCAAGTTTCATACACTCTAGGGTTCTAATTCTTGAATTTGTGAGAGTGTGCATTTGAGATCTTCTAGTGCATTGCATTTAGATCACCAAATCAATCGTGTGGCACTAGAAGAAGGTTAAGTGATCATCACCGGCTTGTTACTCTTGGAGTTTGCCGGCTCCTAGATGGCTAGGAGGAAGGATTTGGAGATCTCCTCAAGGAAGATTGTGAAGAAGCCCCAAAACACCTTGTGAAAGGGTCGAGCACGCCTTGCCGGAGCGGTAAAGTGCATCATTAGTGAAATCGAGGTTTGGATAACTCATCACACTAATCCGGCTCGAGATCTAGGTCACTTCTTGAGAGAAGGTTGACTAGATAGAGGAGCGGTTAGAGATTTGAGTTTGCCTCAACGTGGATTAGGGGTGATCGGCAAATCACCGAGACCACGGGATATATCCTTGTGTTAAAGTGCTCATTGTTTATCTTGTCTTAGTTATTTGCTCTCATTTGTTGTTATTTGTTTGATTAGGTTTTAAATTGTTAAAATCGCCTATTCACCCCCCTCTAGTCGATATCCTAGATCCCTTTCAGAAGCCCATGACGACACCTTTCCAATGGGATTGGTCCCACTGTCAAATTCCATCTGGATCGCCCGCAATTGACGAAACAATTCATGGATAGATTCTGTTGGGTGTTGGGCCACCTCTACTATGGGCCCAAGGCCTGTATATCCCTAGGGTTATGTGGGGGTGGGTTCTCTGGCCAGTGTCCTACCTCTGGCCATCATACTCCTACTACATATGGCAGGATTGCCCGCAATCGACGAAACAATTCGTCGATAGATTATGCTGGGTGTTGGGCCACCTGTACTTTGGGCCCAAGGCCCGTGTATCCCTAGGGTTAAGTGGGGGTAGGTTCTCTGGCCGGTGCCCTACCTCTGGCCGCCATACTCCTACTACATATGGCAGCTACCCCCTATCCTTTTTCGGTAGGTTATTTGCTACATTGTTCCCCTATTGTGTGAGAGACAAGTGTACATCGGAGTAGTGTCCCTGGACCTGGTTTGATGAAAGATAACCTCAATTTGTCATTCTGCAATTTTAGATTGCTTTTATCTTGTTCTTGCTTTTTCTTCAGTTGCTTGCAGGAATCGATCCTCGTGATCAGGTCAGCTGCATCTTGGCACGGTTAGAATGCCTCGTGAGTGTGGTTTAGCTATTGCCAGGGCATCCAGTCTTGTTTGGTTGGTAGCCGGATCGCCAAGGTTACTCTCCATCAAATCAAAGTTATCCCTCTCACCAGAAGATCGGGCATACGTGTCTTCATCACTAGGGATGTCCTCATCACCTTCTCTCTTTGGAAAGTTCCCGCACCATTCAAATCAGCAGTATCAACAGAAGATATAACATTAATATGTTCAGAATCACGAGAGTTGATAGAAGGAAGAGGATTAGATATCTTAGGTGCGGATTGGCTAGTTGCATGATTTGAGTCTCGAGCATGTGAACATTTGTAGAGAAGGAGTCAATATTCTGGTTCAGTGCAGCCTTTTCCTTCTCTTGGTTTGCTAGAAAAGCTTCTAGCATGCGCTCTAATCGCATCCAAAGGGGCGTGATTGTTAAATAACTGCAAATGGACAGTTGAACGTTGAGCACTTGAGGGTCGAATTTCACGAGGAACAAGCGTATTCGTCTTTCTACCTTAATGGATCACTGATTAAGTCTAAACGAGTTGGGGGTTTGTTTTTCTACAACTAAATCTACTACTAAAGTTATCAATAAAGTTATCAATATAGGGTTTTAAAGCAGTAAAGAGCAAGTATGAAATCTAGAGTTTGTAAGCAGGAATGAAAATCTAGGGTTTCGTGAGTTCTATAACCATCCAGCATAATTCTATCCAACGTCTGAGGACTGTAAGTTAATTTCAATTGTTTTCCAAGATAGATTAAGTTGCTAGTATGGTCGCTGGTACAACGGTTAGAGGATCGCTTCTATTGTTACGTTTGGCGAGAGCCTCTCTCCTGTTCAGGATCCCACGTCAAAGCACTAAGGACTCAAGAACTGCCCTAAATTTTGCTAAGGCTCAACTTTACATCTATTTCCAAAACAAGAATTTAGGGTTTAGAGGAAGAAAACATTGGGAAATAACTTCAAAACTTGAAATCAAGACCAAGGAAAAATCACGCCTTCTGGATTAGGACATACCTAACCCTAGAAGGGATCTACTCATAAAAAGCCATAAGAATGCAGAAATAATAATAAGAATTAAATAAAAACTCACTTGATTGCTTGAGAATTGAATTAGTCGTCCTTGTCGGCATACAAAAGCAGGAAAAATAAAGAAGGGGGCTCTACTAAGGTAAAGTAAAGTAAACTAAACTAAAACCTTAAAAAGTAGTAGTTAATTGAGTCAAAAGCTTCTCTATTTGTAGTACATGGGTTAATGTGCCTAAAAATAACTCCTTGACGTGTAGGCGACGAAGTCTGACTTCAAACAGTGTGAGGACAGACGAATCTGAGTCAAAATCAACTAAGACCGACCAGTTCTAATCAAATACGACTAAAATTGACCAAATCTGGTTAAAACCGACCAAGTCTAATCAATCTGACCAAAATCAACAAGTTCTGATCAAAACCGATTGGAACCAACCAAATCCGACTAGTAAAATCCACTGAAACCAAGTCGAACAAGACTAGAAAAGCCACCAAAACAGACTCGAACACGACTAGAAAAAGCCACCAAAACCGAGTCGAACACAACCAGGACACGTGGCTTGTTCGTGTCCAAACACGTATCGTGATTGAATTCGATCAGGACTCATTTTCGACCAGATGTTTGTATTCGACTGGGACTCTTTTCGAGCAGGTGTCTTCATATTCTAGTACAGCTCCTTTTGTTGTGACATGTTCGAACAGGTCTTCTCCTCACCTAAGTGCATTCGACCATTGTATTTGACCGTTGACCATTCGACCAGGCCCTTTTGCTATCCAATTTTGATTTCTTGGTCGAATTCAGTCCAAATGTGGTCGAAATATTCTCGAATTTGGTACGTTTGGTCCCTGAAACATGTCAAATACAGTCATGAAAGAAATATTATAAAAAATAAAATTAAGCATGAAATGTCGCATCAAAGGAGTTTTTAAGTATGTTTTTACACATTTTCAGTAGCAAACTTAGGGTAAAAATGTTACCAATTGAACACTTATCAAATTCCCCCAAGCTAGCATTTTGCTTGTCCTCAAGCAAAGAATGTGAATAATTTTTCCAAAAATTGGGGTGCCTTGGTCAATCTGATTTTCAATAAACAACTTCCAGTAATTCACATCACATTTATGCATATGAGGCAATTGATCTAAGCAATTCAAACTCTCCAAATGCAAATATTTATATTATCAAATTTCAAACTTAGAAAGAGAGAGTTTAATCAATTAAATCATCTTGACAACCTCTTTCATATAGGATTTAGAACAAACCATAGCTAAAGAAAATACTTGTTATGCTATAATTTATACAAAGTTTGCTAGATTTCCCTTTTCAGAGAGAAACGAAAGCACTTTTATTTCTATGTTTTTATTTTATTTTCTTCTTCAACTTTTTGTGCTCTTAGCCAAAATGTTTTTACTAGATCATTTCATCGTGGCTAGAGGAAACACAACTGAAGACGCTTACTTAAGTGCACTTACAGAAAGGAAGCTTTGTCGGTTTCCTGAGCCCCTATAAGCAATCTCAATGCTCCTTATATCTTCCCTTCATCAGCTGGTCGACGATTCACCACCGCCTCCCCCCAGTGGGTCGCATATACGTTACACGGACTAGACAAAGCCGCATCTTAAGAAACCTTTTTATTGAAAATATAATTTTTTGTGTGCATAAGTTAAGTAAATCTTCCCTTCCCCAGCTAGTCGACGATTCACCACCGCCTCCCCCCAATGGGTCGATTATACTTCACTCTTACATGGTTTTTATTTTTAAAGAGAAGGGCAATTAGCAATCTAGGCATAAAAAGTGACATAAGAGAGTTAATTATAGATAATAGTTTATTAGAAACCTTCAATTTGGAAGAAGTCAATAACAATTTTTGGAGAGAGATACAGATTACCGTTTGTGGTAGTGGTTCCTGGAGGTAGATGTTGTGGGAGATGCCATGGTGAAAGAGGATGTTGTGGTCCACGTAGCTCCAATGGTGTAGTCCAAGGCGTTGCAAGTGTAAACTTGAAATAAAAAGAAACAAATAATAAAAAGAAAATAAAAAGAAATACTTGCATACCTTGGAGATCACTCGTCGGACTCCGGTGGAGAAGAATGGTAGAAATATGGTGATGTATAGGATGGATAGGTAGGTGGTGGGTAAGGTTGTGGAGGAATGCAGTGGGTGTGAAGATGGTCCCCGTAGTGGGTGTGTGCACCTGGAAATGTGCCGTCAGGGAGGATGTACCCTGTGTGTACATGATAGTTGTAGAGGCGAACTATGCGTCCTATAAGGTGATCCATCCTGGAATCCATCATAGCCATGTATTCTGCAAATTCCGACCTAAAGTCGGAGAGACTAGTGCACAAGGACTCTATGGAAACATGCAAAGTGGCAACACCGTGTGCTGCCAGTTGGTTAGGCTTGGTGGTGCATGAGGAACTAGGATCAGATGAGCTATATGGAAGCATTCTCTAATTTTTCTCATTAGATAAGCAAGTCCGAAAAATATCGGGCAAGAGGATGGAGGGAATTCCATTAGTAATCCAATAGAATGAATTCTGTTCTCTCTTGCAAAACCCCATTGAAAACAATGCATGCAAGTCTAGGGTGATTGTGGGCACAAATTCTTGATAATCAGTAGCACTAAACCCTAATGTGGATGTTGTGTGAGTGATTAAGCCACCTAAGACTATGAGTGAGGTTTTGTGTAAATTCTTGCCAATACTTTCAAGGCGACGGGCAAAATAGGTTGCTGATGAGATATGCATTTTGCCTAATATAGCCCACAGAAATTCAACTTCGGTTTCTTAAATTATATCCTGATTACTGTCACGGCACAAAATTGTCCCAGCCATGAGACGCTGTAAATAGCGAAAGACAGGATTACAAATTTTGGCGGCCTTTGATTTACTGGGTCGAAAAAGATGTTGCCCTTCCTCGGCTATATCACTCCAAATTTTACCGGGGGTGCAAATAATAGAAGCATGAAAAGTTCCCCTGGGTTTTAACCCTAACAAATTTGCAAATTCATCAATTGAAAAGTCATAATCCACATTTGCAAACCTAAATCGTACACCTTCAGTTTGACCAGGAGGAACACGTATAGTGTTTTGTTGGAAGGAGGCTAGGATCCCAAACGACTTCGCGAAATGTCAGAACCAGCACTCCTACAAGCATGTCCCAACCCACATTATGCAAAAGGCGTGAAACATCATCTTCTATTCCTAATGACCTAATGGCATGAACATCCAAAAATCAAGTAGGCCATAAGGACCTCTTCTTTAGGTGCATAAAACAAGCAAGATGATCAGGGTTTGTAAAGTAAATGTGTGGAAAATCAGGATAGAGAAAGTTTGAGGAGACATACCTCGTTTTCGCTTCGTAACTTTCTTGATGTTGCGTTGGGGTGTCGTCATTGCCGTAGAAAACTTCATATCCAGGGGTGTTGAGGCGTGAGAAGCCGGAATCCGCAGTCGGATCAAAGTTTGGACGGTTGGATTTGGAGTTCCAAGGCTAGGTATGTGGAGGTTTTTGAAGAGCTTTGGGTAAATAATGGTGGCTTGGCTGTTTGGAGAAGATAGGCGATCTTATACACGGTGGTAGGTTAGAGTTGTAAAGGTTTGGGGGAAGAAAAACACAAAAAGAACACTTTCGGCCGACAAACAGGGTGAACCCAAGCCTGGCACGACCACGGGCACGGGTCATGTCCGATTCGGGCACGGGGCGTGCTTCGGGTCGTGCTCGGTTCGGGTTTTATCGGATTCAACCAGGTGGTCGAACCAACAAAATTCAACCACTAGCACGAGTCATGCTCGACCAGGGCACGGGGCGTGCCACTAGTCGTGGTCGTTTCGGTCAAAAAAGGAAAATTTTACTTTTTTGAAAAAATGTTTAACCCAAGCCCGGCACTACTTATGCCTATGGTTGTGGTCATCTTGAGAGGTTTTGAAAAACTATTTTTTCAAAAAAAATCAAACCGAACTCGGCACTGGTCGTGCCCATCTTGGGTGGTTTTGAAAAAATCAAACCGAGGCCGTCACTGGTTGTGCCATTGGTCGTGGTTGATTTGGCCAGTTTGGAAAATTTTTATTTTTTGTTTTTTTATAAATTTTTTCAAAAGAGTGAGCCCTAGTTTATGAAAAATAGGTTTTGGGTGGTCAAACGGCATCAGAATTGAGTGCTTTTCACGCCGCTATGTTTATAAGAGAGAGGAGTACATGTTAGTATACCGGGTTGCCTCCTGGCTAGTGCTGGTTTAACGTCCCGCTCGACGGAACATTCTCGGCCATTCAGAAATATATTGAATTGAAAGAATTGACCGAGTTTAGCGTACTTACCTAGTCTCCTGCATTGTACAGCTTGAGATGATGCATGTTTACCTTAAAAGTGGTGCTGTCTTGTGCTCGAAGCTCCACAGCACCATACGGGAAGACTTTTTCTATCGCGTATGGCCCAGTCCATCGCGATTTCAATTTTCCTGGGAATAGTTTCAACCATGTATTGAATAGTACAATCAAATCACCTGGTTTGAACTCACAGTTGAGGATCCATTTTTTGTGCCACTTCTTCGTGTTGACTTTATAGATCAAGGCACTTTTGTAGGAGTTGTTCCGAAGCTCTTCTAGTTCATGCAATTCAAGGATTCTCCTTCGTCCCGCTTTGTCGAAGTCCCAATTGAGTTCTTTTAACGCCCATAATGTCCTGTGTGACAATTCAACAGGCAAATGGCAATTATTACTAAATACAATTTTGTAAGGCATTATACCTAGCGGAGTTTTGAATGCAATGCGATAAGCCCAAAGAACATCAGGAAGTTTGAGTGCCCAATCCGTACGAGACACTGCAAGATCATCTTGACTTCTCTGTTTGAGACTTCAACCTGTCCACTTGTTTGAGGGTGATATGCAAGAGCAACTTTATGAATAACCCCATATTTCATCAACAATTTCTGAAATTGGTAATTAGTGAAATGCGCACCGCCATCACTAATTACTGCTCGTGGTATACCAAATCGGGGAAAGATGACTATTTTGAAAAGCTTGATCACATGTTTTGATTCATTTGTTGGTGTAGCAATAGCCTCTACCCACTTTGAAACATAATTAACCGCAACTAAGACGTAGGAGTTGCCCATAGAAGATGGAAAAGGTCCCATGTAATCTACTCCCCATACATCAAAAAGTTCAATTTCAAGAATGTTTGTTAAGGGCATTTCATGTCTTTTACTCAAATTTCCAGAATGTTGGCAAGGATCGTATTTTTACACAAAGCTGTAAGCATCTTTAAATAAAGAAGGCCAAAACAAACCTGATTGCAACACCTTAGCCTCTGTTTTTGAAGCTCTAGCGTGTCCACCACATGGAGATGAATGACAATGTTCAAGAACACTTTGAATCTCGTGGTCGGGCACACATCATCGAAAGATGTTGTCAACTCCCTTTTTGAAGAGATTTGGATCGTCTCAGTAGTAGCGTCGGATGTCGTGGAGGAAGCGCTTTCGTTGTCTACTCATCAACCCTAGAGGAAGTTCATGGTTGTATAAATAATTTGCATAATCAGCATACCATGGTTCTTGTTGAATCAAGTAAAAGTGCTCGTCGGGTAAAACATCATTGATGTGAACATTGGCGGTGTCGGTGAAGAGTCGCGAAAGATGATTGGCGATGACATTCTCAGCACATTTCTTATCTTTGATCTCCAAATCAAATTCCTGTAGTAGTAAGATCCATCATGCAAGTCGTGGCTTGGTTTCTGTCTTGGTCAAAAGATACTGAAGAGCAGTATGATCAGTATGCACAATAACTTTGAACCAATTAAATATGGACAAAATTTATCTAGGGCATACACTACAGCCAGCAATTCTTTTTCAATCGTAGTGTAATTACTTTGGGCATCATCCAAAGTTTTGCTCACATAGTATATAACATGTAAAACCTTATTCGTTCTTTGCCCTAGAACAGCGCCAATTGCATAATCACTAGCATCACACATCAATTCAAAGGGTTCATTCCAATTTGGAGGTTTTATGATGGGAGCAGTAGTTAATGCAAGTTTCAGTTGGTTAAAGGAATCAAGACATTTTTCATCAAAATCAAAAGGCGCATCTTTACCAAGCAAATGAGTGAGAGGTTTAGCAGTTTTGGAAAAATCCTTAATGAAATGACAGTAAAACCTACATGTCTCAAGAAACTGCGTATTCCCTTCACATTTGTCTATGGTGTAGACTTGCTATGATGTCGATTTTTGCCTTGTCGACTAAATCCCTCGTTCAGAAATCATGTGGCCAAGTACCACGCCTTCTTGAACCATGAATTGACACTTTTCCCAATTTAGCACAAGATTAACATCTTCGCACCTGCATAAGACTCGAGAAAGATTATGTAGACAGGCATCGAAAGAGGAACCATAAACGCTAAAATCATCCATGAAGACTTCCATTATTTCTTCAATTAAATCTAAAAAGATAGCCATAATACATCTTTGAAAGGTTGTAGGCGCGTTACATAACCCAAACGGCAATCACTAGTAGGCAAAGGTACTGAAAGGACATGTATACGTTGTCTTATCTTGATCATCAGGATGAATTGGGATTTGAAAGAACCCCGATTACCCATAAAAAAACAAAAATATGCAAGTTTGACCAATCTTTCCAACATTTGATCAATGAAAGGTAATAGAAAGTGGTCCTTCCTAGTGGCGCTATTCAATTTATGATAATCAATACACATGTGCCATCCAGTAACAAGTCTAGTAGGGATCAACTCATTGTTAGCATTCTTAACCATAGTCATACCTACTTTCTTTGAACCACATGAATAGGACTAACCCAATTACTATCAGAAATAGGAAAAATGATACCCGCATCTAATAGTTTAGAAATTTCAACTTTTATAGTTTCCTTCAAGTTTGGGTTTAGTCTATGTTGACGCTCAACGGAGGTTTTAGTTTCATCAACTAGAGAGATCCTATGCATGCAAATTTCAGGGCTAATCCCTTTGATATCATCAATTGAATAACTGAGAGCATTGTGATGCACATGAAGTAAAGAAATCAATTTTTTTAGTTGCGAATTGGTCAAGTTTGTATTAACAATGACAGGTTGCATGTCAACATCATCCAAGAACACATGTTTCAGCGAGGAAGGAAGAGTTTTGAGTGTAGGTTTACTTATGTTTTCCTTACTTGTGACATCGGAATCCGAGATGTCCTCTTTGGATGGTTCTTTTGTTGGTTCGTCTGTTCGTTTTCTTCGCTGCTGTCCGTTTTTTTGTTTTCGAATATCTCATTAGTTCCTTCTCCATAAATGAGTCAAAGTGGCGACTCCTCTTCTAAGACTTCTTATAGATCAACCACGCTGCAAATTTTCTCTTAATACATAGGGCAGTCAACAAGTTTAGACTTTTAAACAAAATTTTCTCCTCCCCTATGTGAAAGGTAATTCATCCCTCATGAACATCAATGAGGGCACCTGCTGTCCGGAGCATTGGTTGTTCCAATATAATAGGTATAGCACATCTTCATCCATATCAAGAATGACAAAATCAATTGGAAGATAAAATTTACTGACTTGAAGAGGCACATCTTCCAGGATCCTTCTGGATGTTTGACCGATCGATCGGCAAGTTGTAGAACCATGCAGGTAGGTTTGATTGCACCCATGCTCAAATGTTGTGCATTGGTGAGAGGCATCACACTAATGCTTGCGCCTAGGTCGTAAAGAACTCGATTTGTGTGTACCATACCTATGTTGCAAGGGATGGAGAAGCTCTCTTGATCCCGTAGATTTGCCGGCATCCTGTTCTGAATCAAAGCACTACAATTCTTAGTCAAAGAAACAATTTGAAATTCACTCAAATCCCTCTTCTTAGTAAGAATGTCTTTCAAGAATTTTCCATAAGAAGGCATTTGGGTTACTAAATTAGTAAAAGGCACAGTCACATTAAGCTTTCTCAAGATTTCCACAAAATTTTCAAATTTCTTATCAAGTTTCGCTTTTACATACCTTTCCGGGAAAGGTGGAGTTGGATTACAAAAATGTGTTACCTAATTTTCTCCCCCTTCCTTGTCTTTTGGTTTGGCTTCCTTGTCGTCATCCTTTGCCGGTGGTAATGGTACTTCCTCGATTTTGCTTGCTTGCGCTGGTTCGGTTGGTGGTTGATGAGGACATCTCCAGCGTGGATACGACTGGTGCTATCTCCCCTGCTTCATCTTCGTCGCAAGGAGGACTTAATCCTCAAGCCCGGCCTTTCAAGCCTTCTCCAAAGATGCAACGCCACAAGTCCAAGTCCCGAGGAGCCTCGACGAACCAAGGACAATCCACATGGAGGCCCAAGACACCAACAACTCCACCCCGGCCATCCAGCAGCAGACCAACTTCAAACGGGCATAACTTGGGCTCCCGAACTCCGTTTTCGATGTGTAACTACTCGTTGGAAAGCTTAGGAGATATGCTTTCCAATGGACCCAGTCCCACTGCCAGATTGGGCCAGGAACGATGGGAAACTGCAGAAGAAGTACACGGGCCAGAAACCTCGGGTGCTGCGTCACCTTATTTTTGGGCCTATGGCCCATGTATTTTTAGGGTTTGGTGGTGGCTGACCCTAGCTTGGGTGCCCCTCCCTTGGCCGCCACTATACTTATGGCCGCCGTCTTCGTACTTTGTCTCTTAGGTTTTGTTGCGTGTGGTAGACCCCATGTGCGTCCGTCCTCGTGTTGCGTGTGTCAACTAGACCATCCAATACGAGAAACAGAACCTCACCCCTGGTTTGAGTGATTGCTTTGTTTCAATTTGCTATCTATCTTGTTCTTGCTTGTTCTCGATTGCTTGCAAGGATAAGGATCGACCGTGTCTTGGCTTGGTTGATTGGATTTGGTGTGGTGGCTTTGCGATTGCCGGTTCCTCTCCTCACTGGTTGGTAGCCGAAATTCACGGAATCATCATCCCACAAATCGACGCATCGTTCTCATCAGAAGATCGGGCACCCCCGTGTGTGCATCAAGTGGTATCAGAGCAACGGTTGCCTGGTAAGAACACATCTACCTTAGTTTAATTTAATTTTGTTCATCCTAGAGTCCACAAAAAAAAAAGAAGCCAAAAAAAAAATTTGCGACCATAGTCTTCCTCTGTCCAAACCCCTTTGAGCCTTTTGCAATTTTCATTTTCAGTTTTGCATTGTTGAATTTGTGTCCGTGGTCATCGTCATATTGCTGGTCAATTCGTGTTCTTGGTCTAGGTCGAGTATCAAATCCCAATCCTAAACCGAAACCAAATTCGAGTCTCAATCGGTTCGGATTTCTCTTTTGCGTTGCTGTTTTTATAAAGATAATATATTTGTCGTCTGGATGCCAATTTGGGCAATTAAATAGTCTAAATTGTATTTCTCGAAGAGATCTACAACTTTGTTCATTGTACCAAATTCCAGAAACGCCATATTCGTGGCGAAAATCGCGTTGGAAGTTACTCTGTTTCATCTCGGAGTAATCTGTACAGCCTGTATTTCGGGGGCCATATCTCCTAGATCCAAACTTCAAATTGGGTGTTCCATATATTCAAATTGACGAGAAAGAAAAGGGCTACAACTTCCTAGTTATAAGGTTTTGCGTTTGAGGTCTCTAAGAGACCCAAATTATTATTGGAAGTTTCTGCAGAGCATCTTTGCTAAACTGCCGAGAGTATTGTGATAGGTTTTGTGTGTAATCCTTAAATCTTGAGTTATAATCCATCCTTTGTAGCACTCTTGTGAAAAAAAAGGCAAGTGCATAAAAAAAAGAGCCGCACAAAAAAAAAAGGAATAGCAAAAAAAAAAAATAGAAGTGCTTGCATCCTTTCATGTCCATCGCCTATACCGATCACTTTGTTTGCTTGAACTAGTTTTAGGAACGCTTTTAGGCCAGCAACTGTGACAAGTACTTTGGACATTTATTCAGCTTTGTCAGCTGATTTCGATTATTGCTAATCCTTTGCTTATATAAAATTGTCTGTCCAAGCTCTACCTCCCTACTAACCATACAGGAAAAGGGACTTGTAGTTGCTTTGCCACCTTCAGAATACATCACCTTGCCACCAGTTGTATTCCTCTATTGCAGGTCGAGAATTTGTAAGATCGTGGTGGAAGCTTGGGAGTGTGTGAATTGCCACTTTTACCCATTCTCGTAGTCAATAGGGATTACATAATCTTGTGAGTTTTTCCCTTGTTGCTACTAACCATGGCAGGTGAACCAAGCAATCATGGGAGCAATGGCGGTAGTGGGAGTGAGCATGAAGATCCTCTTACTCCAAAACAGCGGAGATGGGTAGACCATTTCCAAGGAATGTACAATCGGCATGAGCTCAACACTCGCGCCGCTTTGGATGACATTCGTGCGTAGTTAGCGCAAGTGACGGAGTTTCTTCGTGCTGCCCCAAACAACGGAGCCCTGGAGCAAAATGTCAACCCATGTTGAGCTCCACCAGCTGTGCCCATTCCACCTGCTCCACTTGTTGACCAAGAAAATAACAATTATGTGGCTGATTCGGAGTCCGAAGAAGGAAATAATGTTCATAACGATCGCCAGCACCGCCGACTCCGCCACAATAGGCAAGGAATGGTAAGAAATCCACATGCTACCCGAGAGGTACGTGATGATTCCATTGCCAAAATGAAATTTACTATGCCTTCTTTCGCTGGTAAATACGATCCTGATGCTTACCTTGATTGGGAGTTGGCGGTAGAACAAAAATTTGTGTGCTATGACTTCTCTGAGGATAGGAGAGTACGTGCTGCCACTAGTGAATTCACTGATTTTGCTTCTGTTTGGTGGCAAGAGATTCGTAGAGCCCGACGTAATGTGCCTACAACATGGGATGGGTTAAAACGATTAATGCGTGCTAGATTTGTTCCTACATACTATGAACGTGAATTGCTCAACAAGTTGCAACGCTTTAATCAGGGTGATAAATCTGTTGAAGATTATTATCAGGAATTGCAAATTGGCATGTTGCGTTGTCAGTTAGATGAGGATGAAAATGCGAAAATGGCTAGATTTTTGGGTGGTCTTAATCGTGAAATCCAGCACATACTTGACTATAAAAAATACAATTCTATCACCCGTTTGTTTCATCTTGCTTTGAAAGCAGAAAGGGAAGTACAGGGATGCCGATCCACGACGCGAGGAAATTTTGGACGATCCACCACATCTCGGCCTATCCAGATCCAAACCAAGACGTCGTATTCCACTCCGGGACATGCTCCTTCACCTGCTGCCCTTGCTTCCTCTACACCGCTACACACCCCGGAGTCAAGCAAATCAGTTGCAAAACAAACTCCGGCAAAGAGTGCTTCCTCTGTCGCCTCCACAGGTCGTACGAGAGAAGTACAATGCTTTCGATGCAAGGGACATGGCCACGTGATGCGAGACTGCCCAAATCAACGTGCTCTAATAATCCGAGAAGATGGTGAGTACTCTAGTGCTAGTGACATTGATGAAAATGAATACGCTCTTGTCGCCACTAACACTGCAGAACAAGAAGGAGAGATTTGCACTGTTTCAACATCAGAGAAATATCCAGCTCTTGTTGTCACACGTGTGCTTCATACACAACCAACACGTGATGAACCAAATCAGCGCCATACCATCTTTCAAACGAAGTTTGTTGTCAACGAGCGAGCGGTGCACGTCATCGTTGATGGAGGAAGCTGCAACACCCTCGCGAGTGTGGACATGGTCGAGAAGCTTGACTTGACCACGACCCCACTTCAGCAACCTTCCGAGACTGAATGGTTAAATCCATGTGGTAAGGTACAGGTAACAAAAACCGTTCGAGTCCCTATATCTATTGGTTCTTATCACGATCATGTCGACTGTGATGTTGTACCTATGGATACTTGCTCACTCCTATTAGGTAGACCATGGTTGTATAACATAGAAGCTATGCATAATGGTAGAACCAATCAGTATACTTTCATGTTTAAGGGCAAGAAAATGGTTTTAGAACCAATGACTTCCACTTAGCTAGCTAAACTTAATGCAAACAAGGCTAAAGATAAGGAACAGGAGGATGATAAAATTGCTAGCACCTCAAAAAAATCTGACAAAAAATTAAAGGGAGTAGTGCTTTTAGCTAAGGCTGTGTCCTCACATGATAGTGTCTTGCAAACATCTGCTTCTTTGCCCCTTGTTGTCACTAACCTTTTGCAGGGGCATGACAAGGAGTCGAGGACGACTCCAATTCAAGAAAGGGAGGATGATGAGGACATCTCCAGCGTGGATACGACCGGTGCTATCTCCCCTGCTTCATCTTCGTCGCAAGGAGGACTTAATCCTCAAGCCCGGCCTTTCAAGCCTTCTCCAAAGATGCAACTCCACAAGTCCAAGTCCCGAGGAGCCTCGACGAACCAAGGACGATCCACATGGAGGCCCAAGACACCAACAACTCCACCCCGGTCATCCAGCAGCAGGCCAACTTCAAACGGGCATAACTTGGGCTCCCGAACTCTGTTTTTGATGTGTAACCACTCGTTGGAAAGCTTAGGAGATATGCTTTCCAATGGACCCCGTTCCACTGCGAGATTGGGCCAGGAGCGACGGGAAACTGCAGAAGAAGTACACGGGCCAGAAACCTCGGGTTCTGCGTCACCTTATTTTTGGGCCTATGGCCCATGTATTTTTAGGGTTTGGTGGTGGCTGACCCTAGCTTGGGTGCCCCTCCCCTGGCCGCCACTATACTTATGGCCGCCGTCCTCGTACTTTGTCTCTTAGGTTTTGTTGCGTGTGGTAGACCCCTTGTGCGTCCCTCCTCGTGTTGCGTGTGTCGACTAGACCATCCAATACGAGAAACAGAACCTCACCCCTGGTTTGAGTGATTACTTTGTTTCAATTTGCTATCTATCTTGTTCTTGCCTGTTCTCGATTGCTTGCAAGGATAAGGATCGACCGTGTCTCGGCTTGGTTGATCGGATTTGGTGTGGTGGCTTTGCGATTGCCGGTTCCTCTCCTCGCTGGTTGGTAGCCGAAATTCACGGAATCATCATCCCACAAATCGACACATCGTTCTCATTAGAAGATCGGGCACCCCCGTGTGCGCATCAGTGGTGTTTGTTCCAATAGCTTTGTTCCACTCCTTAAGATCACTACATTGGAAACAAGAGGGTTAGAACAAGGTATGGAATTAATTTTTTCAGAATTGCGAGGATTGATAGGTTGAGAAGGAAGAGGGTTATCATTTTTCAGTGCAGGATTCACCAATTGTGCAATTTGAGTCTCGGGCATGCGGATGTGAGTCGATATGGAGTCTATCTTTTGGCTCATGGACGTCTTCTCTTTCTCTAGATTTGCTAGAAAGTTCTCTAGCATGCGCTCCATGTTCGACTACTTAGGTTTTCGTTCGTGTGGTGGTCGATAAGGTTATTGATTTTGTGGTTGGAACGTGGCCTTTGAGCTTGATATGGGGGATTTTGTTGATATAGTTGCTGCTGTCCAAAATTTGGTTGTTAGAGGTTGAGGTTGCTGATTTTGTCTTGACCATGCAAAATTTTGATTGTTGCGGCATCTAGAGTTATACGAGTTAGGAAAAGCATTACCTTGATATTGTTGAATACCCTAAAATGGTTTGCCTGCTTCATGGATGGGTTAAATTGGCATTCATGGCCATAGTGACCTTGTTGCCACACAATTCACATACGGGTGTAATCGCATTAATAGATGAAGTAGCAGTTGATCCAAGAATAGACAGTTTATCGGTTAGAAGTGCTACCTGTTTGGCTAATTGTGACATTATACTTACATCCATGTTGTTGGTCAGAGTTTGTTGAGCAGCTCATTTGATTCCCCATTCCGTGTAGTTTTGAGTAATACCTTCGATGAGGTCATTAATGCGCTACCGGCTAGGTGTCTACGACCATCCATGCATTGTAGTTCAATCCGCTATAAAACATTTGAACTAAAAGCCACTTCTCTAGTCCATGATGCAGATATTTGATCAACAAGCCCTTGTACCATTCCCAAGCACCGTAAAGTGATTCACCTACCTGCTAAGAAAAAGATGCAATCTGGTTGCGAATATGAATAGTTTTAGTAAGAGGGAAAAACTTACCAAGAAAAGCTCGTGAGAGTTCATCCCAAGTAGTGGTCAACACAGGAGGAAGAGTGTATAGTCATACCCTCGCCTTCTCGCGAAGCGAGAAATGAAAGAGCCTCAAACGAAGTTTATCCTGTGTTACTCCATGAATCTTGAAAGTATCACAATGCTCAAGAAACATGTGCAGATGTAATGATGGATCTTCAGTGGGAAGACTGTTGAACTGATTTTGTTGAACCAAATTTAAAAGCGCAGGTTTTATTTCAAAATTATTTGATTCAATCGGTGGTCTAAGAATACCTGATTGCAACACCATACTGAGTAGGATTGCATAATCCTTGAGTCTCGTTTGGTCCTCCATTGATGGTTGTTCTTTGCTGTCTTCAAAATTTTGAGTTTTGCTCCAATCTTACCTGCCTTGCCTCGTACTGAAGTTGGCGCACGGTTTTGACAAGTTTGTTCGAGCTATCCAGATTTGTACTACTTCCCTGAAAGGTTAGTGGTGCAAAGAAAAGAAGAAAAAGAAAAAGAAAAGAAAAAATAGAAGCAAGATTGAGAAGTGAGACTGACTTATATCAGCAACAATTAATCTAAAAAGATGAATTACCGTTGTTCCTCGGCACTGACGTTAAAAACTTGATTGCACCCAAAGGGGCATGATTGTGTAATAACCACAAGTGGACAATTGAACTTTGAGTACTTGAGGGTCGAATTCCACGAGAAACAAGCGTATTCATCTTTCTAGCTTAATGGATCACTAATTAAGTCTAAACGAGTTGGGGGTTTGTTTTTCTACAACTAAATCTACTACTAAAGTTATCAATCTAGGGTTTTAAAGCAATAAAGAGCTAGTATGAAATCTAGGGGTTGTAAGCAGGGATGAAAATCTAGGGTTTCGGGAGTACTATAACTAGCCATCCGGCGTAATTCTATCCCAGGTCCGAGGATTGTAAGTTAATTTCAATCGTTTTCCAAACAGATTAAGTTGCCTGTACAGTCGCTGGTATTGACGAAGATTTGTTTATACCTTTCAGTGGTCGAACAGGACTACAAGAAAGAGAGAGCTAAGAAACCTTCCTTCCTATGGTAGTGGGACATCATAGGAAGAGATAATAATGAATTCTAAGACATTATAGACTTAGCCCAACCTTTACATATGCTTACCCTGTAGTCATCAGTAGTTATGATCACAAATCCTTATGATCATAACACTTATCATCAAAAAAGCTCATAGTCAAATGGACTCTTACCTATGATCACCCTGATCGTAGAGATAAGGTCGTAGTCATTACATGACCAAGTGTGCACTATTTATCTATACCTTGTCAGTGAACCAAAACCTGGAAGCACCTTTGAGACAAAGGGTTGGTTCAGCACCCATCTACCGACCATAGACCAAAGGACCAATGGTTATGTGGTTATGTTTATTCGACCATACCCGATGGTTATGTCTATTCAACCATGACCTTTGGATACTGTGACCCTTTATGATGAGGACATCACCAACACGGACATGAACACGGCGCCTCTTACTTCTTGCACTACTTTCGCTACCGCCAATACATCGTCGGAAGATCAAGGAGGACGACGAGTCAGCATGAATCCATGTGCCGATCCATTCAAACCGTCTACACCAGAGGGTCAGTGATCCACACCCAATATGGAGCAACCCACGAGGCATCAAGACAAGCCCAAGTTCAAGCCCAATTCGTCCACGAATCCAGTTCAGCCATCCAGCAGCAGTATGAGTTCAAACGGATGTCCAGGCCACGTACAGAGTCCATTTAGGGCAAATGAGTACTTCACGGAGAAGCCCACGACGACACCTTTCCAATGGGCTTGATCCTATGACCAAATTCCTTTTGGATAGTCCGCAATAGATGAAACAATCCATGGATAGAACCTGCCGGGTGCTGCGCCACCTCCACCTTGGGCTGTAGGCCCATGTATCCCTAGGGTTGCGTGGGCGTGGGTCCTCTGGACGACGTCCATACCCTGGCTGCCATATCCTTGCTATATATGGCCACCACCCTCCTTCTTCTTCCTCAGGTTTTGTTTAGTTTAGTTTTCCACTGTGTGAAACTACCTCGTCTCCTCTTGTGTCGGCTAGACCAACAGGACCGAGTTCTGAACTCCAACTCGTTTTTTGTTTAATTTAATTCGCAATTTTAGATTGCCTATCTTTGTTCTTGCTTGTTCTTCAGTTTCCTGCAGGAACAGATCCTCGTGATCAGGTCGATTGTGTCTTGGCATGGTTGATAACTCTTTGTCGTGGTGGTTTAGCGATCGCCGGATTTCCAGTCGCTTGCTGGTTGGTAGCTGGATCATCAAGGTCATCACGTGCCTTAGCCAAATTTATCAATCTCACCAGAAGATCGGGCATACGTGTCCTCATCACTTTATTTCTCCAGGAATGTCATAACTCCCTGACATGGTAACCGTCAAGAAGGTAAATGAGCAATCATTCATAAACGTGCAGCCACTCATAATCACATGTTATGACTAGTGCACGTCCGCCACCCGGTGACCCTTCAATTCTGTAACCAACAACCTTCGACAAGCTATAAAAGGACAAAAGGACTAGGACAGAGAGGGAGAAGGACTTGGAGAGGTCGATAGAGAATAGGAGAGAAGTTTTTAGCCCATTCAAGAACAACTCTTGTTCTTCTCTGTAATTCTTTACACTATTAGTGAAATCACAACAGGAGTAGGCTATTACTCAGCTTCTGAGGGCCCAAACTTGTATAATTCTCATGTCTTTGGTGCATCTATATTTACAGTATTTCCTCTGGGTGATTGTTGGAAGTGGTTCCCTACATTACTATTAAATCACATGTAAGTTTGGCTTGGAATCTTGTTCCAATTGTCGACAGCTAGCGCTCCGTGGGGCTCCATCAAAGCATTCTTCTTCATCACTTGAGGTTATCATATCTATAGATCATCATGTCTTGTCTGCATGATTCTGAGAATGATTTTGATCTCAAGGATTGCATTCTAATGATGATAGGGTGACATTCGCAAGAGTTCTTGCAAAAAAACTCAATGAAGTTGCATCAGATGTAACTCCTACTGCATCGTCGCAGTCGATTACCTATTCCTGGGAAGGGAGTGGCGATCATCATAACCAGAGGGGGCGTACTCATGCCCGATCGACATCCGACTGTCATGGTCATGATAAGATCTGGAGGACTGATTATTCTGGTGGTCATATTCGTGGTTTGACGCATTCAAATTTGGGGCCACGACAAGAAGCCCCTCATGCCACTTCTTCCCACGGCCACGTTGATGGTCGTGATGGTCGACATCCATAGACTTCTTACATAGGTTGTAAAGCTTTTTCGCCTGGACTACAAGTAATGGTTTGGCTGGACAAGTTTAAAGCTGGCATGATAGAGCAGTTCGATGGAACCTAAAATCCATCCGAGTTCCTCTAGATTTATGTTACTACCATCCAGGCAGCGGGAGGAAATGAGCGAGTAATGGCAAATTATTTGCCTACCGTCCTTGAAGGCCCAGCCTGGACTTGGCAGTTCAACCAGCCAGAAGGATCGATTTATAATTGAGAAATGTTGTGTGATGCCATCCTCAACAATTTTCAGAATTGTTATGAAAAGCTCAGTAAGGAGGATGATCTACATCGCCTTCGCCAGACTTCGACCGAAACCCTTCGGCAATTCGTTAAGAGATTCGTGGGAGTAAGAAATATTATTCCCAATATCTCTGACAGTTCAATTATTAGAGCCTTCAAACACGGCATTCGATACCAAAGATTTACGAAGGACTTAAACATTCATCCACCACGATCAGTGTCAGAACTTTTCGACATAGTTGATCGATATTCCGTGCAGCCAAGGCTGTGGACTGGAATAGAATGGTGGATAAGGGTGATTTTCCCCCTCAACCTGGTCTCAATGTAGACAAGAAGGATAGTTCTAGCAAGAAGTCTGGGCTATTTGCGTGTTGGAAGAATAAGAGATCGAAGAAAGATGGAATTGATCAATATTGAGAGGTCACAAACCTGGAAAAGTGACCACAAAACAAAGGTAACAAAGTTCCATTTAAGATTAACTAGCCTTCTTTTGGTGGACGCTCTAGCAACCATGCAACGAAGCGAAATGGCTCACAAGGAAACAAGAAGTGATGTCTGCTGCATCAAGCTCCAGGGCACGACCTACAGAATTGCCGCAACTGGTTGAAGCGCATGGGGGAATTTTACCAAGGTGATGCGCCAACGGATGCCGATCTTCTGGTGAGAGGGTATGTTTGGTTGGGTGGAACGTGACCTAGGTGAAGCGGCTACAATCCAGACAGGCGTGGACACTGGCAATCGTCAAACCATGATCACAAGTTGTTATCAACCGTGCCAAACACGGCTAACCTGACCACGAAGGTCGAATCCTGCGATGCAACCAAAGAAACACAGAAAGAACAAGATAAAAGCAACTAAATTTGCTGGACTTAGATGAAGCTCACACAATTTGGGGTTCCGAGCTCGTTCCTGATGATCTAGTCGATACAAAAGGATTCGAAGAAGTTTCACACGCGCAGTGGATAACTAAACAAAACAAAACCCGAGCAAGAAGAAGGGTAGCGGCAGCCATAAATAGAGCGGTGGCCAGAGGAGGGGCTCCGGCCACGATGGTACCCACACACACGCAACCCTAGGAATACATGGGCTTTTGGCCCAAAGAAGAGGTGACACAGCACCTGGTAGTTTCTATCCCGTGGTGAATTTTGGCGATTTCCATCGCTCCTGGCCAAATCTGGCAGTGGGACCAGAACCATTGGAAAGCTTAGGAGATAAGCTTCCTGTGGAGTGGTGGATCGTTGAAAATGGACTTTGGATGAGAAAGTTACGGCCGTTTGAAGTTGGACTGCTCTTGGACTATCGAAACGGGCTTTTCTGCGACTTGGGCTTTGACGGTGACTTGGAGTTGGAGTTGGACCTTCCTTGGGGCGTTGAGGCTTCTGACATGAGGCTCTGGACTACTGATGAAGGCTTGAAAGGCACAACTTTTGGATTGAGGCCTCCATGCGTCGAAGAAGTAGTAGGGGAAGGAGCAGCGGTCGCAACCGTGTTAGCGATGTCCTCATCATCCTCCCCTTGTTGAATTGGAGTCGTCCTTGACTCCATCTCATGCTCCTGCAAAAGGTTAGTGGCAACAATAGGAGGCAAAGAAATAGATGCTTGCAATGAATCCTTGTTATTCAATGGATCATGCGAAGGAATTGTTGTAGCCAACAAAACAGCACCCTTCAATTTAATCTCAGATTGTTTAACTCCAAGTTCTTTGGTGGGATGTGTGCTTGAGCTACACATTGATTTTTAGTTTTATCACACTCCTGTTTCTCTCATTTGGCTCTCTCTTCATCAATTTTCAGTAGCTCCGTAGTGGTCATAGGATCCAAAACAATTTTCTTACCCTTGAATATAAAAATATATTGATTGGTCCTACCATGGTGAATGGAATCTCTATATACAACCACAGCCTACCTAATAGCAGTGAACATGCATCCATATGTACAACATCATAGTCAACATGATCATGGTAAGAACCAATGGAGAAGTGTACGTGCGCAGTTTTAGTTACCTTGAGCTTACCACACGAATTTAACCATTCAATCGAGTACGGGTGTTGATGTGAACTCGTGGTCAAGCCAAGCTTCTCGACCATGTCCACACTAGCGAGATTGTTGCAGCTACCTCCATCAACAATGATGTGCACAGCACGCTCTTTGACAACAAACCTTGTCTGAAAGATGTTGTGGCGTTGATTTTGTTCAGCACGCAGTGGTTGTGCACTAAGGACACGCATGACAACAAGGGATGGGTATTTCTCCACCAATGCAGAACTCAAGATCTCTTCTAGTGATTCAGTGTTACCTGCATTGTTAGTTGCAACAAGGGCATATTCTTCTTCATCAATGTCACTATCACTAGTATACTCACCATCCTCTCTCACAAGGAGGGCACACTGACTTGGACAATTGCGTGACACATGCCTAAATCCCTTGCAACGATAACATTGTGTGTCGTGAGTACGTCCTGTGGAAGCAACAGAAGAAGTGCTCTTCGCGGGTGCGGCTGCCTCGATAACACGCAAAGGAGTGGATTTAGTGGCAGCAGGCAGAGGCGCACGACCGGAAGCAGTGGATGGTGCCTTGGAATGCACCACCGGGGTCTGGTCTGAGGAAGAAGAGCCTCCAAAGTGTCCTCTTGTCTTGGGATGGCGTCCATGTACTTCCCTTTCAACTTTATAGGAAAGATGAAACAAACGAGTGATAGTAGTGTACTCCTTATAATCAAGAATATCCTGTATCTCACGATTGAGCCCTCCCAAGAACCTAGCCATCTTAGCATCATTATTTTCATCTAAGCCACAACGCAACATGCCAGTTTGCAATTCTTGATAATATTCCTCTACAGATTTTTCACCTTGGTTCAAACGTTGCAGCTTATTAAGCAAATCTCGAGCATAATAAGAAGGGACAAATCTAGATCGCATAGCTTGTTTTAGTGCTTCCCAAGTTCTAGGTATATTTGGTTTTTTACAAGTTTCATGCCACCAAATGGATGCAAAATCAGTGAATTCACTAGTAGCAGCACTAACTTTCCTATCCTCAGAGAAATTAAAGCATGCAAATTTTTGATCTACAGATAATTCCCAACTCAGGTAAACATCAGGATCGTATCGACCAGCAAAAGGAGGTATGGAAAACTTGACTTTAGCTAGTGGATCATCATTTACCTCTCTTGGATTTCGATTGGGATTTCTGGCCACACCTTGGCGGTTGTGTCGAAGATGACGATGAGCACGGTCATTGTGGACATTGAAACCATCATCTTCCTCAGTATCAGCAATGTAGGCATTCTCATACTCTTCGACCTCGTCTGCCCAGGAGTGGCGGTTATGCTGAATGGGAACCGCATTGGATGCGGCGTTGGCCGCAAGTCCAGCAGCATCAACAGGAGGCGCATGTCTTGGGGTAACAACGTGTAGTGCCCCCTCAAACTGATCCATTCTGTTGATGAGTTTGGAGATGCTCCGCTCAATGCGCTCCATCCTTTGCTCGCTGTCTTGGGCAAGCTTGGTGAGGTTTACGCCGATGCTGTTCAGCGCATTATGATTGTCCTCCACGTACTTGTTGAATTCTGATCTTAAGATGCACTCGTCATCTCCTTCGGTATTAGATCCTGCCATTGTTAGTAGGAGACAAAAGAAAACACAGAATATATGTGCGTCCTACCAACTACTAGGATGTGGAGTGCTCACACGCTAATGCTTGTACCAAGTTCTTACTCGTTCTTACTAGCTGCAACGAGGAAGGATTCAACCGATGGCTGGTTCATGACAAGCCAATTGAGACTTGAGTTCAACGATTGCAAGGCCCTGTTCCTGGCTGGTTAGTAGAGGGTGGAGCTTGGATAGGCTATTATATGTGTAACAACAATTCAAGATCAATAATGCAAGATTGAAAATTAGTCCAAAGTAATAGTCAGTGTGCTGGAACTAGCCTAGACTCAGACCTAACTCAAACAAGCAACAGCAAACAAAGGACTAGAACCAAAAGATGCACCACAGAAAATTCTCCTCTTTTGCTACACACATTTTTCTTCTCTAATTTTTTTTGTGCGGCTCTTTTTTTTTGTGCACTTGCCTTTTTCTTACTTCTTTTCTTTTTATGAACAGTGTGGCTTTTGTTGCACTTTGCTTTTTTCTTTTGGGCTGCACAACTAGGACAGAAATGTTGTTTAGTAATTTCGGACTCCCAAAGCTCCAAATCTGAAGATCTACCCAACAAACAGGTTGTAGAGGATCTTTTTATCTTTCCAACAAGTACAAGAACGTCAAAAACGGAGTTGGGAATCAAAAGATATGGCAATTTTACTGAAGCTATCTCAGATTGAGCAATTTGAATCCGAATTGGGCTAGAGTATGAAGATTACACAACTAACTTTGCCCAAATTTTAGCGTGATAAAAACAGCCAAATTTGAAGATTACCCCAACTAACTTTTTGTGGAATTTCTCGTAATGATTCCAGAAAGTATAAGTTTATCCCAATCTGAGTTCGGATGAAAGAATTATGATGAAAATACCGAAACAGACGTACTAGATTCAAACTCTACACTGTCGACATTAACGGCCCAATATCTCATAGATGGAAGCCGAATCTGACTTTGTCCCCAACAGAAAAGTTGTAGAGCATGATCTGATGTTTCCAGAAAGTACAAGAATGTGAAAATCTAAGTTTGTATGAAGAAGATATGATGAAAACAACGAACTGGACAGCGGCAGATTCGAATTGAACGCGGCGACGAGGAGATCAACGTGCAATTCGATTCCGCGACTAGATGCAAGACTAAAACTATACCAAGACTAAAACTAAAAACCAGCACTCGACAACGATGGACTAAAATTCAAAGATGCAAACTGACAAGAATGATGCCAGGCTAATGACGATGGTTTGGACAGCGGAAAATAAATCTTTTTGTAGGGCAATTTTCTGGACTCTAGGTATGAAATCAATCTACTAAACTAAGATAAATTCTCACCAGTCAACCGGAAGCTCTGATACCAACTGATGCACCAACAGATGCTGATCTTCTGGTGAGAGGGTACGTTTGGTTGGGTGGAACGTGACCTAGGCGAAGCGGCTACCAATCCAGACAGGCGTGGACACCGGCAATCATCAAACTACGATCACAAGTTGTTATCAACCGTGCCAAACACGACTGACCTGACCACGATGGTCGAATCCTGTGATGCAACCAAAGAAACACAGCAAGAACAAGATAAAAGCAACTAAATTTGCTGGAATTAGATTAAGCTCACACAATTTGGGGTTCCGAGCTCGTTCCTAATGATCTAGCCGATACAAAAGGAATTGAGGAAGTTTCACACGCACAGTGGATAACTGAACAAAACAAAACCCGAGCAAGAAGAAGGGTAGCGGCGGCCATAAATAGGGTGGTGGCCAGAGGAGGGGCGCCGGCCAC
The DNA here is from genome assembly GCA_019359835.1 of Pharus latifolius. Lineage (NCBI taxonomy): Eukaryota > Viridiplantae > Streptophyta > Magnoliopsida > Poales > Poaceae > Pharus > Pharus latifolius. Next base: position 55,045,488 of record CM033324.1, on the reverse strand, counting down.
GTTGGTACTCACACACACGCAACCCTAGGAATACATGGGCTTTTGGCCCAAAGAAGAGGTGATGTAGCACCTGGTAGTTTCTGTCCCGTGGTGAATTTTGGCGATTCCTATGGTTCCTGGCCAAATCTGGCAGTGGGATAGAACCATTGGAAAGATTAGGAGATAAGCTTTCTGTGGAGTGGTGGATCATTGAAAACGGACTTCGGACACGAAAGTTACGGCTGTTTGAAGTTGGACTGCTCCTGGACTGCGAAACGGGCTTTTCTGCGACTTGGGCTTCGATGGCGACTTGGGCTTGGAGTTGGACCTTCCTTGGGGCGTTGAGGCTTCTAGCATGAGGCTCTGGACTACTGATGAAGGCTTGAAAGGCACGGCTTGTGGATTGAGGCCTCCATGCGTCGAAGAAGTAGTAGGGGAAGGAGCGGCGGTTGCAACCGTGTCAACGATGTCCTCATCACAAGGTAAAGCCCCTATGCCTACATTACCAGAAAAAGGGCAACCCAGTGAGAACAAAGACGTAGATGGAGAGGATGATATGCCATACCAAGTACAAAATAATCATGTTAATGTTATTTTTGGTGGTTCTTTGTCTTATTTCTCTAAGCGTCAATGTAAGTCTATTTGCCGAGAGGTGAATAATGTTGAGGTTCCTCCAGGAGAACCTCAATTCCCCCGCTAGTCAGACTACCTTAACCTTCAGCTGGGATGATTGCCCCAAAGGACTTTCGTGACCACGGTGACTTCCTTTGGTGGTACCACCCATGATTAGCAATGCAAAAGTGGGACAAGTTCTGGTCGATGGAGGAAGTTCTATCGACCTGCTCTTGTAAGAGCTCTTGATGAGATGCAAATTCCTTTGGTGCACCCATTTTATGGGATTGTTCCTGGTCCTTCGATGACTCCTATTGGACAAGTGGTGCTGCTAGTAACGCTTGGGAAACCAAAGAATTTTCGAACATAATTGATTACTTTTGATGTAATCGATTGTGATTTGGCATATAATGCAATACTTGGTCGACCTTCACTCGCCAAATTTGTGGCAGCAACGCATTATGCTTATCAGTGCATTAAGGTATCAGGACCAAAAGGTGTTATCACAGTTAGAGTTAGTCAAAGTACGGCCCTTACTTGTGATCACATGTCCCTGGAATTGGTCAGTCATCTTCCTCTTCGGGATGACAAGGCTGCGATCAAAGAACCAGAAGCGGTCAAGGTAAATCCACGACCAGATGAAAAACTCAAACAAGTTCCTTTATTCCCAGACAACCAATCCAAGACTATTCGGATTGGGTCGAGACTGGATGACAAATAGGAATTTTTGCTCATCACTTTCCTCCGAGCTAATGCAAATGTTTTTACGTGGAAATCATCTGACATGCCGGGAGTCCCAAGGGAAGTGATCAAGCACAGGCTAACTATTCAGCCTGGATAGCAACAAATAAACAAAAAGCTCAGACGCTTTGCCCCTAATCGGAGAGAAGCTATTCGTTCAGAGTTAGATAAACTCCACGAAGTTGGCTTCATTCGCAAGGTTGACCATCCAGAATGGCTTGCAAACCTGGTCATGGTCCTGAAATCTAATGGTAAGTGGCACATGTGCGTCAATTACACTAGTCTTAATAGTGCCTGCCCAAAGGATGATTTTTCCCTTCCCTACATCGATCAGTTGGTCAATTCAACAGTGGGTTGTGAACTGATGAGCTTCCTGGATGCCTACTCAGGGTACCATCAAATTAGCATAGCAGAAGTAGATGAAGAGAAAAACTGCCTTCATCACACCATTTGATACTTACTACTACGTCAGAATGCCATTTGGGCTCAAGAATACTGGTTCCACATACCAACGCTTGATGCAAAAGACCTTTCAGCCTCAATTAGGGCATAAATTAGAAGCCTGTGTTGATGATTTGGTTGTAATGAGCTTGAAAAGTTCTAGTCATGTAGATGATTTAGCTGACACTTTCTATAACTTGAATAAACATGGAATCAAGTTGAACCCTAAAAAGTGCTCTTTTGGAGTTTCTTAGAGTAAACTCTTGGGTTTTCTTGTTTGTTCGAGGGGTATTGAGGTTAATCCTGAGAAAATTCGAGCTATTGAGCAAATCCGACCTCCTTCGACCACGAAGGAGGTACAAAGACTGACCGATCGAATGGTGGTTTTAAGTCATTTGATTTCAAGGTTAGGTGAATGTGGATTACCTTTCTTTAAGGTTCTACGAAATCACAATGGTTTCCAGTGGTCGGATGAAGCCGATAAAGCCTTTCAAGAGTTTAAAGCATATCTCACCAGTGCTTAAGTTCTAGTTTCCCCTCTTGAGGGAGAATCATTACTCATCTACTTGGCTGCTACACCTCATGCGGTCAGCGCTGTTCTGGTCGCGGAGAGGGAAGGTGTGCAAGAGAGGGAGAAGGACTTGGAGAGGTCGATAGAGAATAGGAGAGAAGTTTTTAGCCCATTCAAGAACAACTCTTGTTCTTCTCTGTAATTCTTTACACTTGACGAGGATTGATACCCGAGCTAGATCAAATGAATACACAACTGGTTCAGGATAGACTCGAGCCAGACGAGTGTCTGTTGACGTGAACTCAAGTTACTCCGAGAAGCACAGACGTGTGATCGCAGGCTTTACGCGATCAGACCATAGACAGTCCGCGGTCAGGAGCTTGTATGCGAATACGCGAACAGAGGGCTGCAGATAGTGCGCAATCAGATGATAACAAGCGATGCGTGGTCAGAATACCTTCGACCAGGGACACGGGATTGTTCTGTCCCTACAACAGGGATATCCCGAGTATCCCGCAGATCCTTCCACGTATGGAGACAACTGTCAGGAGGTTAATACATGCGGTTATTCCTCAATAACACATGTTAAACCTGCGTGGGAGTTAGGGGCAGTTGCCAAAACTGCACCCGAGCAACTGTTCGATGTCGTTATGCCCTGGCACCTTTTCGGCCAGTATAAAAGGGTAAGCCAGTGCATCAGATCAGGGATCGAGCGATCAGGCAATCAAAACACCCAAAGAATCAAAAGACAGTAGTCTAAGTTAGTTAGCTTTCACAAGCCTTCCAGGCATTGTCTTGTATAAAGATACAGGAAAGATCTTCGCCTGTGAAGATCCTTTCCCTAGTTTTGTAACTCTTTCTTCCCACATATAGTAAAATCCTAACAGGACGTAGGGCTATTACTCCCACCATCGAGGGCCCAAACCTGTATAAATCTCTCTGTGTTCTAGTTATCTTTGATTCATCATTCCTTCCCAGAGGGGCACCCTGAAAGGTCTCACAACCTACAAATTTTGCATATGTTCGACTAAGGACCCCAAGTCTGAATCGTCGACAGCTGGCGCCCACCGTGGGGCCTTTCTCAAGGCGTCCTAATTCTCATCCGAAGGTTCGCTGAATCATGGCTGGAGCATATGATTTCGAGAATGATTTCGATCTCGAGGATTATGCTCACATTCCGATGCCTTCCCCTAGCGATCCTGTTCCGATGGAGGAGACCGGGGGCGAGGACGACCCGCAGGTCGATTCGACCACTCAAGTCATGTCTATCGACCAGGAGGTGACTAACGCAGGGTCAGAACCCACCGAGGTTCTTAATGCGTTAGAGGTTGAATCTGGTTCGTCATACGACCCTACTAAGGGGGAGAATGATGCTGACCAGGAAATCAGCCCGGGGAGGTTTGATCCTGATAACCTTCATCGTCTCTTTGATTTCGAGTCTGACTCGGAACAAACGGAGATTTTCTCTCCCTCGGTGACTTCTCTCCCCAGGCAGTTCGCTGCCTTATCAGAAGAAACTCCCGATCAACAGGCTGCTAGGGAAGAACAGGAACAAAAGCAAAAGGAAGATCAAGATCGCGAGCAACAAGACAACGAACTTCACAGAACAGCCCTGGAGGCTCTCCAAGATGCGCAGGCTCGTTACAATGCTGCTCCGAGTTCTTCCCGAAGATCCCGTGGTAGCAAACGCGACCAGACACCGTTTTTGCCCCCGGAGCGTTACCCAGTGGACGAAGAAATGGTAACACCTGGTGCCTCTAGGAGAAGTACGCATGGCCAGCTTCGATCTATCATGGAGGTCATGCGTAATTTTCCTCCTACGGTCACGGATGCACAGAAATTGACCTTCACCAATATCCTAGCAGAGAGGTTGGATGAGGTCGCATCTGAAGCGACCCCTATGGCTTCTTCCCAGTCGGCGACACGTTCCCACAACCGAGAGCACTCTCACTCTGGTTCTGGTCGACGGAGTCACCTGCCACCTGTCCCATCTTGGCAGGACAAGTCCAGATGGGCGCAGGATTCTCGTGATAAGGATCAAGTTCCTGTCTACTCTCGTTTGGGGCCACGAGTGGCTTCACCATTGCGTGAGGTTGCCCGTGATCAGATCGAGAGTCGCAGGACAATCCACAGTCCCTATGTTGGCTGTAAAGCTTTCTCGCCCGACCTTCGTGCGGTCGTTTGGCCAGACAAGTTTAGACCAGGGGCCATAGAGAGGTTTGATGGAACTCAGAACCCGTCCGAGTTCCTCCAAATCTACATTACTGCCATCCAAGAGGTAGGCGGCGATGATCGGGTCATGGCCAATTACCTGCCAACAGTCCTCGAAGGACCGGCAAGAACTTGGTTGTTTAACCAACCCGAAGGTTCGATCTATAACTGGGAAATGCTGTGTGATGCCATCCTCAGTAATTTCCAAAATTGTTATCAGAAGCTGGTGACGAGGATTGACACCCGGGTCACTTCTAATAAACTTTTGGTTCAAGACAGGTTCGAACCAGACATGTATTTGGTTCAATGCGAACTCAAGCTATTTCTGAGGGGCATCACCATGAGGTCGCAAGCTTTACGCGATCAGGTCGCGGGTTTCGTGCGATCAGGCCGACAGCTGTGTGCGGTCAGAAGTTCGTATGCTATACGCGGACTGGACTGAATATCTGGGATGTTGTGCGGTCAGCCCATATTCCGCGGTCAGAACATTCTCGACCAAGGTGCTTGGAGTTTGTTCGGTTATCTTTATACCAGGATATTCCAAGCATCCCGAAGATTCCTCCACGTTGAAGACCAACCGTCAGAGGTTATTATATACAGTTATTCATGATTAACACGTGTTAATAACCTCCGTGGAAGTTAACCGCGGTTCTTCAACAACCGCATCCAACCGTTTGATGCAGTTTTCTTCATATGGCACCCTTTCGACCAATATAAAAAGGTGGCAAAGTACATCAAACGGGGGATCGAAGACATTTTTCGGAAGAATAAAACTCCTAAGATAAGCGAGATACGAGAGATCTCGATCACTCAAACAGCCAAGACTACGGCTTAATTTAGACAACACTTACAAATCTCCTATAGCTTCTTTCTGTACACTTATATAGGAAAAACTTTCGTCTGTGAAAGTTTTCTCCCGGCTAGTTTGTAAAGCTTTATCTTATATACTGAAATCCTAACAGGACGTAGGGCTTTTACTCCCACCATCGAGGGCCCGAACCTGTATAAATCTCTCTGTGCTCCTGTTCACCATTGTTCAGCATACCTTCCCGGAGGGTCATCTTGAAAGGTCTCACAATTACAAATTCTGCATAAGTTCGGCTGAGGACCCTGAGTCCGAATCGTCGACAGCTGGCGCCCACCGTGGGGCCTTTCTCAAGGCGTCCTAATTGAAGTTCGGAGGTTCGCCGAAACATGGCTGGAGCATATGATTCCGAGAATGATTTTGATCTCGAGGATTATGCCCATATACCAATGCCTTCTCCAAGCGATCCTGTTCCGATGGAAGAGGTCGAAGGCTAGAATCTTCCACAGGTTGAATCATCTCTCCAAGTCATGTCAATCGACCAGGAGGTAACTGGCATAAGGTCAGAACCCACAGAGGTTCTTAATGTGCTAGGTGATGGATTCGGCCCGTCATACGACCCCGCTGAGGGAAAATATGATGGTGACCCTGAAATTAGCCCAGGAAGGTTCGACCCTGATAACCTCCACCGTCTCTTTGATTTCGAGTCCGACTCGGAACAAACCGAGATGTTTTCCCCATCGGCGACCTCACTCCCTAGGCAGTTTGCTGCGTTGTCGGAAGAAACTCCCGATCAACAGGCTGCCAGGGAAGAACAAGATCGCAAACAGAAGGAGGATCAAGATCTCGAGCAACAGAACAACGAACTACGCAGAACTGCCCTAGAGGCTCTTCAAGATGCGCAGGCTCGTTACGATGCTGCCCCGAGTTCTTCTCGACGGTCGCGTGGTCGTAGACGTGACCAGACTCCGTCTTTACCACCGGAGCATTTACCAGTGGACGAAGAAACAATAACACCTGGTGCCCCTAGGAGAAGTACCCATGGTCGACTGCGATCTATCGCGGAAGTCATGCGCAATTTTCCTCCTACGGTCACAGATGCGCAAAGACCGGCCTTTTTCAGGATCCTGGTGGAAAGACTGGACGAGGTCGCATCCGAGGCGACCCCAACAGCCTCTTCCCACTCAGTAACACATTCCCGTGAACGGGATGGTCCTCATTTTGGCTCTGGCCGGCGGAGTTACCCGCCGCCTGTACCGTCCCGACAGGACAAATACCGGCGAATGCAGGACTCTCGTAGTAGGGATCGAGTTCCCGTTCACTCTCGTTTGGGACCACGAGTAACCTCGCCATTACGTGAGTTTGCTCGAAACCCAACCGAAAGTCACAGGATGGTTCACGGTCCTTACGTTGGTTGCAAAGCTTTCTCGCCTGGCCTACGAGCAGTCGTTTGGCCCGATAAGTTTCGACCAGGGGCCATTGAGAGGTTTGATGGAACTCAGAACCCATCCGAGTTCCTTCAGATCTATATTACTGCCATCCAAGCAGCAGGAAGCAACGACAAGGTCATGGCTAACTACCTGCCAACAGTCCTCGCAGGACCGGCTAGAACCTGGTTGTTTAATCAGCCTGAGGGTTCCATCTATAATTGGGAAATGCTATGCGATTCCATTCTCAGCAATTTCCAAAACTGTTACCAAAAGCCGGGTAAGGAGGACGACCTGCATAGACTGCGGCAAACTTCGACCGAAACACTTCGGCAGTTTGTCAAGAGGTTTGTCGGGGTAAGAAATACCATCCCGAACATATCTGATGGCTCCGTAATCAGGGCATTTAAGCATGCCGTTCGATACCGGAGATTCACTAAAGACTTGCTTATCCACCCTCCTCGATCAGTGGCCGATCTGTTCGATATGGCTGATCGATATTCCGATGCAGCCGAGGCAGTCGAATGGAACCGAATGGTTGACAAGGGGGACCTACCGCCCCAACCAGGCTTCAAGGACGCCAGGAAAGAAGATTCAAGCAAAAAGCCGGAGTCTTCCCCAGGTGGGAAGTCAAAAAAGTCGAAGAGGAACCGCTCTGGACAGTACGGTGAGGTCGCAGTCGCGGAGAAACCACCTTCCACCAAAGGTAATAAGTCTTCTTTTAAAAGTAAAACTGCCTCTGGTGGCCGGGATTCCGACCAGCCAGAAAAATCAACTAATCCGCAGGAGGGCAAGAGATGGTGTCCACTCCACAACTCCGCAGGCCACGACCTCAAAAACTGCAGGAGTTGGTTGAAACAGCTGGATGATTTCTACCAAAGAGCTGGGCCAATGCCAACCTTACCGCCTAAAGAGCAGGCGTGCGGGATTAGAGACGTCGACGGAGACGAAGAAATGGCTTACCAGGTACCTCAAAATCATGTTAATGTCATTTTCGGAGGTTCCTCCTCTTTCGCTTCCAAAAGGCAGTTTAAAACCTTTTGCCGAGAGGTTAACCAAACGGAGACATCCCTTGGCGAACCTCAATATCCCCGTTGGTCGGATATGCCTTTGACGTTCGATCGCGCTGACTGTCCTGTGGGGCTAACCCGACCATTGAGGCTACCTCTGGTTATTACCCCAATCATCAGTAACGCGAGAGTCGAAAGGGTCCTGATTGATGGGGGAAGTTCCCTTGATCTTTTATTGGTCAAGACACTCGACGAGATGCAAATTCCTCGTTCGAAGATCAAGCCCATAATCCATCCGTTTTATGGGATAATGCCAGGCCCCTCCATGATGCCATTGGGACAAGTGGTCCTCCCGGTCACTCTGGGAGAACCAGACAACTTCCGAACAGAATTGGTTACTTTCGATGTAATCGATTGTGATTCAGCTTATAATGCAATCTTTGGCAGGCCGACTCTTGCTAAGATCATGATGGCAACGCACTATGCTTATCAGTGCGGGAAATTGCCTGGCCCCAAAGGTGTCATTTCGGTCCGAGGTAGTCGCAACGTGGCGCTCACGTGCGACCGGCTATCTTTGGAGATGGTCGATCAACTTCCCCTCCGGGACGCTCAGGTTGCCACCGTTGCCACCGATGCAATCAGGGCTGCTCCTCGACCAGATGAGAAACTCAAACAAGTTCCTTTGTACCCAGATGACCCATCCAAGACAATTCGGGTTGGGTCAGCCCTGGATGACAAATAGGAACTCGACCTCGTTGCTTTCCTCCGGGCTAACGCAGACGTGTTTGCGTGGAAACTGTCCGACATGCCCGGTGTCCCAAGGGAAGTAATTGAGCACAGGTTAGCAATCCGACCTGGACAACGACCAATAAAGCAAAAGCTCAGGCGTTTTGCCACCGACCGACAGGAAGCCATCCGAGAAGAGTTAGACAAACTCTTACAAGCCGGGTTTATCCGCGAAGTGAATCACACGGACTGGCTCGCCAATCCGGTCATGGTCCGCAAGTCAAATGGCAAGTGGCGCATGTGTGTTGACTACACTAGCCTCAACTCTGCCTGTCCGAAGGATGACTTTCCCCTTCCCCGCATCGATCAGCTGGTCGACTCCACTGCGGGTTGCGAACTGATGAGTTTTCTGGATGCCTACTCAGGATATCATCAAATTAGCATGGCAGAAGATGATGAAGAGAAAACTGCCTTCATCACCCCGTTCGGCACATAGTGCTACGTCAGAATGCCGTTCGGTCTCAAGAACGCAGGTTCTACGTACCAACGCTTGATGCAAAAGAACTTTCTTTCCCAGATAGGGCGTAATCTTGAAGCATATGTAGACGATTTGGTTGTAAAAAGTGCCAAGAGGTCGTCTCATTTGGACGATCTCGCTGAAACCTTCTGTAATTTGAATCACTTTGGAATAAAGTTAAACCCGGAGAAATGCTCTTTCGGGGTTTCTTCAGGAAAACTCCTTGGTTTCCTTGTGTGTTCTAGAGGCATTGAAGTTAATCCTGAGAAAATCAGGGCTATTGAACAAATGAGGTCGCCCTCGACCATGAAGGATGTTCAACGCCTGGCTGGTCGCATGGCGGCTTTAAGTCGCTTTATATCGCGATTAGGCGAAAGGGGATTACCTTTCTTCAAAGCCTTGCGGAAGCATCATAACTTTACATGGTCGGATGAGGCCGAAAAAGCATTCCAGGAGGTAAAAACATATCTATCCAGTCCGCCAGTATTGGTGTCTCCTGACAAAGGAGAACCGTTGCTTCTTTACCTGGCGGCCACACCACACGCGGTCAGCGCTGTTCTGATCGCGGATAGAGGAGGAATACATAGACCCATCTACTATGTGAGCGAAGTACTTCATGGTCCTAAGGAGCGCTACCCTGAGGTCCAGAAGATACTTTACGCGCTACTGATGGCTTCCCGTAAGCTACGACATTACTTTCAAGCACACAAGATCACAGTACCCTCCTCTTTTTCTTTAGGGGATATTGTCCGAAATCCAGAAAAATCTGGTCGAATCGCCAAATGGGCGGTCGAATTCGGTGCCTTCGAGATCCATTTCACCCCTCGCACGGCGGTTAAGTCTCAGGTTTTGGCCGACTTTGTGGTCGAATGGACCAACCCTGAGCCACCCGTGCAGTTGGCAGAGGAACTGGAGTGCCCCGATTATTGGACAATGTACTTTGACGGCTCCCGTAGTTTTCAACACTCGGGGGCTGGAATAGTCTTAGTTATGCCCCGGGGCGAACAGCTTAAGTATGTCATTCAACTACACTTTGTTGCAACCAACAACGTAGCAGAGTATGAAGGTCTTCTTGCAGGGCTCCGGGCAGCAAAATCCCTCGGAGTCCGTCGATTAGTGGTGAGGGGAGACTCACAACTGGTCGTAAACCAGGTAAACAAGGAGTACAGCACCTCCGATGAGACAATGGCTCATTACCTGGGGGAAGTGAGGAGATTGGAAAAACACTTCAGTCATTTCGAAGTCCAATACATCCCGCGAAAGGACAACATTCTTGCAGACCAATTATCCAAAATTGGGTCCTCACGGTCATCCGCTCCGGCAGGAGTGTTCATTGAACACTTGGACCATCCTTCGATCATGACTTCGGTCGAGGATGATCCGGTAATAGCCTTCGTTACCAACCTCGGTCAGGAACAAGATTGGGCTCATCCATTGAGAGTCTATCTTGAACATGGGACCCTACCCGAGGACGAGACCGAAAGTGATCGGTTAATTCGAAAAGCGCGTCTGTACAAACTCATAGATGAGATTTTGTACAGAAAGGGTACTCAAGGAGTATTCATGCGTTGTATATCTCAGGAGGAAGGAAAGTCTTTTCGACAAGGATTCTACTGGCCTTCGGCACTTGATGATGCCAAACATATGGTCAAGAAGTGTCCCCAGTGTCAGTTCCACGCAAGGCAAGTTCATCAACCTGCCTATACGTTGCAAACCATTCCTCTTGCATGGCCATTCGCGATCTGGGGAATGGATATCGTCGGTCCTATGCCACAAGCGGTCAATGGGTACAAGTTTCTGTTCGTAGCCATTGACACATTTACAAAGTGGATTGAGGCCGAACCGGTACGAAATATTACTGCATCAGCCGCACAAAAGTTCTTCCATAAGAACATTGTGGCACGATTTGGTGTTCCAAACCGTCTCATCACGATTTGGTGTGCTTTGCTTTTGTGGCCCATCCACAAAAGCAATGGTGCCGTAGAACGAGCCGGGCAAATACTGCAAGGCATTAAAAAGCGCGTTTTTGATCGCCTTAGGACCCGCTCGGGGGCTTGGGCAGATGAGCTCTATACTGTTCTATGGGAATTACGAACTACTTCTAGTGGCGCCACCGGTGAGACGCCCTTCCATTTGGTCTATGGGGCCGAGACGGTATTGCCTATGGAAGTAAGTATTGGTTCTATTCGGACAGATCAGTTCGAACAGATTAATCAGTCCGAACAACGGGCACAAGATCTCATCCTCTTAGAAGAACGGCGTGATCGCACCCTGGTTAAGTCCGCGGCATACTTGCAAGCTTTACGCAGGTATCACAGTAAAAAGGTGCGACCACGCGATCTCAACGTGGGCGACTTGGTTTTACGAAAAATTCAAGACCAGTCTAATCGCAACAAATTCTCCCCAAAATGGGAAGGTCCTTATACTGTTGTCTCAGTGCCGCGGACAGGATCGGCGCGGTTAGCTATGGAGGATGGTCGGATTTTGTCCAATACTTGGAACATCGATCAACTTCGCAAGTTTTACGTGTAAGTATTCCAATCACTTTTTTCCTGTTCAATTAGCATCTTTCGCCAAAACAAAAAATGTTTTGCTTTCATACAATGAGTTTTTCTCTTTAAGCCCGTATCATATGCATTCGACCTAGGGGCTGATCGCCGGCGGTCAGATCATTACAACAATCTAATCGGATTCGCTGGTCGATCTCATGATCACTTACATATAAGTCATTCCTAAATAAGCCGTTTCTCAACGCATACGGGGTTATCTGATAAGTCCTTGGTCATCTGAGTGGCTACCAGTTCGCAATAAGATTAGATGTTATATTGATCCTGGTCGTTGGTTTAATATGCATATCCCTGGTCGTTACGCTTATATTTTCTCCTCTGCTTATAACACTAAGGCTTTAGTGTTCATAAGCAGAGGCGGGGGCTAGGGGGGATGTGCTCATAATATGGAATTCATATTACGAAAATACGAAATATATATTTTCTTGTCAGAAATAATTTTTTACATACATTGCATTATACACAAGTTTCTAAATACAAAAATAAGGATCATTCGATCCCCAGCTCAGTCAGGAGTCTATCTACTAGGGGCTTGACTTCCTCTATGACTGCATCGAGCAGCTCTTCACTCTCGACCTCAACCGGACCCACCAATGCGCTCAGATCTGCATCTGGGCCATGGTGAAGTCGAACCCGGCTGAGTACGGCTGCTGCGGCTGATCGAACCCTGGTTCTGATCACCTCTTCGCGTCGCCGTACATCTCCATGGAGATACTCAAGCAGTGATTCTGCCTGGGCAGTGAGCAGCGATGTCCAGTCGCTTACGCTGAGGTTGTCTTTCTTTGGTTCCACCACATCGGTTTTCAAAAGATCAGCCACGGCCTTCAGTTTTTTGAAGACCAGGAGGCTAGCTCTTTGATCGCCCGATCGGTGTGGCGAATTGAGGATTCAAGAATCCCCTTGTCCCGACTAAGCTGTGTAATTCGACCTGCTTGCGCTGTACAGAGAGAGTAGATTATTTGCATGTTATGGATTCAAGTCTTCTTAATCAGGAATTGGCTTACGAGCATTTTCTGATCGAAGTTTGTTGATTTCGGTCTCTTGTTTCTTAAACATCGAGACTGAATTGAGCCTCATTTTGGCTACCTCTCTCTTCAAAAATGTAATCTCTCTGCAACGAAATCAAGGCAGTCACAACCAAAAAGCACCCATACTAACCAAAGGGTAATGATCCTCACCTGCGCAAGCTGTCGCGTTCTTTCTGAATGGCTTCTGTACTGGCCATCACAGCATGCGACTGGCCTGTTAGCCAGGATAACCCCTGTGATGCAAAGGAAGAGGATCAAAGGTGTCCTAAGTACAATTCAGGCACGAGAATAGAGGTTTTTCATACCTTCATAAACTTTTGTAAGACAGCATCATTCAGTTCAGCGGGAATCCTCGCTAGAGCCTCCGACGCGCTCACTACAGGGACAGTTGGTGGGAGTGCCGGCTGGGCGCCACCCCCAGTAGTCATCGGTGGTGACTGGGTCCCTACATTTATTCTTTCCCCTGCGGTCTGGACGACTTCCTGGACCACAGGGGTGGAGCGTTCTTCGTTAGAAGCTCCTGCACCAGCTGCGGCTTCAACCTCTCCGGAGGCGATTGAAGAGCTGGGCGCCGTCTTTCTTTGCCTGACATGAAGGACAATTTGAGCAGTTTTTATTTAAGATTATTGCCAAATTTAAGGTTCTTACCTTATTTGAAATCCCATTCGCTCCTGGGATTTCTGGGAAGGTTCCCCTTGGGAAGAAGAACCATCATCAGTTCTTGCCTTCCTCATGACAAACAAGGTAGCTCCCCCCTGGATATGTTTAGCTATGAGCATATTTCTAAAGAACAGATAGAGACAAAAAGCAAGGTCTTTACCTGGGCTACCGTACTGGCTGGTGAGGCTACATCCAAAGGCCTTGGCGACTCTTGGGTCGATGGAGCCACCGCAGCCGGCCTTTGCTCAACTACCTCCCCCTCTGTCCGCGGAGGAGGAGGATTTTCCTCCCTAGGACTCACGGTAGTTGCAGGGAGAAGCTCTTCTCTCTGTATAAACATTGACTTGTCAAAATGTACGGAAGGAATTGAAGAAAGAATGACAGAGAGAAATCCTTACCATGGTCGTCCTTTCGACCAGAGGGACGGAAACAACTAGTCCTGAAGACTCGGGGGCTTCAGGAATTGGAGGGTCATCCGCGACCACAAGATTTTCGGTGGTCGCAGGATCTTCCACGACCACCTCTTCGGTAGTAGTGGTCTCTGCGGGGCAGCTTGGGGCATCGCTGGATGGGAAATCCGCGATCTTCCTCCTCCGAAGGACCAGAGGAATATCATCCTCTTCCTCCTCGCTCCCCTCTCCCTGTACAACGAAGAAGTGATTCCAATCTGCGCCTGGTAAAACAGAAGGGACGTGATATCTGTAACACCCCGATTTTTCCAAATCCTGGCCTGTCTTGTCCCTTTCTATTTCAGAATGAGATCCCTGTTGTGCCAGCAGCTTACCCCAAAAAGTTGGCAATCAAACTCTTGTCATTCATACCTTTTCACAAATCAGCCCAAGTGTATCACAAATCAGCCCTTTTCAGAATTGTCAGAAGCCCAAAAAGACTAAAAGTCTCAGACCATCTCCAAACTTTCATCTGATTCAGTGAACACCTTCCTTTCACTATTCTGAACATTTTTCCCTTCTGGAAGAATTTCCAAATCTTACCCTAAAACTGAGTTTCGACCTTTGCCGTTTTTGAAACCCTAATTATCCTATTTTACCCTAATTACTCTGTTTTCGGATTTTTGTCGAAACCCTCAAATCTTGTTCAATTTCACCAAATTTCCTGCCAGATGAGTCCCAGCATTTTAGTGTCACTCAGCTGCGAAATCAAAGTTCAATTTGGACCCCCAAATCTCCAGAATTGCAATCAGGTCCAAACTCCAAAGAAAGATCATCGCAAATCAGTCCTTTTATTGAATGTAGGCCCCTGGCCGTGTCTCAGCAGAACCCGCCGCAGTGCATCGCCGTGTTCTTCGCCGCCGGTGAACCTCCTGCCGTGCCAACACCTCAGCCACGTAGCTGACACCCGTGCGCACTCGTGGCACCGCCGTGGACACCACCTCGGCCGCGCCAGCACAACCAATGTCTTCCCCGCGCGCGAGCCCGCGAACCAGCAAGTCCAGCTTCGCCCGTTCGACACGTCTCGGCCACGCGTCGATGGAGCTTTCACTTCACCGTTCCCTCGCCGCTTGCGCCTGTGCCATCCACTGCCAAAAGCCTGCACCGCTGCACGCCAGTGCCTCGCCATCATCGCCGGCACAAGTCCCCGCTGTGTCCGGTCGCTTCGCGGTCAAATTCGTCGCCGCTGTTCCCCAATTTGTCGACCAGAGGATTGCTCCAGCATCTTTAAATACCCCTCAGTGTATTGCTTCAGTTCCCAGCAACAGAAACCGACTAATTTCTCACCGCCGCCGAGTTCGCTTTCTTCTCCGGCGAGCAATTTCTGGAGCTCACGGTGCCAGCCCAATTCGCTGCACCATTCTTTAAACCGAAGCCATCGGTGAGTTTCCCTCTTCCCCCTCTGTGTGTCATAGCAGCCAATTGCATCCCGACGATCCCTAACGCCGGCGATCATCGGAAAAGCCCATTTGCCCTGTTTCCCCAATGCTGTTCGATTCATCCCAAATTGGCCTTCGTGTTAGTAGAGAAAAGGGATCAGTGAGCTTAGTAGAGCAAGCCTGTGGAATCAAAACCTTCAATTGTGCCCAAATCAAAGAAATCCCAATCTGGAAGTTCATCAGTTTGCTGGACTTCGTCGCCGAGCTTCTCCGGCCATCCTCCAGCAAAATTAACCCGTCCAGTAGCCTTGTTGTGCCCTAGAGATCATCCTCAAGCTTGGAATTGAGCTCATTCGCCTTGTATCAAAAATCCCCAATTTCAAAGTCGTCGTCTCCGACACAGTTCACTGGAATTTGCTTCCCGGCCGATTCAGCCGACACCACTTTGTCCCTTAGCTTTGCCTCACCTCCCTGAGCATTTTCTTCCACTAGCTCGACATCTGGATCTGCCTAGATTGTGAGTTATGCCCTTGTCAAGCTCTTGTCCAGATCAATGTCTGTGCCGTGTCGCCACCGTGTTTGCTCACCGGATTTGGCCGCCCTCCGGCCACTTTCAGCCCTTGTTCCTGTTGAGTATCTTGTTCCTGTTATCAAGGCCTACCTCCCAGACAAAGTTGTGCATCAATTGGAGCCCTGGATCAAAGGTTAAGCTTTGCCCTAGTTTTTGGCAATGTCTGCACTATGTCAGTGCATGTCAGCCACTGGCATTAGCCTTGTTTGACCCCTTCTGGTTGAGCAATGGAAATGTCACTTTGTCCCCTAGATTCCTGGAGTTGTGTTCTACATCTTTCCCTTCTGTCACTTCTCCAGAAAACCATCCTAATACCAGTTTGAAGCTATGCCACAGCCGTGAACTGAAGGTCGACCCTTCGACGTTCAATCCTTTTTAGCCGTTTCTTCGACCAGAACCCTTGTGACCTTGCCCTAACCTTTTCCCCTGCATGCATGACTTATTTACTTAATATTTTCTATGGAAACTATTTTATGTATGCTTATGTAGCGTATGTGTTGTATTGCTTGTGTCCGCCGCAGAGCCCGAAGCTGAAGGAGCGGAAGAAGTCTTTGAAGATTCGTCCGAGTAATTAGACCTAGCAGTGCAAGGCAAGCCTCATTCCTTTGATCATGTCTCACCCAATATTTTCATATGAAGTATATTCACTGTTTCTTACTATGCATGCTTAGTTGACATACAAGTTATGTTTGAATGACATGAGTAGATATCACCTAATGAATCATGAAACCCCTTTTTGTTATTGAACCTTCTTATATATGCTTTTGTCACCCTAGGACTCATATACTGAATATCCACATTAAACTTGAAATGGTCAAATACATGAGAAGTTATGATCAAAACCGTTTTGTCAAGAAAACCGATAAAAGGGATCAGTAGTGAGGATTGGTTTGTATGGAGAGGGTGCGGTGCGCACCAGGGAATGTGAATGTTCCTCACTATTGGTTCATAAGGACGAGAACCTTGTGCTGTGTCTCTATGCGAATTGTAAATGTACCAACCACTTGCCTGGTATGGGACAGGCACAACTTAGTAGCTTTTTGGTATTAGCAGTTCCCTGCATGGTTTGTCGGTCTGGTTTCTCGCGTGGAAACTGGTGGGCCGCAGTTCGGCCATGAGTGATGTGAGTTCAGAAAAATGATGAGAGATAAAGGTGGAAAGAAGGAAGGCGCCCTACACCTCAGATTAAGCCGTGCGCGGTTGTAATCTTGAATGGTCATATGTCTTGCGTGGACACAGACCAAGGCTATGTGTCTTGCGGGAACATGAGCCAGAGGCTAGGAAGTAAGGCAGTGGGGAGGACCCACAACAGTACTTGAGACTTAATTGTCTATTTACTGGGCGGGGATACTGTTAATACTGAACTGCAAAAGCGTTGTGTGATCTCGGCCTTGTCACATGTGTATAAGTCACATGGAGCTGTACCGACTTGAAAGCCGAGTGAACCAGTGGATTTAAAAAGAGGTACACCTTTGCAAAGTGTAAAAGAAGTATCAGATACTCTGTACTCCCAGGTTCAGGAGTCTTTTCGTAGTGGATGTTATCCATGGGTTATAGCACAAGTAATGATTTGGAATGTTTTCATAATATGGGTTAATAAAAATGATGACTCATGGGAGACCATCACATAACGATTTCTAAAGTATAAATTAAGATTTTAAAGTATTACTCTTGGAAACTAAAAGCCTTTCTTTATGATTTTAGAGTGAAAATCTACTCTATTCATATATATATATATATAAAACCCAAACCCCTTTTCTTGATCACTCCTCATCTATATACCTACATTTTTGTAACGAGACTTGCTGAGCATTGTGTAAAAACATGCTCACCCTTGCCTTTGCAAACAAATTCAGAAGAAGGCTTTGAGAATCCCGATTCCCCTGGCCTTGAACACCAAGAAGAGGAAAGAGCCTTTCCAGTCGATTCGAGCTTCTAGGAGGGTCATGAGCCAAGTTGAGTCCGATGTGGAGGAAGCCCTTCCAGAGCCGCTGCAGAAGGAAGTGAAGACCCTTGTGGTTGCTTTTTGTGTTGTTTTTCTGTGTTCGGCACTTCAATACCGATTCTTGATTTTGAAAAACTCTCTACCTTTTGTATCAACTTTAATTAGTGCCACCCTTGGCATTATGATATTGTAATAGTGGTCCTCGTGACCTTGTACTTGCTTTATCTACCAACTTTATTATTTAAAGTGAATCCTGTTGTTGTGAGCTTGTGATGTACCTTTCTGTGCGCAATCTACCTGGGCGGTTGCCAAGGTGACCCTCAAATGGGGGTCTCACAATATCTTACCGCCGTCTTTCTTGTGGTAGAAGGAATGCCCCGTGAAGACCCTTCCCCAGGATTCAGTCTGGCTTTCTTGGAGGCAAGACTCTTTGTCCTGGGTCTTTGGGAGACCTTTTTCACGTTTTTTACCGTCGGCTTCCCGTGAGAACTTACGTTCTCACTTGGGAAAGTCGTCTCGGCAAACCTTCCTAGGAGCTGATTCACATTTTCGATGAAAATGTTTAACGCAGGACATGCATAAGATCTTAAATGGAGGCCAGATAGAGAATGTACCTTTCGATGCTCCTGTTTAAGGTCGTCGCCGGCGTGAATCAGACTTTGGGGACGAGGTGATCCCTTAGGGCCCTCTACATCGGAGTTGTAGGCCCTAAGGAGGGAGTTGGTCCGCCTTTCAATCTCGGATGAAGGCAGGACTGTTCCCAAACTCAAGTCAGAATTTGTACAATTCAAAAAGAAGAAAGTTCAGCACCAAAGAAATAAATACCTTGGCTGTAGTCCAGGGTGCTATCAGCCATGGACCTAATCTCCCACGCTGGATGAGCCCTTTCACGCAGAGGACTCAATAGGTTCTTCACGAAGTCTCGAATGATATCTCGAGCCGTCAATCCTTGATTGACCAAGTGAAGAATCACCTCGGCATGCTTCGAAAGCTCCGAGTTCATCGCCGGGGGAATGTCTAACTCGCTCGACTTCTCTAGTCGTGAGTTTTCAAACCATAAACTGCTTTCGGATGGTGGAGAGCAGTAAAACCACCTTTGGTGCCACCCATGCACAGAATCTCGCAGGGGTGGGGAGGGATACTCCTTTTTATCCCTCAGCCGGAAGTAGATGCATCCGGCAGCGTTGGTGCTCTTCGACCACACCGAAAAGTAGAATCGTCGGAAAAGATCCACGCTGAGATATATTCCGACGAAGGCTTCACAAAGATGCTGGAATACTGCAAGGATCAGCATCGCGTTGGGGTGGAGGTTGATCAGTTCCCACCCGTAATGCTCAAGGACATCCTTGAGGAACCGACTCTCAGGGAATCGGAACCCGCAACGCAGATACTCCTCAAAAACCACCAACTCGCCTTCTTGGACAGTTGGGGTTTCTTGGTCCTTCTCCGCAGGTCGCCAGTTAATGAGCAGCCGCGGAAAAAGGATCTCCTCCTTCTCTAACGCCATCAGGCTCTCCTCAGAATGGTTGATGGATCTGCTCCAGGACGCCATCTTTGGTGGAGAATCAAAGGGAAAGCTGGCGATTTTGGGAAGATGAAGGCTGAAGGAAATGAGGGTTTTGAGCGGCGGGAATAATGAGGGTTTTAGCTGTGTGGCTTCTTTGAGAAGACATCTGCTCTTTTTATAGACCCAAGGCGACGCATTAATGAGTAAACGGCTCATTTCAAACGTTCCATTGAATGCTTTATTCATTTCCCATAATGGATACTGTCTCTGATGGACCCGATAAAGTACTCAGGCGTCGGATCTGAAACAAAAAGGCTTCTTTGTTTTGGAAACTGAAAGTGCAAAAGGACTGAAAAATTTTCAGTACTTTTCAGAAGGCGTTTTTTCCTTTTTATACTTTGAACATTTTTTTCGAAAAAATCATGTAACTCAATTTTTGACGTACTGGAATGTTTCTAATTGGGTTATGGTTTTATCGAAATCGTGTTTTAGGCTGAAACTTCGATTCTAATCGGAGTGACGGCCTGACCGAGTCCCAACTCTGGTCGCACTTTAGTTTTGACCGCGGCTCTGAAACTGATCGCGGAATCAGGGCAGGTCGCGGTGCTTTTTTCTTAAAAGCGATTCTGATCGCAGAACTAAAGTTTCCTGTGTATGAATGGTCGCGAACGTAAAGTTTATGGCTATATTTTCGCACAGAAGATGTGAAGAATATTCATGAGAAATAAGAAACTTTTATTCCTTACATTCTTTACATACAAAAGGAATGCAGTCGATCAAAACATCGACTTGCTCCGAAAGAAGTTTACAAAGTTCCCCAAGGGGCATGTTGTTGTCAGTAGAATTTACACTGGCAACCCCCAGGGAACTAGCAACTACCCTAAGTCTATCTATATCGTCCCTAACAACAGACGCACTATTGTCCCTAATCAAGTCAGAGAGTTCTCGCTGTTGCTGAGCGAAGTCCCTCTCTCGACGGAAATGGTGCGCCTCTTCTCAGGATCGATCAAGACATTCTGCTAAACGCAGAATCTTTGAGGCCATCTCCTCGGTCTTCTTCTCCAGGGCATTCTTCTCTTCCAGAAGAGTCTGTCCGGAAGGAAGAGATGGAGCAGCAGAAGGCTGATCGCTGGAGCCTCCTACCTCCTGCATTTTGCAAAAGTTAGTCATACTAACTAAAATTATCGGCAAAAAGGGAGAAGAATTGTTACCTGTCCCGGTGCATAACCCGTTAATACACCCATCTTGGGAGGAAGATCATCATATGGTGGAAGAGTAACCTTCCCATCAGAAGATTGCTTCGCCAACCCAATATGGCGATCATTTGATCGAGGGATAGTCACCGCTTGTCGACTAGGATGTTGATCATCCAAAAGAATGGGAGAATTGAATGTGATGGGATCTTTCTCTAATGATAAAGGCCTAACTTGCCGAGAGGCATGAATGGGGAGGGTCAAAGGAACTGAAGGAAGAAAGAAACTTGCTACATTCTTCACCTTTGTTCCACTAGAAGATCCTTCGTCAACCTTGGGATTCTTCCTTAAGGGAGACAGGACTTCAATCGTTTGAGGCCTTTGTTCGACAATTTCCCCTTCATCGCTCTCAATCTCGATGATTTCATGATCTGCCATTGGGAGGAGTATGTGAAAAGGAAGGAGGCAGGATAACAAGAAAAGGGCTTAGACGTGGAGGGAAATTGTGGAGTTTTACAAATCCAAGAGCCTAGTATTTATAGCCGCCTGGGTGACGGTTTGCATTCCAGGCGCCTCGGGTTTCGTCAAAGCATTTACAATTTTACCTCGAGATAAAAACAAATTCTACGGCGCTATCATTGCCCGTCACGTAATGTCAGAACCCGTCTTGGGAAACCAACCGTTTTCACTTAGTGCGCCACTAAGTGGAAAAATTGAAGAGTCGGGTTAAAAATCCAATGCATGGTTTTAAAATTCGAAATAAACACGTCTCTTCGTTTTCTTCGAATTTGGGGGCTAGCTGAGGAGGATTGACACCCGGGTCACTTCTAATAAACTTTTGGTTCAAGACAGGTTCGAACCAGACATGTATTTGGTTCAATGCGAACTTAAGCTATTTCTGAGGGGCATCACCATGAGGTCGCAAGCTTTACGTGATCAGGTCGCGGGTTTCGTGCGATCAGGCCGACAGCTGTGTGCGGTCAGAAGTTCGTATGCTATACGCGGACTGGACTGAATATCTGGGATGTTGTGCGGTCAGCCCATATTCCGCGGTCAGAACATTCTCGACCAAGGTGCTTGGAGTTTGTTCGGTTATCTTTATACCAGGATATTCCAAGCATCCCGAAGATTCCTCCACGTTGCAGACCAACCGTCAGAGGTTATTATATACGGTTATTCATGATTAACACGTGTTAATAACCTCCGTGGAAGTTAACCGCGGTTCTTCAACAACCGCATCCAACCGTTTGATGCAGTTTTCTTCATATGGCACCCTTTCGACCAATATAAAAAGGTGGCAAAGTACATCAAACGGGGGATCGAAGACATTTTTCGGAAGAATAAAACTCCTAAGATAAGCGAGATACGAGAGATCTCGATCACTCAAACAGCCAAGACTACAGCTTAATTTAGACAACACTTACAAATCTCCTATAGCTTCTTTCTGTACACTTATATAGGAAAAACTTTCGTCTGTGAAAGTTTTCTCCCGGCTAGTTTGTAAAGCTTTATCTTATATACTGAAATCCTAACAGGACGTAGGGCTTTTACTCCCACCATCGAGGGCCCGAACCTGTATAAATTTCTCTGTGCTCCTGTTCACCATTGTTCAGCATACCTTCCCGGAGGGTCATCTTGAAAGGTCTCACAATTACAAATTCTGCATAAGTTCGGCTGAGGACCCTGAGTCCGAATCGTCGACAGCCGGGTAAAGAGGACGGCCTCCATCGACTGCGGCAAACTTCGACCGAAACCCTTCGTCAGTTTGTCAAGAGATTTGTCGGGGTGAGGAATACCATCCCGAACATATCTAATGGCTTCGTTATTAGGGCATTTAAACATGCCGTTCAGTATCGGAGATTCACTGAAGATTTACTCATCCATCCTCCTTGATCAGTAGCCGATCTCTTTGATATGACTGATCGATATTCCGAAGCAGCCGAGGTTGTCGAATGGAACCAGATGGTCGATAAAGGTAACCTACCACCTCAACCAGGTCTCAAGGACGCTAGGAAGGAAGATTCAAGCAAGAAGCCGGAATCGGCATCAGGTGGGAAATCAAAGAAGTCGAAAAGGAATCGCTCTGGACAGTACAGAGAGGTCGCGGTCGCAAAGAAGGCTCCTTCGACCAAAGGTAACAAGCCATATTTTAAAAATAAAACTGCTTCTGGTGGTCGTAGTGCCGACCAGCCAGAGAAGTCGACTAACCCGCAGGAAGGCAAGAAATGGTGTCCGCTCCACAACTCCATAGGCCACGACCTCAAGAACTGCAGGAGTTAGTTGAAACAGTTAGACGACTTCTACCAGGGGATCGGACCAATGCCGACCTTACCAACTAAGGAACAAGCATGCAGGCTAAGAGACGCCGACGGAGACGAAGAGATGTCTTACTAGGTACCTCGTAATCATGTTAATGTTATTTTTGGAGGTTCCTCCTCTTTTGTTTCCAAAAAGGCAATTTAAGGCCTTTTATCGAGAGATTAACCAAACAGAGACATCCCTTTGTGAACCTCAGTACCCCTGGTCGGATACACCTTTGACATTTGATCGCTCTGACTGTCCTGCGGGGCTCACTCGACCATTGAGGCTTCCTCTGATCATTACCCCCATTATTAGTAATGTGAGAGTCGAAAGGGTCCTGATCGATGGAGGAAGCTCCTTGGACATTCTATTGGTCAAGGCGCTCGACAAGATGCAAATTCCTCGTTCGAAAATTAAGCCCATAATTTATCCATTTTATGGGATAATTCCTGGCCCCTCCATGATGCCATTGGGACAGGTGGTCCTCCCGGTCATGCTGGGAGAACCAGATAACTTCCAGATAGAATTAGTTACTTTTGATGTGATTGATTGTGATTTGGCTTATAACACAATCTTTGGCAGGCCAACTCTTGCTAAGTTTATGATGACAACGCACTATGCTTACCAGTGCGGCAAGTTGCCTGGCCCAAAAGGTGTCATCTCGATCCGAGGCAGTCGCAACGTGGCACTGACGTGTGACCGGCTATCTTTGGAGATAGTGGACCAACTTCCCCTCCGGGACGCTCAGGTCGCCACAGTCGCTGCTGACGCAATCAAGGCTGCTCCTTGACCAGATGAGAAACTCAAACTAGTTCCATTGTACCCAGATGATCCATCTAAGACAATTCGGATTGGATCAGGCCTGGATGACAAATAGGAACTCGAGCTCATTACTTTCCTCCAGGCTAACGCAGATGTGTTTGCATGGAAACCATCTGACATGCCCGGTGTCCCAAGGGAGGTAATCGAGCACAGGTTAGCAATTCGACCTGGACAGCGACCAATAAAACAAAAGCTCAGGCGTTTTGCTGTTGACCAGCAGGAAGCCATCCGAGAGGAGTTAGACAAACTCCTGAAAGCCGGGTTTATTCGCGAGGTCGATCACCCGGAATGGCTTGTAAACCCAGTCATGGTCCGCAAGTCAAATGGTAAGTGGCGCATGTGCGTCGACTACACCAGCCTCAACGGTGCCTGTCCGAAGGATGACTTTCCCCTTCCCCGCATCGATCAGCTGGTCGATTCTACTGCGGGTTGCGAACTGATGAGCTTCCTGGACGCTTACTCAGGATATCATCAAATTAGCATGGCAGAAGAAGATGAAGAGAAGACTGCCTTCATCACCCCGTTCTGCACCTACTGCTACGTCAGAATGCCGTTCGGTGTCCAGAACGCAGGTTCCACGTACCAGCGCTTGGTGCAAAAGACCTTTCTTTTCCAGATAGGGCGTAATCTCGAAGCATATGTAGACGACTTGGTTGTAAAGAGCACCAAAAGATTGTCTCATTTAGACGATCTCGCTGAAACCTTCTGTAATTTAAATCGATTTGGAATAAAATTAAACCCGGAGAAATGTTCTTTTGGGGTTTCTTCAGGAAAACTTCTTGGTTTTCTTGTTTGTTCTAGAGGAATTGAAGTCAATCCTGAAAAAATCAGGGCTATCGAACAGATGAAGTCTCCCTCGACCATGAAGGATGTTCAACGCCTAGCAGGTCGCATGGCGGCCTTGAGTCGGTTCATATCGCGACTAGGCGAGAGGGGACTACCTTTCTTCAAGGTCCTGCGAAAGCATCACAATTTTGCATGGTCCAATGAGGCCGAAAAGGCATTTCAAGAGGTGAAAGTGTATTTATCTAGTCCACCAGTCTTGGTGTCTCCCGACAAAGGAGAACCATTACTTCTCTACTTGGCGGCCACGCCGCACGCGGTCAACGCTGTTCTGATCGCAGATAGAGAAGGAATACACAGACCCGTCTACTATGTAAGCAAGGTTCTTCATGGCCCTAAGGAGTGATACCCTGAGGTCCAGAAGATACTTTATGCGCTACTGATGGCTTCCCGTAAGCTACGACATTACTTCCAAGAACATAAGATCACGGTACCCTCATCTTTTCCATTGGGGGATATTGTCCGTAATCCAGAGAAATCTGTTCGGATCGCCAAATGGGCTGTCGAACTCGGTGCTTTCGATATCCATTTCGCACCCCGCACTACGGTTAAGTCTCGAGTCCTGGCTGACTTCGTGGCCGAATGGTCTAATCTTGAGCCACCCGTGCGGGAACCCGAAGAATTGGAATGCCCCGATTACTGGACAATGTACTTCGACGGCTCTCACAGTTTTCAACACTCGGGGGCTGGAGTGGTCTTAGTTATGCCTCAGGGCGAACAGCTTAAGTTTGTCTTTCAACTACACTTTGTTGCGACCAATAACGCAGCAGAGTATGAAGGTCTTCTTGCAGGGCTCCGGGTAGCAAAATTCCTCAGAGTCCGTCGATTAGTGGTGAGGGGAGACTCACAGCTAGTCGTAAACCAGGTAAACAAGGAGTACAGCACCTCTGATGAGATAATGGCTCATTACCTGGGGGAAGTGAGGAGGTTGAAAAAACACTTCAGTCATTTCAAAGTCCAATACATCCCGTGAAAGGACAACATTCTCGCAGACCAATTATCCAAAATTGGGTCCTCACGCACATCCGCTCCGGCAGAAGTGTTCGTCGAACACTTGGAACATCCTTCGATTATGATTTTGGTCGAGGATGATTCGGTAACAGTCTGCGTTACCAACCTCGGATAGGAACAGGATTGGACTCATCCATTGAGAGTTTATCTTGAACATGGGACCTTGCCCGAGGATGAAACCGAAAGCGATCGGTTGATCCGAAAAGAGCGTTTGTACAAGCTCGTGGAAGGAGTTTTGTATAGAAAGGGTACTTAGGGAGTATTCATGTGCTGCATATCTCAAGAAGAAGGTAAATCCCTCTTGAGAGAGATTCATGATGGTGTATGCGGTGCGCACACGTCATATCGTACACTGGTCGGAAAAGCTTTTCGACAAGGATTCTGCTGACCTTCGGCACTCGACGATGCCAAGAATATGGTCAAGATGTGTCCTCAGTGTCAGTTTCATGCGAGACAGGTTCACCAACCTACCTATGCGTTGCAAACCATTCCCCTTGCATGGTCTTTTGCGGTCTGGGGGATGGATATTGTCGGTCCTATGCCACAAGCGGTCAACGGATATAAGTTCTTGTTCGTAGCCATTGACACGTTTACAAAGTTGATTGAAGCCGAACCGGTACGCAATATTACCGCTGCTGTAGCACAAAAGTTCTTCCATAAGAACATTGTTGCTCGTTTTGGTGTTCCAAATCATCTTATTACGGATAACGGTTCTCAGTTCGCTAGTGGTCTTTTTCTGGATTACTGCGATCAGATTGGAACCAAGGTGTGCTTTGCTTCTGTGG
Organism: Pharus latifolius; assembly: GCA_019359835.1. NCBI lineage: Eukaryota > Viridiplantae > Streptophyta > Magnoliopsida > Poales > Poaceae > Pharus > Pharus latifolius. The sequence continues at coordinate 55,019,447 of CM033324.1, read as the reverse complement.
CTCATCCACAGAGCAATGGTACCGTGGAGCGTGCCAACGGGCAGATATTGCAAGGCATCAAGAAACGTGTTTTCGACAGCCTTAAGACTCGCTCGGGGGCTTGGGCTGACAAGCTCTACACCGTTCTATGGGCACTACGAACTACCTCTAGTCGAGCCACCGGCGAGACGCCTTTCCATCTGGTCTACGGGGTTGAGGCCGTGTTACCCATGGAAATTAGTATTGGATCTGTTCGGACAGATCAATTTGAACAAGTTCACCAGACCGAACAGCGATTTCAAGATCTCATCCTCCTAGAAGAAAAGCGTGATCGTGCTTTGATCAGGTCCGCGGTATACTTGCAAGCTTTGCGCAAGTACCATAACAAAAAGATGCGACCACGTAGTCTTCACGTGGGCAATCTGGTCTTGCGTAAAATACAAGACCAATCCAATCGTAACAAATTCTCTCCGAAGTGGGAAGGCCCTTATACTGTTGTTTCGGTGCCGAGACCAGGATCAGCTCGGTTATCGATGGAGGATGGTCGAATCTTATCTAATACTTGGAACATCAATCAACTACGCAAGTTCTACGTGTAAGTATCCAATCCCTTTTCCTTTTCAATTAGCATGGTTTAATAAAACGAGTGCTTTTTTGTTGTTTCATATGTCGAATATTTCCTTTTATGCCCATGTGTTACGAATTTGGCTCGGGGGCTGGTCGCCGATGGTTATATCACCACAATGCCCTAATTGGATTCGCCGGCCGATCTCATGACCACTTCCAGACAAGACACTCCTCAATAAGCCATTTCTCAATGCACACGGGGCTTGCTGGCATGTCCTTGGTCATCAGAGTGGTTGCCGATTTGCAACAAGATTAGACATTGTATCGAATATGATTACTGGCCTGGTCGAGTATCCCTGGTCATCGTTACACCCATATCTTTCCTGTGCTTATAATACTAAGTCTTCAGTATATATAATCACAGGCGGGGGCTAGGGGAATATGGTTATAATATGAAGGAAGTGTTGTCTTTCGAAACAAAACCAAAAAAAAAAATGCATTCATTGCATTCTATAAACTATATCTCTACAGGTATAAAAGATCTACATAATGCCAAGCTTGTTCAAAAGTTTATCCACAAGAGGTTTAACCTCCTCCATGATAACCTTAAGTTGGTCTTCACTCTCGATCTCTGCCTCTCCTATCAATGGATTCAGATCCAGGTTTGGGCCATGGTGAAGACGGAACTGGCAGAGAATGGCAGAGGTTGCTGATCGGACTCTTGTTTCGATCGCCTCCTTTTGTCGCCTAGTATATTCAGGAAGATACTCGAGAAGTGACTCCGCTTGTACTACGACCAATTTGGACTAGTCACTAAGGCTGAGGTCGTCCGCCGCGGTTTTGACCACATCATCCCTTAGTAGAACGGCCACCATCTTTAGTTTTTCAAAGATGTCTTGTTGAGCCCTGCCACAGGTCGAGAGGGATGTGCTTAAGTCTTTGTTCTCCCTGCAGACAGAATCGACGGTCGCCTGGAGGTCTTCTTTCTCTTGACCAAGCTGGCTTATTTGATTGACTTGCGCTGCAAAGAAGGTCGTTACAAGCAATCCGAGTGGCAAAATTAATTTGCTCTGGTCGGAAGCTGACTTACATGAGAGCTACGATCGTAGTTTGCTGAGTTCGGCCTCTAGATATGAAATTGTGGTGGCCGCCCTGAGATCATGGTTTTCCCGATCAACAAGGCTCTTCGTCAGAAAGGCATTCTCTCTATAACAAAAGAGACAATTGTCACGATAGGTCTATGATCAGGCAAACCAAAGAGCATCTTCCTTACTGTTGCAAGCGATCCATTTCCTCTTGCATGGCCTCGATGCTATCCACGATAGCCGTCGATCTGGTCACCATGCGGGTTAGTTCCTATAATATGGAGGGAAATCAGCTGCAAAATCTGAACATTCCTATGCAAAGTTCGGATACCATGAGGGGTGTACGACATACCTCAGCATATTCCTAAAATGACCTATTCTTCGGGATGACTGGAGGTCGAGTTGACGGACTCGCCTTATCCCCGACAGGAGCAGCAGATGAGTGTTCCTGCTGAGCCTCACTTCTTGCCGAGGTCGCAGATTTAATACCTGCGATTGGGCCTCCATGTCCAACTCATCCACAACGGCCCGGACGACTTCTTGGACCGGAGGGATAGAGCTCTATTCACCAGAGACTTCAGCACCAGAGGGAACTTTGACCCTCGCCAAGGCTGTTGGGGGGTTCGGCACTGAATCTCTACACCTAAGCAGGAAAAGAAACTGTCAGTTTCACGGTTGATCGCCACAGTCCAATCCTGTCTAAACAGGAAAAGAATTCTTACCTTAGTTGAAATCCCATCAGCTTTTGGGATTTCGAAGATGGCTCCCCAAGGAAAAGAGGACAATCGTTGTCCGTCCTGGTCTTCCTCTTTGTGAACAAGACCTTGTCCTTTCCTCCCTGTGTGTACCAACCTGTAAGCACACACATGAGGAATGATGAAAATCTAAGTGGTAAGAATTCTTACCGGGGTAACCTGCTCGGTTGGCAAGGATGCATCCGATGGTCTGGGTGTCTCGTGAGCCACCGGTGCTGGCATTTTATCCGCGACCATAAGATTGGAAGTGATCGCGGGGTCTTGCTTTGTTATTCCCGCTCCTGTCGTCAGGAGTGGAGTACTCGCCGCCCTAGGACTAACAGGAGTCATAGGGGGAATTTCTTCTTCCTGTACATACGTGGCTTGATGAACACGCACACAGATGAATTGTAACACTCAAGACTGTGAGAAGTCTTACCGCAGTCGCCCCTTCGGCTGAGGGGGGAGAAGTTACAAACCCTGAAGCCTCCAGGGCTTCAGGAGCAAAGGTCTCACCCGCGACCACAGGGTTCTCGATGGCCGTGGGATCCGCAGTATCTGCCTCTGTCTCTGCGGGCCGAGACAGTACCTCGCCGACTTGAGGAGGAGTCGCCTTCCTCTTCCAGCGAACCAGAGGAATGTTGTCTTCCTCCTCCTTGCTTCCTTCACCCTGTATGACGAAGAAGTAATTCCAGTTCTTACCTGGGGTAACAGGAGGCACATGATATCTTACCGCAGTCTTCTTCGCGGTAAGGGGAGTTCTATGCGAGGAGCCTTCCCCGAGAAGTTTCTTGGATTTCATGGGGGTGGGTTCCCTCGCTCCCGGCCTTGAAGAGATTTTCTTCACTCTCTTCATCATCGGCTTTCCCAGGAAACCGACGCTTTCACTTGGATACGTCGCCTCGGCAAATTTCCCCAAAAGCTATGCCGTTCCAGTGCCCTTGTTAGTACAAGACGCATAGATGACTTATAGACAGAACATAACGAGAGACGACATATCTTTCGACGTTCTTGTCTGAGGTTGTCGCCGGCATTGATCAAGCTTTGGGGGCGAGGCGATCCCTTGGTTCCCTCCACCTCGGCACTATATGCCTTAAGGAGGTAATTTGTCCATTTCTTGATCTTGGACAAAGGCAAAACTGTGTCACCAGAAGACAAGTTAACAAACATGATTTTCTTTCAGGAGAAATGTATGTTTTTGTTGGTTAAGTGACATACCATTTTTGTAGTCCAGGGTGCTGTCCGCCATGAACTGAATCTCCCAAGCTGGATGAGCCCTTTCGCGCAGGGGGCCCACCCGATTCTTCACGAAGTCGCGAATGATATCGCGAGCCGTTAGTCCTTGTTGGACTAAGTGGAGGATCACTTGGGCTTGCTTTTTCTACTCTGCATTCAGAGCAGGGAGAGAATCCAACTCGCTGGACTTCTCTGGCCACGAGTTCACCAACAATAACCCGCTCTCGGAAGGAGGGGTACAGTAGAACCACTTCTGATACCATCCGTGTACGGAATCGCGCAGGGGCGGGAAGGGGTACCCCTTCTTCTCCCTAATTCGGAAGTAGATGCATCCGGCGGCGTTGGCTCTCTTCGACCAAGCCGAGTAATAGAAGCGTCAGAAGAGATCCACACTTGGATACACTCCGACGAAGGCTTCACACAGATGCTGGAAAATCGCCAAGATCAGGATAGCATTTGGGTGGAGATTCACCAGCTCCAACCCATAGTGCTCCAGGATCCCCTTCAAGAACCGACTTCAGGGAATCGGAACCCGCACCGCAGGTACTCTTCGAAAACCACCAACTCGCCCTCTTGGATGATTGGGGTTTCTTGATCTTTCCCCGTGGGTCGCCAGTTGATCAGCAATCTTGGGGGAAGGATCTCTTCCTTCTCCAGCGCCATCAGGCTCTCCTCCGTGTGATGGATTGATCGGCTCCAAGACGTCATTTTTGGAAGAGATTGAGAGGGAAAGCTGGCAGCTTTGTGGGCGATGGAAGATGAAGAAAGAGGGTTTTGAGTGGCGGGAGTTCTAGGGCTGGAGGCTGGATGTGTGGCTTCCTCAAGAAGCTACGTGCTCCTTTTATAGACCCGAGGCGATGTTCCACTGAGGGTAACGTTCCATTGAATATTCTATTCATTTCCCATAATGGATGTTTTCTCTGGTAAACCCGTTATGCGTTCCCCGCACCGAATCCGAAACATAAGGTCTTCTTTGTTTCGAATTTGAGGGTTAAGGGTGGATACAAAAACATGGAAAGTTCTACAAAGATTTTCAGAGGACATTATCCTTCATGTTTCTTGTAAAATTTCACGTGTTGGTCACAATGCATTTCTGCGACGTCTTGATCACAAAGATATTCTATGATCAGACTGCTGTGTATGCCGTTGTTATTCGGTCAAGTGGTTATGTTATCAGAACTATGTTACTGATCGGACTTCAATTCTAGTCGAAGTGATGGTCTGATCGAATTTCGGTTCTGATCGCGGTAACCTCCCAAATCGAATTTCAGTCCTGACCGCGGCTTTAAGACTGATCGCAGTATCAGTACTAGTTGCGGTATAATATTTTAAATACGTTTCTGGTCGCAGTGCTGGGACTTACCTGTGTAAGAGTGGTCGCAAATACATTACTTATGACCATATTTTCACACAGAAGTTATAAAGAGTTTCTATATTATGTAAAGTAAAAGAAATCTTTATTTTTGACAATCTTTACATACAAAAGGGATACTGGCGACCAGAGCGTCGACCTGATCCGAGAGGAGTTTACAAAGTCCTCCTAGGGACATGTTGTCGTCAGTAGGATCTACACTGACGACCCCAAGGGAACTAGCAACTACTCTATGTCTATCTACATCGTCCCTAACAAGAGACGCACTATCATTCCTGATTGAATCGGAGAGTTCTCGTTGCTGACGAGCGTAGTCTCTCTCCAGGCGGAATCGGTGCGTCTCTTTGCAGTATCTTTCAAAACAATCTGCCAGGTGCAGAATTGCCGAAGACATCTCTTCGGTCTTCTTCTCCAAGGCCTCTTTTCCCCTTGGAGAGTCTGTTCGAGGGGAGGAGGTTGAATTTCAGCAGGCTGGTTGCGGGGGGCTCCAACAATTTTCATCTCCTACATTTGCAGACGTTAGTTTTACTAACTGTAACAACAAGCAAAGGGAGATGGAAGTAATTACCAATCCTCGCAAGTGACAGGTTGAAGTACTTCCCCCAGAAAGTAGATCACCCGATAAAAACTGAGGACCGTCAGATGGTGGAAGTGCAACTTTCCCACCAGAAGATTACTTCCCCAACACAAATTGAGGATCATCTGGTCGCGGAGGTACAGCTTGCCAACCAGAAAGTTGATCACCTGAACAAAAATGGGGATCTTGGGATGAAATGGAGAAAGCTGAGAAGAACGTCCCTCCAAAGATGGAGATGAAGGTTCAACCTGCCGAGGTGCATGAACAGGAAGGACTACGGGAACTAAAGGAAGAGAGAGCAATGATGCATCTTTCACCTTTGTTCTGCTGGAGGATCCCTCGTCAATCTTGGGTTTCTTCCTTAAAGGCGACGGATCTTTGGACGTCTGTGAATCCTGCTCAAATTCGAGTGAAACTTCTTCTTCATCACTCTCAATCTTGATGATGTTTTGGTCTGCCATCGAGAAGTGTATGGAAGAGAAGAGAAGATGGCTTTGAAAGAAAACTTAGCCGGGAGAAAAGTTGTGAAGTTTTGAAGTCCGGAGGCTTTGGTATTTATAGCCGCCGGGGTGACGGTTCAGTTTCTGAACACCTCGAATCTTTAAAACATTTACAATTTTACCTCTGGTTAAAAAATGTTTTCTACGGCTCCATCATTACCCGTCACATATTACCCAGAGTCCGTCTCGGGGAACCAACCGCCACACTTAGTGCGCCACTTGGTGGAGGATTTGAAGCGTCGGGTTTAGTGTCCGATGTAAGTCTTGAAATTTGAAGTAAACACGTCCCTTCGTTCTCTTCAAATTTGGGGGCTAGCTGACGAGGATTGATACCCGAGCTAAATCAAATGAATACACGACTGGTTCAGGACAGACTCGAGCCAGACGAGTGTCTGTTGACGTGAACTCAAGTTACTCTGAGAAGCATAGACGTGTGATCACAGGCTTTACACGATCAGACCATAGACAGTCAGCGGTTAGGAGCTTGTATGCGAATACGCGAACAGAGGGCTACAGATAGTGCGTGGTTAGATGATAACAAGTGACGCGCGGTCAGAATACCTTCGACCAGGGGACATGGGATTGTTCTGTCCCTACAACAGGGATATCCCGAGTATCCCGCAGATCCTTCCATGTATGGAGACAACTGTCAAGAGGTTAATACATGCGGTTATTCCTCAATAACACGTGTTAAACCTGCGTGGGAGTTAGGGGCAGTTGCCAAAACTACACCCGAGCAACTGTTCGATGTCGTTGTGCCCTGGCACCTTTTCGACCAGTATAAAAGGGTAAGCCAGTGCATCAGATCAGGGATTGAGCGATCCAGCAATTAAAACACCCAAAGAATCAGAAGACAGTAGTCTAAGTTAGTTAACTTTCACAAGCCTTCCAGGCATTGTCTTGTATAAAGATACAGGAAAGATCTTCGCCTGTGAAGATCCTTTCCCTAGTTTTGTAACTCTTTCTTCCCACATATAGTAAAATCCTAACAGGATGTAGGGCTATTACTCCCACCATCGAGGGCCCGAACCTGTATAAATCTCTCTGTGTTCTAGTTATCTTTGATTCATCATACCTTCCCAGAGGGGCACCCTGAAAGGTCTCACAACCTACAAATTTTGCATAAGTTCGACTAAGGACCCTGAGTCCGAATCGTCAACAACACTCTTAGTGAAATCACAACAGGAGTAGGGCTATTACTCAACTTCTGAGGGCCCAAACATGTATAATTCCCGTGTCTTCGATGCATCTATATTTATGGTATTTCCTCTAGGTGACTGTTAGAAGTGCTTCCCTACGTTACTATTAAATCTCGTGTAAGTTCAGCTTGGAATCTTGTTCCAATCATCGACAGGTACAATGGTCAGTAGATCGCTTCCAGTGTTACGTTTGGCGAGAGCCTCTCTCCTGTTTAGGATCCCGCATCAAAGCGCTAAGGACTTAAGAATTCCCCTAAATTCTTGCTAAGGCTCAACTGTTACGTCTATTGCTAAAACAAGAATTTAGGGTTTAGAGGAAGAAAACATCAAGAAATAACTCCAAAACTTGAGATCAAGATCTGAGGAAGAATCACGCCTTTCATATTAGGACATCCCTAACCCTAGAAGGGATCTACTCACAAAAAGCCATAATAATGCAGAAATAATAATAAGAATTAAATTAAAAACTCACATGATTGCTTAAGAATTGAATTAGCCATCCTTGCCGGCTTACAAAAGTAGGAAAAATTGAGAAGGGGGCTCTACTAAGGTAAAGTAAACTAAACTAAACTAAAACCCTAAAAAGTAGTAGTTAATTGAGCCAAAAGCTTCTGTATTTATAGTACATGGGTTAACGTGCCCAAAAATAACTCCTTGACATGCAGGTGACGAAGTCTAGCTTAAAACAGCGCGAGAACAGACGAATCTTAGTCAAAACTGACCAAAACCGACCAATTCTGATCAAAATTGAGTGGAACTAACCAAATCTGACCATTAAAAAGAACTGAAACTGAGTCGAACATGACCTGGACATGTGGTGTGTTCATGGCCAAACACGTGTCATGACCGAATTTGATAAGAACTCGTTTTCGACCAGATGTTCATATTCGACCAGGACTCTTTTCGAGCAGGTGTCTTCATATTCGAGTACGGCTCCTTTTTGTCATGACGTGTTCGAACAAGGCTTCTGCTCGCCTAAGTGCATTCGACCATGTGGTTTTGACCGTTGAGCATTCGACCAGGCCCTTTTTCTGTCTAATTCTGATTTCTTGGTCGAATTGGGTCCAAATGTAGTCAAAATCTTCTCAAATTTGGTAGGTTTGGTCCCTGAAATATGTCAAATATAGTCGTGAAAGCAATTTGTAAAAATAATATAAAATTAAGCATGAAATGTCGCATCAAAGGAGTTTTTAAATATTTTTTTGCACATTTTCAGTACCAAACTTAGGGTAAAAATGTTACCAATTTAACACTTATCACACTCGATGTTGGATTGTTCGAGTTGATTTTGTCATTGATGTGGTGGCCGGTACGGTTGTTGTTGTTGTTGTTGCTGAAACAATGGCCTTGGTGCTTGGTACAACCGTTGTTATTGACGGAGTTGGTGTTGTGGTTGGATCGGTCCTGTCCACGAATGGTTCGAATGGTTATGCAATCAAGGGTTATAAGTATTTGAAAATAAATTACCTTGCGGTGGTTGCATTCCCTGAAAAGATTGAGCTTGTTGCATATGTTGGTTAAATTGGCATTCATGACCATGATAGCCTTGCATGCCACATAGTTCACAAATAGATGAAATGGCATTAACAGAAGATGTACAAGTAGCAGGTTGTCGAAGATTTTTCAGTTTATCAGATAAAATGGTAACCTGCTTATCTAATCGAGACATCACACTTACCTCGAAACTATTGGTCTTACCAGATGCAGCGTGTTCCTTCCCCCACTACGTGTAGTTCTGTGTCATATCTTCAATTAGATCACACACTTCTTCAACGCTTTTATTCATGAGTGCATCGCTAGTTGCAGTGTCAACAGTCATCCGTGATGAGTAATTCAAACAGTTATAAAATGTTTGAACTACAAGCCACTTCTCTAGGCCATGGTGTGGGCACGACCTCAAAAGTTCCTTATACCGCTCCCATGCTTCATAAAGTGATTCTCCTCCCTGCTGAGTAAAATAAGCAATATGGTTTCAAATATGTGCAGTTTTAGATGGAGGAAAAAATTTATTGAGAAAAACACGTGAGAGTTCATCCCATGTTGCTATTAAAGCTGGCGGTAGAGTGTACAACCATGTTCTTGACTTATCTTGAAGAGAGGAAGGAAGAGACGTAGTAGTAGTGCATCTTGCGAAACTCCATTAATTTTTAAAATATTACAATGCTCAAAAAAAGTATTTATATGCAGCGAAGGATCTTCAGTGGAAATACCACTGAATTGATTTTTTTTGTATTAGATTCAAGAGTGCAGGCTTAGTTTCAAAATTATTTGTTTCAATTACCAATCTTAAAATACCCGACTGCAACCATTTAGTGAGTGGGGTTCCATAATCCTTCAATTTCTTTTGTTCACCCATCTTTGGTGATTCTACTTCCTCCGATGTTTGATTGTCCAATGTGGCTCGTTCTTGATCGTATTTGACGCACTTCCAACCTGCAGGGGTTGGTTGTGCACAAAAAATTAATAAATAGAAGAAAATATTAAGAAGCAAGATTGATTCAGATTAGCAAAATTAATCTAAAAGATGAATGACTGTTATGCCCTAGCAATGGTGCCAAAAACTTAATCACATCCTAGAGGGACGCGTTTAGTAATAACTGCAAGTGAATGGTTGAACGTTGAGCACTTGAGAGTCGAATCCAAGAGGCAACTGTATTCATCTTTCAAATTAGGAATTTGCCAACTAAATTAGAGCGAGAATTGAGTTTTTGTGAGCTACAACTAAAACTACAACTAAAATATATCAATCTAGGGTTTTGAAAGCAAAAAGATTGCAAATTATGAAAACTAAGGTTTTAGAAACCAAGAAAATCTAGGGTTTTGTGAATTCCATAACCATCGGGCATAATTCTAACCAAGGTCTACGAATTATGAATCAGTTTCAAGTGTTTTCCAAGATAGATTAAGCTATCGGTACGGTCATCGGTACAATGGTCAGAAGATTGCTTCCACGGTTAAGTATGGCGAGAGCCCCTCTCTTGTTTAGGAGTCTACGTCAAAGCGCGAAGGAACTCAAGAACTCCCCTAAATTCTTGTTTAGGCTCAATTGTTACGTCTATTGCCAGGGAGAGAATTTAGGGTTTAGAGGAAGAAAACGCGAGAAACTAAATTAGAAAACTTGAAAATGGGACCGAGAAAAAATTATGCCCTCCGGATTAAGTCATCCCTAACCCTAGAAGGGAACTACTCAAAATAAGCAATAAAAATAGAGAAATAAAAAATAATTAAGGAAAACTTACTCAATTTCCTGACAATAATGAAGTTGCCATCCACGTCGGCTTACATGTGTTGAAACAATAGAGAGAAGGGCTAAACTAATTTAAAAACTAACCTAAACTAATACTAACCCTAAAACTCCACGAAAAACTAAGACAAAAACCTCTCTATTTATACACAAAAATCCAAGGTTAATACTATTACAACTCCTAAAAAGAATAATTAAAAAAAGACTCCAAATCAATCTCCAAAATGCGATATCTATGTGGGGACCCGAGCAGGGATCCGGCCAGGCAGGGGCTCAGGGACTCGGGACCCGGATTGGACCCGACAGGGACCTAGACTGGGACCTGACTGGGACCAACCGGATCCGACCTCGGGACTTGATGAGACCCGAGTGGGATTTGACTGGGATCCGGACTCAGGACCCGATTGAGACCCGATTAGGACCAGAACTCAAACTGGGGCCCGACTGGGCCTTTGGGCACACATGCAGGAACCTGATTGGGGCACTTGGTGCCTTGCTCATGGGAGTTTCTTAGAGTCAATTTTAATTCTATTTTCTTCGTGTATTTCTTTTGGATTCATCCGCTTGTTTTCCTATTCAAATGATGTCGAAATGTTTCCAAATTTGGCATGTTTATTTCCTGAAACATGGAGAACAAACTTGTGAAAGCAGATTGTAAATATATTTCAAAAATTTACATAAAATGATGCGTTGAATGAATTTTCAGCACGAAAAAACCACTAACCTAGGGCAAAATTAATACCATTTAATCACATGTCACAGATCTCTTCGTAGTATACCCTACGCCCATCGCATGAGGCCAAGTGTTCCATGGAGTGATAACCATGCTCATGAGCCCAATTTGATGATTAATGAACATGCTAACATTTTAATAATGCAAAAACAAGTCAAACATCGACTAGTTCAAAGTGGAGAGTAGATGAGTTTTTATTAAGTGGTGAAAATGGAAGTTGTCTACTAGGTAGAGAGCAGCATTTGCAACCTTATTTTGCAAAGTTTTGTAAAAACATGGTTTAAGTAACTAGAAGTGATATCTAGGAGGCCAAGTACATAAATCACGCGACTAAATGGTCTAAACCCATCTATTGAATATCACATACACAAGATAAACATAGTAACAAAGATGCCAAAATTTACACTAAAATTTGCACAACATTCGAAACATGGCTAGTGTGGGCAATTTAAACACAGTTTAAGAAAAATTTCAGCATGACCTCTCTTGTACTTAGCTTGTCAGACAAACAGTTAAATACAAGAGATATATCACAGACATACAATATATGAGCCCACATGGCTAGATAATCAACAATCACAAACACAAGGACAAGCATGCACAAATAGTCAAAATCACAACATTTACACAAATATAAAGAATTGAAGCTCACACATGCAAAAATGCCAAATTTTAGTCAAAAATCATTCGAATTTTGAAAATTTTGACCCAAATTTCATATTTGAATGCACTCCCTCCAAGCTTAAAACATGTGATAATTCTCATAATTGAGCATATTTTCGAAACATTTTTCCCTTGTTTATGCTTGATTTAGTCATAAAATTCATTGCATATTTAAGTATAGTAGCATTTGCTCTTGTTCAACCTCGACTTTTCGTTCCATTTCTTTGTATCGTAGGTCGATGGAAGTAGGGTGATTTTCGGCTGTTTTAACGTGCTTCATCAACTACATCTAACCCACGGGCTATTTAGTACAAAAGTACACTGTCAACGATTGGAACAAGATTCCAAGCCGAACTTGGACAAGATTTAATAGTAATGTAGGGAAGCACTTCTAAGAATCACTCAGAGGAAATACCATAAATATAGATACACTGGAGACACAAGAATTATACAGGTTCGGGCCCTCAGAAGTTGAGTAATAGCCCTACTCCTGTTGTGATTTCACTAAGAGTGTAAAGGATTACAGAGAAGAACAAGAGTTGTTCTTGAATGTACTAAAAACCACTTTCCTGTTTTCTGTCGACCCCTTTCTCCTGGTCCTCCTCCCTCTTTTTACAGCTTGTCGAAGGTCGCTGATTAAAGAATTAAAGGGACGCCTGGTGGCGGACGTGCACCAATCATAATGTGTGATTATGAGTGGCTGCACAAGTATGAATGATTGTGCATTTACCTTCTTGATAGTTACTATGTCAGGGAGTTATGACATTCCTGGGGAAATAAAGGGTCAAAGTATCCAAAGGTCATGGTCGAATAAGCATAACCATCGGGTATGGTTGAATAAACATAACCATCGGGTATGGTCGAATAAGAATCACCACATAACCATTGGACCTTTAGACTGTGGTCGGCAGATGGGTTCTCAACCAGCTCTTTGTCTCAAAGGTGCTTCCAGGTTTTGATTTATCAACGAGGTACAGATAAATTGTGGGACCCTCATTTGAGGAATCCGGTGGCAACCACCCAGGTGGGTTGCACTCAGAAAGGTACATCGCAAGCTCACAACAATAGGATTTACTTTAAACAGTAAAGCAGATAGTTAAAACAAGTACAAGGTCACGAGGACCAATATTACAATATCATAATGCCAAGGGTGGCACTAATTAAAGTTGATACAAAAGTAGTGAGTTTTTCAAAATCAAGAATCGGTATCAAGGTACCGAACACAGAAAACAACACAAAAAGCAACCACAAAGGTCTTCACTTCCTTCTGCAGCGGTTCGGCTCGGGCCTTCACCACATCGGACTCAACTTGGCGCATGACCCTCCTAGAAGCTCGAATCATCTGGAAAGGTTCCTTCCTCTTCTTGGCCCTCAAGGCCAAAGGAATCAGGATCCACGGATCCTTTCTTCTGAATTTGTGTGCAAAGGCAAGGGTGAGCATGTTTTTACACGATGCTCAGCAAGTCTAGTTATGAGAATGTAGTTATATAGATGAGGGGTTCTCAAGGAATGAGGTCTTGGTTATATGTAAGAATAGAATAGATTTTCACTCTAAAGTTATAAAGGAAAGCTTTTAGTTTCAAAAGCAATACTTTGAAATCTTAAGTTATACTTTAGAAATCGTTATGTGTGATGGTCTCCCATGAGTCATCACTTTTATCAACCCACATTATGAAAACATTCCAAATATTACTTGTGCTGAACCACATGGATAAATCCACCGCGAACATACTCCATGACCTGGGAGTACAGAGTATCCGATACTTCTTTTACACTTTGCAAAGGTGTAACTCTTTTTAAATGCACTTCTTCACTCGACTTTCAAGTCGGATCAGCTCCATGTGACTTTTACGCATGTGACAAGGCCAAGCTCACACAACGCTTTTGTAGTCTAGTATTAACAGTATCCCCGCCCGATAAATAGACAGTTAAGTCTCAAGTACCGTTGTGGGTCCTCCCCACTGCCTTACTTCCTAGCCTTGGTCTGTGTCCTCCCAAGACAAATGACCTTATGATTACAGCAGCGCACGACTTAATCAGGCGTAGGGTGACTTCCTTCTATCCACCTTATCCTCTCATAATTTTTCTGATCTCACATCACTCATGGATGAACTGCGCCCCACCAGTTTCGATGCGAGAAACCAGACCGACAAACCATGCAGGGAACTGTTAATACCAAAAAGCTACTAAGTTGTGCCTGTCCCATACCAGGCAAGTGGTTGGTATGTTTTTCATGCCGCATAAAGGCACAACACAAGGTTCTTGTCCTTATGAATTAATAGTGAGGAGACATTCACATACCCAATGTGCACATAGCAGCCAACCAATCAAACCATCCTCACTGTCAATTCTAATTCACATTTTCTTTCACAAAAAGGGGTTTTCAAACATGTTTATCATATAATTGACCATTCAACACTCAATGCATGTATTTAAGTATAAGCACAATCTAAGCATAATCTCCTAGGGTGACAAGGGCTGCACAGGATATACAAACAAAGAAGGCTTTCAAGAGATTAGGTTATATCTACTCATTTTCTTCCAACATAGTGTTTGAAAATAAAGCATGCATATACTTAAAACAGAAATTAACCTAGTTTGTTTTAAAATATTGGGAGAGACATGGTCAAGGGGGTGAGACTTGCCTTGCAACGGGGTCTAACAGCTCTGCTGGTTCTTCCAAGATTCCTCCCAATCCTTTCGCTTCTGACTCTACTCTCGCAAACAAAGAAACAACACGACACATCGCACTACATAAACATACAGAAAATATTTGTTATTGAAAAGTATACATAAAGTATAGATATGCATACAACGAAATGATCTGGACAAAGATAGAACAGTGGGAGAGAAGATACTTGGGTCTGGTTCACAGGGTTTGGCTTGAATTCTACGAATGCCTAAGGGTCGGCATTCGGTTCACGAACAGGTAATGCCTGAGAATGGCATAGAGCTAATCTGGGGCTTCTAGAAGATCAAAATAAGTGTGAAAGGTTGCACTGGGTGCCAAATACAATGAGGAACTTAATTGACAAAGTGGATTTTCAATTGCTTAGCTAGAAGGGGTCGAAAATGGCTAATGCCAGCGGCTGACATGCACTGACATAGTGTAGACATTGCCAAAATCTAGGGTTTAGCAGCAAATGTAAATCTGGGCCTCATCTGCTGTGCTAACTTTGTCTAGGAGGTAGGCGCGGATGCCAGGAACACAATGCAGGTGGTTTCAAGGCAAGAGATGGCCGGACGGTGGAGAACTCCGGCGATGAACCGCGGTGGCGACACGGCACAGACATTGATTTGGACAGAAACTTGGAAAGGTCGTATCTTCCAATCTGGGCAGATCCAGATGTCGAGCTAGTGGAAGGAAATGCTTAGGGGGCTAAGGGCAAGCTAAGGGATGAAGTGGAGTTCATAGAAAAGTCTAGGGATTACAGGGAATTGCAACAAAGTCCCTGGCACAGGGAAAATCGAATGCCACTGCACTGCAGCAACTAGGGTACGCATGTCTGGACGAACCACACATGCGTTGCTTGTCTAAGTTTGACAAACATGCAGGCGGGATCAAGGTGGAGCCACTGGTGAGGTTAATTGAACTGGGATGGCTTGACGGCGATGAACGGCAGAGTTGAATTTGCTGGCCGCCTGAGACAAAGACTAGCCACGGTGATAGAGAGCCGGGGCGGATTAAACTTGAAATTGATTGGGGTAAAACACTCCTGAGGTGGTGTTGATCGCTTTGGTGAAAGGAATTTGGCTGGGGTTGAGCATTTGAGCTCATCGGCGTTGACGCCGGACTTGGAGAAGACGGTGAACGACGAACAGGCGCTACACAACAATTCTAGTCAAATGCTCTGGACTACACCATCTAGGGGATACAAGGAAGGTGTAGGTGGGTTCGATTTGGGTGAATACACAGTGAGGCGTGCCGGCGATGTGAGGCATTCATGGTGGCGCGCGAAAAATCGGGGAACCTCTCAAACTGAGTTAAATTCAAAATGTGACTGAGCAGGCTTGCTGAGAAATGGTTAAGGATCATTTCATTCCACAGAAAGGAGTGGTGAAAAGGACTGGAGTGAGATTAATTTGGGGAATAGGGAAAAAGGCTTTTCACGGCGATCACTGGCGATGGGGTTCACCGGCGGCCAATTGGATCCTCCAACATGGACAGGTGGATGACAGGAACTCACAGGTGAGCTTGGATTGGAGTGAGGGGCTGTGAATTGCTCTAGCGACAGTGGCCTCCAAATCAGCTCGCCGGGGAAGAAGAAGAAACAGCGAGAAACTGGAAATTTGGCTAAGTCTTGGAGTTGTGGTTTCTTCACAGCGCTGGAGGGTTTAAATAGGCTATGAGGCGGAGCCAGCGAGGGGGAACAACGGGGAAAATCGTGCCGGGGACGAGACCAGTCGGGCGCAGGCGCGACAGCAGTGAACGGCGACGTGATGGCGCGCAGGCGGTGCAGCAGCTCTGCCAACGATGTCAGGGACTTGGGTACTTGATTTAGTCCTGGTGCAGATGCAGAGGTGACGAAGCTGCTCCGGCAATGACACGTACGCGCATGCAACTTAAATCCTCTCAGGCGCATGGCGTGAAACCTGTTGCTGCTGCTGGAGCTGGTGAAAATCTGCTGGTCGCAGCACTGCCATGGCGACGATTCTGGCACGGGCGACCATGAGCATAGGTGACGTCAAATCTTTGCCGGCGGCGAGGAAACACGGCGAACACAGGTGGTCAAAACGGCACTAGAGCTCTGGTTGAAACAGTAGCCAAGTTCTAGTCGAAAACTGCTGGCGAATCCGGTCGAAAAGGGCTGGAAAATGAGACTTGGGCCGATTTGTAATTTCAAAAGAGTCCTTAAGGACTGATATGTAAATATGGAGATTTGGAAAGGTTGAGCCAAAGAGAAATTCACCAGTGTTGCCTACTGGGCTTAACAAATAGATTAGTAGAGACAAAGAGCACAGATTAGGGTTTTGGTTAGGTTTTGAGCCGAGACGAAAACAGAGTAAAATAGAGTAATTAGGGTTTGGAGTTTGGCGAGGCTGAAAGCAGGGACTTAGGATGATTTTTGGAAATCTCGCAGAAGGGAAACTTATTCAGAATAGTGAATGGGAGATATCCCTGAATCAGATCAAAATTTGGAGTCAATATGTGGTTTTTAGCTTTTTGGGCTTCTGGAAAATATGAAAGGGACTGATCTGCGATACTTTTGGACTGATTTGCAAAAAAAGGTTTGACAAAAGAATTTGACTGTCAACTTTTTGGGATAAGATACTGGCACAATTGGGATCTCATTTTGAAATAGAGAGAGACGAGGTAAGCTAGGATTTGAGAAAAATAGGGGTGTTACATAAATAGTATACATTTGGTCGTGTATTAGCTATGACCTTATCTCTATGATCAGGGTGATCATAGGTAACAGAGTCCATTCGACTATAAACTCTTTCGATGATAAGTGTTACGATCATAAGGATTTGTGATCATAATTATTAAGATTACAAGATAAACATCTGTAAGGGTTGGGCTAAGTCTAGAATATCTTAGACTTATTGTCTCTTCCTATGATGTCCCACGACCACAGGAAGGAAAGTTATTTAGCTCTCTCTTTCTTGCAGTCTTGTTCAACCACTGGAAGGTATAAGCAAATCTCCATCAGCTAGCCCCCGAATTCGAAACAACAAGGTTTTAACACAGTAACTCTGTCACTTTGAATTCTAACACAGTTACTCTGTCACTTCGCATCCCACAGAACCCAAGAAGAAACTTTGGGTGCGGTTGCTAGGCTATCATGACATGTATTGAAAAAATCTCGAGGGTTTTCGCTGCATCCCAAGAAGAAACTTTGGGTGCGGTTGCCAAGCAGGCATTGAAAAGATCTCGAGGGTATTCGCTGCATCCCTAGACCAAGAACTCGAAGTGTCACCTTCGGGACTCTATAAATAGCTAGCCTCCATGTTCCAGAGTCCTCAAGTTTCCTCAGAGTTTCTAAGTTTCTGACTCTTTACCTTCTAGCTTTCTCTTTTCTTCTCCATTTTTACTTCAATGGCTTCTCAGATCCCACAGTGACTTATTGAAGAGGAAGAAGAAAATATGGCTGTAGAAGGCAATGTCGAGGCACCAAAACTGCAAGATATCGGTGTTGAGGATTTTGCACAGGAATCTCAAAAGGTAGTTCTCTTTTGGAAGATCTGTACAAGTCTTTTTCTTGAGCAAAGGTTTCCAAAGCATTTTAGTTTTTGTAGTTGCTCGAATGTCCAGTAGCTTCAAAGAAGCGAGCTAGTAATGATGTTGGATCATCTGGTGGATCCTCATCGAAGAAAAAAATTAAGACCTCTTCCCTGACTACACAAAGTGATTATGTCTTGTTGGAAGAGACTGTGAGTCCGCAACCATCAGTTGTTTAGCCCTCATCTAGGACCAGATGAATTGCTCCTCATTTCTTGAGGTATACATCTATCTTTTCTCTAACTAAGTTGAGCTATTTAGTTAAGAATGAATTATCCAATCATGAATTGTATATATAGGACAAACTAGACCACTTCCTTCAAAGCCTCACCAACTGTGGTTGAGAAGGAGGCGGATGTCACAGAAGGAGTAGTGAATGTCCCAAATTCTTCTGTGGTCCAGTCAGCATCTATCTCCAAGGTAAGGATTCTTACTCTTCCAATCTTTCCAAATGCGACTAGGGATTATCTCATGGTCGTACAGGAAGACGAAGCTGGGAGGGTGATTAGCCAAAAGCTTTCTGAGACCTTGGCATCCCTGAAGGAGAAGACTGCATTATGCAACTTCCTTCAAGGGGAACAGGAGCACCTCAAGGAGAAGTTCATTAGGTGAGGACACGACCTTGAAACTCTCCACAAGATCATCGACCGCTACAAGGCGGTCGGCAAGAGGGCTCGAGAGACTGCGAAGCTTGCTCAAGAAGCCGAGAAGCTTGTCTGCGCAAGGACGCCTTGGATACAATTATCAAAGGCTGCAAGCTCACTGAGAGGGATACCCTCGAAAAACTGAGGGAGGTTGCGGACTCTCTTGATGCTGATGTTGTTAATCCTGAGAAGGATAACTCATCTCTTGGTCGCCGATATCCCAGAATTTGCAATGAAGTACAAGAAGAGACTGAAAACCGATATTAGTGCCATAGTGTTTGCCATCCTCTGCAAGCTTAGGCATCACCACGGTTTGAATTTAGATCTGATTCCAATGGTGAAAGATGCGATTTTTGATAGCGAGGATCAGCTGAACACAACTAGGGCCGAGGTCAAGCCTTTAGTAGACAAATTGTTATACGACCTCGACCTTCCCTGATGTATTCCTTCTCATTATAAATTTTTAAATTTGACAATGGAAATGGAAGTATTTTGCTCTATAGAGTTTTTGTACCTTGCAAATATACATGATTAGCAGAAAGTAGATGATAAAAAATGAAAAAGGAATACTAATGAAATGCAAAGTACTTATCCTTTCAGACTTAATGCTATAATTATATCCCCCTAGCTCCCTCTTGTGATCACTGATACCAAAGTCATAGTATAGTGGTTATAAGGTAAGTAATATGATCTAAGAAGACCAAGGCTTGAATGATCACTTATAGCGAAGTCATAGTATAGAAACACACTAGTAAGTCTCTTATGGGTTAAAAAATGGCTTAGAATGAGATGTCTTAACTAGATGCAATCATGAAGTCGTTGGGATAAACGACTTAATACAAAATGTACAAGCTTTTTGCTAACTGATAGTCACTCAGATGATCAAAAACATGCTAGTAAGCCCCTTATACGTTAAGAAACGACTTACAAAGAGATGTCTTATCTAGATGCGACCATGAGATCGGCCAGCGAATCCACTTGAACATCGTAGTAAGTCATTTTATCACGACCAGCCCCCGGGTGTGACCCGAGAAAAAAGTAAAGCTAAAACTAGGGATGCAACCACAACATAAAGTGAAAAGGAAAATACTTAATTTATATAAAATTATGATGGAAATGGAAAAACTTATATGAAGAACTTGCGCAACTGGTCGATGTTCCATGTGTTTGATAAAATTCTTCCATCTTCATGGCTAATCGAGCAGATCCTAGTCGTGGTATTTAAACTACAGTGTAGGGGCCTTCCCATTGAGGGGAGAATTTGTTGCGATTAGACTGGTTTTAAATTTTTCTTAAAACCAAGTCTCCCACGTGAAGGCTATGTGGTCTCACCCTTTTACTGTGATATTTACATAAAGCCTGTAAATATGCCGTTGACTGAATGAGTGCTCGATTGCGCTTTTCTTCGAGAAGAGAAATTTCATCTTCACGGGTTTCACTTTGATTTATAGTATCTAAATGATCCACATGAGAAGAACCAATTTGGATTTCAATTGATAGCATGGCTTCTGCACCATAAACCAGCTGGAAAGGCTTCTCACCTATAGCTCTACTGGTCGTAGTGCGTAATGCCCATAGAATGGAGTAGAGTTCATCTACCCAAGCCCCCAAGCACATTTTAAGATGGTCGAAAACACATTTCTTGACCCCTTGTATTATCTGCCCATTGGCACATTCGACTGCACCATTGCTCTGTGGATGAGCAATGGATGCGAAATAGATTTTGGTCCTAATGTCGTCGCAATAATCTAGATAAAAACCACTAATGAAATGGGATCTGTTATCTGCGATGAGACGACTTGGAACGCCAAATCGTGTCACAATGTGCTTATGAAAGAACTTCTTCGCCACTGTGGCGGTAATGGTTCGGTCTGATTCAACCTTGATCCATTTAGCAAATGTATCAATGGCTACCACTACTACAGAAATGCTTTTCACTATCGGTTAAAAATCCACTCTACTATCGGTTCCCTTACCGATAGTGGTCGGCACGATAGTAGAGGAGCAGAACACTTCTATCAGTTCAAAAACCGTTAGTAAAACACCTACATTCCCAACGTTCACTAATCGCTATTGACTATTTCTTCTATCGGCTCAAATTTAAACCGATAGTATTATATACATTTTTTCTATCGGCTCGTATATAAACCGATAGTATTGTTTAGTATTTTTCTATCGGCTAGGATCTAAACCGATAGTAATGTTAATGTTTTTTTCTATCGGGTATTATCTAAACCGATAGTATTGTCTGGACACAGTTAGTACGGGAAACTCTATTCTATCGGTTATATTATATAACCGATAGTATTCTGTAGACACGTTTAGAACTGAAAACTTTATTCTATCGGTTGTTGTATATGAACCGATAGCACTGATATATTTATTCTATCGGTTGTAGTATATAACCGATAGTAATTTGTAGACACGTTTAGTACTGAAAACTTTATTCTATCGGTTGTTGCATCTGAACCGATAGGAATGTAATATTTATTCTATCGGTTGTGGTATATAACCGATAGTAATATTATTTTTTCCTATCGGTTATGTACTGGCACGGTTAGTACTGGAATCATGCACATATACATACAGCTATACAGAGATACATTGGATCATTCACAAATACATCAATATTTACAAATATTCAGCAATATTCACATATTGATCAATTTGTTCACAAATACACTAATTCAGCAATATTCACATATTCACATATTGTTCACAAATTGGACAGATTGAATTTATGCACATATTAATCGAGTTTATTCACAAATACATCAATGAATCTATTCACATATTGAGTTTATTCACAAATACAGCAATCAACACATTCAATATATATTCACAAATACAGCAATCAACACAAGTCAGTTACTATCGATCGTTGATAGCCACTTCTTCCATGACATATTGAGCCCAAATTGTTCGCAGCTCCTTCAATTGAGGCAACTCATATTGCTCTTTCAACATGGTGCTCTGCATATATGCGTGTATGAAGTTAGGATCGTACGTCACATCCAATTAAAGTTCGACTTTGAGTCAGGAAAAATAGTTACCTTAGGGAATTGGGCAAAGTTTCTCCTGATCAGGTCATACATGAATCTCATGACATAGAAGCCACATTCCCACGATTGTGGCTGCTGATGGCACTGGAATAATTGCATATGCAAAGACATAAACCCACATTAACTCGAAAGAACTAATTAAGGTTAAATTAAAAGACTCATCATGAGTACTTCCATCCGTATTAATTACCTCATATTCTTTCCAAGAAATTGTTGTGCCCTTCGACGCGTCATGCCTCCCTCCAGCACTAGCATAATTTTTGAAAGCCCTGTATTTAATTTAGCATTGCCGATTAATATCTTATCATTAATTAGCTAGTCAGAGAAAAATTTAAGACAACTATGTTACTTACGCGTCTATGTGCCATGTGAGGGTGGAAACATGCGCCACCTTGTCGCTCATCGAATCGAGGTAATAGACCTCATTCATCCATGGGGAAATGACGGCGAGGACCTAGTGGCCCCTACATTGCATATATAAGCGAACCGTTTCATACATATGTTAGGCGTAACATACAAGAATGAGTTAAATTAGTAGGAAATGCACTAACCTTTGGTGGTACGGCGCAAGGATGAACTCTCGGTCCTGCTGCGCTAGTAGTGCCCTTGATATGTATTCCTCCGCATGTGCTTGGTCGTGCTCTAGTATCGTGAGGCTTATTTTCTCTGGGTCGAGGAAACTCACCTTGTCACATGCCCTCATTGACGCCAGCCTATACATGCACCTGGATGCAAAGTAGACATTAGTAAGTAGTGCATACAAAAAGTGATTAGATTTATGAAACGAACTGTGATAACTTCAGACAACAGCACACTCACAGGACTCCAGTCCGTATGATGGACATATCAAGCTCCCGCCAGTTGAGGAGGTCGAACAAATCCTCGTGGGCCACCGATATGCTCCCGGGCTCACGGTGAAAATGGGCTGGCCTGAAGTGAACCAAGAAGTTGATGTGGCCCCTAGACCGGGTCAGGTACCACTCGTGGAGACTTCTGGTTATTTGATCCATATTGCGCAGAAGGTACTCCGACACGAGTGGGGACCCGTTCTTGAACATACCCGGCTGGCTTTGTTTGGCCTTGCCTTTGGCCTTGCCCTTGCCTTTGGGCGGGGAGCGAGTGTATACCTTCGAAGGTTGGGGTGTGGTGCCATTGGCCTCATTTGATGGCGAAGGGTTTGAGGCCGTCGGAGGAGGCATGGGGGCCGAAGGAGTTTGCTCATGCGTTGTGGCGGGGGTGGTGTCCTCAGGAAGTGTGCTGGTATCCATCATCCACTTTAAGTACAAACTCTTAAATTAGATTTTGCAAATTAAGTATATTAACTGAGTTGTAAGCTAGAATGGCTAGGGTTTACCTCCTGTAGTCTAACACCCTTCTTGGGCCACTGTATGTACGAGCCCAATGCCTCGCCAATTGTCCGCATTTCGTCCGTTGGGACGGGCAACGGAAAAGAGCTGTAGCCCGGGAGGGCCATGTCCACCTGTACCTTTGCGAATCCAGGCTCCAGAGGTACGCAGTGGATCCGTACATCCTCCCAAGACTGGTATACGACCCCGTTTGCAACCGCAACAGGTTTGTCGCCTATGTTGATCAATAGGCTACAGCTCTCCGGCTTCTACAATTTGCAACAATTATAACAGGTTAGCGAAACAATTCTAACGTAACGGGAGTGGCATCAGCCGAACTGCATATATAGCTCAAGAGTTGCAATACCTCGATCAGGTCCACCGGATCCACGTGAACCTTCGAGCCAACACTACTCGGCCTGGCAGCGTCGACCTCGGCAGCTGGATCTAAACCCTTGGACTGCACAACTCGGCTGAGGCGTTCATATTTCTCGTTCATTTGAGCGAACATGTCCGCGAATTGTGCAGTCACATCTGCCCGTATCTTCTGAGATAGCTCCACTTCCCTTTCCTTCCAGCTGCCAGGCTTCTTCGCCTTTTGCTCGGGCTCCGAGAAGCCTTCCTTCCATGGCACCACAGCCCCCACGGTTTGCGTCCGCCCTGGATGCTCCTTGTTCCCTAGAGCCCGGGTAAGGATGTCGTTCTCCCTATGGGGATTGAACAATCCCTCGGTCACCTCCTTCGAGCAAGAGATCTGTTACATTGAAAGCTCTCCATTGTGAGGAAGAAATATATACAAACTTGTGCGCACACTAGTGATCATAGTTAGCCAACTTACGAGTCGCTGCACGACCTCGACGTCCCTGGGGTTTGGGAACGCCACAGTCCCCGTG
This sequence comes from Pharus latifolius, assembly GCA_019359835.1. Taxonomy (NCBI): domain Eukaryota; kingdom Viridiplantae; phylum Streptophyta; class Magnoliopsida; order Poales; family Poaceae; genus Pharus; species Pharus latifolius. The sequence continues at coordinate 54,995,390 of CM033324.1, read as the reverse complement.
GCCGACACGGTCCCTCTGGCCAGCCACCAGCGCTTGCATCGCTGATCGCGGATCTCAGAGAGTGGTAGGTCAGGGGAGTCGACGAAATGCGACGCCTCGTCTTCAGCCTTCTTCCACTGCTCCTCCTTCCCCGCATAGCCGCGAGAGCCGAGCCGGTGTGGGTGGTCGTTCCTCCTCTGGATTGCCCTGTTCTTCTCGCTGAGGGCCTTCGTACCAGAAACAAGAAAATTAATGCACCACTGCTTACTGCATACAATGGTGTAACCAAGCAAAGGAACCATTCATACCTTGAACTCAGGAGTCCCCTTCTGTTGGGCGAATTGCTCCCATACCTCCTCCGTTATGAAGGGGTACTTTTCGCATGGAGATTCGCCTTTAGCGAGGAAGGTACTGACGAGGACGCTCTTGAAGGTTCTCCACGTGTTGTTCATGTCCTTCAAGCAAGCTATCTTGGGACCATCGTCCGGGATGTTCCACTTGGCCTGTTTCAAATGGTGCATATAAGTAGGACTTACCTAATCTCTAGGATAAACCAAGGGAATGTGATTACTCAAGAGTTCAGTGATTTTGATTAATTTTACCTTCACTTCCGCCCACAGCCTATCCCTCTCGTCGGCCTTGACGTCCTTCCAGCTCTGGACGGTGATCTTCACCCTTTCCTTCGCCAACAAGCCAACATAGGCAGCATAGTGCCCGGCGTTCTTCCCGATCGGTCTCCCGAACTGGTTGAACTCACAGGAAAGATCCGCGCGTTTGGCCAAACGACCCAACATCGTCGCGCCACGCGCCTTCCTCTTGCGCTGGGACGAGGCAGCGCCATCTACGTTCGCCCTCGCCGAATCACTAGTATCAGCCGAGGAAGATGCCGACATGGCTTTACCTAAAATACCATGAACAAACCATCCAATTGATATGAAGAAAGGTACATGACAAAGTTCATAACTAAAATTGTTGTGCTAATCTCTCTGCATGAAAATAAAGTCTGTTAAAATTTAAATGAACCTAAATTTGAGATGAACATTAGAAAATGGGAAGTAATTCACAGAATATTCAGATGAGCAGTGCAAACTAACACATACTATATTTCCTATCGGTTTTGAAAGGAAAACCGATAGTACTAAGGTCTGTATTCAGGAAAATTTAAAAGATTAGCAGTGCAAACTATGCTAATCTCTCTGCAGGAAAATAAAGTCTGTTAAAATTTAAATGAACCTAAATTTGAGATGAACATTAGAAAATGGGAAGTAATTCACAGAATATTCAGATGAGCAGTGCAAACTAACACATGCATTATTTCCTATCAGTTTTGAAAAGAAAACCGATAGTACTAAGGTCTGTATCCAAGAAAATTTAAAAGATTAGCAGTGCAAACTATGCTAATCTCTCTGCTGGAAAATAAAGTCTGTTAAAATTTAAATGAACCTAAATTTGAGATGAACATTAGAAAATGAGAAGTAATTCACAGAATATTCAGATGAGCAGTGCAAACTAACACATACTATATTTCCTATCGGTTTTGAAAGGAAAACCGATAGTACTAAGGTCTATATTCAGGAAAATTTAAAAGATTAGTAGTGCAAAATATGCTAATCTCTCTGCTGGAAAATAAAGTCTGTTAAAATTTAAATGAACCTAAATTTGAGATGAAAATTAGAAAATGGGAAGTAATTCACAGAAAATTCAAATTAGTAGTGCAAACTATGATGGCACTACTATTTCCTATCGGTTTTCCAAGTCAAACCGATAGTAATCAAGTCTGAATTAGGAAAAATTTCCAAAATTGCTCAGCAGGAACATAAAGTAATTGCTCAGCAGGAACGTAAGGTATGTTAAAATATAAATGAACCAAAATTGCAGATGAAAATTAGAAAATGGGAAATAATTAACAGAAAATTCAGTTTAAGGTATTTATTATCGGTTCTGAATAAGAAACCGATAGTGAACTACACTGTATGACAAATTGCTAGTGATTTTCATCAATTCTGTCATTCTCATAGCTATCAAGTTTGTAGTTCATGAATTTTACTCTAGGTTTATATTTGTAATCCATGGAACGGGATATGAACCATTGCATACAAAATTAAGCAATACACGCGACCGATTTGGTCAAGAACACTTACAGTCGATCGTGGAGTGGCCGGAGGCGGTGGCGCAATGCAATGCCGGAGGCGGTGGAGAACCAGTGGCGCAGAGGAGCGAAGAAGCGAACGTCAGCGAATCTAGGGTTTTCCGCGCGAGTATTTTTCGATTTGGAATGTGATCAGTTGCACTAGAGGGAAAATCGTGCAGGTTATAACCTAATAAATGAATATTTACTATCGGTTCATCACCACAAAACCGATAGTAAAAACATGTAAGTTAGGGTTTTCGTAACACAGTGTAAATCACTATCGGTTGTGAACAGTAAACCGATAGTAAACTAAGAACAGGGGATCATAACACAGTGTAAATCACTATCGGTTGTGAACAGCAAACCGATAGTAAACTAAGAACAGGGGCTCATAACACAGTGTAAATCACTATCGGTTGTGAACGATAAACCAATAGTATAGTTTAATTTCATATCGGTTTCACAGTTATAACCGATAGTAAAATACAATGCTATTGACCCTAAAGGATTTCCCTTAGAAGAATTACATAGGATCTTAGTACATCATTTTGTATTGTATTTACTATCGGTTATGACAATAAACTGATAGTATATGTTAATTTCATATCGGTTTGGAGGTTGAAACCGATAGTATAATACTGTTAAATTGATCTAAAGGTATTTCCTGAGAACAAATACAGATGGGTCTCAGTACATCATTTTGCACTTGTAAAGACACCTGAAACCCCATGCAAATGGCTTGCAATAATTTTGAAATAAATTAACAGTAAAGACCAATCATGGAATGAAAATTTGCAGTTTTCATATATATTTGTGAAAAGAATCAATTATTGCTCAAATCAAGTATATACTCCAATTGAAATGAAAATTTGCAGAAATGATTCTCAATGCATCACGTATGTTTTCCCAAAGAATTTTTGAAAAATGATTTGAAGAATTCTTCGATCCAAGTAATATACGTCACTTACATATTGCAAATTAGTCAAGAATGGTTGTCCACCCATAATCCTTCTTCGTGGTCGTCTCACAGGTAACTTGTTTCGTCAATATCTTCGGTAGGGACAGATTGAAGGATTCCATCTAAAAATGGAGGTAGTTCGTCGAACTGATCGTACTCTTCTTCATCCACAACGTCTTCGACCCCAACAATACGTCTCTTACTGTGAAGGACAACGTGCAACTTTGGGTTGGCCGGGTCAACGATGTAGAACACCTGTGTGGCTTGCTCAGCAAGTATAAATGGATCATCTTTGTGTGCGACTCTACTGAGATCGACTAGAGTAAACCCATAATTGTCGACTTTAACACCTCGAGGGATTTCGACCCATTGGCATCGAAACAGAGGAATCTTAAGTAATACATAATTGAGCTCCCATATTTCCTCAATAACACCGTAATATGAGTCGAGTGCCCTTACTGCCCTGGCATCCTTCGAAATAGAAAGTAGTGTCACTCCACTACATTGCATAGCACTCTTCTCGTCCTGAGTTGTTGTGTAAAATGAATAGCCGTTGATGTCATACCCCTGCCAAGTCCCTATAATAAATCTAGGCCCTCTGGCCAACCATGTAACATCTTCATCTACGTCGCCCTCAGAAGCTTGCAGGACTCTATTTTCGATCCACCCAGCAAACTTCCTATTATGTTCTCTGGTGACCCAAATCTCTGGCTTTGAGGGATTCTGTTTCCGTAACATTTCCTTGTGCTCGTGTATGTATGGCTCCACCCCCGTCATGTGCTGTAAGACCCAAAAATGGGCTTTTGCATACAGATCACTAGAGGGGACGACTGCTTTAAATCCAATCGTTCCAATGCCCTGAAGCCTGCCCTCATGCCGAGACGTAGGAACGCCAATTGGGTCAACCCCGGCCATATAGTTGGTGCAAAATTCGATCACCTCCTCGGCGGCATAACCTTCAATGATACTGCCCTCAGGCCGATGTCGATTCCTTACATATCCCTTCAAGATACCCATAAATCTCTCAAATGGATACATGTAGCGCAGGAACACGGGTCCACAAAACTTAATTTCTCTGACAAGGTGAACAATTAGATGGACCATAACATCAAAAAAGGATGGAGGGAAATACATCTCCAGCTGACAAAGAGTGGTAGTCACATCGCGTTGCAAATCGTCCAGTCCATCCATATCAATTACCTACAAGGACACAGTTGCAGCAAATATTCAGATCCAAAAAATCTGACAAGTTCCACGAATGCAGCTAATTAACTTGCTAGGAGTACACACTTATGTACCTTGCCAGATATTGTGTTGAAGAAATAACATAGCTTTGTAATTGTCTCTCTGACTTTGACTGGGAGAATGCCTCTGATAGCAATGGGAAGCATTTGTGACATCAGTACATGACAATCATGGGACTTCATACCAACCAGTTTCAAGTCTTTCATGGACACAAGTTTTTTCAAGTTTGCAGAATACCCGCATGGAACTTTGACACCATGTAGGCACTGACAGAGTTCTGTTTTTTCTCTTTTTGACAAAGTATAGCAGACCGGGGGGAGGTATGTCCGCTTTCCCTTCTCCAACGGTGCAAGCTCAGTCCTTATGCCCATGTCGAGCATGTCACGGCGAACGTTGATGCCATCTTTCGTCTTTCCTGGAATGTTCAACAACAAACCAATCAAACTGTCACAAACATTTTTCTCTACGTGCATGACATCAATGCAATGTCGAACTTGTAAGTACTCCCAATATGGCAGATCCCAAAGAATCGATCTCTTCTTCCAAGCATTTTTTCCTGGAGGTTTAGAACATTTACCGAACTCAACTTTGATGTCCTTCACGCGCAAGTAAAGCTCCTTACCAGTCACAAACACTGGGGCTGATCCTTTCTCAGGCTTCCCATTGAATGACTTCCTCTTCTTACGGTAGGCGTGATGCATCGGAAGGAATCTGCGGTGACCCATGTACACTGTTTTTCTGCAGTTCGATAACCACATGCTTTCAGTTTCATCCAGGCAAATAGGACAAGCCTTGACTCCTTTCGTACTATACCCCGACAAATTTCCATAGGCCGGGAAATCATTTATGGTACAAAATATCATGGCCGGCAACATGAAATTCTCTCGCTTATGTGCATCCCACACCCGCACCCCTTCGCTCCACAATTTTTGTAAGTCCTCGACTAACGGTGATAGAAACACGTCAACACTAGTACAGAAATGCAGTCTTCTATCGGTAAAAAACACCCTTCTACTATCGGTTTTTGTACCGATAGAGATAGACACGATAGAACAAGACTGGACATTTTCTATCAGTAAATAACCGACAGAAGAAGTTCACTATTCTATCGGCATATTATGAATCTACCAATAGAAAACCCGTCGTAGTCTTACGTCTAGCGGCAGGGAAAGTACCACTATTCTAACGGTTAATTACAAGATTACCGACTGAAAAAATCATAATATTCTATCGGCATATTAGGAGTGTACCGATAGAAAACTCATCGTCAGCGGTTGGAAAAGTACCACTATTCTAACAGTTAATTACAAATTTACCGACAGAAAAAAGCATAATATTCTATCGGTATATTTGGAGTGTACCGATAGAAAACTCGTCGTCAGCGGTTGGAAAAGTACCACTATTCTAACGGTTAACTACAAGATTACCGACAGAAAAAATCATAATATTCTATCGGCATATTACGAGTGTACCGATAGAAAACTCGTCGTCAGCGGTTGGAAAAGTACCACTATTCTAACGGTTAATTACAATATTACCGACAGAAAAAAGCTTAGTACTCTATCGGATATGTATGAGTTCACCGGCAGGAAAGGTTACACTCTTCTAACGGTTAATTTTGATTGTACCGATAGAAAAAAGTACAGTAGTCTCTCGGTTGTTGATGAATTTACCGATAGAGCATTCACATATACGTACTTTATTTGCATTCACAATACAGTACATTCACATATACAGTACAGATGCAATACAGTATAGATTGGATACACAATACAGTACAGATGCAAGGTAAATTCACAGAACAAATTGACACATTAGGCAGTTATTCACATTTATTCACATATGTATGGACAAATACAGATTGCAATCCAATGTGGACATTTATTCACATATATATACTTATTCACATGTATATAAACAGTCTATGCAGAGTACACGAAAAGGAGAAAATTGTCATGCTGGATGGTTGGGCGCTACTTCCTCCATGACATATTGTGCCCAGATTTGTCGAAGATATATAATCTTTGCATTTTCATATTGGTCTTTCGACATGGCGATCTGCAAGCATGTGTGCATACTGAGTAACTAACTTCGATCCTAATTTAGAACGTGACACCCATTTTTGAAATTTGAGTTAGCTATCGATGCTTACCTGGGGGAATCGGGAAAAGTTTGTCCGCACTAGGTCGTACATGTAGCGCAGCACATAAAACCCGCATTCCCACGATTGCGGCTGCTGATGGCACTGAGATAATTGCATATGCGAAGACATGTTAGCTATATATTGTTTCCATAAACTAATTAAGCATAAACAAAAAGTCTCGTGAGTACCTCATATTCTTTCCAAGCTAGTACGGAGCCCTGCGGTGCGGCATGCCTCCCTCCAGCGGACACATATTTATCAAAAGCCCTGCATTTCAGTTAGTATTGCCAGTTAATGTATTATCATTAGCTAGTGAGGTCAAAATTTAAATCAAACATATAAGTTACTTACGCCTCCATATTCCCCTTGATCACATATTCCATCGATAATCTGTCACGCATCGAATCGAGGTAGCACACCTCGTTCCTCGGCGGACAGATCACGATGAGGATCCAGTGGCCCCTGCATTGTACGTAAAAGAGGACCGCTAGCTCAAAGTACATCTCAGGTGTAATATACAAGATTGAGTTAAATTAGTACGAAATGCACTAACCTTTGGTGGTACGGCACCAGAATGAAGTCCCTGTCCTGCGGCGCCATCAGCGCGCTGGATATGTACTGCTCAGCGTGCGCGGCGTCCTGCTCTAGCATCGTGAGGCTTATTTTCTCTGGGTCGAGGAAACCCACCTTGTCACACGCAGCCTCCGATGCTAGCCTGTACATGCACCTGCATGCGAAGGACGAGATTAATATTAATTTCACAGAAAGTTACTCAGTATTCAAATGAACTGCAACATTAATGCAGAGTTAGCAAACAGAGTTAGAAAACAGCAATACATAGGATCAGCAAACTCACAGGATTCCAGTCCGTATGATGGACATATCGAGCTCCCGCCAGTTGAAGAGGTCGAACAGATCCTCGTGTGCCACGGATATAGTCCCGGGCTCACGGTGGAACTGCCCAGGCCTGTAGGGAACTAAGAAGTTCAGGCTGCGCCGAGCTCGATGTAGGTACCAGTAGTGGAGGTCTCTGGTTGATCGATCCAATTTCCGCAAAGATGCCTCCGACATGAGTGGGAGCGCGTTCGTGAACGTCCGCGGCAGTCCCTGTCGCCCTTTGCCCTTGCCTTTGCCGCCCTTGCCTTTTGCCAGGGACTGAGCGCGTACCTTCGAAGGCAAGGGCGAGGTGATGGCGGCTTTCTTCCGAGGTGGAGGCGTGGATGCGCTGGGTGGGATCGAGGCCGTCTTTGATGTGTCCAGGTTCGCACGAGATCGGCCCTCATGCCCCGAGCTGGGGGCGCAGTCCCCTGGTAGCCCCGCGGCAGGCCACTTCAATTAATGAGCACGTATGTTAGATTATGCAAGTTGAGTGTACTGAGTAGGATGTAATCTAAAATGTGTAGGATTTACCGGTTGTATTACAAGACACTTCTTGGGCCACTGTACGTAGGAGCCCACTGCCTCAGCAAGTGTCTGCAGTTCCTCTGTTGGGACTGGCAACGGAGAATCGTTGTAGCCCGGCATGGCCATGTCCACCTGTACCTTTGCGAAACCCAACCGCAGAGGTACACAGTGGACCCGCACATCTGGCCCAGACAGATATACGAAGCCGTGTCCAACCACTTCCTGCCTGGCGCCTACGTGATTCCGTAGGATGCAGCCCTCCGGCCCCTGCAAATTTGTAACAATTAAGTGCACAGATGAAGGCTTGCATCAACTTAAGTGCACAGATGAAGGCTTGCAGTACCTCAAGTAGATCCACTGGATCCGCGAGTACCTTCGAAGCGCAACTACTTATCCGACCCCGCGGGGTACCGTCGTCCTGGGGATCCGCATCTGCACTCTTGGCCAGCAATGCTTCTCTCAACCGTGCAAACTCTTCCCTCATTTGTGCGACCTCGGTCTGCACCTCAGACTGTACCTTATCCCGTATCTCAGCCCGCATCTCCGCCCGTATCTCCTCCCGTACCTCAGCCCGTATCTTATCGGAGAGGTCAGCTTCCTTTTCCTTCCAGGTGCGGGCCTTCTTCCTCGGTGGAGCCGGATCTACGAAACTGGCCTTCCACGACACAATGGCTCCCACGGCCCGTGTCCGCCCGGGATGCTCCTTATTTCCTAGAGCCCGGGTGAGGATGTCGTTCTCCCTCTGCGGGGTAAACAATCCCTCCGCTGCCTCCTTCTCAAAAGAGATCTGTTACATTTGAAGGTACCTTGTGAGACAAATTGCCTTATATACACTTGTGCGCACACAGTTTACGAGGTTAGCCAACTTACCATTCGCCTCACAACGTTGGCGTCCCCAGGGGTTGCGAACTGCACAGACCCCGTGGATGACACGGACCCCCTCCCCCTCCACCATCGCTTGCACCTCTCATCCCGGATCTCGGAGAGCGGCAACTCAGGGGTGTCGATGACAGGATTTTGCTCGTCTTCCTTCTTCCACTGCTCCCCCTTCCCCGCATAGCCCCGGGATCCGAGCCGATGCGGGTGGTCGTTCCTCTTCTGGATCGCCCTATTCTTCTCGCTAAGGGCCTTGAACTCCTCAGTCCCCTTCTGCTTGGTGAATTCCTCACATACCTCCTCCGATATGAAGGGGTACTTCTCGCAAGGAGATTTCTCCGCAAGCGAGGAAGTTACTGACGAGCCAGCTCTTAAAGGTTTTCCATGTTCCGTTCATGTCCTTCAAGCAGGCAGTCCTAGGTGTATCGTCGGGGATGTTCCACTTAGCCTGTTTCCGAAAAATGCATACAATTAATCACGAGTTAGTTAAACTTTAGTATAAGCCAAGAGAACGTGATTACGAAAGAGTTCAGCGATTTCAGTTCATTTAACCTTCACTTCCGCCCACAACCTATCCCTCTCGTCCGCCGTCACGTCCTTCCAGCTCTGGACGGTGATCTTCACCCTTTCTTTCGCCAACAGCCCAACGTAGGCCGCGTACCTCCCAGCATTCTTTCCAATCGGCCTCCCAAATTGGTTGAACTCACAAGAAAGATCCGTGCGTTTGGCCAAACGCCCCAACGTCGTCGCGCCTCGCCCCACCCTCTTGCGCTAGGATGTAACAGCTGCATCTTCAGTAGTTACGATGGGGTTGGCCCTAGTCGAACCACTAGTACCATCTGATGAAGACGACGACATGTCTTCCCCTACAAAACCTTCAACAAACCATATATATGGCAATTAATTCGCCTTAGAGTTCCATAACTCAGTCCAGGACTGGAGACTAACTAGGGCGGCAAAAGGGAAAATAATACAAAAAGAAAGACATGCATAAATTACTTCCTGAACTGTTCAGAAATATTTTCTATCGGTAAACACATGAGCTGCCGATAGACCATAACAATTACCTCCACAGAAGACAATTTTTCTATCGGCAAACACGTGAGATACCGATAGAACATAACAATGTTCTCTACATATGGAATTTTGTTGACAAGCCACCATTCACTGTCATCACATAACATTCTCGATGATTTGCTACACTAATATTCATGGGCCAGCATTATTATTTCACACGTAAATATGCACACAAGCATCTAAGTGCCACTGTGCATAATCTTTAGCCTAGCCTGTATGTGAGTCATCAGGACTTCACATCTATTAGGTTGGGAAAAGTCATGTATATAGGCATTTGAAACATATACATCGAAGACCCATCCACATTGCCATCTATTCATACGAAGTGAGTAAAAATTCCCAACCAAACTAGTATATTGCATGGCTCATGTCCTTCCAGATCCAAATTAAGTTTTACTACTTGTGCAGAAAAATTTTCTATCGGTAAACACATGAGCTGCCGATAGAATATGTGTAAAACACCTCCAACATATAATCTGCATTACATGGCAGTTGGATACAATTGATCACACATACAGCAGTATAGATAAGTTAAAATCTCAAAACAGGTTCATTACAGCACTGGAACATATTATGTAAACCCTAATTAAAATTAACATTGCCTGCGAAATGTACATAAGCCAACACAATAGGGAACCCTAGTGTAATTGCAAAACTCGAAGAATTAGTACGTGCAAAACACTAGGATCAAATAAAGAAGATGCTGGAAATAGAACGACGAATTAGGGTATTTACGGCGGCGATCAGTTCTGGTGATGGAGAGGCGGTGTAGAACGCAGCGGCGGCCGGCGAAGGACGAAAATAAGAACCGGTGGCAGTGGCGAACCAGTGTCCAGCCGGCGATCGTCGTGTGGGAGAGAGGAAGTGAGTGGTCACGGCGGAGGTTGGGGTTTTCTTCGCTCTCGAAGAGACGCAGTGCTCTAAGGTGGAACTGTTCGAGTGGAGGGAAACTAAAGGGCCGTGTACGAGTAATAAAGTAGCGGGGGAACCTTTCTATCGGTATAACAAAATGATACCGATAGACTTATGTACTTTTCTATCGAAACAACAAAATAATACCGATAGAACAAGTAAATTTCCCGGAAAAATATTTGAAGTAGTGGATGCCTTTTTCTATCGGTATAAAGAATAAAATCCCGTGAGACCAATTTTCCACAGAAAATTTTTTTAAAGTGCTTGAGATTATTTGGGTGCCATTTTTCTATCAGTAAAAACAACAAAATACCGTGAGAGTAATGAAAAGGTGCCTTTTTCTATCGGTATAAACAAAAAAATCCCGTGAGACCAATTTTCCCCAGAAAATTTTTTTGAAGTGCTTGAGATTATAGTTTCTATCGGTAAAAAAACAAAATACCGTGAGAGTAGTGGATTCCTTTTTTCTATCGGTATAAACAATAAAATCCCGTGAGACCAATTTTCCCCAGAAAATTTTTTTGATTAAGTGCTTGAGATATAGTATTGTGTGCCCTTTTTCTATCGGTAAAAACAACAAAATACCGTCAGAGTAATGAAAAGGTACACAATTTAACATCAAACAGACCGTGGTTGAAAGCTGCAGAATGTTAAAGCAAGAGGGAAGATAGCCGGAAAATTGGAAAATTGACATAAAAAGAAATTGTTCATTCATTGTTGTTTTATCACTTACAAAAAAAAATAAAACCCAAAATGCTAGGTCAAGGGGTGGTCTTAGCCCTGGCTGCATGTAGAATAGAGTCAGTTAGACTTGCAGCCAGGACGCAGGACTCCTCTAGTGACAAGTTGTCCCTAGGATCAACTACTACCGCGTCGAGAAGGCCTGCGACCTCCCTCAGCTTCGCTATGGTATCCTTCATAGTCAAACCGTAGCCAACGATGGTCATATCCGCGGCTTTCTTCTCCTCGCGAAGACGCCTCGTCCTCGCCCTAGCATTGTCACCATCCGTCTTCATGCGCTTAATGCGCTGGAAGAGATCGTCAAGGTCAAGCCGTAGCTGAGTGTGCTTGTCTGTAAGGAGCTTGTGCTCCTCCTGGAGGGCCCTTAGGTCAGCCTTCACTTTGGCAGTGTCTTCCACGGCTACCATTCCCTGTGCAAATCAACAGGTCAAGAATGAACTGAACATGGATTAACAATACAGGGGTAAACCGAGGAGATTTAGAGTTCTTACCGGGGAGGGCGTGGATGACGATCCCATGGAGGTTGCCATTGTGAAAGAGAAGATGAGGAGTCGAACCGTTCGAGAATTAGAAAAACAACAAACTACCGCGACGCATGGCGAGGTACTTATAGAGTTTCCAAGGCGACGCATGGCGACACGGTTGAGAATTCAAATCGGCAGAGTATTCTTCTATCGGTAAAAACAGGAAAAAACCGTCAGACAACAAATACCGTGAGACTAACGAATTTATTCTAACGGTAAAATAGAACAATACCGATAGAAAACGTTTTGAAGTGCCTGAGAGAAGATGTCCTTCTCTATCGGTATAAATAACAAAATACCGTCAGAAAAAAGGGATTTTTGCAGAACTTAATTTGAAGAGGCTGCGATGAGATTTTTGCAAGTGCTATTTGAAGGGAAGAATTAAATATTTACAGGATAAAGGTACTGTACATGTTAGAACTCATGCTGTGGAGTAAAATTGAGATGTATTAATGCTGTGAACTAGCTTATCATTAAATTCTAAAGAAAAATGTACTGCCTGATGTATTAATGATAAGTTCCTCACCTTGCTGCAGAACTTGTGGGCTGTTTGCTTGGCATTTATCCCTGAAATAGAAATTAATCATCAATGGTTCTCAACCCATAATCCTTCTTCGTGGTCATCTCGCAGATACGTTGTTTCGTCGATATCTTCAGTACGGATAGATTGAATGTCCTCTAAAAATGGAGGTATTTCATCGAATTGGTTATACTCCTCTTCGTCGACAACATCTTCGACCCCAACAATACGTCTCTTGCTGTGGAGGACAACATGCAAGTTTGGATTGGCCGGGTCAACGATGTAGAATACCTGTGTGGCTTGCTTTGCAAGTATGAATGGATCGTCTTGGTGTCCGACTCTACCAAGATCGACGAGAGTAAACCCGTAACTGTCAACTTGAACACCTCGAGGGATTTCGACCCATTGGCATCGAAACAGGGGAATCTTAAGTAATCCGTAATCGAGCTCCCATATTTCGTCAATAACACCGTAATATGAGTTCAGCGCCCTTACTGACCTGGCATCCTCGGAAATAGCAAACAGTGTCACTCCGCTACATTGCGTGCTACTCTTGGCGTCTTGAGCTCTTGTGTAAAATGAATACCCATTGATGTCGTACCCCTGCCAAGTCCCTACAGTGAATCTTGGGCCTCTAGCCAACCATATCACAGTTTCACTTACGGAGCCCTCGGCAGCTCGCGTGACTCTTTCTTGGATCCACTCAGCAAATTTCCTGTTATGTTCTCTGCTTACCCAAACGTCTGACTTCGAAGGATTCTGTGACCGTAACATTACCTTGTGCTCGTGTATGTATGGCTCGACCTCCGTCATGTGTTGTAAGACCCAAAAATGTGATTTTGCGTACACATCACGAGCGGGGACGATAGCTTTGAATCCAATCGTTCCGATTCCCTCAAGCCTACCCTCGTGTCGGGACCTAGGAACACCAATTGGGTCAACCCCGGCCATATAATCTATGCAAAATTCAATCACCTCCTCGGCGGCATAACCTTCAATGATACTCCCCTCGGGTCGACGACGAGTCCTTACGTATCCCTTCAATACACCCATAAATCTCTCAAACGGATACATGTAGCGCAGGCACACGGATCCACAAAACTTAATTTCTCTGATAAGGTGAACAATCAGATGGACCATAACATCAAAAAAGAATGGAGGGAAATACATCTCGAGCTGACAAAGAGTTGTAACCACGTCGCGTTGCAAAGCGTCCAGTCCATCGGGATCAATTACCTACGAGGACACAGTTGCGCCAAATATTCATATCAGAAAAATCTTCTAATTAAGCTCCACAAATGGAGGTAGTGAACTTATAGTACGAGTGCACGTACTTACCTTGCAAGATATTGCGTTGAAGAAATAACATAGGTTTGTGATTGTCTCTCTGACTTTAACTGGGAGAATGCCTCTGATAGCAATGGGAAGCATATGTGACATCAAGACATGACAGTCGTGGGACTTCATGCCAACCAGTCTTAGGTGCTTCATAGACACAAGTTTTTTCAAGTTCGCGGAGTACCCACATGGAACTTTAACACCGTGCAGGCACCGACAGAGTCTGTTTTTTCGCTCTTGGACAACGTATAGCAGGCCGGGGGGAGGTATGTACGCTTTCCATTCTCTAAAGGTGCATGCTCAGTCCTTATCCCCATTTCCACCATGTCACGACGAGCTTTCACACCATCCTTTGTCTTTCCCGGAATGTTCAACAACAAACCAATCAAACTGTCACAGACATTTTTCTCTACATGCATGACGTCAATGCAATGTCGAACTTGTAAGTGCTCCCAGTACGGTAGATCCCAGAGAATCGATCTCTTCTTCCAAACATTTTTTTCTCGAGGTTTAGAATGCTTACCGAACTCAACTTTGATGTCGTTCACGCGCGAGTAAATCTCCTTACCGGTCAGAAACACTGGAGCTGATCCCTTCTCAGGCTTCCCGTTAAATGATTTCCTCTTCTTATGGTACGTGTGATGCACCGGAAGAAACCTGCGGTGACCCATGTACACTGTTTTCCGGCAGTTTCGCAGCCACATGCTCTCAGTTTCATCTAGGCAAATAGGGCAAGCCTTGGCTCCTTTCGTACTATACCCCGACAAATTGCCGTAGGCAGGAAAATCATTTATGGTGCAAAATATCAGGACCCGCAAGATGAAATTCTCTTTCTTGTATGCATCCCACACCTGCACACCCTCGCTCCACAATTTCTGTAAGTCCTCGATTAAAGGCGCTAGAAACACGTCAATATCATTTCCGGGTTGTCTGGGTCCTGAGATTAGTAACGCCATCATGATGTACTTGCGCTTCATGCATAACCAAGGAGGAAGATTGTAGATGCATAAAAGAACCGGCCAAGTGCTGTGCCGGCTGCTCATATTACCATGTGGGTTCATACCATCTGTACTCAGCCCGAACCTTACATTCCTAAGTTCGCCGCCGAATTCAGCAAATGTTCTGTTGATGTTTCTCCATTGAATAGAATCAGCTGGGTGTCTCAGTTTTCCGTCTTGTTTCCGGGCTTCAGCATGCCAACGCAAGTGCTTCGCGACTTTCGGATTTGCAAACAGCCGCTTCAATCTAGGTATCACAGGCAAGTACCACACAGTTTTTGCCGGGGGCCCTTTCCTTACCTCGTGACGTTCACTGTCAATCCGGTCCCTACGCGTATACCTCGATGCGCCGCATCTTGGACAAACATGCAAACTGGAGTACTCGTTACGGTACAACACACAATCATTTGGGCATGCGTGTATTCTTTCGATTTCCATTCCCAACGGACACAACAGTTTTTTGGCTTGGTAAGTAGATCTTAGCAACTCATTTCCCTCTGGAAGCATGTCCGCTAGAAGATCTAATAGTGCCGTGAAACTCTTATCACTCCAACCATTTCCTGCCTTCAAGTTATATAATCTCAGCACAGAAGACAGTTTTGTAAATGTTGCACATCCAGGGAACAGAGGCTTCTCAGAGTCAGCAATCAGTTTCTCAAATTCACAGAAGTCATTTTCGTTGTAATCTTCGTCTACATCACGTAACATCTCATCTAGATTGTCATCATCATCATCTACGTGCACATCGAAATGAACATTACCAAAATTGGGATGATCATCGATATTATTGCAATCCACATCCGAGTCGTGCTGATTGGTAGTAGTGGTGCTTGTTTCCTCAAGATCTTCGCCATGCCATATCCAACGGGTGTATCGCGCGTTAAAACCACGACGAATCAAATGACTCTTAATTTGATCAGAGTTGCTAAACCTCTTCAAGTTCATACAATCTGTACAAGGACAGAGCATATTTTTCTCTCCCTTCCTCTCCTTTTGTTGCTCAGCAAATTTAATAAACTCATTCACACCATCCAAATATTCAAGAGTAGTACGTTTTATTCCATACATCCAATATTTCCTGTCCATCTACAATTAACAAAATTTAACGAATAAGCCATGCATGAAACCTGCCCGATTAAGTTATGTATATGTACATGTACAGCCTCTTACAACAGATACATGTGTTGAACCCTAGCCTGACGAAATTAACACTAATTAACCTAGCTAACTACACAATACAAGCTAGTTAGCTCCTAAAACATGACGCATTTCCAGCTACCAAGCTCCCAAGCTTAGAGCTACAAACTTGGAACTACACAATACAGCTAGCTTGCAGGTAGAGAGGAAGGGAGATCTAGAGGGAGAGAGAGATAAGTGTCGACGATTAAGCGTACCATAAAGAGAGGGGCGCAATCAACTTCCCTCCAGCCTGCGCTGATCACCCTAGCAGTGTAGCTGGAACTTTCGTCACAAACAGAGGAACACAGAGTGCAACAGAACAAATTAAAGAGCAGCACAGCAATGCACGAGTGGGGTTTTCCTTATAATGGACATTTTTCTAACAGTAAATACATGAAATAACCGTTAGAGAATGTGCATTACCGAGCAGGTACAGGATTTCTTCTTTCGGTAAATATGTGTACGAACCGTTAGATGATGCATGACACTCGAGCATGAGTTTTTCTATCGGTAAATATGTGTATTTACCGTTAGAATATACATTACTGAGCAAATATATGTGTTTTCCTATCGGTAAATATGTGTACTTACCGTTAGATCATGCATGACACAGCACGCACATGAGTTTTTCTATCGGTAGGTATGTGTACTTACCGTTAGATGATGCATGACACTCGAGCATTAGTTTTTCTATCGGTATATATGTGTATTTACCATTAGACTATGCATGACTGAGCAAATATATGTCTTTTTCTATCGGTAAATACACATATTTACCGTTAGAATATGCATGACTGAGCAAATATATGTGTTTCCTATCGGCAAATATGTGTATTTACCGTTAGAATATGCATGACTGAACAAATATATGTGTTTTCCTATCGGTAAATATGTGTACTTACCGTTAGAGGAGGTACTGGTACCAAACTGGTACAAACATGCACATGCCATTTCTCACATTCAAGGAATCATATCAATGTAACATCAAACAGATCTTACATCAAACGGATCTTAACTAGAAGATAAAGCAATATATTTCAAGAAATGCTAATTTGTGGATTAACTAGGAGACACAAAAATACTTTTCGTAGGTAGTTGGGACTTCATCTTGCCAAAGAAATTACAGATGCCAGTTCACAAATTCAGTTACAAACATACACATGCCAGTTCACCAATACAAATTCAGGTACAAACATACACATGCCAGTTCACAAATTGAAGTGTATGTCTGAAACAGCAGTACAAATACACACCTACCTACCAATACAATTAAATACACAAATACTCCCTGCACATTCAAGTTCATGTCCCAATTAGCAATACATTATACACAAATATACAACAATATACAAATACAACAATTCACGCATTCGATGTATATTACAAAAGCCACGTCTGAAATTAACAACAGATCACGACGAGGACCCAGTGGCCCATACATGCATTTTACATAAAAGGGAATCTTTGCAGGTTGCCACAATGCAACTACCGACTACAAGTTAGACCTGATACATCACAAATCCATTCATCCAAAACAGCAAATGTCTGAACCACATTGGACTTAACCATAGGAGTTCAGTTCGAAGACGCCCGAGGAGCTGGAACTGCCGTCGACATACATTTGTACGTATTGGTGATTTCCTCGGACTCAAACTCGATCAACTCAACTCAACTCAACTCAACTCCATTAACAAAAAGAACCTACCTTCCAAGATGTTGTTCTGTGTAGTGATGGTGTAGAATGGCTGTGCAAATAACAACAATTCTTCTTCTCCAAGCAGGTAAGCATCTGGCCACAAGCTGGTGCATGCAAAAAAATGTAAGATGCTTTCTATAGGTCCTGATTTGAGAAACACGCCGGGCTTAAGCATCTTCTCGACCGAGCCAACCAAGATCTCGCCCTTCACGTCCTTCCAGCTCTCGACGGTGATCTTCACCATTTCTTTTGCCAACAAGCCAACGTAGGCAGCGTACTGCGATGAAGAACCGTGAAATACGTTGCCCCTCACGAGCATCATCCAAGGACCTGAACAGATCATAATCATATTGAAAAGAAGACACATCAAAATGAAGGATACAAAAAAAACAGAATTATTGCCATAATCGGATTAGAATAATCTAACAATATTGCAGAAATTTTACGTACCTTCCTTGGGATGCCGACGTCTAGAGGGCGTCGATGGAGGTGCGGAGGTGCAGTGGTCCCCTGTAGAGGTGCGCCGGCCGTCCATGGAGCTTACGGGTTAGGACTACGAGCCCCAGATGAACTGTGAGAATGAAAGAGACATACCCGTGTATTTATACAAATATATATTTTCTATCGGTATGAAAACAGAACACCGTTAGTAATAAAAACATCTGTAGAAGGCGAATGGTTCTATCGGCACAATAAATATTACCGATAGGAATTTTTGTACATACTCTATCGGTTTGTACGTACATTGCCGATAGAATATTACTAGTTGTAGAAGGCCAACAGTTCTAAGATATTTTTGCAATATTCTACTGGTATAAACATTCATTACCGATAGAATAAAACTATTTGAAGATGAACAGTTCTAAGCAATTTTCTATATATTCTAACGGTAAAAGAATCCATTACCGATAGAATAAAAATATTTGTAGAAGGCCAACTATTCTATCGGCGCACTACATATTGCCGATAGAAATTTTTAATATACTCTGTCGGTATATTCATACAGTAGCGATAGAATAAGTCTACTTATTGAAGTCGACCAGTCCTATCGGCGCACAACATTCTTCTGTCAGTACTTATGCATCTCTTCTAACGGCAAATATGTTCATCACCGCTAGAGTAAATCATACTATTTATTCTATCGGTAAGTTTCTTAGAAACCGATAGAGAAAATACATCCGTCGGGCTTTTATGACCGCGAGGCACATTTTCTATCGGTTTTCTGCTGTTTCGCTAATAACCGATAGAAGATAGGGGTTAGTAGACTGCATTTCTGTACTAGTGCAATATCATTCCCGGGTTGTCTGGGTCCTGAAATTAGTAACGACATCATGATGTACTTACGCTTCATACATAACCAAGGAGGAAGATTGTAGATGCATAAAAGAACCGGCCAAGTGCTATGTCGACTGCTCATATTTCCGTGTGGATTCATACCATCCGTACTCAGTCCAAACCTTATATTCCTCACTTCGCCGCCAAACTCACCGAATGTTCTGTTAATGTTTCTCCATTGAATGGAATCAGCTGGATGTCTTAGTTTTCCGTCTTGTTTCTGACCTTCAACATGCCAACGCAAGTACTTCACATCTTTCGGATTTGCAAACAGCCGTTTCAATCTGGGAATCACAGGCAAATACCACACAGTTTTGGCCGGAGGCCCTTTCTTTACCTCATCACATCCATTGTGATAAATTCTGTCCCCATGCTTATACCGCGATGCACCGCATCTTGGACAAACATGCAAATCCTCGTACTCGTTACGGTACAGAACACAATCATTTGGGCATGCATGTATTCTTTCGATTTCCATTCCCAACGGACACAATAGTTTTTTGGCCTGGTAAACCGATCTTGGCAACTCATTTCCCTCTGGAAGCATGTCCGCTAACAGATCCAATAGCGCCGTGAAACTCTTATCGCTCCAACCGTTGCTTGCCTTCAAGTTATATAATCTCAACACAGAAGACAACTTTGTAAATGTTTCACATCCGGGGAACAAAGGCTTCTCAGAATCAACAATTAATTTCTGAAATTTAGCTAAATCGTTTTCGCTGTAGTCCTCTTCTACATCATGTAACATTTCATCTAAATTGTCGTCATCTACATGGACTTCCGAATGAACATTATCAATGTTTTGATCATGATTATCATTACTGCAATCCACTTCCGGGTGCTGCTGAGTGGTAGCGGTAGTGCTCGTTTCCTCAAGATCTTCACCATGCCATATCCAACGGGTATAGCGTGCGTTAAAACCATGACGAATCAAATGACTCCTAATCTGATCAGAGTTGCTTAACCTTTTTAAGTTCATACAATCTATACAAGGACAATGCATATCTTTCTCTCCCTTCTTCGCCTTTTCTTGCTCAGCAAATTTAATAAATCCATTCACACCCTCCAAATATTCAACAGTAGTACGTTTTATTCCATACATCCAATATTCTCGGTCCATCTACAATTATTTCACAAAATTGACAAATTCAAATAAAGAATTAATGACTCAGGGCATGCATATATGAATGAAACATAATTAGCTAGGCCATATGTGTGTACATGAGCTGTTTAATTACATTAAATGGATTTGTATATATGAAACCCTAATTAACTTGATGCATGCATTAATTGGAAGAGCCAGCTAGCTAGCTGCTTAAATTCAGCAAGCTATAGCTAGCTAGCCAACCCAGCCTTCTAGCTAGTTTGGAGATACATGTATCTAGTTTAATGAATTGCAAGTAGAGAGAGAGAGAGGGAGAGTGTGAAAGAGTGATCGAGAGAGAGAGAGAGGTGATGAGAAGATGACAATACCGAGGGGGATGGAAATATGATCAACCTCTCAGCTAGCTTCTCCAGATCACTCTAGCTTGGAGTTGTGCGAGGCTGAAATGATTCCAACATGTAGAGAGCAGAGCAAGGGTCGACCTAATTAAGTTGTCCAATTTTACTATCGGTTCAACAACACTAACCGATAGTAAAATAAGGTCCCCACTGTCATAACTATTAGTGTATATGAAGTCATTTTACTATCGGTTTGTTTTATATAACCGATAGTACTATTTCATATATTGTATCGGTTAGTACAGTAATAACCGATAGTAAAAAGTCAGTAATTTCACTATCAGTTACCCGAGAAAAACTGATAGTACTATTCAATATATTATATCGGTTAATACAGTACGAACCGATAGTATAAAGTGAGTAATTTTACTATCTGTTACGAACGAAAAACCGATAGTACTATTGTAATATATTATATCGGTTGGTACAGTAATAACCGATAGTAAAAAGTCAGTAATTTCACTATCAGTTAAAAATGGAAAACCGATCATACTATTTAATATATTATATCGGTTTGTACAGTAATAACCGATAGTATAAAGTTCACAATTTTACTATCAGTTACAAAAGGAAAACCAATAGTACTATTTAATATATTATATCGGTTTGTACATTAATGACCGATAGTAAAAAGTATTTGCATTTCACTAACGTTGGATTAGTGTGTAACCGATAGTAAAATGATGGTTTTCCGCCGCTGTCGTCCTAGTCTATCGGATTTTTCCTAGATTGCTTACAACCGTTAGAAAATAAGGGTTAGTGGAATGCACTTCTGTAGTAGTGTACGAACAGAAACCTGTATCCATTGACAGCTTGGGGCATTGGACCCAGAATATCTATTCCCCATGCGGCAAACGACCAGGTTAAAAGAATAGTTTGTAATGCATATGCTGGCTGGTGAACCTGCCAAGCATGAAATTGACATTCCGGGTAAGTGTTGACCAATTGTATAGCATCTTTGAGTGTTGTAGGCCAGTAGTAATCCTATCGAAAATCTTTTTCGACCAATGTTCTATAGGAAGTGTGCGCACCACAAATGCCTCCATGAATCTCTCTATGAAGGAATTTTCCACCTTCTTGAGGTACACAGCGCTTAAGGACTACTTGGGCACCTTTTTGTACAGGGTACCTTCGACCAATTTGTACATTCACGCTTTTCTAACTAACCGATCACTTTTGGTTTCGTCCTTGGGCAAGGTCCCATGTGCAAGATAGATTCTCAATGGATGAATCCAATTTGCTTCATGCTTGAGGGCGGCGACGTTAGTCATCGCCTCTGGTGCCTCTGCGATGGTTGCGATTGAGGGCTTTTTTAAGTGCTCGATGAACACTCCTGCCATTGCGGATACTCGTGAGGAACCAATCTTTGACAATTGGTCTGCGAGAATATTGTCTCTTCACGGAACGAATGGACTTCGAAATTTCTAAAGTAGTTTTCCAATTTTCTCACTTCGTCCAAATAATGAGCCATTGTCTCATCGGAGGTGCTGTACTCCTTGTTTACTTGGTTTACGACTAGCTATGAGTCTCCCCTCACCACTAGTCGACAGACTCCAAGGGATTGAGTTGCTCAAAGCTCGGCTAAAAGACCTTCATACTCTGCTGCATTATTTGTAGCAACAAAGTGTAATTATACGATATACTGGGACTGGTCGCCCTGGAGTGTAATTAAGACTGCTCCAATCCCTGAGTTTGAAAAACTGTGAGTGCCATCAAAATACATCATCCAGTGGTCGGTATTTTCCAAATCTACAAACTCTTGTTCATGCGGCTCGGGATTAGTCCATTCGACCACAAAATCTGCAAGAATTTGAGATTTGGTTGCTACTC
Source organism: Pharus latifolius (assembly GCA_019359835.1). Classification (NCBI taxonomy): domain Eukaryota; kingdom Viridiplantae; phylum Streptophyta; class Magnoliopsida; order Poales; family Poaceae; genus Pharus; species Pharus latifolius. Next base: position 54,973,001 of record CM033324.1, on the reverse strand, counting down.
GAGCAGCAAAATGGAGATCAAACGCTCCAAGTTCCACCACCCACTTCGCAACTTGACCTGTTGTTTCTGGATTACGGAGTATATTCCCTAAGGGAAAGGACGAAGGCACAGTAATGTTGTGTGCTTGAAAATAATGTCGTAACTTTCTTGAAGCCATTAAGAGGGCATAAAGTAACTTTTGGACCTCAGGGTAATGCTCCTTTAGTCCATTCAGTACTTCACTTACATAGTAGACTTGTCGTTGCACACCTTCCCTCTCTGTGACCAAAACAACGCTGACCACATGAGGGGTAACAGCCAAGAAGATGAATAATGATTCTCCCATAATAGGAGAAACTAGCACCGGAGCACTGGTGACATAAGCTTTTAACTCCTAAAATGCTTTATCAGCTTCATCCGACCACTGGAAACTATTGTGCTTTCGTAGAACCTTAAAGAAAGGTATTCCACGTTCGCCTAACCTTGAAATGAAACGAATTAAAGCCGCCATTCGACCTGTCAGTTTCTGTACCTCCTTCGCGGTCAAAGGAGGTCCCATTTGCTAAATGACTCAAATTTTTTTGGGATTAACCTCAATGACCCTAGAACAAACAAGAACCCCAAGAGTTTACCCGAAGAAACTCCAAAAGAGCACTTTTCAAGATTCAACTTGATTCCATGTTTTTCTTTTGTTTGGTTCATATCCTAAACCTTCATTCCTAAATGAACATCGTTGCTCACTAAGAAATTTGTCTAAGATTTCTTTTCCTTTAAAACATTTTGCTAATCCTAGATTTAACTTTTCCACTTGTGCTTTGAGTTCTAAATTTTCTAAAATTAAATTTGAGTCATTATCAACAATTTCATCACAAGTATTTTCATGATTAATTTCTAAATCATTACAAATGACTGATTTTGAATGAGAGACAATATGAGATGATTCATCTAGAATATCACAAGTAATTCCTATATCACTAGTTTGTTTAGAATCAATAATTTCCTTAACTAGAAGTGCCTCATGCGAGTCATTTAGTTCGGCATATAAATGCTAAGTGTCGAATATTCCTTTTTAAGCATTTTATTCTCCTTAGTTAACCTACCTAGTGCCTCATTTAATTCCATAACCATATCAACAAGTTCCTCATAAGAAGGTTCGAGATCCGATACCTTTGCATCACACTCGCCATAAGATACAATGATCACTCATTTTTGAGCGAAGAGGCCTCTCCAATAGCAATTCCCATCATCTTCTTGGAAGTTGATGAGACTTCATCATCCGAGTCGGATTCCTCCGATCTGGAGTACCATTCACCAATATAAGCTTGGCCCTTGCTTTTATTGTTGTAGAACTTCTTAAAGAGCTTCTTTTTACCTTTTGAGCCTTCCCCGTCATCTTTCCTCTCATGTGATCTTTGATGATCACTCTTCTTGTTTGGACATCTTGAGGCAAAATGTCCCTTCTCATAACACTCATAGCATGTAATGTTCTTGAATCCGGTTTTCTTGTGTGGTCCTCGCCTTTTGTCAAAATCAAACCCTTTCTTATTGATTTTGTTTAGGAGCTTTTGGGTCTTTCTCACAAGGAGAGCTAGATCACCATCGGAGCTCTCATCCGAGCTATCCTCCTTGGCCTCCTCGACATTTCCTTTAAAAGCCAAATTTTTCTTCTTTGATCCCGAGGCTTCCGCAATTCCTTTCTTCTCCTCTTTTTGCATTTCATGGGTAATAAGAGTACCCCAAGAGCTCTGTTGGAGTTGTGGATGTGAGATCACCATTGATAAGCACTGTCACAATTGTATCAAAGCTCGATGGTAAAATCATAAGCATTTTACGCACAATATCAATATCTTCAAACTTTGTACCTAAACCTTTAAGATCATTGATTAAAAGATTGAGTCGAGTGTACATATCACTAACATTTTCAGATTCAAGCATAAAGAAAGAGTTGTATTCTCTAGTTAATTTAATTAGCATAGCTTCTTTGACCTTAGAGGTACCTTCATGAATTACTTCTAAGGTTTTCCACATTTCATAAGATGTGTCAAGATTACTAATGCGGCTGAACTCACTTAAGTCTAGTCTATTAAATATGACATTTTTTGCTTGAGCATTTGCTTGGAGGTTTTTTGCTTCTAGAGGTGTAAGATTCTCTAAATCAATGGGAGCTCTAAAACCGTCTCTAGTGACCCTCCAAACATCAAGACTAATGGATTCAAGGTAAACCGCCATCCTAATTTTCCAATAACAATAATTATCACCCTTGAAGAAAGGGACCTTTCTATTATAGTTTTCTTTGATCGACGACATCCTCTCTCTAGACGGTTAAGCCTAAAATGAGAGACCTAGTGCTCTGATACCACGTGTTGATCGAAGGATGCCGACTAGAGGGGGATGAATAGGCGGTTTTTCAAATTTTACTTTTAATATAGTGGTTAACAACCTAAATTGCAATATCAATACTCAAATGATATGGATGACAACACAAAGTAAGTTTTGCAATTACTAAAGAGTCAAGAGCAACAATTCAATCTCTAGAAGTATAAAGCAAGCAATAGAAGTAACCGAAGAGATAGAATTTTTCCCGAGGTCTCAGAAATTTGCCGATTTCCACTAATTCTCGTTGAAGCGCTCTTCACTAGAGCTTTTGCTTCGATTCCACTAGGGGTAGCCCTTCTCCTCTCCGGATAGGCGAGCTCCGAGCCTTTACAACCAATCGCCGGGCCTCTCCGACACACACCGTCGATGGAGAGATCGTCGGACCTCCTGGGTCGTCTAGGTGACGGCAATCACCAAGAATAATGAGCCTAGCACCTTGCTTGATCAACCTCAAAGCTTGAAGAACAAATATGCAAATGCAAATGGCTCAATTTCAAAGTTTCTCAACTAGCTCTCCACACTTTTTAAAAGAATTGGCTTCAAATGCAAGAGAATGAGTATGAGGAGCTTTGCAAGCTGTTTCACTAAGCTTAGGAGATGAAATTCGTGTGTGTGCAGCTTCTCCAAACAGTAGGGTTTATATAGTTTCAGCAAAACGGTCGTTTTCAAGAAAATTGGGCGAAAGTTGTACTGGCCGGACATTGTCCGGCCATTTCGGACAATGTCTGGTCAGTACAAATAAAGTGACCGTTGCTCACAAGATTTTCGAGTGTCAGTAGCCGTTTGAAGTTATTTGTGAAGGCCGGACGGATGTGTCGACGATTCGGACTCGGAGTCCTCAGCCGAACTTATGCAGAATTTGTAATTGTGAGACCTTTCAAGATGACCCTTCGGGAAGGTATGCTGAACAATGGTGAACAGGAGCACAGAGAGTTTAGACAGGTTCAGGCCCTCGATGGTGGGAGTAAAAGCCCTACGTTCTGTTGAGATTTCACTAAGTGTGGTAAAAAATTTACAAAATGGAGGGAAAAGTCCTCACAGGCGAGGATTTTCCCTGTAAAAGTGTACAAGGATAAGCCAAAGAAGGCTTACTAAAAATGCTATATGAGGTGGGCCGTAGACTTGGCTAACTTAGATGATTTTGGGTTTCTTGATCTTCCGATCCCTCGGTTGATGTTTTTTATGATCTCTCGATTTCCCCTCCTTTTATACTGTTTGAAAGGGTGCCATGTAGAGGAAACTGCATCAAACGGTTGCATGGACGGTTGGATGCGGTTTTTTGGAACTGCTCTTTAACCTCCACGCAGGTTAAACACGTGTTATTCATGGATAACTGTATGTGTTAACCTTCTGACGGTTGATTCTCCACGTGTAGGAATCTTCGGGATACTTAGAATATCCTGTTGCATGGGCAACCGAATAGATAGATCCCAAGTATCCTGATCGGCGGATGTTCTGACCGCGGGATATTGGCTGACCGCGCAATATCCCAAATGTGTAGTTCGCGTATAGCCTACGAACTTCTGACCGCGCAAGGTTTACGGTCTGACCGCGTAAAGCTGCGACCTGATTGCGTAAAGCTTGCGACCTCATGGTGATGCCCCTCAGAATAGCTTGAGTTCGCATCACCAGATACATGTCTGGTTCGAACCTTTCTTGAACCAAAAGTTTATTAGAAGTGACCCGGGTGCCAATCCTCGTCAGCTAGCCCCCAAATTCGAAGAAAACGGAGAGACGTGTTTATTTCGAATTTAAAAAACCGTGCATTGGACTTTTAACCCGGCCCTTTAACTTCTCCACTTAGTGGCGCACTAAGTGAAAACGGTTGTTTTTTCAAGACGGGTTCTGACATTATGTGACGGGCAATGATGGCGCCGTAGAGATTTTTATCTCGAGGTAAAATTGTAAATGTCTTAACGAAGCCCGAGGTGTCTGGGAGGTGAACCGTCGCCCTGGCGGCTATAAATACCAGGTTCTTGGGTTTGTAAAGCTTCGTAATTTCCGTCCACTCCTAAGTCCTTTTCTTGTTATCCTGCCTTCTTCCTTTTCACATACCCCTCCCAATGGCAGATCATGAAATCATCGAGATTGAGAGCGATGAAGGGGAAATTGTCGAACAAGGGTCTCAAAAGACTGAAGTCCTGTCTCCCTTAAGGAAGAAACCCAAGGTCGACGAAGGATCTTCCAGTGGAACAAAGGTGAAGAACGTAGCGAGTTTCTTTCTTCCTTCAGTTCCTTTGACCCTCCCCGTTCATGCCTCTCGGCAAATTAGGCCTTTATCCTTAGAGAAAGATCCCTTCACATCCAATTCCCCCATCCTTTTGGGTGATCAACATCCTGGTCGGCAAGCGATGACTATCCCTCGATCAGATGATTGTCATATTGGGTTGGCGAAGCAATCTTCTTCTGGGGAGGTTGCTCTTCCACCATATGATGATCTTCCTCCCAAGATGGGTGTATCAACGGGTTATGCACCGGGACAGGTAACAATTCTTCTCCCTTTTTTGCTGATAATTTTAGTTAGTATGACTAACTTTTGCAAAAATGTAGGAGGTAGGAGGCCCCAGCGATCAGCCTTCTGCTGTTCCATCTCTTCCTTCCGGACAGACCCTTCTGGAAGAGAAGAATGCCCTGGAGAAGAAGACCGAGGAGATGGCCTCGAAGATTCTGCGTTTAGCAGAATGTCTTGATCGATCCCGAGAAGAGGCGCATCATTTCCGTCGAGAGAGGGACTTCGCTCAGCAACAGCGAGAACTCTCTGATTTGATTAGGGACAATAGTGCGTCTGTTGTTAGGGACGATATAGATAGACTTAGGGTAGTTGCTAGTTCCCTGGGGGTTGTCAGTGTAGATCCTACTGACAACAACATGTCCCTTGGGGAACTTTGTAAACTTCTTCCGGAGCAAGTCGATGTTTTGATCGACTGCATCCCTTTTGTATGTAAAGAATGTAAGAAATAAAAGTTCTTTATTTCTCATGAAATGTTCTCCACATCTTCTGTGCGAAAATATAGCCATGAACTTTACGTTCGTGACCATTTATACACAGGAAATTTTAGTTCTGCGATCAAAATCACTTTTAAGAAAAAAAGCACCGCGACCTGCCCTGATTCCGCGATCAGTTTCAAAGCCGCGGTCAGAACTAAGGTTCGACCAGAGTTGGGACTCGGTCAGGATGTCACTTCGATTAGAATCGAAGTTTTAGCCTTAAAACACGATTTCGATAAAACCATAACCCAATTAGAAACACTTCAGTACGTTAAAAATTGGGTTACATGATTTTTTCGAATAAAATGTTCAAAGTATAAAAAGGAAAAACGTCCTCTGAAAAGTACTGAAAATTTTTCAGTCCTTTTATGCTTTCAGTTTCCAAAACAAAGAAGTCTTTTTGTTTCAGATCCGACGCCTGAGTACTTTATCGGGTCCATCAGAGACAGTATCCATTATGGGAAATGAATAAAGCATTCAATGGAACGTTTGAAATGAGCCGTTTACTCATTAATGCATCGCCTTGGGTCTATAAAAAGAGCAGATGTCTTCTCAAAGAAGCCACACAGCTAAAAACCCTCATTATTCCCGCCGCTCAAAACCCTCATTTTCTTCAGCCTTCATCTTCCCCAAATCGCCAGCTTCCCCTTTGATTCTACACCAAAGATGGCGTCCTGGAGCAGATCCATTCATCATTCTGAGGAGAGCCTGATGGCGCTAGAGAAGGAGGAGATCCTTTCTCCGCGGCTGCTCATTAACTGGCGACCTGTGGAGAAGGACCAAGAAACCCCAACTGTCCAAGAAGGCGAGTTGGTGGTTTTTGAGGAGTATTTGCGTTGCGGGTTCCGATTCCCTGAGAGTCGGTTCCTTAAGGATGTCCTTGAACATTACGGGTGGGAACTGATCAACCTCCACCCCAACGCGATGCTGATCCTTGTAGTATTCCAGCATCTCTGTGAAGCCTTTGTCGGAATATATCCCAGCGTGGATCTTTTCCGACGATTCTACTTTTCGGCGTGGTCGAAGAGTACCAACGCCGCCGGATGCATCTACTTCCGGCTGAGGGATAAAAAGGAGTATCCCTCCCCACCCCTGCGAGACTCAGTGCACGGGTGGCACCAGAAATGGTTTTACTGCACCCCGCCGACCGAGAGCGGGTTGTGGTTTGAGAACTCGCGGCCGGAGAAGCCGAGCGAGTTGGATACTCTCTCGGCGATGAACGCGGAGCTCATGAAGCATGCCGAGGTGATCCTTCACTTAGTCGAACAAGGGTTGACGGCACGTGACGTCATCCGAGACTTTGTGAAGAACCGGGTGAGCCCCCTGCGTGAAAGGGCTCATCTGGCTTGGGAGATCAAGTCCATGGCGGACACTACCCTGGACTATAACGAAGGTATTCATTTCTGACATTGAAATCCTTTTATGTCATTTTTGAAATGTATCAATTTAACTCGTATCTGGGAACAGTCCTGCCCTCAGCCGAGATTGAGAGGCGGACTAACTACCTCCTCAGGGCGTACAACGTCGAGGTAGAGGGCCCCAAGGGATCGCCTCGCCCCCAAAGCTTGATTCATGCCGGCGACGACCTTAAACAGGAGCGCCGAAAGGTACACTTTCCACTTGGCCTCTGTTTTGCAGGTCTCATGTATGTCCAGCACTAATCAATCCCATTGGAATGAGAATAGCTCCTAGGGAGGTTTGTGGATGCGACATTCCCAAGTGAAAATGTCGGCTCTCTGAAGAAGCCGACGGCGAGGAACGTGAAGAAGGTCTCTCAGAGACCCAGGACAAAGAGTCCTGCCCCTAAGAAGACCAAGCTGAACCCTGGGGAGGGGTCTTCACGAAGCGTTCCTCGTCCCGCAAGAAAGACTGCGGTAAGATATTGCATTCCTGCTACTTTTTCAGGCGCGACATGGAATCACTTCTTCGTCGTACAGGGAGAGGGGAGCGAGGAGGAAGAGGATGACGTTCCTCTGATCCTTCGAAGGAGGAAGATCGCGGATCTTCCATCCAGCGATGCCCCAAGCTGCCCCGCAGAGACCACAGCTGCCGAAGAGGTGGCCGTGGCTGACCCTGCGACCACCGAGGATCTTGTGGTCGCGGGTGACCTTCCAATTCCTGAAGCCCCCGAGGTTTCAGGGTCAATCATCTCTGCTTCCCTGGTCGAAGGGACGACTAAGGTAAAGAATCTTTTCGATTATTCCCTCTATGGCTCTTTCTGCACATTTGATAAGTTAATGTACATACAGAGAGGAGAGCTTCCCCCTGGGGCCACTGGGGATTCCAGAGAGGAAAATCCTCCTCCTCCGTAGGCAGAGGAGGAGGTAGACGAACAAAGGCCGGCTGTGACGGTTCCAGCAACTCAGGAATCGCCAAGGCCTTCGGATGCAGCCCCACCAGTTAGTCCGGTGGCCCAGGTAAAGACCTATGTGTTTTTACCTGTTCCCTAAGAATATGCTTGTAACATGACATTTCTAGGGGGGTGCTGCCTTGTTTACCATAAGGAAGGCGAGAACCGGAGACGGCTCTCCTTCGCCAGGGGAATTTTCCCAGAAGTCCCAGGAACGAATGGGATTTCAAATAAGGTAAGAGCTCTTACTTGACAGTAATCTTAAATAAAAGTTGCCTGACCCATTCTTCCTGTTAGGCAAAAGAAGACAGCGCCTAACCCTTCAACCGCCACTGGGGAGGTTGAAATTAGGGCTGATGAGGGAGCCTCTAATGAAGAGCGCTCTGCTCCCACGGTTCAGGAAGTTGTCCGGACCGTGGGAGGTGAAACAAGTACACGGATCGGGTCACAACCAGCAGTCTCTGGGGGTGGCGTCCGGCCGGCACTCCCATCAACTGTCCCTGTCGCAGGCACTTCCGACGCGCTAGCAAGGATTCCTGCTAGCATGGATGATGCCGCTTTAAATAAGTTTATGAAGGTATGATCACCCCTGTTTCGGCGCTTGAATCGCCTTTAGAGCATACTTAACTCTCTTGCTTTGTATCACAGGGCTTGTCATGGGTGACGAGTCAGTCGCATGCTGCAATGGCTAGCATGGCGGCTGTTCAAAAAGATCGTGACGGCTTGCGCAAGTGAGGATCGTCATTCTTCTGTTAATATAAGTAGGCTTTAATTGTGACTGACCTGATTTTGCTGCAGAGAGGTGACATTCTTGAAAAAAGAGTTAGCCAAGATGAGGCTGAACTCAGTTACAGAGTTCAAGAAACTACGGACTGAAATCAATAAACTTCAGTCTGAGAATGCTGGTAAGTCGATTCTCAACTTGAGAAGACTTAAAGCCGTTTCTTGTTAATAACCTCTTTTCTCTGTACAGCGCAAGCAGGTCGCATTACACAGCTCGGCCAGGACAAGATGATTCTCGAGTCCTCGCTCAACCATACCGACCGAGCGGTCAAAGAGTTTGAAGTTAAGCCCTTCGTTGACAAACTCTTGGCTGAGCTGAGGATCGAATGATCCTTACATTTTGTAACCCAACAATTGTAATTACAATGCCATGTATGTAAAACTATTTTTTCAAAAGAAAGTGCATATTCACATCATAAGTTTCATACTATAAGTATACTCCTCTAGCCCCCGCCTCTGTTTTGTGAATACTGGAGCCTTAGTATTTTAAGCAGAGGGGAAAAAATAAGTATGATGACCAGGGATATGCGCTTCAAGCCGATGGTCAAGATTAAAGTAACATTTTAACCTTATTGCAAACTGGTAGCCACCCAAATGACCGAAGACTAGCCAGATAGTCCCATGTGCGTTGAGAAACGGCTTATTTAGGAGTGACTTATCTGGAAGTGATCATGAGATCGACCAGCGAATCCGGTTGAAAAATGCTGTAATAACCTAACCGCCGGCGATCAGCCCCCAGGTCGAATTTGTATAATTTGGGCTTAAAGAAAAACACTCATTGTATGAAAATAAGACATGCTTTTTATGAAAAGATGCTAATTGAACAGGGAAAAAGTGATTGGACTACTTACACGTAAAACTTGCGAAGTTGATCGATGTTCCAAGTATTGGACAAAATCCGACCATCCTCCATGGCTAACCGCGCAGACCCTGGCCGCGGCACTGAGACGACAGTGTATGGTCCTTCCCACTTTGGGGAGAATTTATTGCGGTTAGACTGGTCTTGAATTTTTCGTAAAACCATGTCGCCCACGTTGAGATCACGTGGTCGCACCTTTTTACTGTGATACTTGCGTAGAGCCTGCAAGTATACCGCGGACTTGATCAGGGCGCGATCACGCCGTTCTTCCAGGAGGATGAGATCTTGCGATCGCTGTTCGGATTGGTTGACCTGTTCGGATTGGTTGACCTGTTCGAATTGATTCGTGCGAACAGATCCAATACTGACTTCCATAGGCAACACAGCCTCGGCCCCATAGACCAAATGGAAGGGTGTCTCACCAGTGGCTCAACTAGAAGTAGTCCGTAGTGCCCATAGAACAGTATAAAGCTCGTCTGCCCAAGCTCCCGAGCGGGTCTTGAGGCGATCAAAAACACGTTTTTTGATGCCTTGCAATACTTGCCCATTGTCTCGTTCTACGGCTCCATTGCTTTGTGGATGTGCCACGGAAGCAAAGCACACCTTAGTCCCAATCTGATCGCAGTAGTCTAGGAAGAGACCACTAGCGAACTGAGAACCGTTGTCTGTGATGAGACGGTTTGGAACACCAAATCGTGCCACAATGTTCTTGTGAAAGAACTTTTGTGCAGCTGATGCAGTAATATTTCGTACTGGTTTGGCCTCAATCCACTTTGTGAACGTGTCAATGGCTACGAACAGAAACTTGTATCCATTGACCGCTTGTGGCATAGGACCGACGATGTCCATTCCCCAGATCGCGAAGGGCCATGCGAGAGGAATAGTTTGCAATGCATAAGCAGGTTGATGAACCTGTCTCGCATGAAACTGACACTGTGGACACATCTTGACCATAAACTTGGCATCATCGAGTGCCGAAGGCCAGTAGAATCCCTGTCGAAAAACTTTTCCGACCAGTGTTCGGTATGACGCGTGTGCACCGCATACACCGTCATGTATTTCTTTCAAGAGGGATTTTCCTTCCTCCTGAGATATGCAGCGCATGAATACTCCTTGAGTACCCTTTCTGTACATAACCATATCTATGAGTTTGTACAGACGCGCCTTTCGAATTAATTGATCGCTTTTGGTTTCGTCCTCGGGTAGGGTCCCATGTTCAAGATAGACCCTCAATGGATGAGTCCAATCTTGTTCCTGACCGAGGTTGGCAACGAAGGCTATTGCCGGATCATCCTCGACCGAAGTCATGATCGAAGGATGGTCCAAGTGTTCAATGAACACTCCTGCCGGAGCGGATGAGCGTGAGGATCCAATTTTGGATAATTGGTCTGCGAGAATGTTGTCCTTTCGCGGGATGTATTGGACTTCGAAGTGACTGAAGTGTTTTTCCAATCTCCTCACTTCCCCCAGGTAATGAGCCATTGTCTTATCGGAGATGCTGTACTCCTTGTTTACCTGGTTTACGACCAGCTGTGAGTCCCCCCTCACCACTAATCGACGGACTCCGAGGAATTTTGCTGCCCGGAGCCCTACAAGAAGACCTTCATACTCTGCTGCATTGTTGGTGGCAACAAAGTGTAGTTGAATAACATACTTAAGCTGTTCGCCCTGAGGCGTAACTAAGACCACTCCAGCCCCCGAGTGTTGAAAACTACGGGAGCCGTCAAAGTACATTGTCCAATAATCAGGGCACTCCAGTTCCTTTGCCAACTGCACGGGTGGCTCAGGGTTGGTCCATTCGACCACAAAGTCGGCCAAAACCTGAGACTTAACCGCCGTGCGAGGGGTGAAAAGGATTTCAAAGGCACCGAATTCGACCGCCCATTTAGCGATTCGACCAGATTTTTCTGGATTTCGAACAATATCCCCTAAAGGAAAAGAGGAGGGTACTGTGATCTTGTGTGCTTGAAAGTAATGTCGTAGCTTACGGGAAGCCATCTGTAGCGCGTAAAGTATCTTCTGGACCTCAGGGTAGCGCTCCTTAGGACCATGAAGTACTTCGCTCACATAGTAGACGGGTCTGTGTACTCCTTCCCTTTCCGCGATCAGAACTGTGCTGACCACGTGTGGGGTGGCCGCCAAATACAGAAGTAATGGTTCTTCCTTTTCAGGAGACACCAATACTGGCGGACTGGATAGATATGTTTTTACCTCCTGAAACGCTTTTTCGGCCTCGTCGGACCACGTGAAGTTATGATGTTTCCACAAGGCTTTAAAGAAAGGTAGTCCCCTTTCGCCTAATCGCGATATGAAGCGACTTAAAGCCGCCATGCGACCAGCCAGGCGTTGAACATCCTTCATGGTCGAGGGCGACCTCATTTGTTCAATAGCTCTGATTTTCTCTGGATTAACCTCAATGCCCCTGGAACACACAAGGAAACCAAGAAGCTTTCCTGAAGAAACTCCGAAAGAACATTTCTCCGGGTTCAATTTTATTCCAAAGCGATTCAAGTTACAGAAGGTTTCAGCAAGATCGTCCAAATGAGACAATCTTTTGGTGCTTTTTACAACCAAATCGTCTACATATGCTTCGAGATTACGCCCTATCTGGGAAAGAAAGGTCTTTTGCATCAAGCGCTGGTACGTGGAACCAGCGTTCTTGAGACCGAACGGCATTCTGACGTAGCAGTATGTGCCGAACGGCGTGATGAAGGCAGTTTTCTCTTCATCGTCTTCTGCCATGCTAATTTGATGATATCCTGAGTAGGCATCCAGAAAACTCATCAGTTCGCAACCTGCAGTGGAGTCAACCAGTTGGTCGATGCGGGGAAGGGGAAAGTCATCCTTCGGACAGGCACTGTTGAGGCTAGTATAGTCGACGCACATGCGCCACTTGCCATTTGACTTGCGGACCATGACCGGATTGGCGAGCCAGTCCGGGTGATTCACTTCGCGGATAAACCCGGCTTGTAAGAGTTTGTCTAACTCTTCTCGGATGGCTTCCTGTCAGTCAGTGGCAAAACGCCTGAGCTTTTGCTTTATTGGTCGTTGTCCAGGTCGAATTGCTAACCTGTGCTCAATTACTTCCCTTGGGACACCGGGCATGTCGGACGGTTTCCACGCAAACACGTCTGCATTAGCCCGGAGGAAAGCAACGAGGTCGAGTTCCTATTTGTCATCCAGGGCTGACCCAACCCGAATTGTCTTGGATGGGTCATCTGGGTACAAGGGAACTTGTTTGAGTTTCTCATCTGGTCGAGGAGCAGCCCTGATCGCATCGGTGGCGACAGTGGCGACCTGAGCGTCCCGGAGGGGAAGTTGATCGACCATCTCCAAAGATAGCCGGTCGCACGTGAGCGCCACGTTGCGACTACCTCGGACCGAAATGACACCTTTGGGGCCAGGCAATTTCCCGCACTGATAAGCATAGTGCGTTGCCATCATGAACTTAGCAAGAGTCGGCCTGCCAAAGATTGCATTATAAGCTGAATCACAATCGATTACATCGAAAGTAACCAATTCTGTTCGGAAATTATCTGGTTCTCCCAGAGTGACCGGGAGGACCACTTGTCCCAATGGCATCATCGAGGGGCCTGGGATTATCCCATAAAACGGATGGATTATGGGCTTGATCTTCGAACGAGGAATTTGCATCTCGTCGAGTGTCTTGACCAATAAAAGATCAAGGGAACTACCCCCATCAATCAGAACCCTTTCGACTCTCGCGTTACTGATGATTGGGGTAATAACCAGAGGTAGCCTCAATGGTCGAGTTAGCCCCACAGGACAGTCAGCGCGATCGAACGTCAAAGGCATATCTGACCAACGGGGATATTGAGATTCACCAAGGGATGTCTCCGTTTGGTTAACCTCTCGGCAAAAGGTTTTAAACTGCCTTTTGGAAACGAAAGAGGAGGAACCTCCGAAAATGACATTAACATGTTTTTGAGGTACCTGATAAGCCATTTCTTCGTCTCCGTCGACGTCTCTAACCCCGCACGCCTGCTCTTTAGGCGGTAAGGTTGGCATTGGCCCAGCTCCTTGGTAGAAATCATCCAGCTGTTTCAACCAACTCCTGCAGTTTTTGAGGTCGTGGCCTGCAGAGTTGTGGAGTGGACACCACCTCTTGCCCTCCTGCGGATTAGTTGATTTTTCTGGCTGGTCGGAATCCCGGCCACCAGAAGCAGTTTTACTTTTAAAAGAAGACTTATTACCTTTGGTCGAAGGTGGTTTCTCCGCGACTGCGACCTCGCGGTACTGTCCAGAGCGGTTCCTATTCGACTTTTTTGACTTCCCACCCGGTGAAGACTCCGGCTTTTTGCTTGAATCTTCTTTCTTGGCGTCCTTGAAGCCTGGTTGGGGCGGTAGATCCCCCTTGTCAACCATTCGGTTCCATTCGACTGCCTCGGCTGCATCGGAGTATCGATCAGCCATATCGAACAGATCGGCCACTGATCGAGGAGGGTGGATGAGCAAGTCTTCAGTGAATCTCCGGTATCGAACGGCATGCTTAAATGCCCTGATTATGGAGCCATCAGATATGTTCAGGATGGTATTTCTTACCCCGACAAACCTCTTGACAAACTGCCGAAGTGTTTCGGTTGAAGTTTGCCGCAGTCTATGCAGGTCGTCCTCCTTACCCGGCTTTTGGTAACAGTTTTGGAAATTGCTGAGGATGGCATCACATAGCATTTCCCAATTATAGATAGAACCCTCGGGCTGATTGAACAACCAGGTTCTAGCCGGTCCTACGAGGACTGTTGGCAGGTAGTTGGCCATGACCTTGTCATCGCCCCCTGCTGCTTGGATGGTAGTAATATAGATCTGAAGGAACTCAGAAGGGTTTTGAGTTCCATCAAACCTCTCAATGGCCCCTGGTCGAAACTTATCGGGCCAAACGACTGCTCGTAGGCCAGGCGAGAAAGCTTTGCAACCAACGTAAGGACCGTGAACCGTCCTGCGACTTTCGGTCGGGTTTCGAGCAAACTCACTTAATGGCGAGGTTACTCGGGGTCCCAAACGAGAGTGAACGGGAACTCGATCCCTACTACGAGAGTCCTGCATTCGCCGATATTTGTCCCGTCGGGACGGTAAAGGTGGCGGGTAACTCCGTCGGCCAGAGCCAAAATGAGGACCATCTCGTTCACGGGGATGTGTCACTGAGCGGGAAGAAGCTGTTGGGGTCGCCTCGGATGCAACCTCGTCCAGTCTTTCCGCCAGGATCCTGAAAAAGGCCGGTCTCTGCGCATCCGTGACCGTAGGAGGAAAATTACGCATGACCTCCGCGATAGATCGCAGTCGACCATGGGTACTTCTCCTAGGGGCACCAGGTGTTACTGTTTCTTCGTCCACTGGGAAATGCTCCGGTGGTAAGGAAGGAGTCTGGTCACGTCTACGACCACGCGACCGTCGAGAAGAACTCGGGGCAGCATCGTAACGAGCCTGCGCATCTTGAAGAGCCTCTAGGGCAGTTCTGTGTAGTTTGTTGTTCTGTTGCTCGAGATCTTGCTCCTCCTTCTGTTTGCGATCTTGTTCTTCCCTGGCAGCCTGTTGATCGGGAGTTTCTTCCGACAACGCAGCAAACTGCCTAGGGAGAGAGGTCGTCGATGGGGAGAACATATCGGTCTGTTCCGAGTCAGACTCGAAATCAAAGAGACGGTGGAGGTTATCAGGGTCGAACCTTCCTGGGCTAACTTCAGGTCACCATCATATTTTCCCTCAGCGGGATCGTATGACGGGCCGGATTCATCGCCTAGCACATTAAGAACCTCTGTGGGTTCTGACCTTGTGCCAGTTACCTCCTGGTCGATTAACATGACTTGGGGAGATGATTCAACCTGTGAAGATTCTGGCCTTCGACCTCTTCCATCGGAACAGGATCGCTTGGAGAAGGCATGGGTATATGGGCATAATCCTCGAGATCGAAATCGTTCTCGGAATCATATGCTCCAGCCATGTTTCGGCGAACCTCCGAATTTCAATTAGGACGCCTTGAGAAAGGCCCCACGGTGGGCGCCAGCTGTCGACGATTCGGACTCGGAGTCCTCAGCCGAACTTATGCAGAATTTGTAATTGTGAGACCTTTCAAGATGACCCTTCGGGAAGGTATGCTGAACAATGGTGAACAGGAGCACAGAGAGTTTAGACAGGTTCAGGCCCTCGATGGTGGGAGTAAAAGCCCTACGTCCTGTTGAGATTTCACTAAGTGTGGTAAAAAATTTACAAAATGGAGGGAAAAGTCCTCACAGGCGAGGATTTTCCCTGTAAAAGTTTACAAGGATAAGCCAAAGAAGGCTTACTAAAAATGCTATATGAGGTGGGCCGTAGACTTGGCTAACTTAGATGATTTTGGGTTTCTTGATCTTCTGATCCCTCGGTTGATGTTTTTTATGATCTCTCGATTTCCCCTCCTTTTATACTGTTTGAAAGGGTGCCATGTAGAGGAAACTGCATCAAACGGTTGCATGGACGGTTGGATGCGGTTTTTTGGAACTGCTCTTTAACCTCCACGCAGGTTAAACACGTGTTATTCATGGATAACTGTATGTGTTAACCTTCTGACGGTTGATTCTCCACGTGTAGGAATCTTCGGGATACTTAGAATATCCTGTTGCATGGGCAACCGAATAGATAGATCCCAAGTATCCTGATCGGCGGATGTTCTGACCGCGGGATATTGGCTGACCGCGCAATATCCCGAATGTGTAGTTCGCGTATAGCCTACGAACTTCTGACCGCGCAAGGCTTACGGTCTGACTGCGTAAAGCTGCGACCTGATTGCGTAAAGCTTGCGACCTCATGGTGATGCCCCTCAGAATAGCTTGAGTTCGCATCACCAGATACATGTCTGGTTCGAACCTGTCTTGAACCAAAAGTTTATTAGAAGTGACCCGGGTGCCAATCCTCGTCAGGATGGGATTTGTCCGGACAAAATGTCCAGACAAATGTATATGTCTCTGTTAACACTCATGTTTAACAACACATATACAGGTCGGACAAATATGATTTGTCCGGACAAAACGTCCGGACAAATGTATATGTCTCTGTTGACACTTGGCTTAATGCTTCATAAAAAATATATGGGCCGGACAAATGCATACATCTCTGTTAACACTTGTGTTTCCATCTTCTCAGAAATTATATAGGCCGGACATTGTCCGGCCACTTCGGACAATGTCCGTTGCGTCCCGGACAAAAGCCCCCGGACGGATTCATTTGTCTCAATTAAACTTGCCATATGAAATGTATTGGTCGGACATTGTCCGGTCATTTCGGACAATGTCTGGCCTAAATCGGACAGATGCTCTGGACAAGTTTATTTGTCTCTAGTTTTCGTTTTTGCAATTTTCAGAAGAAGTTTGTATTGGCCGGACATTGTCTGGCCATTTCAGACACTGTCCGGCCAGTTCAAAATGAAAACAGAGTTTCTGAATTTTTACACAAATTCAATTGGCAACTAAATGCATATGCAAATATGTTTCCAAAGCCTTCAAGGTTGATCAAATGACTTGTGCTAAAACCCCTCTTAATAGTACGACCATCTAAACTAGAAATTCTCAAAAACAAAAACACTAGGTTTAGATACTTGTACTTTTGTCGGAGTTTTTCGTTATCCTTGCTTCATGAAGTCTTGATAATCTTGATTTGCACTTTTGTGATGCTTTCTCCTCTTTTTAACCTGAGTCTCAAGTACATAGGTTAGTCGCATATCTCACGGATGTCATTAATCACCGAAACCCTAATCAGGGCTCAAGATTCAACACTCCCGCCATCCACGAGGATGCGGGCCAGGTGGTAGTTGTAGATGGTGGCGGAGACGATGAGCGCGTCATCATGGGGGAAGCGAATCCCATGCGCGTCTTCCGCCGTGAAGGTGAGGGGGATGTCCGACCACTTGGGTGGCGGAGACGTATGCAGCACCCCCACCACCTTTACTTCGTGCGCATACTCCTTGCGCTGATGTCTGGAATCCCGCCCGGAGGTGGACCCTCCCGTGATGACGTTGACATGTCTCTGGGAGGTTTGGAAGGGGAGAGTCTCTGACGGCTCCCCTTCCCGCGTTCGTCCCTGCTGTTCCCCCGCGGGAGCAGGAAGGGCTGGTAAGGCCGGCTGAGGGGGCAAGGAGGCCGGAGTCCCCCCCTGCCCATGATGGTCGATGAATGCGGCAAATTGTTGGACCAGTTGATGGCATTCCCGAGTGGCATGGGTATTGGACATGTGGAAGGTACACCACAGACCTTCCCTGCTTCCCGCCGCGGGTCTTTCCCGAGTTCGGGACGACTGTCCTCCCCCACGACCTTTCGGCTTGGGGAAGGGGCGGTTGCCCTTGGAGGCGTCGCGCGAGCCGCCTCCCCCCTCAAGGACAAAAGTGTCCTGAGGCCGTGGCTCGCTACGACCCCCCTGCTTGGGGCGTTTGAGGGGGTCCCTGGCCCCCCGGTCAGTAGGGTGACCCTCCCACAAAAGAAGTTGACGGTCGAACAACACACTTCAGGGCTCTGGCGGAACTGATTCTCCTCCTTCTGGATCCACGAAGTATTCCAGGCCATCATCTTGATCAAAGTAGGCTCCATCTATTGAGTTGAATGTTGCAAGGGTGAGCACTTATGTACTCAGCAAGTCATAGGTAAGAGTAGATACATATAGTAGTGATGATATGAACCTAGACTAGTCAAGAATTATGGATATTTGTAAAATAATCTTTTCCTTTCTCATCTCATCTTATGGCAGCACTTTTCATAATATAACATCATCATTCATGTTCACTAGATTATAGCACTACCGCGACACGTCGACACACGACAGCCCACGGCAGCACTCCTTATCATGACAACACATGTCATTTGGGTAATCTTGATTAAACATATTTTATTTAGAAAATAGTACTTGTGTCACACCCCGTGGATTTAATCCACCGCAGCAGACTCCTATAAACCCGGGAGCTCGGAGTATTCGAATACGTTTTTAACTCTGCAGAGAGGTACCAATTTACCCGCAAGATATTCCACTTTCAAACCTTTCCTATCATAACAAAATGTTGGACCCCTGACTCACTTCATACTGTGAGCGGCAAGGTGGAAATAACAAGAACTTTTGTTATGTTTTACTCACAATTCACCCCTGACCTTGTGGCTCTCAGCGAGGCACAGTTGTGGCAGGTTGTATCCAAACCTCCACCCCTTTGCTTATTCCCATTACTGGGTCAGCGTGCTTGATCACCTTCAGTGATATGTGTGGGAGCCGCGCTCCGTGTTTATCGTGCATCACTACACATCTCATGCAGGGGTTTCATGTGCGATCCACATAATTACTTGTTCAGGCCTGTCCCATACCAGGCTTGCGGTTAGCACGTTGTTCATGCCACTAGACGCACAACACAAGGTTCTAGTCCTTATATGCCAGTGACCAGACCATCCACAACCCTGCACCTTCAGTGCCTGTATTCCTTTGCAGTCTAGCACCTCCAGTGCTACAGCCATCTATACCATTTTCTGGTCACGGCTAGGGGTTTTATTTCATGAATATAAATATATACATACATATAATAGTTCATGGCTCAAAACTTGTTTATTTCACATTTCACAGATAACCAGTCTAGTACTGCCAATTCATAAATCAACCATTCTCAATCTTTCTCATGCAATATTATCTATATTCAAGGTTATGTTTTAGCAACATTTAAAATATAGGTTCAAGATGACCAAGGATATGACTTGCCTTCCGCGTCGTAAAATACAGCAGTCGATGACGGGTCAACAGCAAAATCTTCAAAGTCAGCTTCTGAATCTGCTCGACGACAAATAAACACACAATAATTACTTATAATATTAAAATGTTTTATGACTTATATGCAGAAATGCTCAACAAGAATGATTGAATTATACTGGAGATAATTTGAACTGCAACTGAACTGAGTCGAGATTCTAGGGTTTCAAGGAATTTGGGCTAAGGATGGTGATTAGATAATCTTAGGGTTTCAGGATTACAATAGGGATAACAATTTTGTGGCTGGTTTAATCAAAATAGCGAATGTCAACAGATCGACATTCGGATCAAAGCTTGGACATAGCTTTAAGAAAAGCTAGAGTGCTTAACTCAAGTTGTGGTAGTAGAAGAATATGTAGATCACAACTCTACAAATTCAGTGGACAAAGTGGTTTTCAAGTTACACAACCAGAAGTGGGTAAACAAGGTCAATGCCACTGACTGACAAGCTCTGGCATAGAGCTGACAATGCCAAAAACTAGGGCTTAGCATAACTTTTGATCTGGAGCTCCAAATGATGCACCACTTTGTCTGGGAGGTAGGCTTGAGTAACAGGAACAATTAAGTCAATAGGATCTAGGGCAAGAAATGGCTGTAAAGCAAGAAATTTGATGATGAACAGAGATGAACTGGCTGCACTGGAGCAGTTCTGGACAAAAACTTGGCAAAGCTATAACTTCCAATCTAGGCTGATTTAGGTGTCGGGATGGAAGACAAAAATGCTCAGGAGGCTAAGGCATATCTAAAAGACAAGGTGATTTGGGCTGAAACGGCTGGGAGCACTTTTTCGGTCATCGGCGCCGGAGAAGAACACTGCCATTTGGGCATTTCCAACACAAGCCGATTGAACTCGATTCCTTGCTCTAGGAGTGATAGAATGGTATGAGTAAGCTACTGGCGACGTCAATTTGGCCGGAGGATCGCCGGTGTGGCTTGGCGACGAGAGCCAGCAACTGATAAATTGCAAAATCGTGAAAAGCTTCAAATTGGGATCAATTGATTATTCTAAGTTCACAGGCATGCTTGATTTAGCTTACTGATCAATTTTGTTTACAGAATCGAAGGCTAATTTGAAGTAATTCGAGCTACATTGCCGGAACAAGGCATTTAGCAATTCCGGCGATCACCGGCGTTAGAGGTCACCGGGGAGCAATTAGATAATACTACACAGAGAGGATGAGTAGATGAACTCACTGATGGCTTTAATTTGGCAGGAGATGATGTGGATGAAGCTGGCACCGTGAAGCCTCTTGCTGGACTCGCCGGAGAAGAAGACGACGGCGAGGAGATTTGTAAATCTGGCTAAGTTCTGGTGATGAGGAAGTGACACAAGGTATGGCTGTTTATATAGAGCAGTGGGCGTAGCTTGCAAGGAGGTAATAGCATTGAATTTGATGTCAGTTGATATGAGTTGCCGAGCGCAGATGTAGCAACGGCGAACGGTGATGCGACGGCGCACTGGCGAGGCAAAACTGTTGCTACATTGGGACTCAATCATGTCGGGCGGTGCAAAGCGGTGGCGACAACGGCTAGCAAGGCAAGCGACGTGGCAAGAAGATGCTGACAACAGTCACTGCTGGTCGCGCGGGGAAGCAGGCGCTGGTCGTCGACGTTGCAGCGGCGCTGCCACGGTGACGGCTGAGGCGAGGACACGTGCGCAACAGCATGCACGATCAAGTTGCAGGCGAAGCTTGGCCGGCGGCGAACGTGCACGGCGCAAGGAAACAAAACACGGCGAGTACTGGTCGTGCACTGGTTACTGCCCTGCTCGAAATTGGGCTGATTTGCAATATTTGATTTCTTGATTTGGACTGAAATGCAAATCTGGAATTCTGGGAGGTTTAAACTGAAATTGATTTCACTAATCTGGTAGATTATATTCAACAAGGTATTTGGCAAAGATGGTTGATAAAATTTGACACATTTGAATAGTTTTTGATACAAACTGAAAATAGGGTAATTTAGGGTAAAGTAGGATTTGAGTTTTGTCGATTTCGAATTCTGGCATTTAGGGTTCGATTTTGATATCTGCACAGAAGAGAAACTTGTGGCAAATAGCATTTTCAGAAGATTTGCTGAAGAAATTCTGAATTTGAAGTTAATCTGGAGATTTTAGCCTTTTTGGGTTTTCAGATATCAGATAAGGACTAATTTGCGATAACTCTTGGACTGATTTGTG
Source organism: Pharus latifolius (assembly GCA_019359835.1). Taxonomy (NCBI): domain Eukaryota; kingdom Viridiplantae; phylum Streptophyta; class Magnoliopsida; order Poales; family Poaceae; genus Pharus; species Pharus latifolius. The sequence continues at coordinate 54,951,725 of CM033324.1, read as the reverse complement.
AAAAGGGTCTAGATGGTAAAATCTGGCTGTCAACTTTTTAGATTAAGGTATTGACATACCCATGATCATATTCCAGGAATAATCTGGTCTGAATTTGGTCAAGATTCGGATTAAATCTGGATTTCTGAGACTTAGGGTATTTAGGTAATATAAGGTATTTCTGTTTTCGAAAACAGAATGGAGTTGATAATTCTGGGAGTTAGAGATAGAATTGGATCTGGGTTCTGAAGGCTTTTAAGTTCAGAGTAACTGATAGATCACATCTGAACAATCTGATCTTGATTTGAGGTCACAGGATAGATTTTGGAGATTTTAGGGCCTGAGATAGATACTGATCTGGCTATTACTACAGATACATGCATGCATGCTATTGATGAAAAAGGAAATTTTCACCCCTAACTCAGGGTGTTACAAACGCGGAGTTCATGAAGTACGCCGAGGTGATCCTTCACTTAGTCAGACAAGGGTTGGCAGCACGCGACGTCATCCGAGACTTTGTGAAGAACTGGGTGAGCCCCCTGCGTGAAAGGGCTCATCCGGCTTGGGAGATCAAGTCCATGGCTGACAGTACCCTGGACTATAATGAAGGTATTCATTTCTGGCACTGAAGTCCTTTTATGTCATTTCTGAAATGCATCAATTTAACTCGTATCTGGGAACAGTCCTGCCCTCAGCCGAGATTGAGAGGCGGACTAACTACCTCCTCAGGGCGTACAACGCCGAGGTAGAGGGCCCCAAGGGATCGCCTCGCCCCCAAAAGCTTGATTCACGCCGGCAACGACCTTAAACTGGAGGGCCGAAAGGTACATTTTCCACTTGGCCTCTGTTTTGCAGGTCTCATGTATATCCAGCACTAACCAATTCCATTGGAATGATAACAGCTCCTAGGGAGGTTCGCCGAGGCGACGTTTTCCAGCGAGAACGTCGGTTCCCTGGGAAAGCCGACGACAAAACACGTGAAGAAGGTTTCCTCAGGACCCAGGACGAGGAATCCCGCCCCCAAGAAAGCCAGGCTAAATCTTGGGGAAGGGTCTTCACGAAGCGTTCCTCCTACTGCCAGAAAAACTGCGGTAAGATATCACATCCCTCCGATCTTTCCAGGTGCGAACTGGAATTACTTCTTCATCGTACAGGGAGAGGGGAGCGAGGAGGAGGAAGATGATAATGTCCCCCTGATTCACCGGAGGAGGAGGATTGCGGGTTCTCCATCCGGTGACGCTCCAACCCATTCCGCAGAAACAACTGCTACCGCAGAGGCGGCTGTAGCAGACCCCGTGGCCACCGAAAGCCCCGTGGCCGCAGACAACATCCCAGCCCCTGAAGCCCCCGAGTCTTCAGGGCCAGTTGCCTCTACTTCCCTGGTCGGAGGGACGACCGTGGTAAGATTCTCTCACAGTCTTGTTTTCTTCAATTCCCCCTGTGCATTCGATAAGTTAATGCTTATGCAGGGAGAAGAGCTTCCCCCTGCGACTCATGCAAGTCCCAGGGAGATAAAATCCTCCATCCCCGCAGACAGGACTGGAGGTGGTCGGACAAGATCCTGTGGTGGTTGCAAACGAGGTGCCGGTCCCAGAAGTTCAGGAGCCATCCAGGCCCTCGGATGCAGCCCTGCCAACTGGTCCAGTTGCCCAGGTAAAGACTCTTATCGTTTGTCTTCACCTTCCCTTAGAAATGTGCTTACAAAGGAACACATCTAGGGAGGGAATGCCTTATTCACCAAGAGGAAGATCAGGACAGACGACAGTTGTCCTCTTTCTCGCGGAGAGCCTTCCCAGAAATATCAAAAACTGATGGGATTTCAAATAAGGTAAGAACCTTTATCCTAGTTGTAGTAATATAAATCGTGATGATCACAAATCATGACTGCTTGGTTCCTCTTTCCTTTGTCAGGCAAAAAGAAACAGCAGCCAGCCCTTCAACCGCTTCGGGGAGGGTTGAAGTCGCTGCCGGTGTAGGAGCCTCCAGTGAGGAGCGCTCCGCCCCCTTGGTCCAAGAAGTCATCCGGGCCGTAAGGGGAGAGGCAAGCGCGGAGACCTAGTCACAACCAACAGCGACTGGGGCTAGTGCCCAGCAGGCACTTCCACCGGCTGCCCTTGTTGTGGCTGCATCGGGGCCTTCAACGGGTATTCCGATTACTCTGGAAGACATTTCCTTACGGGAATTCATGAAGGTATGATGAACTTCACTTTCGGTGCCTGAATTGTACATAGGGCACCTTTAACTCCTTTTTTGCATCATAGGAGTTATCCCGGATGTCGGCCAAGTCGCACGCTATGATGGCGAGCGTTGAGGCCGTACAAAAAGAATGAGACAACTTGTGCAGGTAAGGATCATTACTCTTCAACTTGTACAGATACAAATTGATTATGACCACTCCTTCTGTTCTACTACAGAGAGGTGGCATTGCTGAAGAAAGAAGTGGCCACAGTCAAGCTCCATTCGATCTCAGTGACTAGAAACCAAGAGATCGAAAACAACAAGCTGTGGTCACAACTTCCTGGTAAGTCGATTCCTGATTAGGAAGACTTAATTTCATAACGCGCGAGTAATCTTTTCTTTTGCTGCAGCGCAAGCGGGTCAAATAAAACAACTCAGTCAAGACAATGGACTCCTCCAGAGCTCTATTCTAACCTCCGAAAGGGCGATCAGAGAACTGAGCCATTCAATCTTCGAAAAACTGAAGGCAGTGGCTCGTCTTCTGAAGGCTGATGTGGTCGAGACCACAAGAGATAATCTCAGCCTAAATGACTGGTCTACACTAGTCATGGCCCAGGCGGAGTCACTTCTCGAGTATCTTCCTGAGGATACACGGCGACGAGAAGAGGCAATCAGAACCAGAGTTCGGTCAGCCGCTTCCGCCATTCTCAGCCGGGTTCGACTTCACCAGGGACCAGATGCAGATCTGAATCCATTGGTGGGACCGGTTGAGGTCGAGAGTGAGGAACAACTAGAGGCCGTCATGGAGGAGATCAGGCCTCTTGTAGATAAGCTCCTGACTGAGCTTGGGATCGAGTGATCCCTACACCTGTACAAAAACAGTTGTATACGATGCAATGTATGTGGAAATTCATTTTTGAAAATGAATATATATTCTGATTTGCATATATATTCTTGTTTTGTGTTCGTTTCATACTGTAAACATATCCCCTAGCCCCCGCCTGTGATTGTAAATACTGAAGACTTAGTATTACAAACGCAGGAGAGAAGTGAATATAACGACCAGGGATGTGTGATCGAACCAACAATTATGATCAAAGTAACGCCTAGCCTTGTTTGCAAACCAGCAGCCACTTAGATAACCGAGGACTTGCCAGAAAGCCCCGTGTGCGTTGAGAAACGGCTTATTTAGGAGTGACTTGTCTGGAAGCGGTCATGAGATCGGCCAGCGAATCCGACTAGGACGTTATAATGATCTAACCGCGGGCGACCAGCCCCCGAGTCGAATTCACAGCACATGGGCATGGAGGAAAATATTCATCGTATGAAACCAAAACATTTTTTGTTTTATGAAAAAATGTTAATTGAACAGGAAAAAGGATTGAGTACTTACACGTAGAACTTGCGAAGTTGATCGATGTTCCAAGTATTGGACAAAATTCGACCATCCTCCATGGCTAACCGTGCGGATCCTGGTCGCGGCACCAAGACAACAGTATAAGGGCCTTTCCATTTCGGGGAGAATTTGTTGCGATTAGATTGGTCTTGGATTTTTCGTAAAACCAGGTCGCCCACGTGAAGACTACGTGGTCGCACCCTTATGCTGTGATACTTGCGCAAGGCTTGCAAGTATGCTGCGGAACTGATCAAAGCGCGATCACGCCTTTCTTCTAAGAGGATGAGATCTTGTGACCGCTGTTTGGACTGATTAACCTGTTCGAATTGTTCTGTCCGAACAGACCCAATACTGACTTCCATAGGCAACACAGCCTCGGCCCCATAGACCAGATGGAAGGGCGTCTCACCGGTGGCTCGACTAGAGGTAGTTCGTAGTGCCCATAGAACGGTATAAAGCTCGTCTGCCCAAGCCCCCGAGCGAGTCTTAAGGCGATCAAAAACACGTTTTTTGATGCCTTGTAGTATCTGCCCATTGGCCCGTTCTACAGCACCATTGCTTTGCGGATGTGCCACAGAAGCAAAGCACACCTTAGTTCCGATCTGGTCGCAGTAATCTAGGAAAAGGCCACTGGTGAACTGAGAACCATTGTCGATGATAAGACGGTTTGGAACACCAAATCGGGCAACAATGTTCTTATGAAAGAACTTCTGTGCTGCTGAGGCGGTAATATTTCGTACCTGTTCGGCCTCAATCCACTTTGTAAACGTGTCAATGGCTACGAACAGAAACTTGTATCCGTTGACCGCTTGTGGCATAGGACCAACAATATCCATTCCCCAGACCGCGAAAGGCCATGCGAGGGGAATGGTTTGTAACGTGTAGGCAAGTTGATGAACCTGTCTCGCGTGGAACTGACACTGAGGACACATCTTGACCATATACTTGGCATCATCGAGTGCCGAAGGCCAGTAGAATCCTTGTCGAAAAGCTTTTCCGACCAGTGTTCGATATGACGCGTGCGCACCGCATACACCGTCATGTATTTCTTTCAAGAGGGAGGTTCCTTCCTCCTGAGATATACACCGCATGAACACTCCTTGAGTACCCTTTCTGTACAGAATCCCATCTATGAGCTTGTACAGACGCGCTTTTCGAATTAACCGATCGCTTTAGGTTTCGTCCTCAGGTAGGGTCCCATGTTCAAGATAGACTCTCAATGGATGAGTCCAATCCTGTTCCTGACCGAGGTTAGTAACGCAGGCTATTACCGGATCATCCTCGACCGAAGTCATGATCGAAGGACGGTCCAAGTGTTCAATGAACACTCCTGTCGGAGCAGATGTGCGTGAGGACCCAATTTTGGATAATTGGTCTGTGAGAATGTTGTCCTTTCGCGGGATGTATTGGACTTCGAAATGACTGAAGTGTTTTTCCAATCTCCTCACTTCCCCCAGGTAATGAGTCATTGTCTCATCGGAGGTGCTGTACTCCTTGTTTACCTGGTTTACGACTAGCTGTGAGTCTCCCCTCACCACTAACCGACGGACTCCAAGGAATTTTATTGCCCGGAGCCCTGCAAGAAGACCTTCATACTCTGCCGCGTTGTTGGTCGCAACAAAGTGTAGTTGGATGACATACTTAAGCTATTCGCCCTGAGGCATAACTAAGACCACTCCAACCCCCGAGTGTTGAAAACTACGGGAGCCGTCAAAGTACATTGTCCAGTAATCGGGGCATTCCAATTCCTCTGGTACCTACACGGGTGGATCAGGGTTGGTCCATTCGACCACGAAGTCGGCCAAAACCTGAGACTTAACAGCCGTGCGGGGCGTGAAATGGATATCGAAGGCACCGAGTTCGACCGCCCATTTAGCGATTCGACCAGATTTTTCTGGATTTCGGACAATATCCCCCAAAGGAAAAGAAGAGGGTACTGTGATCTTATGAGCTTGGAAGTAGTGTCGTAGCTTACGGGAAGCCATCAGTAGCGCGTAATGTATCTTCTGGACCTCAGGGTAACGCTCCTTAGGACCATGAAGTACTTCGCTCACATAGTAGACGGGTCTGTGTATTCCTTCCCTATCCGCGATCAGAATAGTGCTGACCGCATGCGGTGTGGCCGCCAGATAAAGAAGCAATGGTTCTCCTTTGTCGGGAGACACCAACACTGGCGGACTGGACAATATGTCTTCACCTCCTGAAACGCTTTTTCGGCCTCATCCGACCATGTGAAATTGTGATGCTTCCGCAAGGCTTTGAAGAAAGGTAATCCCCTTTCGCCTAGTCGCGATATGAAGCGACTTAAGGCTGCCATGCGACCAGCCAAGCGTTGAACATCTTTCATGGTGGAGGGCGACCTCATTTGCTCAATGGCCCTGATTTTCTCAGGATTAACTTCAATGCCCCTGGAACAAACAAGGAAACCAAGGAGTTTTCCTGAAGAAACCCCGAAAGAACATTTCTCCGGGTTTAATTTTATTCTAAAGAGATTTAAGTTACAGAAGGTTTCAGCGAGATCGTCCAAATGAGACAATCTCTTGGTACTTTTTACAACCAAGTCATCTACATATGCTTCGAGATTACGCCCTATCTGGGAAAGAAAGGTCTTTTGCATCAAGCGCTGGTACGTGGAACCTGCGTTCTTGAGACCGAGCGGCATTCTGACGTAGCAGTAGGTGCCGAACGGGGTGATGAAGGCAGTTTTCTCTTCATCTTCTTCTGCCATGCTAATTTGTGATATCCTGAGTAGGCGTCCAGGAAACTCATCAGTTCGCAACCCGCGGTTGAGTCGACCAACTGGTCGATGCGGGGAAGGGGAAAGTCATCCTTCGGACAGGCAGTGTTGAGGCTAGTGTAGTCGACGCACATGCGCCACTTGCCATTTGACTTGCGGACCATGACCGGATTGGCGAGCCATTCCGGGTGATCGACTTCACGAATGAACCCAGCCTTTAGGAGTTTGTCCAACTCCTCTCGGATGGCTTCCTGTCGGTCAACAGCAAAACGCCTGAGCTTTTGCTTTATTGGTCGTTGTCCAGGTCGAATTGCTAACGTGTGCTCGGTTACTTCCCTTGGGACACCGGGCATGTCGGACGGTTTCCACGCAAACACATATGCATTAGCTCAGAGGAAAGCAATGAGCTCGAGTTCCTATTTGTCATCCAGACCTGATCCGACCCGAATTGTCTTGGATGGATCATCTGGGTACAAAGGAACCAGTTTGAGTTTCTCATCTGGTCGAGGAATAGCCTTGATCGCGTCGGTGGCGACGGTGGCGACCTGGGCGTCCCGGAGGGGAAGTTGATCGACCGTCTCCAAAGATAGCCGGTCGCACGTGAGTGCCACGTTGCGACTGCCTCGGACCGATATGACACCTTTGGGGCCAGGCAATTTTCCGCACTGATAAGCATAGTGTGTTGCCATCATGAATTTAGCGAGAGTTGGCCTGCCAAAGATTGCATTATAAGCTGAATCACAATCGATTACGTCAAAGGTAACCAATTCTTTTCGGAAGTTATCCGGTTCTCCCAGTGTGACCGGGAGGACCACTTGTCCCAACGGCATCATGGAGGGGCCTGGGATTATCCCATAAAATTGATGGATTACGGGCTTGATCTTCGAACGAGGAATTTGCATCTCGTCGAGCGCCTTGACCAACAAAATGTCAAGGGAACTCCCTCCATCGATTAGGACCCTTTCGACTCTTGCGTTACTGATGATCAGGGTAATGACCAGAGGGAGCCTCAATGGTCGAGTAAGCCCCGCGGGACAATCAAAACGATCAAATGTCAAGGGTGTATCTGACCAACGGGGGTATTGAGGTTCACCAAGAGATGTCTCCGTTTGGTTAACCTCTTGGTAAAAGGCTTTAAACTGCCTTTTCGAAACGAAAGAAGAAGAACCCCCGAAAATAACATTAATATGATTTTGAGGTACCTGGTAAGACATTTCCTCGTCTCCGTCAGCGTCTCTAAGTCCGCACGCCTGCTCTTTAGGCGGTAAGGTTGGCATTGGCCCAACTCCCTGGTAGAAATCATCCAATTGCTTCAACCAACTCCTGCAGTTCTTGAGGTCGTGGCCTGCGGAGTTGTGGAGTGGACACTACTTCTTGCCTTCCTGCGGATTAGTTGACTTTTCTGGCTGGTCGGCACTACGACCACCAGAAGCAGTTTTATTCTTAAATGAAGGCTTGTTACCTTTGGTCGAAGGTGGCTTCTCTGCGACTGCGACCTCGCGGTACTGTCCAGAGCGGTTCCTCTTCGACTTTTTCGACTTCCCACCTGATGAAGATTCCGGCTTCTTTCTTGAATCTTCTTTCCTGGTGTCTTGAAACCTGGTTGAGGTGGTAGGTCACCCTTGTCGACCATCCGGTTCCATTCGACTGCTTCGGCTGCGTCAGAGTATCGATCGGCCATGTCGAACAGATCGGCCATTGATCGAGGAGGGTGGATAAGCAAGTCTTCGGTGAATCTCCGGTATCGAACGTCATGTTTAAATGCCCTGATAACGGAGCCATCAGATATGTTTGGGATGGTGTTCCTCACCTCGACAAACCTCTTGACAAACTATCGAAGAGTTTTGGTTGAAGTTTGTCGTAGCTGATGAAGATCGTTCTCTTTACCCGGCTTTTGGTAACAGTTTTGGAAATTGCTGAGGATGGCGTCGCACAGCATTTCCCAATTATAGATGGAACCTTCGGGCTAGTTAAACAGCCAGGTTCTAGCCGGTCCTTCGAGGACTGTAGGCAGGTAGTTGGCCATGACCCGGTCATCGCCTCCTACCGCTTGGATGGCAGTGATATAGATTTGAAGGAACTCGGATGGGTTTTGAGTTCCGTCAAACCTCTCAATGGCCCCTAGTCGAAACTTATCGGGCCAAACGACCGCTCGTAGGCCGGGCGAAAAAGCTTTACAACCGACGTAGGGACCGTGAACTGCCCTGTGACTCTCGATCGGGTTACGGGCGACCTCACGCAACGGTGAAGTTACTCGTGGTCCCAAACGAGAGTGAACAGGAACCTGATCCCTACTACGTGAATCCTGCGTTCGCCGGTACTTGTCCTGTCGGGACGGTACGGGCGGTGCGTAACTTCGCCGGCCAGAACCAAAGTGAGGACACTCTCGTTCGCGGGAACGTGTTACCGAGCGGGAAGAGGCCGTTGGGGTCGCCTCAGACGCGACCTCATCCAGCCTTTCCACCAAGATCCTAGTAAAGGCCGGTTTCTGCGCATCCGTGACCGTAGGAGGAAAGTTACACATGATTTCCGCGATAGATCGCAGTCGCAAATGGGTGCTTCTCCTAGGGGCACCAGGTGTTACTGTTTCTTCGTCCACCGGGAAACGCTCCGGTGGCAAAGAAGGGGTCTGGTCGCGTTTGCGACCGCGTGACCGTTGAGAAGAACTCGGAGCAGCATCGTAATGAGCCTGCGCATCTTGAAGAGCCTCTAGGGCAGTTCTGCGTAGTTCATTGTTTTGTTGCTTGAGATCTTCATCCTCCTTTTGTTGGTGATCCCGTTCTTCCCTAGCAGCCTGTTGATCAGGAGTTTCCTCCGACAAAGCAGCGAACTATCTAGGGAGAGAGGTTGCCGATGGGGAAAACATCTCAGTTTGTTCCGAGTCGGACTCGAAATCAAAGAGACGGTGAAGGTTATCAGGGTCGAATATCCCCGGGCTGATTTCCAGGTCGATATCATCCTTCCCCTCAGCGGGGTCGTATGACGGACCGGATTCATCCTCTAGCGCATTGAGAACCTCTGTGGGTTCTGACCTTGCGCTAGTCGCCCCCTGGTCGATGGACATGACCTGGAAAGATGATTCCACTTCTGGAAGATTCTGGCCTTCAACCTCCTCCATTGGAACAGGATCGCTTGGAGAAGGCATTGGAATGTGAGCATAATCCTCGAGATCAAAATCGTTCTCGGAATCATATACTCCAGCCATGTTTCAGCGAACCTCCGGATAAAAATTAGGACGCCTTGAGAAAGCCCCCACGGTGGGCGCCAGCTGTCGACGATTCGGACTCGGAGTCCTCAGCCGAACTTATGCAAAATTTGTAATAGCAAGACCTTTCAAGATGACCCTCCGGGAAGGTATGTAGAAAAATGGAGAACAGGAGCACAGAGAGGTTTATACAGGTTCGGGCCCTCGATGGTGGGAGTAATAGCCCTACGTCCTGTTGGGATTTTACTATATGTACGAAAGATTTACAAAAGGGCGAGAAAACACCTTCACATGTGAAGGGTTTTTCCTATGTCAATGTACAGAATGAAGCCATAAAGGCTTGTAAGACTATCTAACTTGGGCCGTAAACTTGGCTATTTGAGTGGTTGAGATGTGTTGTATCTCGCTTGTATCAGAGATGTTGATCTCTCCTTTTTTCTGGTTCTGTCCCCTGTTTGATACACCATGCCGCCTTTTTATATTGGTCGAAAGGGTGCCAAGTCGTAATTGCATCAAACAGTTGCTTGGATGGTTGGATGCGGTTTTTAGAGAACCGCTCTTAACCTCCACGCAGGTTAAACACGTGTTATTCATGGATAACTGCACGTATTAACCTCCTGATGGTTGTTCTTCCACGTGGAGGAATCTTCGGGATACTTGGAACATTCCCGCTATAGGGACAGCCGGATAGGTAAACCCCAAGTTCCCTGGTCGAAAGTGCTCTGACCACGGGATGTTGGCTGACCGCGCAACATCTCCATCATTCTGTTCGCGTAAAGCACACGAATTCCTGACCGCGCGAAGCCTGCGGTCTGATCACGCAAAGCCTGTGACCTCGGGCTGATGCTTCTCAGAATAACTTGAGTTCGCACCGCCAGGCACGTGTCTGGCTCGAATCTGTCTTGAACCAATAGTGCGTTTATTTGAACTGACCCGAGTGTTAATCCTCGTCAAGTACCCATGCTACCCGAGAGTGCCACCAGCTGCTGCAGCACTTCGCGGCGTTCCTCGACCAGCATGGGCAGGGGGGGACTCTGGCCTCCTTGCCCCCTCGGCCAGCTGTTCCGGCCCTTCCTGCCCCCGCGGGGGGCCAGCAGGGGCACACGCAGGAGGGGAAGCCTTCAGAAGCTCTCCCCTTCCAAACTTCTCAGCGCCGCATCAACGTCATCATGGGAGGGTCCGCCTCTGGGTGGGACTCTAAGTGCCAGCGTAAGGAGTACGCGTGCGAAGTCAAGGTTGTGGGGGTGCTGCACACGTCTCCGCCACCCAAGTGGTCGGACGTCCCCCTCACCTTCACGGCAGAAGACGGGTGCGGGGTTCGCTTCCCCCACGATGATGCGCTCATCGTCTCTGCCACCATCTACAATTGCCACCTGGCCCGCATCCTCATGGACGGCGGGAGCTCCGCCGATGTCCTCTTCCTGAAGGCCTTCAAGGAAATGCAGGTGGATGAGAAGCTCCTGCAGCCCGCGGCAGGGCCCCTGCAAGGGTTCGTCCCGGGGAAGGCGATCCATCCTGTGGGGAAGGTGGATCTCCCCATGACATTCGGCACCCCGGAGAACTACCGGACTGAGATGGTCCGATTTGACGTAGTGGACCTCCCCTCCTCCTACAATGCGATCATGGGGAGGACCACGACCAACCGGCTGGGGACTGCCACCCATCAAAACTACCTCTGCATGAAGATCCCCGGGCCGCACGGCGTGATCAACATTCGGGGAGACCAAGACATGGCCTGTGCTCTATACGAGCGCGCCGCTGCCACAATCGGAAGCGTCAACATCATTAAGGCGCCCGGGGGGGAGGCCTCTCCCCCGGAACCAGACATCTCGGCGATACCTCCCGGGAGGCCCTTCCCCAAGCCGCGTCCGGAAGGGGGCCTCCGGAAGGTCCTGCTGTCCCCAGACGACGGGAACAAAACCATCCGAATCGGGGTGGAGCTCCCCGAGGAGCATGCAGCGCAATTAGCAGCTTTCCTGCGGGAGAACTCCGATGTTTTCGCGTGGAAGCCTTCGGACATGCGGGGCGTCGCCCGGGGGGTCATTGAGCATAAGCTCGCGGTGACCACCGGTCACCCCCCCGTCAAACAGAAGCTGAGGAAGCTCTCACTCGAGCGCCAAGAGGCAATCAAGGGGGAGATCGCCCGACTCCGAGAGGTGGGGTTCATTTGGGAGGTCCTGCACCCCGAGTGGCTTGCAAACCCCGTCCTCGTCAAGAAATCGAATGGCAAGTGGCGGATGTGCGTGGACTTTACCGACCTTAACCGTGCCTGCCCCAAGGACAACTTCGCACTCCCGCGGATTGACCAACTGGTCGACTCCACCGCGGGGTGCTAGTTGATGAGCTTCCTAGACGCCTACTCGGGCTACCATCAAGTCTGGATGGCGGAAGGGGACGAGGAAAAGACGAGTTTTATAACTCCCCTCGGAACCTTCTGCTACGTCCACATGCCCTTTGGGCTGAAAAACGCGGAAGCAACCTTTCAGCGCCTCATGACGCTGGTCTTCAAAGATCAAGTCGGCCGCAACGTCGAAATCTACGTAGACGACGCGGTCGTCAAAAGTCCCCGCGTAGCCGCCCACGTCGACGACCTGGCGGAGACCTTCTACAACCTCCGCGCGTATGGGCTGAAGCTCAACCTCCGCGCGGATTGACCAACTGGTCGACTCCACCGCGGGGGGAAGCTCCTGGGTTTCCTCGTGTCCCAGCGGGGCATAGAGGCAAATCCAGAAAAGATCCGGGCGTTCCTGGACATGCCCCCACCGAGCTCCGTCAAGGACGTCCAGCGGCTCTCTGGCCGCTTAGCCGCGCTAAGCCGCTTCGTCTCGCGGTCGGGGGAGCGAGGCCTCCAATTCTTCAAGATCCTCCGGGGGCTCGAGGGGTTCCGATGGACCCCCGAGGCCCAGGAGGCCTTCGACGACCTCAAGAACTACCTCACAAGCCCTCCAATGCTCGTGAGCCCGTCTCCAGAAGAGCCCTTGCTCCTCTACCTCGCTGCGACCCCGGTCGCCGTCAGTGCGGTCTTGGTGAAGGAGCAAGGGGGGCAGCAGCGTCCCGTGTACTACATGAGTGAGGCCCTCCAGGGGGCCAAAACTCGGTACACGGAGATGGAGAAGATCTGCTATGCCCTCCTGATGGCGTCCCGGAAGCTTCGCCACTACTTCCTAGGACACCCCATCACCATCCCGTCGTCCCTCCCCCTGGGGGAGGTGCTGCGGAACAAAGAAGCCACCGGCCGGATTGGGAAGTGGGGGGCCGAGCTCGCCCCATTCTCCCTGTCCCTCACAGGCTGCTCCGCCATCAAGTCACAGGTCCTCGCCGACTTCGTCGTGGAGTGGACTCCTGCCCCGGGCCTGGGGACGAAGACCTCCCTGGGCCGCCCCGACGTAGTGACCATTGGAAACTCATGTTCGACGGGTCGCTGTGCCTCGCTGGGGCTGGTGCGGGAGTAGTCCTCCGGAGCCTTGAGGGAAAGGAACTCGAGTACGCGGCGCGGCTCGAGTTCCCTGCAACCAACAACGTCGCCGAGTACGAGGCTTTGCTCCTCGGGATGAGCCTTGCGCGCTCCCTGGGGATCCGGCGCCTCCTAGTGAAGGGAGATTCTCAGCTCGTAGTTTGCCAAATGGACAAATCTTACCTGTGCCATGACGCAAACTTGAGTCTTTATTTGCAGGAGGTGCGAAAGATGGAGAGGCACTTCGATGGCCTCGAGGCCCGGCATATCCCGCAAAGGGATAATGACTGGGCCGAAACCTTGGCCCGGGCAGCTAGCGCCCGGGAATCGCTCCCCACGGGGGCCTTCCTGGAAATCATCACGAAGCCCTCAGTGGCCTCCCCAAACACGGGCGACGAGCCTCGCGTCCCGGAGGTCGCCGAGATCACCCGGACTCCATCATGGATGGACCCTCTCATCTCCTTCATCAAGGGGGAGGGGGACCCTCCCAACGAGACCGAGGCTAAGCGCCTCCGGGCCAAAGCCCGGGCATATCTCTTGCTGGAGGGGAGGCTCTACAAGCAGGGGGCTTCCGCCCTCCTGCACTGCCTCCCCCGGCCAGAGGGACTCCAACTTCTCGAAGACATCCACGCGGGGAGCTGTGGCTCTCACCTAGCCCCGTGTGCCATCGCAGCCAAGGCTCTCCGGCAGGGCTTCTACTGGCCCACGGTCATGCGCAACGCGCGAGACCTTGTCTCCGCGTGCGAGGCCTGCTAGAAGATGGCCAAGGGTTCGAACCTCCCCCCTGTAGCGCTGCGGACTATCCCCATCACTTGGCCCTTCGTGCGCTGGGGGATGGACCTTCTAGGGCCCTTCCCCCAGCGCCCGGAGGATACAAGTATGCGGTGGTCGCGGTCAACTACTTTACGAAGTGGGTAGAGGCGGAACCCTTGGCCAGCATCACATCCCGGGCCGTCCAGCAGTTTTTCTGGAAAAACGTCGTTTGTCGTTTTGGTGTCCCCCGGGAAATCACCGTTGACAACGGGACCCAATTCGACTCGGCTTATTTACGGGAATTCTGCGAAGGCTTGGGGCCCGTTATCCACTTCGACTTAGTGGCCCATCCCCAGAGCAATGGGGCTGTCGAGAGGGTCAACGGCGTAATCCTACAGGGGTTACGCCGGAGACTCGAGCAGGCCGCTTCTAAGCGGGGTGCATAGGCAGAGGAGCTCCCTAGCATCCTCTGTTCCATGCGCACGACCCCGAGCTGGGCGACGGGGCGTACTCCCTTCTCCCTAGTCTACGGGGCGGAGGCAGTCCTCCCCCCGGAGATTGGCTTCTAGTTGCTACGAGTCGAGCTCCTAGATGGAGCCACGACCGCAGCGTACCAAGCCAACGAGGCCAACCAACGGCTGGAGATCGACCTCGTGGAGGAGGAACGCGACCGAGCGCTCCTCCGCCACGCCATCTATGAGCGCGAGATGGCGTGCGCATACAACCAGCGCGTGAGCGAGAGGGCCTTTCGCCTTGGGGACCTTGTCCTCAAGCGCGTCACAGACCCCCAAGCCCAGGGTAAGCTCTCCCCCAAATGGGAGGGCCCCTACAGGTTCTCCGCGGTCCTGGGCTCGGGGGCTTACAAGCTCTCCAACCTCCAAGAGCAGGAGCTGAAGCACTCGTGGAACTTGCGTTTACTTCGCAAGTTTTACGTCTAGTCTACACAGGCCCGTCCCCTCCCCCGGAGAGTTTACGCCGGAGGGGGAAGGGGGACCTCGTACTCATTGTCCCCTCCCCCGGAGCGGTCACGCCGGAGGGGGAGGGGGACATTGCAATCACCTTTCCCTCCCCTTGCGCGACTTCGCGGGGGGAGGCGTTGTATTTCATTTCATTGTCAATACAACTGGATTCTTCTCTTCAACTGTCTCATTGCAGGTTCTTCACATTACCGCCCCTAACGGCGATGCCCTCCCCACGAGGATGCCCTCCCCGCGAGGACGCCCTCCCCATGAGGAAGTGGGCTCAGACCCAGCAAGTCCCCCCTGTAGAGCGGCTTACGATCAGCCCTCGTGGACTGAGGGTGTAAGCGGCAACCCGGTCCTCCGGGACTGTGGTAATGAGTCACTTTGGGAGACTAGTCCCCTGCCCAAACACTCAAACCCATCATCGGGCACATCCTCCTCCGGGAGTCGACAGTCTCCCCAGCGGGACGTCTCAGGCTTTCTTGGATATTTCTTTCCCGGAGACCTTATTCCCGGCTCCCCGTTCTCACGGCGACCGGATGATTGTCTCTCGGAAGATCTATCCCCGGGAATCTCATCTCAGGCTTTCTCGGATATTTCTTTCCCAGGGACCTTATTCCCGGCTCCCCATTCTCACGGCGACCGGATGATTGTCTCCCAGAAAAATTACGGATTTCTTGGACATTTCTTCCCCGGAGACCCTATTCCCGGCTCCCCGTCCTCACGGCGACCGGACAATTGTCTCCCGGAAAGTTCACCTCCAAAAATTTCTTCAGGTTTTCTCGGATGTTTCTTCCCCCGAGACCTTATTGCCGGCTCCCCGTCCTCATGGCGACCGGACGATTGTCTCCCGGAAGGTCCTTTCCCGAAACCTCGTTTTTGAGTTCTCTAACTTGGAAAAATTCTTATGCTACAGGTCATCTTCACCCCGAGGGCTTTGTCACCCCCACAGCGCGCGGAGCTACCCTCCGGCCCACTGTGGGCGGGGGATAAGGAACCCCAGAGTGTCGACCGCACAATGCATGAGCAAACTTAGCTCATTCTTATCAAAAGAAGTCGTCCAGACCATCCAAGAAAAATGTGAAAAGAAGACTCTCAAAGCAACAAGAAGCAAACATGGCTTTATTAATCATTCAACCGGATGACATCTTCCCCCTCCGATGGGCATCGGAAACGATACAACCCGGGTCATAACCCGAAAGTTCTCTACATCCTAAGGCTCCTACGACTAATAGTCCCGGAGGCCCTCCGCTAGCTCCCGGGCCAGGTCCTGGTACAATGCACGTATGCGGCGCTGAGCTTCCCGGAGCACATCCTCAGGCCATTACTCGTAGCCCGCCGGTGGAAGTATCCGAAGAGGGGGGATCATCCGGGACCCTGGACGCGGAGGGGATAATTCGGCGCGATGATTGTCAAAATTGTCCAAGTGCCACTCCGGATGCCATCTTAACCGGATCGGCTCCCGGACAACATTCCCGCTGCGCTTCCCAGAGATGAGGCATAGCAAGATCAAAGCGGCTTGGACTTCCCCCGGGGGGCACCTACCAGGGCTTGAAGGCCTCGCCCCTGGGGAACTTCTCCCGGACCTCCGCCCGGGAGTAGCCTCTCGGGAATCCTGGTAACAATGTATTCATTCAAGACTTAGAAAAATTTCTAATTCCATTGCATTTCAAAATGTCTTTTTACAAGTGTCCGGTGACGAGGATTGACACCCGGGTCACTTCTAATAAACTTTTGGTTCAAGACAGGTTCGAACCAGACATATATGTGGCGATAAGAACTCAAGCCATTTTGAGCACATCACCATGAGGTCGCAAGCTTTACGCGATCAGGTCGCAGATTTCGTGCGATCAGGCCGACAGCCTTGTGCGGTCAAAAGTTCGTATGCTATACGCGGACTGGATATCCGAGATGTTGCGCGGACAGCCCACATTCCGCGGTCAGAACGTTCTCGACCAGGGTGCTTGGAGTTTATTCGGTTATCCTTATATCAGGATATTCCAAGCATCCCGAGGATTCCTCCACGTTGAAGACCAACCGTCAGAGGTTATTATATGCGGTTATTCATGATTAACACGTGTTAATAACCTCCGTGGAAGTTAACAGCGGTTCTCCAACAACCGCATCTAACCGTTTGATGCAGTTGTCTTCATATGGCACCCTTTCGACCAGTATAAAAAGGTGGCAAAGTACATCAAACGGAGGATCCAAGACATTTGGAAGAACAAGACCCCTAATACAAGTGAGATACAAGGTATCTCAACCACTCAAACAGCCAAGTCTACGGCTTAGATTAGACAATACTTACAAGTCTCCTAGACTTTCTCTCTGTACGCTTATATATAGGGAAAACTTTCGCCTGTAAAGGTTCATTCCTGCTAGTTTGTAAAGCTTCATCACATATAGTGAAATTCCAACAGGACGTAGGGCTTTTACTCCCACCATCGAGGGCCCGAACCTGTATAAATCTCTCTGTGCTCCTGTTCACCATTGTTCTACATACCTTCCCAGAGGGTCATCTTGAAAGGTCTCACAACTACAAATTTTGCATAAGTTCGGCTGAGGACCCCGAGTCCGAATCGTCGACAGCTGGCGCCCACCGTGGGGCCTTTCTCAAGGCGTCCTAATTGAAATCCGGAGGTTCGCCGAAACATGGCTGGAGCATATGATTCCGAGAACGATTTCGATCTCGAGGATTATGCCCATATACCAATGTCTTCTCCAAGCGACCCTGTTCCGATGGAAGAGGTCGAAGGCCAGAATCTTCCACAGGTTGAATCATCTCTCCAAGTCATGTCAATCGACCAGGAAGCAACTGGCGCAAGGTCAGAACCCACAGAGGTTCTTAATGTGCTAGGTGATGAATCCGGCCCGTCATACGACCCCGCTGAGGGAAAATATGATGATAACCCGGAAATTAGCCCAGGAAGGTTCGACCCTGATAACCTTCACCGTCTCTTTGATTTCGAGTCCGACTCGGAACAAACCGAGATGTTTTCCCCATCGGCAACCTCTCTCCCTAGGCAGTTTGCTGCGCTGTCGGAAGAAACCCCCGAACAACAGGCTGCCAGGGAAGAACAAGATCGCAAACGGAAGGAGGATCAAGATCGCAAACGGAAGGAGGATCAAGATCTCGAGCAACAGAACAACGAACTACGCAGAACTGCCCTAGAGGCTCTTCAAGATGCGCAGGCTCGTTACGATGCTGCCCCAAGTTCTTCTCGACGGTCGCGTGGTCGTAGGCGTGACCAGACTCCTTCTTTACCACTGGAGCGGTTCCCAGTGGATGAAGAAACGATAACACCTGGTGCCCCTAGGAGAAGTACCCATGGTCGACTGCGATCTATTGCGGAAGTCATGCGCAATTTTCCTCCTACGGTCACCGATGCGCAGAAACCAGCCTTTTTCAGGATCCTGGCGGAAAGACTGGATGAGGTCGCATCCGAGGCGACCCCAACAGCCTCTTCCCACTCGGTAACACATTCCCGTGAACGGGATGGTCCTCATTCTGGCTCTGGCCGGCGGAGTTACCCGCCGCCCGTACCATCCCGACAGGACAAATACCGGCGAATGCAGGATTCTCGTAGTAGGGATCGAGTTCCTGTTCACTCTCGTTTGGGACCACGAGTAACCTCTCCGTTGCATGAGGTCGCTCGAGACCCAACCGAGAGTCACAGGGCGATTCACGGTCCTTACGTTGGTTGCAAAGCTTTTTCGCCTGGCCTACGAGCAGTCGTTTGGCCCGATAAGTTTCGACCAGGGGCCATTGAGAGGTTTGATGGAACTCAGAACCCATCCGAATTCCTTCAGATCTATATTACTGCCATCCAAGCAGCGGGAGGCGATGACAAGGTCATGGCCAACTACCTGCCTACAGTCCTCGCAGGACCGGCTAGAACCTAGTTGTTTAATCAGCCTGAGGGTTCCATCTACAATTGGGAAATGCTATGCGATGCCATCCTCAGCAATTTCCAAAACTGTTACCAAAAGCCGGGTAAGGAGGACGACTTGCATAGGCTGTGGCAAACTTCGACCGAAACACTTCGGCAGTTTGTCAAGACGTTTGTCGGGGTGAGGAATACCATCCCGAACATATCTGATGGCTTCGTAATCAGGGCATTTAAGCATGCCGTTCGATACCGGAGATTCACTGAAGACTTGCTTATCCACCCTCCTCGATCAGTGGCCGATCTGTTCGACATGGCTGATCGATATTCCGATGCAGCCGAAGCAGTCGAATGGAACCGAATGGTCGACAAGGGGGACCTACCACCCCAACCAGGCTTCAAGGACGCCAGGAAAGAAGATTCAAGCAAAAAGCTGGAGTCTTCACCGGGTGGGAAGTCAAAGAAGTCGAAGAGGAACCGCTCTGGACAGTACCGCGAGGTCGCAGTCGCAGAGAAGCCACCTTCGACCAAAGGTAATAAGTCTTCATTTAAAAGTAAAACTGCCTCTGGTGGTCGGGATTCCGACCAGCCAGAAAAATCAACTAATCCGCAGGAGGGCAAGAAGTGGTGTCCACTCCACAACTCCGCAGGCCACGACCTCAAGAATTGCAGGAGTTGGATGAAACAACTGGACGATTTCTACCAAGGAGTTGGGCCAATGCCAACCTTACCGCCTAAAGAGCAGGCGTGCGGGATTAGAGACGTCGACGGAGACGAAGAAATGGCTTACCAGGTACCTCAAAATCATGTTAATGTCATTTTCGGAGGTTCTTCCTCTTTCGTTTCCAAAAGGCAGTTTAAAACCTTCTGCCGAGAGGTTAACCAAACGGAGACATCCCTTGGTGAACCTGGCCACTTTTGGAGAACTTTATGGAACAAATTGGGGACCAAATTGTTGTTTTCTACTACATGCCATCCCCAAACTGATGACCAAACGGAGGTTGTGAACCACACATTGTCCACGATGTTGCGGGCTATTTTGAAGAAGAACCTGAAGCTGTGGGAAGAGTGTCTTCCTCATGTGGAGTTTGCTTACAACCGTGCACTGCACTCGACTACCAAGGTAAGTCCTTTTCTGGTAGTGTATGGTTTCAGTCCTCATGCTCCAATTGATTTGTTTCCTCTTCCATCATCTGAAAGGGTCAATCTAGATGCTATGAAACATGTTGAGTTTATTCTGAAACTGCATGAGACAACAAAAGAGAATATTGAACGTATGAATGAAAGATATCGTATTGCTAGTAGTCATGGTAGAAAAGAATTGATATTTGCTCCTGGAGATCTTGTTTGGCTACACTTGCGTAAAGACCGCGTTCCTAAGTTAAGAAAGTCTAAATTGATGCCTCGTGCTGATGGTCCTTTTAGGGTGCTAGAGCGTATAAACGATAATGCATATAAACTTGAGTTGCCCGCAGCTTTCGGGGTTAGCCCCACTTTTAACGTTTCAGATTTGAACCCATACTTGGGAGAAGAAGATGAGCTTGAGTTGAGGACGACTCCAATTCAAGAGGGGAGGATGATGAGGACATCACTCCTATGGATGCGTCAACTTCTCCAACACTGCTTGTGCAAGGACCAATTACAAGGGCACGCGCACGTCAGCTAAATTACCAGGTGAGCTCGTTCCTAAGTTTATGTGAAACTACCATAGAGGGCAAGTTACTACCTAATGATATTGTTCTTGTACTTAGGAATCATGGTTTGGATTAGTGAGGATGTCACGACGCACCGAGACGAGCCAAGGTTCGAGTTGATCCCGAGATGGACGCCGGTTCGGACTGCAGCGACACGTCTGTCTTCAAACGGATGCCCAGGCCACGTACGAAGTCCGTTTTTGACGTTCTACCACTCACGGAAAGCTTAGGAGATAAGATTTCCAGCGCATCTGGTCCCGCCACTAAACCCTTTCCAAGTCACCAGGAATCGTCCAAACAGTGCGCGCGAGACAGAGTCGGACTGGTGCTGCGTCACCTCTTTTTGGGCCTTCGGCCCATGTATCTTAGTTAGGGTGCGACCTAAACCCTAGCCGCCGCCTCTCTCTCTCTCATATACATACTCCGTAGCCGTCACAGGGAAACTTGGGTTTTTCTTAGATTATTCTGCCTTTGCAGTTTCGCCGTAGATCGGTTTGTGGAACCCCAACTTGTGAGCTTAAATTCAATTTGATTTGCAATTTCCAGATTGCTTCTTCTACGTTTTTGCTTGTGCTCTCAATTCGCTTGCAGGAATTAGCCTTCTTGGAGAGGTCAACTGCGTCTTGGCACGGTTGATAACCAACGGAGAAGTGGTGTAGCGATTGTTGGGTTTGATCAGTTCTGATTGGAAGCCGGATCGTCAACGTCGAGATCTCCACCAAATCGACTTATCATCTATCTGACGGAAGATCGAGCACCCCGTGTTTCATCAGCGAGTTGGTGATTTTTGAGGATTTCTTGCGCTGCTAGTTTCATCTCCCGGAGAGCGAATTCATCCTAGGCATCCTTGCCCATTATGACTTAGAATTGGTTAATCTCCATCGCAATTCTATTCTGATCCTCACTGTCTTTCAGCATTTGTGCGAGGCATATGTTGGGGTTTTGCGCAGCATTGCCCTTTTCTGCCAGTTTTATTTTTTGGTGTGGTCGAAAAGCTCCAATGCTTTTGGGTGTGTCTACTTCCACTTGCGGGAGAAAAAAGACTACCCATACCTCCCCCTCTACGACTCTGCCATGGATGGAGCCAACGGTGGTTCTATTGCTTGGCTCTTGAAGAGAGCCATCTTTGCTTCGAAAACCATCGACTAGAGAAGAGCGTAGAGCGGGATGTTGCCCCTCCACTCGACGACGAGCAAAAGAGGCAGGCCTAGGTGATCCTTCACCTGGTCAACGAGGGTCTCAGCTCTCGTGATGTGATCTAGGACTTTGTGAAGAACCGGATCAACCCTCTGAGGAAGAGGGTACATCCTGCCTGGGAGGTCAGGATAGCAGAGGACGGCTCTAGGGATTGTCACCCTGGTAATTGTCCTATCACTCAAATTGATATATTCTTTTAGTTCGTTTTTTATTTATCTAAACTGAAGCGTTTTTGGAAAATTATTGACTGTCTTTTTCTTGATAGTTCTGCCAACTTCTGAGGTCGACAGGAGGACAAACTCCCTCCTGAAGGCCTACAATGTGGTCGCAGAAGGCGATATCAATGTGCCGAGACCGGAGAGCATGGTTAGCCACACTAACGACCTTTTGCAGGCGCGTCGAAAGGTACTTCTCTTTCAGAAAGTATACACATGTTTTATTTCGAACAAGAGTTACCAAAGAAATTCATTTTGTTTTACACAGCTATTGGAGTGCCAGGTAGGCCAGAAGAGGCGAGTTGGCGATGATGTAGGACCCTCAGGAGGTTCTACATCGAAGAAATTGAAGAAGGCCCCTTCTGTGACCAAAAGTTTGGCCAAGAGCAAGGGTGGATAAACTGCTCATCTCTTTTTCAAAAAGGCTGCGAGTCCATAGCCATCAGCTGCACGGCCTTCATACACACAAGCCTCTATTCCGCTGGTCATGGCCTTAGCAGCCTCTACTGAGGTGATCGCAACTCCATCTGTGGCCACATGTATCCCTGCGACCACGACAGTAAGGGCAACGATGAGAGCTCGAGCCCTGCTGTGGTCAAGTCGAGAACTAGTCCCTCAGCTGCGAGGGTTGTTTCAGTAAGGACCCCTACCCCTCAAATTTTGAAAAATATGACTAGGAACTATCTCATGGTAGTATAGGGAGAGGGGAGTGATGTGTAGGAGGAGACAGAGTCTTCCTTATTTGTTTTGAGGAAGAGATTCAAAGTACACGATGATTCCTCGCCAATGGCGCTATCCTCGCTTTTATCTCCCAAGGGTAGATCATCGAGTTCCCAAAATCTTCTGAGACTCAGCATCAAGTAAATACATATTTCATCTCTAACTAAGCCTTATCACTTAGTTAGGTATAATCTTATCCAAATTTGCGACGATTTGGACTTGGGGTCCTTAGCCGATCTTAGGCAAATTTGTGAGTTGCAGGACCTTTCAGGGCGCTCCTCTAGAAAGGTAGGATGAGTCAAGTTTCTAGAGGCACAAGAGATTTTATACAGGTTCGGGCCCTCGATAGTGGGAGTAATAGCCCTACGTCCTGTTGTGATTTCACTATATATAATAAGAAGTTTTAAAGGAGGGTAGAAGAGATGATCACAGGCGATGATCTCTTCTGTGTTAGTGTCTACCTAACTATATCTAAGTCTTCAGGTTTGTTGAATGCCTGGAAGTGCTTGACTAAATTAACCGCCCTTAGAACGTGCATTGACTACCTGTTTATACTGGACAAAAGGGCGCCAATGCGAAACGGCCTTGGACAGTTGTTAAGATGCAGTTTTGTTAACCGCACTTAACTCTCATGCAGGCTTAACACGTGCAATCAAGGGATAACTGCACATGTTAACCTCCTGGCAATTGTCCTCATACGTGGAAATATCTTCATGATTCTTCGGGATATGCTGGTTCCAAGAGTTAAGCCTTCCCGACTTGTTCTACTTGCAGATAATCAACGATCCTCTGACCGCATACTGCCCACATCTTCTTGATCGCGCACTGTCTGTGACCTCATGATCACGCACGGGCTACGATCATGCAACATTCTCGTGTCCGCGCCCTTTGGGTCGCCCGAGACCATAGCGACGAATTTACAGACACACGACCAATCTGATTCTGTCTTAAACCTAACGTGTATCACTTTGAACTAGCTTGGGTGATAATCCTCGTCAGCTAGCCCCCAAATTTGAAGAAAATAAAAGGACATATTTACTTCAAATTTTTATTCTGCATGGAATTACGAACCCGGCGTTTTAACTTCAAAATGACTGTTCCACCGTGTGACGGTTCATATCCTGAGAAAAAAACCTGAGTTTTTCTTAGTTGGTAATGATGACTTTGGCGACTCATCGTGATGGCAACCGTAAGTGCGGTTTAAGAACCCAAGACGTGTGTGGAAACGAAGCGATGCCCTCAGGCCTATAAATTGAAGAGCCTTTTGGTTCTTTGTGCTCACGAGTTGCTTCACCACGACTAGGTCTTTTCTAGAGCAACTTCTCCTCTCCAGTTACTCCCTCTAAGCCTTAGTTCTTGTTCTGATGGCAGATCAAGACCCCAAGAACGTCATTGAGATTGAGAGTGATGAAGAAGAAGTGACACTCGAGCTTGACCAGGACTTCCAGAAGGTAAGTCTTTTCTAGAGCTTTTGGTTCAAGTCATCATTTCACATCCTGATCGCCTCCAAATGCATTTTGGAAATTTACAGGTGACTGAGGAGCTGATTCCCCCAAGGAAGAAGCCAAAGGTTGAAGAGGGATCCTCCAGTGGAGCTTCATTCATGGGTGTGGGGATGCATCATTGCACTCTCTTTCCTTGTCCCATGTAGTTCTTCCTATCCATGCAACTCGGCAGGTTGAACCCTCATCTCCACCTTTGGAGATCCATAATAATACTTCAAAGCTCCTTTCTTCTGCTCAGCTTTCTCCTTTGCGATCAAGCGATCCCCAGCTTTTGTTGGGTTATCAATTTTTTGGTGGGAAGGTTGCACTCCCGCGACTAGATGGTCCTCAACTTTTGTCGAGTGATCTACTTTCTGGGAGAAGCGCTTCATCCTCTGTCGCGCCCCGAAACTGGGACAACGACTACTCCTGTAGAGACCTAGCTCGCTGCAGCTAGTCCCTTATATGCATAGCATACACATACCCTTGACTTCCTAGGATAAGTCAAGCACAGGAGTATATCATATTGCAACAGAGTCACTTACAAAATATTTAAGCAGTGTGCCCTGCTGGCCTTAATATTACATAAGAAGATTACAATGCCTTCACGGCATACATGGTTTAGCAAAATAACATCTACACAGCAGAAGGTAGGTGACCCACCCACAAAGAGAAGTGGACGGCAGAACAACACACATCAGGGAAATGACGGGACTGACGCTCCTCCGTCTGGATCCACGAAGTACTCCATGCCTTCGTCTTGGTTGTAGAATGCTCCGTCTACTGAATTGTAAGTTGCAAGAGTGAGCACTTTCGTACTCAGCAAGTCATAGGTAAGAGTAGATACATATAGTAGAGATGATATGAACCTAGACTAGTCAAGAATTATGGATGTTTGTAAAATAATCTTTCTCTTTCCTGGCTCAACTCATGGCAGCACCTTTCTATAATATAATATCGTCATTCATGTTCACTAAATTATAGCACTACCGCGACACGTCAACACATGACCGCCCACGGCAGCACTCCTTATCATGACAACACATGTCATTTGGGTAATCTTGATTTAATATATTTTATTTAGAAAATAATACTTGTGTCACACCCCGTGGATTTAATCCACCGCAGCAGACTCCTAAAACTCGGGAGCACGAAGTATTCGAATACATTTTTAACTCTGCAGAGAGGTACCAATTTACCCGCAAGATATTCCACTTTCAAGCCCATCCTATCAGAATGATTGGACCCCTGACTCACTTCATACTGTGAGCGGCAAGGTGGAGATAACAGGAACTTTTGTTATGTTTCACTTACAATTCACCCCTGACCCTGCAGTTTTCTTCACACAAACCGCAGTTGTGGCGGGCTATACCCCCACCCATAAGCCTCTTCCCATTACTGGGTCAACGTGCTTGATCAAATCACATTCAGTGATATGTGGAGGAGCTGAACCCCGTGAGTTTAGTGTATTACTTTCCATCTCATGCAGGGGTTTCATGTACGATTCACATAAGTACTTGTTCAGGCCTGTCCCATACCAGGCTTGCGGTTAGCACGTTTGTTCATGCCACTAGACGCACAACACAAGGTTCTAGTCCTTATATGCCAGTGACCAGACCATCCACAACCCTGCACCTTCAGTGCCTGCACATCCTTTGCAGTCTAGCACCTCCAGTGCTACCACCATTCCATACCATTTCCTGGTCACGGCTAGGGTTTTATTTCATGAATATAAGTATATAAATATATAATAGTTCATGGCTCAAAACTTGTTTATTTCACATTTCACAGATAACCAGTCCAGTACTGCCAATTCATAAATCAACCATTTTCAATCTTTCTCATGCAATATTATCTATATTCAAGGTTATGTTATAGCAACTCTTAAAATATAGGTTCGAGATGACCAAGAATATAACTTGCCTTCCGCGTCGTAAAATACAGCAGTTGATGTCGGGTCAACAGTGAAGTCCTCGAACTGGGGCTCTTGATCTGCTCTCCAATCAAACAAATAACCAATAATCACAATCTTTTCAATACATTATTATACTATATGCAATAATGCAAAGATGAAGTCTTGATGATTCTGAAATGATTTGGTTAGAAATTGATTAGGATTAGGTTAGTTGTTGAAGGTTTACAAGGTTCCAAATGTCTCAAAATATTAGAATGGTATCAAGGTTGCGACTGGTTCACTCAAAAACAGCGAACGTCTTTAGGTCGACATTCGGTTCAAGGCATCGACATAGGGTCGATGGATGATAGAGGGGTTATCTCAACTTGTGGCAGTAGAATAAAATGTAGAGCACAACTCCACAAGTCTAAGGGACAAGGTTATTTCCAGTTTGCACAACTGAAAAGAGGTGAAAAGAGCTAATGCCACTGGCTGACATGCTCTGGCATTGATCTTGACATGGCCAGAAACTAGGGCTTGCCATATCTTTTGATCTAGAGCTCCAAATGATGCACCACTTTGTCTGGGAGATAGGCATTGATAACAGGAACAAATCATTCAACAGGATCCAAGGCTGAAAATGGCTGGAAAATGATGAAAACCAGCGAAGAAGTTGACTGGCCTGGAGTACCTGCAGCACAAACAGTGCAGCAACTAGGGCATAGCCATAACTCCTGTTCTAGGCCGAATTAGGGGTCGTGGTAGAAGACAAAGTTGCTCAAAATGGTCCAAAACATCTAGATGGCAAGGTGGTTTGAGTTGGAGTGGCTGAATTTAGAAGATATTGGCTGGAGGAAGGATGAACTCAATCCTGATTTGGGTATTTCTGTTCTAGAGCAACTGAACTCGAGTCCTTGCTTGAGGAGGGTCTCTGGGGCATAACAAAGCTAGGTGTGAAGTCAATTTAACTGGAAAATCACCACAGAGGCTTAACGGCGATTCCCAGTTTGCATGCACGATGTAAATTTGGGGTTTTCCAAGTTTTAGCAAAATTGGTGATTCTGGTTGCTTAGATGTGTTCCACACAGTCCATTGATCATGTTTGGTCATAGGCTCGAGAGCTAATTTGGTTTAGTTAGGGATTAATTGCTCGCCGGAGGTTTTTGGGGAAACCGGCGATCACCGGCGACAGAAGGCAAGAGAACTCGATTCCAAGCTTAGATACACTCAAGAGGGGATGGGAAACTTACTGGGAGGCTTGGATTGCTAAGGGGAGCAACGGGTGAGGCTGGCACCGAGAGCTCCGAAAATGGCTCACCGGGGAAGAAGATTTCATCGCGGAGCTGCGAGCTTAGGTGGTTTCTGGCGCTGGGTGAAGATGCAACGGCTACAGAAGGCTTTATATAGGCACGGGCGAGGCAAAAGGGCCGACAATTTGGAGTGTTGCTGCCACGAGGTGACTTTGAAGCGACGGGACGGGGTGGTGATGGCGAGGCGACTGACGGCGCGGCATTGCAGCTTTGCAGCTGGACGGTGCAGGTGCAGGCGACGAAGGCAACGGCGAGGAGACATCTAGCTCGAGCATGGCTGCGACGTGTCGAGCGTTCTCTGCGGTGTTGCGCTGCTGCAGCTAGCGCGCGCGCTGTGCGCGGGGAAAACTGGCAGCGATTGCGCGGTTGAGGTGGCTTCCACGGTGGCGAACGGCGAGGGCACACATGGCGGCAGGGGCACAGGCGACTGCCACGGCGGAGTGAGCACGGCAGCTGGTCGAGGTCGCGCACAGGAGGTTCTCTGGTCGTGCGCAACTGGTCGAACAGGGACTGGAAAAGAAGGCTCGGGCTGATTTGCAATTTTGAAACTTGCTCCAGGGACTGATCTGCGAGTAAAAGTTTGAATAGGAAAAGGATCTGATTGCAAATCTGGAGATCTGGAGGGCTGATCTGAAATCTGATTTCAGGAATGAGTTGCATAAGATTAATGGAACTCATCTAGCCAAAGTTTGACAAGATCGGGCAAGATCTGGAGGGTTTCGACAAAAGTGGGGAAAACGACTTTAGGGTAAAACAGGGTAATTAGGGTTTCAAAAACGGCGAGGGTCGAAACTTAGGTTTAGGGCAGGATTTGGAAATTCTTCCAGAAGGGAAAAATGTTTAAAATAGTGAATGGGAGATATTCACTGAATCAGATCAAAGTTTGGAGGTGATTTGCAACATTTTGCCTTTTCAGGCTTCTGGAAAATCTGGAAAAGGACTGATCTGCGATAAGAGTCTAGATGATGAAATCTTGCTGCCAACTTTTGGAGTTAGTTGAGGATATACCTAGGAACATATTCCAGTGGATACTTGAGTCTGGATAGGGTTAAATCAAGATAACTCAATTATCTGGAAACTGGGGTACTTAGGGTAAATCTGGATTTCCTGTTTTCGAAAACAGAAAGAGACTTAGATACTGGGAGTTAGGGTTAGAATTCAATCTGGCTCCTGAAGACTTTTAGGTTTAGGTTAACTGATAGATCAAATCTGGCAAGTCAGATCTTGACTTGGGGTCACAGGATAGATTTTGGAGATTTAGGGCTAGAACAGAATAAAGCTGAGGCTGATTTAGTTGATCTAGAAGAGACATATGCATGCATGACTTTTAAGAAAGAAACTTTTCACCCCAAAACTCAGGATGTTACATCCTCCCATCCAATCTTACTGCGAGGATTGGTAATTATTTCCATTCTCTCGGCTGATCATTTTATCTTGTAAAACTAACGCATACATGCTATGCAGGAGACGAAAATTTCTGGAGCCCCCAGCAATTAGCCTACTGGAGTCCAGCCTCTTTTTGGTGAGAGTGTTTCCCTTGAGCAAACTCTCCAAAAAGAAAAAGAGGCACTAGAGAAGAAAACCGAAGAAATGTCTTTGTCCATTCTGCATCTGGCATAATGTTTTGACAACTCCTGCGAAGAGCCGCACCAATTCCGCTTGGAGAGGGACTATGCTCGATAGTAGCTAGAACTCTCCGATATAATAAGGAATAATAGCGTTTTTTTGATTTGGGATGATGTAGATAGGCTTAGAGCCATTGCCAATTCTCTAAGGGCAGCCAGTGTTGATCCCACTGATGTTAATATGTCCCTAGGAGAACTTTGTAAAATGCTATTAGACTAGGTTGACGCTTTGGTCGCTTGTGTCCCTTTTGTATATAAAGATTTCCAGAAATAAAGAATTTCTGTTGCTTCCATACTTGATCTCTTATAAGGATTATGTAGAAACTTATAATCCAAGTTAAGGCTCTTTACATGCTGTGAACAATAATTACACGAGAATGCTTCTGCGACCAAAAATACACAAATAAACTCTTGTCCGAAATTGGCTTAGTTCTTCGGTCTTAGAATAGCACTAAGACCATAGGCTGCGATCAGAACTAGAGTAACGATCAGCAAACAGTTCTCCAATCTCAGAATAGCATTGAGACCATAGACTGCGATCAAAACAATCACAGAACAACAGTCTTTTGACCATACAACGACCACACCTATTAGGACCACACATATCCGTTATTATCACAGGATTACGTTGCGATCAGTATAGAGGCTATAAACTTATTCCACGGCCATAAAGAATTATTCCCATAATAAAGATGTAGGAATTTCCAATATTTTTATCTGTACCATAGCCCCCGAATGCGAAATAAAATGAAAAACACATTTCATTTCAGATTTATTACTGGGTATGGATAACAGGTTCCAAGAGAAAGGACACCCATTAGGGGAAATTAATGAAATACTCGGCGAAAGGTTGTCTCGGACATATAAAAGGAAGAGGTAGCTTACTGGAGAAGCCAAAAACCCTTCGTTGCCTTAGATCCTCCTGCCGCACAAAAACCCTCTTTTGCATTCCTCGTCTTCGTCGTCTCCAAAGTCACCACCTTTCTTCCCAATCCTTCGCAAGAAATGGCATCCTGGAGCCGATCCACTCACCATACAGAAGAGAGCCTGGTGGCACTAGAGAAGGAAGAGATTCTCCCCCACGGCTGCTGATCAACTGGCGGCCAGCGGGGAAGGATCAAGAAACCCCAATTGTCCAAGAGAGCAAATTGGTGATCTTCAAGGAGTACTTGCGCTGCGGGTTCTGATTACCAGAAAGTGAGTTTCTGCAGGGAATCTTGGACCATTACGAGTTGGAGTTAGTAAATCTCCACCCAAATGCAGTCCTTATCTAGGCAATTTTTCAACACCTCTGTGAAGCCTTTGTCGGAGTGCTTCCAAGCATGGAGCTTCTCCGACGCTTCTACTTTTCGCCATGGTCAAAGAGTGCCAATGCCGCTGGGTGTATCTACTTCCGTATACGGGAGAAGAAGGAGTACCCATTCTCGCCCCTACGGGACTCTGTTCATTGCTGGTACCATAAATGGTTCTACTGCACCCCTCTGTCGGAGAGCGAACTATGGTTCGCGAACACCCGATCGGAGAAAGCCAGTGAGTTAGACTCCCTTCCCGTTCTGAGCACAGAATAGAAGAAACAAGCCCAAGCTATTCTTCACCTAGTCTAGCAAGGCTTGACCGCGCGTGATATCATACGCGACTTCGTGAAGAATAGGATAAGCCCCCTGCGAGAAAGGGCACATTCGACTTGGGAACTGAAGTCCATGGCGGATAGCACCATGGACTATAACAACGGTATGTCCTTTAATCAACAGAACAAACATTTTTACTGATTAAAAGACATTGCATTTGTTAACATGCTTGTTTGTAATACAGAGCTATCCTTGTCTGAGATCGAGAAATGGACAAACTACCTCCTTTGGGCGTATAATGCCGCTGTGGAGGGAGTTAAAAGATCGCCTCGCCCCCAGAGCTTGATTAGCACCGGTGACGATCTTAAACAAGAACGTCGAAAGGTATAATTCCTTCAAACAAGCTCTGTTGGAAACCATCCATTTGTCTCGCATTACCAAAAACATGTTGAATAATATAGCTTCTAGGAAAATTTGCTAAGGCAATGTGTCCAAGTGAGGACGTTGGTCCTTCGGGACTACCGACTGCGAAAAGGGTGAGAAGGACCCCTTCAAAGCATGAGGCGAAGGAGTCCGCTCCCAAAAAATCCAAGAAGATCCTGGGAGAAACTTCTTCGTGAAAGAAAAATGTTACCGCGAAAAGTACTGCGGTAAGATTTTCGATACCTCCTGTAGCCCCAAGTACGGGCGGAAATTACTTCTTCGTCGTACAGGGTGAAGGGAGCGAGGATGAGGAAGACCATGTTCCTCTCGTTCATCACAAGAGAAAAACCACTGACCTCCTAGCAACAAGCGTCCCAGAGAGGTCGGCTTCCCTTCTGGTCGACGGAATCTTGTCCCTGACCGTAGGGACATAAATGGCTACAGCGGGCCTCGTGACCACTGACAATCCTGTGGTTTCGAGTGGAGCCCTGGTGCATGAGGCTCATGAGGCCCCAAGACTTGCAACACCTCCTCTACCGATAGAGGGTGTGACTGTGGTAAAAAATCCTCACAATCTTGCATGTTTTCATTCCTCTGTGCACACCCATTGAATTATATTCATACAGGGAGAAGAGGATACAGTCCTTTTCAAGAGAAGGAAAATGAGGACAGAAGAGGACTCTTCCCCGAGAGCAGCCATCAAGCATCTTTCTCTTGGGGGCACATCATTGAAACCCAAACCATGGGTGGGGTTTCGAACAAAGTAAGGACTTCTGGTATTGCCATCTAAATATGACTGACGGGAGGCATCTTCACCTTACAATGTGTTTGTCTGTCTGTAGGCACAGGGATGCTGCACCCAGTACCCCGGCGACCTCGACAAGTCATGGTACACCCATTGCAGAGGTCGCGGGAGAGCCAAGTCCGATCCCCATGGCTAAAGAGGTTCTTCGGGCCATAGTGGATGGAATGGCAGAGGAAATCCGATCCCAAGGGACGGAAACCGAAGTCCCTATCATGGAGGGGGAGCCACAGGAAAAATCATCTGCTACTCCTAACACAGACAAAACAAGTCCTGAGGTTAGACCTCACGCTAATGTTGAGAGCGATTCGATCAGCGATTACATAGAGGTATGAACAACTCTTCTTTTTATTTTCCAATCCGCAAAAAATTCGGGAACATTCAAGTCTCAAGAGCAATATCGTGTTCCAGGACTTGACCCGGGTGGCGACCAAGTCAACAGCTATAGCAAAGCATATTGAGGTCGTGCAACGGGAGATCAGCCGGCTACAACAGTGAGTATAGTGCTCTTTATTCATGTTAACTTGAATCCGTATTTAAGCGTAACTGATCGTTCTTCTTACTACAGAGAAAATGCCTTTCTAAACAAGAGCATGGCTGATCGAGAGAATTAAGAAGAAACTGTAGCTACGAGATACTCTTCTCTGGAGAAGGAACTTTGCGAAGCGCAGTCAAAGCTTTCTTGTAAGTGTACTTCCGACCAAAAGAAATCTTCTCATCATACAAACTTCACTTATAGTAAATGTTCACTGTATTCATACAGCACAAGAGGTTCAAATAAACCATCTTTCAGAAGAAAAAAGAAACCTTCAGGCGACCATCGAGTTACAAAGCTCCAAAATTGATACCGCTAGTCTGGAAAATGATGGTCTAAACGAGACAATCTCCTCTTGTAGCGGTATTCAATTGAACATCTTCGAAAAGCTGAAGATGGTGGCTACTCTACTAAAAGCAGACGTTGTCGAGTCGCAAAAGGACAATCCAAGCCTTAGAGAGTTAGCTACACTGGTCGCGGCCCAAACCGAATCACTCCTCAAGTATCTTCCTGAAGATACCAAACGGCAGGAAGAAGTGCTGAGGCCAAATGTCAGATCTGTAGCCTCTGCCATTCTCTGTAGATTACGATTCCACCACGGCCCAAATTTGAATCTAAAGCCGGTGGTAAGAAATGTTGAGATTGAGAGTGATCGATTTGAAGCCATCTCTGAAGAAGTCAAGCCTCTAGTCGAAGATCTACTGAAAGAGTTAGGCCTTGTTTGATTTATGGTAATGATTTCTCTTAGTAATTATACCTGCGAAATTATATTTATAACATGCAAATGCGTGCCTTAAATTTTTGGAAAAGAATGATACTTTCTTCATCTCACAGTATGACCATATCCTCTTAGCCCCCTCCAGAAATCATAAATACTGAAGGTTTAGTATTATAATTTCAGGAAGAATATGGGCATTATGAATACCCAAGAAATGTTTTAACTTAGATAAAATCATCCGATCGAACCGATATGAACCTCAATACAACATCTGACCCTATTACGAACTGGCAGCCACTCGAATGATCAAGAACATGCCAGTAAGTCCCGTGTGCATTGAGAAATGGCTTATTGAGGGATGTCTTATCTGGATGCGACCATGAGATCGGCCAATGAATCCAGTTAAGATATTTGTAGCAAGATGATCATCAGCGATTAGCCCCCGAGCCAGGCTCGGTATAAGTATGGCAAAAGAAAACGGACATAACATGAGCCGAAGAAGAGTAATCACAAAGTTTTTGTTAAACCATGCTAATTGGTTAAGATTCTACCGTCCTCCATTGCTAACCGAGCCGATCTTGGTCGCGGTACCGAAACAACAACGTAAGAGCCTTCCCACTGAGGAGAGAACTTATTGCGGTTAGACTGGTTTTGTATTTTTCGTAAAACCAGATCACCCACGTGAAGACTACGCGGCCGCACCCTTCTGCTGTGATATTTTTGCAAAGCCTGCAAATATACCGCTGACCGTATCAACGCTAGACCACGCTTTTCTTCGATGATGGTTAAATCCTGAGTACGTTGTTCGATCTGATCAATCTCGTCGAATTGATCTGTTCGGACAGAACCAATACAGATTTTCGTAGGTAACATTGCCTCGGCACCGTATACCAACTGGAAAGGTGTCTCACCAGTGGCCCGACTACAGGTAGTGTGCAGTGCTCATAGAACGGAGTAGAGTTCATCCACGCAAGCCCCCGAGCGCATCTTAAGGCAATCGAAAACACGTTTCTTGATGCCTTGTAATATCTGCCCATTGGCGCGTTCGACAGCACCATTGCTCTGTGGATGAGCTACAGAAGCAAAGCACACCTTGGTTCCAATATTATCGCAATAGTCCAAAAAGAGGCCGCTAGCAAATTGGGAACCATTGTCAGTGATGAGATGATTTGGAAGACCAAATCGAGTAATGATGTTCCTATGAAAGACTTCTCTACCGCAGCAGTGGTAACATTATGGACTGGCTCAGCCTCAATCCATTTTGTGAACGTGTCAATGGCTACGAACAGAAATTTGTAACCATTAACAGCATGTGGCATAGGTCCCACAATATCCATCCCCCAGACCGCGAAGGGCCACGCTAATGGGATAGTTTGCATGGCGTATGCGGGCTGATGAACCTGTCTGGCATGAAATTGACACTAGGGGCATGTCTTGACCAAATTCTTGGCATCATCGAGTGCCAAAGGCCAGAAAAAACCCTGTCGGAAAGCTTTTCTGACCAGTCTGCGAAATGATGAGTGTGCGCCACACACACCGTCATGGATCTCATTCAAGAGGGATTTACCTTCCTCTTGAGAAATACAACACATGAATACTTCTTGAGTACCCTTCCTATACAGAACCCCTTCTATAAGCTTGTACAGGCGCGCTTTTCGAATCAATAGATCGCTTTCGGTTTCGTCCTTGGGCAAGGTCCCATGTTCGAGATAGACCCTCAATGGATGAGTCCAATCGATAGACCCTCAATGGATGAGTCCAATCCCCTTCTTGTCCAAAGTTGTTAACGAAGGCTGTTACGTGGTCATCTTCAACTGTAGTCATGATCGAAGGATGCTCTAAGTGTTCGACGAACACCCCTACCGCAGTAGATGTACGTGAGGACTCAATTTTAGATAACTGGTCTGCGAGAATATTGTCCTTTCGCGAGATGTATTGGACTTCGAAATGACTAAAGTGCTTTTCCAATCTCCTCACCTCCCCCCAGGTAATGATCCATTGTCTCATCGGAGGTGCTGTACTCCTTGTTTACCTGGTTTACGACTAGCTGTGAGTCTCCCCTCACCACTAATCGATGGATTCCGAAGAATTTTGCTGCCCGGAGCCCTGCAATAAGACCTTCATATTCTGTTGCATTGTTAGTCGCAACAAAATGTAATTGAATGACATACTTGAGTTGATCGCTTTGAGGCGTTACTAAGACATCTCCAGCCCCCGAGTGTTGGAAACTTCGAGAACCGTCAAAATACATCGTCCAATGGTCGGTACACGACAAGTCTTCAGACTCTTGCTTTGGAGGGTCAGGGTTAGTCCATTCGACCACAAAATCCGCAAGGATCTGATACTTGATCGCAGTGCGAGGGGTGAAATGGATGTCAAATGCTCCAAGTTCCATAGTCCACTTCGCAACTCGACCAGATTTCTCTGGGTTTCGGATAATATCTCCCAAGGGGAAGGACGAGGGCATTGTAATTTTATGTGCTTGAAAGTAATGTCGTAGCTTGCGGGAAGCCATCAATAGCGCGTAAAGTATCTTCTGGACCTCAGGGTGACGCTCCTTAGGACCATGAAATACCTCGCTTACGTAATAGATGGGTCATTGCACACCCTCTCTCACTGCGATCAGAACAACGCTGATCGCATGTTGTGTGGCCGCCAAATAAAGAAGCAGTTGTTCCCCTACGACTGGGGAAACCAACACCGGCGGACTAGATAAGTATGCTTTAACCTCCTGGAATGCTTTCTCGGCTTCATCCGACCAAGCAAAACCATGGTGTCTACAGAGAGCTTTGAAGAAGGGTAATCCCCTTTCGCCTAGTCGTGATATAAATCGACTCAAAGCCGCCATGCGACCTGCTAGGCACTGGACGTCCTTCATGGTCGAAGGAGACCTCATTTGCTCGATGGCCCTGATTTTCTCGGGATTAACCTCTATTCCTCTAGAACAAACGAGAAAGCCCAACAGTTTACCAAATGAAACCCCGAAGAACACTTTTCTGGGTTTAATTTTATTCCAAATCGGTTTAAATTACAAAAGGTTTCAGCAAGATCATCTAAATGAGACAAGCTTTTCAAGCTTTTTACAACCAAATCATCTATGTAAGCTTCAAGATTACGCCCCATCTGGGAAGAAAAGGTCTTTTGCATCAAGCAGTGGTACGTGGAACCGGCTTTCTTGAGACCAAATGGCATTCGGACATAGCAGTAGGTGCCAAATGGTGTAATGAAGGCAGTCTTCTCCTAATCTTCTTCTGCCATGCTAATTTGATGATATCCTGAGTAAGCATCTAGAAAACTCATCAGTTCGCAACCCACAGTTGAATCGACCAACTGATCGATGCGGGGAAGGGAAAAATCATCCTTCGGGCAGGCATTGTTTAGACTGGTGTAATCGATGCACATGCACCACTTACCATTTGACTTACGGACCATAACGGGATTTGCAAGCCATTCCGGATGTTCGACTTCTCGAATGAACCCGGTTGCTTGGAGCTTGTTTAACTCTGCGCGGATAGCTTCTTGCCGATCAATAGCAAAGTGTCTAAGCTTCTGTTTTATTGGTCACTGTCCAGGTCGAATTGCTAACCTGTGCTCAATTACCTCCCTTGGGACACCGGTCATGTCGGATGGTTTCCACACAAACACATCTGCATTAGCCCGGAGGAAGGTAATGAGTTCGAGTTCCTATTTGTCGTCCAGGCCTGACCCAATCCAAATTGTTCTAGATGGATCATCTGGGCATAATGGAACCAATTTTAGCTTTTCCTCTGGTCGAGGGTCGACTTTGATCGTATCCGCGCCTGTGGTGGTAATCTTGACATCCCGAAGGGGAAGTTGATCCACGAGCTCCAGTGATAAATGATCTCAAGTCAATGTCACATTGCGACTACCTCAGACCGAGATTACGCCTTGGGGGCCAGGTAACTTGCTGCACTGATAGGCATAATGCGTCGCCATCATAAATTTAGCGAGAGTTGGCTTGCCAAAAATCGCGTTATAAGCCGAATCACAATCAATTACATCGAAAGTAACTAATTCTGTTCGGAAATTATCCGGTTCACCCAGCGTGAGCGGGAGCACCACCTGTCCCATTGGCATCATCGAGGGACCAGGAATTATCCCATAAAATGGATGGATTATGGGTTTAATATTTGAATGAGGGATTTGCATCTCGTCCAATGCCTTGACCAGTAAAAGGTCCAAGGAACTTCCTCCATCGATCAGGACCCTTTCGACTCTTGCGTTACTGATGATTGGGGTAATGACCAGAGGTAATCTCAGTGGTTGAGTAAGCCCAACGGGACAATCAGAGCGATGGAATGTCAAAGGAGTGTCCGACCAACGGGGGTATTGAGGTTCACCAAGGGGAGCTTCCGCTTGGTTAACTTCTCGATGAAATGCTTTAAACTGTCGTTTAGAAACAAAAGAGGAGGAACCTCTGAAAATGACCATAATTACGAGGTACCTGGTAGGACATTTCTTCGTCCCTTTCAGCGTCTCTAAGCCCGCAAGTCTACTCTTTCGATGGCAAAGTTGGCATCGGCACAATTCCCTGGTAGAAGTCATCTAGTTGCTTCAACTAGCTCCGGCAATTTTTGAGGTCGTGTCCCAGAGAGTTGTGGATCGGACACTACTTCTTGCCTTCTTGCGAGTTAGTTGGCTTTTCTGGCTGGTTGGGATTGCGACCACCAGATGCAGTTTTATTTTTAAATGAAAACTTATTACCTTTCGCCGGTGGCGGCTTTTCCGCCACTGCGACCTCCTGGTACTGTCCAATTTGATATTTCTTGGTTTTCTTTGACTTCCCGCTCGACGAAGATTCCAGCTTCTTTCCTGCACCTCTTTTTTCATGTCCTTGAGACCTGGTTGGGGCGGTAAGTTTCCTTTATCGACCATCCTATTCCATTCAATGGCCTCAGCCGCGTCTGAATAGCGATCAGCCATATCAAAGAGATCAATGACTGATCGAGGGGGGTTGATAAGCAAATCTTCCGTAAGTCTCTGATATCAGACAGCGTGCTTAAACGCCCTGATAACAGAGTTATCGGATGTGTTTGGGATGGTATTACTCACCCCAACAAACCTTTTGACAAACTGTCGGAGAGTCTCCGTAGAGGTTTGTCGTAGACGATGAAGATCGTCTTCTTTCCCAGGTTTTTTATAACAATTCTGGAAATTGTTGAGGATGGCTCGCACAACATTTCCCAGTTGTATATTGAACCCTCGGGCTGATTGAAGAGCCAGATCCTTGCCGTCCCCTCAAGAACTATCGGCAAATAATTGGCCATGATGCGATCATCCTCGCTTGCCGCTTGGATAGCGGTAATTTAAATTTGAAGGAATTCCGACGGATTCTGGGTCCCATCAAACCTGTCAATAGCCCCTAGCTTGAACTTATCCGGCCAGACGACCGCACAGAGGCCTTGCAAAAAAGCCTTGCAACCTACATAGGGACTGTGGAGGGTTCCGCGGTTTCCAGCATATCCACGAGGGATTTCACGCGATGGGGATGCGCCACGCGGTCCCAGACAAGAATGCACAGGAATTCGATCTCGATCACGAGAGCTTCCTACATGTCTGGATTTGTCATGCCAAAGTGATCCAGATGGTAATCGATTACGCCTACCATGACTAGATTAAGAATACTCCTTTTCGTGGGAACGTATCATGGACCGGGAGGAAGCCGTAGGGGTTGCGCCAGATGCAACATCATCCAGTTTCTCCGCCAGGATCCTAGCAAAAGCCGACTTGTCCGCGTCAGCGAAGGTAGGAGGAAAATTACGCAAGACTTCCGCGATAGATCAAAGTTGGCCATGCGTACTCCTCTTTGGTGCCCCAAGTGTAATCGTCTCTTCATCCGCCGGTAAATGTTCCGGTGGTTAAGATGGCGTCTGGTCGCGCCTGCGACTGTATGGGCGACGGGAGGAACTAGGGGTGGCGTCATAATAAGCCTGCGCATTTTGGAGAGCCTCTAGGGCTGTCCTGCAGAGTTCATTATCTCACCGCTCGTGGTCTTGATCCTCCTTCTGCTTGTGTTCTTGTTCCTCCTTTAGTCTGCACTCTTGTTCTTCCCTAGCGACCCGCTGATTGGGATTTTCTGCTGATAAGGCGGTGAATTCTCTGGGGACCGAAGCTACAGAAGGAGTGAACATCTCTGTTTGCTCTGAGTCGGATTCGGAATCAAAGAGAGAGTGGAGGTTGTTAGGATCAAACCTCCCTGGACTGAGTTCCTGGTCACTATCATCCTAGTCCCTGACGGGAACACATGGCGACCGAGACTCGATTTTGCATATAGTGGAACTGACATCAAGTTCCGAACCTGTCTCTTCCACCCCCTGGTCGATGGACATGACCCGGGTAGAGGAAGATGTGTCCTCTTGATGTCGCTTCGGAATGTCTTCGCAACTAACCTCTTCCATTGGAACGGGGTCGCTAGTCGAAGGCATTTGTATATGGGCATAGTCGTCGAGATCGAAGTCGTTCTCGGAATCATATGCCCCAGACATTGCTCACCAAATCTCCGGATGAAAGGAAAGCACCTTGAGAAAGGCCCCACGGTGGGCGCCAGCTGTCGACGATTTGGACTTGGGGTCCTTAGCCGATCTTATGCAAATTTGTGAGTTGCAGGACCTTTAGGGCGCTTCTCCGGAAAGGTAGGATGAGTCAAGTTTGTAGAGGAACAAGAGATTTTATACAGGTTCGGGCCCTCGATGGTGGGAGTAATAGCCCTACATCCTATTGTGATTTCACTATATGTAATAAGAAGTTTTACAAGAGGGTAGAAGAGATGATCACAGGCAATGATCTCTTCTATGTTAGTGTCTACCTAACTATATCTAAGTCTTTAGGTTTGTTGAATGCCTGGAAGTGCTTGACTAAATTAACCGCCCTTAGAACATGCATTGACTAACTGTTTATACTGGACAAAAGGGCGTCAATGCGAAACGGCCTTGGATAGTTGTTAAGATGCAGTTTTGTTAACCACACTTAACTCCCACGCAGGCTTAACACGTGCAATCAAGGGATAACCACACATGTTAACCTCCTGGCAGTTGTCCTCATACGTGGAAATATCTTCGTGATTCTTCGGGATATGCTGGTTCCAAGAGTTAAGCCTTCCCGACTTGTTCTGGTTGTAGATAATCAACGATCCTCCGACCGCGTACTGCCCGCAGCTTCTTGATTGCGCACTGTCTGCGACCTCATGATCGCGCAGGGGCTACGATCATGCAACGTTCTCGTGTCCGTGCCCTTTGGGTCGTCCGAGACCATAGCGATGGATTTACAGACACACGACCAATCTGATTCTGTCTTAAACCAAACATGTATCACTTTGAACTAGCTCGGGTGATGATCCTCGTCACGCAAGAGGCGACGACGCAACCCGTCGAGATCCATCGCCCTGCCCCTGACTTGAGTTTTCAATTTCAATTTTAAGCAGAATGGGGTAGGCACGAGACAACTTGGCTTCTTCCAGCCAAGTGTTTGAACTTAGGGACCTCCCTAAGAGGTATCTTGAGGAGTTCTTGGAGGTACGTAAAATCTTTACCCTATAAATTTAAGTGTTTTTTTGAGAAGTTCCTTCAAACACTTTTTGGTTTATTCAGAGCTCTACTCACGGTGTGGGCATACGTGGCAAGTTGGTGGAGTAGTTTAAAGTCACGCAAGAGGAGTGTGACAAGCTAAAACAGTAAGTAACTTGCTTTAATCTCAATCCTTTATGAACTGGAATAGTAATTTCTATTGTCGTAGGGAGAACTCTGCTTTGCTAGAAGAAGTTGCCAACGTGCGCAACATTAGAGAGGTTCTGTCCGTTGAGCGGTCTCTTCTGGAGAAGAAGATGGCTGAAGCCCGAGGATAAACAATGAAAAACTTGCTGAATCTCTGGTTCTTGAAGCCAAGTTGAAGGATACTGTTGAGAAGGTGGCAACCTTGGAGCGAAAAGCACAATCATTTGACTCTCTCCAAGGGAAAGCTGATCGCCTTCAAATGGTTTGCAATCAATTGCAAACCAGAGTTGATGGTAAGTCCATTTCAATAGAAATTTACATTGCTTCTGTGAACTTGTATAGATTTTAAGAACTCAGTTGAATTCATTCTCTCCTCTGTTTAGAGCAAAGAGAGGAAAATAGCAGGCTGGCCAAAGAAAAAGACCATTAGCAGAAGTTTATCGAGCGAGGAAACGACCTTAATAAGCTTTACAACGTCGTCAGCCATTACAAGACGGTCTCAAAGAAGACCAAGGAGACCGCAAATCTCACCCTTGAAGAAAAGGGGGCCTTGGAGAAAATCATCAAGAGCTGCTGCGGTCTCATGGAGAAGGATACCCTCGGAGAGCTGCGGGAGATCGCGGACTCACTTAAGCCGGACATTATCAATCCTAACAAGGATGATTCTACCCTTGATGAGTCCTACAAGTTGGTCGCAGCTCAAGCTGATATCATGGTCGTAAGCTGATGAGGACATCAGAGCCCGAGATGGATTCGACCAAAAGAATTTTTCTCAGCATGCAGTCTGCAGACCAAGCGACAGTCTAATTTTGACTAAGAACCATTCTCAGCACAGATATCTAATTTGATTGTGTGAGTATATGTTGGAAAGGTATTCAAACGAGATTTCCAACGCATCAAGAATCATTAATTTCTGACGTTGTATGCAACTTGGAGACCAAACAGAGTAACAATTGTACGAGAGGAAAAGTCTAGTCTGAATCCGAGAAAAATGATTATGGGATTCTTTTATCTCTTATAGTATGTTAGGATTTATTATGAATTTGAATTAGATTAGGATTTGATTTCTAGTTTAAACCTTCTATCTTTTGTAAACACCATCTGACGAGGATTGACACCCGGGTCATTTCTAATAAACTTTTGGTTCAAGACAAGTTCGAACCAGACATGTATCTGGTGATGCGAACTCAAGCTATTCTGAGGGGCATCACCATGAGGTCGCAAGCTTTACGCGATCAGGTCGCAAGCTTTACGCGGTCAGACCGTAAGCCTTGCGCGGTCAGAAGTTCGTAGGCTATACGCGAACTACACATTCGGGATATTGCGCGGTCAGCCAATATCCCGCGGTTAGAACATCTGCCGATCAGGATACTTGGGATCTATCTATTTCGGTTGCCCGTACAACAGGATATTCTAAGTATCCCGAAGATTCCTACACGTGGAGAATCAACCGTCAGAAGGTTAACACATACAGTTATCCGTGAATAACACGTGTTTAACCTGCGTGGAGGTTAAGAGCAGTTCCAAAAAACCGCATCCAACCGTCCGTGCAACCGTTTGATGCAGTTTCCTCTACATGGCACCCTTTCAAACAGTACAAAAGGATGCCATGGAGCATCAATGAGGGGGGGGATCATCCGAAACATCAACCGAGAGATCGGAAGATCAAAAAACCCAAAATCATCCAAGTTAGCCAAGTCTACGGCCCACCTCATATAGCATTTTAATAAGCCTTCTTTGGCTTATCCTTGTACACTTTTACAGGGAAAATCCTCGCCTGTGAGGACTTTTCCCTCCATTTGTAAACCTTTTACCACACTTAGTGAAATCTCAACAGGACGTAGGGCTTTTACTGCCACCATCGAGGGCCCGAACCTGTCTAAACTCTCTGTGCTCCTGTTCACTATTGTTCAGTATACCTTCCCGAAGGGTCATCTTGAAAGGTCTCACAATTACAAATTCTGCATAAGTTCGGCTGAGGACTCCGAGTCCGAATCGTCGACAGCTGGCGCCCACTGTGGGGCCTTTCTCAAGGCGTCCTAATTGAAATTCGGAGGTTCGCCAAAACATGGCTGGAGCATATGATTCCGAGAACGATTTCGATCTCGAGGATTATGCCCATATACCCATGCCTTCTCCAAGCGATCCTGTTCCGATGGAAGAGGTCGAAGGCCAGAATCTTCCACAGGTTGAATCATCTCCCCAAGTCATGTTAATCGACCAGGAGGTAACTGGCACAAGGTCAGAACCCGCAGAGGTTCTTAATGTGCTAGGTGATGAATCCGGCCCGTCATACGATCCCGCTGAGGGAAAATATGACGGTGACCCTGAAGTTAGCCCAGGAAGGTTCGACCCTGATAACCTCCACCGTCTCTTTGATTTCGAGTCTGACTCGGAACAAACCGAGATGTTCTCCCCATCGGCGACCTCTCTCCCTAGGCAGTTTGCTGCGTTGTCGGAGGAAACTCCCGATCAACAGGCTGCCAGGGAAGAACAAGATCGCAAACAGAAGGAGGAGCAAGATCTCGAGCAACAGAACAACGAACTACGCAGAACTGCCCTAGAGGCTCTTCAAGATGCGCAGGCTCGTTACGATGCTGCCCCGAGTTCTTCTCGACGGTCGCGTGGTCGTAGACGTGACCAGACTCCTTCCTTACCACCGGAGCATTTCCCAGTGGACGAAGAAACAGTAACACCTGGTGCCCCTAGGAGAAGTACCCATGGTCGACTGCGATCTATCGCGGAGGTCATGCGTAATTTTCCTCCGACGGTCACGGATGCGCAGAGACCGGCCTTTTTCAGGATCCTGGCGGAAAGACTGGACGAGGTCGCATCCGAGGCGACCCCAACAGCTTCTTCCCGCTCAGTGACACATCCCCGTGAACGAGATGGTCCTCATTTTGGCTCTGGCCGACGGAGTTACCCGCCACCTCTACCGTCCCGACAGGACAAATATCGGCGAATGCAGGACTCTCGTAGTAGGGATCGAGTTCCCGTTCACTCTCGTTTGGGACCCCGAGTAACCTCGCCATTAAGTGAGTTTGCTCGAAACCCGACCGAAAGTCGCAGGACGGTTCACGGTCCTTACGTTGGTTGCAAAGCTTTCTCGCCTGGCCTACGAGCAGTCGTTTGGCCCGATAAGTTTCGACCAGGGGCCATTGAGAGGTTTGATGGAACTCAAAACCCATCTGAGTTCCTTCAGATCTATATTACTGCCATCCAAGCAGCAGGAGGCGATGACAAGGTCATGGCCAACTACCTGCCAACAGTCCTCGCAGGACCGGCTAGAACCTGGTTGTTCAATCAGCCTGAGGGTTCTATCTATAATTGGGAAATGCTATGCGATGCCATCCTCAGCAATTTCCAAAACTGTTACCAAAAGCCGGGTAAGGAGGACGACTTGCATAGACTGCGGCAAACTTCGACTGAAACGCTTCGGCAGTTTGTCAAGAGGTTTGTCGGGGTAAGAAATACCATCCCGAACATATCTGATGGCTCCGTAATCAGGGCATTTAAGCATGCCGTTCGATGCCGGAGATTCACTGAAGACTTGCTTATCCACCCTCCTCGATCAGTGGCCGATCTGTTCGATATGGCTGATCGATACTCCGATGCAGCCGAGGCAGTCGAATGGAACCGAATGGTTGATAAGGGGGACCTACCGCCCCAACCAGGCTTCAAGGACGCCAAGAAAGAAGATTCAAGCAAAAGGCCGGAGTCTTCACCGGGTGGGAAGTCAAAAAAGTCGAAGAGGAACCGCTCTGGACAGTACCGTGACGTCGCAGTCGCGGAGAAACCACCTTCGACCAAAGGTAATAAGTCTTTTTTTAAAAGTAAAACTGCTTCTGGCGGCCGAGATTCCGACCAGCCAGAAAAATCAACTAATCCGCAGGAGGGCAAGAGGTGGTGTCCACTCCACAACTCCGCAGGCCACGACCTCAAAAACTGCAGGAGTTGGTTGAAACAGCTGGATGATTTCTACCAAGGAGCTGGGCCAATGCCAACCTTACCGCCTAAAGAGCAGGCGTGCGGGGTTAGAGACGTCGATGGAGACGAAGAAATGGCTTACCAGGTACCTCAAAATCATGTTAATGTCATTTTCGGAGGTTCCTCCTCTTTCGTTTCCAAAAGGCAGTTTAAAACCTTTTGCCGAGAGGTTAACCAAACGGAGACATCCCTTGGCGAACCTCAATATCCCCGTTGGTCGGATATGCCTTTGACGTTCGATCGCACTGACTGTTCTGTGGGGCTAACTCGACCATTGAGGCTACCTCTGGTTATTACCCCAATCATCAGTAACGCGAGAGTCGAAAGGGTCCTGATTGATGGGGGAAGTTCCCTTGATCTTTTATTGGTTAAGACACTCGACGAGATGCAAATTCCTCGTTCGAAGGTCAAGCCCATAATCCATCCGTTTTATGGGATAATCCCA
Source organism: Pharus latifolius (assembly GCA_019359835.1). Lineage (NCBI taxonomy): Eukaryota > Viridiplantae > Streptophyta > Magnoliopsida > Poales > Poaceae > Pharus > Pharus latifolius. Next base: position 54,906,827 of record CM033324.1, on the reverse strand, counting down.
GGCCCCTCCATGATGCCATTGGGACAAGTGGTCCTCCCGGTCACTCTGGGAGAACCAGATAACTTCCGAACAGAATTGGTTACTTTCGATGTAATCGATTGTGATTCAGCTTATAATGCAATCTTTGGCAGGCCGACTCTTGCTAAGTTCATGATGGCAACGCACTATGCTTATCAGTGCGGGAAATTGCCTGGCCCCAAAGGTGTCATTTCGGTCCGAGGAAGTCGCAACGTGGCGCGCACGTGCGACCGGCTATCTTTGGAGATGGTCGATCAACTTCCCCTCCGGGACGCTCAGGTCGCCACCGTCGCCACCGATGCGATCAGGGCTGCTCCTCGACCAGATGAGAAACTCAAACAAGTTCCGTTGTACCCAGATGACCCATCCAAGACAATTCGGGTTGGGTCAGCCCTAGATGACAAATAGGAACTCGACCTCGTTGCTTTCCTCCGGGCTAACGCAGACGTGTTTGCGTGGAAACCGTCTGACATGCCCGGTGTCCCAAGGGAAGTAATTGAGCACAGGTTAGCAATTCGACCTGGACAACGACCAATAAAGCAAAAGCTCAGGCGTTTTGCCACCGACCGACAGGAAGCCATCCGAGAAGAGTTAGACAAACTCTTACAAGCCGGGTTTATCCGCGAAGTGAATCACCCGGATTGGCTCGCCAATCCGGTCATGGTCTGCAAGTCAAATGGCAAGTGGCGCATGTGCGTCGACTATACTAGCCTCAACAGTGCCTGTCCGAAGGATGACTTTCCCCTTCCCCGCATCGACCAGCTGGTTGACTCCACTGCGGGTTGCGAACTGATGAGTTTTTTGGATGCCTACTCAGGATATCATCAAATTAGCATGGCAGAAGACGATGAAGAGAAAACTGCCTTCATCACCCCGTTCGGCACATACTGCTACGTCAGAATGCCGTTCGGTCTCAAGAACGCTGGTTCCACGTACCAGCGCTTGATGCAAAAGACCTTTCTTTCCCAGATAGGGCGTAATCTCGAAGCATATGTAGACGACTTGGTTGTAAAGAGCACCAAAAGATTATCTCATTTGGACGATCTTGCTGAAACCTTCTGTAACTTGAATTGCTTTGGAATAAAATTGAACCCGGAGAAATGTTCTTTCAGGGTTTCTTCAGGGAAGCTTCTTGGTTTCCTTGTGTGTTCCAGGGGCATTGAGGTTAATCCTGAGAAAATCAGAGCTGTTGAACAAATGAGGTCGCCCTCGACCATGAAGGATGTTCAACGCCTGGCTGGTCGTATAGCGGCTTTAAGTCGCTTTATATCGCGATTAGGCGAAAGGGGACTACCTTTCTTTAAAGCCTTGCGGAAACATCATAACTTCACGTGGTCCGATGAGGCCGAAAAAGCGTTTCAGGAGGTAAAAACATATCTTTCCAGTCCGCCAGTATTGGTGTCTCCTGAAAAGGAAGAACCATTACTTTTGTATTTGGCGGCCACCCCACACGCGGTCAGCGCAGTTCTGATCGCGGAAAGGGAAGGAGTACACAGACCTGTCTACTATGTGAGCGAAGTACTTCATGGTCCTAAGGAGCGCTACCCTGAGGTCCAGAAGATACTTTACGCACTACTGATGGCTTCCCGTAAGCTACGACATTACTTTCAAGCACACAAGATCACAGTACCCTCCTCTTTTCCTTTAGGGGATATTGTCCGAAATCCAGAAAAATCTGGTCGAATCGCCAAATGGGCGGTCGAATTCGGTGCCTTCGAGATCCATTTCACCCCTCGCACGGCGGTTAAGTCTCAGGTTTTGGCCGACTTTGTGGTCAAATGGACCAACCCTGAGCCACCCGTGCAGTTGGCAAAGGAACTGGAGTACCCCGATTATTGGACAATGTACTTTGACGGCTCCCGTAGTTTTCAACACTCGGGGGCTGGAGTGGTCTTAGTTACGCCTCAGGGCGAACAGCTTAAGTATGTTATTCAACTACACTTTGTTGCCACCAACAATGCAGCAGAGTATGAAGGTCTTCTTGCAGGGCTCCGGGCAGCAAAATTCCTCGGAGTCCGTCGATTAGTGGTAAGGGGGGACTCACAGCTAGTCGTAAACCAGGTAAACAAGGAGTACAGCACCTCCGATGAGACAATGGCTCATTACCTGGGGGAAGTGAGGAGATTGGAAAAACACTTCAGTCACTTCGAAGTCCAATACGTCCCGCGAAAGGACAATATTCTCGCAGACCAATTATCCAAAATTGGATCCTCACGCTCATCCGCTCCGGCAGGAGTGTTCATTGAACACTTGGACCATCCTTCGATCATGACTTCGGTCGAGGATGATCCGGCAATAGCCTTCGTTGCCAACCTCGGTCAGGAACAAGATTGGACTCATCCATTGAGGGTCTATCTTGAACATGGGACCCTACCCGAGGACGAAACCAAAAGCGATCGATTAATTCGAAAGGCGCGTCTGTACAAACTCATAGATGGGGTTATGTACAGAAAGCGTACTCAAGGAGTATTCATGCGCTGCATATCTCAGGAGGAAGGAAAATCCCTCTTGAAAGAAATACATGACGGTGTATGCGGTGCACACGCGTCATACCGAACACTGGTCGGAAAAATTTTTCGACAGGGATTCTACTGGCCTTCGGCACTCGATGATGCCAAGTTTATGGTCAAGATGTGTCCACAGTGTCAGTTTCATGCAAGACAGGTTCATCAACCTGCTTATGCATTGCAAACTATTCCTCTCACATGGCCCTTCGCGATCTGGGGAATGGACATCGTCGGTCCTATGCCACAAGCGGTCAATGGGTACAAGTTTCTGTTCGTAGCCATTGACACGTTCACAAAGTGGATTGAGGCCGAACCAGTACGAAATATTACTGCATCAGCTGCACAAAAGTTCTTTCACAAGAACATTGTGGCACGATTTGGTGTTCCAAACCGTCTCATCACAGACAACGGTTCTCAGTTCGCTAGCGGTCTCTTCCTAGACTACTGCGATCAGATTGGGACCAAGGTGTGCTTTGCTTCCGTGGCACATCCACAAAGCAATGGTGCCGTAGAACGGGCCAATGGGCAAGTATTGCAAGGCATCAAAAAACGTGTTTTTGATCGCCTCAAGACCCGCTCGGGGGCTTGGGCAGACGAGCTCTATACTGTTCTATGGGCACTACGGACTACCTCTAGTCGAGCCACCGGTGAGACACCCTTCCATTTGGTCTATGGGGCCGAGGCTGTGTTGCCTATGGAAGTTAGTATTGGATCTGTTCGCACGAATCAATTCGAATAGGTCAATCAATCCGAACAGCGATCGCAAGATCTCATCCTCCTGGAAGAACGGCGTGATCGCGCCCTGATCAAGTCCGCGGTATACTTGCAGGCTCTACGCAAGTATCACAGTGAAAAGGTGCGACCACGTGATCTCATCGTTGGCGACTTGGTTTTACGAAAAATTCAAGACCAGTCTAACCGCAATAAATTGTCCCCAAAGTGGGAAGGGCCATACACTGTCATCTCAATGCCGCGGCCAGGATCTGCGCGGTTAGCCATGGAGGATGGTCGGATTTTATCCAATACTTGGAACATCGATCAACTTCGTAAGTTTTACGTGTAAGTATTCCAATCACTTTTTCCCTGTTCAATTAGCATCATTTCATAAAAAGCATGTCTTGTTTTCATACAATGAGTGTTTTCTTTAAGCCCAAATTATACAAATTCGACCTGGGGCTGATCGCTGGTGGTTAGGTTACTACAGCATTTTTTAACCGGATTCGCTGGTCGATCTCATGATCACTTCCAGATAAGTCGCTCCTAAATAAGCCGTTTCTCAACGCACACGGGACTATCTGGCTAGTCTTCGGTCATCTGGGTGGTTACCAGTTTGCAATAAGATTAAAATGTTACTTTAATCTTGACCATCGGCTTGAAGCACATATCCCTGGTCATCATACTTATGTTTTCCCCTCTGCTTAAAATACTAAGGCTCCAGTATTCACAAAACAGAGGCGGGGGCTAGAGGAATATACTTATAGTATGAAACTTATGATGTGAATATGCACTTTCTTTTGAAAAAAAATATATATATATAGTTTTACATACATTGCATTGTAATTACAATTGTCTGGTTACAAAAATAAGGATCATTCGATCCCCAGCTCAGTCAGGAGTTTATCTACTAGGGGCTGGACTTCCTCTATGACTGTATCGAGCAGCTCTTCACTCTCGACCTCAACCGGACCCACCAATGCGTTCAGATCTGCATCTGGGCCATGGTGAAGTCGAACCCGGCTGAGTACGGCTGCTGCGGCTGATCAAACCCTGGTTCTGATCGCCTCTTCGCGTCGCCGTGTATCTCCAGGGAGATACTCAAGCAGTGAATCCGCCTGGGCAGTAAGCAGCGATGTCCAGTCATTTATACTGAGGTTGTCTTGCCTCAGTTCTACCACATCGGTCTTCAAAAGATCAGCCACGGCCTTTAGTTTTTCGAAGATCCAGAGGCTCAGTTCTTTGATTGCCCGATCGGTGTGGCGAATCGAGGATTCAAGAATCTCCTTGTCTCGACTGAGCTGCGTAATTCGACCTGCTTGCGCTGTACAGAGAGAGAAGATTATTCGCATATTATGGATTCAAGTCTTCCTAGTCAGGAATCGGCTTACCAGCATTCTCTGATCGAAGTCTGTTGAGTTCAGTTTCTTGTTTCTTAAGCATTGAGACTGAACCGGCCACCTCCTTCTTCAAGAATGCAACCTCTCTGCAACAAAATCAAGGCAGTCACAACCAAGATATACCCATGTTAACCAGAGGGTAATGGTACTCACCTGCGCAAGCTATCGCGTTCTTTTTGAATGGCTTCTGTACTAGCCATCACAACACGCGAATGGCTTGTTAGCCAGGACAATCCCTGTGGTGCCAAAGAAGAAGGTCAAAGGTGTCCTAAGTATAATTCAGGCACGGAAGCAAAGTCTTATTATACCTTCATAAACTTTTGTAAAACGGCATCATTCAGTTCAGCGGGAATCCTCGCTAGAGCCTTCGACGTGCTCACTACAGGGATAGTTGGTGGGAGTGTCGGCCGGACGCCACCCCCAGAGGCTACTGGTTGTGACCCGATCCCTATACTTGTTTCACCTCCCGCGGTCCGGACGACTTCCTGAACCACGGGAGTAGAGCGCTCTTCATTAGAGGCTCCCTCATCAGCCCTAGTTTCAACCTCCCCAGTGGCGGTTGAAGGGTTAGGCGCTGTCTTCTTTTGCCTAACAGGAAGAATGGGTCAGGCAACTTTTATTTAAGATTACTGTCAAGTAAGAGCTCTTACCTTATTTGAAATCCCATTCGTTCCTGGGACTTCTGGGAAAATTCCCCTTGCGAAGGAGAGCCGTCTCTGGTTCTCGCCTTCCTTATGGTAAACAAGGCAGCACCCCCCTGGAAATGTCATGTTATAGGCATATTCTTAGGGAACAGGTAAAAACACATAAAAAGATCTTTACCTGGGCCACCGGGCTAACTGGTGGGGCTGCATCTGAAGGCCTTGGTGATTCCAGAGTTGTTGGAACCATCACAGCTGGCCTTTGTTCATCCACCTCCTCCTCTGTCCGCAGAGGAGGAGGATTTTCCTCCCTGGAACCCCCAGTGGTCCCAGGGGGAAGCTCTCCTCCCTGTATATACATTAACTTGACAAATGTGCAGAAAGAGTCATAGAAGGAACGGCCGAAAAAGATTCCTTACCTTGGTCGTCCCTTCGACCAGGGAAGCAGAGATAGTTGACCCTGAAACCTCGGGGGCTTCAGGAATTGGAGGGTTACCCGCGACCACAAGATTTTCGGTGGTCACAGGATCTTCCACGACCACCTCCTCGGTAGTAGTGGTCTCTGCGGGGCAGCTTGGGGCATCGCTGGATGGAAGATCCGCGATCTTCCTCCTTCGAAGGATCAGAGGAACGTCATCCTCTTCCTCCTCGCTCCCCTCTCCCTGTACGACGAAGAAGTGATTCCATGTCGCGCCTGAAAAAGTAGCAGGAATGCGATATCTTACCGCAATCTTTCTTGCGGGACGAGGAATGCTTCGTGAAGACCCCTCCCCAGGGTTTAGCTTGGTCTTCTTAGGGGCAGGACTCTTTGTCCTGGGTCTCTGAGAGACCTTCTTCACATTCTTCGCCGTCAGCTTCTTCGGAGAGCCGACATTTTCACTTGGGAACGTCGCATCCGCAAACTTCCCTAGGAGCTGGTTCGCAGTCCATTACAAGGGATTAGCACTGGACACACACAAGACCTGCAGAGCCAAAGCTGGACAAGGAAATTACCTTTCAGCGCTCCTGTCTGAGGTCATCACCAGCGTGAATCAAGCTCTGCGGGCGAGGTGATTCCTTAGGGCCCTCTACATCGGAATTGTAGGTCCTAAGGAGGGAGTTGGTCCGCCTTTCAATCTCGGATGAAGGCAGGACTGTTCCCAAACTCAAGTCAGAATTTGTACAATTCAAAAAGGAGAAAGTTCAGCACCAAAGAAATAAATACCTTGACTGTAGTCCAGGGTGCTATCACCCATGGACCTAATCTCCCACGCCGGATGAGCCCTTTCACGCAGAGGACTCACCCGGTTCTTCACAAAGTCTCGAATGATATCTCGAGCCGTCAATCCTTCATTGACCAAGTGAAGAATCACCTCGGCATGCTTCGAAAGCTCCGAGTTCATCGCCGGAGGAATGTCTAACTCGCTCGACTTCTCCGGTCGCGAGTTTTCAAACCATAAACTGCTTTCGGATGGTGGAGAGCAGTAAAACCACCTTTGGTACCACCCATGCACAGAATCTCGTAGGGGTGGGGAGGGATACTGTGAGACCCCCATTTGAGGATCACCGTGGTAACCGCCCAGGTAGGTTACACACAGCATGATGCCACATGAGTTTAAACCACACAAGCATAGTAATATCATTAAACAAGTATCAGGCCAACATGGCCAATATTACATAGCCAAAGCACCGAAAATGGCGCTAAGTAGAGTTGCTAGGAAAATAACCAGTTTATCAGAACCAGAATCGGTATCCAAGTACCGAACACACAACATAAAGCACAACGCAACGACAAACAGCTTGACTTCAATCAGCAGCGGAGTTGGAGAGGCTTCTCCCACATCTGACTTGACTTGGTGCATAATCCTTCTAGAACGTGGGCTCGTCCGGGGCACTTCCATCTTCTGCTGAGTACTCATAACTGAAGGAATCGGGATCCTCGAATCTCTCTTCTATAGTGGGATATAAATGCAAGGGTGAGCACTTGGTGCTCAGCAACACTCATTCCAGGGATTAATGCAATTGTACTTACATGAGGGTGAAACATATGATTCCGGGGTTTTAGTTTCATATGGATAGAGATATATAGATTTCCAAGTCATTTGTTCAGTAAAACAGTACTTTGTCATGAAAATGATACTTTAAACATTAAACAGGTTTTCAATAAAACATTAGATGTAGTGGTCTCCCATGAGTCACTACTTTGTTAACCACATTATGAAAACATTCCAAAACATTACTTGTGCTATAACCCATGGATAACATCCACTACGAAAAGACTCCTGAACCTGGGAGTACAGAGTATCTGATACTTCTTTTACACTTTGCAAAGGTGTACCTCTTTTTAAATCCACTGGTTCACTCGGCTTTCAAGTCGGATCAGCTCCATATGACTTATACACATGTGACAAGGCCAAGATCACACAACGCTTTTGCAGTTCAGTATTAACAGTATCCCCGCCCGGTAAATAGACAATTAAGTCTCAAGTACCGTTGTGGGTCCTCCCCACTGCCTTACTTCCTAGCCTCTGGCTTATGTTCCCGCAAGACACATAGCCTTGGTCTGTGTCCACGCAAGACATATGACCGTTCAAGATTACAACTGCGCACGGCTTAATCTGAGGCGTAGGGCGTCTTCCTTCTTTCCACCTTTATCTCTCATCATTTTTTCTGAACTCACATCACTCATGGCCGAACTGCGGCCCACCAGTTTCCATGCGAGAAACCAGACCGACAAACCATGCAGGGGACTGCTAATACCAAAAAGCTACTAAGTTGTGCCTGTCCCATACCAGGCAAGTGGTTGGTACGTTTACAATTCGCATAGAGACACAGCACAAGGTTCTCGTCCTTATGAACCAATAGTGAGGAACATTCACATTCCCTGGTGCGCACCGCACCCTCTCCATACAAACCAATCCTCACTACTGATCCCTTTTATCAGTTTTCTTGACAAAACGGTTTTGATCATAACTTCTCATGTATTTGACCATTTCAAGTTTAATGTGGATATCCAATATATGAGTCCTAGGGTGACAAAAGCATATATATGAAGGTTCAATAACAAAAGGGGTTTCATGATTCATTAGGTAATATCTACTCATGTCATTCAAACATAACTTGTATCTCAAATAAGCATGCATAGTAAGAAACAGTGAATATACTTCATATGAAAATATTGGGCGAGACATGATCAAAGGAATGAGGCTTGCCTTGCAATGCTGGGTCTAAGTACTCAGACGGATCTTCAAAGACTTCCTCTGCTCCTTCAGCTTCTGACTCTGCGGCAATCAACCAACACACAAACACATACCATAAGCATACAGAAAATAGTTTCCATAGAAATTATTAAGTAAATAAGTCATGCACGCAAGGGAAAGGGTTAGGGCAAGGTCACAAGGGCTCTGGTCGAAGAAACGGCTAAAAAGGATTGAACGTCGGAGGGTCGACATTCGGTTCATGGCTTTGGCATAGCTTCAAACTGATCTTAGGATGGTTTTCTGGAGAAGTGATAATAGAGAAAGTTGTAGATCTCAACTCCAGGAATCTAAAGGACAAGGTGGCATTTCAATTGCTCAACCAGAAGGGGCTGAACAAGGTCAATGTCAGTGGCTGACATGCACTGACATAGTGCTGGACATGGCCAGAAACTAGGGCATGGCATAACTTTTGATCCAGGGCTCCAATTGATGCAACACTTTGTCTGGGAGGTAGGCATTACTAACAGAAACAAATCACTCAACAGGCTCAAGGACAGTAAGTGACTGGAGGGTGGCCAAATCAGGTGTTGAACTGCAGTGGCGACACGGCACAGGCACAGCTCTGGACAAGGATTTGGCAAAGGCATAACTCACAATCTAGGCAGATCCAGGTGTCGGGCTAGTGGAAAGAATTGCTCAGGGAGCTGAGGCAAAGCTAAGGGACAAGGTTTCAGGGGCTAGATTGGCCGGGAAATAATTCCGGCGACCGGCGCTGGAGAAGACGACACTGGGGATTGGGGATTTTTGCCACAAGGCGTTTGAACTCGATTCTTTGCTCAGGGAGTGAAAGGGTGGAGTGTAGAAGCTACTGGTGCAGTCAATTTGGTCGGAGAATGACCGGAGAAGCTTGGCGCCGAGGTCCGGCGAACGGCCGAGGTTCCAAAATGGGATTTCTTCGATTTGAGCTCAATTGGGGATTTGGATTCCATAGGCTTGCTAAGAAATGGCTAAGGATCAGTTTCTACTACTGGGACGAGAGCTAATTTGGAGGGAATCGAACGGCATTGGGGAAACAGGGCAAATCGGGAATCCGGCGATCACCGGCGATGGGGATCGATCTGGTGCAATTGGCTGCTATTACACAGAAAGGGTGAAGAGGGGAACTCACTGGTGAACTTGGATTGGAGAATGGTGCAGCGAGATGGGCTGGCACCGTGAGCTCACTCACTGGCTCGCCGGAGAAGAAAGCGAAAACGGTGGAGTTTGGGACTTAGCCGATTTTTTGGAGGCTTGAGGCTCTCAAGGCACAGGGAGGGTTTAAATAGGTCCAGGGGCGGAGCTTGCGAGGGATAAAGCGACAGCGGTTGCTTGCGCCGGGGAGAAGCTTGTCGGGCGCAGGCACAACGACGGCAACGGTGATGTGATTTGCTTCAGGCGGTGCTGCAGCTTTGCCAGCGACGCCAGGGCGCCTTGGGACTTCGTCCGGGACGGCGCAGATGCGGAGGCAGCGGCACAGCTCCGGCAACGACACGTAGTGCCATGCAAATGCCACGGCAACGGGAGCGCGCGCGAAAACAAAGCTCTGGAGCGCGGCCGTTTATCCGCTGGGCGAGGCGAAGCAACGGCGCTGGCACGTGCGCACGGGGTGGCACAGCAACTCACGGGCACAAGCGACAAGAAGCGGTGACCGGCGGCGAGCAAACACGGCGAGAACACGGCGCGGCAACGGCGACTCGTGCGCTGGTCGTGGGCAACGACCAGGGGCTGGTCGAAAACAGCCGAAAAGAATAGAAGGGCTGATTTGCAATTTTCAGAACTTTGCTCCAGGGACTGATCTGCAAATCTGGAGATCTGGAGGGCTGATCTGAAATCTGATTTCGCAGATAAGTTGCATAAAATTATTAGAACTCATCTGGCCAGAGTTTGGTAAGATCGGGCAAAATCTGAAGGGTTTTGACAAAATTGGGGAAAAACAGTTTAGGGTAAAATTAGAGTAATTAGGGTTCTGAGACGGCAAGGGTCGAAACTCAGTTTTAGGATGAGATTTTGGAGGTGATCCCGAAGGGAAAAATGTTCTGAACAACACTTAGAAGGGAATGGCTGAAGCAGATTAGGGTTTGGGGTCAAGATGTGGATTTTGGCTATTTTAGGGTTTGGCAAAACAGGGTGTTATAGATACTCCTTTTTATCCCTCAGCCGGAAGTAGATGCATCCGGCGGCGTTGGTACTCTTCGACCACGCCGAAAAGTAAAATCGTCGGAAAAGATCCACGCTGGGATATATTCCGACGAAGGCTTCACAAAGGTGCTGAATACTGCAAGGATCAGCATCGCGTTGGGGTGGAGGTTGATCAGTTCCCACCCGTAATGTTCAAGGACATCCTTAAGGAACCGACTCTCAGGGAATCGGAACCCGCAACGCAAATACTCCTCAAAAACCACCAACTCGCCTTCTTGGACAGTTGGGGTTTCTTGGTCCTTCTCCGCAGGTCGCCAGTTAATGAGCAGCCGCGGAGAAAGGATCTCCTCCTTCTCTAATGCCATTAGGCTCTCCTCAGAATGGTGAATGGATCTGCTCCAGGACGCCATCTTTGGTGTAGAATCAAAGGGGAAGCTGGCGATTTGGGGAAGATGAAGGCTGAAGAAAATGAGGGTTTTGAGCGGCGGGAATAATAAGGGTTTTTAGCTGTGTGGCTTCTTTGAGAAGACATCTGCTCTTTTTATAGACCCAAGGCGACGCATTAATGAGTAAACGGCTCATTTCAAACGTTCCATTGAATGCTTTATTCATTTCCCATAATGGATACTGTCTCTGATGGACCCGATAAAGTACTCAGGCGTCGGATCTGAAACAAAAAGACTTCTTTGTTTTGGAAACTGAAAGCGTAAAAGGACTGAAAAATTTTCAGTACTTTTTAGAGGACGTTTTTCCTTTTTATACTTTGAACATTTTATTCGATAAAATCATGTAACCCAATTTTTAACGTACTGGAGTGTTTCTAATTGGGTTATGGTTTTATCGAAATCGTGTTTTAGGCTAAAACTTCGATTCTAATCGAAGTGACATCCTGACCGAGTCCCAACTCTGGTCGAACCTTAGTTCTGACCGCGGCTTTGAAACTGATCGCGGAATCAGGGCAGGTCGCGGTGCTTTTTTCTTAAAAGTGATTTTGATCGCAGAACTAAAATTTCCTGTGTATGAATGGTCGCGAACGTAAAGTTCATGGCTATATTTTCGCACAGAAGATGTGGAGAACATTTCATGAGAAATAAAGAACTTTTATTTCTTACATTCTTTACATACAAAAGGGATGCAGTCGATCAAAACATCGACTTGCTCCGAAAGAAGTTTACAAAGTTCCCCAAGGGACATGTTGTTGTCAGTAGGATCTACACTGACAACCCCCAGGGAACTAGCAACTACCCTAAGTCTATCTATATCGTCCCTAACAACAGACGCACTATTGTCCCTAATCAAGTCAGAGAGTTCTCGCTGTTGCTGAGCGAAGTCCCTCTCTCGACGGAAATGGTGCGCCTCTTCTCGGGATCGATCAAAACATTCTGCTAAACGCAGAATCTTCGAGGCCATCTCCTCGGTCTTCTCCAGGGCATTCTTCTCTGCCAGAAGGGTCTGTCCGGAAGGAAGAAATGGAGCAACGGAAGGCTGATCGCTGGGGCCTCCTACCTCCTACATTTTTGCAAAAGTTAGTCATACTAACTAAAATTATCAGCAAAAAGGGAGAAGAATTGTTACCTGTCCCGGTGCATGACCCGTTGATACACCCATCTTGGGAGGAAGATCATCATATGGTGGAAGAGCAACCTTCCCAGAAGAAGATTGCTTCGCCAACCCAATACGGCAATCATCTGATCGAGGGATAGTCATCGCTTGCCGACCAGGATGTTGATCACCCAAAAGGATGGGAGAATTGGATGTGAAGGGATCTTTTCCTAAGGATAAAGGCCTAACTTGCCGAGAGGCATGAACGGGGAGGGTCAAAGGAACTGAAGGAAGAAAGAAACTCGCTACGTTCTTCACCTTTGTTCCACTGGAAGATCCTTCGTCAACCTTGGGTTTCTTCCTTAAGGGAGACAGGACTTCATTCGTTTGAGACCCTTGTTCGACAATTTCCCCTTCATCGCTCTTAATCTCGATGATTTCATGATCTGCCATTGGGAGGGGTATGTGAAAAGGAAGGAGGCAGGATAACAAGAAAAAGACTTAGACGTGAGAGGGAAATTGTAGATCTTTTACATGTCCAGGGGTCTGGCATTTATAGCCGCCTGGGTGACGGTTTGCATTCCGGACGCCTCGGGTTTTGCTAAAACATTTACAATTTTACCTCGAGATAAAAACAATTCTACGGCGCTATCATTGCCCGTCACGTAATGTCAGAACTCGTCTTGAAAAACCAACCGTTTTCACTTAGTGCGCCACTAAGTGGAGAAGTTAAAGGGCCGGGTTAAAAATCCAATGCACGGTTTTTAAATTCGAAATAAACACGTCTCTTCGTTTTCTTCGAATTTGGGGGCTAGCTGACGAGGATTGACACCCGGGTCATTTCTAATAAACTTTTGGTTCAAGACAAGTTCGAACCAGACATGTATCTGGTGATGCGAACTCAAGCTATTCTGAGGGGCATCACCATGAGGTCGCAAGCTTTACGCGATCAGGTCGCAAGCTTTACGCGATCAGGTCGCAGCTTTACGCGGTCAGACCGTAAGCCTTGCGTGGTCAGAAGTTCGTAGGCTATACGCGAACTACACATTCGGGATATTGCGCGGTCAGCCAATATCCCGCGGTTAGAACATCTGCCGATCAGGATACTTGGGATCTATCTATTTCGGTTGCCCGTACAACAGGATATTCTAAGTATCCCGAAGATTCCTACACGTGGTGAATCAACCGTCAGAAGGTTAACACATACAGTTATCCGTGAATAACACGTGTTTAACCTGCGTGGAGGTTAAGAGCAGTTCCAAAAAACCGCCTCCAACCGTCCGTGCAACCGTTTGATGCAGTTTCCTCTACATGGCACCCTTTCAAACAGTACAAAAGGATGCCATGGAGCATCAATGAGGGGGGGGATCATCCGAAACATCAACCGAGAGATCGGAAGATCAAAAAACCCAAAATCATCCAAGTTAGCCAAGTCTACGGCCCACCTCATATAGCATTTTAGTAAGCCTTCTTTGGCTTATCCTTGTACACTTTTACAGGGAAAATCCTCGCCTGTGAGGACTTTTCCCTCCATTTGTAAACCTTTTACCACACTTAGTGAAATCTCAACAGGACGTAGGGCTTTTACTGCCACCATCGAGGGCCCGAACCTGTCTAAACTCTCTGTGCTCCTGTTCACTATTGTTCAGCATACCTTCCCGAAGGGTCATCTTGAAAGGTCTCACAATTACAAATTCTGCATAAGTTCGGCTGAGGACTCCGAGTCCGAATCGTCGACACCATCCTCTATAAAAGAGAGGCATAGTCATGGTTTTATGCAGATCATGAATACTGGAGATTATTTTGGTTAGACACCATATGAATTTTATAAGAATCTACCATGTTTTTGTGATTCGCCGTGAATTGCACCTAATTTGTGCTACTGCACCTTCGAGCGTCGTTTGTGTGGATTACTTTTTTGGTTTGTGGACTAACGATTGTTCGGATAGCAAACTACGGTTGGCTTCCTCGTCGTCGGGTCACCATTCCACCAAGTTATCCAAGAATCCTATGCTGTGAAGATCGGAAATCCCGTGTACCGATTTCTCATGAAGTTGGTGCATATCATTTGGTATCAGAGCTTAAGGTTGATATGGTAGGATTATTTACCCTAATTTTTTCAAAAAAAAGAGAGTAGTTTTGTACCAGGCACATGCAAAGTTTTGGACCTTTCTCTGTCCTTCAGTTCTATGCTATCAAACTTGAGGACGAGTCCTTTTCAAGAGGGGGAGGATGATGAGGACATCAGAGCCCAAGATGGGTTCGACCAAAAGAATTTTGCTCGGCATACAGTCTGCCGACCAAGAGACAGTCCAACTTCAACCAAACACCATTCTCAGCACATATATCCAATTTTATCATGTGAGTACTTTTTGGAAAAGTATTCAAATGAGCTTTCCAACGCATCAATAATCATTAACTTCCAACGTCCTATGAACCCAAAGAGCAAAAAGAGTAATGACTGTACGAGAGGAAAAAGTTTAGTCTGAATCTGAGAAAAATGATTCTGGGATTCTTTTATCTCTTATAGTATGTTGGGATTTATTTTGGATTTGAATTAGATTAGGATTTGATTTCTAGTTTAAACCTTCTATCTTTGGTAAACACCATTCTCTATAAAAGAGAGGCATGGTCATGATTTTATGCAGATCATGAATATTGGAGATTATTTTGGTTAGACACCATATGATTTTTATAAGAATCAAGAGAGAATTCTTGCTGCCATGTTTTTGTTATTCACCGTGAATTGCACCTAATCTATGCTACTGCGCCTTCGAGTGTCATTTGGGTGGATTAGTTTTTTAGTTTGTGGACTAGAGATTGTAGCAGGCTACGGTTGGCTTCCTCGTCATCGAGTCACAATTCCACCAAGTTATCCAAGAATCCTACGCCGTGAAGATCAGAAATCCCGTGTACCGATTTCTCACGAAGTTGGTGCATATCACAAGCCTTCCAGCCCGCCACAACTGTGGTTTGCGTGAAACCATAGGGTAAGGGGTGAATTGTGAGTGAAACATAACAAAAGTTCTTGTTATTTCCACCTTGCCACTCACACTGTGCAGTGAGGAAGGGTCTAATCATCATGATAGGATGGGCATAAAAGTGGAATATCTTGCGGGTAAATTGGTACCTCTTTGCAGAGTTAAAAACCGTATTCGAATACTCCAAGCTCCCGGGTTTATAGGAGTCTGTTGCGGTGGATTAAATCCACGGGGTGTGGCACAAGTATGTTTTCTAAATAAAACTTGCTAAGTCAAGATTACCCAAATGACATGTGTTGTCATGATAAGGAGTGCTGCCGTGGGCTATCGTGTGTTGATGTGTCGCAGTAGTACTATAAATAGTGAACATGAATGTCGATGCTATGCTATGAAAAAAATACTGTCATGAGATGAGATATAAAAGAAAAGACTATTTTACAGCCATCCACACTTCTTTATTAGCATAGGTTCATATCATCACTACTATATGTATATACTCTTACCTATGACTTGCTAAGTACGTAAGTACTCACCCTTGCAACCTACAATCCAATAGATGGAGCATTCAATGATCAAGATGAAGGCGTGGAGAACTTCGTGGATCTAGAAGGAGGAGAGCCAGTTCTGCCAGAGTCTGATGCATGTTGTTCTGCCGTCAACTTCTTGCTGTGGGGGTTCACCTATCTTCCGCCGTGTAGATGTTTTATTTTTCTTTAGCAAGACCATGTATGCCGCGAAGGCATTGTAATCTCTTTATGTTGTATTAAGGCTAGCAGGCCACACTGCTTAAATATTTTGTAAGTTACTCTGTGGTAATGTAAATATACTCATGTGTTTGACTTATCCTGGGAAGTCAATGGTATGCATGTATGGGATCAGCTACAGCGAGCCAGGTCCCCACTGGAGTAGTCGTTGTCCCCAAGGCGGGGGCGCAACAATATCTATTCCTCATATGTCAAATGGCCATGTTAAAGGAATAGTTTGCAATGCGTATGCTGGTTGGTGAACCTACCGAGCATGGAATTGACACTGTGGGCAAGTCTTGACCAATTGCACGGCATCATTAAGTGTCGTTGGCTAGTAATAACTCTGTCGGAAGGCTTTTTTGACCAGTGTTCGATATGATGCATGTGCACCACACATGCCTCCATGAATCTCTCTTAGAAGGCAGTTGCCATCTTCTTGAGCAATACAATGCATCATCACTCCTTCAACACCTTTCCTGTACAGGGTTCCTTCAACCACCCTATACATTCGCGCTTTTCTAACTAACCGGTTATTCTCAGTTTCGTCCTCGGGCATGGTCCCATGCGCAAGATAGTTCCTCAATTGCAGGATCCAATATACTTCATGCTCGAGGGCAGTGACGTTAGTCATGACCTCAGGTGCCTCTATGGTGGTCGCGATTGAGGGCTTTTTTAAGTGCTCAATGCACACTCCTGCCGGAGTGGATGTACGTGAGGAAGCAATCTTTGACAATTGGTCTATGAGAATATTGTCTCTTTGCGGAAAAAAATTGGACTTCAAAATTTTTAAGTATTTTCCAATTTCATCACCTCATCCAGGTATAGAGCCATTGTCTCATTGGAACATTGGTATTCCTTATTCACCTGGTTTACGACTAGCTGTGAATCTCCTTTCACCACTAATTGATGGACTCCGAGAGATTTGGCTGCTCGATGGCCGGCTAGGAGACCTTCATACTCTATTGTGTTATTGGTAGCAACAAAGTGTAATTGTATGACATACTGGAGCTGGTCGCCCTAAGGCGTTATTAAGATCGTTCCAGCCCTCGAGTTTGTGAAACTCTGAGAACCATTGGAATACAATGCCTAATGGTTGGTATTTTCTAAATCCTCGCATTCTTGTACAGGTGGTTCGGGATTAGTCCATTTGACCACAAAATCTACAATAATTAAGGATTTGATTGCTACTTGGGCTATGAAGTGGAGATCAAAAGTTATAAGTTCTATGGCCCATTTCGCAACTCGACCCGTTACTTCCGGATTACGGAGAATGTCCCCTAAGGGAAAGGACGAGGGCACAGTAATCTTGTGCACTTGAAAGTAATGTCACAGCTTCCTCAGAGTACCTCTCCTTTGGTCCATTTAGTACTTCACTTACATAGTAGACTGGCCGTTGTACTCCTCCTCTCTTCGTGACCAGAACAACGCTAACCGTGTGAGGGGTAGTAGCCAAATAGATGAGTCATGGCTCTCCCAAGGTCGGGGAAACCAATACCGGGGCACTGGCTAAATATGCTTTTACTTCCTGAAAGGCTTTTTCACTACGTCCGACCACTAGAAACCATTGTGCTTACACAGAACCTTAAAGAAAGGTAATCCACATTCTGCCAACCTCGAGATGAAACGACTTAAAGCCTCCATTCGGTCGGTTAGGCTTTGTACCCCTTCGTGGTCAAAGGAGGTCTCATTTTCTCAATGGCCCGAATTTTTTTGGGATTAACCCCAATGCCTCGTGAACAAACAAGGAAACCCAAAAGTTTTCCAGAAGAAACTCCAAAGGAGCATTTTTTAGGATTCAACTTTATTCTATATTTATTCAAGTTACAGAAAGTTTTAGCTAGGTCATCTATGTGACTAGAGCTTTTTACACTCTTTACAACCAAGTCATCTACATAAGATTCTAAATTATGCCCTAATTGAGATTGAAAGGTCTTCTGCATCAAGCGCTAATACATGGAACCAGCGTTCTTGAGCCCAAATGGCATTCTGATGTAGCAGCATATACCAGATGGTGTGATGAAGGCAGTCTTCTCTTCATCTTCTTCTACCATGCTAATTTGATGGTACCCTGAGTAAGCATCCAGGAAGCTCATCAGTTCACAACATGCTGTTGAATCAATCAATTGATCGATGCGGGGAAGGGAAAAATCATCCTTCGGGCAAGCAGCATTGATACTGGTGTAATTGACGCACATGCGCTACTTACCATTTGACTTTAGGACCATGACCAGGTTTGTGAGCCATTCGGAATGGTCGACCTTGCGAATAAAGCTAGCTTCCTGGAGCTTATACAACTCCGAACGAATGGCTTCTCTCTGGTCAGGGGCAAAACACCTGAGCTTTTGCTTTATAGGTCGCTGTTCAGGCTGGATTGCTAGCCTGTGCTCGATCACTTCCCTTGGGACTCCAGGCATGTTGGATTGTTTGCACGCAAACACATCTGCATTAGCCCGGAGGAAAGAGATGAGTGCAAGTTCCTATTTGCCTTCTAGTTCTGACCCGATCCGAATGGTTCTGGATGGGTCATCTGGGAATAACAGAACTTGTTTAAGTTTTTCTTCTGGTTGTGGAGTTACCTTGACCGCATTCGGCTCTTTTGCTTTAGTTGCAGCCTGACATCCCTGAAGGGAAACTGATCAACCAACTCTAGGGAAATGTGATCACACGTGAGGGCCAAATTTTGGCTGCCCCTCATCATGATCGTGGCTTTTGGTCCTGGCACCTTTACGCACTGATAAGCATAGTGTGTTGCTGCCATGACTTTGGAGAGCGTGGGCCTACCAAGAATTGCATTGTATGCCGAATCAAAATCAATTACATCAAAGGTAACCAATTCTGTTCGGAAGTTCTCTGGTTCTTCGAGTGTTACCGACAGTATGATCTGACCGATAGGAGTGTACGAATGACTAGGTATAGTCCCATAAAATGAGTGGACCACAGGCTTTATCCTTGAAGGAGAGATTTTCATCTCGTCACGGGTTTTGGCAAAGAGCAAATCAAAGGAACTACCTCCATCGCTTAGGACTCTACCTACTTTAGCATTGCTAGTTGTGGGAGTTATAACGAAAGGAAGTCACTGTGGTCCGATAGTCCCTTGGGACAATCTTCCCGACTAAAGGTCAGGGATGTCTCCGACCAGCGGGGATACTGAGGTTCTCCTGGGGGAGCCTCAGCATTATTCACCTTGTGGCGAACAGATTTAAAATGTCATTTGGAAAAGTAGGACGAAGAACCACCAAAAATAATATTAACATGATTATTTGGTACCTGGTATGGCATGTCCTCATCTCCATCGGCATCTTTATTCCCACTTGGCTATCCTTTTTCTGGTATTTTCGGCATAGTGGCTTTACCTTGGTAAAACTCCTCCATGTGCTTTAACCAGTTTCAACAGTTCTTGAGGTTGTGTCCTGGAACTTCATGCAGTGTACACCACTTCTTCCTTCCTGTGGGTTAGCTTTCTTTTTTGTGTGGTCGCTGTTGTGCCCACCAGAAGAAGGTTTATTACTTTTGAATGGAACTTTATTACCTTTATCCTGTGGTTGCTTATTCAAGTTTGCGACCTCTCGAGATTGGTTTGCTCCATCCTTTTTTGACTTCTTGAACTTCCCACCCGAAGATGGCCCAGATTTCTTGTAAGAGTTATCCTTTCTTTCAGAATCCAGACCAGGTTGTGGGGGTAAATCACCTTTATCCACTATCCTATTCCATTCCACTACCTCAACAGCGTCGAAATAACGATCAGTCATGTTGAAAAGCTCTGACACTGATCTTGGTGGATGTATATTGAGATCCTCCGTGAATCTTTGGTATCAAACATCGTGTTTAAAGGCTTTGATCATCCAATTGTTAGAGATGTCGGGGATAGTATTTCTTACCCCCACAAATCTCTTCACAAACTGCCAAAGAGTCTCACTTGAGGTCTAGTGTAAACGATGGAGGTCATCTTCCTTGCCAGGTTTCTCGTAGCAGTTTTGGAAATTGCTAAGGATAGTATCACATATCATTTCCCAATTGTAAATTGATCCTTCTAGCTAGTTGAATATCAAGTCCGTGCCGGAACTTCAAGGACCATTTGTAACACCCTAGATTTCCGTTAATCTTCATAATTCAATCATTTTGCCAGATTTGCAAATCAGTCCAAAACTAAGTTTTTGTAATTGCATTTCTGTCCAAATCTCTTTTCTACTGTTTTCGACCAGAGCCTGGCCAGCTGTTTTCGACCAGAGCGCCGCCGCGATTTCTTCACTGTCAGCCTTCGCCTGTGCTCGTGTTTGCTCATGCGCTCGTGCTCGCGCCAGAACCAACTGCCGTGGCAACCCTTCGACCAGTAGCAGCAACAACAGCGCGCGCACCAGTAGGAGGCTTGAATTTGCATGCGTGCATGTGTCGTCGCCTCCGCCACTACACCGGCCTAGACCAAGTTCCAATGTGGCCGACCATTGCTGGCAAGAACTGGGTAGCTGCCTGCACACCGTCGCGTCATTGTTGCCGTTGTTTCTCCCCCACTCGGCCAGTGATGTCCCCAGCTCAATTTTCGTTGCCAGCTTCCCTCGCAATCTCCGTTCTATGCCTATTTAAACACCCTTGCCCAGTGCTAT
Source organism: Pharus latifolius (assembly GCA_019359835.1). Taxonomy (NCBI): domain Eukaryota; kingdom Viridiplantae; phylum Streptophyta; class Magnoliopsida; order Poales; family Poaceae; genus Pharus; species Pharus latifolius. Next base: position 54,886,320 of record CM033324.1, on the reverse strand, counting down.
CTCCACGCCACCAGAAATCGACTAAGTCTTAACTCTTCTCATTTTCTTCTTCTCCTTCGACGAGCCACCGAAGAGGCAAACGTCACCAGAGCAACCCTCTGCATCAAACTTCAAATTAACTACACCGGTATGTCCCTTGTGTCCATCTCTCTGTGTCTCAGCAACCAATTGAACTCCGGTGATCCACATCGCCGGCGATAGCTGCAAACTCTTTTTCCCCTGTTCCAGCTATCGAACCCCTTTGCAATCCAAATTAGCAGCCCTTTTTGTTGAATTAAATGTTCACTAGAGCCTTTTGAGCAAGCCTGTTCAGCCACATTTTAAAATTAACCTGATTTGATGAGTTCCCCTTTTCTTCGCGCACTGCCGTGGATGTCTCACGTCGCCGGCACGCCTCACTGTACCTCCAGCCCAATTGATCTCACCTACACATTCACTAGGCCTCATAGACCGTGTAGCTAAGTCGAATTTATTCTGCATTGCTTTATATCAACGGCGCCTCTTTGATCATCGTCTCCGAGCTCGGCGTCAATGCCGGCGAGCCTCCAAACATCTCTGCAGCCAGATTCCTCGCTCCAGCACCATCAGTGTAGTCCTAGGAGTGAAACCCCTCAATCAATTTTAAGAATTATCAGCCCTAGTTCTCTGTCAATGTAGCCCATCCTTGGTTCTAGCGGCCGACGACATTAACCTCGCCGTTCGCTGCTGTCAAGCCACCTTTGTCCAATTAACTTCGCCAGCAACATCCTTGTGATCTCGCCTACATGTTTGATAATGTTAGCGAAGCAGCGCATGCGTGATTTGTCCAGACGCACAAGCCCTAGTGCACAGCAGTGCACTGGCATTCGATTTTCTTGTGCCAGGGACTTTGCTGCAATTCCCTGGACTTTTCTGCAAATCCAATTTGTCAACTAGTTGCCTTATTGTGTTTGGCACCTATTACTCCAATTTGTACTCATCTTGACCTTTTAGAAGCTCCAAATCAAACCTATATCTTTCCCCAACATTGTCAGACCGTGAACCGAATGTCAACCTGCAGACATTCATCTCGTCGAAGCCAAATCTGGTAAGCCAAGCCCAAGTATCTTCTCCCCCGCTGTATCCTCTTCGACCAGATCACCTCGCTTGCATGCATGTTTATACTTTACATATAATTTCCATAAAGCAACTAATTTCTGTATGTTTATGTGTTGTGTTGTTTCATTGTTTGCGTGGGAGAGCAGAGCCAGAAGTGGAAGGAGTAGAAGAAGTCTTCGAAGACCTAGTAGAGCAATCAGACCCCACGTTGCAAGGCAAGTCTCTATCCCCTTGACCATGTTTCTCCCAGTATTTTAAGATAAATTAAATTAATTGTTGTTTTAAATATATGCATGCTTTATTTTCAAATTAAGTACTATGTTGGAAGAATTTGAATAGATATGACCTAATTTCTTGTAAAGCCCTTCATGTTCGTATATCTCATGCACCCTTGTTACCCTAGGATGTTATGCTTAAATTAGGCTTATACTGATTGTATGCATTAAATGCTAAATGGTCATTTATACGAAAAATATGCTTAAAACCTCTTTTGTGAAAGAAATATGAATTAGAATCGATAGTGAGGATGGTTTGTATGGTTGGTGCTGTGTGCACATTGGGAAAGTGAAAGACTCCTCACTAACGATTCATAAGGACAAGAACCTTGTGTTGTACTTCTATGCGGCATGAAAAATGTACTAACCACTTACCCGGTATGGGACGGGCACAACTTAGTAGCTTTCTCAGTATTAGCTGTTCCCTCCATGGTTTGTCAGTCCCGTTTCTCGAGGGAAACTGGTGTGCCACAGAGGGCCACGAGTTGTGTGAGGTAATGAGAGGATCAGGTGTTAGAAGGAAGTCACGCTACGCCTGGATTCTGAGTTTTGCATGGCTGAACCACAGGCTATGTGTCTCGCGGGACCATAGGCCAAGGCTAGGTAGAATGGGCAATGGGGAGCACCCACAATGGTACCTTAGACTTAACTGTCTATTTACCGGCCAGGGAATTGTTAATACTTGGACTGCAAAACTGTTGTGTGATCTTGGCCTTGTCAGATGCATAAAATTCGCATGGAGAGGTACCGACTTGAAAGCTGAGTAAAGAAGTGGATTAAAAGTGGTACACCTTTGCAAAGTTTTAAAAAGTATCGGATACTTTGTGCTCCCAGGTTATGGAGTCTGCTCGGGGTGGGTTCTATCCACGTCGCTTTAGCACAAGTAGTGTCGTGGTATTACGGATACCTCGGCAGGTTCGGACGTGCACAGCACGAGTACTACGGCGTGAGCAGACCGAGTTACTGGCCTTCTCCCGCCGGGCAACACAGAAATTGACACAGTGGTTTATACAAGATCAGGTCCCAGTGGGGGCCCTAGTCCTGTTGGCTCTCTCCGGACACGAGTCCGCTGGGGAGGTATGCTCTCGGGGAGAGGTCTCCAAGAGAGCTAGATATTATGTTAATTCAAATGAGTTCGAATCCCCTGAAAAGAGGTACAAGAGGGGTATATATAGCTCCTAAGAAATACAAAAGACCAAAAAGCCCTTGCTACGACCGTTGGATGGAAGGGCGCAGACGTCCTTTGGCCAGGGGATGGCTCGGATGCTTGACACGTGGCCTCGTCAGCTTCCCAGAGGCTTCACGGTCAGCAGCCGCACTTCGGGAGCCCGGAGACTCTTCGGGACTCACCGGGGGTCCGGTGACCCTCCGGACCTCACCGGGGTTCCGGTGATCCTCTGGATCCCACGGGGCACCCAGTGACCCTCCGGATCTCACCGGGGGCTCGGTGACTCTCCGGGTCTCACCGGGCCTGGTGGTTCTCCGGGTCTCACCGGGGTTCCGGTGACCCTCTGGATCTCACCGGGCGTCTCACCGGGGGCCCGGTGGCTCTCCGGGTCTCACTGGGGGCCCGGTGACCCTCCGGGTCTCACCGGGCGTCTCACCGGGGGCCCGGTGGCTCTCCGGATCTCACCGGGATTCCGGTGACCCTCCGGATCTCACCGGGTGCCCGATGACCCTCCGGATCTCACCGGGGGCCCAGTGGCTCTACGGGTCTCACTGGGGACCCGGTGACGCTTCGGATCTTACCGGGGGCCTGGTGATTCTCTGAGTCTCACCGGGGAGGACTCCTCAGGACTTCGTGGGGCCCCTGGTGGTTCCCCCAACAGCAGCCCCCCAGGCCCTCGGGGGCACTTGGTGCCCCCGATGGGTATGTGAAGCTCCCGTTGATGACGCTTCGTCTTCCACGAAGTCCCTTAAGCCGCTGGTGGCGTTTCGGCTTCCGAACCGTTTCTCCACAGGACGCGTCTATCCGCGAACCGACGCATCATTTCAAAGCATTCACCTTCGCGTTGCCTCGTCTTGCGCGCGACGGTTCAGCCCCGCAGCTCTGATGGCCTTGTGGACACGTGGCGGGCATCCGGGTCCCTCTCCACCACCTATAAATAGGGGGGGCCCTTAATTTGAGCATGCCCACAAGCCCTCAAATCCCACAAATCTCGGTTGTCTCCCGGTAGTTCCCGGCACTTTTATCCGGTGATTTTCGGTAATATTCGGTGACTTTCTCCAGAAGTGCCCGGTAGTTCCCGGTGACTCTTCCGGAAGGACCCGGTGACGTCTCTCCTGTAGCACCCGGTAACTTCTTTCCGGAATCTCCCGGTAAATTCCGGTGACGTCTTTCCGGAAGTTCCCGGTGACACTCCCCGGTAGCACCCGGTGAGTTCCAGCAGTCTTCGACAAACTCATCCCTGATGGCGCCAAAGAGTCGCGCCAAGGTCTCCGAGCTGCCCGCAGAGGAGGTGACCTCCGATTTCCTCGGAGCCACTGAGTTCTCCTTAGGGGCCCTTGAGGCCTTTTTGGAGCGCGGCTATTTTCGAGCGGGAGACATCAGGATCCCCGGTCCGGCGGAGCAGGTGCCGAGCCCCCGGGACGGGGAGGTGGTGGCTTTCGAGGCATTCGTGGAGGCGGGCCTCCGGCTTCCAGTGCACCCGTTGCTACGCGAGTTCCTGCAGGTATACGTCCTCTTGCTCAACCACCTCACCCCGAACACTCTCGTTCGGATGGGCTTGTTCATTTGGTTGTGCGAGATGACCGCCGTGACGGAGCCCACCCTGCGGCTCCTGCGGTATTTCTACGAGCCATCGAAGAGGGGCCCGGTGGTGAGGAGGGGCGGCCCTAGGTCGGCCTTCGGCTCCATCATGATCCAGTTGACCCCGGGCCGCGCCGACGAGTACCCGGTGCTAGCCTCCCGGGACCACTGGGGGGACTGGCTCCGGCACTGGTTCTACCTCCGGGTGGGAGACTCGGGGGTGACTTACTCTCGGGAGCCCTCGACATATTCGCGGTCCGGCGGCCCGGTGGCTCCAGAGTGGACCGTGGCGGAGATGGACCTCCTCACCGCGATGGCGGAGGCCCGATTCCAGCGGTCCATGCGGGATCTTGCGGAGGAGATGGCACTCCTCCAAGTGGCGCCGTTCCACACCCTCCGAGGGAGGGGGATGTCGGCGGAGCACAGGCCACCCCGGATGGCGGTGGCGAACCGTAAGTATTCGGACCCCTTCTCCCTGTCGGGAGATTTTTCCTAACTCTTGCTTCATTTGTTACTCTTGCAGTCAGGTCCTATGGTCGGGCCAAGGAGGTCGCGGCGACCCTCCTTGGTCGATACTACGAGGACGAGCACGAGAGGGTGGTGCGCGTTATCGGGGAGGGTTCTCCCCGAAACGTCGTCGCGGAGGCGTTCGGGCTGAGGCTCCCAGCCCGGGTGCCTCTGCCCACCCCTGCTTCGCGCAAGAGGGGGAAGGAGGTTGTCGGCGGACCCTCGAAGCGGTCTCGTCCGTCTGGCAGCCCCACGGGATCCCGGGCCTGGAGGAGTCCCGCGAGGCCCCGGTCTTCACCTCCGCCTTCTCCCTTCGAGGGACTCTGCGGCGGCGGTTGCTGGGGCGTCGGCCGTAGCCCTAGACACCCCGAGCGGGCTGGATCCCATGGGCGGCGTTCCGGCCGGAGAGGGCCAGGGCTCAGACTCGGAGATATACGCTCTGAGTCCTTCGCCGCCTCCTGCTCCCGCAGGGGTCCGGCCGCAGCCCTCGTCCAGCGAGGTCTCCGTCTGGTTTCAGATGCCGGGCGGCCTGTCGGTGGCCTCGATCTTGGCCCCAGAGACGGGTTCCTCGGCGGTTCGGCCCGCTACAGCGGCGCTCCCTGTACCTAGGAGGGGTAAGGGTCTATTCGTCCGCCCCGGGGTTCCGGCGCCTCCGCTGGATCAGGCTTCCGGCTCCTCTGACGGTGGGACTCCAGAGGAGGGTGCTTTGCCCGGTGGGGAGGCCTCCCGAGGGAGCGACCCGGGGGGCGACGAGGGCGACGTTGACGCGGTGATCGCCTCCAGATTTCGGGTAAGTTACTTGAATCTCACGCTCCTCCTTCTTTTGTATTCTGATCATGGTTTCCGTGCAGACGGTTGCATTAGCCCGGGGCTTTAGGGCTCGGCTCGCCACGCGTCTCCGGGCCGCCGACGACATAGTGGCCTTCGAGCGTGCCGGGAAGGAGAGGGCGCTCAGGGACGCGGCCTCGGAGTGCTCCGAGAAGGAGCCGGCGCTCGGGGAGCTCACCGCAGTGCAGGCTCGGCTCGCTGCCATCGAGGACACGACCTCTCGGCTCCGGAGGGAGCTGCAGACGGAGCAGGAGGCCGCGGCTTCGGGCGTCCAGGCCGTAGTCACGGGAGGTAGGGCGATCCGCTCTACCCTAGAGGAGCTCGGGATCAAGCTCGGGCGGGGGGCAGGCCCCGACCCGGCGCCGGCGTCGGTCGGGGAGGCCGCGCACTTCCTTGGTGCGCAGGTTGCCCTGATCCCGGCCACTGCTGAGGCTCGGGCACGAGGCCTCGCTGTCCCAGTGATTGCGTTGGCGGCGGCCCTCATTGAGCACCGCGGTGAGGGCGCCCGGGTCATCGGGGAGCTTGTCCCCCGGAGCTTCCCTGCCTTGTTCGACCCTCGGCGGGCAGAGTTGGAGCTGTCCGCCGAGGCTCTCTTCGACTGGATCACCGGTGCCATGGAGACGGGCGGCCGGCGCTCGGGTCAAGACGCGTCAGCCAGCGCGGATGTCCCCCCGGGGGGGAACAAGGACAGGCAAGTATGAGCTCCTCCCCCCCCCCAAGGGTAGATTAGGCTTTTCTTTTTAGATCTCTTTTGCTCCGGGTGGCTTCTTTAGAGAGGGCGCCAGGAACTTGTAAATATTTTTCAACTGGAATAAAGTAGTGCTTTTGCTAAGTGTGTTCAACTTGTCGGCAGGTATCTTTAGACGTCGCTTTCCCGGGGTTTTCTTGCCCTGAGGGGCATCTTTTGGAGAGTGTTCGAGGGTCACCCGGGGGGTCTAGCCCAGGTAGCGCCCGGGCGGCCTCGATTTTACTAAGTCTGGCAGCCGGGGGAGCATCCGGTGGGCTAGTCTCCGGGGAGCCGGCCTTGCAACGATGGCTCCCGGAGTGGCACTTGGGGAACTTCGATGATTGTCGCGCCGAGTTATCTCCGCCGAGGCCGGGGGCTCTAAAGGTCCCCCCGCTCAGGGTACTCCCCCCGGCCGGCTACGAGTGCTGGCCGGAGGATCTCCTTCGGCGGGCTCTTTGGCGTGTGAGGAGTTTGTACAAGGATCTTTCCCTGGAGATCTCGGAGGGTCTCCGGGATTATTAGGTGTAGTTGCTTCTCGGGGATTGTTCTTCGAAGTATCTTCCCGCGGGAGCCTAACTCCCCGGGCTATACTCGCGCGCCCGGGACTCACCCGGGGGGCGCTTTCGTCCCACTGGGGGGTTGTCCCCTAGTGTGATGTTGTATTAATAAGGTCGTGAACTTGTTTATTTGCCATGTCTTTGTTTCCGAAACTTCAAAGTCTTCAGCATAAAGCCGTTGTTTGTCTATCCGGGCCTGGGGTTTTCCCCCTCCCCCCCCCCACAGCGGGGGGCAGCTTGGCTCCGCGCGCTGTGGGTAAGGATTGAAGAGGCCCGGACTGCAGTGGGTGCTTAGCTTACGTAGCCCTCCGTCGGGAGTCCCGGAGACCAGCGGGGTTGGCTGACCGAGAAATCAGATAGGTTTGTTGGGTTGCCAGGAGACGGCGAACTTATCGAAAGGGTTCTCGGTCTATCTTTTGAGATAATGAATTCCGAAAGCCGAGTTCCCTGTCTGCCACGGGGGGCAAAGGATATTCCCTTAGGAGGGTTCTGTGACCCGGTAGCGGGTGTAGAGTGTTCGAGGGGGGACTAGTCTCTCGAAGTGACTCGTTACCGCAGTTCATGAGAATTGGGTTGCCGCTTACCCCCTCAGTCCATGAGGGGTTACAGTAAGCCGCCCTATAGGAGCTGGGCTCCCATTGTCGGGACTTTAGGCTGTGATAGCCTACTTCCTCACGGAGAGGGCATCCTCGCGGGGAGGGCATTTTTATAGAGGAGACGTCCCCTTTTAGGCAAAAAAAGAAACTCCTGTAAAAGAATTCCAACATTGAAGTAGAAAAAAGCCATTCAAGTTAATGAAAACATAACCCCCCCTGCGTGGTGACAGCGGGAGAGGGACACAAAATCCCAGAGTTGAACAAGAAATCCACTTGTATTAATAAAGGGCGAGATACAACGCCTCCCCCCGCGAAAGCGCGGCGGGGGAGGGAACAGTGAGTACATAAGCCTCCCCCCGCGGAACAGCGGCGGGGGAGGTGGCGAGCCCGGAGGCTAAACATAGAACTTGCGAAGCAAGTTTATGTTCCAAGTGTGCGTCAGCTCCTGGTCTTCAAGTGTGGAGAGCTTGTAGGCTCCTGAGCCCAGGATCGCGGAGATCCTGTCCGGGCCCTCCCACTTGGGGGATAGTTTTTTTTGGGCTTGGGGGTCGGTCACGCGCTTGAGGACTAAGTCCCCAAGGCGGAAGGCCCTTTCGCGCACGCGCTGGTTGTACGCGTGCGCCATCTCGCGCTCGTAGATGGTGTGGTGGAGGAGCGCTCGGTCGCATTCTTCTTCAACGAGGTCGACTTCCAGTCGTTGACTGGCCTCATTGGTTTGGTGCGCCGCGGTCGTAGCTCCGTCCAGGAGTTCGACCCGCAGCGATCAAAAACCAATTTCCGATGGGAGAACTGCTTCAGCCCCTTAGACGAGCGAAAAAGGCGTGCGCCCTGTCGCTCAGCTAGGGGTTGTGCGCATGGAGCAGAGGATGCTTGGAAGCTCTTCCGCCCATGTGCCTCGCCTGGAGGTGGTCTGTTCGAGCCGTCGACGCAGGCCTTGTAGGATCACGCCGTTGACCCTTTCAACGGCTCCGTTGCTCTGGGGATAAGCCACAGAGGCAAAATGGAGGGTAGTCCCTAGGCCTTCACAGAATTCCCAGAAATATGCCGAGTCGAACTGGGTCCCATTGTCGACGGTGATTTCTTGGGGTACCCCAAAGCGACATACGACATTTTTCCAGAAAAAACGATGCACCACGCGGGAAGTGATGCTGGCCAAGGGCTCAGCCTCCACCCACTTAGAGAAATAATCCACGGCGACCACCGCGTACTTGTAGCCCCCGGGTGCTGGGGGGAAGGGACCAAGGAGATCCATCCCCCAGCGCGCGAAGGGCCAAGTAACAGGGATGGTCTGCAGTATCGCGGAGGGGAGCCTGGTGCCCTTCGCCATCTTTTGGCAGGCCTCGCATGCGGAGATCAGACCCCGTGCGTCGCGGACCAGCGTGGGCCAGTAGAATCCTTGGCAAAGGACCTTCGCCGTGACCGCCCGCGGAGCCAAGTGGGATCCGCAGCTCCCCGAGTGTATGTCCTCGAGGAGCTGGAGTCCCTCCGTCCGCGGGAGGCAGCGGAGAAGGGCAGAGGCTCCCTGCTTGTAAAGCTTTCCTTCTAGCAGAACGTATGCCCTGGCCTTAGCGCGGAGACGCTTCACCCCGGCATCACCGGAAGGTTCCCCCTCGTCCCTTATCCAGGAAATGAGGGGATCCATCCATGATGCGGTCCGAGTGATCTCGGAAATCTCCGGGACGCAAATCACAGGGTTCGCGTCCGGAGGGGTGATCGAGGGCTTTGTGATGATTTCCAGAAAAGCGCCTTTGGGGAGAGATTCTTGAGCGCTGGCTGCCCGGGCTAAGGCATCGGCCCGGTCGTTATCCCGCAGGGGGATATGTCGGGCCTCCAAGCCTTCGAAGTGTCTTTCCATCTTCCGCACCTCCCCCAAGTAAAGACTCAGGTTCTCGTCATGGCACAAGTAGGACTTGTCCATTTGGTTGACCACAAGTTGGGAATCTCCTTTCACCAGGTGGCGGCGGATTCCCAAGGAGCTCGCGAGACGCAATCCCAGGAGCAAGGCCTCGTACTCGGCGACATTGTTTGTAGCCAGGAACTCAAGCCTGGCAGCGTACTCCAGCATCTTCCCCTCGGGACTCCGGAGAACCACCCGCGCGCCGGCCCCGGCAAGGCACAAGGAGCCATCGAACATGAGTGTCCAGTGATCCTGGCACCAGGGAGGGGCGAGGGGAGTCTCTCCGTCTGCCTCGGTAGTCGGGGTCCATTCCGCCACGAAGTCAGCGAGGACTTGCGACTTAATGGCGGAGCGGCCTGTGAAGATGATGGAGAAAGGAGCGAGCTCAGCCCCCCACTTGCCAATTCGGCCGGTGGCCTCCTTGTTTCTCACCACATCCCCCAGTGGGAGAGATGATGGGACCGTAATTGGGTGTCCGAGGAAGTAGTGGCGGAGCTTCCGTGACGCCATGAGGAGGGCATAGCACAGCTTCTCCACCTCTGTGTACCGCGTCTTAGCCCCTTGAAGGGCCTCGCTTACGTACTACACAGGGCGTTGCTGCCCATCTTGCTCTCTTACGAGCACCGCGCTCACAGCGACTGGGGTCGCAGCAAGATAGAGGAGTAAGGGTTCCTCCGAAGATGGGCTCACGAGCATTGGAGGACTCGCAAGGTACTTTTTTAGCACGTCGAACGCCGTCTGGGCCTCGGGAGTCCACCTGAACCCCTCGAGGCCCCGGAGGATTTTGAAGAACTGGAGTCCACGTTCCCCTGACCGCGAGACGAAGCGACCCAACGCGGCCAAGTGGCCGGCAAGCCTCAGCACGTCTTTGACGGAACGAGGAGGAGGCATGTCCAGCAGGGCCCGAATTTTTTCAGGGTTTGCCTCAATGCCCCGCTGGGACACCAGGAAGCCAAGCAGCCTCCCACTGCGTACACCAAAGGCGCATTTTTCTGGGTTGAGTTTCAACCCGTACTTGCGAAGGCTGTGGAAGGTCTTCGCCAGGTCGTCAATGTGGGCGGCCGCACGAAGGCTTTTGACTACCGCGTCGTCAACATAGACCTCGATGTTGCGGCCGATTTGGTCCTTCAGGACCAGCGTCATGAGGCGCTGGAGGTTGCCCCGGTGTTCTTCAACCCGAAGGGCATGTGGAGATAGCAGAAGGTGCCGAGGGGAGTTATAAAACTCATCTTTTCCTCGTCCTCTGTTGCCATTCGAACCTGATGGTACCCCGAATATGCATCGAGGAAACTCATCAATTCGCACCCTGCGGTCAAATCGACCAGTTGGTCAATTCGCGGGAGTGGGTAGTTATCCTTCGGGCAAGCGTGTTTAAGGTCGGTGAAGTCCACGCACATCCTCCACTTGCCACTTGACTTCTTCACGAGGACGGGGTTTGCCAACCATTCGGGATGCAGGACTTCCCGCACAAACCCCGCCTCCAGAAGCTTGGCGATCTCGACCTTGATGGCGTCTTGGCGCTCGAGGGATAGCTTCCTCAACTTTTGTTTGAGCGGGGGGCGGCCGGGGGTCACTGCAAGCTTATGTTCAATAACCTCTCGGGCGACGCCTTGCATGTCCGAGGGTTCCCACGTGAAAACGTCTGAGTTTTCGCGGAGGAAGGCTGCGAGTTGCTCGGCGTGTTCCTCGAGGAGGTCTGCTCTGACCCTGACGGTCCTCTCTTCATCTCCTGAAGATAGTTGAACTTTCCGGAGGTCCCCCTCGGGGCGTGGCCTCGGGAGTGGCCTTCCGGAAGAAGCGGCCTGGGCAATATTAGGCTCGGGGGGGCCCTTTCCCCCCGGAGTCTTGATCATGTTAACGTTTCCAATGGCAGCGGTGGCATGCTCGTAAAGAGCGTGGGCCACGTTCTGGTCGCCTCGAACGGTGATCGCACCGTGAGGCCCAGGGATCTTCACGCAGAGATAGTTCTGGTGAATTGCCGCCCCTAGATGGTTGATCGTGGTCCTCCCCATAATGGCGTTGTACGAAAAGGGGAGGTCCACAACATCAAACCGGACCATCTCTGTCCGGTAGTTTTTCGGGGTGCCGAAGGTCATCGGTAGGTCAACCTTCCTCACCGGGTGGATGGTCTTCCCGGGAACGAAGCCTTGCAGTGGCCCGAGTGAGGGCTGCAGCAGCTTCTCGTCGACTTGCATCTCCCTGAACGCCTTCAGGTATAAGACATCGGCGGAGCTTCCGCCGTTGACGAGGATGCGCGCTAGTTGGCAATTGTAGACTATAGCCGAGACGATGAGCGCGTCATCGTGCGGGAAGCAAACCCCGCGCGCGTCTTCCGCTGTGAAGGTGAGGGGGATGTCTGACCACTTCGGTGGCGGAGACGTATGCAGCACCCCCACAACCTTCACCTCTCGCGCACACTCCTTGCGCTGGCGCTTGGAGTCCCATCTCGAGGCGGATCCCCCCATAATGACGTTTATACGCCTTTGGGAGGTTTGGAAGGGGAGCTCCTGGGCTGAGCTCCCTTCTTGCGTCTGTCTTTGCTACTCGCCCGCGGGAGCAGGAAGTGCTGGCAAGGCCGTCGAGGGAGGCAAGGAGGAAGGGCCCCTCCCCCCTGGCCGCGCTGGTCGAGAAAAGCCGCGAAGTGCTATAGGAGCTGATGGCATTCTCGAGTAGCGTGGGTACTCGATTTGTGGAAGGCACACCACACGTTGGCGGTGCCCTCTTTGCCTTCCTTGAGTGGCCCTCGCGCCCTCGGGAGGACTGTCCCCCCCATAGCCTTTCGACTTAGGGGGAGCACGACTGCCTTTGCCACCGTCGCGCGAGCCGCCTCCGCCCTTAAGGACGAAAGCATCCCGAGGCCGTGGCTCGTGGCGATCATTTCTTCGGGGACGCTTGTTGGGGGGATCTCTAGGCTCCTGGCTAGTGGGGGCGGGAGCCCCCTGGTTCTTCTTCCAAAGATCGTCCTCCTCCGCGCGAGCGTACTTCTCGAGTACGGTGAAGAGTTCATCAGCAGAGGTGGGGCAGCTCCGGGAAAGCCTCCGTTGGAGCTCCCCGGGGAGTATCCCGCTCTTGCACGCTTCGATGACTGTGGAGTCAGGGACGTGTGCCACTTTGCTCTTCACCTGAGCGAAGCGCTTGAAGAAGTCGCGGATGGTCTCCCCTGTCCTCTGTCGGACGGTGTAGAGCTGGGACGAGTCTAAGGGGCGTACATAGTTCCCCTGGAAGTTTGCGCAAAATTCGCGCTTCAGCTGTACGAAGGACTTGATGGACCCAGCTTTCAGGTTGTAGAACCATGAGCGGGCGATGCCCGTGAGGTAGAGAGGGAAGACATTGCATTGCACTGTCTTGTCCCCCCCAGCCGCCGAGATGGCCGTGGAGTACACCTGCACAAATTCGTAAGGATCGGCCTCACCGTTGTAATGCTCGATGTGCTGTGGCCGGTAAGGCCGCGGCCAGCAGATGCAGCAGAGGCGACTGCACAGCGGCTGATTGGCCCCCTCAACTTCCTCGGGGGATCCATGCTCGCTGTCTTCTCTCACCGGGGACGCGTGCTCATTTTCTGAGTCTGGGAGGGGTGCCAGCGGTCCACCGGTGCAACGGTATCGCCTCTTCTCCTCGGGGTTGGTTGAGCTGACCTCTTGAGCATCGAGGTATTCCGCGGGGATGGTAGCAGCTTCCTTAAACGGTCTCTTCCCCCGGGCAACTTGGGAGCGCATCTCCACGCGCCCGCGGGTTCGGGGGAGTCCTGACCGATGGCGGGAGCTGGTTTCCCCAGACTTGGCGGTACGCATTCGCTCGACCTCCCCCCTAGTGAAGTGGGTCTAATCCTCCAGGGGCATCCGCGGGGGCGGCCCCGGAGGGGGAGGGAACTGATGCACGTTCGCCATCGTCCCAGTAGACGCCGCCGGTGCGCCGACCGGGCCAGGCGCCAGGTCCGCACTCTGGGCGGCAGCGGGAGCGGTCGCGGTTTGAGTTTTCGGGGTGTTCGCAGGAGCAGGTGTCGCACCGGCTCCAAGCGTCGGCCCCCGAAGGCTCCCGGGTCCAAGTGTGGAGGTTGTCTCCGGCGGGAGGGAGGCCCCCGGCACGTCGATAGCTGCTCGTGGCGGTTCCGGGCCCGGGGCCAGGTGGCTCGCCGAGGCAGGGGAGGACTCGGGAATGAGTTGACCCCCCGGCGCGGGACATTCCCGGGACCGGATATGGCCCGGGCGCGCCTACGGGAGTGGGGAACATCCCCGGCCCGGGAAAGGTGGGGTGCCCCATGAAGAATTGGGGCAGTGCCCCCATAAACGGATATGGGGGTGGGTAGACGGGAGCCGGGGGTTGCGCCAGGACGCGCAGTATCTCATCCAGGGTGTGCTGGGTGCGAAGCTGGCCCTGGATCAAAGCCCCCAGCATAGGATCTCCGGAGACAGGAACGGAGAGTTGGGGCGTGCTCAGCCCCGCAAGCTCGGTGGCGGTCGCCGGGTCGGAAATGGGGACCCTCTGGCCAGAGGCGGCGAGTGGAGGACGCGGGTCCTCCCCCCGGGCGCCCCCGGGCGGCAGGGTCACGGAGGCATCATCTCGCGGAGACGGGGCTGGGTTGCTAGGACCAGCGCCGTCTGGAGATGAGAGGGCTTGAGCTCTGGTTGTTGCGGGAGCCATGGCGATTCATCGCGAGGTCCCCACGGTCGGCACCAGCTGTCGTGGTATTATGGATACCTCGGCAGGTTCGGACGTGCACAGCATGAGTACTATGGCGCGAGCAGACCGAGTTACTGGTCTTCTCCCGCCGGGCAACACAGAAATTGACACAGTGGTTTATACAGGTTCAGGTCCCAGTGGGGGCCCTAGTCCTGTTGGCTCTCTCCGGACGCGAGTCCGCTGGGGAGGTATGCTCTCGACGAGAGGTCTCCAAGAGAGCTGGATATTACGTTAATTCAAATGAGTTCGAATCCCCTGAAAAGAGGTACAAGAGGGGTATATATAGCCCCTAAGAAATACAACAGACCGAAAAGCCCTCACTGCGACCGTTGGATGGAAGGGCGCAGACGTCCTATGGCCAGGGGGACGGCTCGGATGCTTGACACGTGGCCTCCCCAGCTTCCCAGAGGCTTCACGATCAGCAGCCGCCCTTCGGGAGCCCGGAGACTCTTCGGGGCTCACCGGGGGTCCGGTGACCCTCCGGACCTCACAGGGGTTCCGGCGATCCTCCGGATCACACCGGGCGCCCGGTGACCCTCTGGATCTCAACGGGGGCCCGGTGGCTCTCCGGGTCTCACCGGTGGCCCGGTGGTTCTCCGGGTCTCACCGGGGTTCCGGTGACCCTCCGGGTCTCACGGGGGCCCCGTGGCTCTCCGGGTCTCACCGGGATTCCGGTGACCCTCCGGGTCTCACCGGGGGCCCGATGACCCTCCGGATCTCACCGGTGGCCCGGTGGTTCTCTGGGTCTCACCGGGATTCCGGTGACCCTCCGGGTCTCACCGGGCGCCCGGTGACCCTCCGGATCTCACCGGGGGCCCGGTGGCTCTACGGGTCTCACCGGGAACCCGGTGACGCTTCGGATCTTACCAGGGGCCCGGTGATTCTCCGGGTCTCACCGGGGGGGACTCCTCAGGACTTCGTGGGGCCCCTGGGGCTTCCCCCAACAAGTAGTATTTGGAAGATTTTCATAATATTGGTTAATAAAAGTGGTGACCCACTAGTATAGAAATACAGTCTACTAACCCATATCTTCTATCAGTTATTAGCGATTTAGTAGAAAACCGTTAGAAAAGGTGCCTCGCAGTCATAAAAGGCATAAGGGAGGTATTTTTACTATCGGTTTATAAGAAACTTACCGTTAGAAGAAACAGAATGATTTACTCTAGCGGTGATGAACATATTTACCGTTAGAAGAGATGCATAAGTACTGACGGGAGGATGTTGTGTACCGTTAGAACTGATGGACTTCTAGAAATAGTTTTATTCTATTGGTATAGTATTTATATACTGTTAGAATATATCACAAATTCCTATCGGTAGCCTATTATGAACCGATAGAATCATTCGTCTGCTACAAATAGTTTTATTCTATCGGTACTGTATGTTTATACCGTTAGAATATATCACAAATTCCTTAGAACTGTTCGTCTTCAAATAGTTTTATTCTATCGGTAATGTATGTTTATACAGTTAGAAGATAGCACAAATATCTTAGAACTGTTCACTTTCTACAACTAGTCTTATTCTATCAGTAATGTATGTCTATACCGACATAATATGTACAAAACTCCTATCGGTAGGATGTACTGTGCCGATAGAACCGTTCGCCTTCTACAAATACTCTTATTCTATCAGTAATGTATGTCTATACCGACAGATTATGTACAAAAATTCCTATCGGTAGGATGTAGTGTGCCGATAGAACCGTTCGCCTTCTACAAATAGTCTTATTCTATCGGTAATGTATGTCTATACCGTTAGAAGAGATCTCAAATTACTAACGGTAGGCGGTTGTGTATCGATAGAACTGATCTAGTTCTATAAATACCCGGGTATGTCTCTTTCATTCGAACAGTTCATTGGGCGCTCGTAGCCCTAACCCGTAAGCTCCATGGACGGCTGGAGCACCTCCACCGGAAACCGCTGCACCTCCACACCTCCATCGACGCCCACTAGATTTCGGCATGGCAAGCAAGGCATGTAAAATTTTGGCAATATTGTTAGATTATTCTAATCCGATTATGGCAATTATCCTGCAATTTTTGTATCCTTCATTTTGATGTGTCTTCTGTTCAATATGATTATGTACGGTGTTATGTTCCTATTTTTTATTAAAACAACTAAATAATATCACTGTGGGATAGATAATGTTCAATTGCTTGCTGATCCTATCAAATGAAGAAAATTATCAGGATATATTTGCAAGACAAACTCTAGCTAACATAGTGAAATGCCAATAAGAGTATAAATGTAATATCTTCATCTCTCAGTAGGTTGCTCAATGCCAACTTGGACTTAGTAACAATTGAAATTGAAAGATCATGAAATTGAAATTGAAATTGAAATATATTTTTAATTGAAATTGAAATTGAAATTGAAGTAGAAATTGAAATTGAAAGATCATTAATGTCAAGATATTTACAAATATCATGAGATACACAAATATCTTGATCTCTCTGTAGGTTGTTCAATGCCAATAACATAGTCAAATGCCAACTAGCTTGCTCAATGATCAAGTGCATGTAAAAAGTTCATTAAATAATTAATATATGTACATTGGCAAGGTAATTTCTTCTGATGAAATAGAGTAGAAATATAATATCTTGATCTCCAGTTGCAAGTTGATGTTACTATGACGAAGCACAACCTAACCTTCAGTTGGTAGTCTTTCTCAGATAGGGAGTCATTTAGGAAACAGGAAACAATCTTAATTTGCTCTAGAATGCCTATTTATGATCTGTGCAGGTCCTTGGATGATGCTTATGAGGGCCAATGTATTTCATGATTCTTCATCGTAGTACGCTGCCTACGTTGGCTTGTTGGCGAAAGAAACGGTGAAGATCACCGTCGAGAGCTGGAAGCACGTGAAGGTCGAGATCTTGGCTGGCTCGGTCGAGAAGATCCTCAAGCCCGGCGTGTTTCTCAAATCAGGACCTATAGAAAGCATCTTACATTTGTATCGTGTTTCAGCCATGTTTTTGCATGCACCAGCTTGTGGCCAGATGCTTACCTGCTTGGAGAAGAAGAATTGTTGTCATTTGCACAGTCATTCTTTTTGTTAATGGAGTTGAGTTGAGTTGAGTTGATTGAGTCTGAGTCTGAGGAAATTACCAATACAAATGTAACTCGACGACAATTCCAGCTCCTCGGGCGTCTTTGACCTGACCTCCTATGGTTAAGTCCAATGTGGTTCAAACATTTGCTGTTTTGGATGAATGGATTTGTGATGTATTAGGTTTAACTTGTAGTCGGTAGTTGCATTGTCGCAATTTGCAAAGGTTCTCTTTTATGTAAAATGTATGGGCCACTGGGTCCAAGTGACGATATGTTGTTAATTTCAGACGTGACTTTTCTAATATACATCGAATGTGTGAATTGTTGTATTTGTATATTGTTGTATATTTGTGTATCATGTATTGCTATTTGGGACATGAACTTGAATGTGTACATGGGAGTATTTGTGTATTTAATTGTACTGGTAGGTAGGTGTGTATTTGTACTGCTGTTTCAGACATGCACTTGAATTTGTGAACTGGCATGTGTATATTTGTATCTAAATTGCTGTGTCATACATGAATCAGCTTGCTTTGTTTCAGCCATTAACTAGAATGAGTTTAAATAGTACTCATTTTTTATCTTTCCTCTTGCATTTTCCTAAAGGAATGGAGGCAAATCAAGATCTCATGTAAGTAGAGATTTTTAATTTCTTTGGCAAGATGAACTACCAAGTACCTAAAAAAGTATTTTTGTATCTCCTAGTTAATCTACAAATTAGCATCTCTTGAAATATTTCTTTATCTTCTAGTTAAGATCTGTTTCATGTTACATTGTGTTTAAATATGATTCTTTGAATGTGAGAACTAGTGTCATGAGTGTCATGCATTACCTAGTTTGCTTTTGTTTCAGTCATGTACCAATACCTCTTCTAACGATAAATACACATATTTACCGATAGAACAACACCTGTATTTGCTTATGTGCCTCAGGCATGCACTTGAATGTGAGGACTGGTGTGCATCTGTACACTTAGATTGCTGTGTCATGCATTACCCAGTTTGGTTTTGTTTCAGCCATGTACAAGTCCTCTTCTAACGGTAAATACACAAATTTACCGATAGAACAACACCTGTACACTCAACTTGAATGTGAGAACTGGTGCCTCAGGCATGCACTTGAATGTGAGGACTGGTGTGCATCTGTGCACTTAGATTGCTGTGTCATGCATTACCCAATTTGGTTTTGTTTTAGCCATGTACTAGTACCTCTTCTAACGGTAAATACACATATTTACGGATAGAACAACACATGTATTTGCTTATGTGCCTTAGGCATGCACTTGAATGTGAGGACTGGTGTGCATCTATGCACTTAGATTGTTGTGTCATGCATTACCCAGTTTGGTTTTGTTTCAGCCATGTACCAGTACCTCTTCTAACGGTAAATACAGATATTTACCGATAGAACAATACCTGTATTTGCTTATGTGCCTCAGGCATGCACTTGAATGCGAGGACTGGTGTGCATCTGTGCACTGAGATTGTTGTGTCATGCATTACCCAGTTCGGTTTTGTTTCAACCATGTACAGTACCTCTTCTAACGGTAAATACACATATTTACCGATAGAAGATGTGAGTACAAAATTACTCGCACTTAGTCTAATGGGCATTTCATGTATCTACCGTTAGAAATAGGTCCAGTATAAGTAAAACTTCACTCGACCATTGCTGAGCTGCTGTTTTGTTCTGTTGCACTCTGTGTCCCTCTGTTTGTGATGAGAGTTCCACGTTCGCAGCTACACTGCTAGGGTGATCAGGGCAAGCTGGAAGGAAGTTGATTGCACCCCTCTCTTTAAGGTAAGCTTAATTGTTATCACTTATCTCTCTCTCCCTCTAGATCTCCCTCCATCTCTACTTGTAAGCTAGCTGTATTGTGTAGTTCCAAGCTTGTATCTCCAAGCTTGGGAGCTAGCTAGCTGGAAATGCCTCATGTTTTAGGAGCTCACTAGCTTGTATTGTGTAGTTAGCTAGGTTAATTAGTGTTAATTTCGTCAGGCTAGGGTTTAACACATCAGTTGTAAGAGGTTGTACATGTACATATACATAACTTAATCGGGCAGGTTTCATGCATGGCTGACTCGTTAAATTTTATTAATTGTAGATGGACAGGAAATATTGAATGTATGGAATAAAACGTACTACTCTTGAATATTTGGATGGTGTGAATGAGTTTATTAAATTTGCTGAGCAACAAAAGGCGAGGAAGGGAGAGAAAGATATGCTTTGTCCTTGTACAGATTGCATGAACTTGAAGAGGTTTAGCAACTCTGATCAAATTAAGAGTCATTTGATTCGTCGTGGTTTTAATGCGCGATACACCCGTTGGATATGGCATGGCGAAGATCTTGAGGAAACAAGCACCACTACTACCAATCAGCAGGACTCGGATGTAGATTGCAATAATATCGATGATAATCCGAATTTTGATAATGTTCATTCCGATGTGCACGTAGATGATGATGACAATCTAGATGAGATGTTACGTGATGTGGAGGAAGATTACAACAGAAACGACTTCTGTGAATTTGAGAAACTAATTGCTGACTCTGAGAAGCCTCTATTCCCTGGATGTGCAAAATTTACAAAACTGTCTTCTGTGCTGAGATTATATAACATGAAGGCAAGCAACGGTTGGAGCGATAAGAGTTTCATGGCACTATTAAATCTTCAAGCGGACAAGCTTCCAGAGGAAATGAGTTGCCAAGATTTACTTACCAAGCCAAAAAATTGTTGTGTCCGTTGGGAATGGAAATCGAACGAATACACGCATGCCCAAATGATTGTGTGTTGTACCGTAACGAGTACTCCAGTTTGCATGTTTGTCCAAGATGCGGCACATCGAGGTATACGCATAGGGACTGGATTGACAGTGAACGTCACGAGGTAAAGAAAGGACCTCCGGTGAAAACTGTGTGGTACTTGCCTGTGATACCTAGATTGAAGAGGCTATTTCCAAATCTAAAAGTCGCGAAGTACTTGCGTTGGCATGCTGAAGGCCAGAAACAAGACGAAAAACTGAGACACCCAGCTGATTCTATTCAATGGAGAAACATCAACAGAACATTTGCTGAGTTCGGCGGCGAAGTTAGGAATATAACGTTCGGGCTAAGTACAAATGGTATGAACTCACATGGTAATATGAGCAGTCAGCATAGCACTTGGCCGGTTCTTTTATGCATCTACAATCTTCCTCCTTGGTTTTGCATTTAGCGCAAGTACATCATGATGGCGTTACTAATATCAGGACCCAGACAACCCAAAAATGATATTGACGTGTTTCTAGTGCCTTTAATCGAGGACTTACATAAATTGTGGAGCGAGGGGGTGCATGTAACATCCCAGTTTTTGGCTATCCTTTCTGCTCACGAGTCAGCATATCTTCTTTGGAATCCCTGATGTCTCAACCCTATCTTGATCTTAGGTATGCCACTACCTTAACCTAAAAATTTGGCAGCTAAACTTCATCTCCCAGATCATTTTCACATTTCAGTCCAAAAGTGTTTCAGTTTAGTCCTTTTCAGAATTTTCAGAAAGCCCAAAAAGGCTAAAAGTCCCAGATCATTTCCAAATTCAAATCTGATCAAGTGATTATTTTTCTTTCATTTGTCTAAACGTTTTTCCCTTCTGGAAGAACCTAAGAATCTCAACCAAAACCCTAGTTTCAGCCCCGGCAAAATGTCAAACCCTAATTACCCTATTTTACCCTGTTTTCAATTTTTGTCGAAACCCTCAGATCTTATCGGATTTTGCCATTTTTCCTGCTGGATGAGTCCAGATATTTTGGTAACACTCATCCGCAAAGTCAGAATTCAAATTAGCCCTCCAGATCTTCAGATTTGCAAATAGGCCCAAGTTCCCGAACCAAAATCCTCGCAGTTTAGTCCAAATCTTCGCAAATCAGTCCAAAACCTTGCAAACAAGCCCCTGGCCCTTTCTTCGACCACGACCAGAGCCGCGTGCACGACCGCGACCTGAGGACATTTGACCGCAGCTGTTTCCGTTGCCGTGAACCACCGTAGCCTTCACCGCCGACCAGATTCGCCGCCGCCAACGGTCGAAACCAGCGTGTACCGCACGTGCTCGCGTCGTGCCAAGGAATGCCACCGTGGCGATGACCGGAGACCGTGGCTTCACCGTTCGCACGTGTACCTGCCATTGTCAGGACTTTACTGCCACATGGTTGCCATGCCGAAGCTCGCTATCCCGTCGTCCTGACAAAGTCCCGATTTCGCGCGATACCCCATCTCTGGCAGAGCTCCCGCCATGTTCCCATGCACCTCGTCGACTGCTCTGGCGCCAGAGAGTATCCCCGTCGATTTGCTGCCGCTCCCGAGGACTCAACCCCACGGCTATATAAAACCCCCTCTCGCCAGTGCTTCACTTCACACCTCAACTCGCCAGCAACCGAGCATTAGCTCTAGAGCTTGCCATCGCCGTGCCTTCGTCTTCTTCCCCGGCGAGCCACTTCTGGAGCTCACGACGCCAGCTTCGCCCACAGCTTCTCTCTCCAAACCGACACCACCAGTAAGCTCCCTTCATCCCCCTGTGTGTGTCATAGCGCTTAATTGGCCCCCGGCGAACCTCAACGCCGGCAATCACCAGAAAGGCCCAA
Organism: Pharus latifolius; assembly: GCA_019359835.1. Lineage (NCBI taxonomy): Eukaryota > Viridiplantae > Streptophyta > Magnoliopsida > Poales > Poaceae > Pharus > Pharus latifolius. The sequence goes on along the minus strand of CM033324.1, from coordinate 54,864,758 downwards.
ATCCCCTGTTCCCCTAATGCCGAGCGATTCAAGCCAAATTGATCCTCGTGCCAGTAGAGGAAAGAAATCAGTAAGCTAGGAGGAGTAAGCCTGCAAGTTTAGATTTCAAAATGGAGCAAAGATTGAGGCTTTCCCCAATTCGCGCGCCACCAATGAACTGGTTCTCGCCGCCGTGTTTCTCCAGCCATTCCCCAGCAAAATGGAGTGCACCAGTAGCTTTGTGATGACCCCTAGATGCTTCCCGAGCGTGGAATTGAGTTCAAACACCCTGGAACGAAAACACCCAAATCGGTGCCTTCGTCTTTGGCCCCGATCGCCAGAGTTCATTTTCCGGCCAAACCAGCCAATGAAACCTTGTCATCTAGCTAGGCCTCAACCCCCTGAGCAATTTACTCCACTGGCTTGAACCCTGAATCGGTCTAGATCAAAAGTTATGATCATGCCAAGATTACTGTCCAGTAGTTCAGGCCACCATGTTTGCTCACCTGATTTGGCCACCCTCCGGCCACTTTCTGCCCTTGAGCCTGTTGAGAGTTTTGTAGCTATTATCAAGGCCTAAACCCCAGACAAAGTTGTGCATCAATTGGTGCCCTAGGTCAAAAGTTATGCAATGCCCTAGTTTTTGCCCATGTCTAGCACTATGTCAGTGCATGTCCATCAGTGCCATTGGATGATTTAGACCGGTTATATTTGAGCAATTGAAATGCCACTTTGTCCACCAAGCCTTTTGAGCCATGTTCTACAATGTTCCCTACTGTCACATCTCCAGAAAACAAACCTAGAACCAATTTAGGGCTATGTCAAGCCATGAGCCGAATGTCAACCCTTCGACATTCAAGTCCTTTTGAGCCCATCTCTTCGATCAATATCAAGTGACCATGCCCAAACCCTTTCCCTGCATGCATGATGTATTTACGTACTATTTTCTAGTACTTGTATGCTTATATAGTGTGTATGTGTTGTTTGTGTCCGCCTTGGAACCAGAAGTTGAAGGTGCATAAGAGATCTTCGAGGATTCATCTGAGTAGCTAGACCCATCACTGCAAGGCAAGTCTCAAACCCTTGATCATGTCTAGCCTAATATTTTGAAGTAAAGTATGTTAACTGTTTTCAAGTATATGCATGCCTTAGATTCAAGTAAAAGCTATGTTTCAATGAAATGATTAGATATGACCTAAATAACTGTAAGGCCCCTTTTGACATTGAATGTCCATGCACCCTTGTCACCCTAGAATATCATGCTTAGGCTATGCTATGCTCAAGATTATATGTTAAATGTTGAATGGTCACATGTGAGAAATGCATATTCGAAACCCTTTTTGTGAAAGAAAATGTGATTGGAATCGATAGAGAGGATGGTTTGATTGGATGGTGCTGTGTGCGCACTGGGAATGTGAAAGACTCCTCACTAGAGATTCATAAGGACTAGAACCTTGTGTTGTGCTTCTATGCGGCATGAAAAACGTACCAACCACTTGCCCGGTTATGGGACGGGCGCAACTTTGTAGCTTTCTTTAGTATTAGCTTTTCCCTGCAATGGTTGTCGATCCAGTTTCTTGCGAGAGCTGGTGGGCCGCAGAAGGCCATGAGTGATGTGAGTTCAGAAAAATCATGAGAGGAAAAGGTGGAAAGAAGGAAGACGCCCTATGCCAGATTAAGTCGTGCGCGACTGTAATCAAGAGAGGCTATGTGTCTTGCGAGAACATAGACCCAGGCTAGGAAGTAAGGCAGTGGGGAGGACCCACAACGGTACTTGAGACTTGACTGTCTATTTATCGGGCAGGGAATAGTTAATGCTAGGACTGTAAACTGTTGTGTCATCTCGGCCTTGTCACATGCGTAAGAGTTGCATGGAGAGGTACCGACTTGAAAGCCGAATGATCGGTGGATTAAGGTGGTACACCTTTGCAAAGTTTAAAAAGTATCAGATACTCTGAGCTCCCAGGTTATGGAGTTTGCGCGCTGTGGATTCTATTCACGTCGATCCAGCACAAGTAGCTTTTGGAAAGTTTTTCACAAAATCTGAGTAAAGTGGTGACTCATGGAGGACCGCCACACACAAAGTTTCCTAAAAATCTAGCTTAGGGTTTTAAAAGCACCGCTTTTGAAAATAAAAGATCTTTTGATTAAAGATTGAGTGTGAGAATCTATTCTATGTGCTAATATGAAGCCAGAAAGCCATTCCTTGAGAAATCCCCCTCATCTAAGTATACTTGCATTCTTATTTGGGACTTGTTGAGCACCATGTGGACAATGTGCTCATCCTTGCTTTTACAAACAAATTTAGAAGAAGGATTCATCGACCCTGAATCTTACAGTCTTGAACCCAACGTGGAACAAGAAGAAGAAACTGAAGACCCAGCTTGTTAGAAGGTTATGTACCAAGGTAGAGTCCAATGTGGAAGAAGGCCCATACAAAACCGCTGCTGCTGAAGAAGAAGACTGATGAAGTCCTTTTGTTTATTATTGTTGATTTATTTTGTGCCGACCTTTGTGTCGAAAACTCCTTAATTTGTATCAACATTTAAATGCGTCATTTTGGCGCTAAGTTATTGTAATGTTGGTCCTTGTGATCAGCACTTGTTTTTAATTACTCGCATTTTTATATAATGCATCTTGTCGTTGTGAGCTGCAATGTGCCATTTCTGAGTGCAACCCACCTGGGCGGTTGCCACCGGATTCCTCAAATGAGGGTCCCACAGTGCATGTGTGGGATGCATACAAGAAAGAGAATTTCATCTTGCGGGCCTTGATATTTTGCACCATAAATGATTTTCAGGCCTACGGCAATTTGTCGGGTTATAGTACGAAAGGAGCCAAGGCTTGCCCTATTTGCCTAGATGAAACTGAGAGCATGTGGTTGCGAAATTGCTGAAAAACAGTGTACATGGGTCACCGCAGGTTTCTTCCGGTGCATCACATGTACCATAAGAAGAGGAAATCATTTAACGGGAAGCCTGAGAAGGGATCAGCTGTAGTGTTTCTGACCGGTAAGGAGATTTACTCGCGTGTGAAGGACATCAAAGCTGAGTTCGGTAAGTATTCTAAACCTCGATAAAAAAATGTTTGGAAGAAGAGATCGATTCTTTGGGATCTACCGTATTGGGAGCACTTACAAGTTCGACATTGCATTGACGTCATGCATGTAGAGAAAAATATCTGTGACAGTTTGATTGGTGGTTTGTTGTTGAACATTCCGGGAAAGACAAAGGATGGTGCAAAAGCTCGTCGTGACATGGTGGAAATGGGGATAAGGATTGAGCTTGCACCTTTGGAGAAGGGAAAGATTACATACCTCCCCCAGCCTGCTATACATTGTCCAAAAGAGAAAAAACATAACTTTGTCGGTGCCTGCACAGCGTTAAAGTTCCATGTGGGTATTCCGCGAACTTGAAAAAACTTGTGTCTATGAAGGACCTAAAACTGGTTGGCACGAAGTCCCACGACCATCATGTGCTGATGTCACAAATGCTTCCCATTGCTATCAGAGGTATTCTCCCAGTTAAATTCAGAGAGACAATCACAAACCTATGTTATTTCTTCAACGCAATATCTTGCAAGGTAAGTACGTGCACTCGTACTATAAGTTAATTAGCTCCATTTGCGGATCTTAATTAGAAGATTTTTCTGATATGAATATTTGGTGCAACTGTGTCCTCGTAGGTAATTGATCTGGATGGACTGGACGCTTTGCAACGCGACGTGGTTACAACTCTTTGTCAGCTCGAGATGTATTTTCCTCCATCCTTTTTTGATGTTATGCTCCATCTGATTGTTCACCTTATCAGAGAAATTAAGTTTTGTGGGCCCGTGTGCCTGCGCTACATGTATCCATTTGAGAGATTTATGGGTGTATTGAAGGGATACGTAAGGACTCGTCGTCGACCCAAGGGGAGTATCATGGAAGGTTATGCCGCCAAGGAGGTGATTGAATTTTGTACAGATTATATGGCCGGGGTTGACCCAATTAGCGTTCCTAAGTCCCGACACGAGGGTAGGCTTCAGGGCATCGGAACGATTGGATTCAAAGCTATCATCCCCGCCTGTGATGTGTACGAAAAATCACATTGTTGGGTCTTACAACACATGACGGAGGTCGAGCCATACATACATGAGCACAAGGTAATGTTACGGTCACAGAATCCTTCGAAGTCAGAGATTTGGGTCACCAGAGAACATAACAAGAAACTTGCTGGGTGGATCCAAGAAAGAGTCATGCGAGCTGCCGAGGGCTCCATAAGTGAAACTGTGGCATGGTTGGCTAGAGGCCCAAGATTCACTGTAGGAACTTGGCAGGGGTACGACATCAATGTGTATTCATTTTACACAAGAGCTCAAGACACCAAGAGTAGCACGCAATGTAGCGGAGTCACACTGTTTCCTATTTCTGAGGATGCCAGGTCAGTTAGGGCGCTGAACACATATTACGGTGCTATTGATGAAATATGGGAGCTCGATTACGGATTATTTAAGATTATCTTGTTTCGATGCCAATGGGTTGAAATCCCTCGAGGTGTTAAAGTTGACAGTTACGGGTTTACTCTCGTCGATCTTGATAGAGTCGGACACCAAGGCGATCCATTCATACTTGCAAAGCAAGCCACACAGGTATTCTACATCGTTGACCCGGCCAATCCAAACTTGCACGTTGTCCTCCACAGCAAGAGACGTATTGTTGGGGTCGAAGACGTTGTCGACGAAGAGGAGTATAACCAATTTGATGAAATACCTCTGTTTTTAGAGGACATTCAATCTATCCCTACTAAAATTATTGACGAAACAACATATCTGCGAGATGATCACGAAGAAGGATTATGGGTTGAGAACCATTGATGATTATTTTCTATTTCAAGGAAAAATGCCAAGCAAACAGCCCACAAGTTGTGCATCAAGGTGAGGAACTTATCATTAATACATCAGGCAATACATTTTTCTTTAGAACTTAATGATAAGCTAGTTCACAGCATTAATATATCTCAATTTTACTCCACAGCATGAGTTCTAACATGTACAGTACCTTTATCCTGTAAGAACTTAATTCTTCCCTTCAAATTTTCTTTCCAAAATCTCATTACAGCCTCTTGCTTCTTCAAAAATTAAGCTCTCCAAAAATCCTACTCCCTGAAACATCATTTTCCAATGTCCTGCCCACTTCAAAAATTACTCTGGGAAAAATTGACTTGTTCTATCAGTATTATTTTGTTTTACCATTAGAATAAAACCATTAGTCTGATGGTATTTTGTTGTTTGTACTGATAGAAAAGGGCATCCACTACTCTAATGTGTCTCAGGCACTTCAAAAATTACTCTGGGGAAAATTTACTTGTTCTATCGGTATTATTTTGTTGTACCGTTAGAATGAAACCATTAGCCTGACGGTATTTTGTTGTTTGTACTGATAGAAAAGGGCATCCACTACTTTATTAAACATGGCCCTTGAGTTTTCCTCCAATCGAACCATTCCAACTTATAGCACTACATCTCTTCGAGCGCGAAATCCACAACCTCCGCAGTGACCACTTACTTCCTCACTCCCACACGATGATCACCGCCTGGATATTGGTTCGCCACTGCCACCGGTCCATATTTTCGTCCTTCGCCGGCCGCCGCTGTGTTCTACACCGCCTCTCCATCACCACAACTGATCGCCGTAAAATACCCTAATTCGTCGTTCTTTGTCCAGCATCTTCCTTATTTGATCTTCGTGTTTTGTACGTACTAATTCTTCAAGTTTTGGAATTAAACTAGGGTTCCCTATTGTGTTGGATTATGTAAATTCCACAGGCAATGTTGATTTAAATTAGGGTTGACATAATATGTTCCAGTGCTGTAATGAACCTATTTTGAGATTTTAACTTATCTATACTACTGTATGTGTGATCAATTTTATCCAACTGCCATGTAATGCACTTTATATGTTTGAGGTGTTCTTACACATATTCTATCGGTATCTCCTGTATTTGCCGATAGAAAAAATTGTTATGTTCTATCAGTAGCTCATGTGTTTACCGATAGAAAAGATTGTTATGTGTGAAATTATAATGTTGGTCCATGAATATTAGTATAGCAAATCATGGAGAATGTTGACTTAAACCAAGATTATGTGATGCCAGTGAATGGCGGCTTATCAACAATATTCCATAACATAGAGAACATTGTTATGTTCTATCGGTATCTCGTATCTTTGCCGATAGAAAACATTGTTATGGTCTATCGGTATCTCATGGGTTTACCGATAGAAAACATTACTAAACACTTCAGCAATTAATTTTTGCATGTCTTTTAGTACTATTTTCTTCGAACATCCCTTTAGCAGCCCTAATTAGTATCCAATCCTGAACTGAGTTATGGAACTCCAAGAAGAATTAATTACCATATGTTGCCTACTTCCTATATGAAAATGTGTAGATGAAAATGCTCAGAAATAGAATCTTATATTCTATTGGTAGTCTCTGTGTTTACCGATAGATAAAATATTTAAAATAGGTCCTTTTGCTTTGTAAAATGATTTGGTTTGTGTTTCCATTAAATTTTTGATGGTTTGTTGATGGTTTTGTAGGGAAAGACATGTCGTCGTATTCATCAGATGGTACTAGTGGTTCGACTAGGGCCAACCCCAACATAACTGAAGATGCAGCTAGTTCATCCCAGCGCAAGAGGGTGGGGCGAGGCGCGACAACGTTGGGCCGTTTGGCTAAACACACGGATATTTCTTGTGTGTTCAACCAATTTGGGAGGCCGATCAGAAAGAATGCTGGGAAGTACGCAGCGTACGTTGGGGTGTTGGCGAAAGAAAGGGTGAAGATCACCGTCTAGGGCTAGAAGGACGTGACGGCGGACGAGAGGGATAGGTTGTGGGTGGAAGTGAAAGTTAAATTAACTGAAATCGATGAACTCTTTCGTAATCACGTTCTCTTGGCTTATACTAAAGTTTAACTAACTCGTGATTAATTGTATGCATTGTTTGAAAACAGGCTAAGTGGAACATCCCCGACGATAAACCTAGGACGGCCTGCTTGAAGGACATGAACGGAACATGGAAAACCTTTAAGAGATGGCTCGTCAGTAACTTCCTCGCTGCGTGGAAATCTCCTTGCGAGAAGTACCCCTTCATATCAGAGGAGGTATGGGAGGAATTCACCAAGCAGAAGGGGACTGAGGAGTTCAAGGCCCTTGGCGAGAAGAATAAGGCGATCCAGAAGAGGAACGACCACCCGCATCGGCTCGGATCCCGGGGCTATGCAGGGAAGGAGGAGCAGTGGAAGAAGGAAGACGAGCAAAATTCTGTCATCGACTCCCCTGAGTTGCCGCTCTCCGAGATCCGGGATGCGAGGTGCAAGCGATGGTGGAGGGGGAGAGGGTCCGTGTCGTCCACGGGGTCTGTGCAGTTCGCAAACCCTGGGGACGCCGACGTTGTGAGACGTATGGTAAGTTCGCTAACCTCGTAAACTATGTGCGCACAAGTGTATATATGTATTTGTCTCACAAGGTACCTTTAAATGTAACAGATCTCTTTTGAAAAGGAGGCAATGGAGGGATTGTTTACCCCACAGAGGGAGAACGACATCCTCACCCGGGCTCTAGGAAATAAGGAGCATCCCGGACGGACACGGACCGTGGGAGCCATTGTGTCGTCGAAGGCCGGTTTCGCAGATCCAGCTCCACCGAGGAAGAAGGCCCGCTCCTGGAAGAAAAAGGAAGCGGAGCTCTCTGATAAGATACGGGCTGAGGTACGGGCGGAGATACGAGCTGAGGTGCAGTCTGAGGTCGCACAAATGAGGGAAGAGTTTGCACAATTGAGAGAAGCATTACTGGCCAAGAGTGCAGATGTGGATACCCAGGACGACGGTACCCCGCGGGGTCGGATAAGCGGTTGCTCTTCGAAGGTCCTCGCGGATCCAGTGGATCTACTTGAGGTATTGCAAGCCTTCATCTGTGCACTTAAGTTGATGCCACTCCCATTCTGTTAGAGTTGTTTCGCTAACCTGTTTTAATTGTTACAAATTTGCAGAAGCCGAAGAGTTGCATCCTACTAACTCACCTAGGCGACGGGCAGGAAGTGGTTGCACACGGCTTCGTATATCCGTTTGGGGAGGATGTCCGGATCCACTGCATACCTCTGCGGTTGGGGTTCGCAAAGGTACAGGTGGACATGGCCATGCCGGGCTACAACGATTCTCCATTGCCAGTCCAAATAGAGAAAATGCAGACACTTGCTGAGGCAGTGGGCTCCTACGTAAAGTGGCCCAAGAAGTGTGTTCTAATACAATAGGTAAATCCTACACATTTTAGATTACATCATACTCAGTACACTCAGCTTGCAAAATCTAACATACGTGCTCATTAATTGAAGTGGCATGCCGGCGTGCTACCAGGGGACTGCGCCCCCAGCTCGGGGCATGAGGCCGGATCTCGTGCGAACCTGAACACAGCAAAGATGGCCTTGACACCAGCCAGCGTGATGAGGACATCATACCTTCAGATACGCGCATTGAACCGGCCCTTGAAGGTCCCATAATAAGAGCTCGAGCACGACTACTTCATCAACAGGTGAGCTCGCTCCTAAGTGAATCGCATTGTATTTTCGAGGATGGATTGCTATTTAATGATGCTATTATACTTAGTAATCATGGAGAGGATCACCGCAGGCATGGAGACCAGCAAGGAAGCAAAGGAGGCCAACAACCACGTCGAATTCGAGTTGGAGGTAAAGCCCATCCGCAAGGAAGCAAAGGAGGCCAACAACCACGTCGAATTTGAGTTGGAGTTGAAGCCCATCCCGTCACCAATTCGAAGTTCGAGTCCACCTCGGAATCCAGGAGCAGTCTGCACTAAAATCGTCGTCCAGGATGCATACGGACTCCGTTTTCGACATTTTATATACCGTTGGAAAGCTAAGGAGATAATCTTTCCAATGGAACTAGTCCCACGTCAAAATTCCACTGGAACCAATGGGAATCATGGAAACAAGTCAGCATCCAGAATCTGTCAGGGTGCTGCGCCACCGTCTTTGGGCCGTTGGCCCATGTACCTCGTTGGAGCCCATTAGGGCGCGTCCAGGGTTCCTTGGCCGACCCTAACACCTTATATTCAGTAGCCGTCATCCGAGTTAGGATTGGGTTTTGCTTAGATTATTCTGTCTTCGAACAGTTTCGCCGCTTGATTGGTTTGTGAGACCCAACTTGTGAGATTAATCATTCGTATTTGCAATTCAGTTTGCTTTCTTCCGTGTTCTTGCTTGTGTTCTCGATTCACAGCAGGGATAAGCCTTCTTGGCGAGGTCAATCACGCTCACGCGAGATTGATAACCAACGGAGTAGTGGTGTTGCGATTGCGGGGTTCAGATCGTGCCTGATTTGAAGCCGGATCGTTCTACGTCGAAGCTCCACCAATCGATCTATCACGTACCTTTCGGAAGATCGGGCACCCAGTGTCACATCAAGTGGTATCAGAGCCTCGGTTGCCCATCAGGTATACTTGTATCCCCTTTGTTCATTATTCATCTTTCACCTAGAGTCCAGGAAATTGCCCCACAAAAATATTTGAGTTCGCCGTCATATCCATCATCCAAGCCACTTTGTGCCCTTCGCGATTTCGTTTTCAGTTTTGCGTTGTTGAATTTGTATCCAATGTCATCGTCTTGTTGCTGGTTTAGAGTAAGTTCTTTATCTAGTTTGAGTCTTGCATCTTGACGTCGAGTCTAACGCCATCACGTCGTCGTCGCCGCCGCGTCCAAATCGGGTGTCAATCTGTCAAGTTCGGTATTTTGCTTTTATCTCCTTCGTCTGAACTCCAAATTGGACAAATTCAGATTCTAAATTGTAGCTCAGAAAATTCTCTACAACTTTGTCCATTGTGAGAAGTTCTAGAAACGCCGTTTTCAAGTCCAAAATCTCGTTGGAAGTGAATTTGTTTGATTTCGGATTTCCTACACAGACTGTATTGCGGGGCCCATATCTCCTAGATCCGTTATCCAAAATTGGTGTTCCATATATGCAAAGTGATCAGAACGAAACGATCTACAACTTTTCTGTTGTACGTTTTAGCGTTTGAGGCCTCCAAAAATCCGAAAACAGCATAGGAAATTTCTGCATAGTAGATCTGTTTTTCCAGCGAGAGAAAATTGAGTGTTTGTGTATATATCTTGTAATCTTTCATATACGGCACTATTGATATTTTAAAAAAAAAGGGTGAAAAAGGCAAGTGCAAAAAAGAAGCCGCACAAAGATAATAAAAGAAAAAAAAAACCAAGGAAAAAAAGATATAAAAAAAAATCAGAAGTGCTTGCATCATTTATATCGACAGTGTCACATCATTCGTTTTGCTTGCTTGAGCTAGATCTGAGAACGAGTTTAGGCCAGTAACTTTGACAAGTACTTTGGATATTTATTCAGCTTTGCTATTCTGATTTCGATGATTGCATATTCCTTGCTACTAAATATTGCATATCTAAGCTCCACAATCTTCTTATCAGGTACGGATTGGGTCTTGCAATCGCTTCACATACTGTTGGTATACCTCTGAGTTGTGCTACCTGTCGCCTTGGTAAGAACCTAGTAAGAACTTGGTAAGACGCAAGAGAGTGTGTGATCCCACTTCCCCATAATCTAATAGTTGCTAGGGATAATATTTTCTGTTATCTTTTGTTGTCTTGCTCACAATGACATAAAGTTCCAACGGGAAGGACAGGGTTTCTACTGAGAACTGTGTGCTGCACAGTGAGCTTAGGGACTTGTTGGGCGGTTTGGAGGAGAGGCTGGCCAAGATGCTCAGTGAACATGCCACGGCTTCACAGCATCAGTTTGAGGGCCTCGACAGATGCGTGTCCACCCTTGCTGGACAAATTGAAGCTTTGGAGCCACAACAGCCACCCCTCCATGACGATGGCCAAGACGTTGAATATGGCGACAATGGAGAGGTGAACCAACGGACGACACAAGAGGCACGACTACGTCAACGCCTTCGCCGCAATTAGCACGGTATGGGAGGTAATAACAACCACCATCATGGTCGTGCCAATGATGATCCTTTTGCTAAGGTGAAATTTTCCATCCCTCCTTTTCATGGTGCCTATGATGCTGAGGTTTACTTAGATTGGGAGATGACTGTTGAGCAAAAGTTTAATTCTCACTTAGTTCCTGAGCAACATCGAGTTAGGCAAGCCACTAGTGAATTTAAAGACTTTGCTATCATCTGGTGGAATGAACTTGCTACCCTCCGCTTACAACCTGACACATGGGCTAGGTTAAAAGAAGCTATGTGTGAACGTTTTGTTCCTCCTTCCTACCAACGTGATTTGCGTAAGCAATTGCAGCGCTTAGAGCAAGGTAATATGTCTGTCCAGGAATATTACGCTGAGCTACAACAGGGCATGATACGTTGTGGGGTACAAGAGGAAACCGAAGATAAAATTTGTCGGTTTTATGGGGGGTTGAGGCGTGAAATTCAGGATATTGTTGACTACAAAGAATATACTACTGTCAATCGTTTGTTCCAGCTTGCTATGTTGGCAGAAAAAGAATTGCAGGGACGACATTTAGCGGACCGGAGACAGCGGAACAACTTCTCCAACAACTTTGTTCCTCGGACTACGCAATCTGGTCGCGACAAACAAACTGTGCAGCCACCTGTCCCTTCCAAGAGCGCCTCGCGTCCAGCACCATCTCCATCACCTTCGCGACCTCCTGAGGTACGCAAATCTGTGACTTTGCAGGCACCGGCAGCGAGCTCCGTTTCGGTGGCTTCCACGGGACGTTCTACAGGGATCGTGTGCCACCGCTGCAAGGGCATGGGTCATGTACAGAAAGATTGTCCTAGCAAAAGGGCATATATTGCTACGGCTGATGGCGGGTATGTTAGTGCTTCTGATGTTGAAGATGAATATTCCCTCGCCACTAACGTTGCAGGCGAAGAAGAGGACGAGGAGTGTAGTGATGAGGAGGTACTTGGCACCGCAGCAACGGAGACCTACAGAACCATCATTGTGCAGCGCTCGATGAGTGCCCAAGTTGAGACGGATGACAAGTTGCAGCGTCACAACATGTTCAACATGTTCCTCATCGTCAAGGACTGCCGCATCCGCACCATCATTGATGGCGGCAGCTGCAACAATTTGGTGAACATCGACTTGGTCCAGAAGCTTGGCTTGACCACGAGAGCACACCCCCATCCCTACCACATTCAGTGGTTCAACAACAGCGGCAAGGTCAAGGTAACTCAAACAGCAAGAGTGCATTTTTCTATTGGCTCCTACCACGATTTTGCTGATTTCGATGTCGTACCTATGGATGCTTGTGCCCTTTTGTTGGGGCGTCCTTGGGAGTTTGATACTGATGCAACTCACCATGGTCGAGCTAATAAGTACACTCTTATCCATAAGGGAAAGAAACTTACGTTGCTTCCTATGTCCCCGGCTGAAATTGTGCAATATGAAAAGGATAGGACGCGTAATGATAAGCAAAAGAACCTGTTACAATCTGAAAATCAGCAAGTAATTAAATTGAAAACTCCTACTTTGCTTGCAAATAAAATTGATCTTGCTGAAATTGATGAGCCTAATGGGATATGCTATGCTTTGGCTTGCAAAAAGGCATTGTTTTCGCTTGACGACATGTCTTTTTCGGTGCCCCCCGCTGTTGCTAACCTTTTGCAGGAGTACAAGGATGTGTTTCCCTTTGAGCTTCCACCGGGGCTGCCACCTGTGAGGGGAATTGAGCACAAGATTGATTTGATTCCAGGGACGAGCTTGCCAAACTGTGCTGCTTACAGGACCAATCCCGAGGAAACTAAAGAGATACAGCGACAAGTCCAAGACCTTTTGGACCGTGGGTACGTACGTGAGAGCTTTAGTCCTTGTTCTGTTCCTGTTCTTTTGGTTCCTAAAAAAGACGGCAGTTGGCGCATGTGTGTTGATTGTAGAGCCATTAATAACATCACCATTCGATATCGCTATCCTATTCCTAGGTTAGATGACATGCTTGATGAGTTGAGTGGTTCTATTATTTTCACAAAAATTGATTTGCGTAGTGGGTACCACCAGATTCGAATGGCTTTGGGAGATGAATGGAAAACTGCTTTCAAAACTAAGTTCGGGCTTTATGAGTGGTTAGTCATGCCTTTTGGTTTAACTAATGCACCTAGCACTTTCATGCGTTTGATGAACGAAGTTTTGCGTGCTTTTCTTGGCAAATTCGTGGTGGTATACTTTGATGATATTCTCATTTACAGCAAGTCACATGATGAACATATTGAACATTTACGAGCTGTTTTTACTGCCTTGCGTGATGCACGCTTGTTTGGTAACCTTGAGAAGTGCACCTTCTGCACCGATCGAGTCTCGTTTCTTGGCTATGTTGTCACTTCACAGGGAATTGAGGTGGATGAGGCGAAAATTGAAGCCATTACTAGCTGGCCGATTCCGACGACTGTCACGCAGGTGCGCAGTTTTCTTGGTCTTGCAGGATTTTATCGGCGATTTGTGCGGGATTTCAGCACCATTGCAGCACCTCTCCACGAATTGACAAGGAAAGGAGTTCCTTTTCGTTGGGTACCAGCGCACGACCATGCTTTTGACGTCCTCAAAGCGAAGCTTACACAGGTGCCTTTGCTACAACTTCCTGATTTTGACAAGACATTCGAGCTAGAATGTGATGCGAGCGGCATTGGCATTGGAGGAGTGCTCATACAAGGAGGTAAACCCGTTGCTTTCTTTAGTGAGAAGTTGAGTGGTTCATCTTTGAATTATTCGACTTATGATAAAGAATTGTATGCTTTAGTGCGTGTTTTGCAAACTTGGCAACATTATCTTTGGGCTAAAGAATTTGTTATACATTCTGATCATGAATCTTTGAAGTACATTAGAGGACAAGCTAATCTGAATAAACGACATGCTAAATGGATTGAATTCATAGAGTCGTTTCCATACATCATTAAACATAAGAAAGGAAAAGACAATGTTATTGCAGATGCTTTATCTAGGCGATATACCATGTTGTCACAACTTGATTGCCGAATTTTTGGCCTAGAAACGATCAAAGCTTCGTATGACACTGATCTTGATTTTAAAGATGCTTATGCTCAGTGCAAAGCGGGATGAACTTGGAATAAATATGTGTTGCATGATGGTTTGCTATATCGTGCTAACAAGCTATGCGTTCCAGCTAGCTCGGTTCGTCTTTTGTTGTTGCAGGAAGCACACGGAGGCGGATTGATGGGACATTTTGGCGTGAAGAAAACGGAGGGGGTGCTGGTCACACACTTCTTTTGGCCACGGCTGCTGCGCGACGTCAAGCGCTACGTCACACGCTGTACTACCTGCAACAAAGCTAAGTCCCGTCTTAATCCCCATGGTCTTTATATGCCTCTACCTGTTCCTAGCGCGCCTTGGGAGGATATATCGATGGACTTTGTTTTAGGATTGCCTAGGACCAAGAAGGGGAGGGATAGTATTTTTATGATAGTGGATCGATTTTCGAAGATGGCACATTTTATTCCTTGTCATAAGAGCGACGATACCACAAACATAGTTGATTTATTTTTTAGAGAAATCGTTCGCTTGCATGGTGTGCCTATTACTATTGTTTCAGATCGCGATGCGAAATTTTTGAGCCACTTTTGGAGATCGCTTTGGAACAAATTGGGGACAAAGTTGCTGTTTTCTACTACATGTCATCCCCAAACTGACGGACAGACCGAGGTCATTAATAGAACTTTATCAACCATGTTGCGAGCTGTCCTCAAGAAGAATTTGAAGATGTGGGAAGAGTGTCTACCGCATATTGAGTTTGCTTAAAATAGAGCGGTTCACTCCACCACCAAGGTAAGTCCTTTTCAGGTAGTCTATGGTTTTACTCCTCGTGCTCCAATTGATCTTTTACCTTTACTTGCCGATGAGAGAGTTAATTGTGATGCTCAACAACGTGCTGAATTATTCTTAAGATGCATGCTGCAACTAAGGAAAATATTGAGAGGATGACTGAAAAATATAGGATTGCTGGTAGTAAAGGTAAAAAGGACGTAAAACTTGAACCGGGTGATTTAGTGTGGTTGCATTTGAGAAAGGATAGATTTCCAGAATTGCGCAAGTCTAAGTTAATGCCACGTGCTGATGGTCCTTTTAAAATTCTTGCAAAGATAAATGACAATGCATATAAGTTAGACATGCCTGCAGATTTTGGGGTTAGTCCTACATTTAACATTGCAGATTTGCGACCATACATGGGAGACGAAAGTGAGCTTGAGTCGAGGACGACTCAAATTCAAGAAGGGGAGTCTGATGAGGACATCATACCTTCAGATACGCGCATTGAACCGGCCCTTGAAGGTCCCATAACAAGAGCTCGAGCACGACTACTTCATCAACAGGTGAACTCGCTCCTAAGTGAATCGCATTGTATTTTCGAGGATGGATTGCTATTTAATGATGCTATTATACTTAGGAATCATGGAGAGGATCACCGCAGGCATGGAGACCAGCAAGGAAGCAAAGGAGGCCAACAACCACGTCGAATTCGAGTTGGAGGAGAAGCCCATCCGCAAGGAAGCAAAGGAGGCCAACAACCACGTCGAATTTGAGTTGGAGTTGAAGCCCATCCCGTCACCAATTCGAAGTTCGAGTCCACCTCGGAATCCAGGAGCAGTCTGCACTAAAATCGTCGCCCAGGACGCATACGGACTCCGTTTTCTACATTTTATATACCGTTGGAAAGCTAAGGAGATAAGATTTCCAATGGAACTGGTCCCACGTCAAAATTCCACTGGAGCCAATGGGAATCGTCGAAACAAGTCAGCATCCAGAATCTGTCAGGGTGCTGCGCCACCGTCTTTGGGCCGTTGGCCCATGTACCTCGTTGGAGCCCATTAGGGTGCGTCCAGGGTTCCTTGGCCGACCCTAACACCTTATATTCAGTAGCCGTCATCCGAGTTAGGATTGGATTTTGCTTAGATTATTCTGTCTTCGAACAGTTTCGCCACTTGATCGGTTTGTGAGACCCCAACTTGTGAGATTAATCATTCGTATTTGCAATTCAGTTTGCTTTCTTCCGTGTTCTTGCTTGTGTTCTCGATTCGCAGCAGGGATAAGCCTTCTTGGCGAGGTCAATCACGCTCACGCGAGATTGATAACCAACGGAGTAGTGGTGTTGCGATTACGGGGTTCAGATCGTGCCTGATTTGAAGCCGGATCGTTCTACATCGAAGCTCCACCAATCGATCTATCACGTACCTTTCGGAAGATCCGGCACCCAGCGTCACATCACAGCGCATCCACGCCTTCACCTCGGAAGAAAGTTGCCATCACCTCGCCCTTGCCTTCGAAGGTACGCTCTCAGTCCCCAGCAAAAGGGACAGCCGGAGAGGTTCAGGAACGGGTTCCCACTCGTGTCGGAGGTAGCTTTGCGCAAATTGGATCAATCAACCAGAGACCTCCACGAGTGGTACCTACACCGAGCTCGGCGCAATCTGAACTTCTTAGTTCTCTACAGGCCTGGGCAGTTCCACCGTGAGCCCGGGAGTATATCTGTGGCACACGAGGATCTGTTCGACCTCTACAACTGGCTGGAGCTCGATATGTCCATCATATGGACTGGAGTCTTGTGAGTTTGCTGATCGTATGTATTGCTGTTTTCTAACTCTGTTTGCTAACTCTGCATTGTTGTAGTTCATTTGAAATGTAGTAACTTTCTGTGCAATACTAATGTCGTCCTTTGCATTCAGGTGCATGTACAGGCTAGCATCGGAGGCTGCGTGTGACAAGGTGGGTTTCCTCGACCCAGAGAAAATAAGCCTCACGATGCTAAAGCACGACGCCGCGCACGCTGAGCACTACATATCCAAGGCGCTGATGGCGCAGTTGGACAGGGAGTTCATTCTGGTGCCGTACCACCAAAGGTTAGTGCATCTCGTACTAATTTAACTCAATCTTGTATGCTATACCACAGATATACTTTGAGCTAGCGGTCCTCTTTTATGTACAATGTAGGGGCCACTGGATCCTCATCGTGATCTGTCCGTCGAGGAACGAGGTGTACTACCTCGATTCGATGCGTGACAGATTATCGAATGAATATGTGGTCAAGGGGATTATGGAGGCGTAAGTAACATATATGTTTGATTTAAATTTTGACCTCACAAGCTAATGATAATACATTAACCGGCAATGCTAACTGAAATGCAGGGCTTTTGAGAAATATGTGTCCGCTGGAGGGAGGCATGCCGCACCGCAGGGCTCCCTACTAGCTTGGAAAGAATATGAGGTACTCACGAGACTTTTTGTTTATGCTTAATTAGTTTATGGAAACAATAGCTAACATGTCTTCGCATATGCAATTATCTTAGTGCCATCAGCAGCAGCAATCATGGGAATGCGGGTTTTATGTGCTGCGCTACATGTACGACCTAGTGCGGACAAACTTTTCCCAATTCCCCAGGTAAGCATCGATAGCTAACTCAAATTTGAAAATTGGGTGTCACGTTCAAAATTAGGAAGTTAGTTACTCAATATTCACACATGCTTTCAGATCGCCATGTCCAAAGACCAATACAAAAATGCAAAGATTAGAGATCTCCGACAAATCTGGGCTCAATATGTTATGGAGGAAGTTGCGCCCAACCAACCGCCATGACAAGATTTTCGCTCACTTGTTGTCAATTTTCTCTTTTTCGTGTATTCTGTGCATAGATTGTTTATATATAATCTTATTGGTTAGTATTTGTTCATATTGGATTGCAATTTGTATTGGTTCATATATATGTGAATAAATGTGAATAACTGTCTAATGTGTCAATCTATTCAATGTATATGTGAATTTACCCTTCTTTGCATCTGTACTGTATTGTGTATCTAATCTATACTGTATTGCATCTGTACTATATATGTGAATGTACTGTATTGTGAATGTAAAGAATGTACTGTATATGTGAATGTACTGTATAGCATCTATACTGTATTTCTATCGGTAAATTCATTCACAACCGGGAGAGTACTATCATTTTTTTCTATCGATAAACTTATTCACAACCGAGAGAGTACTATCATTTTTTTCTATTGGTACACTCGTAATTGACCGTTAGAAGAGTGTAACTTTTCCTACCGGTAAACACATACACAACCGAGAGAGTACTATCATTTTTTCTATCGGTACACTTGTAATTAACCGTTAGAAGAGTGTAACTTTTCCTGCCGGTAAACTTATACACAACCGAGAGAGTACTATCCTTTTTTCTATCGGTAAACTCTTTCACAACCGAGAGAGTACTAAGGTTTTTTCTGTCGGTACACTAGTAATTAACCGTTAGTAGAGTGTAACTTTTCCTACCGGTAAACTCATACACGACCGAGAGAGTACTATCCTTTTTCTATCGGTAAACTCTTTCACAACCGTCAGACTAGAACGGTTTTTCTATCAGTTGTCGCCTAAAATGCCATTAGAATAGTACACTTCTTCTATCGGTTATTTACCATTAGAAAATAACCTGTCTTGTTCTATCATGTCTATCTCTAACGGTACAAAAACCGATAGTAAAAGGGTATTTTTTACCAATAGAAGAAAGCTTTTCTGTATTAGTGACTCATGAAAGACTGCCTCACATAACATTTTCTAAAACCTAGCTTAGGATTTTAAAAGTCTCTCTTTTGAAAGTAAAACCCCTCTTCAAAGCTTTAGAGTGAAAATCTATTCTATTCTTATCTACAAACCAAATACCTGATTCCTTGAGAATCCCCTCATCTATGCAGTTGCATTAATTAAATGGGACTCGTTGAGCATCGTGTAGACAACGTGCTCACCCTTACCTTTGCACACGAAACCATAAGAAGGATTCGTTGACCCTGATTCTTTTGGTTTCGAGCAACAAGAAGAGGAAGGAACCTTTCCAGATGACTCAGCCTTCTAGAAGGGTCATGCGCCCAGTGGAGTCCGATGTGGTGGAAGCCCTTGCTGAGCCACTGCCAAAGGAAGTGAAGATTTTTGTGATCGCTTTGTGTGACGTTCTGTGTGTTCGGTACTGTAGTGCCGACTCTTGTATTGAGAAAATTGTTATTTTTGTATCAACTTTAATTAGTGTCATCCTTGGTGTAATGATGATACTGTAATATTTTTCCTCGTGACCTTGTACGTGTTTAATTATCTGTATGGCAGTTTAATGTAAATTCTGTTGTTGTGAGCTTGTGATGTACCTTTCTGAGTGCAACCCACCTGGGTGGTTGCCACCAGATTCCTCAAATGAGGGTTCCACAACAGATGGTATCGGAGCAAAAGGCTCCACTGTAGGTGGTGACCCTTAGATAGACATTGGCGTCCCTAGAATAGAAAAAATCGCTAGTTTATTTGATTAAATTTAATTATGAAAACCTAATTTGTCTAAGCAAACTATATTAAGTAAGTCATTCTTTTTTATTATCTGGAAAAGTTTTAAATATTGCTTTAACTTCTAGGTGCTTTTGCGTTTTGTCTAATTAGATGGCTTTTGGCAAGAAGTTCATTCATGGTGACGAGCTTTGTTCGTGGGCACTACTCCTGTGGATGATGCTGCAATTCCTTTGAGCTCTTGACAGCCAGAGACCAGTTTATTGTGTTTGATAGGAGGAAGTGGACAGTCGAACATACGGCTTTTGTGCCTTAGTAATAGTCTACGAGATCCCAAAGCATGGAAAGGGCTCAGTGAGACATGAAGCCCGCAGAGTAGAAGGAGAAGATGCCATCCTCGATGCTGCTCGTCGCGCCGTTGGCACCATTCGGCAGCTGTACAGTGATTTTCTTTTAGATTCCCCTTTTCGCTTTGTGCCTTACCAAGTGTCGTGGTATAAAATATACCACAGGCAGGTTTCACGGGAAGACTTGAAATGGAAACGACGGTGTGAACTGACTGAGTGACCGGTCACTTCCCACTAGGAAACACAACAATTGACATGGTGATTTTTATACAGGTTCGGGTCCCAGTGGGGGCCCTAGTCCTTTCAGCACCGTCCGGACGCAAGTCTGATGGGGAGGTATTCTCTCGGGGAGAGAGGTCTCCAAGGGAGCCTGTTGTTTGAGTGTGATAAAATCAGTTGGAATTGGTTACAAATAAGGTACAAGGGGGTATATATGCCCCAAAACATGCGAAAAGACTAAAGAGCCCTAGCTACGGCCGTCGGATTGAGGGGCGTTGACACCATTTCAGCGGCCAAAGGTATTGGGTGGTTGACAAGTGTCCTCGCTAGTTCCCGAGGCGCTCTTGACGTCACCCGCACGCGACCTCGCATGCCCTCGCATGAGAGGCCTCCGTGACCTATCCCGGAGAACACCCAGGATTTCTCACGGAGGACGTCCGGGACTTTCCCCGGTAGTTCCCTGGGACTTTTCCCAGTAGATGTCCGGGATTTTGCCCGGTGAACGTCCAGGATTGCTCACCGAGATCATCCGGGACTTTCCCCGATAGTCCTCCGGGACTTTCCCGGTAGACGTCTGTCGTGACTGCCACGACTGTGACATCACCTGTGAGGAGCCCAGCTCGGTGCAGCTGGTCCCATAATCCACTTGACCTCCCAGGATGAGTCAACACAGGAATATATTGAAGCAGCAAAATATTACAGTAGTCATAATTGTATGGCCATCAGGCCTTAGTACAATACAGGATACAGTGCCTTACAAGGCACAAAGGTACAGCAAAATAAAACATCTAATCGGCGGAAGCTAGGCCCAAAAGCAATCCACAGGAAACAGAGGTTGACAGCAAGACAGCACCACATCAGGGCTCCGGAGGAAACTGCTCATCATCTCCTGGGTCTGCAGCATCTTCAGGATATCCTCCAAGGTCGTAGGACGCTCCATCTATTGATGAGTTGTTGCAAGGGTGAGTACTTACATACTCAGCAAGTCATAGGGAAGGTAGAGATACATATAGTATAAATGACATGAACCTATGCTATTGGGAAAAGAGTGAAGGGTTTCTCAAAATATATTTCTTTCTCATTTCTTATTCAACTTCCAATCATACTCATGGCAGTAAATAAATCATATTGATGTCAATATACATATATCCCATATCCAAGGCGATATATCCTCATATCACATTACTTTTATTCAAGCCTTTCAATCTTATACTCATATCAGTATCTCATATACTTTAGGGCAAAACCACATGCCTCTTAGTTATCATATGCTTAAGGCAAATCCACATGCCTCTTAGCTAACACATGTTTACTAGATTATGGTATTACCGCGACACGTCAACACATGACAGCCCACGGCAACGCCCCTTATCGTGACAACACATGCCACTTGGGTAATCTTGAACTAACAAATTTTAGTTTATAAAACAATACTTGTGTCACACCCCGTGGATTTAATCCACCGCGGCATACTCCTAAAACTCGGGAGTACGAAGTATTCGAATACATTTTTAAACTCTGCAGAGGTGTACCTCTTTTTAAATCCACTTTTTCACTCGACTTCCAAGTCGGGCCAACTCCATGCGACTTATACGCATGTGACAAGGCTTAGATCACACAACGTTTTGCAGTCTAGTATTAACAGTATCCCTGCCCGGTAAATGGACAATCCAGTCCCAAGTACCGTTGTGGGTCCTCCCCACTGCCTTACTTCCTAGCCTGGGTCTATGTTCCCACAGGACACATAGCCTCTTTTGATTACAGTCGCGCACGACTTAATCTGGCGTAGGGCGTCTTCCTTCTTTACACCTTATCCTCTCATAATTTTTCTGATCTCACATCACTCATGGACGAACTACGCCCCACCAGTTTCCACGCGAGAAACCGGATCGACAAGCCATGCAGGGAACTGCTAATACCAAGAAAGCTACTAGA
Organism: Pharus latifolius; assembly: GCA_019359835.1. Taxonomy (NCBI): domain Eukaryota; kingdom Viridiplantae; phylum Streptophyta; class Magnoliopsida; order Poales; family Poaceae; genus Pharus; species Pharus latifolius. The sequence goes on along the minus strand of CM033324.1, from coordinate 54,842,953 downwards.
TTGCGCCTGTCCCATACCAGGTAAGTGGTTGGTACGTTTTTCATGCCACTAGACGTACAACACAAGGTTCTAGTCCTTATATGCCAGTGACCAGATCATACCACAAACCATGCACCTTCAGTGGCTGCACATCCAGTGCAGCCAAGCACCTCCAGTGCTACCACCATTCCATACCAAAACACTGGTCACGGCTAGGGGTTCTATTTCATGAATATAAATGTATATGTATATACTTTTATTAATTCATGGCTTGCTATCTTAACAAGTTCACATTCCTCAAGTATTCAATCTATCACTGCCATAATATCATTGATCTCAACACATGCAATATTAATGAGATATCTACTCATGGAATAGCATAGCAATTCATAAAATATAGGTTCAATATGATCAAAGTATGACTTGCCTTCCGCGTCATAAGTATCAGCAGTTGATGACGGTTCCGTGACAAGGTCTTCAACCTCGGGCTCTTGCTCTGAACAGAATCAAACAAGCAAACAGGCATTACAATCAATCCTACTCTTACTAATCCACTACATGCAATGATGCAAGGAGAAAAAACTCTGGTGATACAATATTTGGAAGCGATTTGAGTTTAACTATGGTAATCAGGGTTAAGATTAGTTGTTAAGATTTACAAGGTTCCAAAATATCAGGGTAATATCAAGGTGGTGACTGGTTCGCCCAAAAACAGCGAATGTCTTTAGGTTGGCATTTGGTTCAAGGCATCGACATAAGGTCGATGGGTGATAGAGGGCTCAACTCAAGTTGTGACAGTAGGGAAAAGTGTAGATCACAACGTCAGGAGTCTAAGGGACAAAGTTATTTCCAAAGTTCATGGCTGGAAGTGGGTGAAAAGGCTCAATGCCACTGGCTGACATAGGCTGACAGTGCTCTAGAATGGCATTGACATGGCTTGAACAGTTTCCAGTGGCCAAAGTAGGTTTTGATTCAAGCATATGGTGCACAAGGTAGTGAGGCAGCTGTTTGACAAAGTAATTTCTGTTTTTCATGACCAAAGGTGGGTGAACAGGGCTAATGCCACTGGCTGACACAGCCTGGCATAGGGTTGACATGGCCAGAAACTAGGGTTAGCCATATATTTTGACTCAAGGCTCCAAATGATGCATCACCTTGTCTGGTAGTTAGGCATTTGTAACAGGAACAAATGTCTCAACAGGATCTAGGGCAGGAGATGGCCGGAAAGTGATGAAAACCGGCGAAGAACACGGTGGCCGAACTGTTCTCAACAGTTTCTGGACAAAACTTTGGCATGGCGATACCTCTTCATCTGGGCCGATCCAGGTGTCGAGCTAGAAGACAAAAATACTCATGGAGTCGAGGCACATCTACTAGACAAGGTGGTTGGGGTTGAAACGGTCGGGAACAAAATCCGGCGACCGGAGCTAGGGAAGAAGCCACGAAAATTGGGCATTTCTGTTCTAGGACAAATGAACTCAAATCCTTGCTTGAGGATGGTCTCTGGGGCATAAGAAAGCTAGGTGTGAAGTTGGATTAGCCAAACATTCAACAGATAAGCTAAATCAGCAAGCACAGTGAACATGCATGGTTGAATTTGGGGTTTTTCAGATTTTAGCAAAATTGATGATTCTGGTTGCTTAGATGTGTTCCACACAAGCTAGATGGTCGAAAATTAGGGTAAAATAGATCTGGATTTTGTCGATCTCGAATTCTGGTGATTGGAGAGAGATTTTGAAGTCTGATAAAAAAGGAGATCTGTATCAAATAGCATTTGAGAGGTGTTCCCTGAAGAAATTCTGGAGTTGGAATTGATCTGCAGATTTTAGCCTTTTCAGGCTTCCAAGTAAACAGAAAAGGACTTATTCGCAGTAAAATTTGGACTAAACTGCGAAAAGTGTTTCGGTGAGACAATCTGGTTCCCAACTTTTTGGAGTTAGTTGAGGATATATCTGGAAACATATTCCAAGAGACACTTGAGTCTGGATAGGGTTAAATCAAAATAACTCAATTATCTGGAAACTGGGGTACTTAGGGTAAATCTGAATTTTCCTGTTTTCGAAAACAGAAAGAGACTTAGATACTGGGAATTGGGGTCTGAATTTGATCTGGCTCCTGAAGACTTTTATCTTCAGGGTAACTGGTAGGTTAAACCTGGATGGTCAAATCTTGATCTGGATCTAGAGAATAGATTTGGAGATTTTTAGGGTTTGGGAGATATTAGAGTTCAGCTGATCTGGCTACTACTACACAGATACATGCATGCAGGGTTTTTATGCAAAACTTTTCACCCCCAAAACTAGGGTGTTACAACGTCTGGGATTTTTCCCAGTGGACGTCTGGGATTTGTCACGGTCTTCTTCGGGAGACCTCCGTGGCTTTTCCCGGGAGGCCTCTGTGGTATCTCAAGAGAGGCATCCGGGGTTTGCCACAGGAGGCATCCAGGGCTCGGAGAGATGCTCGTGGTCTTCTACGACAGTTCTCCATAGCTTTTCCCGGGAGGCCTCCGTGATATTCCACGGGAGGTATCTAGGTTTGCCACAGGAGGCATCTGGGGTTCGGAGAGATGCCCATGGTCTTCTATGACAGTTCTTTGTGGCTTTTCCCTGTAGGCCTCCGATATATTCCACGGGAGGCGTCCGGGTTTGCCACGGGAGGTGTCCGGGGCTTGGAGAGATGCCTGTGGTCTTCTACAAGAGACCTCCACGACTCTTCCCGGGAGGCGTCCGGGACTTTGCCCGGTTGCCCTCCGGGATTTTCCGCCGAAGGCCTCCGGGACTTTTGCCCGGTAGCCCTCCGAGGTTTTTCTCCATAGCCCTCTGGGACTTTCCACAGGAGCCCTCCGGGACTTTTCCCAGGAAGCATCCGGGATTTTCCCCCAACAGCAGCCCCCGAGGCCCCCGGGGACACATGGTGTCCTCGGAGGGTATGCGTAGAACTTGGCCCCGAGTGATGCTTCACCTTCCGGGACACACCTCGAGCCACGCATGACGCTTCGGCTCCTGAACTATTTACCGGCGCGAGCCCTCAATTCACACGCGCGCGCTGTACAGCGTCTCAATCCTTGCGTGGCCCTTCGATATTGCGCGAAGGTTTGAATCGACGGCCCAGATGGATCTGGGGACACGTGGCACCCATCCGAGGCCCCCTCCATCGCTTATAAATAGGGGGGAGGGGCCTCGGCTCGAACACTCATTTTTTCTAACTCCAGAAACTCGCTCCCCCGGAAGTGCACTTTTGCTCTCCCGGAAGCTTGATTTCTAGGTAGCACATTTCCCCGGATACTTCCATTACACCGTGATGGCACCGAAGGGTCGATCCAAAGCGTCCGAGTTGCCTCCGGAGGAGGTGACCCCGGATTTCCTTGGCACGACCAAGTTCTCCATGCAGGACCTCGAGGGCCTGCTAGAGCGGAAATACTTCACCATCGGGGACATCCGGATCCCTGGGTCGAAGGAGCAGGCCCCGAGCCCCCGGGAGGGGGACGTGGTGGCCTTTGAGGCCTTCGTGGAGGTGGGCCTCCGGCCCCTGGTGCATCAATTGCTCTAGGAGTTTCTCCAGGAGTACCACCTCTCCCTCAACCACCTCATCCCGAACACCCTCGTCGGATGGGGTTGTTCATATGGCTGTGTGGAACAGCCACCGGGGAGAAGGGGACTCTCCGGCTCCTTTGGTAGTTTTACGAGCCATCGGCAAGGGGCCTGCTGGTGATGAAGGGTGGCCCCAAGTCCGCATTTGGCTCTGTGATGATGCAGCTCCTACCAGGCCGCACGGATGAGTACCCGATGCAAGCCTCCCAGGACCACTGGGGGAGTGGCTCTGGAGGTGGTTCTACCTCCGGGTAGATGACCCGGAGGTCACCTAATCCCCGGAGCCATCGACCTATAGCCGGGCGGGCGGCCCGGTGGCCCCCGAGTAGACCGAGGGGGAGATGGACCTCCTAAGTCAGAGGGCGGAGGATTGGCTTCGGAGGTCCATGAGGGACCTTATGGAGGAGCTATGTGGCGCCCTTCAGCCTGCGCCGGGGGACAGGATTCAGCGCGACTGACCACTCGCCCCAGACGATGGTGGCGCAACGTAAGTTTCCAGACTCAATCCCCAGAGGGAGAATCTCAGCTAACCTCACTTGCTCTCCATTTGCAGTCCGGTCCTACGACCGCTCCCGGGAGGTGGCGATCCTCCTCCTCGGGAGATATTACGAGGACGAGCACGAGCAGGTCGTGCGCGCCACTGGGGAGGGTCCTCCCCGGAACCTCGTAGCGGAGGCCTTCGGGCTTCAGCTCCCCTCCCGAGAGCCTCTCCCGACCCTCAGGTCGCACAAGAGGGGGAAGGAGGCAGCCGGGGGGCCCTCCGAAGCCTGCCCGAGGGCAAAAGAGTCCCGCGAAGGCCCGGGTGCAGTCCCCGGGCTCCTCTGCGGGGACTTCCGCTAATACTTGGGTGAAGATGCCGGCCATTTCCTCGGCAACGCCTCCGGTGCCCCCGGCGGCAACATCTCCGAAGGCGGGATGTTCTGGTCCAACGGGCGGCCCGACTTTGCCACCGTCTCGTCCCATCTCCCCGGCATCGACTGTCCCGGGGAAGTGGTGGCTGGGGAAGGACAAGGGTCGGACTTGGATATGTACGCTCCGACCCCTTCTCCCCCGCTCGCATCTCCACAGACCCGCAATCAACCGCCGCACGGGGGGTATGGGGGGCCCTGTCTGATTCAAGACCCCAAGGGGGCCCTCCCGATGGCGTCCTTAACTGCCCCAGAGGCCCCTCCCCAGGAGGTTTTGGCGCCCCTCCCGCCCAGGAAGGGCAAGGGGCTCTTCATCTTCCCCGGAGTACCGGGCCCCACGATGGACCTGTCGTCCTACTCCTCCAACAGCAGGGGCTCAGACGACATCATCGTGACGGGCGGGGAGGCTATGAGGAGATCCTCTCCTCCGGACTCTGGGTGAGTACCGCCTGTGCAGGCTCTTCACTTGGTCTTTGTAGATCGCCTAACCCTTCCCTCATTTTAGGCTGTCAAGTCGGTCCGGGAGTTCCAGGCCCGGGTCTTTGAGCACCTCCGAGTGGCCGAGGAGGCCCTAGACACCGAGCGCTCCAAAAAGGAGAAGGCGCTCGGGGACTTGGCGGTGGCCAAGGAGGCCGCACTCACCGAGCGGTCGGAGAAGGATCAGGTGCTCGGGGAGCTGGAGGCGGCCCGGGCGCGGCTAGCCACCGTCGAAGACGCCGTCTCCCGGCTCCGGAGGGAGTTGCCACGAGAAGGCAAGCTCTCCGGGAGGCGGAGGCCTTGGGCGCCGCCGCGGCGACCACTGGCGGGAAGATGATCCGCTCGACCCTCGAGGGGCTAAGGGTCGAGCTTGGATCGGGGAGCAGCTCTGACCCGGTGCCATCGTCGGTCCAAGAGGCCGCGTATTTCCATGATACGCAGGTCTCTTTGATCTCGGTGGCCGCCAATGTCTGGGCTCAGGGCCTCGCCATCCCGGTGATCGCTCTCGCGGCCGCTCCCATGGAGCACTGCGGAGCCGGCGCCCGTGTCATTGGGGAGCTGCTTCCTCGGACCTTCCCCGGCTACTTTGAAGCCCGGCGACAGGGGCTCGAGGAGTTGGCCGGGGTTCTCTTTGACCGGGTTTCTGGGGCGATGGACCTGGACAGAACCCCCCTGGCGACAACGTCGACGGCAGCGGAGGTTCCCCCCCGGGGGGGAGGGACAAGAACGGGCAAGTATGAGCTCCCCCCCGGCCTTTTTGTTAGGCTTTTTGCTTTTTAGGTTTTGTGCTCCCGGTAGCTTCTTAGAGGAAGCCCCGGAGAAATTGTAAATCCTTTCACCATGAAATGAAAAGGTATTTTTGCTAAGTTTTTTGTCTGATCATAAGCAGGCATCCCAGGGGCTCACTCCCGAGAGGGAGTTCTCAGGCCCCGGGTGGTGCGGCCCGGGGGGCTCCCCAGTGGCCCGGGAGCTCACTCCTAAGGAGGAGTTTCTGAGCCCCGGGTGGCGTAGCCCAAGGGAGGCCCAAGTGTCTCTAACCCTGTTGAGCCTCACTATCGGGGGGGCGTGCCGATTGCCCAGCCCCCGAGCCTTCCTTTGGGAGAGTGTCGGAGAGCGCTCCCCGGGAATGGCACTTGGACAACTTTGACAATTGTCGCGCTGAGCTATCTTCTCCAAAGTGGGGTTCTTGGAGGGTCCCGCCACTTCAAATACACCCTCCAGTCGGCTACGAGTACTGGTTGGAGGAACTTCTCCGGAGTGCCCAACGGAGGGTTAGGTGCCTGTACAAGGATATTTCCCAGGAGCTCAAGAATGGCCTCCAGGATTACTAGGCGTAGTTGCCCACCAGAGGGGGTTGTCCAACGGGGTAGTTTCCGGCGGGAGCATAGCTCCCCGGATTGCATGTTGTATGTGTCTGGGCATTGCTAGCCCGGCAACACCTTAACCTGCCCCCGAGGGGTGGGGGGTGGGTTGTCCCCCGGTTAAATGTTTCATGAATAAAGTTTGGGCTTTCTTGTTTGCAATTTCTTCGAAATTCTTTGAAATTTTCAAAATTTTTTGAATGTTATCATCTCTTGTCCGGGCCCGGGTTATCGCCCCCCCCCCCCACAGCGGGGTGCAGCTCGGCTCCGCGCACTGTTGGTAAGGAACAAAAGGCCACCGAGCGTCTACCGGGAAAGTCCTGGAGAACTACCGGGGAAAATCCCGGACACCGATAACTACTGGGGTCACATAGCCGCCTGTCTAAGAGGGACAAGGGTGGAAATTCCCCCGGTTGCTGTGAAAACGGGAGTCGGTCGAAAGTTTCGAGGCACGACCATGAATTTGCCCGACCGAAAAATTCCAAAGCTGTCAAAAATTTCCCACAGTCGCCATGAAAATGGTGAGTAGTTTGAGAGATTTGACTTGGCCGTGGATTACCCCGGTCGAGGAGTTCCAAATTCCAATAAGAAATTCTCTCGGTCGCTGTGAGAACGGGGAGCCGGGCGAGAAGCTCTCGGTTGTCAAAATTCTGAAGACCGGTAAGAAGTCCCATGGTCGCCGTGAGAGTGGGAGTCGGGCGAGAAGCTCTCGGTCGACAAAATTCTGAAGACCAGTAAGAAGTTCCCCCGGTCGCCGTGAGAACGGGGAGCCAAGCCGGAAGTTCCCGGTCAAAAAAATTCCAGAGACCGGTAAGAAGTTCTGCCAGTCGAAAAATTCCGAAGACCGGTAAGAAGTTCCCCCGGTCGCCGTGAGAACGGGGAGTCGGGCGGGAAGTTCCCGGTCGAAAAAATTCCGGAGACTAGTGAGAAGTTCCCCCAGTCGAAAAAATTCCGAAGACCGGTAAGAAGTTCCCCCGGTCGCCGTGAGAACGGGGAGCCGGGCAGGAAGTTCCCAGTGGAAAAAATTCCTAAGATAATCGAGAATTCCGAGAACCGAGAATCCTATGACCGGCAAAGGGGGAAGCCCACTCCTGGAGGAGGATGAGCCCAAGGCCCGCAAAGGGATAAAACAGCTCCCAGAGGAGGGTTCCGTGACCCGGCAGCGGGTGTAGAGTATTTGAGGGGGGACTAGTCTCTCAAAGTGACTCGCTACCGCAGTTCATGAGAACTGGGTTGCCGCTTACCCCCTCAGTCCATGAGGGGTTATTGTACGCTGCCCTACGGGAGTGGGGGCTCCCGTCATAGGGACTTATAGGCTGTGATAGCCTACGTCCTTCTGGGGAGGGCATCCTTGTGAGGAAGGCATCCTCACAAAGGCCATAACCTTGGAGACAGTAAGTCAAGAATCTGCAAAGGTTTCCAGTTGAACAAAAAAAGATAACCATTTGTATTGATAAAAATTGAAATATAACGCCTCCCCCCGCGGAACGCGGTGGGGGAGGGAACAGTGAATACAACACCTCCCCTGGCGTAATTGCGGGAAGGGAGGGAATGGTGAATACAACGTCTCCCCCCGCGAAGTCACAACGGGGGAGGGAGTAAGCTCGGAGGCTATACGTAAAACTTGTGGAGCAAGTCTATGTTCCAAGTTTGCTTCAGCTCCTGGTCTTCGAGGTTGGAGAGCTTGTAAGCCCCCTGAACCCAGGACTGAAGAGATCATGTATGGGCCTTCCCACTTGGGGGAGAGTTTACCCTGGGCTTGGGGGTCAGTCACGCGCTTGAGGACTAGGTCCCCAAGGCGGAAAGCTCTCTTGTGGATGTGCTGGTTGTATGCACGTGCCATTTTGCACTCGTAGATGGGGTGGCGGAGGAGCGCTCGGTCGCACTCTTCCTCAACGAGGTCGATCTCCAATTGCTGGTTCGCTTCGTAGGTTTGGTATGCTGCGGTCGTAGCCCTGTCTAAGAGCTCGACCCACAGTGTCCAAAAACTGATCTCTGAGGGGAGGACCGCTTCAGCCCCGTACACAAGTGAGAAGGGCGTACACTTTGTTGGTCGGCTCGGGGTTGTGTGCATGGAGTAAAGGATGCTAGGGAGCTCCTCCGCCCATGCTCCCCGCCTGGAGGCGGTTTGCTTGAGTCGCCGGTGCAATCCCTGTAGGATCACGCCAATGACCCTTTCGACGGCTCCGTTGCTCTGGGGATGAGCTACAAAAGCGAAGTGGAGCGTAGCGCCCAAGCCTTCGCAGAACTCCCAAAAATAGGCCGAGTCGAATTGGGTCCCGTTGTCGACGGTGATTTCTTGGGGGACCCCAAAGTGACATACGATGTTCTTCCAGAAAAACCGCTGTACCGCGTGGGAGGTGATGCTGGGCAAGGGCTCAGCCTCCACCCACTTGGAGAAATAATCCACTGTGACCACCGCATACTTGTAGCCCCCAGGTGCTAGGGGGAAGGACCAAGGAGGTCCATCCCCTAGTGCGCGAAGGGCCAAGTGATGGGGATGGTCTGCAGTGTCGCAGAGGGCAGTCTGGTGCCCATTGCCATTTTCTGGCAAGCCTCGCACGCGGAGACAAGGATAACCCTCTCACCTCTTTTCCCTCAGTAGCATAGGAGCATGTCATCTCTACTATACGTATCTCTACTCTTACCTATGCCTTGCTGAGTACGTAAGTGCTCACCCTTGCAACTTATCAACAATAGATGGAGTGCTTCATGACCAAGACGAAGGCTTGGAAGACTTCGTGAATCCAGAAGGAGGAGAGCCATTTCTGCCAGAGCCTTGATGTGTGTTGTTCTACTGTCAACTTCTTACGACTATGGGGGTTTCGCCTAGCTTCCGCCGAGTAGTTTTCTTTTGTTTTAATTAGACCATTTGTGCCGTGAAGTCATTGTATTACTCTCTTGTATCAGGCCAGCAGGCCATACTGTTTATGAATGATATTTTGTAAGTTACTCTGCTGCAATGAACTCCTGTGCTTGACTTATCCTGGGAAGTTAGTGGTATGTATGTATGAGGCCAGCCGCAGCGAGCTAGGTCTCCACGGGAGTAGTCGTGGTACCCTGTGCGGGGCGCGACAAAATAAAAGTGGTATCAGAGCAGCATGAGAACTTGACTGTAGGACGACACCTTTAGGAATTGGCTCGCCAGGAAGGCGTAGTTTATTTAAAAATCTATTTTCTAAAAACACTATTTTTGAAAATAGGAGCCTTGTAGCTTCTAAAAGTTTTGGATTTCAAAAGTCTTACTTGGCTTTTTCTAAAAATTCGGCAAGGTGTCGAGAGCGCGTTTTGCTTTTCTAGAGTGCCTCAGGAGTTGGGCTACGTTGCTACGGCACATAGCCTAGTTCTTGGGGTAGAACCCTGTTCAAGTAGTTAGTCGACCGTCGTGGAGGATTATCCGGGAAAGGGTAGTGTAGATAGAGCAGGTGGATGCTCTTGCTAGCTTTTGTGCTCCGCCGTTGCCTTCGCAATGGTTAACTTGTTTACTATGGCTAGAAGCCTAAGTGTTTTGTGCATTAAATAGTTGCATTAATTTCCGCATTAGTGCCCTAGTTCTCTCTTAGTTAGTTAGACCAATCTGCCTTCCTTCAGAAGAATCAGTATGGTGTACACGAAGAGAAGATCGCAAGGTAGTCAAGAGGACAGGGAGCAAGCTTCACCCAGGGAAGACCCTACAAGGAGAGGATCTTCATCTCAACAGAGACCCCAGGAGTCAAACCTTTCTCAGGAAGATCAGCCAACCCTCCAAGAAATTCTTCTCTCCATGGAAAAGAGCAGGCAGGAGGCACAAGTTGCCCACACCCAGTTGTTGGCACAGATCATTCAAAGATGCCAGGAGGGACATCTGAAGGAACTGCTGTTGGAACCCGACTATCGGATTTTCAGAAGACCCGGCCACCAACATTTGCTAGTGCGACTGATCCCATCATCGCCGATGATTGGCTCAGGGACATCGAGAGGAAGTTCGATACAGTTCGTTGTAACGACCAAGAGAAAGTTTTATTCGGATCACACCAACTCACAGGAGCAGCAGCCGCATGGTGGATAAACTATCAAGAGGCTCACCCTGACAAGGATAACATATCCTGGACGGAATTTAAAGAACAATTTCAGAAATTTCACGTACCCACCGGTGTCATAGCCGCCAAACGCCGGGAGTTCCGAAACTTGGTACAAGGGAGCCAAACCGTTACGGAATATCTGCACCAATTCAGCCATCTAGCTCGCTACGCACCAGGAGACATCGACACGGAGGACAAAAAGATTGAGCGCTTCACCGAAGGACTTCAGCACTATCTGCAGTACCAGATTGCCTCCCACGAATTTTCAGAGTTCCAAACCTTAGTCAATCGGGTATTGAAGGTGGAAGAAAAAAGGAGCATAGGAGAAGAAAGTCGGAAAAGGAAGATGCTACAGCAAGCACGGCCGCCAGCCAACCCAACCAGGGGAAGAGCCCCAACATCTCCCAATTTCCGACCAGTCTACCAAGCACCAAGATCACTAGCAACACCGTCATGTCCAAGCTGCAAAGGAGCTCACTACCAAAGGGACTGCCCTCCTGCTAGAACTCAGTGTTTTCACTGTGGGCAGTATGGACACCGCAAAGACAGCTGTCCTTGGATTCAGCTCCCAATGTCAATAGCAAGATCACAAGCTGGAACACCGACGATGACATCCAGAACCACAGCTTCACCACCATTGTAGAGCCCCAGAGGAAGTTCGCCCAACAGAGGAGGAACCATAGTAGGCCGAGGAGGCCGATTAAACTTCACCTCTCTTCAAGAAGCAAACAACGCCACCGACATTCTCCTAGGTAGATTCTTGATCCAGTCTACATCTACTTTAATACTGTTGATCCTGGAGTTACAAATTCATTCATATCAGAAGATTTTGCATTTAAAGTGGGAATGCATATGGTACCTCTAGAGTACTCTATGGATATACAGACCCCAAGAGCTAAGCTGCCTGTATATTCAGCTTGCCATCATATATAACCTTCAGAATAGAAGGGGAAGAGTTTATGGCTAACCTATTAGTCCTAGAACTGCAAGGCCTAGACATTGTAGTGGAAATGGGTTGGTTATCCCAACATAAAGGTCTAGTGGATTGTGAGAGGAAAACTCTAAGCCTTGTTAGTAACCAAGGAAAGAAAGTCTTGTTCCATGTGGACAAGTCATTAGTCGAGAAACTACAAGGGTCTATTCAAGCACTTCAGAAGATATGCTTGGATCAAGTGCCCATAGTACAGGAATACTCGAACGTATTCCCAGAAGAACTCTCAGGGATGCCACCTGATAGGGAGATAGAGTTTACCATTAAGCTTAAACCAGGAGCGGCACCTATAGCTAAGAGATCATATAGGATGCCGGTAGCAGACTTAGAGGAGTTGAAAAGTCAGCTAGAGGAACTGGAGAGCAAAGGAATTATCCGACCCAGTGCTTTACCTTGAGGAGCCCCAATGCTGTTTGTAAAGAAGAAAGATGGAGCCCTAAGAATGTGCGTGGATTACCAAGCGCTGAATGAGGTGACCATTAAAAACAAGTATCCACTGCCAAGGATTGATGAACTATTCAATCAACTTCGAGGAGCCAGAATATTCTCCAAGATAGACCTAAAGTCAGGCTATCATCAACTTGAAAAAAACCATGAAGGAGGACATACCCAAGACTGCTTTCACTACAAGATACGAGCTGTACGAGTACCCTTTGGACTGCCTAATGCCCAGCAGCCTTCATGAACGTCATGACCAACACATTCATGGACCATCTTGATAAGTTGTCATTATAGACGACATCCTCATCTACTCCAAGAGTCCGAAGGATCATGAGCAACACTTGCACAAGGACTTGAGAAGACTAAGAGAGTGCAAGTTCTATGCCAAATCCGACAAGTGCGAATTTTGGATGACGAAGATTGCATTTCTCAGCCATGTTTTGACAGAAAAGGAAATTTTAGTGGACTCGGCCAAGATCGCTGTGATCAAGGAATGGAAGCAACCTACCAGCGTGTCAGAGATCAGAAGCTTTTTGGGATTAGTAGGTTACTATCAGAGATTTATTGAAGGATTATTCCAGATCGCTAAACCCCTTACCAATCTGCTGAGGAAGGAAGTCACTCTTGAATGCACCACCACGTGCGAGGAAAGTTTCCAGAAGCTTAAGGAAAAGTTAATAACCACACCAGTCCTCACATTGCCAGATAGTAAGGATGACTTTGAAGTATTATGTGATGCTTCAAAGCAAAGCATAGGCTGTGTGTTGATGCAAAAAGGCCAAGTGATAGCTTATGCTTCACGACAGCTAAAGCTGCATAAGGAAAACTACCCTATTCATAACTTGGAATTAGCAGCGGTAGTACATGCCTTGAGGATATGACAACATTACTTGCTTGGGAATAAGTGGGAAATCTACACGGATCATAAGAATCCCGAGTATATTTTCACCAAGACAGAACTCAACATGCGCCAACGTCGTTGGTTAGAGCTAATCAAGGACTATGACCTCAGCATTCTCTACCACCCAGGAAAAGCCAATGTGGTAGCAAACGCCTTGAGTAGAAAGGCCTACACTTTACAAGAAGTTGTGTTGAATAACCCATACTTACAGCAAGAATTGCAAGGACTAGAGATAGAAGTGGTACCATCAGAACTTGGAGGGGTACATGATGTGTTCCATGTCTCTCAACTTTGGAAATGCCTAAAGGAACCCGCGGACCTGGTAGAAACTCTTGGTATTTTGTTGCAGAAGAACCTCACCTACCTTGAGCAACCACTCTGGATTGTAGCCAGAGATGAGCGTCAACTTCAAAGAAAGAAGATCAAGCTGTGCAAAGTTCAATGGAAAAAGAGGAAGATTTGCTTCAGACCTATCCCCATCTTTTCTCTTCTCTAGGTAAATCTCGGGGCGAGATTTCTTTAAGGAGGGTAGGCTTGTAACACCCTGGTTTTGGGGGTGAAAAGTTTTTGCATAAAATCCTGCATGCATGTATCCCTGTAGTTGTAGCCAGATCAGCTGAACCCTAATCTCTCTCTCAAACCCAAAAAATCTCCAAATCTATTCTCTAGATCCAGATGAAGATCTGACCATCCAGATTTAACCTACCAGTTACCCTGAAGATAAAAGTCTTCAGGAGCCAGATTGAATTCTAACCCTAACTCCCAGTATCTAAACCTCTTTCTGTTTTCGAAAACAGGAAATTCAGATTTACCCTAAGTACCCCAGTTTCCAGATAATTGAGTTATCATGATCTAACCCTATCCAGACTCAAGTATCTTTTGGAATATGTTCCTAGGTATATCCTCAACTTACTCCAAAAAGTTGGGAACCAGATTGTTTCATCTAAGCACTTTTCGCAGTTTAGTCCAAATTTTACTGCGAATAAGTCCTTTTCTGTTTACCTGGAAGCCTGAAAAGGCTAAAATCCACGAATCAACTCCAAATCCAGAATTTCTTCAGAGAACACCTCCCAAATGCTATTTGATACAGATTTCCCTTCTGTTTAAACTTCAAAATCTTACTCCAATTTCCAGAATTCGAGATCGACAAAATCCAGATCTATTTTACCCTAATTTTACCCTATTTTCGAAAATAGGTGAAATCCCTCAAACCTTATCAAACTTTCCCCAAATTTGGGCTAAATGAGTATTAATAGAAATATTATACTCAGCCATGAAACCAAATCCCAAATTAAACCTCTTTAAAACCAGATTTACAAATCAGTCTAGACTTCAACCAAAATCATCACAATTATACCCCTGGATCGACCAGAACCTGCTGTTCACGACCAGAGCCAGTGCAACCGACCAGAAAGTGTCTTCGACCAGCGCCTGGGACTTCGACCATGACCTGGAACAAGCACTCGAGCACGGGAGCTTCGACCACGAGCACGCCCTGTTGCACTGCTACAGTAGCACGTCGTTGAAGCCAGCCGTGGTCGCCATCTTCACCAGCTGAACAGTGCCACGTGTGCGAGCACTGTTGGCTACTGTGGATCTTCCCCGGCGCAACTCACAGCCAGCTGATTTCCTCCCGTTTGCACGCCACCAGCAACGGTCGACGCAGGAGCTTTGCGCCACGTGGAGAACTCACCGCGGCCAGCCATCAGTTCACCTTCCCATCACCTGCAAAAGCCCTCACGGCCGCTGAAACAGGTCACCTCGACGCCAGCTTGCCGTGAAGTCGCATCCCGTCTTTTCCTTGCCGGCTACAACTCCCCGAGCTTTTCCAACCGTTGAGAGCCTCCAGCCACGCCTATATAAACTCACCAGAGCTTAGCCTTACTCCTTACACTCCAGAGCACCAGAAAACCAGCAGTTCACTGTGTCTTCTTCTTCCCCGGTGAGCAGCAAAGAGGGAGCACGGTGCTAGCTTCAACCTCTGCTTTCTTCTTCGATCCAACACCCCCAGTGAGCTTCTCTCATCTCCCTCATACTTCTCAAGCTTGGAATTTAATTTACATGCTTTCTGTCACAGGCAATCGCCGTGTTTCATCTAGAACTCCGGTGAGCAATTAAACTCTAACTAAATCGAATTAGCTTTTGAACTAGTAATCAAATATGCTCAGTAGACCTTGCTTAACATCCCTAAGAAACAAAAATCGACAGATTTGCTGATATGTGAAAATCCCCAAATTGGAACCTTGCATGTTCACTGAACTTACTGTTTAAGCTTTCCTGGTGCATCTCTAGCCAATATAACTTCACCAGTATGTTTCTAATGCCCTAGAGACCATCCACAAGCAAGGAATTAAGCTCAATCACTTTAAATCAGAAATGCCCAAATCATATTTGAGTTCATCTTTTCTCTAGCCAGTATCTTCCAAATCCAGCCGATCTAGCCCTAGCCACTTTACCATTTAGATGTTTTGGATCATTCTGAGCAACTTTGTCTTCTATCACGACTTCCAATTCGGCCTAGATTGTGAGATATAGCTATGCCCTAGTTGGCTGTACTGTTCATGTTGCATATGCTTCAGGCCAGTCAGCTTCTTTGCCGGTTTTCATCACTTTTCGGCCATCCCCTGCCCTAGATCCTGTTGAGACATTTGTTCCTGTTATAAATGCCTAACTACCAGACAAAGTGGTGCATCATTTGGAGCCCTAGATCAAAAGTTATGGCAAACCCTAGTTTCTGGCCATGACAACTCTATGTCAAACTATGCCAGTCAGTGGCATTAGCCCTGTTCACCCACCTCTGGTCATGCAAAACAAAAACTACTTTGTCAAATAGTTGCCTCACTACTTTTTGCACCATATGCTTGAATCAAAACTCATTTTGGCCACTGGGAACTATTCAAACCATGTCAATGCCATTCTTGGGCATTGTCAGCCCTTGTCAGCCTATGTCAGCCAATGGCATTGGGCCAGTTTGACCCCTTCTGGGTATGCAAACTGAACATAACTTTGTCCCTTAGATTCCTGATATTGTGATCAACATTTTATTCTACTATCACAACTTGAGTTGAGCCCTCTATCATCCATCAACCCTATGTCAATGCCTTGAACCGAATGTCGACCTAAAGACGTTCGCTATTTTTGGGCGAACCAGCCGCAGCCTTAGTATCATTCTGATATTTTGGAACATTTGGAATCTTGTAAACCTTTGACAACTAATCTTAACCCTGGTTTCCATAGTCCAACCCTAATCGCTTCCCAGAACTCTCAAATCTTGTATCGCCTAAGTGTCTCTCCTTGCATTATCGCATATAGTGGATTAGTAAGAGTAGGATAGATTGTAATGCCTGTTTGCTTGTTTGATCCTTGTTCAGAGCAAGAGTCTGAGTTCGAAGACTTCGTCGCAGACCCGACATGAACTGCTGTTTCTTGCGACGCGGAAGGCAAGTCATATTCTTGAACATCTTGAACCTATATTTTATGAATTGCTAGAATATACCTTGATTATAAAATAATATTGCATGAGAAAGATTGAGAATAGTTGAATTATGAAATGGCAGCATCAGGCTGATGCCTGTGAAATGTGAATTGATCAAATAATGAGCCATGAACTAATATATTATGTATATTTATATTCATGAAATAAAACCCCTAGCCGTGACCAGTATTTTGGTATGGAATGGTGAAAGCACTGGAGGTGTTTGGTCGCACAGGATGTGCCAGCACTGGAAGTGCATGGATTGTAGTATGATCTGGTCACTGGCATATAAAGACCTAGAACCTTGTGTTGTGCGTCTAGTGGCATGATTAACGTGCCGACCGCAAGCCTGGTATGGGACAGGCCGGAACAAGTAGTATGTGGATCACACATGAAACCCCTATATGACAAACTCACGATTAACACGGGGTGCGCTCCAACACAAATCACTGGATGTGATCATGCACGCTGACCCTGAGGGGAAGATGCCAATTTAGTGGGGGTTGTGTAACCCTGCCACAACTGTGGTTTGCGTGAAGAAAACCACGGGGTCTGGGGTGAACTGTGTGTGAAACATGACAAAATTTCTTGTTATCTCCACCTTGCCGCTCACAGTATGAAGTGAGTCAGGGGTCCAATCCTTGTGATAGGAAGGGCATGAAAGTGGATATATCTTGCGGGTAAATTGGTACCCCTCTGCAGAGTTAAAAATGTATTCGAATACTTCGTGCTCCCGAGTTTTAGGAGTATGCCGCGGTGGATTAAATCCACGGGGTGTGACACAAGTATTGTTTTATAAATTAAAATTTGTTAGTTCAAGATTACCCAAATGACATGTGTTGTCATGATAAGGGGTGCTGCCGTGGGCTGTCATGTGTTGACGTGTCGCGGTAGTAACATAATTTAGTGATCATATGATAACTAAGAGGCACGTGGATTGTGCCCTAAGTATATGAAATGTTGCCATGAGCATGAGATTTGAAAATCTTGGAAGAAAAGTATTTTTGGAAAACCCTCTCACCTCTTTTCCCTCAGTAGCATAGGAGCATGTCATCTCTACTATACGTATCTCTACTCTTACCTATGATTTGCTGAGTACATAAGTGCTCACCCTTGCAACTTATCAACAATAGATGGAGTGCTTCATGACCAAGACGAAGGCTTGGAAGACTTCGTGAGTCCAGAAGGAGGAGAGCCATTTCTGCCAGAGCCTTGATGTGTGTTGTTCTGCTGTCAACTTCTTACGACTGTGGGGGTTTCGCCTAGCTTCCGCCGAGTAGTTGTCTTTTGTTTTAATTAGACCATTTGTGCCGTGAAGGCATTGTATTACTCTCTTGTATCAGGCCAGTAGGCCATACTGTTTATGAATGATATTTTGTAAGTTACTCTGCTGCAATGAACTCCTGTGCTTGACTTATCCTGGGAAGTCAATGGTATGTATGTATGAGGCCAGCTGCAGCGAGCTAGATCTCCACGGGAGTAGTCGTGGTACCCTGTGTGGGGCGCGACAATATACCCATATATGATGGGGTGGTCGATGCTAAGAAACTGGATTCTTGGATCGACCAGCTTGAGACCTACTTTGACCTTAAAGGGTTCAGTAGCGCTCAAAAGGTGAAGTTCACACCTTTGAAGATGAAGGACCACGCCAAGACATGGTGGAAGGTCCTTGTTGCCAGTGGTGAAGCTGACGACCTTGCGTGGGGTCAATTGAAATGACTTCTGCAACAAGAATTCTATCCGATGGGTTACCTTGAGGAGAGATGGGAGCGTTGGCACAGATTGTACCAACGGTGCGACCAGATCATCCAAGACTATATGACGGAGTTCCAGAGATAAGCAATGGTCATCGACATATCGCTATCCGATCCTCAGGTATTTCAGAAATACACATCTGGACTTCAGAAAATGATCAGTACTGAGCTAAGTTTGTTCGGTGTCCAAGACATCATGACCACAAGCACAACCGCTATGGCGATCGAGAAGAAGAACAAATCCCGCAGCAAATAAAGCACGAAGAAAAGTGCGACCTCGACAAAGAAAAAGCCAAGTCCGAAGAAGAACGCTTCAAAATTGGGCAGGGGTGCCTTCTGTGAACATTGTCAAGTCGCGGGACATACCAAAGACAAATGCTACAAGCCTCATCCTGAACTTCGACCAAAGAAAAACGGACCAGGCAAAAGAACAGCCACGGCTACTACAACTTCATCCGACGAAGAAGTTGTCCGAGTGAATTCGATTAATGAGGCGGATACGACCTTGTCTCTGATGGCAATGCCGAAGGAGAAGGGTTCGGATCCACCGAACGACCATCACCCAACGGAGGACTTGTTCACCATCAACATCTAGGTGAAGCACGAAGTGGTCGCAGCGATATTCAACCCCAAAAGTCAGAAGAATCTGGTCTCCGCTGGACTGGTTCGGCGACTTGGTTTGAAGACAACCACACACCCGCGACCATATCCGCTGGGTTGGTTTACATCCGACGTGAACCAACAGATTACGAGTCAGTGTGTGTTGAAGTTTGCGATCTCTGCACGATATATTGATGAGGTGTAATGCGATATTGTCCCTATCGATATCTATCAAGTGATCTTTGGGAGTCTGTATCTGTATGATTGAGATGCTCACTTCCATCGGCGAGCGCAAGAGTACGACCTCACCAAAGACGGAGTTAAGTTCGTATTCAGTAGAGACATCCACGTCAACACTTTGAACTTGATTATCGCAAATCAGGCCAAACGAATTGTTAATGCATGTCACAAATATGTGTTTTTCATGATTCGACCCATTGGTCAAAGTGAGGGTACTCGACCAGCATTGTCGTTGGCGTGCCGATAGGATTCTGGTCGTTTGTCGGGACTACTGGAGGAATACAGTGATCTATTCAAGACTGCCTACCGTCGTCCGCCGAAACGTCCAGTCGAGCATGAAATTCAGCCTGTTTCTGATGCGACATTGCCCAATCTGAGTATGTATCATAACTCAGTATTGGAGAATGAAGAGATCAAGAGACAACTTGGTGAGTTGTTGAATGATGGTGTCATTCAACCAAGTAGTTCACCTTGTGGATCTCCTGTGGTGTTAGTGCCAAAGAAAGATGGGACTTGGCGTATGTGCATCGACTACCGAGTACTGAACAAGATCACCATCAAGAACCATACCCCCTTCCTCGTATTGATGACCTGCTAGACCAATTGAAGCATGCTGTTGTCTTCTCCAAATTGGATCTTAAGTCAGGATATCATCAAGTCAGCATCCGAGAGGAGGATACGTGGAAGACCGCGTTCAAAACACGACAAGGTCTGTTCGAATGGCTGGTCATGCCGTTTGGTCTCTGCAACGCCCCGGCAACTTTCATGCGTCTTATGAATGACGTATTGTGACAATTCATTGACGACTTTGTGATCATTTACCTCGATGACATACTAGTTTATAGTCGTTCGTGGGATGAGCACCTCATTCATGTTGAAAAGGTGTTCGAACAGCTTCGGCAACATCGACTTCGCCTCAACCGTAAGAAGTGCGAATTCGGCCAGCAAACTCTACTTTACCTAGGATTCCTGGTTGGCAATGGTACGTTGCAAATCGACCCAGATAAGGTACAAGTGATTCACGAGTGGCCGCGACCGTGAACAGTTATGGACATGCGTAGTTTTGTGAGAGCATGCCAATATCTTCGGAAGTTCATCTGACACTTCTCAATTATGGCTTCTCCATTGCATGCATTAACTAGGATCGATCAAAAGTTCGAGTGGACAGAGAAACATGAGGACACGTTTCTCTTGCGTAAAAAGAAGATCAGCGAGGCACCTGTGTTAGCTTTGCCGAATCTCCAGAAGCCGTTCGAGCTAGAAACCGATGCCTCAGGTTATGCGATGGGCGCAGTGCTCATGCAAGAAGGTCGACTAGTGGCATATCACTCCGAGTTATTCCAGGGGGCTCAGAAGAATTACCGGACTTATGACAAAGAGTTGTGTGCACTGCATCAGGCCGTGAAACATTGGCGGTGTTATCTCTTGGGTAAAGAGACTGTTGTTCACACCGACCATCAACCGTTGCAATATTTGCAAACTCAGTCCAAGCAACAGCAAGCTCGGCACATGAAATGGATGTCGTATCTGCAGCAGTTTCATCTGGTGATTAAGTACAAGAAGGGCGTACACAACAAATTGGCGGACATGTTGTCGCGACCACTAGTTTCGACCCTCTATTTATCGTCGTTCATGCAGATCGAGCCCTCATGTCATGATGACTATGCCAATATGTACAGTGAAGACCCTGATTTTCAAACGGCACTGATTGAGCTCGAAACAAGGAAACCTACAGAGTTCGTTTAGCGAGAAGGACTCTTGTACAAGGGCAATTTACTTTGCATACCTCGTGGTGCACCTCGAATTCAATGGATGCGAGAAGTGCACACATCGAAGATAGTTGATCCGTTTGAGACCTAGTCTTGGTTTTCGCACTAGGCTTGCCTAGATTCTATTATGCGGAATAACGGGATCTTACTCGGAAATACCAAAACCCAAAGTAATTGCACAACTCTTTATTTCAAAGAGGGCTTTACACGTCGAACGTTAGACACACTTGTCTACGTCGAAGGAACTATAAGTGTCTAAAACTCAAATAAGTTCTATGACTCTTCGATTGAGTTCGATGATCTAAACTAGACCTATTACAAAGTATTTATAGTCCAATCATATGAGTACGTATCAGACTTAGAGACCTAAACGTATTAGACTCATATAACTAATCCTAAACAGATAAGCTTAGTCATACACATTCGGATCGGATTACAATTCCGAATAGGGAACGAATTCCTTTTCCTGGTCGCGAACCAATCCACGGTCACGGACTCATCCAGGTCGCGAAGCCGTATGCGATCAGGACTTGGTCGCGAAGCCGTATGCGATCAGGACTTGGAGATCCTCCCGGATCATGACTCCCTTGTTGAGAAGGAGCCAACCCCCGTTGCGACCTCACGATCAAACTGGAGATGTGGAAATTGGGCTTGTCCATCTTCCTTGGTGTACCACTTTGCCGCACGTGCTCGTTAATCTTTCCGACCGATTCGAAAAGTCTCCTTGGTGCCACTGCGGGTGGTAGTCACCTTCTTTTCCAGAATCACATCTTCACGTAAAGGTTCGCCTCGTTGATAGACCAAGTCTTCAACGGATGGTACTATGATATCTGGCTCATCATCCAACATTGAAGGCTCGAAGAGTTTGAGGTGCTCAACATTGACAACCGAGTAAATATCCATGTATGGAGGTAACTCAAGCTGACAAGCATTATTACCCACTTTTCGCAAAATCCGAAAAGAACCATAACGAATGGGTTTGAGCTTCTTACCTTCACCTTGAAGTCTCTCCTTACTCAAATGTAACCATACCATATCACCTTCTTGAAATTGCGCATCAACTCGGTGCCGATCATGTCGCGCTTTGTACTTGAGTTGAGCTTTCAGCAAGTTCTGTTCAACCTCACGATGGAGTCGTTGAATACCTTCCAGGAACTTTTGTGCTCGATCCTGATCAGATGCTTCCTTGCTGTTCTGCGCTGAGGTAGGGATCACAAACTCCAGGTCAAATGGACTCTGTGGTAGAAATCCTAAACAGACCTCAAACAGCGACTTTCCAGTCGAACCATGCACTGCTCGATTAAAAGCAAACTGTAGGTATGGTATGCTTTCATCCCAGGTCTTCGGGTGCTTCGAGTTATATCCTCTCGAGAGATGAACGACTGTGCGATTAACCACTTCGGTTTGACCATCAGTTTGCGGATGAAAGGCAGTACTCCTCTTTAGCTTGGTGTCCATCATCGTCCAGAGCGATCGCCAAAAGTGACTAAGGAACCGGGTATCGCGATTAGACACAATAGAAGTCGGCAGTCCGAAGTGTGTCCAAACGTGTTGAAAGAATACCCAAGCTGCTTCTTCTCCGGTGATAGTCTTTCGACAAGGTATAAGAACAATCATTTTGGAGAACCGATCAACGACCACGAATAGATAGTCGTTGCCACGTCGGGTCTTAGGCAATCCTCCCAAGAAATCCATGGATATGCTCTCCCATGGTCGTGATGGAACTGGCAAAGGAGTGTACAAACCTAATTTTTGGTTTGCCGGTTTCTAGATGCTGCAGAGACCGCAGCCTCGAACAAACCTAGCCACATCTTGCTGCATACGCGGCCAGAACACATGTCGGTGAAGATTTTGCAACGTCTTTGTAACCCCAAAGTGACCAGCTACCTTCGATGTGTGCGCTTCTCGCATCCATTGAGTTCGAGGTGCTCCACGAGGTATGCAAAGTAAATTGCCCTTGTACAAGAGTCCTTCTCGACGAACGAACTCTGTAGGGTTCCCTGTTTCGACCTCAGTCAGTGCTGTTTGAAAATCAGGGTCTTCACTGTACAT
Source organism: Pharus latifolius (assembly GCA_019359835.1). Lineage (NCBI taxonomy): Eukaryota > Viridiplantae > Streptophyta > Magnoliopsida > Poales > Poaceae > Pharus > Pharus latifolius. The sequence continues at coordinate 54,820,354 of CM033324.1, read as the reverse complement.
AGTGACATAGTCATCATGACATGATGGCTCGATCTGCATGAACGCTGATAAACAGAGGGTTGTAACTGGTGGTCGCGACAACATATCCACCAATTTGTTGTACGCCCTTCTTGTACTTAATCACCAGATTAAACTGCTGCAGATACGACATCCACTTCATGTGCCGAGCTTGCTGTAGCTTGGACTGAGTTTGCAAATATTGCAATGGTTGATGGTCGGTGTGGACAACCGTCTCTTTCCCCAAGAGATAACACCGCCAATGTTTCACGGCCTGATGCAGTGCGCATAACTCCTTATCATAAGTCGGGTAGTTCTTCTGAGCTCCCTGGAATAACTCGGAGTGATATGCCACTGGTCGACCTTCTTGCATGAGCACTGCGCCCATCGCATACCCTGAGGCATCGGTTTCCAGTTCGAACGGTTTCTGGAGATTCGGCAAAGCTAACACAGGCGCCTCGCTGATCTTCCTTTTCAGCAAGAGAAACGTGTCCTCATGTTTCCCTGTCCACTCGAACTTCTGATCGATCCTGGTTAATGCATGCAATGGAGAAGCAACAATCGAGAAGTGTCGGATGAACTTCCGAAGGTATTGGCATGCTCCCACAAAACTACGCACATCCGTAACTGTTCGCGGTCGCGGCCATTCGCGAATCACTTTGACCTTGTCCGGGTCGATTTGCAATGTACCGTTGCCGATTATGAATCCGAGGTAAAGTAGAGTTTGCTGACCGAACTCGTACTTCTTACGGTTGAGGCGAAGTCGATGTTGCCAAAGCTGTTCGAACACCTTTTCGACATGAATGAGGTGCTCATCCCACGAACGACTATAAACCAATATGCCGTCGAGATACACGATCACAAAGTCATCGATGAACGGTCTCAATACGTCATTCATAAGACGCATGAAAGTTGCCGGGGCGTTGCAGAGACCAAACGGCATGACCAGCCATTCAAACAGACCTTGCCGTGTTTTGAACCCGGTCTTCCATGTATCCTCCTCTCGGATGCTGACTTGATGATATCCTGACTTAAGATCCAATTTGGAGAAGACAACAGCATGCTTCAATTGGTCTAGCAGGTCATCAATACGAGGAAGGGGGTACCGGTTCTTGATGGTGATCTTGTTCAGTGCTCGATAGTCGATGCACATACGCCAAGTCCCATCTTTCTTTGGTACTAACACCACAGGAGATCCACAAGGTGAACTACTCGGTTGAATGACACCATTGTTCAGCAACTCACCAAGTTGTCTCTTGATCTCTTCATTCTCCAATACTGAGTTGCGATACATACTCAGATTGGGCAGTGTCGCATCGGACACAAGCTGAATTTCGTGCTCGACTGGACGTTTTGGCGGACGACCCTGGGTAGTCTCGAACAGATCACTGTATTTCTCCAGCAGTCCCGACAAACGACCAGAATCCTCTCGGCACGCCAGCGACAATGCTGGTCGAGTACCCTCACCTTGATCAATGGGTCGAATCATGGCAAGCACATACTTGTGACATGCATTAACAATTCGTTTGGCTTGATTTGCGGTAATCAAGTTCGAAGTGTTGATGTGGATGTCTCTACTGATCGCGAACTTAACTCCGTCTTTGGTGAGGTCGTACTCTTGCGCTCGCCGATGGAAGTGAGCGTCTCGATCATACAGATACGGACTCCCAAAGATCACCTAACAGATATCGATAGGGACAACATCGCATTGCACCTCATCGATATATCGTGCAGAGATCGCAAACTTCAACACACACTGACTCGTAATCTGTTGGTTCACGTCGGATGTAAACCAACCCAGCGGATATGGTCGCGGGTGTGTGGTTTTCTTCAAACCAAGTCGTCGAACCAGTCCAGCGGAGACCAGATTCTTCTGACTTCCTGGATCGAATATCGCTGCGACCACTTCGTTCTTCACCTGGATGTTGATGGTGAACAAGTCCTCCGTTGGGTGATGGTCGTTCGGTGGATTGGAACCCTTCTCCTTCGGCATTGCCATCAGAGACAAGGTCGTATCCGCCTCATTAACCGAATTCACTCGGACAACTTCTTCGTCGGGTGAAGTCGTAGTAGCCGTGGCTGTTCTTTTCCCTGGTCCATTTTTCTTTGGTCGAAGTTCAGGATGAAGCTTGTAACATTTGTCCTTGGTATGCCCCGCGACTTGACAATTTTCGCAAAAGGCACCCGTGCCCGATTTTGAAGTGTTCTTCTTCGGACTCGGCTTTTTCTTTGTCGAGGTCGCACTTTCCTTCGTGCTTTTGTCGTTGCGGGATTTGTTCTTCTTCTCGATCGCCATAGCAGTTGTGCTCGCGGTCGCAATGTCTTGGACACCGAACAGACTTAGCTCAGTATTGATCGATTTCTGAAGTCCAGATGTGTACTTCCGAAATACCTGAGGGTCGGATAGTGAGATGCCAATGACCATTGCTTGTCGCCGAAACTCTGTCGTATAGTCTTGGACGGTCTGGTCGCGCCGTTGGTACAATCTGTGCCAACGCTCCCATCTCTCCTCAAGGTAACCCATCGGATAGAATTCTTGTCGCAGAAGTCGTTTGAATTGACCCCACGCAAGGTCGTCAGCTTCACCACTAGCGACAAGGGCCTTCCACCATGTCTTGGCGTGGTCCTTCATCTTCAAAGGTGCAAATTTGACCTTTTGAGCGCTACTGAACCCTTTAAGGTCAAAGTAGGTCTCAAGTTGGTCGATCCAAGAATCCAGCTTCTTGGCATCGATCACCCCATCATATATGGGTATATCAATCTTAGCGTCGACTTTAAAAGATCCGACAGCTAAGGAGGTGTTGGCGAGGTCGTCGGTCTTGTGGTCGCCTTCGTCTTCATCTGCGCAAGTCTTCACCAGTCTTCTCACCCATAACCTTCCCTACTTCAGGAGGTACAATCATGGCCTGCTGCTTAATCCAAGCAAGCACGGTTTCCATGTCGGTGGAGAGCTTAGCCACTTTTTCGGCTAGGTTAGATTGAACGGAGGTATCATCAGACATTGTTGGAGACACGGCTGTAGGAACCGTCAATTGATCGCCTGGAATTTTACCGGAAGTTTTATAACCCTGGCGAGTCTTCACCATCCACAGGATAGGAAAGTCGCTCTGATACCAACTTGATCCGTTTGAGACCTAGTCTTGGTTTTCGCACTAGGCTCGCCCAGATTCTATTATGTGGAATAACGGGATCTTACTCGGAAATACCAAAACCCAAAGTAATTGCACAACTCTTTATTTCAAAGAGGGCTTTACACGTCGAACGTTAGACACACTTGTCTACGTCGAAGGAACTATAAGTGTCTAAAACTCAAATAAGTTCTATGACTCTTCGATTGAGTTCGATGATCTAAACTAGACCTATTACAAGGTATTTATAGTCCAATCGTATGAGTACGTATCAGACTTAGAGACCTAAACGTATTAGACTCATATAACTAATCCTAAACAGATAAGCTTAGTCATACACATTCGGATCGGATTACAATTCCGAACAGGGAACGAATTCCTTTTCCTGGTCGCGAACCAATCCATGGTTGCGGACTCATCCAGGTCGCGAAGCCGTATGCGATCAGGACTTGGTCGCGAAGCCGTATGCGATTAGGACTTGGAGATCCTCCCGGATCAATAGTGGTCACTTTGGGGTTACAAAGACGTTGCAAAATCTTCACCGACATGTGTTCTGGCCGCATATGTAGCAAGATGTGGCTAGTTTTGTTCAAGGTTGTGGTCTCTGCAGCATCTCGAAACCGGTAAACTGGAAATTAGGTTTGTACACTCCTTTGCCAGTTCCATCGCGACCATGGGAGAGCATATCCATGGATTTTTTTGGGAGGATTGCCTAAGACCCGACGTGGCAACGATTGTCTATTCGTGGTCGTTGATCGGTTCTCCAAAATGATTATTCTTATACCTTGTCGAAAGATTATCACGGGAGAAGAAGCAACTCGGGTATTCTTTCAAAACGTTTGGACACACTTCAGACTGCCGACTTCTATTGTGTCTGATCGCGATAACCGGTTCCTTAGTCACTTTTGGCGATCACTCTGGACGATAATGGACACCAAGCTAAAAAGGAGTACTGCTTTTCATCCGCAAACTAATGGTCCAACCGAGGTGGCAAATCGCACAGTCATTCATCTTATGAGAGGATATAACTCGAAGCACCCAAAGACCTGGGATGAAAGCATACCGTACCTGTAGTTTGCTTTTAATCGAGAAGTGCATGGTTCGACTGGAAAGTCGCCGTTTGAGGTTTGTTTAGGATTCTACCACAGAGTCCATTCGACATGGAGTTTGTGATCCCTACCTCAGCATAGAACAGCAAGGAAGCATCTGATCAAGATCGAGCACAAAAGTTCCTGGAAGGTATTCAACGACTCCATCGAGAAGTTGAACAGAACTTGCTGAAAGCTCAACTCAAGTACAAGGCGCGACATGATCGGCACCGAGTTGATGCGCAATTTCAAGAAGGTGATATGGTATAGTTACATCTGAGTAAGGAGAGACTTAAAGGTGAAGGTAAGAAACTCAAACCCATTTGTTATGGTCCTTTTAGGATTTTGCGGAAAGTGGGTTATAATGCTTGTCAGCTCGAGTTACCTCTATAAATGGATATTTACTCAGTTGTCAATGTTAAGCACCTCAAACTCTTTGAGCCTTCAATGCTGGATGATGAGCCAGATACTATAGTACCATCTGTTGAAGACTTGGTCTATCAATGAGATGAACCTCTACGTGAAGATGTGATTCTGGAGAAGAAGGTGACTACCACCCGCAGTGGCATAAAGGAGACTTTTCGAATCGGTCGGAAAGATCAATGAGCACGTGCGGCAAAGTGGTACACCAGAGAACATGGACAAGCCCAATTTCCACATCTCCAGTTTGATCAAGAGGTCGCAACAGGGGGTTGGCTCCTTCTCAACAAGGGAGTCATGATCCGGGAGGATCTTCAAGTCCTGATCGCATACGGCTTCGCGACCTTAACCGTGTTCGGAAAGGTTTGGCGACCATGGATGGGTCCACGACCATGGATTGGTTCGCAACGATGAAAAGGAATTCGTTCCCTGTTAGGAATTGTAATCCGATCCGAATATATATAACTAAGCCTATCTGTTTAGGATTAGTTAGTTATATGAGTCTAATACGTTAGGTTATTGAGTCTGATACGTACTCATACGATTGGACTATAAATACCTTGTAATAGGACTAGTTTAGATCATCAAATACAATCGAAAAGTCATAGAACTTATTTGAGTTTTAGACACTTATAGTTCCTTCGACGTAAGCAAGTGTGCCTAACATTCAACGTGTAAAGCCCTCTTTGAAATAAAGAGTTGTGCAATTACTTTGAACTGTGTTTTTGATCAATCTTTTGGTTTCGGTATTTCCGAGTAAGATCCCGCTATTCCACATATTGGCATCTGGGAGAGCCTAGTGCGAAAACCAAGGCTAGGTCTCAAACGGATTAGGATAGGATTTTGATATCCTCATAGAAGAAGATTTTGTATTAAATAGCATTTGGGAGGTGTTCCCTGAATCATATTTAAATTTGGAGTTGATTTGCAACATTTAGCCTTTTCAGGCTTCCGGAAAGGACTGAACTGCGATACTTCTTGGACTAATTTGTGAAAATGGTCTAGATGATAAAATCTGACTGCCAACTTTTTGGATTAACGTATTGGCATACCCTTGATCATAATCCAAGAATAATCTGGTCTGAATTAGGTCAAGATTTGATTAAATCAAAGTTCAGAGTATTTAGGGTAATTAGGATAATTAATTTTAGGTTTTCGAAAACAGAAAAGATTGACAAATTTGGAAGTTAGAAATGGAATTGAATCTGGCTTCTGAAGGCTTTTATTCTCAGGATAAATAGTTGGTCATATCTAGAAAATCATATCTTGATTTGGGTTCACAGGGAAGATTTTGAGAATTTAGGGCTTAGGATAAAATAAGTCTGGGTTGATTTTGCTGATCTTGGAGAGACATATGCATGCATGACTTTTTATGAAAAGAATTTTCACCCCAAACCTAGGGTGTTACAGCGACCACTGATTCTGATACAATGAAAGTTGCCCTGCGACCAGATTAAAAGTTAAAACTAGTTCCATTGTACCCAGATGATCCATCTAGAACCATTCGAATCAGATCAGGCCTGGACGACAAATAGGAGCTCGAGCTCGTTACTTTCCTCTGGGCTAATGCAGATGTGTTTGCGTGGAAACCATCTGACATGCCTGGGGTTCCAAGGGAGGTAATTGAGCACAGGTTAGCAATTTGACCTGGACAGTGACCAATAAAGTAGAAGCTTAGACGCTTTGCTGTTGATCAGCAAGAAGCCATCCTAGTGGAGCTGGATAAACTCTAGAAAGCAGGATTTATGTGTGAAGTAGATCATCCTGAGTGGCTTGCGAACCCGGTCATGGTCCTAAAGTCAAATGGTAAGTGGCGCATGTGCGTCAATGACACCAGCCTAAACAGTGCCTGTCCAAAGGATGATTTTCCTCTTCCCCGCATCGACCAGTTGGTCGATTCTATAGTGGGTTGCAAACTGATGAGCTTCCTAGATGCTTACTCAGGGTACCATCAAATTAGCATGACAGAAGAAGATGAAGAGAAAATTGCCTTCATCACACCATTTGACACCTACAGCTACGTCAGAATGCTATTTGGTCTCAAGAACGCCGGTTCCTTGTACCAATGCTTGATGCAAAAGACCTTTCTTTTCCAGATGGGGCGTAATCTTGAAGCTTACATTGATTATTTGGTTGTAAAAAGTTTCAAAAGCTTGAGTCATTAGGATGACCTTGCTAAAACCTTTTGTAATTTAAACAAGCATGGAATAAAATTAAACCCAGAAAAATGTTCTTTCGGGGTTTCTTCTGGCAAACTTTTGGGTTTCCTTGTTTGTTCGAGAGGAATAGAGGTTAATCCTGAGAAAATCAGGGCCATTGAGTAAATGAGATCTCCTTCGACCATGAAGGACATCCAGAGCATAACAGGTCGCATGGCGGCTCTTAACCATTTCATATCAAGGCTAAGCGAACGAGGCCTGCCTTTCTTCAAGGCTCTTCGTAAACACAATGGCTTTACCTGGTCGGATGAAGCCGAAAAAGCTTTTCAAGAGGTTAAAAAGTATTTGTCTAGTCCACCAGTACTGGTCTCTCCGAATTTGGGGGTACCACTACTTCTTTATTTGGCGGCCATGCACCCCTCACGCGGTCAACGCCGTTCTGGTCGCGGAGAGAGAGGACGTACAACAACCAATCTATTACGTAAGCGAGGTACTTCACGGTCCAAAGGAGCACTACCCTGAGGTCCAAAAGATACTTTACGCACTTCTGATGGCTTCCCGTAAGCTACGACATTACTCCAAGCGCACAAAATTATTGTGTCCTCGTCCTTTCCATTAGGAGATATAATCCGCAACCCAGAGAAATCTGGTTGCATCGCGAAGTGGACAGTGGAACTTGGAGTATTTGACATCCATTTCACCCCTCGCACAGCAGTTAAATCTCAAATCCTCGCAGACTGTGTGGTCAAATTGACTAATCCTGACCCTTCTGCGCAGGAATCCAAAGATTTATCCTACACCGATCACTGGACGATGTATATTGACGGCTCTCATAGTTTTCAACACTCAAGGGCTGGAGTGGTCTTAATCACTCCTGAGGGCAACTAGCTTAAGTATGTCATTGAATTACACTTTGTTACGACCAATAACGCAGCAGAGTATGTAGGTCTTATTGCAGGGCTCTAGGTAGCTAAATTCCTCGGAGTCCATCGATTAGTGGTGAAAGGAGACTCACAGCTAGTCGTAAACCAGATAAACAATGAGTACAACACCTCCGATGAGACAATGGCTCATTACGTGGGGGAAGTGAGGAAATTGGAAAAACACTTCAGTCATTTTGAAGTCCAACATATCCCGCGAAAGGACAATATTCTCGCAGACCAATTACCCAAAATTGGGTCCTCACGCACATCCGCTCTGGCAGGAGTGTTTGTTGAACACTTACAACATCCCTCAATCATGACTTCGATCGAAGATTACCCGGTGACAGTTTGCATCGCTAACCTTGGGCATGAAGGAGATTGGACCCATCCATTGAGTGTCTATCTCGAACATGGGACCTTGCGCAAGGATGAAACCAAGAGTGATCGGTTAATTCGGAAAGCGCGCCTGTATAAACTCATAGATGGGGTTTTATACCGAAAGGGTACTCAAGGAGTATTCATGCACTGCATATCTCAAAAGGAAGGTAAATCTCTCTTGAAAGAAATTCATGATGTACTACCACAGAAACAGACATCCAGGATGGCACATCACAGACGGTTATGAACAAAACCGTCTGTGAAGGCCTGTCAGGAGAAAATGTTAAGTAATCATAGAAGGTTCTAAGCTCAAAACCGACTGTGATATTCTAATTATCACAGACGGTTCCAAGGTCAAAACCGTCTGTGATAATCCAGCACTATCATAGTAGGTTCTCACCTCATAACCGTCTGTGATATTCTAATTATCACAGACGATTCTCAGCTCAAAACCTTCTGTGATAACCGTCTGTGATAATTACTATTACAGACGGTTCTGAGGTCAGAACCTACTGTGATAGTGCTGGATTATCACAGATGGTTTTGAGCTCAAAACTGACTGTGATAGTTTACAATCTGAACGACGCTCTATAAAATTTAAGGCGGGTTTCGTCCCGCTCATTTCCACACTTTGTGACTTTTCACTTAACTTGCCCTAGCTCTCCCCACCTTCGGCGCCTCCTCCTCTGGCTACTCCTCCCAAACTCAAGCACCTCCTCCCTCCGGCGCCTCCTCCTGGCCACCTCTGACCCACCTCCCTCTCCCTCTCCTCCTCCTGTATGTTAGCAACTAATACAATTCCGTATGCTAGGTTTGTGTACTACAATGCACGTGGTGGAGACTTTGCGCAAATTAGGGTTGAAAGTTTCAGGATTTGGGATGCTGATGACTCAGACGACAAAATGAACAGGTCTGGGACTCAGAGTGACGTATCTAGCGATGAGACTCATGTCTTGTTTTCTAAGTGCATCTTGCAATATGCTATCTTGTCATAGATTTGTAAATTTCTTCCCAGATTATTGAAATGTATATATATACTGAAATTCTTGAAATGTATATGTGCAAGTGTTGGTTGTGTGTGTATATATATCTGAAATGCTAATATACAAAGGGCATGGCTAGCATGATTCCTAACGCTAGCCAAGAAAACAAAGCAATCATAAAAAAATATCAATATCACAGACGATTTTGAGCTTAGAACCGTCTGTGAAGATAAGTTATCATAGACAGTTTTGAGCTCAAAACCGTCTGTGATAGGCAATATCAAAGACGGTTCAAAACCGTCAGTGATAGTACTCGGACTATCACTGACTCAAATATCACTGATGGTTCAGAACCGTTTGTGATGACTATTTTGAATCGACTGTGATATTGTATTCTGTAGTAGTGATGGTGTATGTGGTGCACACACGTCACTTCGCATACTGGTTGGAAAAGCTTTCCGACAGGGTTTTTACTGGCCTTCGGCACTTCATGATGCCAAGCATTTGGTCAAGACGTGCCCACAGTGTCAATTTCATCCGAAACAGGTTCATCAGCCCGCATATACCTTACAAACTATTCCTCTAAAATGACCTTTTGCGGTCTGGGGGATAGATCTTGTGGGTCCTATGCCCCAAGCGGTCAATGGGGTACAAGTTCTTGTTCACAGCAATTGATACATTTACGAAGTGGGTTGAGGCTGAACCAATTCGCAACGTTACCGCCACTGCAGCGAAGAAATTCTTTCAGAAGAATATAGTCACACGATTTGGTGTTCCCAGTCGTCTTATTACCGACAATTGTTCTCAATTCGTTAGTGGTCTCTTTTTGGACTATTGCGACGATATTGGGACCAAAGTATGCTTTACTTCTGTAGCTCATCCACAGAGCAATGGTGCTGTTGAACGTGCCAACAGGCAGATATTACAAGGCATAAAGAAACGAGTTTTCGATCGCCTTAAGATGTGCTCGGGGGCTTGGGTAGACGAACTCTACTCCGTTCTATGGGCATTACATACTACTTCTAGTCAGGCTACGGGTAAGACACCTTTTAAACTAGTATATGGTGCTGACGTTGTCTTACCTATGGAAATCCGCATTTAGTCTGTTTGGGTAGATCAAGTCGATCAGACTGATCAGCTCGAACAATGGACCCAAGATATTACCCTCCTCGAAGAGAAACGCGATCGGGCACTGATCAAGTCTGCGGTATATTTACAAACTTTGCGTAAATATTACAGTAAACGGGTATGACTTGGTTTTACAAAAAATACAAAACCAGTCTAACCACAATAAATTCTCCCCTTAGTGGGAAGGCCCTTATACTGTGGTTTCAGTACCACGACCAGGATCGGCTCGATTAGCGATGGAGGATGGAAGGATCTTGTCTAATACTTGGAACATAGATCAACAACGCAAGTTCTACGTGTAAATCTCATATTTCTTTTATCCTTTTCAATTAGCACGATTTGTTAAAAAATAGTGTGTACTTTTCTTCGAACTATGTTATGGTTTCTTTTTCTCTTGCCACACCTATACCGAGCTATGCTCGAGGGCTGGTCGCCGATGACCATCTTATTATGATAACTATGTTGGATTCGCTGGCCGATCTCATGGTCGCATCTAGATAAGACATACCTAAATAAGCCATTTCTAAACGCACACGGGACTTACTGGCATGTTTCTGATCATTCGAGTGGCTACCTGTTCGTAATAAGACTTGGAATTGTATTAAGATCAGTGTCAGTGTGAACAGATGATCATATCTAAGTTGAGTCATTTCTTTATAAACCGTTTCTAAACATATAAGAAACTCACTAGCTATTTCTGATCGTCAAAAACCCATATTTTTCCTGAGATTATAACACAAAGTCTCCAGTACTTATGATCTTAGGAGGGGGCTATGAGAATATGGCCGTAATATAAAATGAAATCAAGTACACCTTTTCAAAAAAACCTAAGGCATGCATTTGCATAGTATAACTATATGTTTACAGGTACAATTAAAATAAATTACAAAAAGCCCAATCCTTTCATAAGACCTTCAACCAGAGGTTTGACTCCTTCTGAAATGGCTTCAAACTGATCATCACTTTCGATTTCTGCATCTCCCACCGTTGGATTCAAGTCCAAATCTGGACCATGGTGAAGTCTTAACTTGCAGAGAAGGGCGAAGGCTATAGATCTTATATCTGTCTTCATTGCCTCTTCTTGCCGTTTTGTATCTCCAGGGAGATACTCGAGTAGTGATTCAGCCTGAGCCGCGATTCACTGAGGCTTAGTCGTCCTTTTGAGGTTCGACTATATTTGCCTTCAGCAAACTTGCAACTGCATTCAATTTTTCCAAGACTCCAGATTGAACATTGCTGCAGGATGAGATAGTCGCCCTTAAGGTCTTGTTCTCCTCGCCATTGATCCAGAAATAGTTCCACCTGATCGGAAGAAAGACTTACAGGAAAGTTTCAGAGCCATCGCTTTTTCCCGTTTTTCCCGATCAGCCGTGCTCTTTGTCAAGGAGGCATTTTCCCTATGACAAAGAAGGTGGTTGCTTAGATGAAAGTTCAAGGCAGGGATAAATAAACTACAGATATTTACTGTTGTAGCCGGCTGATCTCCCGTTGAGCGACCTCAATATGCGTTGGTAGAGCTTTTGACTTGGTCGCCACTCGTGTCAGATCCTGGGATACAATAAAATCTATTGTTTGAACTTGAACGTTCCTAAGATTATCAAACTCATAGAGGGTAAAGAAATGTTTACTTACCTCTATAAAGTCCTTAAAAGAAGCATCCTCTGGTTCTCTCAGAGTTTGAAACTCGAGATTGGATTTTTCCTTAACAACAGGAGCAGCAAATGTTTTTTCTTGCTGGCTCGCTCTTGAGGTTAAAGATGCGGTTTCCATCCCAGCAGATTGGAGGTCCGCAATTATTTCCTCCACAATGGCCTGAGATGACTCCTCAGCCATTGTGTTTGTCCCTATGTCTCCCTCAACCCCTAAGGCAGGGATTGCGCTGGTTTTTGAGGAGGTTGGTAGGGCGTTAGACACAGAAGTTCTGGAAAAAAATCATAACTTGTAAGTCCCTCGTGCTCAGGTAAAATGTGAGGTAACAAGATATGATGTCCTTACTTGAGTCGAAACCCCAATGCAGATTTGGATGCCCACTGGGTGCCCCTATTGAACTGTCATCAACATTTGTCCTTGTTTTCCTTTTCTTGAACAGGACAGTGTCTTCTTCTCCGTACATGTTCACAATGTGATTGGTATATGTGGGGAAGTGAAAATTAAAAGATTGTGAAGTTCTTATCTGTGGTCACGAGGTCCTTTGCCGCCGTTTCCGCCTCCGCCATGGAGGATAATACTTTGGCGATAGTAGGAGAAGCTGACCTCTCTAGGATGCTAATTTCCAGAGAGTTTGGTGCCTTCCTCTTGTGACGAATGAGAGGAATGTCTCCTTCCTCGTCCTCGCTCCCTTCACCCTGTACGACTAAGAAATAACTCTTATCCGTACTTGGTACAGTAGGGGGAATCGAAAACCTTACCGTAGTCTTCTTAGCGGTTGTTCTCTTCTTTTTCGAAGAAACTACCCCTACGGTCGTCTTTGATGTATCAGGGGCCGGCTTCTTTATCTTCTTCTTCAAAGAGGTTCTCTTTGCCCTCTTCACCGCTGACCCCCAGAGGGTCCAGTGTCATCACCAGGACATTTTGTCCCTGTGATTCGCCCCTTCAGCAGCTGTATTATGCCAAAAAAACTTGACTTGGTGATCCAAATCAATAGGCGATTTCAAATGAGTTCTATGATGTTCTTGTTTCAGATCGTCACTGCCATTTATTAAGCTCTGAGGACGGGGTGATCCTTGAGCTCCTTCTGTTGCGGCATTATAAGACTGCAGAAGGTTATTCGTCTGTTTCTCGATCTCGGACAATGATAAGACTGCTTCGCAAAAGGGAAAATTACTTGGTACGATATTTTTCATCGGTAAAAATGCACATTTTGTAGACCAGAGGACATACCTGTATTATAATCCAGGGTGCCATCTGCCATGGATTCTATTTCCCAAGCATGGTGTTCCCTCTTCTGCAGGGGGTTCACCCTATTCTTCACAAAGTCACGGATGATATCTCGCACTGTTAATCCCTGTTGGACTAGGTGAATAATTGCTTGGGCCTGCTTTTTCAGTTCTTGATTTAGAGCAGGAACAGTGTCCATTTCATTGCTCTTCTCTGGTCGATTGTTCTTGAATCAGAGGTTACTCTCCGGCAGAGGGGTGCAGTAGAACCATTTGTGGTGCCATCCATGCACCGAATCCCGCAGAGGAAGAAAATGATACTCTTTCTTCTCCCTTATGCAGAAGTAGATGCAGCCCGCGGCATTGGTACTCTTTGACCATACCGAGAAGAAGAAGCGCCGGAAGAGATCCACGCTGAGCATCACTCCGACGAAAGCCTCGCACAAGTGTTGAAAGATCGCCAGGATCAAGATGGCATTTGGATGGAGATTCACCAGCTCCAGTCCGTAATGTGCAATGATCTCTTGGAGGAATATGCTCTCCAGGAGTCGGAACCCGCATCGCAAGAACTCCTTGAAGATTACCAGTTCGTTCTCATGAACGACTGGGGTTTCTTCGTTCTTCTCCACCGGCCGCCAGTTGATTAGCAACCGCAGGGAAAGGATTTCTTCTCTCTCGAGTTCTATCAGGTTTCTCCTCATTGTGGTGAATGGATCGGCTCCAGGACACCATTGACGGTGAAGTCAGTGAAAAGGCAATGGCTTTGTTGGAGGCGATGAGAGCGAGGGACGCAAGGAGGGTTTTTTGCGGAGAGAATGGCTAAGGCAAAAGAGGGTTTTGGTTCTGAAGTTTCTCAGACACGCCACTTCTTCCTTTTATATGCTCAAGACGACTCCTCGCCAGGTGCATTATCTTAATAATTTCCCATAATGGGTGTTTTTCCTGTTGAACCCGTTATCATATCATTTACCCTGTTGTGAATCTGAAGCACAATGTATCTATTCCAAGTTAATAAAGATCATTTTATTTCACATTCGGGTGCTATGGTACAAATAATTATGTGAGAAATAAGAAATATTTCTTGGGAAATTAATATCTTTAACACTATCACAATGGCAATTTTTTTATTTGATTACAATACCATGCATGATCGCAATGTAATTCTGCGGTCTTGGTATGGTTTGTGACCTCAGTGCTAAGTGCGGTCTCAAGCCTGTTCTGTGATAGCAAAGGTTTTTTGCGGCCTCAATGCTATCTTGAGACCGAAGTCCGAAATTGGTTTCGGACAGAGTACATATTACCTGTGTACGTTTTGATCGCAAAAGTATTTTCTTGTTATCATTTTTCACACAGAGGATACCAGTGGATGATTATAAATAATCGTTCAATGAGTCAAGCATGTAAAGAAAAGAATCTTTATTTCTTGTAGTCTTTACATACAAAAGGAATATAGGCGACCAAGGTGTCGACCTGATTCGAAAGTAATTTACAAAGTTCTCTTAAGTACATAGCAACATCATTGGGATCAACACTGGCCGCCCCAAGAGAACTAGCGACATCTCTAAGCCTATTGACGTCATCTCTTATTAAAGGAGTACAACTATTCCTTATTGTGTTCGAGAGGTCTCGCTGCTCTCGGGCACAATTTCTTTCTAACCGAAGCCTACGCGCCTCTTCGCGAGCTCCATCATAGCATTCTGCCAGGTGCAGAATGGTCGAGGACATCTCCTCAGAACGCTTCTTCAGCGCCCTTTTTTCTTCTTGGAGATTTCTGACCAAGTCAGATTTCTCCCTCAGGAGAGCCTGGATCTCAGCAAGCTAATCGCTGGGGGCTCCAGGAGCTCTTACTTCCTGTACACACATGGGTTAGTTTTGAAAAAAAACATGACCAACAGAGAAAATGAAGGTGATTACTTGAGAAGTAGAGGACAAAGCCAAGCTTTGGAGGGGATTTGGACGTGGAAATGTGGGACATTTCCCAGAAAATTGATCACCCAACAAAAACTGAGGATCACTTGGTCGCAAGGGTGTGAGACTTCCTCCAGAAGTGGGATGGTTGGAAGGATTGTTGTGGATCTCCAAAGGTGGAGATGAAGATGCAACTGGATGAGTTGCAAGGGGCAATGTGGCAACACAGGTACCAGCACCCTATAGAATCTTCAATGCAGCTCCACTGGAGGATCCTTCATCATTTCTGGATCTCTTCTTTAGAGGCATCATCTCCTCAAGTAACTACATATTCCGAAATGCTTTGCTTTGGAAACTATCAAGAAGAGATCAATATCAGAGCTTTTTTGAAGATAACTACCTTCTGAAGGTCCTGGTCGATCTTTGCTCTTGACTCTGCCTCTTCCTCATCGCTCTCAACAATCATCTTGGAGTCTCGGTTTGCCATTAAGATGAGAATTAGAGAAAGGAAAGAAGTCAGGAAGTGAAGACAAGTTCTAAAAGACTTAGCCAAAAAGAAAAGTTGGTGAGTTTACAACTAAAAGGCTTCGCTATTTATAGAGCTTGGAGGCAACGGTTCGCATTTGAGGGCACCTCGAGTCCTTAAAATGTATTTACAGCTTTTTGCCTCGGTTAAGTGGGTCAATAAATTCATGATTAACTATCAAGAAAAACCCAAAGGTTTTCTTGGGATATAAACCGCCACACAGTGGAACAGTGCCAACTGAAGAAGCTGAAGCGTTAGGTTACATAATTCGATACAAACTAAATTTAAATTAAATAAGTCTTTTCATTTCTTCAAATTTGGGGGCTAGTTGACAAGGATTATCACCCGAGTTAGTTTGATTAACGCATGTCAGGTTCAAATCAGGATCGAATGAGATATGTGTCTATGTGTCTTAGTGGCCGCTATGGTCACAGACGGACACAGAGTTAGTTTGAGATCGCAGCCTTTGCGCGATCATAAGACTGCAGGCAGTGCGTGGTCAGAGGGTCGCTGACTATGCACGACTAAGATAGCCTGGGGGTGTTCAAGCCTTTACTGGACATGTTCCCAAGCATGAAGCAAATTCTCCCACGTGTGAAGACAACAGCCAGGAGGTTAACATGTGCGGTTATCCATGATTGCACGTGTTAAACCGGCGAAGAGAAGGAGTGCGGTTATATAAACTGCACCATAGAAACCATCCAGAACTGCTTCACATCAGCATCCTTTCATTCAGTATAAAAGGATGGCTAAATGGACGAAATCAGGAAGACGTCAAGAGACAACAAGTCATCTACACTTTAAGACTTAGACATAGTTAGTTACACAGAAGTATAAGGAGAGATCATCGCATGTGATAATCTCTTCTCCCTGTAAACTCTTTTTCCACACATAGTGAAATCACAACAGGGCGTAGGACTGTTACTCCACCATCGAGAGCCCAAACCTGTATAAATCTTTGTGTCCCCATTTACATTGCTCATCCTAACTTACCTGAGGGCACATTGAAAGGTCTCACATACAACTCACAAATCTACGTAACATCGACAAGGGACCCCAAGTCCAAATCGTCGACATATACTCCTTTGTCGGTTCCAGCACGACCATGGGAAAGTATTTCCATGGATTTCTTGGGAGGTTTACCCAAGACCCGTCGTGGAAACGACTATCTCTTCGTGGTTGTTGATTGATTCTCCAAAATGATAGTCCTTATACCTTATAAAAAGACCATCACAGTACAAGAAGCAACGCGAATATTTTTCAACACGTTTGGACACATTTCAGGCTCCTGACTTCAATTGTGTCTAATCGTGATACTTGTTTCCTCAGCCACTTTTGGTGATCGCTCTGGTCGATGATGGATACCAAGTTGAAGAAAAGTACCACTTTTCATCCACAAATAGATGGTCAAACCGAAATGGTAAACCATATAGTTTTTCATCTATTGAGAGGATATAACTTGAAGCATCCCAAAACTTGGGACGAAACCATACAGTATTTATAGTTTGCTTTTAATCGAGCAGTGCATGACTCAACCGAAAAATCTCCTTTTGAGGTATGTTTGGGATTTCTACAACAAAGTCCGTTCGACCTGGAGTTCGTAATCCCAACCTCAGCACAAAATACCAAAGAGGAGTCTGACCAGGATCGAGCACATTGATTCTTCGAAGGAATTCGATGACTCCATGGTGGGGTTGAATAGAACTTGCACAAAGCTCAGCTCAAGTACAAAGTACGACATGATCGACACCGAGTTGAAGCCCAATTTCAAGAAGGTGATTTGGTCTGGCTACATTTGAGCAAGGATAGGCTCAAGGGTGAAGGTAAAAAGTTTAAACCAACTCATTATGGTCCATTCAGGATCTTGCGAGAAATTGGTAATCATGCTTATCAGCTAAAATTACCTTCGTATATGGATATTTACTCGGTGGTTAATGTTGAGCACCTCAAACTCTTCGAGCTCTCGAGGTTGGATGATGAACCCGACACAACATTACCATATGTTGGAGACTTGGTCTATCAACGAGATGTGCCTCTGCCCGAAGATGTGAGTTTGGAAAAGAAGGTGACAACTACTTGTAGTAGCACACGAGAGACTTTTCAGGTGGGTCGGAAAGATCAACGTGCACGTGCAGCAAAGTGGTACACACAGGAGGATGGTCAGTCTCTATTACCACATCTTCAATTTTCATCACTAACGGGAGTTGGCTCCTTTCTTTCAATAGGGGACTCATGATCCGGATGATCTCTCCTAATCCGCGAGGCTAGATAAGTGGATTTGGTCGATTGTAATTGATCGATCGGTTGTCGAATCCAATACGATATACATAGTCAAATCCGTTATGACTAGAGATAGTCGAGTCTGATACACTTTTGAGCGATTGTATAAATACCTTGTGACGAGGATTATTGCCCAAGTTATTTGCTTATGCCTTTCTATGGTCGTAGGAGACCACAAAGAGAGATAACCAAGCTATCTATTTATGCTTTTTCCATGGTCGCATGAGACCACAGAGAGAGATCATGAGATAGTCCAAGATATTCTAGACACAACCCAGCCCATCTTGTCAATTAAACACAAAGGCCCATCATGAATGAATATTATTCATGATTTTAATAGATTGTGGTCGTGGACCTTCGTGCTCACAATCACAATTGTCACAAGATCCGTGATCTCACATATTACACTACTTGCGACCACTCTAGTTGCAGAGATATTTGCCCGCAGTCATCCTGGTCACGGAGATATGATAAGCCCCAATATGTGCTCATAGTCTGTGTTCGACCACAAAATAGGAAAGTTATTCGAACTGGAACTACCTACAAATCAAGAAGGTTTGGTCGAGACTTACCAACCATGATTTAAAAGTTAAGCGGTTGCACTATTACTACACTGTAGCTAATATTCCCAGTATATAAAACTCTCTTTATTGACAAGATAAAGATAATTGTGTAGTTTCCCATGACCATGCAGTTATCTATAAACCATCACAAGATAACTATGTAGTTACCCCTAACCGCACATCATAACCAGTGAGCATAAACCCTAGCAATCGTTGGCAATAGCTAAAAACCACAGGTAACTGCCAAGTATCTGTCGTGGTATTGCGAATACCCCGGCAGGTTTTGTGAACGATCCTAGCAAAAATTACACGGCGCGGGTTGACCGGGTGACCGGTCCTCCCCCGCCGGACAAACACAAGAATTGACACGAGGATTTATACAGGTTCGGGTCCCGGTGGGGGCCCTAGTCCTGTCGGTGCGCTCCCGACCGGAGTCGGCTGGGGAGGCTCTCTCCGGGGGAGAGGCTTCCGGAGCACACCTGTGAGTTTAGCTATTCCAATCAATATGAATCACCTGCTTACAACTGAGGGGTACAAGGGCTATTTATAGCCCCAAAAAGAAGCAAAAAAGACCTATCTACCCCGGAAGCCACCGTCGGATTGAGGGGTAGCAACGTCCTTCTCCCGGTCAAACGTCTTGGATGCTTGACAAGTGGTCACTGATTCCCGAGGCTCTCCTCGCGTGACCTGCACGTGATAAACAACTCGAGACTTTACCTTTAGAAGGGCGATGAGGCCCGGGACATGCGCCGGAGGCCAGGTCCCAGGGGCCAAAATGGCGGCTCCCGGGGAGGCCCCGGAGCCCACGTCCCCGGGCAAATGGCGGCGCCCGGGACCGGTGCCAGAGGCCAAGTCCCGGGGGCCGAAAGGCGGTGCCCGGGGAGGCCCCGAAGGCCACGTCCCCGGGCAAATGGCGGCGCCCGGGACCGGCGCCGGAGGCCAGGTCCCGGGGGCCAAAATGGCGGCGCCCGGGGAGGCCCTGGAGGCCGGGTCCCGGGAGCCAAAAGGCGGCGCCCGGGGAGGCACCGGAGGCCACGTCCCCGGGCAAATGGCGGCGCCCGGGGAGGCACCGGAGGCCACGTCCCCGGGCAAATGGCGGCGCCCGGGACCGGCACCGGAGGCCGGGTCCCCGGAGCCAAAAGGCGGCGCTCGGGGAGGCACCGGAGGCCACGTCCCCGGGCAAATGGCGGCGCCCGGAACCGGCGCCGGAGGCCGAGTCCCGGGAGCCAAAAGGCGGCGCCCGGGGAGGCCCCGGAGGCAATGTCCCCGGGCAAATGACGGCGCCTGGGACCGGCGCCGGAGGCCAGGTCCCGGGGGCAAAAATGGCGGCGCTCGGGGGGGCCCCGGAGGCCTCGTCCCCGGGCGAACGTGACGCAACTTACCTGGACTTAGTCTCGCAGAGATTTCCCCCAACAGCAGTCCCCCATGCCCCCCGGGGACGATGCTCGAGTCCCCGGTGGGTATGGTACATGTCACCGGGAAAATCTCCGGACCAAGCCACCGGAGCCGTGACGCTTCGGCTCCCGCGCCCCGCGCTTAAGGCTGCGCCGTTTTGCCATAAATGCGCTCGCGGTTCGAACCGGTGCCTCGATTCGTGCGCCAGTCCCTTCGTTTCCCGCGCACGATTTGAACTTCAATGGTCCAGATTGCTTCGCGTGGTGCCACATGGCGCCCATCTGGACCACGGCTCGCCTCTATAAATAGGTCCTTGGGGGGCCCGGTAACTTCATTCCAAATTTCTCAGCCTTAGCGCGTTTTGCTCTCCCGGTAGCTCTCTCCCGATAGCCACCTTCCGGTATCTAGCTCCCGGTAGCAAGCGTCCCGAACTTTTAGACGTAGCCCCCTGCAAAGTTAGTCTCCGGAAAAAACTGACCTGATGGCACCGAAGGGTCGAGCGAAGACGACCGAGGTGCCCCTGGAGGAGGTCGCTCCGGACTTCCACTGGGCGTCCGAGTTCACGGCCGAGGATGCCGAGTCCATGGTCGAGTGTGGAGTCGTGGAGGACGGGGACATCCGGGTCCCCGTGAAGAAAGACGGAGCCCCCCGCCCCAGGCTCGGAGAGGTCGTGGCCTTCGAGGCCTTCCTGGAGGCGGGGCTCCGGCTCCCGGTGCATCCCATGCTCTGAGAGTTTCTGAAGGAGTATGGGGTGGCTCTCAACCACCTCACCCCAAACGCCATCGTCCCGATGGGCCTCTTCATCTGGCTCTTCGAGACGGCTACCGGGAGGGAGCCCACCCTACGCGTCTTCCGGTACTTCTATGAACCGGCGGCGCGGAGCTCCCACCTTATGAAGGGGGCACCCAAGTCCCCCTTTGGCTCGGTGATGGTGCGATGCTGCCGTCCCGGGTGGCCGACTACCCGGCGGTAGCCTCCCGGGACCATTGGGGCGACTTGATCCGGAGGTGGTTCTACCTCTGGGTCCGGGACGAGGAGGTGACGTACGCCCCGGAGCCCGCCTCTTACAGTAGGTCGTCCGCGCCGAAGCCTCCGGTGTGGACGGACGAGGAGCTCGAGCTCCTCGGCAAGGTGATCATCTCCCGGAAGACCCGCTCTATGCGGAACGCCGCCGAGGAGATGATGCTCCTGAGGATCTCCCCCTTCGCATGCGGGAGGAGGGGGATCGGCATGGGCCCGGAGCAGCGGCCCCCGGTCAAGCCGGTGACCCGACGTAAGTCCCGGTGGCATGCTTCATTGCATTTACAAATTTTTGAACATTTGACTAACTCTTTACCTCTTGTAGTCCGGCCGTACCCGGCGGCGCGGGAGAAGGCAGAGAACCTCCTGGGGAGGCACTTCGTTGACGAGCACTAGCGCGTCGTGCGCCTCGTGGGGGAGGGCCCTCCCCGGAACCTGGTGGCTGAGGCCTACGGGGCCCTCCCGCCCGGGAAGGGGAAAGGGTTGATGATCCCCCCCCGACGAGGGACCCCTTCCAGGACTTCCTCGGCCACTTCCTCGGAGGGCACCTCCGCGACGAAGACGACGACGACGGCCACCCCGACCGAGGTCGTACCGGGCGCCCAGGTTCGGGAGCCCGTTACCGGCCGCGGCGGGACAAGCGCCGGGTGGGAGACCCCCCTGCTTTCCGTAGGGGAGGTCGAGCGTTACTCGGAAGGCCTGCAGACCCCGAAGGTCCAGGCCTTCGTCGCGGGGGGGACGCTCCACGATCGCTTCACGGAGCTTCGGTCCCTTCAAGCCCAGGTATTCACCCGAAGCGATTGTCGCTTTCTTTTGGTTCCCTGCATCCAAAATTTTTCTAACTCTGGAATTTATAGGGTGCGGCAATTACCTGGGGCGTTGAGCAGCGCGTCGTCCGGCTGCTCAAGGACGAGGAGGACAAGGCCGCCGCCTACCTGGGCCAACGGGACAAAGCTCTCTAGGAGCTGGCCCGGGTTCGAGCCCAGGTCCACGTCTCGGAGGCCATCAACGGCCGCCTCCGAGAGGAGGCGAAGGCGAAGGAGGAGGCCTTCCGGGAACTCGAGGCGTCGAGCGTCCGGGCGGTGGTGGATGCAGGCCGTTCCATCCGCTCAGCCCTCAAGAGCCTTGGCGTAAGCCTAGGTTCCGGAGGTGGCTCGGAGGCACCCCCGGCCACGCTCGCGGAGGCTGTGCATTTTCTTAAGGCACAAGTCTCCGTGATCCCGGAGGCAGCTGACGCCCGGGTGCGGGGCCGGGCGATCCCCGTCGTCGCGACCGCTGCCGGGCTCGTCAAGCACCGGGGAGTGGGCGCCCGGGCGATCGGGGGCCGCATCCCGCGGAGCTTCCCCGAGTTCTTCGAGCCCTCGCGCCGGGAGGTGGAGCAGCTCGCCGGGGGCTTCTACGATCGGATCATCCGGGTGAGATTCCCGGCACCGGCGCCTCCGGCAGTGGACGCCCCAGCCCCGGCCTTGGAGGAAGCCCCTCGGGGGGAGGACTCCAATGACAAAGTATGAGCCTCCCCCCGGGTCTTAGTTAGGACCCTTTTTGTTTTCTTAGGATTTTGATCCCGGTAGCTTCTTAGAAGAAGCCCCGGACACTTGTAAAAAGATATTTTGGAATGCAATAGAGTTAGAAATTTTTCTAAGTCTTTGAATTGAATGCAATGTTACCAGGGTTCCCGGGAGGTTACTCCCGGGCGAAGGTCCGGGAGGGGCTCTCCGGGGGATGCCCAAGCGGCTTTAATATTGCTAAGCCTTATCTCCGGGGAGCGCAGCGGGGACGCCGTCCGGGAGCCCGTCCGGTTAAGGTGGCATCCGGAGTGGCACTTGGACAATTTTGACAATCATCGCGCCGAATTGTCCCCCCCGCGTCCGGGGTTCCGGATGATACCTCCTCTTCGGATACTTCCACCGGCGGGATACGAGTTCTGGCCCGAAGATGTGCTCTGGGACGCTCGGCGCCGCGTGCGCGCGTTGTACCGGGACTTGGCCCAAGAGCTAGCGGAGAGCCTCCGGGAGTATTAGGCGTAGGAGCCTTAGGATGTAGAGAATCCCCCGGGTTAGGACCCGGGTTGTACCGTTTTCGATGCCCACCTGAGGGGGAAGATGTCCTCTGGGTTTGACGGTGAATAAAGCTGTGTTGTTGCTTTTCTTCTTTGTCGTCTTTTTGTTTTTTCTTCTTGGATGGTCTGGACGACTCCTCTTGACAAGAATGAGCTAAGTTTGCTCGTGGGCGGTGCGGTCGACACCCGGGGGTTCCTTATCCCCCCCGCCCACAGCGGGCCGGAGGGTAGCTCCACGCGCTGTGGGGGTAGCAAGGTCCCCGGGGTGGAAGTGACCTGTAGCATAAGAATTTTTCTAAGTTAGAAAATTTTAAAACGAGGTTTCCAAGGGAAAGACCTTCCAGGAGACAATCGTCCGGTCACCGTGAGAACGGGGAGCCGGGAATAAGGCCCCATGTGGAAGAAACATCCAAGAAAACCCGATGAGATTTCCGGAGGCGAGCTTCCTAGGAGATGATCGTCTGGTCGCCGTGAGAACGGGGAGCCGGGAATAGGGTCTCCGGGGAAGAAATGTCCGAGAAATCCGTAACTTCTCTGGGAGACAATCGTCCGGTCGCCGTGAGGACGGGGAGCCGGGAATAGGGTCTCCGGGAGGCAATCATCCGGTCGCCGTGAGAACGGGGAGCCGGGAATAAAGTCTCCGGAGACTAGATACCCAAGAAAGCCATTAGACGTCCCACTGGGGAGAGCGTCTACTCCCGGAGGAGGAAGAGATATCCAAGAAAGCCATTAGACGTCCCACTGGGGAGAGCGTCTACTCCTGGAGGAGGAAGTGCCCGATGACGGGTCTTGACTGTTTGGGCAAGGGACTAGTCTCCCAAAGTGACTCGTTACCGCGGCCGCTGGGGACCGGGTTGCCGCTTACACCCTCAGTCCACGAGGGCTGATCGTAAGCCGCCCTACAAGAGGGACTTGCTGAGTCTGGGCCCACTTCCTCACAGGGAGGGCATCCTCACGGGGAGGGCTTCCTCGCAGGGAGGGCATCCTCACGGGGAGGGCATCGCCGCTAGGGGCGGTAATGAGAAGAACCTGCAATGAGACAGTTGAAGAGCAAGACCTATGTATTGCTAACAGAATGAAGTACAGTGCCTCCCCCTGCGAAGTTGCGAAAGGGGAGGAAAAGGTAAGTACAGTGTCCCTCCTCCCCCTCCGGCGTGATCGCTCCGGGGGAGGGGACAGGCCTGTAAGGCTAAACATAGAACTTGCGAAGTAAACGCAAGTTCCACTTGTGCTTCAGCTCCTGCTCTTGAAGGTTGGAGAGCTTGTAAGCCCCCGAGCCCAGGACCGCGAAGATCCAGTAGGGGCCCTCCCACTTGGGGGAGAGTTTCCCCTGGGCTTGGGGGTCTGTGACGCGCTTGAGGACAAGGTCCCCAGGGCGGAAAGCTCTCTCGCGCACACGCTGGTTGTACGCGCGCGCCATCTCTTGCTCGTAGATGGCGTGACGAAGGAGCGCTCGATCGCATTCCTCCTCCACGAGGTCGATCTCCGGGCGCTGGTTGGCCTCGTTGGCCTGGTACGCTGAGGGTGTGGCTCCCTCCAGGAGCTCGACCCGCAGTGACCGGAAGCCGATCTCCGGGGGGAGGACTGCCTCGGCCCCGTAGACCAGGGAGAAGGGAGTACGTCCCATCGCCCGGGACGGGGTCGTGCGCATGGAGCAGAGGATGCTAGGGAGCTCCTCTGCCCATGCACCCCGCTTAGAAGCGGTTTGCTCGAGTCTCCGACGCAACCCCTGTAGGATTACGCCGTTGACCCTCTCGACGGCCCCATTGCTCCGAGGATGGGCCACTGAGGCGAAGTGGATGACGAGCCCCAGGCCTTCGCAGAATTCCCGGAAATAAGCTGAGTCGAATTGGGTCCCGTTGTCCACGGTGATTTCCCGGGGGACACCAAAATGACATACGACGTTTTTCTAGAAAAACCGCTGAACGGCCCGGGACATGATGCCAACCAAGGGCTCCGCCTCGACCCACTTTGTAAAATAGTCGACCACGACTACCGCATACTTGTATCCTCCAAGCGCTGGGGGGAAGGGCCCTAAGAGGTCCATCCCCCAGCGCACGAAGGGCCAAGTGATGGGGATTGTCTGTAGCGCTATAGGGGGGAGGTTCGAGCCCTTGGCCATCTTCTGGCATGCCTCGCACATGGAGACAAGGTCTCGTGCGTCGCGGATGACCGTGGGCCAGTAGAAGCCTTGTCGGAGGGCCTTGGCCGCGATGGCACGCGGGGCTAGGTGAGAACCACAGCTCCCCGTGTGGATGTCTTCGAGAAGTTCAAGTCCCTCCGGCCGGGGGAGGTAGCGCAGGAGGGCAGAAGCCCCCCACTTGTAGAGCCTCCCCTCCAGCAGGAGATATGCCCGGGCTTTAGCCCGGAGGCGTTTAGCCTCGGTCTTACTAGGAGGGTCCCCCTCCCCCTTGATGAAAGAGATGAGGGGTTCCATCCAAGACGGAGTACGGGTGATCTCGGCGACCTCCGGGACACGAGGCTCGTCGCCCATGTCCGGGGAGGCCACCGAGGTCTCCGTGATGATTTCCAGGAAAGCCCCCTTGGGGAGCGATTCCCGGGCGCTTGCGGCCCGGGCCAAGGCATCGGCCTGGTCATTGTCCCTTCGCGGGATATGCCAGGCCTCGAGGCCATCGAAATGCCTCTCCATCTTTCGCACCTCCTGCAAATAAAGACTTAAGTTTGCGTCATGGCACAGGTAAGACTTGTCCATTTGGCAAACTACGAGCTGAGAATCTCCCTTGACTAGGAGGCACCGGATCCCCAGGGAGCGCACAAGGCGCATCCCAGGGAGCAAAGCCTCGTATTCGGTGACGTTGTTGGTTGCGGGGAACTCGAGCCGCACGGCGTACTCGAGTTCCTTCCCCTCGGGGCTCCGGAGGACTACTCCCGCACCAGCCCCAGCGAGACACAGCGACCCATCGAACATGAGAGTCCAATGATCACTGCATCGGGGCGGCACAGGGAGGTCTTCGTCCCCGGACCCCGAGGCGGGAGTCCACTCTACGACGAAGTTGGCGAGGACCTGCGACTTGATGGCGGAGCGGCCGGTGAGAGACAGGGAGAAGGGGGGGAGCTCGGCCCCCCACTTCCCAATCCGGCCGGTGGCTTCTTTGTTCCGCAGTACCTCCCCCAGGGGGAGGGACGATGGGACGGTGATGGGGTGCCCCAGGAAGTAATGGCGAAGCTTCCGGGACGCCATCAGGAGGGCGTAGCAGATCTTCTCCATCTCCGTGTACCGAGTTTTGGCCCCTTGGAGGGCCTCACTCATGTAGTACACGGGACGCTGCTGCCCCCCTTGCTCCTTCACCAAGACCGCGCTGACGGCGACAAGGGTCGCGGCAAGGTAGAGGAGCAAGGGATCTTCTGGAGACGGGCTTACGAGCATTGGAGGGCTCGTGAGGTACTTCTTGAGGTCGTCGAACGCCTCCTGGGCCTCAGGGGTCCAGCGGAACCCCTCGAGCCCTCGGAGGATCTTGAAGAACTGGAGGCCTCGCTCCCCCGACCGGGAGACGAAGCGGCTGAGCGCGGCTAGGCGGCCGGAGAGCCGCTGGAATCCTTGACGGAGCGCGACGAGGGCATGTCTAGGAATGCCCGGATCTTCTCGGGGTTTGCCTCAATGCCCCGCTGGGACACGAGGAATCCTAGGAGCTTCCCCCCGCGCACTCCGAAGGCGCACTTCTCCGGGTTGAGCTTGAACCCAAACGCGCGGAGGTTGCAGAAGGTCTCCGCCAGGTCGTCAATGTGGGAGGCTGCGCGGGGACTTTTGACGACCGCGTCGTCTACGTAGACTTCGACGTTGCGGCCGACTTGATCTTTGAAGACCAACGTCATGAGGCGCTAGAAGGTCACCCCCGTGTTCTTGAGCCCGAAGGGCATATGGACGTAGCAGAAGGTTCCGAGGGGAGTTATGAAACTCGTCTTTTCCTCATCCCCTTCCGCCATCCGGACTTGATGGTAGCCCGAGTAGGCGTCTAGGAAGCTCATGAGCTCGCACCCCGCAGTGGAGTCGACGAGCTGGTCAATCCGCGGGAGCGGGAAGTTGTCTTTGGGGCAGGCGCGGTTAAGGTCGGTGAAGTCCACGCACATCCGCCACCTGCCAGTTGACTTCTTGACGAGGACGGGGTTCGCGAGCCACTCGGGGTGCAGGACCTCCCGAATGAACCCCGCCTCTCGGAGCCGGGTGATCTCCACCTTGATTGCCTCTTGGCGCTCGAGGGAGAGTTTCCGCAGCTTTTGCTTGATCGGGGGGTGACCGGGGGCCACTGTGAGCTTGTGCTCAATGACCTCCCGGGCGACGCCCCGCATGTCCAAAGGCTTCCACGCAAAAACATCAGAGTTTTCGCACAGAAAAGCCGCAAGTTGCACTGCATGCTCCTCGGGGAGCTCTGCCCCGATCCGGACGGTTTTGTCTTCGTCGCCCGGGGACAGCAGGATCTTCCGAAGGCCCCCTTCCGGACACGGCGAACATGACGCAACTTACCTGGACTTAGTCTCACGGAGATTTCCCCCAACAGTATCCCTTTGATGAAGCAACTAACGCCCTTTGATGAGCTATAAAAAGGGGTTAAGTGTTAGATAAAAAGAGGGAGGAGAGACAATAATGAAGTGGTATTTCTTGTAATCCATTATTTTAATAGTGACAAACAAATAGGAGTAGCGCTATTACTCAAACTACGAGAGCCCAAAACTGTATAAACATTGTGTCTGTGCATCCGAATTTACAGTGATTCTCTTTGGTGATTGATAGATATTGTCTCTTTGTTAAACAAATCAAATTCGTGTAAGTTCGGTTTGGGATATTTTCACAATCGTCGACAGCTAGCGCCGACCGTGGGGATGACAAGACATTTTCTTCTTCACCAAAGTTAGCTATATTTACGGATCTGGTACCCTACGCATACGACTCTAAGAATGACTTCGATCTCATTGACTACGTCGATGTCATGGATGAAGACGTTGTTCCCATGGAAGAGATCGATGCCGCTCTCGAGCCTTGTGCTAAGGAGAATCCTTCTACGGTTCTGGTCAGGACCATCGACCAAGAACTTGAGAAAGCAGTTCACTCGCCCTCAGTGAGTCTTGCCACATTCGAAGTTGAGTATGTACCACAACCCATTTCCTTGACCAATGAGGACAATGAGGATCCTGATGGTTCCACATCGAATATGGATGATCCCAGTCATCACAGGTCGTTGTGTCTGGAAGAGTCTGCTCCAGACAATCTGTATTCCCTCTTTGACTTTGAGTGTTACTCGGACAAGGAGGAAATGTTCTCTTCGTCTGTGGTCTCGGCTCCGCAGGAAGTCACTGGACTTTCCGAGGAGACCCCTGAGCAATGGCTTGCCAGGGAAGAAGAAGACCGCAAATGTTTGGAAGACGAAGCTCGTGTGCGCCGAGAAGACGAGAGGTTCGCAAGACCACGGAGGAAACTCTACGTCTTGTGCAACTTCACCAGCAAGAAGTATGCAAATATCTTCTAATCTTGCAACGGGTGCAAAAGTTTCACCAAAATCTATACCTTCAACTTGTGAATATCCTTGTGCAACAAGACGTGCTTTGTTTTGTACTACTACTCCATTTTCATCTTGTTTACTCCTAAAACTCATTTTGTTCCAATCGCATTACGATCTTTAGGTCTTTCTACTAATGTCCATACTTTGTTTCTAGTGAAATTATTTAGTTCTTTATGCATGGCATTTACCCAATCTGGATCACTAAGTGCTTAATCTGCAAGTTTAGGTTCTAAGGAAGAAACAATGGAAAAATATTCACAAAAAGAAGCAATACGAGAGAGAGTTTGAACGCCCTTACTAACATCACCCAATACTTGATCCAAATGGTGATCTTTGACAATGGCTTGATGTTGTCTTGGTGTTTCAACTTGTGATGTTTCCACTTGATTTGTCTCCAGTGGATTAACAATAAGAGATGATGATGTATGTTGTTCATCACACTCTATATTATCATCATCCTCTTGATAATCATCTCTAGGTTTGATGTCCCAATAGTAATATTCTTCATCATTTCTTGGAGATATTCACCTACAACATCACAAGACACTTCCTCCTTTTGAGAGCCATTAGATTCATCGAATTCTAAATCACAAGATTCTTCAATACAATTTCTATTTTTGTTGAAAACTCGATAGGCTTTGCTAGTGGTGGAGTATCCGAATAGAAAGCATTCATCCACTCTTCTTTGAAATTTTCCACCAAATTTTCTTTTTCTAAGGATATAGCATTTACATCCAAACACCCGAAAATTTGGCTTACGCCCAATAAAAATCTCATAGGGAGTTAAATTTAGAAGAGGATGAAAATAAAGCCGATTAATAGAATAGCAAGCGGTATGCACGGCTTCAGCCCAAAAGTGAGTAGGAGTGTCATACTCACTTAGCATTGTTCTTGCCATTTCTATTAGTGTTTGATTTTTTCTTTCTACAACCCCATTTTGTTGTGGAGTGTAGGAAGTTGAAAATTCTCGTTTAATGCCCAAAGAGTCACAAAAATCAACCAAGGTCGAATTCACAAACTCTCCACCATGATCACTACGGATTTTCTTGATGGAAAGTTCAACTTGGGTGGAAACATGTTTTGCAAAACTTTTAAAAACATCAGGGGTTTCAGATTTTTAGGAAATGAATAAGACCCAAGTATAACATGTAAAATCATCAATAATGACAAAACCATAGTTGTTTCCCCCGATACTTTGGAAGTTGGAGGGTCCAAATAAATCCATATGCAAGAGTTTCAAAGGTTTGCAAGTTGAAAGAGTGCGCTTGGTCGAATGTGAAGTAGCTACTTGCTTGCCTGCTTGACAAGCACTACAAGGTTTGTCCTCAAAATTCACATCCTTCAAGCCAACTACCAAATCACGCTCTTTTTAAGTTGATGCATTCCTGACGAGGATTGTTACCCAAGCTAGTTCGGAATAATGCACATTTGGTTCAAGACGGATTCGAACCAGATGAGTGTCTGATGATCCGCTGTTATGGTCTCAGACGACCTGAGAAGCGCAAACACAAGAATGACTTATGGTCGTAGGCTTTGCGCGATCATGAGATCGCAGACGTTACGCGATCAGGAGGCCGCAGACAATGCGCGGTCAGGAGGTCGTTGACTATCCTCGACCAGAGTAACTCGGGATTGCTTAGCACTTTGTACAAGCATATCCCGAGAATCACGAAGATCTTTCCACGTATGAAGACAACTGCCAGGAGGTTAACATGTGCGATTATCCCTTAATTGCACGTGTTAAGCCTGCGTGGGAGTTAAGTGCGGTTACCAAAACTGCACTTCTACAACCGTTCAAAACCGTTGTGCATTGGCGCCCTTTTGATCGGTATAAAAGGGTGAGAAAATGTACAAGACAAAAGGGAGATCGGAGACGACGACAGATCAAGCACAAGCTTTCATAAGCTAGTTTAGTCATTTTTAGACATCAACACAGAAGAGATCATCGCCTGTGATGATCTTTTCTTCAACCTTGTAAACATTTTCCATACATAGCGAAATCACAACATGACGTAGGGCTATTACTCCCACCATCGAGGGCCCGAACATGTATAAATCTCTCTGTGCCCCAACTGACATTGCTCATCATCCCTTTCCGGAGGGACACTTTGAAAGGCCTCACAACTCACAAATTCTGCATAAGATCGACTAAGGACCCCGAGTCCGAATCGTCGACAGCTGGCGCCCACCGTGGGGCCTTTCTCAAGGCGTTCTTTTTTCTATCCGGAGGTTCGATGAGCCATGTCTAGGGCATATGATTCCGAGAACGACTTTGATCTCGAGGATTATGCCCACATACAGATGCCTTCACCTAGTGATCCTATTCCAATGGAGGAAACCGGAGGCGAAGACGTCCCAGAGGTCAATTCGACCACTCAGGTCATGTCTATCGACCAGGAGACAATAGACGCAGAACCAGAACCTAATGTTGTTCCTACGACGTTAGGGGTTGAATCTGGTCCATCACACGACCCTCCCGAGGGCAAAGGCGATGTTGACCAGGAAATCTGTCGAGGGAGGTTTGATCCTGATAACCTCCATCGTCTCTTTGATTATGAGTCCGACTCGGAACAAACAAAAATGTTCTCTCCATCGACGACCTCGTTCCCTAGGCAATTCACTGCCTTATCGGAAGAAACGCCTGATCAGCGGATCGCCAGGGAAGAACAGGAGCGCGAGCAGAAAGAAGAGCAAGAACGCAGACAAAAGGAGGATCAAGATCACGAGCAGCAAGATAATAAGCTCCACAAAACAGCCCTAGAGGCTCTACAAAATGCGCAAGCTCGTTACGACGCTGCTCCTAGTTCCTCCCGTCGTCCGCATGGTCACAGACGTGACCAAACACCTTCTTTACCCCCGGGACATTTACCGGCGGACGAGGAGACGATGACACCTGGCGCACCCAGGAGGAGCACACATGGCCAGCTTTGATCCATTGCAGAGGTCCTGCGTAATTTTCCTCCTACTGTCACAGATGCGCAGAAGCCAGCTTTTGCCAGAATCTTGGCAGAGAGGTTAGACGAGGTCACATCCGAGGCGACCCCTACAGCCTCTTCCCGGTCGGTGATACGTTCCCGTGACAGAGAATATTCTAACTCTAGTTCTGGTAGACAGAATCGGCCACCACTAGCACCGTCTCGGCATGACAAAGCCAGACGGGCGGGAAATTCTCGTGATCGGGAACAAATTCCTGTCCACTCTCTCCAGGGGCCGCGCGTGGTGTCTCCTTCACGTGGGGTCGCCCGAGATCAGGTCGGGAGTTCCATAACCATCCAGTGTAATTCTATCCAAGGTCCGAGGATTGTAAGTTAATTTCAATTCTTTTCCAAGACAAATTAAGTTTTTAGTTCGGGGCGCTGGGTCAGCAGTCAGAGGATTGCTTCCACTGTAATGTTTGGCGAGAGCCTCTCCTGTTCAGGCTCCCGCGTCAAAGCACTAAGGATTCAAGAACTTCCCTAAATTCTTGTTAAGACTCAACTGTTACATTTGTTGTCGAAACAATTAAGGAATTAGGGTTTGGATGAAGAAAAATCAGGAAATTACTCCAAAACTTGAAATAAAGACTGAGAAAGAATCACGCCTTCCAGATTTGGTCGTCCCTAACCCTAGAGGGGATCTACCCGCTGAAAGCCATAAGAATGCAGAAATAAAAATAGCAATTAAATAAAAACTCACCTGATTGCTTGGAAATTGAAGTTGTCGTCCTTGCCGGCTTACAAAATTAATAAAAATATAGAAGGGGGATCTTCTAAACTAAAAAGTAGCTAAAAACTACTACTAAGCCTAAAGAAAGAATGTCTAAATGTAATAGAGCATCTAGAAATCATGTCTAATTGAGCCAAAAGCTTTTCTATTTATAGTACATAGGTAAACGTGCCCAAAAACAACTCCTTGACGTGTAGGCGACGAAGTCTGGCTTCAAATGGTGCGAGAACGGATAAATCTGAGTCAAAACTAACCAGATTCGACCAGTTTTGATCCAATACGACTAAAACCGACCAAATTCGACCAAAACCAACCAAACCCGACCAATTATGGTCAAAATCGAATCAAAATGGCCCAAATACGACCAGTCCCGGTCAAACCCGACCCAAAACGACCAGTTTTGATCAATTACGATCAAAACCGACCAGTAAAAAGCCGAGGAATCCAATTCGAACACGACCAGGGCATGTGGTGCAATCGCGGCCACACACGCATCGTGATTGAAACTGAATCGAACACAAGTGGGACACGTGGCGCAATTACGGCCAAACACGTGTTGTAACCGAAACCGAGTTTCACCCATGTTGTATTCGACCTGGATTCCTTTTTTGAGTACAAGTCCTTTCTCACCCAGATTCATATGGATAGGGATTTTTGCCCACCATAATCGTCTTCGACCAAGAGTTTTCGACCGTGGAGTACTCGACCATGCCTTTTTGCTTGTCCAGTTAAGTTTGTTGGTTGTGTGAGGCTCAAATGTGGTCAAATTCTTCCCAAATTTGGTAGGTTTTATCCCTGAAACATGATGACTACAACCGTGAAAGCAATTTGTGAAAATAATCAAATTTTACACATAAAATGTCGCATCAAAGGAGTTTTATACATGATTTGCACGTTTTCAATACTAAACCTAGGGTAAAAAATGCTACCAAGTTAGCACTTATCAGCATGGAGAGAGGACGACTATAGGTGTCAAACTTTCCACCGAGAGAGTGCAGGTGAGTCTCCCAAGCCCTCCTCCTTCTGCTCTACGGGTGAATGTGTTTCTATGTGCCAACGGGTGCACGTGTGTTCGCCCCCGCGCTCATCACAAATTATAGTGCCCGGCCATCTTCTCCCCACTGCCTCATCTTGTCCACATTTATAGTGTACAAAACTATTTATCATACAAGCACAATGATAGCTCAAAGAGTGGCCTCAAACAAACATGAACTATGAATAAATATACACACATCCAATCAAATTCCGAATACAGTAAATAAAAGTGAAAATTTTCATCTAAGTCACAAATGCTTATACTTGCATACAAACATCAAACGAAGAGTTAGATATTCAATTAAATGCAATGATCAAATGTTTTAGTCTCCATAAACATTACTTCAGCCACCTTCTAACCTTATTAATTTAAGGCCTTTTTATTAAAAATTTTCTCATAACAGGTGCTTTTGCTTGCCCCATCCTGTCAACTTATTAAGCATGGATCTCATTGTACTTCACCCTAGGTCTGCTATTCTATATATCGTGTTCCATAAAGTGTTCTAGCATGCTCATGAGTCGAAATAGGTAGCAAGATGACATATACACTTATTGGATCTAGAATTGTGCAAATCATATTTACATACCAAAACTTAGAGGAGCACGAACTCAAAAAGTTTTTATAAAAACAAATAAAATGGTGGAATTATGTAATTTGCAACCATTAAAGTTGTGTTTGTCTTACAAATAAATTTTATCTTTATCTACATTTAGAGTTTTTTTAGTAACCTTTTGTCTAAGTTTGACTTTTGGTATCACCTTGTATACTTTTGAAGTTTTTTCCCTTCTTTCAAACATAAAAAAATAATAATAAATGTGTATGAGTGAAGTATATGTGACCCACTGGGGTGAGGTGGTGAAGAATCATCAACCAACTGGTGAAGGGAAGATGTACCTTGCTCATACATATCAAAACCATAAGTTCTTTAAATTGAATAAAACAGTTGCTTAAGTCGTGGCTTTGTCTAGTCTCGTGTGAAGTGTATGCAACCCGCTGGAGGGAGGCAATGATGAATCGTCGACCAGCTGGTGAAGGGAAGGTACACTAAGCATTGAAGTTGCTTATAATTAAGGGCTTAGGAAACTGACAAACTGCCCATCTGTAAGTGCGCTTAAGTAAGCGTGTTCAGTTGTGTCTCCTCTGGCCATGACGTAATGTTCCCGTTCAAACATTATGGCTAAGAGCACGAAAAGTTGGAGAATAAAAATAAAGCAATAAAAAATATGTTCATCATTAGCATAAGTGGGGCAATTAAGCGGATTTAATATATTTGATGGTCTCACGATTTTTTGGCTTAACAATTGTTTACTTTCCACTCTTCATGAAGATTTAGCCAAAATTGTTTAATTAATTAAGCTCTTTCTTTTCTAAGGTTGAAAATTGATACATTGTGCACTTGTATTTGAAAATTAAATTGCTTTAATCAATTATTACAAACCCTATGATTTGTCGAGAATTGTTGTTTGTTCATTTTTGAAATTTTTGCAAAGTTTTGGCATTCTGCATTGATACTTGCGTTTATTCTACTCACATCCTTTGCTTGAGGACAAGAAAAATGCTAGTTTGGGGGGATTTTGACAAGTGTTTCATTGGTATACTTTTTGCCCTAAGTTAGCGACCGTTTCGGCTCTGAATTCATTCGACCGTTATTTTATGAAACTTTTTCAGAGATATTTACAATCAGCTTTCACGAGTTTGTTCATTATGTTTCAAGAAATAAATGTGCCAAATTTGGAATCAATTTGACATAGTTTGGATAGGAAATGAAGTGGATGAATCTAGGCAAAATACGTGTAGAAAACTAGGGGTTGAAATTGAGTCCACGAAGCCCCCACAAGCAAGGCACCAAGTGCCCCAATCGGGTCCATGCATGTGTGCCCAGGTCCAGTGGGGTCTTAGTTCGGGTCTTAGTTGGGTCCCAAGTCTGGGTCTCAATCGAGTCCTAGTTGGGTCTTAGTCTGAGTCTGGTCCCAAGTCCCTGAGCTCCTGCCTAGCAGGGTCCCTCCTCGGGTTCCCTCTTGGATCCTGTGTTTTGGAGACCGATTTGGAGTCATTTTGAATTGTTCTTTTTGAAGAATTATAATCAGTTAATCCTATGAATTTTGTGTATAAATAGAGAGATTTTTGACTTAGTTTTCATGGATTTTTATTGTTAGTATTAGTTTAGATTAATTTTTAGGTTAATTTAGCCCCCCTCCCTATTTGTTTTCAAGTTTTCTTCTAGTATTGTTCCTGTAAGCCGACGTGGACGACAACTTCGCTACTTTTACGCAATTTAGTAAGTTTTTCTTAATTATTTGCAATTTCTCAGTTCTTATGGTTTTTTTAGAGTAATTTTCTTGTAGGGTTAGGGATGACTTAATTTGAAGAGTATAATTCTTCCTCGGCTCCGTTTTCAAGTTTTGTAACTTACTTTCCTACATTTTTCTCCTCTAAACCCTAATTTCTTGCCCTGGCAACAGATGTAATAGTTGAGCCTAGACGAGAACATAGGAGGGTTCTTGATTTTTTCGCGGAACTATTGAACAAGAGAGAGGCTCTCAGCAAACTTAACCATGGAAACGATCATCTGACTGTTGTACCGATGACCGTACCAGCAACTTAATCTATCTTGAAAAACACATGAAACTGATTCACAATTCACTGGCTTTGGTTAGAATTACATCCAATGGTTATAGAATTTCTGAAACCCTAGATTTTCTTTCTTTCTTTCTGAAACCCTAGTTTTCTTAGTTTGCAATCTTTTCACCTTCAAAACCCTAGATTGATAAATTTTAGTTGTAGCTCACAAAAACAACTCTCTCTCTGATTGAGTTGGCAAATTCTTAATCTAAAAGACAAATATTCTTGTTCCTCGTGGATTCGACTCTCAAGTGTTCAACGTTCAACCGTTCACTTGTGGTTATTACTAAACGTGTCCTCTCCGGCATGTCACTTACCTTTATTGCGCAGGTTATAGCCATACACATTTACAGAATTGAGTGTCACAGACAAGCTCTATTTACATTTTACACTACAAGACATCTAGAGTGTACTGCATAGGGTTGTCAGGCCTTATTACACAACAATTTACATAGGGCCGGAACAACCAAATATTAGGAGTTTTTAGAAGTTAGATTTTAAACAAAAGAAGCAACAGTGGAACATAGGGCCACTCCACAGTCGTAGCTCAAGTGCGGTTCGCAACCCATCAAGACTGCAGGTGGTTATTTGTCAAAAGGTCCAAACTTTTCTACCACTGGATTTGTTAGAAAAGCAAAGGTGAGTACGAAGTACTTAGCAAGTCACTTATGACATATGCAATTAAAGTACAGATGTTATGGGTGATGTACAATGTAAGGTTCATGTAGGGTATTTAATAATTTGATAACACCAAAATAATTAAGTATACTAGATGGAAATTCAATAAGCAAAATTAGGAGTAAAATCCAACAAATTGTTCTAGCTATCATCTTATTAAGGAAAGGTGAGTTTGCAATCTTAGATTCTTAACTAATCCATTAATTCATCTAAATCCTCACAAAACTACTTGTACCACGTAACATGAATTTGATCCACTAACCATGACATAACGCACGAACCCGGGGGTATGGAGTATTTGAATACGTATTTAACTCTGTAGAGGGGTACCACTTTACCCACAAGATTCCTTCAACTACCACTGTCGGCGCATCTTCATGCACACATTGCATGTTTACTGGGTTGAAGGAAACAAGACTGTTTACAAACCTAGTATTAATTTGTATTCCTGCCCAATAACCAGATTGAGCAATCAGACATACCGTTGTGATACCCAAGAGGTAACCATCTGGTTGTGTTTCAAGTATTAGACACCTCCCGTACCCAAGTACTAACTCGCAAGTTATACGTGTAGTACCTTTGCTCCGAATGTGGAATGATGTAACTCTCACAACTCACACTCACCCAGATAGAGCCTGCTTGATGACTGACCACCATATAGAAATACAAATTGATACATAGTAAGTTACTAAGTCCAACTCAGGGACATTGAGTTTGTGATTGGTACGTTTATTATGAGACTAATTACTTAGCAAACTTTGTTTGTCCTTACATATCATGGTGAAAGTCAGACCATAGCCCAGGATGTCTTCAACATCCTACAACCCTATAGTCCAGCTTATTTTCACCACGATACTCATTTCCAAGATTATAGAAGTTCCATCAATATTAACAGTTGAGATCCTAAACATGTAAATAATTGCAATTTACATATCTGAATCGTTGTAGATGTTTTATAATCTAATTTCTATTTCTATGGTGACAAGGAGTTGATACTTTTGCTCAAATGGCAATAGGGTTCTTTACTATTTCTGTTGTTGCAACAAAAGTGATATATCAAGATACTGTGCACACTATTTGGTAAAATAAGAAAATTAACAGTTACAACATATGGGTTCAAGATGGTCAAAGAAAATGATTTTCCTTGCTTTTAGTGATGCTTAGGTGGAATTGCCGAGGTGTTGACGTCTGGCTTGCCTTACTTGAAACCTTTTTGAACGTCAATCAATATGGACGTAGGTCCAGCAACCAAAAAATAATTAGTATATGCATATATATGCATGTATGCTTGATGTTATAGATGAGGTCATATGTTGAGGTATGAGAGAGATTAGATGAAATGATGGCACCAAGATGTTGAATGGACTTAACATTGGGATGGCAGCTAGTGGTTAGGTCTAGGTTAGGGTTACATCTGACTTGGATTGGGTTCGGCGAGCAAGGCCAGGAAGATGAGTGGTGATGTTGAGTAGGGTGAATGTTTCAACAGTAACCTGGAGGGCTTGCAAGCGTGGTGTTTAGGGTTGCTAGGGTGTGTGTCAGCATGCCTACAGACATGCGTGTCAGGTGGTCGACACAGTCGAGGGTTAGGGTTTCGATGCGGTAGCATCGAAGACTAGAGTTTGGTTGAATGTTAGGAAATGACATGGTGTGGCGGACGTCTGACAGTTGTCAGAGCGTTAGGCACGAGCAGGCGTATTTAAGTTAAGCTCATATGCAGCAAAGGTGACACTTGTTTGTGGCCTAGGGCTTAAGCTCATTTGCAATCGAGGCAAAATCAGGACACAACTAGGGAGAATCCATGGTACGGTTGACACACAATTAGTGGGGCAATTCGGTTCAGTGACTTACTCTAAAATGGAGAAATCCTGATCTGGGGCTCAGATGGAAAAATAGACTACATATCTGAAATGTCGACGACAAGGCGAACAATATGATACAAACGAATTTTTGATCTGAGGTTTCTAAGGCTATGAACAACATAGCTATGTTAGTGATAATGGCACTGGATGAGGTTTGCCGTTGCTAAGACATGCTCTACATGGCCAGGTCATGGTCTGAGGTTGTTGAATGAGTCGAAGTGTTGTGAAGGATAATTGTCGGACGTTCGAGCAATAAAGACAAATTTGATTTTCAGATTTCTCGTACTCGTGGCGACGTACGAATGTCAACGAACGACGTTCGTCTTGATCAACATACATGTAACAGGTCTTAGATGAGGGGTTTTCATGAAGAGGCTTTTGAACAAAATTTGTGACAAAGGTTCATGGACTCGTGTAGGCAAGTTAGCTTTCAATCGCATACACTTACATAGTTAAATGAGGCGAATGTCGATTGCTGACACTGCCTAGACATGAAATGACATTGCCTTGACGCACTCTAGCGCAATGGGCGAGTGCGGTGCACGTGCGGCGCAGGCTGACAATGTCAATCTTCGTGTTTGACAATGGCGACGATGTTCCGGCGGTTGGTTGTAGGTAGCGACTGTGTCTCGCCTTGGTGTGGCATGCATGAAGGACAAAGTGGCATTGACGATGATGGCGAGAGATGGCAAATAGGCATGGTGGTGTCAAGGCGGCGGCATGGCACTACATAGATCTGGCATGGCTTTCAACCACGTTTTCGAGCCTATTAGAGTGGTTTCAATGCAGCAAAAGTGTGTGAAACACATATGCTTGGGTGAGGCGGGTTCGGCTTACACGACGACAACGTCGGATTTGGCAGGAGGCAGTGGGCCGACACGGCATCGATATGTTGGAATGTGATCAAGCGGACATGCACGGTGCTTTTGAGCTTGGGGGTTTGGGTGTTAGCCTCTAGAGTGTCGGGGAGGGACCTACTACTATTCACAACATGGCAATGTCGAGGTCTTGAACAGCGACAATGAAGCAACATCCGGCGGCGAGTTGCATCGAAAAGAAAAAGTAAAATAAGTAGCTCTCTGTTGCCATGATGGTAAGGTCAATGAGGCGACGAACGACGATGTCTAGGAGGTTTAGTTTGATTACTAGATGGTGTACTACTTGTGATTGAAGGACGATGGCACCAGTGAACTTCGTGGCGAGGCGGCCATGAGCGTATGGAGCTCAACTTGGGAACTACGATTATAACGCTTTGTGGTTCAATGCAATTGGAGAGGAGTTGGAGGGTGATGAGGGAATGATAACAGGGCGGTCAACGACGTTGGGGAATAGCTGTATGATCGGGCAACAGTGTGGTGAAGCTACAGAACCCTGTCTGAAGGATAATTTTTCTAGACGCGTATTCCAGGACCACCAAATTAGTATGGCACGAGAAGATGAAAACAAAACTACTTTCATCATACCTTTTGGTATTTTTTGCTACTTCAAAATGCCATTTGAGTTAAAAAAAAAATATTGTTGCCACATTCCAACATGGAACACTTGAGGTTTTTTTTCTAGCAAATTGGTCGTAATCTTGAAGTCTATTTTGATGATTTGGTCGTCAAGAGTTGGAAACACTTTGACTATATATGCCACCATCACCTTGCCGCCTCGTTTTTGGAGAAAATAAGAAAGAAACTAGGTGAACCACAAAGAGTTAGATCTAAGAAGTGTTTGACCCTATGACAGAGAGAAGTATATATAAGATAAGAAAAATAGATACCTGCCCATTTAGAAACTTAAAAATAATGATCAAAATTATCACTTACAGATCATACACAATAAAAAAAATAAGTATTTTGAAATAGAAGGGGAATGCTTCCAAAATGAAAAGAAATATAAGTCAATAAATACCGCACCACCTCAGCATATATTCCGTTAATTTATACACGCTACCATTTGGTTGGTGCAAGGAAGTCAATGAGGCTAGAACCAAAAGTATTAGAAGCTGATTAAAGAAATAGTGATAGAGTTAGGTGAAGCATTTGATAACTACCACGTAATTCAAATATAGTAGCTATGATGAAAAATGGATTTCATTCCATCTTGCAGTTTACTTGTGTTTCTACTGTTTGCACAAATAATTTATACATTTTCTACTATCCAGACAATATCTTCGTATTCATGTCATGAGAATGAACAACAAATTTGTACTAAAGAAAACAAAAACGAATGGTGAACGAAATGGGTGTACAGAAAGCTCATACATAATGCCCTAATAATAA
Organism: Pharus latifolius; assembly: GCA_019359835.1. NCBI lineage: Eukaryota > Viridiplantae > Streptophyta > Magnoliopsida > Poales > Poaceae > Pharus > Pharus latifolius. The sequence goes on along the minus strand of CM033324.1, from coordinate 54,779,837 downwards.
ATGAATAGACTTATGGGTTAAGATTATCAAGTGCCTCCAGGAGAATAGGCCTGAACCTGTTGCAATCAAGCTTGACATTCTGATTATCCATGAAGGTCTGCCTGATGAAGTCAAATCCGCGCTTGTGGAAAGAAATAGGGTTCTTGAAGATCTCATGATCCCTGGGGTATTGATCAGTGAGGCTGCTCTCATCAACACCAATGCTGTATTGCTTGTACCACAGGCCCATAGCCTCCGCCGGGTTACCGAAATCAGTCCGGGATACCCATTCCAGGCCACCCCACGGTACAATCTGAATCAATGTGCCATTCTGTGGCAAGAACACACAGTTTGTGAGACCAGCTCCATGGACGCCCATCATCACATCGACAGAGTTAACCAGCCTGGCAAACCGGGAGATGTCGGAGCTCACGTTGGCCTCGTCAACCACCACTTCGTAGCCCATCTCCTGTGCCATTGTGATAATCTCATTGAGGTTGAGGAACATTCTTGAACGCTTTCTCGAGATGATGAGCAATCTTGGTTTTACCATAGGATTCTCACCCAGCACGGTCACAGTTTCTCTGCCTAATGAGTAAGCCCCACGCATGAACCTGTTGAAGTCTACCATTGAGTAATGTCGTGGTGCCTTTGATGAGTTGATTGTGAATTCCATGTAAGCGTGCAGACCAACGATGACATGCTTGATGCAATGCACTTGGTCATCCTTGCTAAAATCAATCAGGGGGTACTTGGATAGCTTCTCAAGCACTGTTTGATACTTAATTGTCCACCAAAGTGCCATGTCTGTGATGAGGAACTGAACCTCACCATTGAACTCATTGGCAGTCGTGAAAAGTGGGACAAGTACATCAGTGAAGTCGTGGAATAGATTTCCCGTGTATCCGGTCAACGAAAAGATAATAGCTGGCACATTGTGGTACCTGGTGCACTCAGGTGCCACTTTGCTTGATTTCACAGTCAGCTCAGTGATATGGCTGAGGCAGAACTCATCACCTTTCCGAGGGTAAGGCTTAATTTTCCACAGCTCATCTCTCTGTGAACCAGCAGGCTCCATATACAAGACTGAAGTAGCACGGGGGTGAACCCTAATGTCACCTTGCATCTCACAGACATTTGCTCTAAAATTCGAGAAATCACAGAGTGGCTTCCTCACCCACTGGACATTGTTCGTACCTGCCAAATGGAACATATTGAATCAGCAAAATGTTATGGTCACTGAAACAGTGGAGACAAACAGTTGGACAAGAGTTAGATAATTTAAAGCCAGTAATGCCAAATACACAATTGGATTCTGGTGATACTGTTGGACATTTGGTAGATGCAATGAATGTTGTATAAAAATACCTAGTTGCTTAGCTTTTCAACTCTGAGTCATTCTGGTGTGGGTTTGTTTGAGCTTAATTTCTACATCCATATTGCCATTTACAATACAAACTAAATCAGAGTACCGTGCTCAACACAAATAAGTACCATGAATTCGAACCAAAACAAAAAATATAAAAGAAATAGTAATACAGAAGCGCTCAACCGAATCAAGCACATATATACCTTCTTGGTTGGTATTTTCGCTTTCCTCGGTGTCATGAATGGTATAATTGGAAACAGTTGGGAGGGTGACTTTATGCTTCTCCTCCTTGCTCCAATGCTCCCCCTTCGTTTCCTTCTCTGCACCCTCTCCACCACCTACAGATTCCACAAACAATTTCACAAATCATCACAACCCATTTTCCCCTCTCCTTTTTTGGGCCAATCTTGGATCTGCGAGCGGAACACAGCTGACAGCATTCTATGGAATCGACAAGCAAATCATGGATCAAAGGCGACGGCTCACCTAATCGCTTGGATTCCGCGGCGGCCCCGTCCTTTCTGGGGTACACCTGCATCATTCCACTGCTCTGGTCCGGCTCACTTAGCACTCTGCTCTCCTCCTCCAGCTGCTCCCCACTGGTCCCTGCAAAAACCAATAAAAAGCACCCGTACCACACACATCTTACCCCCTAATTCCAGATGCTTTGTGTACAGTACAGTTCCAAAAACATCAGCAAAAATTTAACCTTTTCGCTTCACATCTCCCTCGTCGTCCACCACTTTGGGGTCTTCGCCTGCAGAACCCACCACCAAGAAATCTCTCAACTTTTTCTTTTTTTAAGAAAAAAGAACAAAAAATATTAAATTGAGTTTTAGAACAGCGGATAATACTAACTGAAAACTCCGGCGGTCTTCTGCTTGATTAAGATCGACGTCGGCGCATGATCCACGGGCAGCTTGCCGTTCACTGCATGCAGAACACCAGTATTTAGCAAACTTTAGCAAGAAAAGAACAAGAAAAATAATTTTTTTTTTTTTGTAACTTGCTCACGGTTGAACAGGATGGCCTCGGGCTTGGAGAGGACAACGAAGGTGAGGGTGACGAGGAAGAAGCCGACAACGATGACGAGCAGCCGGAACCGGCGGGACTCCTGCCTGAGGCCCCGAACGAGCTTTGGCCGCTCCCCAGCCTTCATCCTTATCTTGGATGTGACAAGGTTTCCCCTTGTGTTAATGTCGATGAGGGGGTGGGTGGGACTGGGGGTAGGGGGTGTTGGGGAGGGGAGGGGGGGAGGCAACTTGGAGGCTGCTGCTGCTTGCGTCTGCTGCTTAGCTCGTTTGTTTTGGCTTTGCGAGTGGACTGGGCCCGCCTGCAGTTTCGTCTCTGACTTTTCCGGGTTTTTTTAAATGAATGTACAGATATTAGTCTAGTCTAGAAAAGTATAGTATGACAGGGAACTTGTAGAATTGATCAAACTTGCACAAAGCACAAAGGAGGTAAAGAAACTACTTTTATCTGGATGGATGGCAGACAAATGTTTTCCATAATGGAAACTTCGGTTACTATGTACACCTGTGATAATGTTATGTGTAGTTTTAAATAGGAAAAGTAATTGTCACCCCTAATCTCATATCCAGCAGATCTACGTTTTTCCCCATTAAATTCCCATATTTGTTTGCAGGTTATAATTATATCTTAGTGTCATACATTTTCCTTTTCATAATTTAAGATTATTTATATTTTTTTTATGTTTTACAATATAAACCTAACTACAACTCCAATATATTATTTAGTACATATTTTACTCTTTTATCCTCTCTGATATTTTCTCACAACCTCTACTAATATTCATTTCACATACATCTAAACTTTATATAATAGGAGTATTATTAGTTTATTATGATTATTTTCTCTCAATCAATACTCTTAATTCGCATGTGAATAAGAAGTAAACTTATATTATGAATCAAAAAGAGTATTTCAACAATGAGTGAATGACTATATAGAATGATATTGTTGCTTGCTTGCATGAATAATAACATGACATGATGTGCCAAAAGTTACCTTATCAAATTGTATTTTACTAGTCAAAATTTTTGTAGTGAGTTGAAATTATTGTTAAAATTAATCTAGTAATTTTAAATCACTTGGGAGATATAAATTTTTTGCAGTAAGCTATTACTCCTTTTTAAATTACCATATTGTATTGATCTATTTTGCCCCAAAGATACCCAATTCACTCAAAATTTTACTCTGAACAATAGAATTTGATGGCAAGGATTTAATTGCAACCATTTTACAAATATGGGAAATGATTGACAAAAAAGACCCTATGACGAAAATAAGTATAAATATAAGGATCTATCATGAAAATAATTGAAACGGGGTGCCCGATCTTCACCATGTAGGATCGTTAATAACTCGTTGATTCATGTAACCTGACGAATCGATGGCGCCAAGCGCTATTAATACAGCAACTTGCGACAAAAGAAATCACCCAACCACACACTTTGATCGTTGTCTACTTGACCACACAAAAGTAGACGCACAATTTTTGCAATCAACGAAGAAATTACAAGAACAATGATGAAGAGAATAACTTTCAATTCTAGGCGGTGGCTTATGAGCACAAACCCTAGAACAAGAGCAAAAACTTCTATGAAAATATTTGTATATTCAATTCGTGGTTTTTTTGATGCGCAGCACCTTATATTATATAGGGCCAGGAAGTAGCTGACTAATACTTGAGATTGAATACCACTTGGATTCGGTCTCTTCTAAAAAAATAAAACATTCTAAAAAAATAGACTTAACATATTTAGTTCGATTTCTAAAACAAAAGATACAAAAAACCCAGCTGGACACCGAACTGGACACAACTTTGTATTAGTCTCGATCAGATTCAACGACCCAAACAGACTAGTCGTTCCCTCGTGGTCGTTCAGGACTCGACCACCTGGTCGTATTAGACTCGACCACCTGGTCGTGATTTACTTGACCATGACCACTCCTCCTGGTCGTATTAGACTAGACCACCTGGTCGTCTGGACTCGACTACCTGGTCGTGCTTGACTCGACTTCGACCACACTAACAGTTGACAACTTTGACCATATCCAAGTGCTAGTGAACTTTAGAGATTAACTCTGCTACTCCCTTACATGCACAAGCCGTCGTTGGTGAGCTCCTGGTTCCTCTTCTTGACTGTTGTTGTAATTGTTTAGCTCGACTTCGAGTCAACGCACCTTTATATGCTTTGCACTTATCATGTGATGTAGAGGTAGATGATGCGCTGTTAGAGATATCCTCACATCCTCCCCCTCTTAAAAAGCATTTGTCCTCAAATGTTCTTCATCTGGTTCAAGATAAGGAGATAGATCAGAAACATTGAAAGTTGCACTAATACCATACTCACTTGGGAGATTAATTTTGTAGGCATTGTCATTGATCTTTCCAACATTTTGAATGGACCATATCCTCTGGGTAGCAACATTTATTTCCTTTATTCTTCAAATCTTTACTTTCTCATATGAACCCACACTAAGTCACCTGGTTCAAGACAGCTTCTTTTTCTTCTTATTCCTTCTATTTTGAACTTGCCAATTCATCTTTTCAATGTTGGCTTTGGTTTCTTCATGGATCTTCTTGATGTGTTCGATCCTCCTTATGGCATCCATGTTAGTGAGCTCCTGTGAAGGCAAAGTTATGAAGTCAATAGGGGTAACAGGTGTAAATCCATAAACAATCTCAAAAGGACAAAGTTTAGAAGTAGAATGTGTAGCCCTGTTATAAACAAACTCAATGTATGGCAAGCATTCTTCCCATGACTTCAAATTTCTTTTGAGAATTACTCTCAGCATGGTGCCAAGTGTTCTATTCACCACTTCTGTTTGCCCGTCTGTTTGTGGATGACAAGTTGTACTAAACAACAGCTTGGTTTCCAATTTGCTCCACAAAGTCCTCCAAAATGGCTAAGGAATAGTGTCTCTATCTGAAACAATGGTCCTTGGCATACCATGAATTCTCACAATCTCCCCTTTATCTAGTAGCTCTTGTACTTGGCGTTGAATTTCTTTTGTCTCCTTCAGATTGGTGCGGTAAGGAGGAACGTTGGGAAGTGAGGCTACAGCGATGAGGTCAATTTGATGCTCAATGCCACGCACGGGAGGTAGACCAGCAGGTATATCATTTGAAAATACGTCCTCGAATGCCTGCAAAACACTATAAACAATACTAAGAAGAGAGGTTAAGTCATTAGTTGAAAGCAAGGCATCTTTGCACGAAAGTACAAAATGCATTAAATCTGGGTTATTCCTCACTTCTCTCATATTAGATTTGATGGCTAGCATTACTAGCTTCTCTCTCTCACTTTTTGTTTTACCTCTCAAATTTGGCTTGTGGCTCTCACTCACCGATTTTTGGATCTCACTCAAATTTGTTCTCACTCTATCATTTCCATCATTCACTCTCTGCATATTATCAGCCAAAATCTGATTTGGTGACATTGGTCGAAATGCAATGTTTTTGCCCCTTCCACTTGAGGATATAAGTGTTGGTGCGACCATCATGATGCACTGATCAATCAAATTGTCATGGCCTTCCCAACAGCAAGTGACACACCTTCATTGACACCACATCGCATTCCGCGGTGTCTACATACTCCTCAATTTGGAATTGCACCTTAACCATGTACTGAATTTTGACATCTCCACAATCACTTAACCATTGCACATGATATGAATGAGGGTGTTTGAGCAACTTGAGGCCAAGTTTAGTGCACAATTCTTGACTAGCTAAGTTATGACAACTACCACCATCAATAATGACTTTGCATACCTTGCCATCAACTTTAGCCCTTGTTTGGAACAGATTGCATCGCTGTCCATTATTCTCTTTCATTTGCACACCTAACACCTTTGTGACTACAAGTGCTGGAGTTCAATGAATTTTTGTAATAAAAAATTCATTAGAAAAGTCTCATATGATCAAAAGGACTAAAATAAAAAATACACATATATTTGGGCTGTTAAAAAATGGTCAAAAAACCAGGTCAAAACCCCCACTACTCAAAAACATGGTCGAAATATGAAAAAGGGGATAATCTTTGTCCTTTTTTTTAGAGAGACTGATACCGCCGATTCGGCCCTACAGGAATAAATAGTAGAAGTGGGGAGTCGAACTCAAGACCTCTAGCTTACCACTTAGTGACTTTACCACTACACTAGATACCCACCTCTATCATATGCATAGCATGCACCATGCATTTCATAGGGATGGTGGAGGCCCTGTTCATTGGTGCCCGTGCTAGCCGTTCATGAAGATCAAGAGAGCATGGAGCAGCATAGAAGGTCTCGGTCAACTGTGCAAGGGAGACCAAAGTCAATGAGTGCCCCGAGATTGAGTTAGCATTCGGTCAGATCTATACTACCGTGTACGAACGTGCATTCAATCTGGTCTGTATTGCTGTTTGATCAAAACCTTGAGTACCCCGAGATTGAGTTAGCACTCGGTCAGAATCATGCCGTGTACGAACACGCATTCGATCTAGTCTGTATTGATGTTCGATCAAAACAATGCAATGAAGATAGTGTTGGGGGAAATCCCTGACGCTTACCGGGGAAAGTCCTGGAGGCCTCCCGGGGAAAATCCTGGAGGGCTACCGGGGAAAGTCCCAGAGGACTCCCGTGTAAAATCCCAGAGGGCTACCGAGGAAAGTCCGAGAGGCCTCCCGCGGAAAATCCCGGAGGGCTACCGGGCAATGTCCCGGACGCCTCCCGTGGGAAATCCCAAAGGACTACCGAGCAAAGCCCCAGACGCCTCCCATGGAAAATCCTGGAGGGGTATCGAGGAAAGTCCCGGATGCCTCCCGTGGCAAACCCCGGACGCCTCCCGTGAAACATCACGGAGGCCTCCGGGGAAAAGTCACAGAGGCCTCCCATAGAAGACCACGGGCATCTCTCCGAGCCCCGGACACCTCCCGTGGAAAACTCCTGATGCTTCCATTGAAATGTCACAGAGGCCTCCCGGGAAAAGCCACAGAGGTCTCCCGTGCAAGGTCACGTGCGGATGACGTCAAGGGAAACTCGGTAACTATTGAGGACTCTTATCAAGCATCCAAGCCCTTCGGTCGGTGAAATGGCATCAATGCCCCTCAATCCGACAGCCATAACTAGGGCTATTCTGTCTTTTTGCTTCTTTTGGGGCCTATATATACCCCCTTGCATCCCATTTGTAGGAAGGTCCAATTCATTTTTACACACATACAAACAATAGGCTCCCTTGGAGACCTCTCGCCCCGAGAGGGCACCTCCCCAATGGACTCACATCCAGAGGGTGCCGATGGGACTAGGGCCCCCACCGGGACCCGAACCTATATAAAAATCACCGTGTCAATCTCTGTGTTGCCCGGGAGGAGGTGACCGATCACTCGGTCAGCTCGAGCCACTGTTCTCGTGTAGAACACTTCCATAAAATTTGCCGGTGGTATATTTTATACCACGACAGTTGGTGCCGACTATGGGGTCTCGTGACGAATCACCATGGCTCCCTCAAGAACGAGAGCTCAAGCTCTCTCCCTTTCCGGTGGTGTCGGTCCTAGCGACCCGGCGCCGCCCCAGCAAGATGCTGCTGTCACGACCCTGCCATCCGGGGACACCCAGACAGAGGTACCACTCTCTTCTCACATAGTCTCCAATAGAGCTGTTCCCGTTTCCAACCCAGTGACCACGACGCAACTGCAGGGCTTAGCACCCCCCAACCAGTCCCGGTCTCCAGAGACCTGCTACTCAGGACTTTGGTCGAGGGCCAACTTTGTGCCCAGCACACCCTCAAGGAGCTGTTATGCGTCTTAGCCAGGCCCGCGGCTCCTGTCTACCTACCCCCATACTCGTTTATGGGGGCACTACGTCCATTCTTTATGGGGCACTCGGCCGCCTTCCCCGCACCGGGAATGTTTCTCGCACTGTGGGGCTTGCCTATACCCGGAGCTTTCCCCACCCCGGGAATGTTTCCCGCACTGGGAGGCCAACCTTCGCCTGGGACCTTCCCCATTCTGGGGGGTTACCTGGGACCGGGCTCGGAACGTCAACAGGTAGCTGCTGTCACGCCAGGAACCCTCCCCGTGCAGGGGGTCCCCCCGCGTCGGAAGCCTTCCCCGCACCCACGGCCGCCCATGCTCCCAGAGGTCTCCCCGGGTCAGTACCCGGGGGCGCTCCGGCGTCAGAGCTGGTGGTCGCTCCGGAGACCCTCCCCGCACCAGCTCCCGTCACCGCCCCAAACGCTCGCCCAGTACTGGGCCAGCCCTGCACGCCGGCGGCATCCTCCAGGCCAACGACAAATGCACATTAGCTCCCTCCTCCCCCGAGACCGCCCTAGAGGGCTCCCTCGGTGGATCAGACCTACTTCACCAGGGAGGAGGTAGAGCGAATGCGTACCACAAAATTCGGGGAGGCTCCCACTCGTCACCGGTCGGAACTCCTGGCTCATGGCCGCGGTGAGCCACCCTCCCAGGTCGACCGGGGGAAGAGATTGGTTGTGGAAGCTACCGCCACATCCGAGGGGTACCCGGAGATTTAAGAGGTTAGCTCGACTAACCTCGAGGAGAAGGGGCGCTACCGCCGTGCCGGCGGACCGCTGGGACCTCTCCCCCACTCCAACAACGAGCGCGTATCCTCTATCAAAGGGGACGGCGACCGGGAATCTCCCCGGGAGGTTGAGGGGTCTAACCAACCGTTGTGCCGCCGCCTCCGGTGCATCCGTTGGCCGCGGCCCTACCGTTCGCCACACATCGAACATTACAACGGTGAGGCCGATCCTTATGAATTTGTGCAGGTATACTCCATAGCTATCTCAACGGCTGGGGGGATGAGACTATACAATGCAATGTCTTTCCCTCTATCTCACCGGAATCGTCCACTCATGGTTTTACAACATGAGCGTTGGTTCCATCCAATCCTTTGTGCAGCTCAAGTGCGAGTTCTGCACGAACTTCCAAGGGAACTACGTGCGTCCCCTGGACTCATCACAGCTCTACACTGTCCGACAGAGGACGGGGGAGACCATCCGCAGCTTCTTCAAGCGCTTTTCTCAGGTCAAGAGCAAAGTGGCTCACGTCCCTGACTCCACAGTCATCGAGGCGTGTAAGTGCAGGATCCTCCCGAGGGAGCTCCATCGGAGCTCTCCTGGAGCTATCCCTCCTCTGTCGACGAGCTCTTCACCGTGCTCGAGAAGTACGCTCGGGCAGAGGAGGACGACCTCTGGAAAAAGAACCAGAGGGCCCCTGCCCCGCTGACTGGGAGGCCAGGGACCCCCCTCAACAAGCGTCCCAAGAGCTACAACCATAGCGAGCCACGACCTCGGGACACCTTTGTCCTCGAGGATGGAGGTGGCTCACGCGAAGGCAATAAGGGCAACCGCCCTTTCCCCAACCTGAAAGGCTATGAGGGGAACAGTCGTCCCGTGGCCGGGAAGGCCCCACGACGGGAGGCAAGGAGGGCACAGCCAATTGTGGTGTGTCTTCCACAAGTCCAATACCCACGCTACTCAGGAATGCCACCAACTTCTTCAACATTTTGCAGCATTTCTCGACCAGTGTGGGTGGGGGGAGCCCTACCTCCTTGCCCCCTCCACCGGCTTTGCTGGCTCTCCCTGCTCCCTCCGATGAGTAGCAGGGACATGCACAGAAAGGGGGCTCAGCCGAAGAGCTGCCCTTCCAAACCTCCCAAAGGAGTGTAAATGTCATCGTGGGAGGATCCGCCTCGGGGTGAGACTCCAAGCACCAGTGTAAGGAGTACGCACGAGAGGTAAAGGTTGTGGGGGTGCTGAACACGTCCCGGCCGCCAAAGTGGTCGGACGTCCCCCTCACCTTTACAGCTGAAGAGGCGCGTGGGGTTCGCTTCCTCATGACGATGCACTCATAGTCTCCACTACCGTCTACAACTGCCAGCTGGCGCGCATCCTCGTCCACGGCTGAAGCGCCGCTGACATCCTGTACCAGAAGGCGTTCAGGGAAATGTAGGTGGATGAAAAGTTGCTGCAGCCTGCATCCGAGCCCTTGCAGGGCTTTGTCCCAGGGAAGACCATATACCTGGTAGGGAAGGTCGACCTCCCCATGACCTTCGGCGCCCCAGAAAACTACCGGATGGAGATGATCCAGTTCGACGTAGTGGATCTCCCCTCTTAGTACAATGCGATCATGGGGAGAACCACGATCAACCGTCTAGGGGCGGCAATCCACCAGAGCTACCTCTGTATGAAGATCCCTGGGCCTCGTAGCGCGATCACCGCCTGAGGCGACCAGGACGTGGCTCGTGCTCTTTACGAGAGCACCACGGTGACGATCGGAGCGTCAAGCTGATCAAGGCCCGGGGGGAGAGCTCCCCCCCCGGCTCTGGACACCCCGGCCATCCCCTCCAGGAAGTTTCTCTCGAAACCACGCCTGAAGGGAGACCTCTGGAAAATCCGACTGTCCCCCGAGGATAGGGAAAGGATCGTCAAGATTAGGGCAGACCTCCCCGAAGAGCACGCGGAACAACTCGCAGCCTTCCTCTGCAAAAACTCTGATGCCTTTGTGTGGAAGCCCACCAACATGCGGGGCGTCGCCCAGGACGTTATCGAGCACAGGCTCGTGGTAACGCCCGATCACCCCCCGATAAAGCAGAAGTTGAGGAAGCTCTCCCTCGAGCGCCAAGAGGCCATCAAGGCCGAGATCACCAGGCTCCGAGAGGCGGGGTTTGTTCGGGAGGTCTTCCACCCCGAAGGGCTAGCGAACCCTGTCCTCGTGAAGAAGTCGAGCAGTAAGTGGAGGATGTGCGTGGACTTCACCGACCTCAACAAAGCTTGCCCAAAAGACAACTTCTCACTCCCGCGGATCGACCAGTTGGTCGATTAGACCACGGGGTGTGAGCTTATGAGCTTTCTGGATGCGTATTTGGGCTACCACCAAGTTTGGATGGCTAAGGAGGACGAGGAAAAGACGAGTTTTATAACTCTCATCAGCACCTTTTGCTACGTCCATATGCCCATCAAGCTGAAGAACGCTGGGGCAACTTTCCAGCGTCTCATGTCGCTGCTCCTCAAGGACCAGATCGGCCGCAACGTTGAGGTCTACGTCGACGACGCGGTCTTCAAAAGCCTCCGCGCAATCGCTCACCTCAATGACTTACCAGAGACCTTCTGCAACCTCCGCAAGTACGGGTTGAAACTCAACTCATAAAAGTGCACCATCGGCATGCACGGGGGAAGCTGCTTGGCTTCCTCATGTCCCAGCGGGGCATAGAGGCCAACCTCGAGAAAATTCGGGCCCTGCTAGACATGCCCCCGTTGCGCTCCGTGAAAAACGTATAGCGGCTTACCGGCCGCTTGGTCGGGCTAAGCCGCTTCGTCTCGCAATCGGGGGAACGCGGCCTCCAGTTCTTCAAAATCCTCCAAGGCCTCGAGGGGTTCAAGTGGACTCCTGAGGCCCAGGCGGCCTTTGACAACTTGAAGAAGTACCTCACGAGCCCTCCAATGGTCGTAAGCCCATCTCCAGAAGAACCCCTGCTCCTTTACCTCGCCGCCACTCCGGTCGCTGTAAGCGCGGTACTGATAAAGGAGCAGGACGGACAACAGCACCTCGTATACTATGTGAGCGAAGCCCTCCAAGGGGCTAAGACACGATACACGGAGGTCGAGAAGATCTACTACTCCCTGCTGATGGCATCCCGGAAGCTCCGTGACTACTTCCTGGGACATCTAATCACGGTCCCCTCCTCCCTCCCACTGGGGGAGGTGCTGTGAAACAAGGAAGCCACCGACCGGATTGGGAAGTGGGGGGACGAGCTGGCTCCCTTCTCCCCCTCCCTTACGGGTCGTTCTGCCATCAAATCACAAGTCCTCATTGCCTTTGTGGCGGAATGGACCCCCACCTCCTAGACGGAGGGGGAGACTCTCGTTGAGCTGCCCTGGCGCAATGACCATTGGACACTCATGTTCGATGGCTCCTTATTTCTCGCCGGGGCTGGCGCGGGGGTAGTCCTCCGGAGCCCCGAGGGAAGGACGTTGGAGTATGCAATGAGGCTCGAGTTCCCCGCTACGAACAACATAGCCGAGTACGAGGCCTTGCTCTTGGGGCTGCAGCTCGCGCGCTCCCTGGGGATTCATCGCCTCCTGGTCAAGGGGGACTCTCATCTCGTGGTTTTCCAAATGGACATGTCATACTTGTGCCATGACACGAACCTGAGTCTTTACTTGGGAGAGGTGCGTAAGATGGAGAGATACTTCGAGGGCCTAGAGGCCTGGCATATCCCCCGGAGGGACAATGACCGTGTCAACGCCTTGGCCCGGGCATACCTCCTACTAGAGGGAAAGCTCTATAAGCGGGGGGCTTCCGCCATACTCCGCTGTCCCCCGTGAGCAGAAGGACACCGACTCCTCGAGGACATTCACTCGGGGAGCTACGTGATGAGGACATCACTTCTTCGGATATACACACCAACCATAATCCTTCGCTTGTTACACAAGGACCAATAACGCGCAGCAAAGCCCGATTGTTGCATTGCTAGGTGACTCATTCCTAAGTTTATATATATGTGGTTTTGAAAATGGTTTACTACCTAATAGTGATAATATTGTGCTTAAGAACCATGGAGAGGACTAGCAAGGAGCCCAAGTCGAGTTGGAGTCCGGGATGGATTTGAGTTGGAGTCCGGTTCGGCCATCCATGAGCAGCCTTCCTTCAAATGACCATAACTCCCTCATACGAAGTTCGATTGGGATGTTCTTATAGTCGATGGAGAAGCCCACGACGAGATCTTTCCAATGGATCTAGCCCCACATCCAAATTCCTTCTGGATCGCTAGCAATTGACAAAATACGTTTTGGTCAGATTCTGATTGGGCCTAGTCGGTGCTGCGTTACCTTTTTGGTTGGGTCAAGGCCCATGTATCGAGTTAGAGTCTGAGTAGGGAAAGAGTCCATGTCGGTTTCAGGTTTCCTTACCTGGTCACTGACCTCTTTTACCTCCTCTATATAATCTGGCCGAACCATTAGGGTTTTGCGGGTTTTGTTTAGTCATAGTCTTTCCTTCATGAAGCTATTGAGATATTCTTCTTGGTCGGCTAGATCAACATCAATATCTATATTCGGAACCCCAACTCTTTTTCGTGATTCAATCTATATTTGCAATTTCAGATTGCTTGTTTATCTTGTTCTTGCTTGTTCTTCGATTGCTTGCAGGAATAGATCTTCGTGATCAGGTCGATCGTGCTTCTAGTTCAGTCGATAACAATCTGAAGTTGGTTCAACGATTGCCAGGGCGTATCAGTCGTGTACGGTTGGTAGCCGGATCGTGAGAGTCATCTTCACAAATCGATAGTTGTTGTTCTCATCGAAAGATCGGATCACCCGCGTCACATCAGTTGGTATCAGAGCACGGTTGATCGGTGAGAATATCCTACCTTTTTTTTAGTGCTGTCTTATACCAAAAAGTCCACCAAAAAAAAGTAGGGTTAGATCATCCTTGTCCAAACCAATATGTGCCTGCAATATCTTTTTGATTTTTGCTTGGTTGAATCTGTGCTGCATCGTCGTGTCGAGTTACTGGTCTTAGTGCGTAACCTTTAGAGTTTCGAGTTGAGATCACGCCTTCGTTTCGCCGCTACAATACCTGGCCACCTGCCGCTGCATCCATCTACCTTGCATCTGTGTGTGCCAGTAAAGAAAAGGAAGGTAGTCAATCTCGTATCTGTCTCGGAAAACCGGTCACCGTTTTCTTGTCAGTTTCAAAAAAAAAGGTTGTTGACTCGGAAATATATATATATATATAAAGAAAAGAATCCAAATAAAAAAATCGGAGAAGGATCAAATTTTGCAATTGTGACCGAAGTGTTGAGAGAGAGAGAGAGAGACTTGATCATGAACTTTGCTAACTTTTAATTACCGATTTACTCCTGCAATTTTCCACTTTTTCGACCATTGTGCCATATCGTCGCCACAGCCTCCCCACAGCCATTCGTGAACTTTGCTAACTTGCTGCTGCCAACGTCAACAAAAAAAAAAAAGGAAAATATGAGCTTTTTACCTTTGTGCCCTCACTCGCGTCTCTAGTTTGGTTTAGCCTAGGCCAGCATACTAGTGACTAGTATTTTGAGCAACTTTTCAACTTTGCATTCTCTGTACTGATCATTGCTAACCTTTGCTACATACTTGAGCCTGTCCAAGCTACACTTTCTACCGATGTACAGGTACCGATCACTTGCAATCGCTTTATCCAATCTTTGGAGCATTTGAGACCGTTACTAGCAGCCGATCACCACCTGCTGCTTGGTAAGAATCTGTAAGAACTTGATAAGAAGCTTGACTGTGAGAGAGTTTGATCCACCTACTGCTAGTAGTTGATATGGAGATATCACTGTGATTTTGTTTCCTTGTTTGCTACTAACCATGTCAGGTTCGGGTCATCAAAGCGAGGAGGATGACAGCCCACTTACACCTCGTACGAAGGGCATCGTACAACACTTCAACCACTTGCTGAATACGCACACTAAGCGTATCGAAGGGATTCTAGACCGCAATAACGAAGCGCTTGCTGCACTCACCACTCGAGTGGAGCAATTGGAGAAGAAAGGAGCACCGATTGCCCCGGCTGCTGCCAATGATGTACATCGACGCCAAGCATGGGCTGATGAGGTAGAAGATGATGATGATTTCAATGCCGAAGGAAATCAATATGCTGCTGATACGGAGTCCGATGGAGGATTCAATATCAACAATGATCGTGACCATCGGCGTCTTCGTTTCAATCGCCACAGTATGAGAAGAATTCCACCACGAGAGGTGCGTGGTCATGATGACTCATTCGGTAAGCTTAAATTGACTATACCTTCATTCACTGGTAAGTTATGACCCTGATGCCTATCTCACTTGGGAATTAGCTATAGAACAAAAATTTGCTTGCTTTGAAGTTTCTGAAGATAAGAAAGTTAGGGTTGCTACTAGCGAGTTTACTAAATTTGCATCTGTTTGGTGGAGTGAATATTGTCGTAATAACCAGAATCTACCTAGAACATGGAATGCTTTGAAGCTAGTCATGAGACATAGATGTGTGCCTTCATATTATGCTCGTGATTTGCTGAATAAATTGCAACGTCTGAACCAAGGTAGTAATTCTGTAGAGGATTATTATCAAGAGTTGCAAACTGGTATGTTATGTTGTGGTTTAGAAGAAATTGATGAAGCTAAAATGGCTAGATTTTTGGGAGGTTTAAATCGAGATATTCAGGACATTCTTGACTATAAAGAATACAACTCTATCACTCGTCTATTTCATCTTGCTTGTAAGGCAGAGAGAGAAGTACATGGATGGAAGTTGAGGCCGAGAGGGAGTTTCGGAGGTGCCCAACCGAAAGCTCCATACAACACATCGAGCCGAGCACCTGCACTGAGTTTCTCCAGCAACAACCGACGTCCTAGTGCTCCACAATACCCTCACGAGTGACCGAGACGAGTAAGAGTACAATCCAAGCCCCCGCACAAAGTTCATCATCAGTTGCTTCTACCGGTAGAGCACGAGAAACACAATGCCACCGTTGTAAGGGATTCGGTCATATCATGCGTGACTGTCCTAGCCAGCGAGCCCTACTCCTAAAGGATGATGGTGAGTATACTTTAGCTAGTGATATTGAATAGGAATATACTATGCTTGAAACTGACCATGCAGGTGAAGGGCAACAAGCTGAACATGAACAATATGGTGCTGAAATTAATGATCGATATTTGAGCATCATTGTGAAGCGTGTGCTTAGTGCACAAATGGAGCGTGCTGAACAGAATCAACATCACAACTTGTTCCAAACAAAGTTCGTTGTCAAGGACCGATCATGCCGTACGATCATCGATGGAGGAAGTTGCAACAACTTAGAGAGCATGGACATGGTCGAGAAGCTTGGCTTGATCACGAATCAGCACCCTCGCCCTTACTACATTCAATGGTTCAACAACTGTGGTAAGCTGAGGGTAACTTGCATTGTGAGAGTACACTTTTCTATTGGTTCCTATCATGATTATGCTGATCGCGATGTCGTACCTATGCAAGCATGTTCCTTATTGTTAGGTAGGCCATGTCAATATGATAGAGATGTTTTTCATCATGGTAGAACTAATCAATATACTCTCATGTTTAAACAAAAAAAGATCACTTTGCTACCCATGTCTCCTGAAGCAATTTTAAAGGATGAATTGGAGAGAGCTAATAGAGAAAAGGAGAATAACAAAGGTGAAAATCAGATCGTAGCTAAACCACTTGTTCAACCAAAAAAGAACGAACCTAGTTCTAACCATGCTGAAATTAAGTTGAAAGGTTCTGTTTGGCTTGCTACCAAATCTAAAATAATTGAGATAGACCCTAATGCATCTGATTTCTATGCTCTAGTTTGCAAAGAAGTTTTTTTTCACTTGAGGACATGCTTCTTCTTTGCCTCCTGCTGTTGCTAACGTTTTGCAGGAGTTTGCTGATGTATTTCTGAAGGACGTACCACCGGGGCTGCCTCCAATTCAAGGGATTGAGCATCAAATCGATCTAATTCCAGGAGCCTTGTTGCCCAACCCAGTGCCGTATCGAACCAATCAACAAGAGACTGAAGAGATTCAGTGTCAAGTGCAAGACTTACTTGACAAAGGGTATGTACGTGAAAGCCTTAGTCCATGTGCTGTTCCTGTTCTTTTGGTTCCAAAGAAAGATGGATCATGGTGTATGTGTGTTGATTGTAGAGCTATCAATAACATAACAATTCGATATCGTCATCCTATTCCTAGGTTAGGTGATATGCCTGATGAATTGAGTGGCTCTGTTGTGTTCTCTAAAATTGATTTGCGTAGTGGATATCACCAAATTCGCATGAAATTAGGAGATGAATGGAAAACAGCGTTTAAAACTAAATTCGGATTATATGAGTGGTTAGTGATGCCTTTCAGTTTAACTAATGCACCAAGCACTTTCATGAGATTAATGAATGAGGTTTTGCGTCCTTTCATCAACAAATTTGTGATGGTATACTTTGATGACATTTTGATCTATATCAAATCCTTGGATGAACATCTTGAACATTTCCATGCTGTTTTTAATGTTTTACGTGATGCACATTTGTTTGGTAACCTTGAGAAGTGCACCTTTTGCACTGATCGAGTTTCATTTCTTGGTTATGTTGTTACTTCACAAGGCATTGAAGTTGATGAAGCTAAGATCGAAGCTATTCAAAGTTGGCCAATTCCAACAACGGTCACCCAAGTGCGAAGCTTTCTTGGACTTGCTGGGTTCTATAGACATTTTGTCAAGGATTTTAGTACCATTGCTGCACCATTGCATGAGCTCACGAAGAAAGGAGTTCCGTTTGTTTGGGGTCATGCACAAGAACAATCATTCAACAGCTTGAAAGAGAAGCTTACGAACGCACCATTGCTCCAACTTCCTGATTTTGGTAAGACTTTTGAACTTGAATGTGATGCCAGTGGAATTGGACTTGGAGGTGTGTTAATTCAAGAAGGTAAACCTGTTGCTTATTTCAGTGAAAAGTTAAGTGGACCTAGTCTGAATTATTCAACTTATGATAAAGAATTATATGCTTTAGTTCGGACTTTGGAGACATGGCAACATTACCTTTGGCCGAAAGAGTTTGTTATCCATTCTGATCATGAATCTTTGAAGCATATTAGAAGCCAAAGCAAATTGAATCGTAGACATGCAAAATGGGTAGAATTCATTGAATCTTTTCCTTATGTTATTAAACACAAGAAAGGGAAGGAGAATGTTATTGCTGATGCTTTGTCTAGACGTCACACTATGTTATCTCAACTTGACTTCAAGATTTTCAGATTAGAAACCATCAAACAACAATATGCGCATGATGCTGATTTTAAAGATGTATTGCTGAATTGTAAAGAAGGAAGAAGCTGGAATAAATTTGTGATAAATGATGGCTTTGTTTATCTAGCTAACAAGCTATGCATTCCTGCTAGCTCTGTTCGTCTTTTGTTGTTACAGGAGGCGCATGGAGGAGGTCTAATGGGACACTTTGGTGTTAAGAAGACGGAAGACATCTTGGCCGTTCACTTCTATTGGCTGAAGATAAGGCGTGACGTCGAGCGCTACGTTGCACGCTGCACACTGCACTACATGTCAAAAAGCTAAGTCACGACTTAATCCACATGGTTTATATATGCCTCTGCCTGTTCCTAGCACACCTTGGGAGGATATTTCTATGGACTTTGTTTTAGGACTGCCTAGAATAAAGAAGGGGAGGGATAGTATCTTTGTTGTCGTGGATAGATTTTCTAAAATGGCACATTTTATACCTTGTCAAAAAGAGCGATGATGCTACAAATGTTGGTGATTTGTTTTTCAGGGAAATCGTTCGACTACATGGAGTGCCGAATACGATTGTTTCAGATCGTGATATGAAGTTCTTAAGTCATTTTTGGAGATCTCTATGGATGAAATTGGGGACCAAGCTGCTGTTTTCTACTACATGTCATCCCCAAAACGATGGCCAAACCGAAGTTGTCAACTGCACATTATCCACTATGTTGCGGGCTATTTTGAAGAAGAATTTGAAGATGTGGGAAGAATGCTTGTCTCACGTGGAGTTTGCTTGCAACCGATCGCTGCATACAACTACAAAGATGTGTCCTTTTCAGGTAGTATATGAGTTTGTTCCTCGCGCTCCTATTGATTTATTACCTTTACCATCTTCGGAAAGGGTAAACATTGATGCTAAACGATGTGCTGAATTGATTCTTAAACTGCATGAAATAACTAAGGAGAATATAGAACGTATGAATGCAAAGTACAAGATTGCTGCTAATTAGGGTAGAAAAGAAATAATTTTTGAACCGGGCGATCTTGTTTGGTTACACTTGCGAAAAGAAAGGTTTCCAGACTTAAGAAAATCAAAGTTGATGCCTAGAGCTGATGGTCCTTTTCGAGTGTTAAAGAGAATTAACAATAATGCATACAAGCTTGACTTGCCTGCAGATTTCGGGGTTAGTCCCACCTTTAACATTGCAGATTTGAAGCCATATTTGGGTGAGGAAGATGAGCTTGAGTCGAGGATGACTCAAACGCAAGTAGGGGAGAATGATGAGGACATCACTTCTTCGGATACACGCACCAACCATAATCCTCTGCTTGTTACACAAGGACCAATAACGCGGAGCAAAGCCCGATTGTTGCATTGCCAGGTGAACTCGTTCCTAAGTTTATAGATATGTGGTTTTGAGAATGGTTTACTACCTAATAGTGATAATATTGTGCTTAGGAACCATGGAGAGGACCAGCAAGGAGCCCAAGTCGAGTTGGAGTCCGAGATGGATTCGAGTTTGAGTCCGGTTCGGCCATCTATGAGCAGCCTACCTTCAAACAACCATAACTCCCTCATACGAAGTCCGATTGGGACATTCTTATAGTCCACTGAGAAACCCACGACGAAAATTTTCCAATGGATCTAGCCCCACGTCCAAATTCCTTCTGGATCACCAGCAATTGACAAAACAATTTCTGATCAGATTCTTATTGGGCCTAGTTGGTGCTGCGTTACCTTTTTGGTTGGGTCAAGGCCCATGTATCGAGTTAGAGTCTGAGTTGGGAAAGAGTCCATGTTGGTTTCAGGTTTCCTTACCTGGTCACCGACCTCTTTTACCTCCTCTATATAATTTGGCCGAACCATTAGGGTTCTGCGGGTTTTGTTTAGTCATAGTCTTTCCTTCGTGAAGCTATTGAGATATTCTTCTTGGTCGGCTAGATCAACATCAATATCTGTATTCGGAACCCCAACTCTTTTTCGTGATTCAATCTATATTTGCAATTTTAGATTGCTTGTTTATCTTGTTCTTGCTTGTTCTTCGATTGCTTGCAGGAATAGATCTTCGTGATCAGGTCGATTGTGCTTCTAGTTCGGTCGATAACAATCTGAAGTTGGTTCAGTGATTGCTAGGGCGTATCAGTCGTGTACGGTTGGTAGCCGGATCGTGAGAGTCGTCTTCACAAATCGATAGTTGTTGTTCTCATTGAAAGATCGGACCACCCGCGTCACATCACTACGGGTCTTACTTGGCTCCGCGCTCAATCGCGGCGAAGGTTCTCCACCAAGATTTTGTATTGGTCCACAGTGGTCCATGATTCGTGATATCTTATCTCTGCATGCGAGGCCTGCCAGAAAATGGCAAAGGGCTCCAAACTGCCATCTGCGACGCTGCATACCATCCCCATCACTTGGCCCTTTTCGCGCTGGGGGATGGACCTCCTCGGTCCCTTCCCTCCAGCCCCAAGGGGCTACAAGTATGCGGTGGTCGCAGTGGATTATTTCTCCAAATGGGTGGAGGCTGAGCCCTTGGCCAGCATCACCTCCCGAGCGGTATAGCGGTTTTTCTGGAAGAATATCATATGTCGCTTTGGGGTCTCCCGAGAGATCACCGTCAACAATGGGACCCAATTCGACTCGGCATACTTCCGGAAGTTCGGCGAAGGCTTGGGGGCTACCCTCCACTTCGCCTCCGTAGCTTATCCTCAGAGCAATAGAGCCGTGGAAAGGGTCAACGGTGTGATCCTACAGGGATTATGCCGGCGACTCGAGCAGACTGCCTCTAGATGGGGCGCATGGGCGGAGGAGCTCCCAAGCATCCTCTGCTCCATGCGCACGACCCCGAGCCGAGCAACAGGGCGCACCCCCTTTTCGCTTGTGTACGGGGCTGAGGCAGTCCTCCCCTCGAAGATTGGTTTTTGGTCGCTGCGGGTCAAGTCCTTAGATAGAGCCACGGCCGCAATGTACCAAACCAACGAAGCAAACCAGCGACTGGAGGTCAACCTCGTCGAGTAAGAGTGCCACCAAGCGCTCCTCCGCCACGCCATCTACGAGCGCAAAATGGCATGAGCGTACAACCAATGCGTCTGCGCGAGAGCTTTCTACCTTGGAGACCTTGTCCTCAAGCGCGTGACTGACCCCCAAGCCCAGGGCAAACTCTCCCCCAAGTGGGAAGGCCCCTACAGGATCTCTACGATCCTGGGCTTGGGGGCTTATAAGCTCTCCAACCTTGACCACCAGGAGTTGAAGCATACTTGGAACCTAGACTTGCTTCGCAAGTTCTACATCTAGCCTCCGGGCTCACTCCCTCCCCTCAGAGATTGGTTTTCGGTCGCTGTGGGTCAAGCCCTTAGATAGAGCCACGGCCGCAGTGTACCAGACCAACAAAGCAAACCAGCGATTGGAGGTCAACCTCGACGAGGAAGAGCGCGACCAAGCACTCCTCCACCACGCCATCTACAAGCGCGAAATGGCACGCGAGTACAACCAACGCGTCCGCGCGAGAGCTTTCTGCCTTGGGGACCTTGTCCTCAAGCGCGTGATTGACCCCCAAGCCCAGGGAAAACTCTCCCCCAAGTGGGAAGGCCCCTACAGGATCTCTACGATCCTAGGCTCGGGGGCTTATAAGCTCTCCAACCTTGAAGACCAGGAGCTGAAGCATACTTGGAACCTAGACTTGCTTTGCAAGTTCTACATCTAGCCTCCGAGCTCACTCCCTCCCCTATCGCGACTTCGCGGGGGAGGCGTTGTATTCACTGTTCCCTTCCCTGTCGCGATTCTGCGGGGGAGGTGTTGTATCTATCTTCATTAATACAAATGGTTTTTTGTTCAACTTCGGAATTCTTGCAGATTCCTAACTTGCTGCCTCCAAGGCGATGCCCTCTGTGAGGATGCCCTCTCTGTGGGGATGCCCTCCCCGTGAGGATGTAGGCTTTCGCAGCCTAAAAGTCCCTACGACGGGAGCCCCGCTCCCGTAGGGTGGCTTACAGTAACCCCTCATGGACTAAGGGGGTAAGCGGCAACCCAGTTCTCATGAACTGCGGTAGCGAGTCAATTTGAGAGACTAGTCCCCCCTCAAACACTCAAGCCTGTTATCAGGCTCATCCTCCTCTGGGAGAGAGCTTCCACCTCAGTGGGCCATGGAATTTTCAGTTGTCTCGGAATTCTCGACCAGCTCCCTGTTCTCACGGCAACTGGGGGAATTTTTTACTGGGTCTCAGAATTTTTTGACCGGGAAGTTCTTAACCAACTCCTTGTTCTCGCGGCGACTGGGGGAATTTTTTACTGGGTCTCGGAATTTTTTGACCAGGAAGTTCTTAACCGGCTCCTCGTTCTCGCGGTGACTGGGGGAATTTTTTACTAGGTCTCGGAATTTTTTGACCAGGAAGTTCTTAACCGGCTCTTCGTTCTCACGACGACTGGGGGAATTTTTTATTGGGTCTCGGAATTTTTTGACCAGGAAGTTCTTAACCGGCTCCTCGTTCTCACGGCGACTGGGGGAACTTTTTACTAGGTCTTGGAATTTTTCGATCGGAAAACTCTCGACTGGCTCCCCGTTCTCACGGCGACCGGGCGAATTTCTTACCCGGCTTCGGAATTTTTTTTGACTGGGAAATTCCCTACCGGCTCCCCGTTCTCAGAGCGAGCGAAGGAACTTCTTACCAGGTTTCGGAACTTTTCGACCGAAAAAATCCACCACCATGCCAAATTTCTCGACCAGCTCCCGTTCTCACGGCGACTGGGGGACATTTTCGACGGCCCTGAAATTTTTCGACCAGGAAGTTCCACAGTCAGATCCCGAAATTTTCAACCAGGGGTTATTTGACCCCAGTACGTATCGACGTACAGGCTTTTCGTTCGTTACCCACAACGCACAGCGCCAGGCTGCACCCCGCTATTGGGGGGATTAACCCGGGCCCGGACAGGAGATAATAATTTTCAAAAAATTTTGAAGACAACCCTCAAGCAAATTCAAACAAGTCTTTATTGATTGAACATTGAACTGGGGGACACCCGCCCCCCCCCCCCCCCCAGTGGGCTAAGGTGTCCCTGGGACAACAATGTCCGGGCACATACAAGATACAACTCGGGGAGTTAGGCTCCTACAGAAAACTACCCCGGAGGACAACCCCCTTCGGTGAGCAACTACGCCTAATAATCCCGGAGGCCTTCCAAGAGCTCCCGGGAAAGGTCTTTGTACAAGGTTCTTATGCGCTGGAAGGCCCTCCGAAGTAGATCCTCCGGCCAGTACTCGTAACCAGCCGGGGGGAGTATCTGGAGCGGTGAGACCTTCCGGGACCCCGGCTTCGGTGGGGACAACTCGGCGCAACAATTGTCGAAGTTGTCTAAGTGTCACTCCGGGAGCCACCACAACCGAATTGGCTCCTGGAGGGCATCCCCCGCCGCGGGAGCAGCAAGAATCAACCCGGGGGCTAGCCCGCCGGCTGCTCCCCTGGCAGCGAGACTTAGAAAAATGGAGGCCGCTTGGGCACTCCCCGGGCTACATCTCCCGAAGACCACTCGGGCACTCCCCGGGCTACGCCTCCCGGAGGCCGCTCGGGCACTCTCCCGGCTACACCTCCCAGAGTGTGAAATCTCTCCGGGAGCAATATCTAGGGACACCTGCTTGCAAGCGGACAACACTTAGCAAAAAAGAGGTTTTCATTTCCATCAGTTAATCAGATTTACAAGTTTCCAGGGCTTCTTCTAAAGAAGCTACCAGGAGCAAAAAAGCCTAACAAGAAAAATCTAATCTAAGCGGGGGGAGCTCATACTTGCCCGTGCCCCCCCCCCCCCGGGGGGGGCCTTCACTGCAGCCGTTGCCTCCTACGCCGGGCACACGCCGCCCGGCTCCATCGCGCTGGTGATCCGGTCGAAGAGGGCCTCGGTGAACCCCTCGAGCTTCACCTACTAGGCCCCGAAGAAGTCGGGGAAGCTCCAGGGGACCAACTGCCCGATCACCCGGGCGCCTGCCCCACGGTACTCGACAAGAGCCACTGCCAGAGTGATGACCGGGATGGCGAGGCCTCGCGCCCGGACGTCCGCCGCCACCGAAATGAGGGAGACCTGCATATCGTGAAAATACATGGCCTACCTGATCGACGCAGGTGACAGGTCGAGACCCGCCCCCAGGTCGGGACCCGCCCCCGGCCCGAGCTCCTCCAGGGTGGAGCGAATCATCCTCCCCCCGGAGAGGACTGCCTGGGCGCCCGAGGCTTCGGCCTCCCGGACGACCCCCCCGCTCTGCCTGCAGCTCCCTCCAGAGCGGGGAGGCGGTGTCCTCAACGGTCATGAGTAGAGCTTGCACCATGGTGAGCTCCCCGAGCGCCCACTCCTTCTTGGCGTGCTCAGAGGCAAGCTCCCTGAGCGCCTTCTCCTTTCCGGAGCGCTCGGAGGTTGCCGCCTTGATGAGGACATCCTTAGCATGAGCAATCAATTAGAAGAACTCTACGCTCGACCAAAAAGGCTCAAGGCCACAGCACTGCACAAGGTCGCTGCCCATTGTCGGAAGCACATGGTCGCAGCCTGAGGACCAAATAGCCTGGCGACCAAGCGACAATTGGATGTTTATTTAGAGAATTCGACTAAGTACCAATTTCAGCAAAGATGTTCGAATCAGTCATATGAGTACTTGTTGGAAAGGTATTCGAAAGAGCTTTCCAACACATCAAGAATCATCAAAATCGGACGTCATATGAAACCAGGGGACCCAAAAGAATGTCAACTGCATGAGAGGAAAGAGTCTTGTTCGGATCCGTGAGAAATAGTTCCGGATTCCTTTTATCTCTTATATTATGTTAGGATTTTATTCTGTTTTGAATTAGATTAAGAATAGAATTCTAGTTTTAAACCTAATATCTTTGTAGACACCATCTGTCGACGATTCGGACTCGGGGTCCTTAGCCGAACTTATGCAAAATTTGTAGGTTGTGAAACCTTTCAGGGTGTCCCTCCGGGAAGGTATGATAAATTAAAGAGAATTGGAGCCCAGAGAGGTTTATACAGGTTCGGGCCCTCGAAGGTGGGAGTAATAGCCCTACATCCTGTTGGAATTTCACTATGTATGGTAAAAAGAGTTACAGAGTTATGGAAAAGATCTTCATAGGCGAAGATTTTACCTATGTGTTTGTACAAAACAATGCCTGGAAGGCTTGTGAAAGCTATCTAACTTAGACTACTATCTTCTGGTTACTTTGATTTGATGATATGATCATTTGGTTGTTCGATCGTTTGATTTGATCGATCATTTCCCCCTGTTTGATGCATTAGGCTATCCCTTTATACTGGTCGAAAGGGTGCCAAGTCGTAACGGCATCATACAGTTGCTTGGATGCAGTTTTGGCAACTTCCCCCAACTCCCACGCAGGTTTAATACGTGTTATTCATGGAATAACCGTACGTATTAACCTCCTGACGGTTGTCTCCATACGTAGAAGAATCTTCGGGATACACGGGATATCCTCGTCGTAGGGACAGAACAATCCCGCGTCCCCTGGTTGAAGGTGTTCTGATCGCGCATTGTTTGCTGACTGCGCACCAGCTGCAGCCTTCTGTTCGAGTATGGCATACGAACTCCTGATCGAGCACTAGCTACGGTCTGATCGTGTAAAGCCTACGACCACCTGATTGTGCTTCTCAGAGTAACTTGAGTTCGCATCACCAGGCGCTTGTCTGGTTCGAATCTGTCTTGAACCAGCCGTGCATTTATTTGAACTGGCTCGGGTATCAATCCTCGTCAGCTAGCCCCCAAATTTGAAGAGAATGAAGGGACGTGTTTGCTTCAAATTTCAAGACTTACATCAGATATTCAACCCGGCGCTTCAAATCCTCCGTCCACTTAGTGGCGCACTAAGTGTGGCGGTTGGTTCCCCGAGACGAACTCTGGGTAATACGTGACGGGTAATGATGGCGCCGTTGAAACGTTTTTTAACCCGAGGTAAAATTGTAAATGCTTTTAAAAACTCGAGGCGTTCGGAAACTGAACCGTCACCCCGGCGACTATAAATACCGAAGCCTTTGGACTTCAAAGCTCCACAATTTTTCTTCCCGGCTGAGTTTCTTCCAAAGCCATCTTCCCTTCCCTTCTCATACACTTCTCGATGGCAGACCAAAACATCATCGAGATTGAGAGTGATGAAGAAGAAGTTTTCGAGCAAGATTTACAGATGTCCAAAGATCAGTCTCCTTCAAGGAAGAAACCCAAGGTTGACGAGGGATCCTCCAGCAGAACAAAGGTGAAAGACGCATCATTGTTCTTTCTTCCTGCAGTTCCCATAGTTCTTCCTGTCCATGCACCTCGGCAGGTCGAACCTTCATCTCCACCTTTGGAGAGACGTTCTTCTCAGCTTTCTCCATTTCATCCCAATGATCCCCATTTTTGTTCGGGTGATCAACTTTCTGGTTGGAAAGCCATACATCCACGACCAGATGATCCTCAACTTGTGTTGGGGAAGCAATCTTCTGGTGGGAAGGTTGCACTTCCACCATATGATGATCCTCGACCTTTATCGGGTAATCTACTTTTTGGGGGAACTATATCAACCTGTCACTTGCGAGGACAGGTAATTATTTCTATCTCCCTTTGCTCATTGTTACAATTAGTGCAACTAACATTTGCAAATGTAGGAGATCGGAGCCCCGAGCTATCAGCCTGCTGAGATCCTGCCTCCCCCCCTCAGACAAACTCTCCAAGGGGAAAAAGTGGCTCTGGAGAATAAGACCGAAGATATGTCTTCGGCGATTCTGCATCTGGCAGAATGTTTTGAAAGATTCCGTGAAGAGGCGCACCAATTCCGTCGGAGAGGGATCACGCTCAGCAACAGCGAGAACTCTCCGATTTGATTAGGAATAATAGTGCGTCTCTTGTTAGGGATGATGTAGATAGGCTTAGAGTAGCTGCTAGTTCCCTGGGAGTCGTCAGTGTAGATCCTACTGACGACAACATGTCCCTAGGAGAACTTTGCAAACACCTCTCGGATCAGGTCGACGCTCTGGTCGCCGGCATCCCTTTTGTATATAAAGATTGTCAGAAATAAAGATTTCTTTTACCTTACATAACATGGAAACTCTTCATTATTTCTGTGTGAAAACATGGTCATAAGTAGTGTCTTTACGACCACTCGTACACAGATAAGTCTCAGCATTACGACCAGAAACGCGTTTAAAAATGTTATACCGCGAGCAGTGCTGATACCGCGATCAGACTTAAAGCCGCGGTTAGAAATGAAGTTCGATCTGGAAGATTACCGTGATCAAAACCAAAATTCGATCAGACCACCACTTCGACTAGAACTGGAATCCGATCAAAAACATAGTTTCGATAATACAACCATCTGATCGAAAAGCAACTGTATACCCGGCAGTTGAATCATAGAATATCTTTATGATCAACTCGTGAAAGTTTATAAGAAATATGAAGGAAAATGTCCTCCGAAAATCCTTTGTAAATCTTTTCACGTTTTTATGTGCATCTTTAACCCTCAAATCTGAGACAAAGAAGTTCTTTTGTTTCAGATTCGGTGCGGGGAACGCATAACGGGTTTACCAGAGAAAACATCCATTATGGGAAATGAATAGAATATTCAATGGAACGTTACCCTCAGTGGAGCGTCTCCTCGGGCCTATAAAAGGAGCAGGTAGTTTCTTGAGGAAGCCACGCACCCAGCCTCCAGCTTTAGAACTTCCGCCGCACAAAAACCCTCGTTCCTTGTCTTCCATTGCCTCCAAAGCCGCCAGCTTTCCCCCACAATCTCTTCCAAAAATGACATCTTGGAACCAATCGGTCCATCACACGGAGGAGAGCTTGATAGCACTGGAGAAGGAAGAGATTCTTCCCCCAAGATTGCTGATCAACTGGCAACCCGCGGGGAAGGATCAAGAAACCCCAATCGTTCAAGAGGGCGAGTTGGTGGTTTTCAAAGAATACTTGAGGTGCGGGTTCCAATTCCCTGAGAGTCGGTTCCTGAAGGGGATCTTGGAGCATTACGGGTTGGAGTTGGTGAATCTCCACACAAATGCGGTCCTGATTCTGGCGATCTTTCAGCACCTGTGCGAAGCCTTCGTCGGAGTGTATCCCAGCGTGGACCTCTTCCGACGCTTCTACTACTCGGCGTGGTCGAAGAGTGCCAACGCCGCCGGATGTATTTACTTCCTGATAAGGGAGAAGAAAGAGTATCCCTTCCCACCCCTGCGAGACTCCGTGCACGGGTGGTACCAGAAATGGTTCTACTTCACCCCTCCGTCCGAGAGCGGGTTGTGGTTTGTGAACTTGCGGCCAGAGAAGCCTAGCGAGTTGGATTCCCTCCCTGCTCTGAATGCAGAGCAGAAGAAACAAGCCGAGGTGATTCTTCACTTAGTCCAGCAGGGACTGATAGCTCGCGATGTCATTCACGACTTCGTGAAGAATCGGGTAAGCCCCCTGCGCGAAAGGGCTCATCCGGCTTGGGAAATACAGTCCATGGCGGACAGCACCTTGGACTATAACAATGGTATGTGACTTAGCCAACGAAGTCTTACATTTTTCTTTCATGTTTGCTAACTGGTCTGCTGGTGACACAGTTTTGCCTTCATCCAAAGTCGAGAAGTGGACGAACTACCTCCTCAGGGCATATAGTGTCGAAGTAGAGGGAACCAAGGGATCACCTTGCCCCCAAAGCTTGATTCATGCCGGCGACGACCTTAGACAGGAACGTTGCAAGGTATGTCATCTCTCGTTATGTTCTGTCTGTTAGTCATATGTATGTTTTGTGCTAACAAGAACACCGGGACGGCGTAGCTTTTGGGGAAATTCACCGAGGCAACATGTCCAGGTGAAGGCGCCGGTTTCCTGGGAAAACCGACAATGAAGAGAGTGAAGAAAGTCTCTTCAAGGCCTGGAGCGAGGGATCCTGCCCCCAAGAAATCCAAGAAACTTCTCGGGGAAGGTTCCTCGCATAGGACGCCTCCCACCGCGAAGAAGACTGCGGTAAGATATCATGTGCCTCCTTTTACCCCAGGTGCGAATTGGAATTACTCCTTCGTCGTACAGGGTGAAAGAAGCGAGGAGGAGGAAGACGACATTCCTCTGGTTCGCCGGAAGAGGACAGCGATCACTCCTCAAGCCGGCGAAGAGCTACCTCTGCCCGCAAAGACAGCTACTGCAGACCCCGCGGCCACCGAGAACCTGGTGGTCGCGGGTGAGACCTCTGCTCCTAAAGCCAGAGAGGCTTCAGGGTCTGTAACTTCTCCCTCCTTGGTCGAGGGGACGACCGCGGTAAGATTCCTCGCAGTCTTGAATTTACAATCTCATCCATATATGTGTTGAATGATCCACGCTTGTACAGGAAGGAGAAATTCCTCCTACGACTCTTGCAAGTCCTA
Organism: Pharus latifolius; assembly: GCA_019359835.1. NCBI lineage: Eukaryota > Viridiplantae > Streptophyta > Magnoliopsida > Poales > Poaceae > Pharus > Pharus latifolius. The sequence continues at coordinate 54,750,340 of CM033324.1, read as the reverse complement.
GGGGAGCGAATACTCCGCCCCTGGCGACAGGGGTGGAAACAACGGAGCAAGATCCCGCGACCACTTCCAACCTCAGGGTCGCGGACGAAGTGCCAGCACCGGTGGTTCATGAGATACCCAGACCATCGGGTGCATCCCTGCCAACCGAGCAGGTTACCCCGGTAAGGGTTCTTTGCATTCAGATCTTCATCATTCCTCATGTATATGCTTACAGGCTGATTTACATAGGGAGAAAATGAGAAGGTCTTGTTCACCAAGAGAAAGACCAGAACAGACAATGATTGTCCTCTTTCTCTTGGGGAACCATCTTCGAAGTCCCAGAAGCTGATGGGATTTCAGTTAAGGTAAGAATTCCCTTTTGTTTATATTAGATCAGGTTGTAGCAACCATCCATAAAGCTGACGATTTCTTTTCCCGCTTAGGCGTAGAGATTCAGCACCAAACCCTCCAATAGCCTCAGCGAGGGTCGAAGTTCCTGCTGGTGCTGAAGCCTCCGGTGAAGAAAGCTCTGTCCCTCCGATCCAGGAAGTCGTCCGGGCGGTTAGGGACGAGTTTGACATGGAGGCCCAATCGCAGGTGTTAAAGACTGCGACCGAGGCTCAGCAGGGACATTCATCTACTGCTCTGATCGGGGATAAGGCGAGTCCATCGACTCGTCCTCCAATCATCCCGAAGGACAAATTGCTTCAGGAATACACTGAGGTATGTCGAACACCCCTCACAGTATCTGAGTTTTGCATAAAGCACTCAAATTTTGCAACTAACTTCCCTCTATGCCATAGGAACTGACCCGTATGGCGACCAGATCGATGGCTATGGCAAATAGCATTGAGGCCATACAAGAGGAAAAGAATCGCTTGCAGGAGTAAGAAAAAAGCGCTTTAGTTTGCCTGAATACAAACTTGTTATGACAATGGTTTTTTTTTTTTTGCAAGGAGAACACCTTCCTGAAGAAGGGCCTTGTCGATCGGGAAAATGATGAGCTCAAGGCGGCCACCATAATTTCACATCTAGAGGCCGAGCTCAAAGAACTGCGATCACAGCTCTCATGTAAGTCAACTTCCGACCAGAACGAATTAACTTTGTTCTTGGACTGTTTATAACGACCTTCCTACTGTAGCGCGAGCAGATCAAATAAACCAGCTTGGTCAAGAGAAGGTAGACCTCCAGATGACCATCCACTCAGTCCGCAGGGAGAACAAAGACTTGAGCATATCCATCTTCGAAAAGTTGAAGATGGTAGCCGGTCTTCTAAGGGCTGATGTGGTCGAAACCACATCAGACGACCTTAGCCCCAGCGATTGGTCCAGATTGGTCGTAGCCCAAGCGGAATCACTCCTCGAGTATCTTCCTAAAGATACTAGGCGACAACAAGAGGCGATCAGAACCAGAGTCCGATCAACAGCCTCCGCCATTCTCTGCCGGTTTCGTCTCCACCATGGCCCAGATCTGGATCTAAATCCACTGGTAGGAGAGGTAAAGATCGAGAGTGTAGACCAACTTGAGGCTATCATGGAGGAAATTAGACCTCTCGTAGACAAACTCTTGATCGAGCTCAGAATTATGGAAACTTTGTACCTGTACAGATACAATTTATAGAATGCAATGCATGCAATTTTTTGGTTTTATTTCGAAAGAAAGCACTTTTTGTTGTTTCATATTATAACCATATTCCCCTAGCCCCTGCCTGTGATTATATATACTGGAGACTTAGTATTATAAGCACAGGAAAAATATGGGTGTAACGACTAGGGACATTCGACCAGGCCAGCAATTATACTCGATGCAATGCCTAACCTTGATGCAAACTGACAACCATTCAGGTGACCAAGGACATGCCAGCAAGCCCCGTGTGCGTTGAGAAATGGCTTATTGAGGAGTGTCTTGTCTGGAAGTGGTCATGAGATCGGCCAGCGAATCCAATTAGGGCATTGTGGCGATATAATTACCGGTGACCAGCCCCCAAGCCAAAGTCGTAACACGTGGGCATAAAAGGAAATATTTGACATACGAAACAACAAAAAATGCGCTCATTTTATTAAATCATGCTAATTGAAAAGGAAAAGGGATTTGGATACTTACACGTAAAACTTGCGTAGTTGATCGATGTTCCAGGTATTGGACAATATTCGACCATCCTCCATCGCTAACTGAGCTGATCCTGGTCGCGGCACCTAAACAACAGTATAGGGGCCTTCCCACTTCATGGAGAATTTGTTGCGATTGGATTGGTCTTGTATTTTACGTAAAACCAGATCACCCACGTGAAGACTACGTGGTCGCACCCTTTTATTATGGTACTTGTGCAAAACTTGCAAGTATACCGCGGACTTGATCAAAGTGCGATCACGCTTTTCTTCCAGGAGGATGAGGTCTTGTGATCGCTGTTTGGCCTGATCAACTCGTTCAAATTGATCTGTTCGAACAGATCCAATACTAACTTCCATAGGCAATACGGCCTCAGCCCCATAGACCAGATGGAAGGGCGTCTCACCAGTGGCTCGACTAGAAGTAGTTCGTAGTGCCCATAGAACGGTGTAGAGCTCGTCTGCCCAAGCCCCCGAGCAAGTCTTAAGGTGATTGAAAACACGTTTCTTGATACCTTGCAGTATCTGCCCGTTGGCACGTTCCATGGCACCATTGCTCTGTGGATGAGCCACAGAAGCAAAGCACACCTTGGTTCCAACCTGATCGCAGTAATCCAGAAAAAGACCACTAGCGAACTGAGAACCATTATCCGTAATGAGATGATTTGGAACACCGAATCAAGAAACAATGTTCTTATGGAAGAACTTCTGTGCTGCAGCAGCGATTACATTGCGTACCGGTTCGGCCTCAATCCACTTTGTAAATGTGTCAATAGCTACGAACAGGAACTTGTATCCATTGACCGCTTGTGGCATAGGACCGACAATATCCATTTCCCAAACCGTGAAAGGCCATGCAAGGGGAATGGTTTGCAACGCATAGGCAAGTTGGTGAACCTGTCTCGCATGAAACTAACACTGAGGACACATCTTGACCATATTCTTGGCATCATCGAGTGCCGAAGGCCAGTAGAATCCTTGTCGAAAAGTTTTTCCGACCAGTGTACTATATGACGCGTGCGCACCGCATACACCGTCATGTATTTCTCTCAAGAGGGATTTACCTTCCTCCTGAGATATGCAGCGCATGAATACTCCCTGAGTACCCTTTCTATACAAAACTCCTTCTATGAGTTTGTATAAACGCGCTTTTCGAATCAACCGATCACTTTCAGTTTCATCCTCGGACAAGATCCCATGTTCAAGATAGACTCTCAATGGATGAGTCCAATCCTGTTCCTGACCGAGGTTGGTAACGCAGACTGTTATCGGATCATCCTCGACCAAAGTCATAATCGAAGGATCTTCCAAGTGTTCGATGAACACTCCTGCCGGAGCGGATGTGCGTGAGACCCAATTTTGGATAATTGGTCTGCGAGAATGTTGTCCTTTCGCGGGATGTATTGGACTTCGAAATGACTGAAGTGTTTTTCCAATCTCCTCACTTCCCCCAGGTAATGAGCCATTGTCTCATCGGAGGTGTTGTACTCCTTGTTTACCTGGTTTACAACCAGCTGTGAGTCTCCCCTCACCACTAATCAACGGACTCCGAGGAATTTTGCTGTCCGGAGCCCTGCAAGAAGACCTTCATACTCTGCTGCGTTATTGGTCGCAACAAAGTGTAGTTGAAAGAAAAACTTAAGCTGTTCGCCCTGAGGCGTAACTAAGACCACTCCAGCCCCCGAGTGTTGAAAACTATGAGAGCCGTCGAAGTACATTGTCCAGTGATCGGGGCATTCCAATTCCTCGGGTACCCGCACGGGTGGCTCAGGATTGGTCCATTCGACCACAAAGTCGGCCAAGACCTGAGACTTAACCGCAGTGCGGGGCGTGAAATGGATATCGAAGGCACCGAGCTGACAGCCCATTTTGCTATCCGACCATATTTCTCCGGATTGCGGACAATATCCCCCAATGGAAAAGAGGAGGGTACTGTGATCTTATGTGCTTAGAAGTAATGTCGTAGCTTACGAAAAGCCATCAGTAGTGCGTAAAGTATCTTCTGGACCTCAGGGTATTGCTCCTTAGGGCCATGAAGTACCTCGCTTACATAGTAGACGGGTCTGTGTATTCCTTCTCTATCCGCGATCAGGACAGCACTGACCGCGTGCGGTGTAGCCGCCAAATAGAGAAGTAATGGTTCTCCTTTGTCGGGAGATACCAAGACTGGTGGACTGGATAAATATGCCTTCACCTCCTGAAACGCTTTTTCGGCCTCATCGGACCATGCGAAATTGTGGTGTTTGCACAGGGCTTTGAAGAAAGGTAGTCCCCTCTCGCCTAGTCGCGCTATGAACCGACTTAAGGCCGCCATGCGACCTGCCAGGCGTTGAACATCTTTCATGGTCGAGGGAGACCTCATCTATTCGATAGCCCTGATTTTTTCAGGATTGACTTCAATGCCTCTGGAACAAACAAGAAAACCCAGAAGTTTTCCTGAAGAAACCCTGAAAGAACATTTCTCCGAGTTCAATTTTATTCCAAAGCGGTTCAAATTACAGAAGGTTTCAGCGAGATCGTCCAAATGAGACAATCTCTTAGTGCTTTTTACAACCAAGTCATCTATATATGCTTCGAGATTACACTCTATCTGGAAAGAAAGGTTTTTTGCATCAAGTGCTGGTACATGGAACCTGCGTTCTTGAGACCGAACGGCATTCTGACGTAGCAGTAGGTGCCGAACGGGGTGATGAAGGTAGTCTTCTCTTCATCTTCTTCTGCCATGCTAATTTGATGATATCCCGAGTAAGCATCCAGGAAACTCATCAGTTCGCAGCTCGCGGTTGAGTCGACCAGCTGGTCAATGCGGGGAAGGGGAAAGTCGTCCTTCGGATAGGCACTGTTGAGGCTGGTGTAATTGACGCACATGCGCCACTTACCATTTGACTTGCAGACCATGACCGGATTTGCAAGCCATTCCGGGTGATCGACCTCGCGAATAAACCCGGCCTTTAGGAGCTTGTCCAACTCCTCTCGGATGGCCTCCTGCCGGTCAACAGCAAAACGCCTGAGCTTTTGCTTTATTGGTCGATGTCCAGGTCGAATTGCTAACCTGTGCTCGATTACCTCCCTTGGGACACCGGGCATGTCGGATGGTTTCCACACAAACACATCTGCGTTAGCCCGGAGGAAAGTAATGAGCTCGAGTTCCTATTTGTCATCCAGGCCTGATCCGACCCGAATTGTCTTGGATGGATCATTTGGGTATAAAGGAACTAGTTTGAGTTTCTCATATGGTCGAGGAGCAGCCTTGATCGCGTCAGCGGTCACTGTGGCGACTTGAGCGTCCCGGAGGGGAAGTTGGTCCACCATCTCCAAAGATAGACAGTCACACGTCAGTGCTACGTTGCGACTGCCTCGGATCGAGATGACACCTTTGGGGCCAGGCAACTTGCCACACTGATAAGCATAGTGCGTTGCCATCATGAACTTAGCAAGAGTTGGCCTGCCAAAGATTGCATTGTAAGCCGAATCACAATCAATTACATCAAAAGTAACCAATTCTGTTCGGAAGTTATCTGGTTCTCCCAGCGTGACCGGGAGGACCACCTGTCCCAATGGCATCATGGAGGGACCAGGAATTATCCCATAAAACGGATGGATTATGGGCTTAATTTTTGAACGAGGAATTTGCATCTCGTCGAGTGCCTTGACCAATAGAATGTCCAAGGAGCTTCCTCCATCGATCAGAACCCTTTCAACTCTCGCATTACTGATAATAGGGGTAATGACTAGAGGAAGCCTCAATGGTCAAGTAAGCCCCGAAGGACAGTTAGAGCGATCAAACGTCAAAGGTGTATCTAAACAACGGGGGTATTGAGGTTCACCAAGGGATGTCTCCGTTTGGTTAACCTCTCGATAAAAGGCTTTAAACTGCCTTTTGGAAACAAAAGAGGAGGAACCTCCGAAAATGACATTAACATGATTATGAGGTACCTGATAAGACATCTCTTCATCGCCGTCGGCGTCTCTTAACCCACATGCTTGCTCCTTAGTTGGTAAGGTCGGCATCGGCCCAACCCCTTGGTAGAAGTCGTCTAACTGCTTCAACCAACTCCTGCAGTTCTTGAGGTCGTGGCCTGCGGAGTTGTGGAGCGGACACCATTTCTTGCCTTCCTGCGGGTTAGTCGACTTCTCTGGCTGGTCGGCACTACAACCACCAGAAGCAGTTTTATTTTTAAACGAAGGCTTGTTACATTTGGTCGAAGGAGGCTTCTCTGCAACTGCGACCTTGCGGTACTGTCCAGAGCGATTCCTTTTTGACTTCTTCGACTTCCCGCCTGATGAAGATTCCGGCTTCTTGCTTGAATCTTCCTTCCTAGTGTCATTGAGACCTGGTTGAGGTGGTAGGTTACCTTTATCGACCATCCAGTTCCATTCGACAGCCTCGGCTGCGTCAGAATATCGATCAGCCATATCAAAGAGATCGACTACTGATCGAGGAGGATGGATGAGCAAGTCTTCGGTGAATTTTCCATATCGAACAGCATGTTTAAATGCCCTAATAACGGAGCTATCAGATATGTTCGGGATGGTATTCCTCACCCCGACAAATCTCTTGACAAACTGATGAAGGGTTTCGGTCGAAGTTTGCCGTAGTCGATGAAGGTCATCCTCTTTACCCGGCTTCTGATAACAATTTTGGAAATTGCTAAGGATAGCATCACACAGCATTTCCCAGTTATAGATCGAACCTTCGGGTTGGTTAAACAATCAGGTTCTTGCCGTTCCTTCGAGGACTGTTGGCAGGTAGTTGGCCATGACTCGGTCATCGCCTCCTGCCGCTTGGATGGCAATAATGTAGATTTGAAGGAACTCGGATGGATTCGGAGTTCCATCGAACCTCTCTATGGCCCCTGGTCTAAACTTGTCTGGCCAAACGACCGCACGAAGGTCGGGAGAGAAAGCTTTACAACCAACGTAGGGACCGTGAACTGTCCTATGGCTTTCGATCGGATCGCGGGTGACCTCACGCAATGGAGAAGCCACTCGTGTTCCGAAACGAGAGTGGACAGGGACTCGATCCCTATCACGAGAATCCTGCGCCCGCCTGGACTTGTCCTGGCGGGATGGTAGAGGTGGTGGGTGACTCCGTCAACCAGAACCAGAGTGAGAATGCTCTCGGTTGCGGGAACGTGTCACCGACCGAGAAGAGGCCGTAGGGGTCACCTCAGATGTGACCTCATCCAACCTCTCCGCCAGGATTCTGGTGAAGGCCGATTTCTACGCATTCGTGACCGTAGGAGGAAAATTACGCATGACCTCGGTGATAGATCAGAGCCGGCCATGCGTACTTCTCCTAGGGACAACAGGTGTCACCGTTTCTTCGTCCACCGGGAAATGCTCCGGAGGCAAAGAGGGTGTCTGGTCGCGTTTGCGACCACGTAATCATCGGGAAGAACTCGAAGCAGCATCGTAATGAGCCTGCGCATGTTGAAGAGCCTATAGGGCAGTTCTACGTAGTTCGTTGTCTTGTTGCTCGAGATCTTGATCATCCTTTTGTTTGTGTTCCTGTTCTTCCCTAGCAGCCTGTTGACCAGGAGTTTCCTCTGATAAAGCAGCGAACTGTCTAGGGAGAGAGGTCACCGAGGGAGAAAACATCTCGGTTTGTTCCGAGTTAGACTCGAAATCAAAAAGACGATGGAGGTTATCAGGATCAAACCTCTCAGGGCTGATTTCCTGGTCGACATCATCCTTCCCCTCAGCAGGGTCGTATGATGGACTGGATTCACCTTCTAACGCATTAAGAACCTCAGTGGGCTCTGACCTTGCATTAGTCGCCTCCTGATCGATGGACATGACCTAGAGAGTTGATTCGACCTCTGGGAGATTCTCGCCTCTGGTTTCCTCCATCGGGACAGGATCACTCGGAGAAGGCATCGGAATCTGAGCATAATCCTCGAGATCAAAATCGTTCTCAGAATCATATGCTCCAGCCATGATTCAGCGAACCTCCGGATGAAAATTAGAACGCCTTGAGAAAGGTCCCACGGTGGGCGCCAGCTGTCGACGATTCAGACTCGGGGTCCTTAGCCGAACTTATGCAGAATTTGTAGGTTGTGAGACCTTTCAGGGTGTCCCTCTGGGAAGGTATGATGAATCAAAGAGAACTGGAGCACAGAGAGGTTTATACAGGTTCGGGCCCTCGAAGGTGGGAGTAATAGCCCTACGTCCTGTTGGAATTTCACTATGTATGGTAAAAAGAGTTACAGAGTTATGGAAAAGATCTTCATAGGCGAAGATTTTTCCTATGTGTTTGTACACAACAATGCCTGGAAGGCTTGTGAAAGCTATCTAACTTAGACTACTGTCTTCTGGTTACTTTGATTTGATGATCTGATCATCTGGTTGTTCAATAGTTTGATTTGATCGATCGTTTCCCCTATTTGATGCATTAGGCTATCCCTTTATACTGGTCGAAAGGGTGCCAAGTCGTAACGGCGTCATACAGTTGCTTGGATGCAGTTTCGGCAACTGCCCCCAACTCCCACGCAGGTTTAACACGTGTTATTCATGGAATAACCGTACATATTAACCTCCTGACGGTTGTCTCCATACGTGGAAGAATCTTCGGGATACACAGGATATCCTTGTCGTAGGGACAGAACAATCCCGCGTCCCCTGGTTGAAGCTGTTCTGACCGCGCACCAGCTGCAGCCTTCTATTCGCGTATGGCATACGAACTCCTGATCGCGCACTAGCTACGGTCTGATCATGTAAAACTTGTGACCACCTGATTGTGCTTCTTGGAGTACCTTGAGTTCGCATCACCAGACGCTTGTCTAGTTCGAATCTATCCTGAACCAGTCGTGCATTTATTTGAACTGGCTCGGGTATCAATCCTCGTCACCATCATCTATAAAAGAGAAAGCATGGTCTTAGTTTTAGGTAGACTTTGTTGATATACAGATTGTGTGCTCGTGCCTTTGCGGACTTGTACAATTCGGAGTCTCAATGTTCAACTCATAATTCAGATTATTGAGTATTATCATTCTGCTGTTGCTCTTGCTTTTCTTATGGATTTTCTTGAGTTGTTCTTCGTGAAAAGGTCAATCTAGCTTAGCTCGGTTGATAACCAATTGAGGAGTGGTTTAGCAATTGTGAGGTTGCTGGTCGCGTGTTGGATCGTGGTTAGCCGCCCCTTCGTCAAGGTCACAACTCGCATTTATTCACGGATTGCTCCTACGACAGAAGATTGGGACCAAACTACATGCACGCATCTTAAGGTGAGGCGTGTGCATATCACGCCTCCTTGGCGGCCCAAAGGCGAGCGGCGAATTGCGCCCAGAGGCCCCAGGCCAATGCCACCATCTAAAGAGGGAAACGATTAGAAAGCGGAGGCAAATGCGAAACAAAGATTATGGGAAGTGACTTACCTGGAGTCCGGAGGAGATCACCTCCTCGATGTCTCCCGCGTCACCCCCCGGGTCACTCCCCTGGGAGACCTCACCGCCCAGCAAGGCTCCCTCCTCCGGGGTCTCGCCATCAGAGGAGCCGAACGTCAAGTCCATCGGTGGGGCCAAGACCCCGGGACCAACGAAGAGACCCCTGCCCCTCCCCAGCGGAGGGGGAGCCGCCACCACCGGCCAGGCCACCAAGGGGCCTACCTCCGGGGCCAAGATCGAGGCTATCGGCAAGCCCCTCGGCATTTTGAATCGGACGGTGACTCGCCCGACAACGGCCCTGGTTGGGTCCCCGCAGAAGCTGGGGCGGGAAAGGACTCGGAACGTACATCTCCGAGTTGGAGTCCTAGCCCTCCCCGGCCAACGTTGGCCCAACTCAGCCGCCGGAGGGCCCGAAGGGACCCGCCCCCAAGGGCGTACCGACCTCGCGGGGAGTGACTGGTGGCCTCGCCAGGCCAGCACCCGGTGTGCTCGCCGGTGTCGCGACTGGAGTCCCCGCAGGCGAAGCCGGAGGTGACACCCGGGCTCCCACGGGGCTCCCCTGCGCCCAGGCCTTCACAGGGCTCCTTTGAGCCCGAGGCTTCGCGGGGCTCTTTTGCTCCCGAGGGCGCTTCAAGGGCCCCCTAGCCAATTCCTTCCCCCGCTTGTGTGAAGTGGGGGTGGGGAGAGGCACCCCGGCTGGGAGCCTTAGCCCGAACGCCTCCACCATGACGTTTCGGGGAGGGCCCTCCCCAATGACGCACATGACCCGCTTGTGCTCGTCTCTGTAGTATCGCCTGAGGAGAATCACCGCGATCTCTCGGGACCGGTCGTAGGACCGGACTGCAAGAAGAAAATAAGAGTTAGAAAGTGCCTTCCTTCGGAAGAACGAGTCCAGGGACTTATGTTCCGCCACCGCCATCTGGGGCGGCCGATGCTCTGTGAACACCTCTTCCCCGGTGGGGGTTGAAGGGCGCCACCCAAAGAAGCGCCATCTCCTCCGCGAGATCCTGCATGGACCTCCAGAACTGTGCCTCCGCCATCATGGTGAGGAGGTCCATCTCTCGCTCAGTCCACTCGGGGGTGATCAGGCCGCCCGACCGGCAGTACCAAGAAGGCTCTGGGGAATACATTACCTCCGGGTCACCCACCTGGAGGTAAAACCACCGCCGGAGCCAATCTCCCTAGTGGTCCCTGGAGGCCTGCACCGGGTACTCGTCGGTGCGGCCCAGCATCAGCTGGACCATGATCGAGCCGAAGGCCGACTTGGGTCTGCCCTTCATCACTAGTGGGCCCCCGTCGAGGGCTCGTAGAAGTACCAGAGGAGCCGAAGGGTTGGCTCCTCCCCGGTGGCCGTCTCACACAACCACACAAACAACCCCATCCGAACAAGGGTGTTTGGGGTGAGGTGGTTGAGTGAGAGACCGTACAGCTGTAGGAATTCCCAGAGTAATGGGTGCACCGGGAGCCGGAGGCCCACCTCCACGAAGGCCTCGAAGGCTACCACCTCCCCCTCCCAGGGGCTCGGCACCAGCTCCTCCAGCCTGGAGACCCTGATGTCCCCGGCCGCGAAGAACTTCCGCTCCAAGAAGACCTCGAGGTCCTTGGAGGAGAACTCGGTGGTCTCGAGGAAGTTGGAGGTCACCTCCTCCGAGGGTAGCTCGGACGCCTTGGTGTAGCTCTTCGGCGCCATCAGGATGGAAAGAGCCCGGTAGGCTGAAGAAGCTACCGGAAGTCAAGTCACTGGGAGCCAAGCTACCGGAAATCAAGTCACTGGGAGCCAAGCTACTAGAAATCAAGTCACCGGGTAATCAAGCTACCAGGAGAGAAAAGTTTGTTGGCTGGGGTGGAGTGTCCTAGACCAGAGGGCCCCCCGCCTATTTATAAACGACGGAGGGGACCCCGGATGGGCGCCACGTGTCCCCAGGCCCATCTGGGCCATTAATTAAAACCATTGCATAGATATCAAAGAATCGCGTGAAGATCACCGCACTGGAAGGCGTGCGCGAATCGAGGGTTCATGCAAGAAAACGGCCCAGGAGCCAAAGGGTCGTGCGCGGCCCGAGGCACATTTCGGAAGGTGAAACATCGCCTGGAGCAAGTCCTACACATACCCTCCGGGGCCACTTGTGTCCCCGGGGGTCTGGGGGGCTGCTATTGGGGGAACTTCCAGACACTTACCGGGGAAAGTCCCAGAGGCCTCCAGCTCGGATGGCTCCCGTGGAAAATCCCGGAGGGCTACCGGCGAAAGTCCCGGAGGCCTCCCGTGGAAAATCCCAAAGGGCTACCAGGCAAAGTCCCGAATGCCTCCCATGGATAATCCCGGAGGGCTACCGGGGAAAGTCCCGGATGCCTCCCGTGACAAACCCCGGACGCCTCCGGTGAAACATCACAAAGGCCTACCAGGAAAAGCCACGGAGGCCTCCCGTAGAAGACCACGCGCATCTCTCCGAGCCCCGGATGCCTCCCATGAAATGTCACGGAGGCCTCCCGGGAAATACCACAGAGGTCTCCAGTGTAAGGTCACGTGCGGATGACGTCAAGGGTGACTCGGGAACTAGCGAGGACACTTGTCAAGCATCCAAGCCCTTCGGTCGGTGAAATGGCATCAACGCCCCTCAATCCGACGGCCGTAGCTAGGGCTTTTCCATCTTTTTTCTTCTTTTGGGGCCTATATATACCCCCTTGTATCCCATTTGTAGGAAGGTCCAATTCATTTTTACACACATACAACATGCTCCTTTGGAGATCGCTCTCCCCGAGAGAGCACCTCCCCAGTGGACTCACATCCGGAGGGTGCCGACAGGACTAGGGCCCCCATAGGGGCCCGAACCTGTATAAAAATTATCGTGTCAATCTCTGTATTGCCCAGCGGGAGGTGACCGGTCACTCGGTCAGCTCACGCTGCTGTTCTCGTGTGGAACACTTCCATAAAATCTGCCGATGATATATTTTATACCATGACAGATAGGTTTTAATCTGACAGTCTGATTGATCTCAAATTTTGATGAACAATCGAGGATCTGTCCAGAAACTATTCCTCCAAGTTTCAAGATGATCAGAGGACAAGAAGATCATTAAGACCATGTAAACATTTTATGTCTCGTTCAATTCCATCTTGACGTACGAGCAATGCAATGAAAATAGTTTCTAATCCGATGGTCCGATTGATATCAAATATTGATGAACAATTGAGGACTTGTCCATAAACTATTCCTCCAATTTTCACCTCGATCAGAGGGCAAGAAAATCATCAAGACCATTGCAAACAGCTCTGTCTCGCTGAATTATAGCTTGATGTAAGAGCAATACAATGAAGATAGTTTCTAATCCGATGGTCCGATTAATCTCAAATTTTCATGAACAATTGAGGACCTGTCCAGAAACTATTCCTCCAAGTTTTACTTCGATCAGAGGGCAAGAAGATCAACAAGACCATTGCAAATAGCTCTATCTCGCTGAATTCCAGCTTGACGTACGAGCAATGTAATGATGATAGTTTCTAATCCGACGGTCCGATTGATCTCAAATTTTGATGAAAAATTTAGGACCTGTCCAGAAACTATTCCACTAAGTTTCACCTCGATTAGAGGGCAAGAAGATCATTAAGACCATTGCAAACAGCTCTATCTCGCTGAATTTCAACTTGACGTATGAGCAATGAAATGAAGATAGTTTCTAATCCGACTGTCCGATTGATATCAAATTTTGATGAACAATTGAGGACCTATCCAGAAACTATTCCTCCAAGTTTAACCTCAATCAGAGGGCAAGAAGATCATCAAGACCATTGCAAGCAGCTGTCTCTCTGAATTCCAGCTTGACGTGCGAGCAATGCAATGAAAATAGTTTCTAATCCAACGGTCGGATCGATCTCAAATTTTGATGAACAATTGGGGATCTTTCCAGAAACTATTCCTCCAAGTTTTACCTTGATCAGAGGACAAGAAGATCATCAAGACCATTGCAAACTACTCTGTCTCGCTGAATTCCAGCTTGACATACGAGTGAAGCAATGAAGATAGTTTCTAATCCGATGGTCTGATTGATCTTAAATTTTGATGAACAATAAAATATTTGTCCAGAAACTTTTCCTCGAAGTTTTAAGCAAATCAGAGGCTAGAAAAGCTCTCATCTGGTTAGTCGAAGGAGAGCTAATGTCCAATCATGTTTAAAGATGACAAATCAAGTCAAGATATTACTAAGTTCTTGATGGATATTCTAATAGGCCGCCTATCATGCAATGTATACTTACTATAGCTAAGTCAAAAGTGTTATCACAAGTCATTCCATCCATATTTCCATGTTGTTGGGTCTTGATGAGGCAAAGACAACATGCTTTTTTTCCGTGACTAATGAAGCCGGACTCCATTCATGTCGAGTACTGATGAGGCGAAGGCATCAGTTTGTTCGTGATCGACGAGGCCGAACAACCCCCTGGCCGAGCACCAACGAGGAGAAGGCCACATTTATTTGTGATAGCACCATAGACTGACGAGGCTATGGGTTTGCATATTTGCATGCATGGGCATCCGCATTGCATTCATTTATCAAGGGCAAAGTTATTTTGAGGCATGAAGACGACGACCATTAGCACAGCTTAATCAAAGATTTTCTGTAGACTTGTTCCGCAGATGTAATTAACCAGGAGCTTTTTAAAAGACCTGAGGAACCATAAACCATACAGTCCCCTGAAGCCAAGATGTGCTTTCCTTTTGCGCAATGAGAGCCTGTAAATCCCAAAGGGACTTGTAACTTGTAATTTTTTTCAGAATTAATAAAGTACAGTGTTTTCTAAGATTGTGCACTCTCCACCCTTTATTTGTATGCTTATGTATACTGGAATGACCACAACACGAAAAAGGGGCCAATTTCCCGGAAGAGGGATCTCGGAGAAACAAAATGGCATGCCTGGTGGGACATGGTTCTCCTCTCATCTTTGTTGTGCTCCGATGATCGTTTGACTCACTTCTGCATGCCCTCTATCTTCCATCCTTCATGCATATGGCTGCTCGTCTATGGAGTGCCTGCATAGTACATGCGATGATGCATAAGTTGATTAAGGAACCCTTTTTGCAGGTGAGTTATTCCTCAACAAACTTGCTCACACAGACGAGGAAGTTCTGATGGTTCAGTTTGGGACATTGCCCCTGGTGGCAATCTTCAAGTACAGCCACATGACCTACTTCCACCAGACTCAAGAGGCTATGAAGTTCCTCGTGACATGTCAAAGAAAGCACATAAACGTGCTTCTACTAAAGCCAAGAAGGAGTGTCGCACCTTGATGGTAGAGGCACAGAACCTCTTGAAGAGTTCTGTTGTTGCTAACATTCAAGGCAACATTCAAGCTGCTCAATGGCTTCGTCAGCAAGCCACCAACAGGCAGCATCATGCCACTTCTCTTTGTGTGGATGCTCTGCTCATCAGTCCTGCACTGCCTACTCCAGGAGTGCAACGTGCTGAGGTTGAGTTGTTCAATGCACTGGAGAATGCCTCCTATACTCTACGGAGGCAGATGTCATTTGCTCACCGTGCCTTCAATCCTAACAGGCTACGCAATCTCAGAATGAAGTACCGCAAGGTGAGTGCCTTACAGGAGTAACTTGGTGCCCGCATCTCCCGTGTTGCTATTCCCGAAGAGGACTGGTCACTCGAAGTGAGTGATCTCATTGATAGGACTTGTCGCTATCCCTACATAGTGATGCCGCCCTATGACTTGTTCTTTGATGAATGGGTAGTTCGGAATGGCAAGATCAAGGACTTACTGATACTTGCCATCATAAGGGAATTCTGGAGGCACCGTTCGACTAAGCGATCAAAAATGCCTAGTCCGATGGGTTCCTTCACCCTTGAAGTTAACCTAATTGGTTGGGAGTCATGCTTCCATGTTTCTACAAAAGCCAGCACATCCAGTATCGATAACAAGTTCGCAGTGTTGCCAAATGAACTACCCGCTCCCGGTGCTGATTGATAAGTGCTAACTTGGTAGCCTTTTTACCCTAGGTTTAGTATTAAGAACATGCAAAATCATTCTTAAAACTCCCTTTATGTGACATTTTACACATAAAATTTGATTGCTTTTACAAATTGCTTTCACAGTTGTGTTCATCCTGTTTCAGGAATCAAACATGCCAAATTGGAGAGAATTTTGACCACACTTGGACCTAATTTGACCAAGAAAACCAAAACTGGAAGCAAAAAGGTCCTGGTCGAGTACTCTATGGACAACAAACCTGGTCAAACACGTTTTGGCAGGAAACAACCTTATCCGTACACGGCTGGGCGAAAAAGGAACTTGTTCGAACACACCACAACAAAACAAAAGGGAACTGTACTCGAATAAGACTCCTTATCGAACACAACGTGGTTGAGAAGAGTCCTACTCGGTTTCAGTTACGACATGTGTGTGGCCGTGAACATGCCACGTGTCCTGGTCGTGTTTGAGTTGGTTTTGGTCACAACACGTGTGTGCTGCAATTACGCCACATGTCCTGGTCGTGTTCGTGTTGGTTACTGGTCGATTTTGGTTGGATTTGATCAGAATTGGTCGAATTTGATCGATTTTTACAAGATTTGGTTGGTTTTAGTCGTATTTGATCAGAACTAGTCAGTTTTGGTCGGTTTTAGTCGGGTTTGATCAGAACTAGTCGAATCTAGTCGGTTTTCACTCAGATCCATCCGCTCTCACACTGTTTGAAGCCAGACTTCATCGCCTGCACATCAAGGAGTTATTTTTGGGCACGTTTATCCATGTACTATAAATAGAGAAGTTTTTGACTCAAATTAGACATGCTTTCTTTAGGCTTAGTAGTAGTTTTTAGCTCCTTTTTAGTTTAGGTTTTTTAGAAGAGCCCTCTTCTCTATTTTTATTGCTTTTGTAAGCCAGCAAGGACGGCAACTTCCATTTCCAACCAATCAAGTGAGTTTTTATTTAATTCTTATTATTATTTCTGCATTATTATGGTTTTTTGTGAGTAGTTCCCTTCTAGGGTTAGGGATGACCTAATCTGGAAGGTGTGATTCTTCCTCGGTCTTGATCTCAAGTTTTGGAGTTATTTCTTGATGTTTTGTTCCTCTAAATTCTAAATTCTTGTTTCGGTTACAGACGTAACAGTTGAGCCTTAGCAAGAATTTAGGGGAGTTCTTGAGTCCTCAGTGCTTTGACGTGGGATCTTGAATAGGAGAGAGGCTCTCGCCAAACATAACAGTGGAAGCGATCCTCTAACCATTGAACCAGCGACCATATTGGCAACTTAATCTGTCTTAAAAATGATTGAAATTAACTTACAATCCTTGGACCTTGGATAGAATTATGCAGGATGGTTATGGAACTCCTAAAACCCTAGATTTTCATTCCTGCTTACAAACCCTAGATTTCATATTTGCTTTTTACTGCTTTAAAGCTCTAGATTGATAGCTTTAGTAGTAGAATTAGTTGTAGAAAAACACACCCACAACTCGTTTAGACTTAATCAGTGATCCATCAAGCTAGAAAGACGAATATGCTTGTTCCTCATGGAATTTGACCCTCAAGTGCTCAACGTTCAACCGTTCACTTGCGATTATTACACAATCATGCCACTTTTAGGTGCGATCAAGTTTTCGGCGCCGTTGCCGGGGAACAGCGGTAATTCATCTTTTTAGATTAATTTTTACTGATATAAGTTAGTCTCACTTCTCAATATTGCTTCTATTTTTCTTTTTCTTTTCTTTGCACCACTAACCTTTCATGGAAGTAGTGCAAAACTGGATAGCTCAAACAAACCTGTCAAAACTGCGCGCCAACTTAGGTATGAGACAAGACAGGTAAGATCGGAGGAAAACTCGCAAACTTTTGAAGACATCAAAGAACAACCAACAATGGAGGACCAAAAGAGACTAAAGGATTATGCAATCCCGCTTAGCATGGGGTTGCAGTCAGGTATTCTTAGACCACCGATTGAATCGACTAATTTTGAAATAAAACCTGCAGTTTCAAATTTGGTTCAACAAAATCAGTTTAGCTGTCTTCCCACTGAAAATTCATCTTTACATTTGCACATGTTTCTTGAACATTGTGATACTTTCAAGATTCATGGAGTAACACAGGATGCACTTCGTTTGAGACTCTTTCCTTTCTCGCTTCGCGAGAAGGCGAGGGCATGGCTATACACTCTTCCTCTTGTGTCAATCACTACTTGGGATGAACTCTCACGAGCTTTTCTTGGTAAATTTTTCCCTCTTGCTAAAATTGTTCATATTCGCAACCAAATTGTATCCTTTTTTATAGCAGGTAGGTGAATCACTTTATGACTCTTGGGAATGGTACAAGGACTTGTTGATCAAATGTCTGCATCACGGACTAGAGAAGTGGCTTGTAGCTCAAACGTTGTATAGCGGATTAAACTACAATGAACAGATGACCATAGACTCCGCAGCCGGTGGCGCACTGATGAACAAAAGTGTAGATGAAGCATACAACCTCATCGAAGGTATCACTCAAAACTACACTCAATGGGGAATCAAACGAGCTACTCAACAAACTCCAACCAACAACATGGATCTAAGTGTAATGTCGCAACTAGCCGAACAGGTAGCACTTCTAACCGATAAACTTGCTATTCTTGGAGCAACTACTACTTCATCTGTTAATGTGATTACACCTATATGTGAACTGTGCGGCATACAAGGCCACTATGACCATGAATGCCAATTTAACCCATCCATGGAGCAAGAAAACACTTTTCAGGGTATGCAACAATGGCAAGGTAATGATTTTCCTAACTCGTATAACTCTAGATGATGCAACAATCAAAATTTTGCATGGTTAGGACAAAATTAGCAACCTCAATGCCAACAACCAAATTTTGGACAGTAGAAACTACATCAACAAAATCCCCCATATCAAGCTCAAAGGCCACCATTCCAACCACAAAATCAGCAATCTTATCGACTGCCACACCAACAACAACTCGAGCAGTCGAACATGGAGCGCATGCTAGAGAACTTTCTGGCAAATCAAGAGAAAGAGAAGACGTCCATGAGCCAAAAGATAGACTCCATATCAACTCACGTCCGCATGATTAATTCCATAGCTTGTTCTAACCCTATTGTTTCCAATGTAGTGATTTTAAGGAGTGGAACAAAGCTATCAGAACGAACACCACCAACCGAACCTACGCCGACAAGCAATATCGAGGAAATACCATTACTGCCGACAAAGGATGACGACAAGGAAGCTGAACCAAAAGAAAAGGAAAGTGAATAAAATCAGGTAATACGTATTTATAATCCAACTCCACCTTTCCCGGGAAGATACGTAAAAGTAAAACCCGATAAGAAATTTGAAAATTTTGTGAAAATCATGAAAAAGTTTAATGTGATTGTGCCTTTACTGATTTAGTAACTCAAATGCCTTCTTATGGAAAATTCTTGAAAGACATTCTTACTAAAAAGAGGGATTTGAGTGAATTTCAAACTATTTTTTTGACCAAGAATTGTAGTGCTTTGATTCAGAACAGGATGCTGGCAAAGCTACGGGATCAAGGGAGCTTCTCCATCCCTTGCAACATAAGTACGGTACACATAAATCAAGCTCTTTGTGACCTAGGCGCAAGCGTTAGTGTGATGCCTCTCACCATTGCACAACGTTTGAGCATGAACGCAATCAAACCTACCCGCATGATTCTGTAATTTGCCGATTTCTTAGTGAAGCATCCGGAAGGAATGCTAGAAGATGTGCCTCTTCAAACCAGTAAATTTTATCTTCCAGTTGATTTTTTCATTCTTCATATGGATGAAGATGTTGCTATACCTATTATATTGGAACAACCAATGCTCCGGATAGCAGGTGCCCTCATTGATATTCATGTGAGACAAATTACTTTCCGCATAGGAGAGGAGAAAATTTTGTTTAAAATGTTTAAACTTGTTGACTGCCCTATGTATGAAGAGAAAATTTGCAGCGTGGATGCTCTAGAAAAAGTCCTTTTGGAGAAGGACGAATGAGATATTCGAAAACAAAAAAACGGACAGCAGCGAAGAAGATGAACAAAACGAAGACAAACGAACAAAAGAACCATCCAAAGAGGACATCTCGGACTCCGACGTCACAGGTAAGGAAAAGGTAAGTAAACCTACACTCAAAACTCTTCCTCACTGAAATATGTGACGAGGATTGTTACCCGAGCTAGTTCATAATAAATGCACGCCTGGTTCAAGGCAGATTCGAAACATGTAAGCATCCGTTGATGTGATCTCAGATGGCCTGAGAAGCACGGACATGTGGTCGCAGGCTTTGCGCGATCATAAGGCCACAGACAGTGCACGGTCAGGAGTCCGTAGGCAGGTAAACAAGGAGTACAGCACCTCCGATGAGACAATGGCTCATTACCTGAGGGAAGTGAGGAGATTGAAAAAACACTTCAGTCATTTCAAAGTCCAATACATCCCGCGAAAGGACAACATTCTCGCAGACCAGTTATCCAAAATTGGGTCCTCACGCACATCCGCTCCGGCAGGAGTGTTCATCGACCACTTGGAACATCCTTCGATCATGACTACGGTCGAGAATGATCCGCTAACAGTCTGCGTTACCAACCTCGGACAGGAACGGGATTGGACCCATCCATTGAGGGTCTATCTCAAACACGGGACCTTGCCCGAGGATGAAACCAAAAGCGATCGGTTAGTTCGAAAAACGCATCTATACAAACTTATAGATGGAGTTTTCTACAGAAAGGGTACTCAAGGAGTATTCATGCGCTGTGTATCCCAAGAGGAAGGTAAATCCCTCTTGAAGGAAATTCATGATGGTGTATGCGGTGCGCACGCGTCATTTCGAACACTGGTCAGAAAGGCTTTCCGATAAAGATTTTACTGGCCTTCGGCGCTTGATGATGCCAAGAATATGGTCAAGACATGTCCTTAGTGTCAATTTCATGTGAGACAGGTTCATCAACCTGCCTACGCTCTACAAACCATTCCTCTGTCATGGCCCTTCGCGGTCTAGGGGATGGACATTGTCGGTCCTATGCCACAAGCGGTCAATGGGTACAAGTTCTTGTTCATAGCCATTGACACGTTTACAAAGTGGATTGAGGCCAAACCAGTACACAACATTACTGCTGCTGCCGCACAAAAGTTCTTTCATAAGAACATTGTAACTCGATTCGGTGTTCCAAATCATCTCATCACCGATAACGGTTCCCAGTTCTCTAGTGGTCTTTTTCTGGATTATTGCGATCAGGTCGGAACCAAGGTGTGTTTTGCTTCTGTAGCTCATCCACAGAGCAATGGTGCCGTCGAACGTGCCAACGGGAAAATATTACAGGGAATCAAAAAGTGTGTTTTTGATCACCTTAAGACACGCTCGGGGGCTTGGGTGGACGAGCTCTATACTGTTCTGTGGGCACTACGCACTACTTCTAGTCGAGCCACCGGTGAGACACCTTTCCATTTAGTATACGGGGCTAAAGCTGTGTTACCCATGGAAATTAGTATTAGTTCTGTCCGAATAGATCAATTCGAACAAGTTGATCAGAACGGGCAACGATTACAAGATCTCATCCTCCTAAAAGAAAAATGTGATCAAGCTCTGGTCAAGTCCGCAGTATATTTGCAAGCTTTACGCAAATACCACAACAAAAGGGTGCGACCACGTAGTCTTCACGTGGGTGATCTGGTTTTATGTAAAATACAAAACCAATCTAGACGCAACAAGTTCTCCCCGCAGTGGGAAGGTCCCTACACTGTTGTTTCGGTGCCGCGACCAGGATCAGCTTGGTTAGCGATGGAGGATGGTCGGATCTTATCCAATACATGGAACATCAATCAACTACGCAAGTTCTACGTGTAAGTTCCCAATCTTTTTTCCTTTTCAATTAGCATGATTTAATAAAATCGGTACTTTTAGTTGTTTCATATGTGGATTATTCTTTTTGCCTGTATGTTGAGTCTGGCTCAGGGGCTGGTCGCCGATGGTTGTATCACCACAATACCCTAATTGGATTCACTGGCCGATCTCGAGATCACTTCCAAACAAGACACCCCTCAATAAGCCGTTTCTCAATGCACACAGGGCTTGTTGGCATGTCCTTGGTCATCAGAGTGGCTGCCGGCTTGCAATAAGGTTGGGTATTGTATCGAATATGATTGTCAGCCTGGTCGAGTATCCCTGGTCATCGTTACACCCATATCTTTTCTGTGCTTATAATACTAAGTCTTCAGTATACATAATCACAGGCGGGGGCTAGGGGAATATGGTCGCAACATGAAACAAAAGGAAGTGCTTCCTTTAAAAAAAATGCATACATTCACATTGTATAAATTGTATCTATACAGGTACAAAGATTTACATTATGTCGAGCTCTTTCAAGAGTTTTTCTACAAGGGGTTTAACTTCCTCCATGATGACCTCAAGCTGGTCTTCACTCTCGACCTCTGCTTCTCCCACCACTGGATTCAGATCAAGATCTGGGCCATGGTGAAGACAAAGTTGGCAGAGGATGGCGGAGGCTACTGATTGTACTCTGGTCTTGATCGCATCTTTTTGCCGCCTTGTATCTTCAGGAAGATACTCGAGAAGTGACTCTGCTTGGGTCGCGACCAGTGTGATCCAGTCGCCAAGGCTAAGGTCGTCCATCTCGGTTTCGACCACATCAGCCCTTAGCAGACCGGCCACCATCTTCAGTTTTCGAAGATGTTTTGTTGAGCGCTGCTGCAAGCGGAGAGTGACATACTCAAATCTTTGTTCTCCCTGTAGACAGAATCAATGGTCGCCTGGAGGTCTTTTTTCTCTTGGCTGAGCTGGCTTATTTGGTCGTCTCACGCTGCGATGAGAGACCATTACAAAACAGTTCACATGGCAAAATTAACTCACTCTAGTCGGAAGTATACTTACAGGAGAGCTGGGACCGCAGTTTTTGGAGTTCGGTCTCCAGGAATGAGATCTTGGTAGCCGCCCTAAACTCCTAGTCTTCCTAATCAGTGAGGCTCTTCATCAGATAGGAATTTTCTCTGTGACAAAAGAGATAATTGTCAAGATAGGGCTTACATTCGGGCAAATAAAGAAACTTCTTCCTTACCGCTGCAGGCGACCCGTTTCCTCTTGCGCGACCTCGATGCTATTTGCCATAGCCATCGACCTAGTCGCCATACGGGTCAGCTCCTATGACATGGAAGGGGATCGATTTCAAAACCTGGATATTCCTATGCAAATGCGAACTTAAAAATCACAAGGGGTGTTCGACATACCTCAACATACTCCCGGAATGAGCCACTTTCTGATTCAACTGAAGGCTGAGTCGCTGGACTCACCTTGTCCCCAGTAGGAGCAGCGGATGATTTTTCCTTCTGAGCCTTATTTGTTGCTGGGGTTGCAGGTGCCAATAACTCTGATTGAACTTCTACGGCCAACCCATCTACAACGGCCCGAAGAACTTCTCTGGCCGAAGGGATGGAACTTTGCTCCCCAGAGACCTCGGTAGCGGGGGCTAGGGTGTACATAAGAACGTGAAAACGTTGCAAACATTTTCGGAGGAAGTTATCCTTCATGTTTTTTGTAAATTTTTCATGTATTGATCACAATGCGTTTATGTGATCATCTCAAATTTTGCATGATGATCACAATGCCATTCTATGATCACTGCAAGTAGATGATCACAATTTAGACGGTTATCATCCGGTCAAAGCATTATGTTATCACGACTTCAGTTCTGATCGCGATGTCAGTTCTAATCGGATCTCAGTTCTGATCGCGGCTTTGGTTCTGATCGCAGTACCAGTACTGGTCGCGGTATGACTTATTAATGCGTTTCTGATCGAAAGACTTGTTACCTCAGATTTACCTGTGTATGTGTGGTCGTGGAGACATTACTTATGACCATATTTTCGCACAGAGATTGTGAAGAGTTTTAATTCAAATTAACTCTTACGGCAAGTCATGTAAGGTAAAAGAAATCTTTATTTTTGACAATCCTTGCATACAAAAGGGATACAGGCGACCAGAGCATCGACCTGATCTGACAGAAGTTTACAAAGTTCTCCTAGGGACATATTGGTGTCAGTAGGATCTACACTGACCGCCCCAAGAGAACTGGCAACTACTCTAAGCCTATCTACATCGTCCCAAATCAGAGAAGCACTACCATTCCTGATCGAATCAGAGAGTTCTCTCCGCTGCCGAGCATAGTCCCTCTGCAATCGGAATTGGTGCACCTCTTCGCAGGATCTATCAAAACATTCTGCCAGGTGCAGAATGGCCAAAGACATCTCTTCGGTCTTCTTCTCCAGAACCTCTTTCTCCTTCTGGAGAGTCTGTTCAAGGGAAAGAGTATGGATCTCAGTAGGCTGGTCGCTGGGGGCTCCAATAATTTTCATCTCCTGCACATAAATGTGTTAGTTTTATAAGTTAAAGCGACCAGCAGAAGAGATGAAAATAATTACCAATCCTCGCAAGTGAGAGGATGAAGTATTTCCCCCAGTAAGTGATCACCCGACAAAAGTCGGGAACTATCAGATCGTGGAAGTGAAATTTTCCCACGAGAAGATTGTTCCCCCAACACAAGTTGAGGATCATCTGGTCGCGGGAGTGCAGCCTTCCAACCAGAAAATTGATAACCCGTCAAAAGACGGGGATTGCTTGATCACAATGGAGAAAGCTGAGAAGAAGGCTTTGAAGGATTATTATGAACCTCCAAAGGTGGAGATGAAGGTTCGACCTGCCAAGTTGCATGGACAGGAAGGACTACAGGGGCCGAAGGAAGAGAGAGCAATGATGCATCCCTAAACCTTGTGCCGCTGGAAGATCCCTCGTCAACCTTGGGTTTCTTCCTTGGAGGAACCAAATCTTCGGTCGTCTGTGAGTTTCCAACAGCATTCGAAAAATGATCAGAACATAAGATGGCAACTTGAACCAAGGCATCTGGAGAAGAATTACCTTCTGGAAGTCCTGGTCGATTTCAAGTGCGGCTTCCTCTTCATCACTTTCAATCTCAATGATGTTTTGATCTGCCATTGAGGTAGAAACAGAAGATGGCTTTGGAAAAGACTTAGCTGGGAAAAGACTTGTGAAGTTTTAGGGCTAAGCGGCTTCGGTATTTATAGCTCCTAGGGGTGACGGTTCGTTTTTTGAATGCCTCGAGTTCTTAAAACATTTACAGTTTTATCTCGGGTTAAAAGAAAATTCCACTGCGCCATCATTACCTGTCAAATACAGCCCAGAGTCCGTCTCGGGAAATAAACCGCCACACTTGATGCGCCACTAAGTAGAGGAGTTAAAGCGTCGGGTCACTTATCCGATGCAAGGTTTAAATTTGAAGTAAATATGACCCTTCATTTCCTTCAAATTTGGGGGCTAGCTGACGAGGATTGTTACCCGAGCTAGTTCAGAATAAATGCACGCCTGGTTCAAGGCAGATTCGAACCAGGTAAGCGTCCGTTGATGTGATCTCAGATGGCCTGAGAAGCACAGACATGTGGTTGCAGGCTTTGCGCGATCATAAGGCCGCAGACAGTGCGCAGTCAGGAGTCTGTAGGCAATGCGCGGACAGGAGGTCGCAAACAGTGTGAGGTCAGATGATTACAGACAATACGCGGTCAGAAGGTCATGGACTACTCTCGACCAGGACGACTCGGGGTTGCTTAGGCTCTACGACAAGCATATCCCGAGTACCCCGGAGATTCTTCCACGTATGAAGAAAACTACCAGGAGGTTAATATGTGCGGTTATCCCTTAATTGCATGTGTTAAGCCTGCGTGGAAGTTAAGTGCAGTTGCCAAAACTGCACACGAGCAACCGTTCAAAACTATTGTGCATTGGAGCCCTTTCGACCAGTATAAAAGGATGAGCAAATGCACCAGACGAGAAAAAAGACATTGGGAACAAATTCAACAGATCCCAGAGATCGACAATAGCAAGTTTTCATAGGCTAGTTTAGTCATTTTCTAGATAATCACAAGGAAAAGATCTTCTCCTGTGATGATCTTTTCCACAACTTTGTAACCCTTTTTCTTACACATAGTGAAATCCCAACAGGATGTAGGGCTATTACTCCCACCATCGAGGGCCTGAACCTATATAAAATCTTCTGTGTTCCAACCGACTTTGGCTCATCATCCCTTCTCGGAGGGACACCCTGAAAGGCCTCATAACTCACAAATTCTGCATAAGTTCGACTAAGGACCCCGAGTCCGAATCGTCGACAATATGTGTTTTTGGATGATGATGAGATGCAACTTGTCATTATTAATGCAAACTTGACCAATTAGCAACTAGAAAAATTGATTTCTTTACGTCGTATGCATCGCAATGCTTTTGGTTATTCAATTGATGATATCAAAGGGATTAGCCCTGAAATTTGTGTAACACCCTGAGTTTAGGGGTGAAAACTTCCTTTTTCATGAATAGCATGCATGCATGTATCTGTAGTAGTAGCCAGATCAATATCTATCTCAAGCCCTAAAATTTTCAAATCTTTCCTGTGAACCCCAAATCAAGATCAGATTATTCAGATGTGATCTATCAGTTACTCTGAACCTAAAAGTCTTCAGAAGCCAAATTCAATTCCATCTCTAAATCCCAGATTTGTCAAAACTTATGTTTTCGAAAACAAAATTAAGTTAATTACCCTAAATACTCTAAACTTAGATTTAGCCAAATTTTGATCTTATTTAGAGCAAATTATTCTTAAATAATGATCATGGGTATGTCAATACCTTAAACCAGAAAGTTAGTAGCCAGATTTTATCATCTAGACTCTTTTCACAAATCAATCCAAGAGATATCACAAATTAGTCCTTTATCTGATATCTGGAAACCCAAAAAGGCTAAAATCTTCATATTAACTCCAAATTCAGAATTTCTTTAGTAAATCTCTTCCAAATGCTATTTGATACAATTTTCCCTTCTGTTCAGATTTCAAAATCTCATCCTAAATGCCAGAATTCGAAATCAATTGAAACTCAAATTTCAATTACCCTAAAATACCCTATTTTCAGTTTATATCAAAAACTATTCAAATGTGCCAGATTTTATCAAATATCTTTACCAAATATTTTGTTGAATATAATCTGCCAGATCAGTGAAATCAATTTCAGTTTAAACCTTTCAAATCTCCAGATTTACAGATCAGTCCAAAACTCAAAATCTGAAATTGCAACTCAGTCCAAATTCGACCAGAGCTCTCAGCTGATTTTCGACCAGAACTCGCCGTGCTTGTGTGCCGTGGTTGCTCGTCGCCGGTGAAGCTTCGCCTGCGCTTGTGGCTGTGCATGCTTGTGTGTACGTGTCCTCGCTTCAGTCATCGCCGTGGCAACGCCGATGAACAGCACCACCCCCGTGCGCGACCAGCAGCAGCAACCACAGCTTTTTGTCAGTAGCTTTTGTGCCGCACCAGTTGTTGTCGCCATCGTTTGCTTCAGGTAATGCTAAGTCCCGATGAAACGACAATGTGATCAGCTGCAGAACCGTTGTCGCCGTGGCATCACCGTTCATTGTTATTTCTTCACCGCTGTTGCATCTGCGCCCAACCAATCTCGTCACTGGTGCCAATCTCTTCGCTGTCCCCTCTTCGCAAGCTTCGCCATGCCTATTTAAGCATCCCTGTACCCAGCAGCTTCTTCACACTTCACTGGAAATTAGCCAAGTCCTAGATTCTTCTGTTTTCGTTTTCTTCTCCGGCGAGCCATCGAGGAGGCTCACGGTGCCAGCACGCCCTGCTGCACCAATCTTCAAATTGAAGCCACCAGTGAGTTCCTCTTATCATTCTCTCTGTGTGGTATCATTTAATTGCTCACCGGTGACCTCTAACACCGGCGATCACCGAAATTCCTGATCTACCCTGTTCCTGCAATGTAGCTTGATTTATCCCGAATTAGCTTTCGAACCTATAATCTAAATTGATCAAAGAGCTATTTTGAGTATGCCTGTAAACCTAGAATCATCAATTGAGCTCTAATCAATACTATTCCCAAATTTGAACTTCAACAGTCGCCGGCTCTCATCGCCAGGCTTCTCTAATGATCTTCAGATCAAATTGATGCTACCAGTAGCTTACTTGTACCTCTCTATCACTCTCCAAGCAAGGAATTGAGTTCAAACCTCCTGTATCAAAAATGCCCAATTTCAGTGCCTTCTTCTCCGGCGCCGGCCACCGAAAAGTTATTCCCAGCCGTTTCAGCCCTAACCACTTTGTCCAGTGTGTGTGCTTTGAACTCCTGAGCATTTTTGTCTTCTAGCCCGACACCTAGATCGGTCTAGATTGAAAGATATAACCTTGCCAAGATTTGTGTCCAGAACTGTTCCAGTGCAGTGAGTTCACCGCAGTTCATCACCGGATTTCTTGCTGTCCAGCCATCATCAGCCGTGGATCCTATTATAACTTTTGTTCCTGTTACCCAAGCCTACTTCCTAGACAAAGTTAGCACACCAGTTGAGCCCTTGAACAGCATTTTATGCTTAGCCCTAGTTTTTGACATTGTCAGCCTTATGCCAGAGCTTGTCATCCAATGGCATTGGCCTTGTTTACCCACTTCTGGTTGTGCAATTTGAGAACCACTTTGTCCACTGAATTTGTAGAGTTGTGATCTACATTTTCTTCTACTACCACAACTTGAGATAAGCACTCTAGCTTTTCTTGAAGCTATGTCAGAGTCTTGATCCGAATGTCAATCTGCTGACATTCGCTGGTTTTGAATAAACCAGCCACAAAATTGATATCCCTGTTGCAACCTTGAAACCCTAAGATTATCTAATACCTATCTTTAGCCCAGATTCCTTGAAACCCTAAAATCTCGACTCAGTTCAGCTTGCAATCCAAATTATCTCCAGTATTGTTCAATTATTCTTGTAAAGCATTTCTGCATATAAGTCATAAAACATTTTAATATAATAAGTAATCATTGTGTGTGTTGTTTGGTTTGTCGTCGAGCAGATCCAGAAGCTGACTTTGAAGATTTTGCTGTTGACCCATCATCAACTGCTGTATCTTACGACGCGGAAGGCAAGTCATCCTTGGTCATCTTGAACCTATATTTTAAGAATTGCTATAATATAACCTTGAATATAGATAATATTGCATGAGAAAGATTGAGAATGGTTGATTTATGAATTGGCAGTACTAGACTGGTTATCTGTGAAATATGAAATAAACAAGTTTTGAGCCATGAAATAATATATATTTATGTATATACTTATATTCATGAAATAAAACCCCTAGCCGTGACCAGAATTTTGGTATAGATGGTTGTAGCACTGGAGGTGCTAAACTGCAAAGGATAGCAGGCACTGAAGGTGCAGGGTTGTGGATGGTCTGGTCACTGGCATATAAGGACTAGAACCTTGTGTTGTGCGTCTAGTGGCATGAACAACGTGCTAACCGCAAGCCTGGTATGGGACAGGCCTGAACAAGTACTTATGTGGATCGCACATGAAACCCCTGCATGAGATGTGTACTGATGCGCGATTTACACGGAGAATGACTCCCACACATATCACTGAAGGTGATCTTGCACGCTGACCCAGTAATGGGAATAAGCAAAGGGGTGGAGGTTAGGATACAACCTGCCACAACTGTGGTTCACGGAGACCCACGGGGTCAGGGGTGAATTGTGAGTGAAACATAACAAAAATTCTTGTTATCTCCACCTTGCCACTCACAGAATGAAGTGAGCCAGGGGTCCAATCATTTTGATAGGAGGGGCTTAAAAGTGGAATATCTTGCGGGTAAATTGGTACCTCTCTGCAGAGTTAAAAACGTATTCGAATACTCCGAGCTCCCGGGTTTATAGGAGTCTGCTGCGGTGGATTAAATCCACGGGGTGTGACACATGTATATTTTCTAAATAAAATTTGTTAAATCAAGATTACCCAAATGACATGTGTTGTCATGATAAGGAGTGCTGCCATGGGCTGTCGTGTGTCGACGTGTCGCGGTAGTGCTATAATCTAGTGAACATGAATAGTGATGCTATATTATGAAAAGTGCTGCCATAAGATGAGATGAGATATGAAATAAAAAGATTATTTTATAAACATCCATAATTCTTAACTAGTCTAGGTTCATATCATCACTACTATATGTATCTACTCTTACCTATGACTTACTGAGTACGTAAGTGCTCACCCTTGCAACATTCAACTCAGTAGATGGAGCGTACCTTGATCAAGATGAAGGCATGAACTTTGTGGATCCAGAAGGAGGAGAGTCAGTTCCGCCAGAGCCCTGATGTGTGTTGTTCTGCCGTCAACTTCTTTTGTGGGAGGGTCACCTATCTTCTGCTATGTAGTTAATATTTTGCTAAACTTTGAATGCCGTGAAGGCATTGTAATCTCTTTATGTAATATTAAGGCCAGCAGGTCACACTGCTTAAATATTTTGTAAGTTACTCTGTTGCAATGTAATATTCTCCTGTGTTTGACTTATCCTGGGAAGTCAAAGGTATGTGTATATGGGACTAGCTGCAGTGAGCTAGGTCTCCACGGGAGTAGTCGTAGTCCCAGTTTCGGGACGCGACAATTTGCATGCATAGGATCTCTCTAGTTGATGAAACTAAACCTCCGTTGAGCGACAATGTAGACTAAACCCAAACTTGAAGGACACTGTTAAAACTGAAATTTCTAAACTATTAGATGTGGGTATCATTTATCCTATTTCTGATAGTAATTGGGCTAGTCCTGTTCATGTGGTTCCAAAGAAAGGAGGTATGACTGTGGTTAAGAATACTAACAATGAGTTTATCTCTATTAGACTTGTTACTGGATGGCACATGTGTAGTGATTATCGTAAATTAAATAGCGCTACTAGGAAGGATCACTTTCCATTACCTTTCATTGATCAAATGTTGGAAAGATTGGCCAAACATGCATATTTTTGTTTTCTTGACGGGTATTCGTGGTTCTTTCAAATCCCAATTCATCCCAATGATCAAGATAAGACGATGTTTACATGTCCTTTCGGTACTTTTGCCTACCGGCGAATGCCATTTGGATTATGTAATGCGCCTGCAACCTTTCAAAGATGTATGTTGGCTATGTTTTCAGATTTAATCGAAGAAATAATGGAAGTCTTCATGGATGATTTCAGGTTTATGGTTCTTCTTTCGATGCCTGTCTACAAAATCTCTCTCGAGTCCTATGTAGGTGCGAAGAAGTTAACCTAGTGCTAAATTGGGAACAGTGTCATTTCATGGTTTAAGAAGGCATGGTACTTGCCCATGTGATTTCTGAACGAGGGATTGAAGTCGACAAGGCAAAAATCGACGTGATAGCAAGTCTTCCACTACCAACGAACGTGAAGGGCATAAGCAGTTTCTTGGGACATGCAGGTTTTTACCGTCGTTTCATTAAGGATTTTTCCAAACTGCTAAATCTCTCACTCATTTGCTTGGTAAAGATGTGCCTTTTGATTTTGATGAAAAATATCTTGGTGCCTTTAATCAATTAAAACTTGCATTAACTACTGCTCCCATCATACAACCTCCAAATTGGAATGAACCTTTTGAATTGATGTGTGATGCTAGTCATTATGCAATCTTTACCAACATCGCCGACGTTCACATCAATGACACTTTACCCGACGAGCACCTTTACTTGATTCAACGAAAACCATGGTATGCTGATTATGCGAATTATTTATTTAACCATGAACTTCCTCCAGAGTTGACAAGTAGACAATGAAAGCGCTTCCTCTACAACATCCGATGCTACTACTGGGACGATCCGAACCTTTCAAAAAGGGAGTTGACAGCATCTTTCGGTGATGCATGCCCGACCACAAGATTCAAAGTGTTCTTGAACATTGTCATTCATCTCCGTGTGGTGGACACCCTGGAGCTTCAAAAACAGTAGCTAAGGTATTGCAATCAGGTTTCTTTTGACCTTCTTTGTTTAAAGATGCTTACGACTTTGTGTAAAAATGCAACCTTTGCTAACATTTTGGAAATTTAAGTAAAAGACATGCAATGCCCTTAACAAACATTCTTGAAATTGAGCTTTTTGATGTATGGGGAGTAGATTATATGGGATCTTTTCCATCTTCTATAGGCAACTCCTACATCTTAGTTGTGGTTGATTATGTTTCAAAGTAGGTAGAGGCTGTTGCTACACCAACAAATGAATCAAAACATGTGATCAAGCTTTTCAAAACAGTCATCTTTCCCCAATTTGGTATACCATGAGAAATAATTAGTGATGGTGGTGCGCATTTCACTAATTACCAATTTCAGAAATTGTTAATGAAATATGGGGTTATTCATAAAGTTGCTCTTGCATATCACCCTCAAACAAGTGGACAGGTTGAAGTCTCAAATAGAGAAATCAAGACAATCTTGCAGAAGGTGGTGGCACTGTCACATACGGATTGGGCGCTCAAACTTCCATATGTCCTTTGGGCATATTGCACTGCATTCAAGACTCCGCTAAGTATGACGCCTTACAAAATTGTATTTGGTAAAAATGGCCATTTGCCTGTTGAACTGTCACACAGGGCATTATGGGAGTTAAAGGAACTCAATTGGGACTTCAACAAAGCAGGGCGAAGGTGAATCCTTGAATTGCATGAACTAGAAGAGCTTCAAAACAACTCCTACGAAAGTACCTTGATCTATAAAGACAACACGAAGAAGTGGCACAACAAAAGGATCCTCAACCGTGAGTTTAAGCCAGGTGATTTGATTTTATCATTCAATACTTGGTTGAAATTCTTCCCAGAGAAATTGAAATCGTGATGGACTCGGCAAGACGGCACCACTTTGAAGGTAAACATGCACTGTATCAAGCTTTATAATGCGGGAGACTAGGTAAGTACGCTGAACTCGATCAATTCTTTCAATTCTATATATTTCTGAATGGTCGAGGACGTTCTGTTGAGCGGGATGTTAAACCAGCGCTAGCTGGGAGGCAACCCGGTATACTAACATGCATTTCTCTCTTTTATGAACACATCGGCATGAAAATCACTCAATTCCGACGCCGTTTGACCACCCAAAACTTGTTTTCCGTAGACTATGGCTAACTCTTTTTGAAAAAAAAAATAAAAAATATTCAAACTGGCTGAACCGACCACGACCACTAGCACGACCAATTCTCGGCTCAGTTTTGTGAAATTTTCAAAAACTCAATTTTTCTTTTTACCTGAATCAACCACGATCACAGGCACGACCAGTGGTGACATCGGTTTGGTAATTTTTTAAAAAATTCTTGTTTTCCTTTTTACCCGAGACGAGCACGACTAGTGCCATCTTCGGGTGAAAATTTTCCAAAAAATTAAGTTTTTCAAAAACCTCCCAAGACGGGCACAACCTTGAGCACGACTAGTACCAGCTTCGGGTTGATTTTTTGCAAACAAAATAAGTATTATGCAAAACCTCCCGAGACGACCACGACCAATAGCACAACCTGTGGTGCACTCGGGCTGAAGTTTTCAAAACTATAAAAAAAAACCTTTTTGTTTTCGACCGCGACCAGTGGCACGTCCCGTGCCCTGGTCTAGCACGACACGTGCTCATGGTCGTGCTGTTGTCGGTGTGACCACCTAGTCAAATCGGGTAAAACCCGAATTGAGCACGACCCGGAGCACACTTCGTGCCCAAATCGGAGATGCCCCATGCCCTGATCATGCTAGGCTCAGTTTCACCCTGTTTTTCTGCCGAAAGTGTTGTTTTTGGCTTTTCTTTGTACTTTTCTCATCCAAACCTTTCCCAACTCTCACGTACCACCCCATATAAGCCTACACTTCTTCCCCAAACAGCAAATTACCATTGTTTAGCCCAAGTTCCTCTCAAAAATCCACAAACATAGCCCTAGAACTCCAAATCCAACCGTTCAAACTCTGATCCGACTGCGGATTCTGGCTCCTTGCGCCTCGACACCCCTGGATTTGAAGTTTTCTACGGCAATAACAACACCCCGATGCAACATCAAGAAGGTTATGAAGCGCAAACGTGGTATGTCTCCTCAAACTTTCTCTGATCCTGATTTTCCGCACATTTACTTTGCAAAACCTGATCATCTTGCTCATTTCATGCACTTAAAGAAAAGGCCCTTATGGCGTACTAGATTTTTGGATGTCCATGCCATTATATCTCTTGGGATAGAAGATGATGTTTTACGCTTATTGCATAATGTGGGGTGGGATACGCTTGTAGGAGTTCCAATTCTGACTTTTCACGAAGTCGTTTGGGAGATTCTAGTCTCCTTCGAACAAAACACTATTCGTGTTCCTTCTGGTCAAACTGAAGGTGTAAGATTTAGGTTTGCAAATGTGGATTATGATTTTTCAATAAATGAAATTGCAAATCTGTTAGGATTAAAACCCAAGGGAACTTTTCATGCTTCTATTATATGCACCCCCGGTAAAATTTGGAGTGATATAGCCGAGGAAGGGCAACATCTTTTTCGACCTAGTAAATCAAAGACCGCCAAAATTTGTAATCTAGCCTTTTGCTATTTACAGCGTCTCATGGCCGGGAAAATTTTGGGCCATGACAATAATCAGAATAAAATTTTAGAAACCGAGGTCGAATTTTTGTGGGCAATGTTAGGAAAAATTCATATCTCATCAGCAGCCTATTTTACCCTTCGCCTTGAAAGTATTGGCAAGGATTTACTCAAAACCTCACCCATAGTCTTAGGTGGCTTAATCACTCACATAGCATCCACCTTAGGGTTTAATGCTACTGATTATCAAGAATCATGTGCCCGCAACCACCTTAGACTTGCAAGCATTGTTTTCAATGGGGTTCAATAGGAGGGAACAGAATTCATTCCGTTGGATTATTAATGGAATTCCCTCCATCCTTTTGCCCGATATTTCTTGGACTTGTTTATCTAATGAGCAAAATTGGAGAATGTTTCCATCTAGCTCATCTGATCCTAATTCCTCATGCGCTACTGAGTCTAACAAACCGGCAGTGACTGATTTTGCCACTCTACATGCTTCCATATAGTCCTTGTGCACTAGTCTATCCGACTTTAGGTCAGAATTTGCAGAATACAGCGCCACGATGGATTCCAGGATGGATCACCTCATAAGCTGCATAGATCGCCTCTATGACTATTATGTACACACAGGCCACATCCTCCCGAACGGCACATTTCCAGGCGCACGTACCCACTACAGGGACCATCTTGACACCCACAGACTTTCCCCAGAACCCTATCGACTACCTACCTATGCATCATATACATTTCCACAGTTCTACTATTCTCCTCCACCGACTTCTGGCGAGTGATCTACAAGGTACGCAAGTATTTCTTTTTATTTTCCTTTTCTTTTTTTTCTTTTTGTTTTTCTCTTCAGGTTTTCACTTGCGACGCCTTGGACTGCACCATTGGAGCTATGTGGACCACAGCATCCTCTTTCACCACGGCATCTTGCACAACGTCCACCTCTAGGAACCACTACTACAAACGGTAATCTATATCTCTCACCATACATTGAGAACAATGTCTGATTTAGCTTGGGAGTTGTTCACTTAATCATTTTCTTAGTCTTCAGAAAATCATCATTCCACCACATTCCATCATAAACTGAAAAAGAAAAATTAAAAAAAGAGATTTATCACTTAGAATGCCTGATTTTGAAGATGATCTTTAATCAATTAGATGACTATTCTATCATATCTTTGCATATGATCCATTGAACTTAGCTCTTTTAAAAATTTCCATTGCTTATGTTTAGTTTTTATCTTAAATTGACCATTAAAGCTTGAAGCTGTCTATTAAATTGTACTTGACTTCTTCCAAATTGAAGATTTCTAATAAACTATTTTTTGGAATTAACTCTCTTATGTCACTTTTTATGCCTAGATTGCTAATTGCACTTCTCTTTAAAAATAAAAAAACATGTAAGAGTAAAGTATAATCGACCCACTGGGGGGAGACAGTGGTGAATCGTCGACCAGCTGGGGAAGGGAATATTTACTTAGCTTATGCACACAAAAAAATTATATTTTTCAATAAAACGGTTACTTAAGGTGTGGCTTTGTCTAGTCTCATGTAACATATATGCTACCCGCTGGGGGGATGTGGTGGTGAATCGTCAACCAACTAGTGAAGGGAAGGTATACGAAGCATTGAGATTGCTTATAGGGGCTCGGGAAACCAACAAAGCTACCTTTCTGTAAGTGCACTTAAGTAAGCGTCTTGAGCTGTGTCTCCTCTAGTCGTAACAGAATGATCCAGTAAAAATATTTGGGCCAAGAGTATGAAAAAGTTGAAGAAGAAAATAAATAAAAGAGTGAATAAATAAAAATAAAAAACAGAAATATAAGTGTTTTAATTTTTCTCTAAAAAGGGCAATCTAACAACTTTGTATAAATTATAGCATAACGAGTGTTTTCTTTGTATGGTTTATTCTAAATCCTATATGAAAGAAGATTGTCAAGACGAATTAATTGATTAAGTTCTCTCTTTTCCAAGGTTGAAATTTGAAAATCTAATATTTGCATTTGGAGAATTCAAATTTCTTAGATCAATTGCCTCATATGCATACATGTGATGTGAATTTTTGGAAGATTGTTTATTAATAATCTGATTAACCAAGATATCTCAATTTTTGGAAAAATGACTCACATGCTTTGCTTGAGGACAAGCAAAATACTAGTTTGGAGGAATTTGATAAGTGCTAACTTGGTAGCATTTTTACCCTAGGTTTAGTATTAAAAATGTGCAAAATCATACTTAAAACTCCTTTTATGCGACATTTTATGTGTAAAATTTGATTACTTTTACAAATTGCTTTCACGGTTGTATTCATCCTATTTTAGGATTCAAAGCTGCCAAATTTGAGAGAATTTCGACCACATTGGACCTAATTCGAGCAAGAAAACCAAAACTGGAAGCGAAAAGGTCCTAGTCGAGTACTCTACGGACAACAAACCTGGTCGAACATGTTTTTTGCGGGAAACAACTTTATCCGTACACGGTTGGGCCAAAAAGGATCTTGTTTGAACACGCCACGACAAATAAGACTCTTGATCGAACACAATATGGTCGAGAAGAGTCCACTCGATTTCGGTTATGACACGTGTGTGGCCGCGAACACATCACGTGTCTTGGTCGTGTTCGAGTCGGTTTCAGCCACGACAAATGTGTGGCCGTGAACACACCACGTGTCTTGGTTGTGTCCGAGTCGGTTCGGTCACGATATGTGTGTGGCCGAGATTGCGCCATGTGTCCTGGTTGTGTTCGACTTGGTTTCCTTAGCTTTTACTGGTTGGTTTTGGTCAGATTTGATTGGAACTGGTCGAATGTGGTCGGTTTTTACCAGATTTGGTCAGTTTTAGTCATATTTGATCAGAACTGGTCGGTTTTGGTTGGTTTTAGCCGTGCTTGATTAGAATTGCTCGAATATGGTCAGTTTTGACTCAGATTCGTCCGTTCTCGCGCCGTTTGAAGCCAAACTTCATCGCCTGCACGTCAAGGAGTTGTTTTTAGGCATGTTTATCCATGTACTATAAATAGAGAAGTTTTTGGCTCAAATTAGACATGCTTTCTTTAGGCTTAATAGTAGTTTTTAGGCTTAGTAGTTTTTGGCTTAGTAACAGTTGAGCCTTAGAAAGAATTTAGGAGAGTTCTTGAGTCCTGTTTGGGAAGTCTGGACGCCTCCCAGAGAGTCCCAGAGGGCTCCCATGGAAAGCCACGGATGCTTCCCGTGGAAAGCCACGAACGCCCCCTGTGGAAAGTCCCGGAGGACTCCCATGGAAAGCCACGGACGCCTCCTGTAGGAAGTCCTGGAGGGCTCCCATGGAAATCCACAAACGCCTCTTGTGGAGAGTTCCAGAGGGCTCCCGCAGAAAGCCACCGATGCCCCTCGGGGAAAGTCCCGGAGGCCTCTCGTGGGAAGCCCCAGAGGGCTCCCATGGAAAGCCAAGGACGCCTCCCAGGAAAAGTCCCGGAGGGATCTTGTGGAAAGCCACGGACGCCTCCCGTAGAGAGTCCCGGAGGGTTCCCTTGGAAAGCCATGGACTCCTCTCGCGGAAAGTCACGGACGCCTCCCGTGGGAAGTCCCAGAGGGCACCCGTGGGAAGCCATGGACGCCTCCCGTGGGAAGTCCCGGAGGGCGGCCGTGGAAAGTCAAGGATGGCTCCCGCGGAAGACTGCAGGTGGGTGACGTCAAGGATGCCTCGAGAACTAGCGAGGATACTTGTTGAGCATCCAAGTCCTCCACTGGATGAAAAGACGGCGGTGCCCCTCAATCCAACGGTTGCAGGTAGGGGCTTTTAGTCTTTTTGCATCTTTTGGGGCCTATATATACCCCTTGTATCTCATTTGTAAGCAACTCTCAATTCATTTTTACACACTAAAAGCAACAGGCATCCCTTGGAGACCTTTCTCCCGGAGAGAGAATCTCCCCAACGGACTCACATCCGGGGGGTGCCAACAGGACTAGGGCCCCCATTGGGACCTGAACCTGTATAAAACTCTCCGTGTCAATCTCTGTGTTACCCGGCGAGAGGTGACCAGTCACACGGTCAGCTCGCGCCGCTGTACGCATGTTACTCACGTCCGAAAAATCTGCCATGGGGTCTCTTATACCACCACAGTTGGCACCGTCCGTGGGGACTCGTGACAATTCGCCATGGCTCCCCCGAGAGCGAGAGCTCAGACTCTCTCCCTTTCTGGTAGCGCCAGTCCCAGCGACCCGACGCCGCCCGCGCAAGACACTGCTGTCACGACACCGCGGTCCGGGGACACCCAGACAGAGGAACCACCTCCTTCTCCCGCAATCTCCAGCATAAGTGCCCCCGTCTCCGGCCCGGCGACCGCAACCACGCTTGCGGGGCCTAGTGCCCCCCAACCGGCAGTCTCGGTCTCCGGAGACCCGCTACTTGGGGCTTTGGTCGAGGGCCAACTCCGTGTCCAACACACCTTGGAGGAGTTGTTGCACGTCTTAGCGCGGCCCCCGGCTCCTGTCTACCCACCCCCATACTCGTTTATGGGGGCACATCTGTGGGACCCTCATTTGAGGAATCCGGTGGCAACTGCCCAGGTGAGTTGCACTCAGAAAGGTACATCACAAGCTCATAACAACAGGAATTACATTAAACTGCAGTACAGATAATTAAACAGGTACAAGGTCACGAGGACCAATATTATAGTATCATCACACCAAGGATGACGCTAATTTGAGTTGATACAAAAATAACAAGTTTCTCAATTGAAGAGTCGATATCAAGGTACCGAACACACAAGACAACACAGAAAGCAACAACAAAGATCTTCACTTCTGTCGACACCGGTTCCAGAAGGGCTTCCACCACATCTGACTCCACTCAGCGCATGACCCTCCTAGAAGGCTGAATCATCTAGAACACTTCCCTCCTCTTCTTGGTACTCGAAACCAAAGGAATCAGGATTAACAAATCCTTCTTCTAGGTTTTGTGTGCAAAGGCAAGGGTGAGCATGTTTTCACGCGATGCTCAACAAGTCTCGTATTATAAATGAAAATATATAGATGAGGGGGGGGAATTCTCAAGGAATGAGGTCTTTGTTTCATAGATAAGAGTAGGATAGATTTTCACTCTAAAGTTTTGAAGAAGGGTTTTACTTCCAAAAGCAAGACTTTCAAAATCTTAAACTATACTATAGAAATCGTTATGTGTGGAGGTCTTTCATGAGTCACCACTTTTATTAACCAATGTTATGAAAATCTTCCAAATACTACTTATGCTGAAACAACGTGGATAGAATCCACCGCGAGCAGACTCCATGACCTGGGAGCTCAAAGTATCTGATACTTTTTAAAACTTTGCAAAGGTGTACCACTTTTAATCCACTTCTTCACTCAGCTTTCAAGTCAATACCTCTCCATGCGACTTTTACGCATGTGACAAGGCCGAGATCACACAACAGTTTTGCAATCTAGTATTAGCAATATCCCTGCCCTGTAAATAGACAGTTAAGTCTAAGATACCGTTGTGGGTCCTCCCTACTGCCCATTCTACCTAGCCTTGGTTTATGGTCCCACGTGACTCATAACCTGTGGATTTAGCCGCGCACGACTCAGAATCCAGGTGTAGGGTGACTTCCTTCTTACACCTGATCCTCTCATTGCCTCACACCGCTCATGGCCCTCTATGGCCCACCAGTTTCCTGCGAGAAACCGGACCGACAAACCATGCAAGGAACGGCTAATACCAAGAAAGCTACTATGTTGTGCCTGTCCCATACCAGGCAAGTGGTTAGTATGTTTTTCATGCTGCATAGAAGCACAACACAAGGTTCTTGTCCTTATGAACCGTTAGTGAGGAGCCTTTCACATTCCCAATGCGCACACAGCACCAACCATTCAAACCATCCTCACTATAGATTCTAATCACATTTTCTTTCACAAAAGATGTTTTAAGCACATTTTTCATACACATGACCATTTAGCACTTAACGCATACATTTAATCATAAGAATAACCTAAGCATGATATCCTAGGGTGACAAGGGTGCATGAGATATACAAACATGAGGAGCTTTACAAGGAATTAGGTCATATCTATTCACATTCTTCCAATATAGCATTTAATTTGAAGATAAAGAATGCATATAGTTAAACAACAATTAACCTAATTTATTTTGACATACTGGGAGAGAGACATGGTCAAGGGGATAGAGACTTGCCTTGCAGTGCGGGGTCTGACTACTCTACTAGGTCTTCGAAGATTCCTTTCGATCCTTCCACTTCTCGCTCTGCTCTTGCACGCAAACAACGAAACAATATAGCACATAAGCAATACAGAAAATACTTGCTACAGGAAAATTATAAACATGTATGCAAGCGAAGTGATCTGGTCGAAGACGATACAGCGGGGGAGAAGATACTAGGGTTTGGCTCACAAGATTTGGTTCAGACGCGACAAATGTCTACAGGCTGACATTCGGTTCACGGCCTGACAATGTCTGAGAATGGCATAGAGTTCATCTGGAGGTTCCAAAAGGTCCAAATAAGTTCAAAATTGGAGCAGTAGGTGCCAAACACAGTAAGGCAACTAATTGACAAATTGGTTTTAACAGAAAAGTCCAGGAAAATAAAGAATTTGCAGTTAAGTCCCTGGCACAGAGAAAAACGAGTGCCAGTGTACTGCAGCGCACTAGGGCTTGCGCGTCTGGACAATCCACGCATGCGCTGCTTCGCTAACCTTGTCAAATGTGTAGGCGAGATCAAGATGAGACTGCTGGTGAAGTGAATTGGACAGAGGTGGCTTGACGGCGGTGAACGACGAAGTTTAAATCATCGGCCGCTAGAATCAAAGATGGGCTACAGTGGCAGGGAACTAGGGCTGATGAATCTTGAAATTGATCGAGGGGTTTTGTTACTGGGGTCACACTGATCATGCTGGAGAGAGGAATTGGGTTGCAATTGAGTTTTGAAGCTCGCTGGCGTTGACGCCGGGCTCGGGGACGACGGTGAAAGGGGCATCGTTGATACACGGCAATGCTGGACAATTGGGCTTGGCTACACCATCTACGGGAGACAAGGAACTAGAATTTGTAGCCAATTTGGCCAGAGATAAGATGGAGCGAGTCAGTGACGTGAGGTGTTCACGGCGGCGCGCGAAGAATCAGAAACTCTTCAAATCGGGTTAATTTCAAAATGTGACTGAACAGGCTTGCTTAGGATCTCTAGAGGATTGATTTGTTCTACTAAAAGGGGTTAAGAAAATGGCTGGAGAGAGTTTAATTGCAGTAACAGGGTATCTGGGTTTTTTGGGTGATCATCGGCGATGAGGTTCGCCCGAGTCGAATTGGCTGATAGGGGACGAAGAGGTGAGTACTAGAGACATACCAGTACAGTCAATTTGGAGTTGGTGAAGCGAAAAGCTCTGGTGACGATTGCCTCCTCGGCAACTCACCAGGGAAGAAGAAGAAAGGAGAAGGCGGGGAATAAGCTAACTCGGTTGCACAGTAATGGAGCAGGTTGCTGGGGGTTTAAATAGGCGAGGGACGGAGCCTGCGAGGGAAAACCAGCAATGGCACTTATGTCGGGGATGTGACTGGCTAGGCGCGGGAGGAACAGTGGCGACGACGACAAGACGGTGAGCAGGCGGCTAACCAGCTTTGCTAGCAACGGTCGATGTCGTTGGAACTTGGTCCAAGCCGGTGCAGAGGCGGAGGCGACGAAGCTGTCCCGGCAACGACACATACACGCATGCAAACTCAAATCTTCCCACGGATGCGCGCGTTGATGCTGCTGCTGGTCGAAGGGCTGCCATGGCGGCTGGATCTAGCGTGAACACAAGCGCACATGCATGATCAAACAGACACACGCACGGGCAGTGGTGGACGTTGGCCGGCGTTGAAGAAGCACAGCGAAGCTCTGGTCAAAATGCTGGCTGAGTCTTGATTGAAACAGTTGCTGGGGCTCTGGTCGAAAAGGGGCTGAAAGAGAGATTAGGGCTGAAAAAGAGATTAAGGCTGAATTGCAATTTCAGAAATTTAGTTTTAGGACTGATTTGTAAATCTAGCTAAAGGCTTGGATTAAGCTGAGATAGATTTCACCAAATTGGCATACTAAACTCAACAAATAGTTTAGCAGTGACAATTAACATAATTTGGAGTTTTTATTAAGTTTTGAGCCGAAACGAAAACATGGTAATTTGGGTAATTAGGGTTTGGATATCAGGCGGGGCTGAAAACTGGGACTTAGGATGATATTTTGAAATTCTCGCAGAAGGAGATTTTGCTCAGAATAGTGAATGGGAACCCTGAATCAAATCAAGATTTGGTGTTGATTTGTGGCTTTTAGCCTTTTCGGGCTCCTAGAAAATCTAAAAAGGACCAATCTGCCTTGGGGAGCGCCCCCCCCCCTCGGTTTCGGACATCCCAGCAGTCTCTCTCGAAACCACGCTCGGAGGGAGACCTCCCGAAGGTCCGGCTGTCCCCGGAGGACGGGGAAAGGATTGTCAAGGTCAGGGCAGACCTCCCTAAGGAGCACGCGAAGCAGATCGTGGCCTTAATTCCTCCGCAAAAACTCAGACGTCTTTGCGTGGAAGCCCGCTGACATGCGGGGCGTCGCCCAGGACGTTATCGAGCACAAGATCGCTATAATGCCCACCCGCCCCCCCCCCCCCCCCCCGATAAAGAAAAAGTTGAGGAAGCTCTCCCTCGAGCGCCAAGAGGCCATCAAGGCTGAGACACCAGGCTCCGAGAGGCGAGGTTCGTTCGGGAGGTTTGCACCCCGAATGGCTGGCAAATCCCGTCCTCATGAAGAAGTCGAGCGACAAGTGGAGGATGTGCGTGGACTTCACTGACCTCAACAAAGCTTGTCCAAAGGACAACTTCCCACTCCCGCAGATCGACCAGCTCATGGATTTGACTGTGGGGTGTGAGCTTATGAGCTTTCTGGACGCGTATTCGATCTACCACCAAGTCCAAATGGCTAAGGAGGACAAGGAAAAGATGAGTTTCATAACTCCCCTCAGCACCTTCTACTACGTCCACATGCCCTTCGGGCTCAAGAACACTGGGGCAACCTTCCAGCCCCTCATGTCGCTGGTCCTCAAGGACCAGATCGGCCACAACGTAGAGGTCTACATTGACGATGCAGTAGTCAAGAGCCTCTACACAACCGCCCACCTCGACGACTTAGCGAAGACCTTCCGCAACCTCCGAGAGTACGGGTTGAAACTCAACCCAGAAAAGTGGGCCTTCGGCGTGCGCGGGGGGAAGATACTTGGCTTCCTCATGTCCCAGCGGAGCATAGAGGCCAACCCCGAGAAAATTTGGGCCCTGCTGGACATGCCCCCGCCGCGCTCCATGAATGACATACAGCGGCTTACCGGCCGCCTGGCCGCACTAAGCCGCTTCGTCTCGCGATCGGGGGAACGCGGCCTCTAGTTCTTCAAAATCCTC
Organism: Pharus latifolius; assembly: GCA_019359835.1. Lineage (NCBI taxonomy): Eukaryota > Viridiplantae > Streptophyta > Magnoliopsida > Poales > Poaceae > Pharus > Pharus latifolius. Next base: position 54,707,049 of record CM033324.1, on the reverse strand, counting down.
CAGGACCTCAAGGGGTTCAAGTGGACTCCTGAGGCCCAGGCGGCCTTCGATGACTTGAAGAAGTACCTCACAAGCCCCCCAATGCTCTGAGCCCATCTTCGGAAGAACCCCTGCTCCTCTACATCATCGCCACCCTTGGCGCTGTAAGTGCAGTACTGGTAAAGGAGCAGGATGGTCAACAGCGCCCCATGTATTAGTGAGCAAAGCCCTCCAAGGGTCTAAGACACGGTACACGGAGGTGGAGAAGATCTGCTACACCCTCCTGATGGCGTTCCGGAAGCTCCACCATTACTTCCTGGGACACCCGATCACAGTCTCGTCTTCCCTCCCTCTGGGGGAGGTGCTGCGGAACAAAGAGGCCACTGGCCAGATCGGGAAGTGGGGAGCCGAGCTAGCTCCCTTCTCCCTTTCCCTCACGGCCTGTTCTACCATCAAATCACAAGTCCTGGCACAATGACCATTGGACGCTCATGTTCGATGGCTCCTTGTGTCTTGCCGGGGCCAGAGCGGGGGTAGTCCTCCGGAGCCCCGAAGGAAGGACGCTGGAGTACGCAGTGAGGCTCGAGTTCCCCGCTAGGAACAACGTTGCCGAATACGAGGCCTTGCTCCTGGGGCTGTGCCTCGCGCGCCCCCTGGGGATTTGCCACCTCCTGGTTAAGGGGGACTCCTAGCTCGTGGTTTGCCAAATGGACAAGTCATATTTGTGCTATGACGTGAACCTGAGCCTCTATTTGGGGGAGGTGGCAAGATGGAAAGGTACTTCAAGGGCCTAGACTCCCGGCATATCCCCCGGAGGGACAATGACCGCGCCGATGCCTTAGCCCGGGCGGCCAACGCCCGGGAACCTCTCCCCAGGGGCGCCTTCCAAGAGATCATCACGAAGCCCTCGATGATCCCTCCGGGCGCGGACCCTGAGTCCCTCGACCCGGAGGTTTCTGAGATCATCCGGGCCACGTCCTGGATAGACCCCCTCGTCTCCTTCATAAGGGGGGAGGGGGAGCCTCCCTGCGATGCCGAGGCGAAGCGCCTCTGTGCCAAGGCACGAGCATATCTCCTGCTGGAGGGAAAGCTCTACAAGCGGGGGGCCTCTGCCCTACTCCCTGCCTTCTGTGGGCAGAAGGGCTCCGGCTCCTCGAGGACATCCACTCGGGGAGCTGCGGTTCTCACTGGCCCCGCTCACAGTCGTGGCGAAGGTTCTCCGCCAAGGCTTTTATTGGCCCACTGTGGTCCATGATGTGTGAGACCTTGTCTCCGCATGCGAGGCCTGCTAGAAAATGGCAAAGGGCTCCAAACTACCCTCTGCGATGCTACGGGCCATCCCGAACACTGGGCTCGAGGACATCTACTCGGGGAGCTGCGGTTCTCACCTGGCCCTACTCACAGTCGTGGCGAATGTTCTCCGCCAAGGCTTTTATTGGCCCACTGTGGTCCATGATGCACAAGACCTTATCTCCACATGCGAGGCCTACCAGAAAATGGCAAAGGGCTCCAAACTTCCCTCTGCGATGCTACGGGCCATCCCGAACACTTGGCCCTTCGCGCACTGGGGGATGGATCTCCTCGGTCCCTTCCCCCCAGCGCCAGGGGGCTACAAGTATGCTATGGTGGCCGTGGATTATTTCTCCAAGTGGGTGGAGGCTGAGCCCCTGGCCAGCATCACCTCCTGAGCAGTATAGCGGTTTTTCTGGAAGAATGTCGTATGTCGCTTTGGGGTCCCCAAGAAATCACCATCGACAATGAGACCCAATTCGACTCGGCATACTTCCGGGAATTCTGCGAGGGCCTGGCGACTACCCTCTACTTCGCTTTCGTAGCTCATCCCTAGAGCAACGGAGCCATCGAAAGGGTCAACGGTGTGATCCTACAGGGATTACGCCGGCGACTTGAGCAAACCGCCTCCAGGCGGGGCACATGGGTGGAGAAGCTTCTGAGCATCCTCTGCTCCATGCGCACAAACCCGAGCCAAGCAACAGGGCGCACCCGCTTCTATCTCGTGTACGTGGTTGAGGTAGTCCTCCCTTCGGAGATCGATTTTTGATCGCTGCGGGTCGAGCTCTTAGATGGAGCTACAGCCGCAACGTACCAAACCAACGAAGCGAATCAACGGCTGGAAGTCGACCTCGTTGAGGAAGAGCGCGACTGAGAGCTCCTCCGCTACGCCATCTACGAGCTCGAAATGACGCGCGCATACGACAAGCGCGTCTGCGTGAGAGCTTTTCGCCTTGGGGACCTTATCCTCAGGCGCGTGACTGACCCCCAAGCCCAGGGAAAACTTTCCCCTAAGTGGGAAGGCCCATACAAGATCTCTACAATCCTAAGCTCGGGGCTTATTATTGCATCTAGGCCTTCATGCCTAACCCTAATGTTGATGATTAATGAAAACAAAGTGTTCTGGACTAATCGTGCTTTTGAGATTGATTGATACAGGGATCAGTTGGGAAGAAATACAAGATGATCAAGATAAAACCGACTTGAAGTGAAGCACAAGATGCAGAAGAGCTAAATACAAGACGAAAATCATGAAGATGCGAAAGATCTCAGGTATTATGAGTTTTTATTCTTACCGATCTTGGCGTATGGAGATGATCGATTAGGGAAATTCTTTTCTAGTTTTAACCGTACTATAAAGAGAGGTAGCGAAAGTTCTCTTTTTATCTCCAACACAAACCGAGAATCCTAGGTCATTGCATTGCATCATTTCTGGTTGGATTTGGTTTTGAACTTATTTGAAAAATCTGGTTTTTCAGTTCAATTTTTGACAGCAGAAGAGTATTTGCAATTTTCAAAACGATCTAGGCAGATTTGGCTTTTTTTCTGTTGACAAAATTGTAGCCCTTAAAATTATCTTTCCAACGAGCTATTAAACACCTCTTTTGTATTTCTGGATTTAAAGTTATCTCTGTTTTTGTTCAGGCTGACTGTCAGTTTGCTAAACTGACTGTCAGTTTGAATGTCAGTTAGTTTAAACTGACAATTGTCCAGAGAGGGTGTATTTTGTGCTCAAAATTTTTGTACTAAACTGACTGTTAGTTTGTCCATACTGACTGTCAGTTGGGGTTTCGACCACAGAGATTTTAACTGAGTTTCTATTTGATTTTGGTCGAGTTTGTGGTCGAACTGACTATCAGTTTGTGTAACTGACTGTCAGTTGTGGGTTTCAACTTTCCTTTTTCGACCACAAACGGCTAGCAAAGTTTTCGTCCGTAAATTTTGTCGGCCGTTGTGCACTAAACTGACTGTCAGTTAGGCAAACTGACTGTCAGTTTGGGTTGCTGATTTTCAGCCCTAGCTCCAACGGTTCATTTGCTTCTTGAGGCTATAAATAGGGGCTTTGGGCATGTGTTTCTCACAACAAGTAGCAGCATTTCATATACACTCTTGAGCATTAGTTTCTTATATAAAATCTTGATCTTTTGATCAAGTTGAGTGTTTTCCGATCCACCGAGCATTTCAGTTCTTTTGCATTTGCATATACTTAGCTTCTCGGTGCGTGTTTGGAGGTCTTGAGAAGACCTCGCTGCCTTTTACTCTTGGTGAGCGCCCTCACCTAGACGGTTCGGAGGCGTGGCCATTGATCTCTCCGTTCAGAGATTGTCGGAGAGACTCGGCAAGTGTGTACAAGGCATCGGTGCTCGCCTTTCCGGAGTGGACAAGGAGCAACCACTAGTGATAATATCCTTTGTGGATATTGAGGTAAGACTCAAGTGATTTGAGTGCTTCAACGAGGATTAGTGGAGACTGGGCGAGTCTCCGATACCTCGGTAAAAACCGTTGTGTTCGTTCTCTTTCCCTTGCTTACATTATTTGTTCTTGATTTGCATTTATTTGCTTTAAGTTTTAAAGTTTTTAAAAGCCTCCTATTCACCTCCCCTCTAGTCGGCATCCTTGATCCAACACGTGGTATCAGAGCTTGGTCTCTCGATTCATTAGGCTTTACCACCTAGAGAGAGGATGTCGTCAAGTGGAGATTTTCTTCTCGGTCATACCGGTCATGCGCCTATCTTTGATGGGACAAACTATCCTTATTGGAAAGTGCGCATGTCGGTATTCCTAGAAGCTATGGGGCTTGATGTATGGGATATCGTTAAACTCGGCTTTACTCCTCCGGTTGATCCGGCAAGTCAGTCTGAGGACGATAGGAGAAAGTTGCATTTAAATGCCCGTGCAAAAAATGCACTCTTTGCCGGTTTATCCTTAAATGAGTTCAACCGTGTGAGCAATCTCACGACTGCTCATAAGGTTTGGACTACCCTCGAAGAAATTTACGAGGGCACTACAAGGTTAAAGAGGCAAAATTGCTAATGGTGAGGCAAAAATATGAGACATTCACCATGTCATCAACCGAGTCCGTGGATTCCATGTTTACTCGGTTAAATAACATTGTGAATGAACTCAAGGGTCTTGGTGTTGTTTTTACTGACCTTGAGCTTGTGAGAAAGATGCTTAGGGCCTTGCCGGAAAGCTTCGACACCTTGGTCACGGTTCTCACAAACTCCGATCTATCGACCACAACACCAACCGATCTTTATGGGAACCTCATCACCCATGAGATGCACAAGAAGGAGAAGAAGGAAGCAGCCGAACCCGCGGAGACGAAGAAGAAAGCTTTGGCCTTCAAAGCTAATGCAAGAAACGATTCAAGCGATGGCTCCTCCGATGAAGACCTCGCGCTCATGGTAAAGAACACTCAAAAACTCCTTCGCAGGTTGCATAAGAAAGGTGTCAACATTGACACATGACCAAAGGGGCAAAAGCAAAACAACTTCAAGGACATCATTTGCTATGGATGTCATGAGAAGGGACACATAGCATCAAGATGTCCAAACAAGAACAAGGCGTGGAACAAGAAGAAGAAGTTCTTCAAGAAGAAAAATGAAGAAATCAAAGAAGCCTGTTTTGGAGAGTGGATGTCCGGAGGCGAGAGCTCCGACTCTGACTCCAACAACGAAAGAAGTTGCTCCAAGAAGATGGCCGGACTAGCTCTCGGCAACATCAACACATCAACTAGCTCATCCATTTGCCTTATGGCTAAAGGCAATGAAAAGGTGAACTACAAGACCGGTGGGAGGCATTGGGTGCTCAATAGCGGATGCTCTGAACACATGACCGGTAACAAGAAGTTGTTCACCTCAATAGAAGACAACTCAAGCGAGAACCAAAAGATTACCTTTGGCGACAATCGTCAAGGAAATGTTGTAGGCTTGGGTAAAATCGCAATCTCAAATGATCTATCTATTTCAAATGTTTTATTGGTCGAATCTCTGAATTTCAATTTGCTTTCCGTTGCACAAATTTGCGATTTTGGTTTTAGTTGCACATTTTTCCCAAAAGAAGTTTTAGTTGAAAGTTTAAAAGATAAAACTTTGATCTTTAAAGGCTTTCGTTTTGGAAATCTTTATTTGGTTGATTTTCATTCATAAGATGCATCTCTTTCAACATGTCTTGTCTCTCAAACCTCAAAAGGTTGGCTATGGCATAGACGACTTGCACATGTTGGAATGCATCAATTGAGAAAACTTTTAAATCGTGATTTGGTTGTTGGCTTAAAGGATGTGAATTTTGAAAAGGACAAACCTTGTAGCGCTTGTCAAGCTGGCAAGCAAATAGCTACTTCACATCCAACTAAGCGCATTCTTTCGACTTGCAAACCTTTGGAACTCCTTCATATGGATTTATTTGGACCTTCCGAGTTCCAAAGTATCGGGGGTAGCAATTATGGTTTTGTGATTTTACTCGCTATACTTGGGTTTTCTTTATTTCCCAAAAATCTGAAACCCCCGATGTTTTCAAAAGTTTTGCAAAACGGGTTTCTACTGAATTCGAATTATCCATCAAGAAAATCCGTAGTGATCATGGTGGAGAGTTCGTTAATTCAACTCTATTTGATTTTTGTGACTCTTGGAATCAAACACGAATTTTCCACATCCTACACTCCACAGCAAAATAGAGTTATTGAAAGGAAAAATCGAACACTTATAGAAATGGCAAGGACTATGCTGAGTGAGTATGATACTCCTACTCGCTTCTGGGCTGAAGCCGTGCATACCGCTTGCTATTCTATAAATCGGCTTTATTTGCATCCCCTTCTAAATTTGACTCCTTATGAGCTTCTTGTTGGGCGTAAGCCAAATATTTCTTATTTTCGAGTGTTTGGTTGCAAATGTTATATTCTTAAGAAAAGGAATTTTGGTGGTAAATTTCAAAGAAGAGTAGATGAAGGCTTTCTAGTCGGATACTCCACCACTAGTAAAGCTTATCGTGTTTTCAATAAAAATACAAGCTGTATTGAAGAATCGGGTGATGTCGAATTTGATGAAACTAATGGCTCACAAAAGGAGCAAGTCTCTCATGAAGTTTCAGGTGAAGATCTTCAAGAAGCAATGAAGAACATAACCATTGGAGACATCAAGCCAACAGAGGAAGATCAAGAAGATGATGTCAACGTTGAAAATGTTGATCAAGACGCATCATCATCTCATGTTGATCCTCCAGAACAAGGTCAAGATGAAGCAGTACAAGATGAAGAACCAAGGCAACACCAAACCATCACCAAGGATCACCCTCTAGACCAAATATTGGGTGACGTCAGTAAGGGTGTTCAAACTCGATCTCGTATTGTTGCATTTTGTGAACATCATTCATTTGTGTCTTCTTTAGAACCCAAACATGTTAATGAAGCTTTAAATGACCCTGATTGGGTTAATGCCATGCATGAAGAACTTAATAACTTTGCTAGAAATGAAGTTTGGACTCTAGTTGAAAGACCCAAAGATCATAATGTTATTGGAACAAAATGGGTTTTCAGAAATAAGCAAGATGAAAATGGTGTTGTAATTAGGAACAAAGCTCGTCTTGTTGCTCAAGGCTTCACTCAAGTCGAAGTTTAGACTTTGGTGAAACTTTTGCACCGGTAGCAAGACTTGAAGCTATTCGTATTCTTCTTGCTTATGCATCATGTTTTAATATCAAACTTTTTCAAATGGATGTAAAAAGTGCTTTCTTAAATGGTGAAATTTCTGAACTTGTGTTTGTTGAACAACCTCCTGGCTTTGAAAATTCTAAATTTCCAAACCATGTTTTCAAATTGTCAAAAGCTCTCTATGGTCTCAAACAAGCTCCTCGAGCTTGGTATGAGCGACTTAGAGACTTTCTCTTATCAAAAGGTTTTAAAATTGGGAAGGTTGACACAACTCTCTTTACAAAGAAAATTCAAAAAGAACTGTTCATTTGTCAGATTTATGTTAATGATATTATCTTTGGATCTACTAATGAACATTTCTGTCATGAGTTGGAGAAATGATGTCTAGGGAGTTCGAGATGTCCATGATTGGTGAGCTGAGCTTCTTCCTCGGACTTCAAATCAAGCAACTCAAGAACGGTACATTCGTGAGTCAAACAAAGTACGTGAAGGACCTGCTCAAGCGCTTTAGGATGGAAGACGCGAAGGCAATCAAAACTCCCATGGCGACCAATGGACATCTGGACATGGACAAAAGCAGCAAATCGGTTGATTCTAAACTGTATAGGTCTATGATTGGTAGTCTTTTATATCTTACTGCATCTAGGCCTGATATCATGTTTAGTGTGTGCTTATGTGCTAGATTTCAGTCTGATCCTAAGGAATGTCACTTAACTGCTCTTAAAAGAATCCTTAGGTATTTAAAATGTTATCCCAGTTTAGGCCTTTGGTATCCGAAAGTGCAAACTTTGAATTAATTGGGTATTCGGATTCTGATTATGCTGGGTGTAAGATTGATCGCAAAAGCACTTCTGGTAGCTGTCAACTGTTGGGGAGATCTTTAGTATCATGGTCATCTAGGAAGCAAAACTCTGTAGCTCTCTCCACAGCTGAAGCTGAATATGTGTCTGCAGGCAGTTGTTGTGCTCAATTATTGTGGATGAAGCAGACATTTTTGGATTATGGGATCATCTTTGATAAAGTGCCACTATTGTGTGATAATGAAAGTGCCATTAAAATTGCTAATAATCCTGTTCAACATTCTAGAACTAAGCATATTGAAATAAGGCACCATTTTATTAGAGATCATGTGGCAAAAGGAGATATTGATGTGAATTATGTTAGAACTGATATGCAACTAGCAGATATTTTCACTAAACCCCTAGATGAATCAAGATTTTGCTTTTTAAGAGGTGAACTGAACATTATTGATATATCAAATGCTAGTTGATGTGCTAAATGTGTTGTTTGTATAAAAATATTATTATTTTATTCCCTCTCTGGTCTTAGTTTGCTTCTGGTCGAAATTGACCAAACTGACAGTCAGTTCCTCTAACTGACAGTCAGTTCAGTAGTTAGGAGCCTGGTCTTAGTCTCTGGTCGAAGTCATTGTCATAACTGACAGTCAGTTTCACAAACTGACAGTCAGTTACGTGCATTTGATTTTGGTCGTAGCTCCTGGTCGTGTTCGAGTCCCCAACTGACTGTCAGTCTCAAACACTAACTGTCAGTTTCAAAACTCAGTTCTGTGAACTGACTGTCAGTTACATGTTTCTGAGTTTGGAACTGACTGTCAGTTTATGAAACTGACTGTCAGTTGCGGGATCTAGAACCCTAAAATCCCCGTTCTGTTTTCTTGTCTTCTCACCTTCTCTCGCCGCCGTTGCTTCTTCTTGCGCCCCCGTGCCTTCGCCGTTTGCGCCACCACCTCGCCGTGCCTCGCCGCCGCCTCCTTTGCGCCTCCCCTCGTCGCCGGTGAGCTCCTCACCGCGGCGCCACGGTCCTCGCTCGTCTTCGACCGTCGGCCGTAGCTCCCCTGATCTTCGTTCTTCTTCTCCGGCCCTTCTCCTCCTCGTTGCCGGCCACCATTGTGTCCCTCTTCGTTGTGCTGTGTCCTTGCTCGTCGGCAGATTTGGTTTTTGCGGCCGTTTCATCGTCGACGACCTCTTCTGCTCTGTTCAAGTGATCTGTTCGTCTCCCTGTTCAGGTCGTTTCTTTCTCCTCTCTGTCTTTCAGTCATGTCTGATCAGCCCGGTCCTTCTTGCCGTGTGGCCCGACGGAAGAACGCGGCAAACAGCCAGCGCTCATCGGGTCAGACGTCCGAGAACCGGCCCTCGCCTCCGCCTGAGCGCGTGCCCGTGGATTATTCACGTTGGCACGCGAGCCGCCTTCGCACGCTCCGCTCTGTGAACCCGTATCTGTCGCTGCGTCCCACTGGTCGCGACGCATGCGCGGTTCTCACTTGCTACACCAACCTCCACCTAGACCTGTTCACCAGTGTCTATAGCCGCGCGCCCATCTTCGCCCATCGCTCTCTGTCGTGGGGGACGATCGCCTCTCGCACAGGCATCGCCTCCCTCGCAGACCTCTTTGGCTCTGTAGGGATCCGCGACCTTGTTGCCGATTCCTCTTTGCATTGGGCTGAGGGGCCCATTCGCCAGTTTTATTCTACCGTCTTCATTTCCCCTCAGCGCGACTCCATGACCTTCATGACGGGCCTCCAAGTCCACACCGTCACGAAGGAGCAGCTAGAGTCAGCGCTTGGACTGGTGCGCCCTCCTTCTGGCTGCCAGCTCCACACCCTTCCAGATCTTGAGCGTCGTGAGGTGGCCATGCTCTATTCCGGCCCCTTCCAGCTCCGTCACATCGCTGGTTTGCGCCGCGATGTTGATCTGGCCCTACGGATCCTCCGGCTCACCTTAGTTCCTATGACCGGAGATAGGGCCAGAGTGACCTATCTAGGGCTCCACGTCCTGATTTCTATCTTCCAGGAGGAGCCCTTCGACATTGCTGATCTCATCATCAGTGAGATTCAGCACGTTCTTCTTTCCCCGCGCCGTCAGCTGATATACGCTCCGTATATCATGGCGGTGCTTCTTCATATCCGGGCCGTCGACACTGAGCTGCCACGGCCCCATCATCCTCTTCTCTTCTATCCTCCAGGCCAGGCTGATCGCCGGCTTGGTGCTCGCCCCGCTGCCGCTGCTGGCCCTGATTCTCCCGCATCAGGTGATGATGCTGCGGGGGAGTCAGAGGACGAGGCTCCTGCTCAGGAGTCTTTTCCAGCTCCAGCTGCAGGGACTGGCACCGGATCTGCATCGTCTTCAGCTTCGCTTTCTCAGGTGTTGCAGACTCAGCAGGAGATCCTGCGCACCCAGGTAGAGCATCACAGGATCCTGCTTCGCCTTCTCGCTCAGCAGGAGCAGATTTTGGCTCGGCTACCTGCTCCAGGTTCTCCCGCCCCTCGCAAGAGGGCCCGACCAGCTACGTCTTCTTCGCCGAGCTCTGCCTCCCATCTACCTACTCCAGGACCATCCGGTCTAGCTCCTGCGACTCCTGCACCGGTTTCTCCAGTTGCAGCTACCACTCCTCCGGTCTCCCCAGTTGTCGACCCGACTGCATCTCCAGATGGCTCCGAAGATACAGCCGTCCTAGGCTTTTCTTCAGATGATGAGCATTAGGCTCTGATATGTATTTTTGCCTCCCTTTTTGTGCTTGATGCCAAAGGGGGAGAAGTATTTTGGTATTTTGGATATTAGAGTCTTTTGCTGTATTGAACATATGTTTATTTTTCATATATATGGAGATGTTTTATGGAGATGTTTTTCTTTATCTGTGTGTGATATGTTTATATGTGATTGTAGCTCTGATTAGCTCTGATATGATTGATATGACTTGGTTTCTTGGTTCTTGAGATGATGTTTTTGAGCTCTGATACATTGATATATATGATGTCCTGTTTTTGAGATGTGTATGCTCTGATATGACTGTGATATTTGCACATCTGTGACTTAGTTATGAATGAGATGCCCTGATATATATGTATTGGTTTATGATCTGATATGATGAGATGCATATACTCAGGGGGAGCTATTTCATTTATTTTGTTATTGAACACTTGTTGTCATCAATCATCAAAAAGGGGGAGATTGTTGCATCTAGGCCTTCATGCCTAACCCTAATTTTGATGATTAATGAAAACAAAGTGTTCTGGACTAATCGTGCTTTTGAGATTGATTGATACAGGGATCAGTTGGGAAGAAATACAAGATAATCAAGATAAAACCGACTTGAAGTGAAGCACAAGATGCAGAAGAGCTAAATACAAGACGAAAATCATGAAGATGCGAAAGACCTCAGGTATTATGAGTTTTTATTCTTACCGATCTTGGCGTATGGAGATGATCGATTAGGGAAATTCTTTTCTAGTTTTAACCGTACTATAAAGAGGGGTAGCGAAAGTCCTCTTTTTATCTCCAACACAAACCGAGAATCCTAGGTCATTGCATTGCATCATTTCTGGTTGGATTTGGTTTTGAACTTATTTGAAAAATCTGGTTTTTCAGTTCAATTTTTGACAGCAGAAGAGTATTTGCAATTTTCAAAACTATCTAGGCAGATTTGGCTTTTTCTTCTGTTGAAAAAATTGTAGCCCTTAAAATTATCTTTCCAACGAGCTATTAAACACCTCTTTTAGATTTCTGGATTTAAAGTTTTGTTCAGGCTGACTGTCAGTTTGCTAAACTGACTGTCAGTTTAAATGTCAGTTAGTTTAAACTGACAATTGTCCAGAGAGGGTGTATTTTGTGCTCAAAATTTTTGTACTAAACTGACTGTCAGTTTGTCCATACTGACTGTCAGTTGGGGTTTTGACCACAGAGATTTTAACTGAGTTTCTATTTGATTTTGGTCGAGTTTGTGGTCGAACTGACTGTCAGTTTGTGTAACTGACTGTCAGTTGTGGGTTTCAACTTTCCTTTTTCGACCACGAACGGCTAGCAAAGTTTTCGTCCGTAAATTTTGTCGGCCGTTGTGCACTAAACTGACTGTCAGTTAGGCAAACTGACTGTCAGTTTGGGTTGCTGATTTTCAGCCCTAGCTCCAACGGTTCATTTGCTTCTTGAGGCTATAAATAGGGGCTTTGGGCATATGTTTCTCACAACAAGTAGCAGCATTTCATATACACTCTTGAGCATTAGTTTCTTATATAAAATCTTGATCTTTTGATCAAGTTGAGTGTTTTCTGATCCACCGAGCATTTCAGTTCTTTTGCATTTGCATATACTTAGCTTCTCGGTGCGTGTTTGGAGGTCTTGAGAAGACCTCGCTGCCTTTTACTCTTGGTGAGCGCCCTCACCTAGAAGGTTCGGAGGCTTGGCCGTTGATCTCTCCGTTCGGAGATTGTCGGAGAGACTCGGCAAGTGTATACAAGGCATCGGTGCTCGCCTTTCCGGAGTGGACAAGGAGCAACCACTAGTGATAATATCCTTTGTGGATATTGAGGCAAGACTCAAGTGATTTGAGTGCTTCAACGAGGATTAGTGGAGACTGGGCGAGTCTCCGATACCTTGGTAAAAACCATTGTGTTCATTCTCTTTCCCTTGCTTACATTATTTGTCTTGATTTGCATTTATTTGCTTTAAGTTTTAAAGTTTTTAAAAGCCTCCTATTCACCCCCCCCCCTCTAGTCGGCATCCTTGATCCAACACTTATAAGCTCTCCAATCTCGAAGACCAGGAGTTGAAGCACAATTGGAACATAGACTTGCTTCGCAAGTTCTACATCTAGCCTCCGGGCTCATTCCCTCCCCCATCGTGACTTCTCAGGGAGAGGCGCTGTACTCATCGTTCCCACCCCCGCCACGGTTCCGCGGGAGGAGGCTTTCTATTTATCTGCATTAATACAAATGGTTTTTTATTCAATTGGAATTTTTGTAGATTCTTGACTTACCGCCACCAAGGCGATGCCCTCTCTGCGGGGATGCCCTCCCTGTGAGGACGTAGGCCACCGCAGCCTAAAAGTCCCTACGAAGGGAGCCCCGCTGCCGTAGGGCGGCTTACAGTAACCCCTCGTGGACTAAGGGGGTAAGCGGCAACCCAGTTCTCATGAACTGCGGTAACAAGTCAATTTGAGAGACTAGTCCCCCCTCAAACACTCAAGCACGTCATCGGGCTCATCCTCCTCCGAGAGAGCTTCCCCCTCTGTGGTTCATGGAATCCTCAGTTGTCTCAGAATTCTCGATCGGCCCCCCATTCTCAAGGCGACTGGGGGAATTTTCTACCGGGTCTCGGAATTTTTCGACAGCGAAATTCTCGACCGGCTCCCCGTTCTCACGGCGACCGATGGAATTTCTTATCGGATCTCCGAACAATTCGTCCAGGAATTTCACGATCGGCTCCCTGTTCTCTCGGCGACCGGGAAAATCGACGATTGTCGGGGGAAATCTCCGCGAGACTAAGTCCAGGTAAGATGTGTCACGATTACCCGGGGACGTGGCCTCCGGGGCCTCCCCGGGCGCCGCCTTTTGGCTCCCGGGACGTGGCCTCCGGTGCCCTCCCGGGCGCCGCCACTCGCACGGGGACGTGGCCTCCAGGGCCTCCCCGGGCGCCGCCTTTTGGCTCCCGGGACGTGGCCTCCGGTGCCCTCCCGGGCGCCGCCACTCGCCCGGGGACGTGGCCTCCAGGGCCTCCCCGGGCGCCGCCTTTTGGCTCCCAGGACGTGGCCTCCGGTGCCCTCCCGGGCGCCGCCACTCGCCCGGGGACGTGGCCTCCGGGGCCTCCCCGGGCGCCGCCTTTTGGCTCCCGGGACGAGGCCTCCGGTGCCCTCCCGGGCGCCGCCAGTGGCCCGGGGACGTGGCCTCCGGGGCCTCCCCGGGCGCCGCCTTTTGGCTCCCGGGATGAGGCCTCCGGTGCCCTCCCGGGCGCCGCCAGTTGCCCGGGGACGTGGCCTCCGGGGCCTCCCCGAGCGCCGCCTTTTGGCTCCCGGGACGAGGCCTCCAGTGCCCTCCCCGGCGCCGCCAGTTGCCCGGGGACGTGGCCTCCGGGGCCTCCCCGGGCGCCGCCTTTGACCCGGAGACGCGGCTTCCGGCGCCGTCCCGGGCCTCATCGTCCTCCTAAAGGTAAAGTATTGAACTGTTTATCACGTGCAGGTCTCGCGAGGAGCACCTCGGGAACTAGCGACCACCTGTCAAGCATCCAAGGCGTTTGACCGGGAGAAGGACGGTCCTACCCTTCAATCCGACAGTGGCTTCCGGGGTAGTTTAGGTTTTTTGCTGCTTTTTGGTGCTATAAATAGCCCTTGTACCCCTCTGTTGTAAAGGATCGGTTCATTTTATTGGAATAGCTAAACTCACAGCCGTGCTCCGGAAGCCTCTCCCCCGGAGAGAGCCTCCCCAGCCGACTCCGGTCGGGAGCGCGTCGACAGGACTAGGGCCCCCACTGGGACCCGAACCTGTATAAACCCGTGTGTCATTCTTTGTGCTTGTCCGGCGGGGGAGGACCGGTCATCCAGTCAACCCGCGCCGTGTAACCTTCGCTAGGATCACTCTTAAAACCTGCCGGGGTATTCGCAATACCACGACAGTTGGCGCCGTCCGTGGGGACCCGTGACAAGACGCCATGGCTCCCCCAAGAACAAGGGCTCGCACCCTTCCCGGTGATCCGGGTCTCGGAGACCCGGCGCCGTCCGCCCGGGACACTGCTGTCCCGGTGGTCCCTTCCGGAGGCGACCTGGCCCAGGTACCGCCTCCCTCCTTTCCTCTTAACTTAGGTGCTTCCACCTCCAGGTCGTTCCCAGTGACCGCGGGGACCTCGGCAGGGACAAGCGTCCCCCCGACGGCTCCCCCGGCTCCCCGGGACGCCCTGCTCGAAGCTCTCGTGGAAGGCCAGCTCCGCGCCCAGCGCTCTATGGACGAGCTCCTTAGCGTGTTGGCGCGGCCCCCGGCCCCCACATTTGCGTCACACCCATATCCGGGGAATATGCCCCCGTTTATGGGTTACCCGGCGGCCCCTCCGGCCTCGGGGGGGTTGTCCGCCCCGTATGATCCTGCCGGGGGGTTCCCTCCCCCTGCGGGATACACGCCCGGACCCTTCCCGGCACCCGGGCCCGTTCCGGTGCCGGGAGGTTATTTCATGCCAGGGCCCTTCGTGGCACCAAGGGGGTACCCCGTCCCTGGCCTGGTCCCGGGGCCGGGAGCCCACTTCTTGCCGGGGGTTTACCCTGCGCCGGGAGCCAGTCCCGCCCCCCGCGTTGCGTTTACCACACCGGGGGCGGTCGACAGAGCAGCCCCCGTGCCGCAGCGGACTTCCCCTCGCATGGGCTCCCCGGTTCCGGACGCCGCCACTAGGGCTCCCCCCTCGCCGGTTCAGGGTGTTACAGGGCCTGCCCCCTTCCCGGTTCCGGTCGTGGCCACTGGGGCCCCCTCCACTTCGATTCCAGGCGTCGCCGCGGGCGCCCCCTCCCCGGTTCCGGATGATACAGGGGCTTCCCCCTTTATGGTCCCGGGGGTCGTCGCAGGGGGCTCCCCCCAACCGGCTCCCGAAGCTACAGCGCATGAGCTCCCTCCCTCGGCGAGAGAGGTCCGCCTCGTCCCGGGGGGGGTCGAGCGAATGCGTTCACCAGAGCGCGGGGAAGAACTTCCCCCCGGCCGCGGGCGCGGGGAGCCTCGCTCTCGCACCGGCCGGGGGAAGAGGCCCGCTGAGGAGCCAACCTCTCCCGCGGAGAGCCCGGATGTCCGGGAATTCAGCCCTGGTCCGGAGGAAAAGCGTCGCCACCGCCATTCTGGCGGACCTCTCGGGCCGCTTCCAGACTCAGACAACGAATGTCCCGTGAAAGAAGATAGCGACCGGGGCTCCCCCCGGGAAGTGCAGGGGGCCAACCAGCCCCTGTGCCGGAGACTTCGCAGCATCCGGTGGCCGCGGCCCTACCGCCCGCCACACATAGAACATTATAATGGCGAGGCAGACCCTTACGAGTTTGTGCAGGTCTACTCCACTGCTATCTCCGCGGCCGGGGGGGACGAGTCATACAGTGCAACGTCTTCCCCCTTTACCTCTCCGGCATCGCCCGCTCCTGGTTCTACAACCTGAAGGCCGGCTCCATCAAGTCTTTCTCGCAGCTCAAGCGGGAGTTCTGTGCCAACTTCCAGGGGAACTACGTGCGTCCCCTAGACTCCTCGCAGCTGTATACTGTCCGGCAGAGGACTGGGGAAACCATCAAAAGCTTCTTCAAGCGCTTTGCTCAGGTGAAGAGCAAAGTGGCCCACGTCCCTGACTCTACGGTCATCGAAGCCTGCAAAAGCGGCATCCTCCCGGGGGAGCTCCACCGAAGGCTCTCCCGAAGCTGCCCCTCTTCCGCCGACGAGCTCTTCAACGTGCTCGAAAAGTACGCTCGGGCGGAGGAAGACGATATCTGGAAGAAGACCTAGGGGGCCCCCGCCCCCGCCGACCGGGGGGCCAGGGATCCCCCCAAACGCTCCAGGCAAGGGGGGCGTAGCGAGCCACGGCCTCGGGACACCTTTGTCCTTGAGGGCGGAGGCGGCTCGCGCGACTCCCCGAGGACCAACCGCCCCTTCCCCAAATCGAAGGGCCATGGGGGAGGACAGTCTTCGCGCTGCCGGGAAGGCCCCGCGGGGAGAAGGCGGGAAGGACCGTGGTGCAGCCTCCACAGGTCCAATACCCACGCTACCCGAGATTGTAGCCAGCTGCTGCAGCACTTTGCGGACTTCCTCGACCAGCGTGAGCAGGGGGGGACTCCGGCCTCCTTGCTCCCTCGGCCAACTATTCCGGCCCTTCCCGCTCCCACGGGGGGTCAGCAAACGCAGGAGGGGGAGCCTTCAGAAGCTCTCCCCTTTCAAACTTCGCAGCGGCGCATCAACGTCATCGTGGGAGGATCTGCCTCCGGGCGGGACTCTAAGCGCCAGCGTAAGGAGTACGCGCGCGAAGTCAAGGTTGTGGGGGTGCTTCGCACGTCCCCGCCACCAAAGTGGTCAGACGTCCCCCTCACCTTCACGGCAGAAGACACGCGGGGGGTTCGCTTCCCCCACGACGACGCGCTCATTGTCTCCGCGACCATCTACAACTGCCATCTGGCCCGGATCCTGGTGGACGGCGGGAGCTCTGCCGATGTCTTATTCCTGAAGGCCTTCAAAGAAATGCAGGTGGATGAGAAGCTCCTGCAGCCCGCTGCCGGGCCCCTACAAGGCTTTGTCCCGGGGAAGGCGATCCACCCCGTGGGCAAGGTAGATCTTCCAATGACCTTCGGCACCCCGGAGAATTACCGGACCGAGCTGGTCCGCTTCGACGTGGTAGACCTCCCCTCCTCCTACAACGCGATTATGGGGAGGACGACTATCAACCGGCTGGGGGCTGCCACCCATCAAAACTATCTCTGCATGAAAATCCCCGGGCCGCACAGCATGATCAACGTCCGGGGAAACCAAGACGTGGCCCGTGCTCTGTACGAGCGCGCTGCGGCCACGATCGGAAGCGTCAACCTCATAAAGACGCCCAGGGGGGAGGCTTCTCCCCCAGAACTAGGCGCTGCTACGCCGCCGCCCGGGAGGCCCCTCCTCAAGCCGCGTCCGGAAGGGAGCCTCCGGAAGGTCCTGCTGTCCCCGGGCAACGAAGACAAAACCGTCCGGATCGGGGCGGAGCTCCCCGACGAGCACGCAGCGCAACTTGCGGCTTTTCTGCACGAAAACTCCGATGTTTTTGCGTGGAAGCCGTCAGACATGCGGGGCGTCGCCCGGGGGGTCATTGAGCACAAGCTTGCAGTAGCCCCCGGTCACCCCCCGGTCAAACAGAAGCTATGGAAACTCTCCCTCGAGCGTCAAGAGGCAATCAAGGCAGAGATCACCCGGCTCCGAGAGGCGGGGTTCATTCGGGAGGTCCTGTACCCCGAGTGGCTCGCGAACCCCGTCCTCGTCAAGAAATCCACCGGCAGGTGGCGGATGTGCGTGGACTTCACCGACCTTAACCGCGCCTGCCCCAAAGACAACTTCCCGCTCCCGCGGATTGATCAGCTCGTCGACTCCACTGCAGGGTGCGAGCTCATGAGCTTCCTAGACGCCTACTCGGGCTATCATCAAGTCCGGATGGCGGAAGGGGACGAGGAAAAGACGAGTTTTATTACTCCCCTCGGAACCTTCTGTTACGTCCATATGCCCTTCGGGCTCAAGAACGCGGGGGCGACCTTCCAGCGCCTGATGACACTGGTTTTCAAAGAGCAAGTCGGCCGCAACGTTGAAGTCTACGTAGACGACGCGGTTGTCAAGAGTCCCCGCGCAGCCTCCCACATCGACGACCTGGCTGAAACCTTCCGGAACCTCCGCGCATTCGGGCTCAAGATGAACCCGGAGAAGTGCGCCTTCGGGGTGCGCGGGGGGAAGCTCCTAGGTTTCCTCGTGTCCCAGCGGGGCATTGAGGCAAACCCCGAAAAGATCCGGGCATTCCTAGACATGCCCCCGCCGCGCTCCGTCAAGGATGTCCAACGGCTCTTCGGCCGCCTAGCCGCGCTCAGCCGCTTTGTCTCCCGGTCGGGGGAGCGGGGCCTCCAGTTCTTCAAGATCCTCCGAGGGCTCGAGGGGTTCCGCTGGACCTCCGAGGCCCAGGAGGCGTTCGACGACCTCAAGAAGTACCTCATGAGCCCTCCAATGCTCGTGAGTCCATCCCTGGAAGAGCCCTTGCTCCTCTACCTCGCCGCGACCCCCGTCGCCATCAGCGCGGTCCTGGTGAAGTAGCAAGGGGGGCAGCAGCGTCCGGTGTACTACGTGAGTGAGGCCCTCCAAGGGGCCAAAACTCGGTACACGGAAATGGAGAAAATCTGCTACGCCCTCCTCATGGCGTCCCGGAAGCTTCGGCATTACTTCCTGGGGCACCCCATCACCGTCCCGTCATCCCTCCCCCTTGGGGAGGTACTGCGGAACAAAGAAGCCACCGGCCGGATAGGGAAGTGGGGGGCTGAGCTCGCCCCCTTCTCCCTGTCCCTTACCGGCCGCTCCGCCATCAAGTCGCAGGTTCTCGCCGACTTCGTCGCAGAGTGGACTCCCGCCTCTGGGTCCGGGGACGAAGATCTCCCTGTGCCGCCCCGACGCAGTGATCATTGGACCCTTATGTTCGATGGGTTGCTGTGTCTCGCTGGGGCTGGCGCGGGAGTAGTCCTCCGGAGCCCCGAGGGGAAGGAACTCGAGTACGCCGCGCGGCTCGAGTTCCCCGCAACCAACAACGTCGCCGAATACGAGGCTTTGCTCCTCGGGATGCGCCTCGCGCGCTCCTTGGGGATCCGGCGCCTCCTAGTCAAGGGAGATTCTCAGCTCATAGTTTGATAATGGACAAGTCTTACCTGTGCCATGACGCAAACTTAAGTCTTTATTTGCAGGAAGTGCGGAAGATGGCGAGGCATTTCGACGACCTCGAGACCCGGCATATCCCACGTAGGGACAATGACCGGGCCGACGCCTTGGCCCGGGCGGCCAGCGCCCGGGAATCGCTCCCCAAGGGGGCTTTCCTGGAGATCATCACGAAGCCCTCAGTGGCCTCCCCGGACACGGGCGACGAGCCTCATGTCCCGGAGGTCGCCGAGATCACCCGGACTCCGTCCTGGATGGACCCCCTCATCTCCTTCATCCGGGGGGAGGGGGACCCCCCTAGTGAGACCGAGGCTAAACGTCTCCGGGCTAAAGCCCGGGCGTATCTCCTCCTGGAGGGAAGGCTCTACAAGCGGGGGGCTTCCGCCCTCCCAGAGGGACTTCAACTTCTCGAAGACATCCACGCGGGGAGCTGCGGTTCTCACCTAGCCCCGCGTGCCATCGCAGCCAAGGCCCTCCGGCAGGGCTTCTACTGGCCCACGGTCATGCGCGACGCGCGAGACCTCGTCTCCGCGTGCGAGGCATGCCAGAAGATGGCCAAGGGCTCGAACCTCCCCCCTATAGCGCTGCAGACGATCCCCATCACTTGGCCCTTTGTGCGCTGGGGGATGGACCTCTTAGGGCCCTTCCCCCCAGCGCCCGGAGGATACAAGTATGCGGTAGTCGCAGTCGACTATTTTACAAAGTGGGTTGAGGCGGAGCCTTTGGCCAGCATCACGTCCCGGGCCGTTCAGCGGTTTTTCTGGAAAAACGTCGTATGTCGTTTTGGTGTCCCCCGGGAAATCACCGTGGACAACGGGACCCAATTCGACTCGGCTTATTTTCGGGAATTCTGTGAAGGCCTGGGGCTCGTCATCCACTTCGCCTCTGTAGCCCATCCCCGGAGCAATGGGGCTGTCGAGAGGGTCAACGGCGTGATCCTACAGGGATTGCGCCGGAGACTCGAGCAAACCGCTTCTAAGCGGGGTGCATGGGCAGAGGAGCTCCCTAGCATCCTCTGCTCCATGCGCACAACCCCGTCCCGGGCGACGGGGCGTACTCCCTTCTCCCTGGTCTATGGGGCGGAGGCAGTCCTCCCCCCGGAGATTGGCTTCCGGTCACTACGGGTGGAGCTCCTGGAGGGAGCCACTCCCTTAGCATACCAGGCCAACGAGGCCAATCAGCGCCTGGAGATCGACCTCGTGGAGGAGGAACGCGACCGAGCGCTCCTCCGCCACGCCATCTACGAGCAAGAAATAGCGCGCGCGTACAATCAGCGCGTGCGCGAGAGAGCTTTCCGCCTTGGGGATCTTGTCCTCAAGCGCGTGACGGACCCCCAGGCCCAGGGTAAGCTCTCCCCCAAGTGGGAGGGCCCCTACAGGATCTCCGCGGTCCTGGGCTCGGGGGCCTACAAGCTCTCCAACCTCCAAAAGCAGGAGCTGAAACACACGTGGAACTTGCGTTTACTTCACAAGTTCTATGTTTAGCCTTACGGGCATGTCCCCTCCCCCGGGGCATTCACGCCGGAGGGGGAGGAGGGACGCTGTATTTTCCTCCCCTTTCGCGGCTTCGCAGGGGGAGGCCCTGTACTTCATTTCATTAGCAATACATAGGTCTTGCTTTGCAAACTGTCTCATTGCAGGTCTCTCATTACCGCCCCTAGCGGCGATGCCCTCCCCGCGAGGAAGCCCTCTCCGCGAGGATGCCCTCCCCGCGAGGATGCCCTCCCCGCGAGGAAGTGGGCCAGCCCCAACAAGTCCCTACAACGGAGCCTGCACTCCCGTAGGGCGGCTTACGATCAGCCCTCGTGGACTGAGGGTGTAAGCGGCAACCCGGTCACAGTGACCGTGGTAACGAGTCACTTTGGGAGACTAGTCCCCTGCCCAAACACTCAAGTCCCGTCTTCGGGCATTTCCTCCTCCGGGAGTCGACGTTATTCCCGGCTCCCCGTTTTCACGGCGACCGGAAGATCAGCCCCTTGCGGCTTATTTGGATCCATCTTCCTCCCCCGGGAGTCGACGTTATTCCCGGCTCCCCGTTTTCACGGCGACCGGATGAATGCCTCCCGGAGACCCTATTCCCGGCTCCCCGTTTTCACGGCGACCGGACGATTGTCTCTCGGAGAAGTCGGATTTCTCGGGCATTTCCTTCCCCGAAGACCCTATTCCCGGCTCCCCGTTCTTACGGCGACCGGACGAGTGTCTCCCAGGAAGCTCGCCTCTGGAAATCCCATCGGGTTCTCTTGGATATTCCTTCCGCTTAAGGCCTTATTCCCGGCTCCCCGTTCTCACGGCGACCGAATGATTATCTCTCGGAAGGTCCTTTCCTTGAAAACCTCGCTTTAAAATTTTCTAACTTAGAAAATTTCCTATGCTACAGGTAACTTCCTTCCCGGGGGCCTTGTTACCCCCACAGCGCGCGGAGCTATTCTCCGGCCCGCTGTGGGCGGGGGGGACAAGGAACCCCCGGGTGTCGACCGCACCACCCACGAGGAAATTTAGCTCATCCTTGTTAAGATGAGTCGTCCAGACCATCCAAGAAGAAGAAAATAAAGAGGCGCAATGAAAGGAAGCAACAACAACGCGCTTTATTGATCAGCAAACCCGGAGGACATCTTCCCCCTCCGGTGGGCTTCGGAAACGATACAACCCGGGTCCTAACCCGGGGGATTCTCTAAGCCCTAAGGCTCCTACGCCTAATACTCCCGGAGGCTCTCCGCTAGCTCCCGGGTCAAGTCCCGGTACAACGCCCGTACGCGGCGCCGAGCGTCCCGGAGTACATCTTCAGGCCAAAACTCATATCCCGCCGGTGGAAGTATCCGGAGAGGAGGGATCATCCGGAGCCCCGGTCGCGGAGGGGACAATTCGGCGCGGTGATTATCAAAGTTGTCTAAATGCCACTCCGCGCGCCACCTCAACCGGATCGGCTCCCGGACACTATCCTCGCCGCAATTCCCGGAGAGAAGGCTTAGCAAAATCAAAGCCGCTTGGGCGTCCCCCGGGGAGCCCCTCCCGGACCTTCGCCCGGGAGCAACCTCCCGGGAACCCTGGTAACAGTAAGTTCAATTCAAGGACTTAGCAAAAATTCTAACTTCATTGCATTCAAAATGTTTTATGTACAAGTGCCCGGGGCTTCTTCTAAGAAGCTACCGGAATCAAAAAATCCTAAAACAAAAAAGGGCCCTAGCTAAGACCCGGGGGGAGGCTCATACGTGTTCATTGGCGTCCTCCCCCTGGGGGGTTTCCTCTGAGGCCGGGGCCGGGGCGTCTCCCGCCGGAGGCGCCGGAGCCGGGAACCACGCCCGGATGATCCGGTCGTAGAACCCTCCGGCGAGCTGCTCGACCTCCCGGCGCGAAGGCTCGAAGGAGTCCGGGAAGCTTCGAGGGATGCGGCCCCCGATCGCCCGGGCGCCGACCCCCCGGAACTCGACGAGCCCCGCAGCGGCCGCGACGACGGGGATCGCCCGACCCCGCGCCCGAACATCGGCAGCCTCCGGGATGGCGGAGACCTGTGAGTTAAGGAAACGCACAGCCTCCGCGAGGGTCGCCGGTGGCACCTCTCTGCTCCCGGAGCCGAGGCTTACGCCAAGGCCCTCGAGGGCCGTCCGGACGGAGCGGCCCACGTCCGCCACCGCCCGGACGCTTGAGCTCTCGAGCTCACGAAGCGCCTCCTCCCTCGCCTTGGCCTCCTCCCGGAGGCGGGCGTTGATGGCCTCGGAAATGTGAACCTGGGCCCGGACCCGGGTCAATTCCGCGAGCGCCTCGTCGCATTCCCGGAGGGCCTCCTCGCGCTGCCCTACGGAGGCTGTGGCCCGGCCCTCCGTCTCCTTGAGCAGCCGGGCGACCCGCTGCTCAAGGCCCCAGGTAACAGCTGCCACCTATAAAATACATAAGAGTTAGAAAAATTTCAAAGTGCAGGGGATGAGCGAAGGCGTTATCGACGGGTTACCTGGGCCCCGAGGGACTGAAGTCCCTCGAAACGCTCATGGAGCGTCCCTCCCGCGACAAAGGCCTGCACCTTCCGGGTATGCAGGCCCTCCGAGTAGCGGGCGACCTCCCCCGCAGGGAGCAGGGGGGTCTCCCGCCCAGAGCCGCCGGCGCGGCCGACGGGGGGTCCCCGGACCTCAAGGTCCGGTAGTGCGGCCGGCGTCTTCGTCGACGAGGTTGTGCCCCCCGAAGACGTGGCCGAGGAGCTCTCGGCGGGAGCCTCCGCCCGGGGGGGAACCATCAAGCCCTTCCCTGCCCCGGGCCGGAAGGTCCTCGGGGCCCCCTCCTCCGGAGGAACCTCGTAAACCGAGGGGCTCCCCCCCTCGTCCACCGGCCAGACCCGCGGGGGCGAGGCCCCCGCGAATCTCACCTCCAACCTCTCCGGCTCCAGCTAAGCCGGAAGGGGCGGGAGGAGCTCCACCGCGAGCGGCGACGGGGCGTAGTTCGCCGAGTCGGACGCCGCCCCGCCCGTGGTCGCCTCCTTCCCCCGCGCCTCGACGGGGCCCTTCGGGGGGGGAGGCGTTGCCTCCTTCCGGGACGGTGCCCGGGCACGCTCGCCCTCGAGGGTCTCGTCCCAGGGTTTCGCCGGTGTCGCCACCAGCGTCGTCGATGGGCCGGGGGTCTTCTGAACCCGGGCCTTCTTGGGCTCCGAGCCCCCGGCCACCTCCTTCCCCCGTTTATGCGACCCGGGGGTGGGGAGAGGCTTCCTTTCCGGCAGCTTTAACCAGAAGGCCGCCGCTACCAGGTTCTTGGGGGGGCCCTTGCCCACGGCGCGCACGACGCGCTCGTGTTCATCCGCGAAGTACCTCCCCAAGAGGTTCTCCGCCTTCTCCCGCGCCGCCGGGTACGGCCGGACTGCAAGAGGTAAAGAGTTAGTCAATTTCATTAAAATTTTGTGAGAGCAATGCAGCGGGTTCCCGGGGCTTACGTCGCGTCATCGACTTCACCGGGGACCGCTGCTCAGGGCCCATGCCGATCCCCCTCTTCCCGCCGGTGAAGGGGGAGATCCGGAGGAGAGCCATCTCCTCAGCCGCGTCCCGCATCGAGCGGGTCTTCTTGGAGAGGATCACCATGCCGAGGAGCTCGTACTCCTCGTCCGTCCACACCGGCGGCTTCGGTGCGGACGACCGGCTGTAGGTGGGGGCCTCCGGGGCGTACACCACCGCGTCGTCTCGGACCCAGAGGTAGAACCACCTCCGGACCCAATCCCCCCAGTGGTCCCGGGAGGCCGCCGCCGGGTAGTCGATTACCCGGGCCGGCAATATCTGGACCATGACCGAACCGAAGGGGGACTTGGGGCCCCCCTTCACCAGGTGGGAGGTCCGCCCCGCCGGTTCGTAGAAGTACCGGAAGGCACAAAGGTCGGGCTCCCGCCCGGTCGCTGTCTCGAAGAGCCAAATGAAGAGGCCCATCCGGACCAGCGCGTTCGGGGTGAGGTGGTTGAGAGCCACCCCATACTCCTTGAGAAACTCCCGGAGCATGGGATGCACCGGGAGCCGGAGCCCCGCCTCGATGAAGGCCTCGAAGGCCACGATCTCCCCAGGCCTGGGGCGGGGAGCTCCGTCCTTCTTCACCGGGACTCGGATGTCCCCGGCCGCAACGATGCCCCTCTCGGCCAAGGACTCGGCGTCCTCGGCCGTGAACTCGGACGCCCAGAGGAAATCCGAGGGGATTTCCTCCTGGGGCACCTCCGTGGTCTTCGCTCGACCCTTAGGTGCCATGAGGTTAGTTTTCTTTTTGGTGGCTAACTTTGCAGGAGGCTACTACCAGAAACTCCCGGACGCCTACTACCGGAAAAAGCTACCGGGAAAAGCTACCGGGAGAGGGCTACCGGGAGAGCAAAGATCGTTGGGGCTGAGAATTTGGAATGAGCTTCCGGGCCCCCCAAGGCCCTATTTATAGGGCCGGGCCGTGGTCTAGATGCATGCCACGTGGCACCCGCGGATCAATCTGGACCGTAGAAGTTCAAACCATGCGCGGGAAACGAAGGGACGGGCGCGAGAATCGAGGCGCCGGTTCGAACCGCGCGCGCATTTATGGCGAAACGGCGCGGCTTTAAGTGTGGGGCACGGAAACCGAAGCGTCGCGGCTCCGGTAGCTTGGCCCGGAGATCCTCCCGGTGACCTGAACCATACCCACCGGGGACTCGAGCATCGTCCCCGGCAGGCATGGGGGGCTGCTGTCGGGGGAAATCTCCGCGAGACTAAGTCCAGGTAAGATGTGTCACGATTACCCGGGGACGTGGCCTCCGGGGCCTCCCCGGGCGCCGCCTTTTGGCTCCCGGGACGTGGCCTCCAGTGCCCTCCCGGGCGCCGCCAGTCGCCCGGGGACGTGGACTCCGGGGCCTCCCCGGGCGCCGCCTTTTGGCTCCCGGGACGTGGCCTCCGGTGCCCTCCCGGGCGCCGCCACTCGCCCGGGGACATGGCCTCCGGGGCCTCCCCGGGCGCCGCCTTTTGGCTCCCGGGACGTGGGCTCCGGTGCCCTCCCGGGCGCCGCCACTCGCCCGGGGACGTGGCCTCCGGGGCCTCCCCGGGCGCCGCCTTTTGGCTTCCGGGACGAGGCCTCTGGTGCCCTCCCGGGCGCCGCCAGTTGCCCGGGGACGTGGCCTCCGGGGCCTCCCCGGGCGCCGCCTTTTGGCTCCCGGGATGAGGCCTCCGGTGCCCTCCCGGGCGCCGCCAGTTGCCCGGGGACGTGGCCTCCGGGGCCTCCCCGGGCACCGCCTTTTGGTTCCCGGGACAAGGCCTCCGGTGCCCTCCCCGGCGCCGCCAGTTGCCCGGGGACGTGGCCTCCGGGGCCTCCCCGAGCGCCGCCTTTTGGCTCCCGGGACGAGGCCTCCGGTGTCCTCCCGGGCGCCGCCAGTTGCCCGGGGACGTGGCCTCCGGGGCCTCCCCGGGCGCCGCCTGTGACCCGGAGACGCGGCTTCCGGCGCCGTCCCGGGCCTCATCACCCTCCTAAAGGTAAAGTATTGAACTGTTTATCACGTGCAGGTCACGCGAGGAGCACCTCGGGAACTAGCGACCACCTATCAAGCATCCAAGGCGTTTGACCGGGAGAAGGACGGTCCTACCCTTCAATCCGACGGTGGCTTCCGGGGTAGTTTAGGTTTTTTGCTGCTTTTTGGGGCTATAAATAGCCCTTGTACCCCTCTGTTGTAAAGGATCGGTTCATTTTATTGGAATAGCTAAACTCACAGCCGTGCTCCGGAAGCCTCTCCCCTGGAGAGAGCCTCCCCAGCCGACTCCGGTCGAGAGCGCGTCGACAGGACTAGGGCCCCCACCGGGACCCGAACCTGTATAAACCCGTGTGTCATTCTTTGTGCTTGTCCGGCGGGGGAGGACCGGTCATCCGGTCAACCCGCGCCGCGTAACCTTCGCTAGGATCACTCTCAAAACCTGCCGGGGTATTCGCAATACCACGACAACGATCATGTCTCGGAATCTTCGACCAGCCCCCGTTTTCACGACGTCTGGGCCTTTCATTCCTTACCCACAGCATGCGGCGCTAAACTGCACCCCGCTGTGGGGGGGGAAGGATAACCCAGACCCGGACAAAAGACAATAATTTTTGGAAAACTTTCAGACAATTTTCAAGCAAATTCAAGCAAACAGAAAGCTTTATTAATTCAACATCAAATCGGGGGACAACCCCCCCCCCCCAGTGGGCTAAATTGCGCCCACGACAACAATGCCCGGGCACAATCAAGATAAAACCGGGGAGTTAAGCTCCCGTGGAAAACTACCCCGGAGGACAACCCCCTCCGGTGAGCAGCTACGCCTAATATTCCCAGAGGCCTTCTGAGAGCTCCTGGGAAAGTTCCTTGTACAAGCTTCTTATGTGCCGGAAGGCCCTTCGAAGGAGATCCTCCGGCCAATACTCGTAACCGGCTGGGGGGCGGATTTGGAGAGGCAGGACCTTCCAGGACCCCGGCTTCGGTGAAGACAACTCGGCGTGACAATTGTCGAAGTTGTCTAAGTGCCACTCCGGGAACCATCGCAGCCGAATTGGCTCCCGGGGGTGCCCCTCGCCACGGAAGCATTGAGAATAGGCCCGGGGGGCTAGTCCACTGGCCGTTCCCCCGGTGGCAAGGCTTAGCAAAATGAAGGCCACTCGGGCACCCCCCCGGGCTGTGCCTCTCGGAGGCCGCTCGGGCACCCCCCTCCCCCCCCCCCCCCCCCCCGGGCTGTGCCTCCCAGAGGCCGCTCAGGCACTCCCTGGGCTACGTCCCCCAGAGGCCGCTTGGGCACTCTCCGGGCCATGCCTCCCAAGGTGTGAAAACTCCCCGGGAGAGATTTCTAGAAATACCTGCTTACAAGTGGACAAGACTTAGCAAAAAGGTTTTTTATTCCATCAATCAATCGAGGGTTACATTTTTTCCAGGGCTTCATCTAAAGAAGCTACCGGGAGCAAAAATCCTAACAAAACCAAAATCTAATCTAACCGGGGGGGAGCTCATACTTGCCCTTCTTTGCCTCCCCCCGAGGGGACCCTCGTGGCGGACGTTGCCTCTTGCGCCGGGCACACTCCTTCCGACTCCATCGCGTCGGTAATCCGGTCGAGGAGGGCCCCGGCAAGCTCCTCGAGCCCCACCTGCTGGGCCTCAAAGAAATCGGGGAAGCTCTAGGGAACCAGCTCCCCAATCACCCGGGCGCCCGCCCCGCAGTGCTCAACGAGAGTCGCCACTAGGGCTATGACTAGGACGGTGAGGCCCCGCACCCGAGCATCTGCCGCCACTGAGATAAGGGAGACCTGCGCATCGTGAAAATACGTGGCCTCCCTAACTGATGCCGATGCCGACAAGATCATCCCCCTACCCGAGCTCAACCACGAGCTCCTCTAGGGCGGCACGAATCATCCTCCCCCCGGAGATGACTACCCGTGCGCCTGAGGCTTCGGCCTCTTGGGCGACTCCCCGCTCCGCCTGCAGCTCCCTCCAGAGCCAGGAAGAGGCGTCTTCGACAGTCGTGAGCTGGGCTCGGACCGCGGTGAGCTCCTCGAGCGCCCGCTCCTTCTCGGAGCGCTCGGAAGCTAGGTCCCCGAGCGCTTTCTCCTTTCCGGAGTGCTTGAAGGCCGTCATATCCTTGGTGGCCCGAAGGCGTGCAGCGAATCGTGCCCGAAGGCCCCAAGCCAATGCCACCGTTTGGAGGAAGAGACGGTCAAAAAATGAACAGGGGCAAAACAAAGGTAGAGTATCGACAACACTTACCTGGAGTCCGGAGGAGATCACCTGCTCGCAGTCCGTGTCGTCCCCCGGGTCGCTCCCCCGGGAGACCTCTCCGCCCGCCAGGGTGCCCTCCTCCGAGGTCCCGCCGTCGGAAGAGCCGACTTGGAGGTTAGAGAAAAGTTTACCAGACATGAGGGCCCCCCACCTATTTATAAGCGATGGGGAGCGGGCCAGATGGGTGCCACGTGTCTCCAGGCCCATCTGGGCCGTTCATTTTAATCATCAAGCGGATATCGAAGAGTCGCACGAAGATCAGAGCACCGTACAGCGCGTGCACGTGAAATGAGGGTTCACTCGGGAAAATGGCCCGGGAGCCTAAGCGTCAAGCGCGGCTCTGGGGCGCGTCCCAGAAGGCGAGGCGTCATCCGGGGAAAATCCTATGCATACCCTCTGGGGCCACCCCGTGCCCCCGGGGGTCTAGGGGGCTGCTGTTTGGGGAAATCCCGGACGCTTCCCGGGATTTGGCCCGGACACCTCCCGTGGAAAGTCTCGGAGGGCCACCGGGGAAAGTCCCGGAGGGTTACCGTGGAAAGTCCCGAAGGGCTCCCGTGGCAAACCCCGAACACCTCCCATGAAATATCACGGAGGCCTCCCGAGAAAAGCCACAGGGCCTCCCGTAGAAGACCACGGGCACCTCCTGGGGAAAGTCCCGGAGGGTTACCATGGAAAGTCCCGAAGGGCTCCCGTGGCAAACCCCGGAGGCCTCCCGTGAAATATCACGGAGGCCTCCCGGGAAAAGCCAAGGAGGGCTCCCGTAGAAGGCCAGGGGCACCTCTCGGGGAAAGTCCCTAAGGGTTACCGTGGAAAGCCCCGAAGGGCTCCCATGGCAAACCCCACACACCTCCCATGAAATATCACAGAGCCCTCCCGGGAAAAGCCACGGAGGGCTCTCATAGAAGACCACAGGCACCTCCCGGGGAAAGTCCCGAAGAGTTACCGTGGAAAGTCCCGAAGGAGGCCGTGGGCACCTCTCCGAGCCCCGGACGCCTCCCATGGCAAATCCCACATGCCTCTCGTGAAATGTCGCGGAGGCCTCCCGGGAAAAGCCACGGAGGGCTCCCGTGCAAGGTCACGTGCGGGTGACGTGAGGAGCGCCTCAGGAACTAGCGATGACACTTGTCGAGCATCCAAGCCCTTCAGTCGGTGAAGTGGCGTCAATGCCCTCCAATCCGATGGCCGTAACTAGGGCTGTTTAGTCTTTTTTCATCTTTTGAGGCCTATATATACCCCCTTGTATCCCTCTTGTAACAGATCCGATTTTCATTTCACACACACAAACAACAGGCATCCTTTGGAGACCTCTCTCTCCAAGAGAGCACCTCCCCAGTGGACTCATGTCCGAAGGGTGCCGATAGGACTAAGGTCCCACCAGGACCCAAACCTGTATAAAACTTCTCGTGCCAATCTCTGTGTTGCCCGATGGGAAGTGACCAGTCACTCGGTCAGCTCGCGTTGTTGTACATGTGTTACACACGTTTGTAAAATCTGCCGGTGGTATATTTTATACCACGACAACACTGTTCTAGGGAAAAGAACAAATAAAATTTTACATGTTATATACTATGTAAGCAAAGTTTTGGATGATGCTCAAAATAATTACACTACGACTAAAAAAGAATTTCTTGCAGTAGTATATGCCGTAGATAAATTTTGTCCATATTTGATTGGTTCAAAAATAATTGTGCATACTGATCATGCTGCTCTTAAGTATCTTTTGACCAAGACATAAACCAAGCCACGACTTGCACGATGGATCCTACTACTGCATGAATTTAATTTGGAGATCAAAGATAAGAAAGGTGCTGAGAACATCGTTGGCGATCATCTTTCACAACTCTTCACTGACACCGTCGACGTTCACATCAATGATTCTTTACCCGACGAGCACCTTTACTTAATTCAACAAAAACTATGGTATGCTAATTATGCAAATTATTTATTTAACCATGAATTTTCTCTAGGGTTGATGAGTAGACAACATAAGGGCTTCCTCCACGACATCCGATGCTACTATTGGGACGATCCGAATATTTTCTAAGAGGGAGTTGAATTGCATGAACTAAAAGAACTTCAGAACAACTCCTACGAAAGTGCCTTGATCTATAAAGACAACACAACGAAGTAGTACGACAAACTGATCCTCAACTGTGAGATCAAACCAGGTGATTTGATTTTAGTATTCAATACACAATTGAAATTGTTCCTAGGAAAATTGAAATCGTGATGGATTGGGCCATACGCGATAGAAAATTAGTGTGCGGCAAGTGCATGACCAATGATTCTTGCACCCGTATCTGTAGCAAATCGGCTTCTGGTCTTTTTTTCTTGCCACTTGTCCATTGACCTAAGATTTTCCTTTTCATTGTGCTTGCCCTTTTTCTTGTTCTCATTATTGTTTCGGTGTCCTCTCCCTTCAGCATATCCACCCCGTCCCCGATCTCTTCCACGTTTACACAGATTATTAGCTCCTCGAGTAGTGCCATGTGCTTCGAGCACATGCTAAGAACCCATTGGAGGTGTTGATTGTGTTTTTCTGCCACTAATAATGCAGAAATCAGCTCAGAATTCTTAGCGTAATTTTTGGCCTTGTACTGCTGCTGGAGTACAAGAGTGTTAGCGTGGAAGGTAGATAGAGTTTTCTCTATCAGTTCATTCTCTATAATTTCTTGCTTACAAAGTTTTAGTTGCAACACTATGCAGTGGAGTGCTGAATTGTATTCTGTTACAGACTTAAAGTCCTGAAAATGTAGGTTCAACCAGTCATATTGAGCATGAGGAAAGACTAAAGCCTTCTGCAAGTCAAAACGATCCTCCAGGGACTCCTAAGTGCCAGCAGATCTTTCTTAGTGAGATATTCATTTTTTAGGTCTTTTTTCAAGTGGTCTAAGAAAGATAAGTGTTTTTGCCTTCTGGGCATTAGTGCACTACTTTTCTTAAACAATAGTCTCACTAAGATCATTAAAGGTGAGGTGGATCTCAACATCTAAAGGCCTATGTCAGATAATTATTCCCATCAAGGGCAAACTCAATAAATTCTCTTTTTGGTAATATTAGATATGTTTCTACAATATTTAAAATTATGCAAAAACTAATGAATTTACTACATGTAAATTATTGAACTATGAAATAAGTATGAAAACATCATATACAGGTGAAATACAGCAAGATAAGAATTTCTAGATATTCTATAATTTACTACAATTTTTTAATTTTTTTGAGACTTTTATGAATTTTTTTGATTACTGATAAAGAAAAAAATTCGTAATTTTAATACATGCATAAAAATAAAATATTGAATTTCCTAAGTCCATTAGGAATTTTCTATTATGTTTTGAAATTTTATTGCTAACAAAAAAATATAATAAATCATTGTAATAGCTAAAAAGGTAAATAACTAACATATTAAATGCCAGAGGGCCTAAAAGCATGAATAATATTTCTAAGGAGCTAATTATAAAATTCTAGAAGGTGGAAGCCCATATTTGCAATTTCTAGAGATGTTAGGGGCTAATTTGAAAAATTTCAAAATTGGAAGCCCTAGTTTGTGCAATTTCTGGAAAGATTAGGGGCTTAATTGCAAGTCTGTGTGGTTGTTATCACAAACTCCCAATACGAGGGTCGAATTGCAAACTTTTCAGCCGAATTGATTTTCTCGCAAAATTCAGAAAGTTGGAGGACCTATTTGCAAACTTTTTGAAACCCTGCCGCTTTTTTTTATTGTTTCATGGGCCTTGGTGGGCCTTTTGGTTTTCGGCCGATTTTCTTTTTTTCATTTTTCTTCTTGGGCCGTAGTGGGCTGATTGGGCCTCGATCCAAAAAAGGAGGCCAATTTGCGGGCGTCTAGGGTTTCCGAAGCCTAATCGCCGCCACCGCTGCCGCTGTTTGTTACGTCGCCACCGCTGCCGCCGTTTGTTACGCCGCCATCGCCAATTAGGGTTACGCTGCCGCCGCTAACGCCGACAATGCGCTCTACAAGGAAACGTGCCTGGGTGTGTAACGGCGGGTAGGTTAGCATGGTAGGCGGCAATGGGTGCGCCACTTCAGGCGCGCACGACGAGGCGATCTTGGTAGCTTTAGGCTGTCGAGTGCCGTGCGACGACGACTAACGGTGAAGGGCACACACGGTGGCCGCTTCAGGTGGCAGCGGCAGGGAAGCGCGGCGCGGTGTGGCACAGTGGCCTCCGCATCGAGCAGCGCATGGCGGTGTCGCTTCGGGCGGTGCAAATTTAGCCAGTGGTGTCCAGATCCGGTCGACAACGACTACGGGCCGGCGACGGTGAAACGTGGCGCCGCTATGGGCACACGCGATGCGACGGTGCGCCGTTGATGGTGCGCCGTTGATGGTGCGTGGCTTCGGGCCACGACTAACGGCGCGTCGACTGTCCGGCTTCGAGCCGGCAGCGAGGGAGACGATGGGTTGTGCGGCTTCAGGCCGCGGAGGCGCGCTGGCTTCGAGCCGGAGATGGAGAAGGCGGCGACGGCTACAAGCCATGACTGCCGGTGATTCGTCTTCGAGCCAGAGTCGCATTGGTGCAGCTGCTGGCCGGCGACGAGGGAGACGACGATGGCCGGCGACGGGCCGGCCGGGATAAATATTCCAAGAAAAGAAAAAAAATTCCACATCTAAAATTCTAAAATTGCGGATCTAAGACTTCTCCAACAGCAATACCTAAAATCAGATGTCTCTGTATCCTCATAAACATATCTCCTAAAAAAATTTCATCCCTATATTTTAACCTTCAACAGCAATCTCCAAATATCACTCTCTAAACCCTCAAAAATAACCGTCACATACAATTTGGCGCGGAGGATTCTTCGCGGAGTTGCAGGAAAACAACGGCGCAGGGGGAGCGCCAGCAGGGGCAAACGGCGGCACGGAGAGCGGGGGACCAGGGGCGCGGGGAGTGGGAACCGGCGGCGCGGGGTGTCGGCCACTCGGGGGGGGTAGCGGCCACAGGTGGCGGCCGCGCCAAATCACCGGCGGCGCAGGGTGGCGGCCGCATGGGGGAACGGCCGAGCCCTGGCTTGACGAGGATTGCCTCGCCAACGCATGGGAATCCGGATCTGGTGGCTTGGCACCCAAGTCCCGCGCTTCTTGTAGAGGATTCTTCGCCGAAGGCCTCACGCTGACGCTGCTACCCCTCCGGCGCAAGAATCTTCTGGCCGATCCATGCCACCGACGGGGACCCGCACCGGCGTCAGGCCTTCCACGGGCGACGTCGCTTCTCCAAGGGGTAAACGCCAGCGCGAACTGTCGACGGTTGGGGGCGAAGACGACTGGGGAGAAGATAGCAACCGGAGAGAGGAAGTCGAGATTTCGGTATCCTCTCTCCGATCTGTATCGACTCCCCGCCGGATCCCTCTTCTGTTGGAGTGGCTGCTGTAACCCATATCGCGAGCAAAACCGAAAAGAGCCGAACGCACAGTATTTTGAGGGGTCTGTTGGAGTGGGTCTAACAACATGCATTTTTGGCGACATAGTCGGATCAGTTGTATGCTGATAACGGGTTGTAATATCTATATGGTCGCTATGTCAATTTCACATAATCAACACATGTATGAGAAGAGAAACAGTGAAATTGTTTATTGATTTGTTTTTTTATAGAATGCATGTTTATATAGAGAATTGTATATGGTTGACTATAGTCCATAAAATATTTCATTTATTACACGATATATATATTAAAGCATCTATAATAACATAATAAAATCAGTTAAAATTGGTGGCAACCACATTAATTTTGAGGTCTAAAAATTCATACATTAATCAAATAAATAAGAAGAAATTACATTAATCAAATAAATAAGAAGAAAAATCTACACATCATATATTTGTGTCTAATAACTCCATAATAAATACAATTATGATTATTTATACAAATTCTTTTTTAACTAATATTCTACATAATTACACATAACTTTCGGCTAGTTTTAAAAACTCATTTGTAAACACAATCTTTCTACTTAAATGCGCACAAAGCTGGTTGTCCAAGAATTTTTCGTACGGAAAACACTCAATAAAATAATAATTTCACAAAAAACACAAGAAAAAACAAAATTACAAAAACGACCACAGTCGCCAGTCCAATTGGCGACTGAGTGGCCGCAACCCTAAGTCGCCAGCCCAAGTGGTGACTTACGGCCACGTCCTCAGTCGCCAGCCTAAGTCGCCACCTGGGTTGCCAACTTAGGGCTCCCCTTTCCTGCCAGATTTATTTATAAAATAATATTTTTTGTTTTATATTGTTTCTAAAATAACCAATGCAGTTTTGATTATTTCAAAAATAACCCATGTGGTGTATGTTGTTTGTAAAATAGCATATAAGGCTGTTTTTTATATATGAATAACAGAAATTAAAAAAATAATTGCAGGTAAACCATATAAAGGCATATTAAACAATCGTAGCCCGCCCAATCAGGGAGAAAAAGAGTCACGAGGGGTTCGGTTAATTGATTCGTATGTTTCGTGGTTGATTTAATTTGAGGGGTTACCAAAAGTGAGAACTGAACTAAAAAAGACTGAAAAGTAGAAAGGCTAAATCGTAGAAAAACCATGTTTCATACATACATGCAAACAAAAATCATGTTTCATTGAGAGAGTAAGAAATTTGAAAAAAAAAACTAATGTCAGCCCCTCTTCGGATGACGAGGCCGGTCCCGCTGAAACTGTGAGGGTGAGAAGGTGGTGCGTCCCCGCACCGTCCTCTGTGACGGCTGTTGATGTGGTGGTGGTTGGGCGCTCGCCCGATCGAGACCTGTATCAGGAGGGACCTGCGATAGCGGCGGCGCATCACCAAGCTGTGTGGACACCAACTGATGTTGGCTCTAGTGGGTGTCGTCTCCCCTGTGCAACATGTCAGCATAGTCTGCGTACGCAGGGTCGAGGACCACGTCCGGGTCGGAATGGATGAACTGAGGCAGAATGCAGGGCGGGCGCCTACTGGACGGTGCAGATAGAGCAGACGAGGACGTACCGGCATGCTCGTGCACTGCATGCTGCGCCATGGTGACGTACTCGTCGTCCAGGTCGAACGTGATGTCGAACCCCAGGCTGGAATTGAAGCTCGTAGGCCACGCAGGGGTACCCTCAGAGATCCGTACACCACCACTCGACGCCACGTCCACGTGAGGTGGAACACCTGAACAGTAAGAGCGGGCCGAGGGCGCACCGAGATAAATCGGGGCATCGATGGCCATACCTGAGGGTCTGGGTGCATCGGGCGGATGAGCGGCCGGCTGCAACGGCGTCTGAATGGGAGGGGCCCTTGGCGGAGGACGTGCAACAGATGTCGACGAAGTGGCGAAACTCTCCCGCAACAGCTGGGTAGCGACTCGATGAATGAAGGTGATGGCCTTCTTGTACTCCTCGGGTGTGATAGGTAGATGTGACTCGTCCCGATGGAGTAGCGACTGTGTGGTGGAGGTAATCGCACGAAGGGCATCAACCTACAAGACTACAACACAATGGTAAGTGGAAATAACAATAACAAGCAAGAAACGGAGTATTTGTGCATACTTGGCGGTGCACACGGGATGCGTGGTGTGGATCGTACGTCTGCTGCACACTCAGGGCAGGGATTTCGGCAGGCGTTGGAGCTGATGGGGCAATGCGAGCAATGGTGCGACGGATATACCATCGGAGGTAGTCGCCATATGTCCTCGGATCGTATGGCCTCTCCTCGCGCACTAGATCTATCCCTGCTCTCTACTCCCAGCGGCGAGTGTACGGAGCCTGTCGATCCTCCCAAGTGAAAGCCTTCTTGCCCTTACGGGTTTGCCTGCAGGAAAAACTGTAACAGCCTCAAAATTCCATTCTTAAACCCTCCCCTTCTCAGATTTTTCCTTCCGGTCTAAATCTTCTGAAATTCTGATTAATTATCTTCTTATTCTGATCAGCGAAATTCTTTTACCTGTTCAACTCTAAATCACCCCCCAATATTTTATCATGCACACATTTTTAAATTCATGGCATCATAATTTTATGCATTAAACGAATGTCTATTTGAAAATTGCATAAAGGAGTTGAATTAAATTAAAATATTACAAAGAAGTTTCTGGAAAAAAAAAAGAAAAAGAAAGAGTATTTATTTAGATACTTCATTAGGAAGACACCGCTTTTTGATAAAACAGAAAAAAAAAATCCACACGAAACAGAAGACGGTGAATCTGGTCGTCGTGCCGCTGGTTTGGCCGCGCGTCGCCGTT
This sequence comes from Pharus latifolius, assembly GCA_019359835.1. NCBI lineage: Eukaryota > Viridiplantae > Streptophyta > Magnoliopsida > Poales > Poaceae > Pharus > Pharus latifolius. The sequence continues at coordinate 54,670,555 of CM033324.1, read as the reverse complement.
TGTCTCCCTCTGGCCGTCATTTGCTTGTCCGAGCTTTGTCATTCAGGTGTGCATCTTAGCCCTCTCCATTTTTCTCTTCTAGAGTTTTTCGTTTTGACCACCGTAGCTCCCTCTATCGACGTGTTACCTTCTTCCCGTCGCCGGCGTTGATCTCTTTCTTCAACCTCCAGCCGCCGTGATTTTCTTCCGATTCCGGCCGCCTCTTGTTGCCATTGTTGGCTCCCAGCATTCCCCCTTGTACCCTCCACCACCTCCCAAACTCCCCGGCCTTCTCTCCTCTCCGGCGAGTCCCACCGGAGCTCAAACCGTGGTTAGCCGTGCTGAAATTCCGCTGGTACAGTACTCGGATTGCTATAGTGATCGGCTGCTATAGTATTTCAGCATTTGTGAGTGATTCTTTTAATTGTTAAATGCTCTAGAGATCTCCGATCGAAGATCCGTCTGCGCCATCAGATTTGTCTCAGCCCAAAACTTCCAGATCTGAAATTTTTCTTCAGATCCAAGTCCTGGATCTTGTTTTTTCCTTTTTCCATATCCAGTTTTACCTAAAATCTCGCAAAAAGTGGTTTTTCTCCGTCCGATCTCCAAATCTAGATCTGTCTAAACCACCTTGCCACAAATTCTTCCTGCCACATATTTTCCTTCAGCCACCTCTTCAGATTTCAATCCTAAAACCCTGTTCCATCGTTTTCTCCTATTTTCGAAAAAGGATCTTTTCGGTTTTACCCTAAAATACCGCTGTTTTCAAAAACTTCCGTTTGTCAGTTTTTTTCAGATCCAACTCTGAGGCTGTTATACCTGGACCTACTAGGATTTAGATTTGCATTTATTAGTCCCATACTTATGCATTTTGGTTGATCGGTGCTCTCTTCGTTTTTAGAACCCGCTCATCCGGAAGCCTAGGAGCAGCCGATCGAGGACGTCGCCGAAGATCTTATCACGGGAAATCAAGGCAAGTCACCACCACCTTGATCATATTGAACCTATGTTTTCAAGTTAGCTAAGTATTTTGTTTCACAAATGTTGTGCATATTAATTGAGTAGACTAAGTGTCGTGTCTGCCACGACTGTGACATCACCTGTGAGGAGCCCAGCTCGGTGCAGCTGGTCCCTTAAACCACTTGACTTCCCAGGATGAGTCAATCACAGGGATACATTGAAGCAGCAAAATAATACAGTAGTCATAAATGTATGGCCATCAGGCCTTAGTACAAAACGAGGTACAGTGCCTTACAAGGCACAAGGGTCTAACAAAATAACACATCTAGTCGGCGGAAGCTAGGCCCAAAAGCAATCCACAGGAAACAGAGGTTGACAGTAGACAGCACCACATCAGGGCTCCAGAGGAAACTGCTCATCATCTTCTGGGTCCGCAGCATCTTCAAGGCATCCTCCAAGGTCGTAGAACGCTCCATCTATTGAGGAGTTGTTGCAAGGGTGAGTACTTATGTACTCAGCAAGTCATAGGGGAGGTAGAGATATAGTTACAGTATAAATGACATGAGCCTATGCTATTGGGGAAAGAGTGAAGGGTTTTTCCCAAAATACATTTCTTTCTCACTTCTTACTCAACTTCTGATCAAACCCATGGCAGTAATTAAATCATATTGATGGTGATACATATATCCCATATCCAAGGCGATATATCCTCATATCACATTATTTTTATTCAAGCCTTTCTATTTTATACTCATAACAGTATTTCATAACTTAGGGCATAAACCACATGCCTCTTAATTATCAAATAATCTCTATATTATGGTATTACCGCGACACGTCAACACATGACAGCCCACGGCAACGCCCCTTATCATGACAACACATGCCACTTGGGTAATCTTGAGCTAACAAATTTTAGTTTATAAAACAATACTTGTGTCACACCCCATGGATTTAATCCACCGCGGCATACTCCTAAAACTCGGGAGCACGAAGTATTCGAATACATTTTTAAACTCTGCAGAGATGTACCTCTTTTTAAATCCACTTTTTCACTCGACTTCCAAGTCGGGCCAACTCCATGCGACTTATACGCATGTGACAAGGCCGAGATCACACAACGTTTTGCAGTCTAGTATTAACAGTATCCCTGCCCGGTAAATGGACAATCCAGTCCCAAGTACCGTTGTGGGTCCTCCCCACTGCCTTACTTCCTAGCCTGGGTCTATGTTCCCGCAGGACACATAACCTCTTTTGATTACAGTCGCGCACGACTTAATCTGGCGTAGGGCGTCTTCCTTCTTTACACCCTATCCTCTCATAATTTTTCTGATCTCACATCACTCATGGACGAACTGCGTCCCACCAGTTTCCACGCGAGAAACCGGATCGACAAGCCATGCAGGGAACTGATAATACTAAGAAAGCTACTAGGTTGCGCCTGTCCCATACCAGGTAAGTGGTTGGTACGTTTTTCATGCCACTAGACGCATAACACAAGGTTCTAGTCCTTACATGCCAGTGACCAGATCATACCACAAACCATGCACCTTCAGTGCCTACACCTTCAGTGCAGCCAAGCACCTCCAGTGCTACCACCATACCATACCAAAATACTGGTCACGGCTAGGGGTTCTATTTCATGAATATAAATGTACATGTTTATACCTTTATTAGTTCATGGCTTACTATCTTATCAAGTTCACATTCCTCAATTATTCAATCTATCACTGCCATAATATCATTGATCTCAACACATGCAATAATAATGAGATATCTACTCATGGAATAGCATAGCAATTCATAAAATATGGGTTTTAATATGATCAAAGTATGACTTGCCTTCCGCGTCGTAAGTATCAGTAGTTGATGATGGTTCAGCGACAAGATCTTCAACCCCGGACTCTTGCTCTAAACAAGATCAAACAAGCAAACAGGTATTACAATTCATTCTATTCTTACTAATTCACTACATGCAAAGATGCAAGGAGAAAATACTCTGGTGATACAAGGTTTGAAAGCGATTTGAGTTTAACTATGGAAATCAGGGTTAAAATTAGCTGTTAAGGTTTACAAGGTTCCAAAATATCAGGGTAATATCAAGGTTGTGACTGGTTCGCCCAAAAATAGCGAATGTCTTTAGGTTGGCATTCGGTTCAAGGCATCGACATAAGGTCGATGGGTGATAGAGGGCTCAACTCAAGTTGTGACAGTAGAGAAAAGTGTAGATCACAATGTCAGGAGTCTAAGGGACAAAGTTATTTTCAAGTTTCATGGCTGGAAGTGGGTGAAAAGGCTCAATGCCACTGGCTGACATAGCCTGGCATAGGGTTGACATGGCCAGAAACTAGGGTTAGCCTTATCTTTTGACTCAGGGCTCCAAATGATGCACCACTTTGTCTGGTAGTTAGGCATTTGTAACAGGAACAAATGTCTCAACAGGACCTAGGGCAGGAGATGGCTGGAAGGTGATGAAAACCAGCGAAGAAGTTGACTGGCCTGGAGTGCCTGCAGCACAACAGTACAGTAACTAGGGCATAGCCATAACTCTTGTTCTAGGCCGAATTAGGGGTCGTGGTAGAAGACAAAGTTGCTCAAAATGGTCCAAAACATCTAGATGGCAAAGTTTCTAGGGCTGCATTGGCTGGATTTAGGAGATATTGGTTGGAGGAAAAATGAACTAAATCCTGATTTGGGTATTTCTGTTCTAGGGCAATTGAACTCGAGTCCTTGCTTGAGGAGGGTCTCTGGGGCATACAAAAGCTATGTGTGAAGCTAGATTGTCAGGAGAAACACCAGAGAAGCTTAACAGCGAGCTCCAGCTTACATGCAAGGTGCAAAGTTGGGATTCTTCATATTTTAGCAAATTCTTCGATTCTGGTTGCTTAGAGATGCTTAGATAAGTTCACTAATCAATATTGATCACAGGCTCGAGAGCTAAATCGGTTTAATTAGGGTTTAATTGCTCGCCGGAGTTGTCGGGGAAAATTAGCAATTCCCGGCGAGGTGGTGCGATAGAGTTCAATTGGCTGCTACTACACAGGTAAGTGGATGAGGGTTACTTACTGGTAGCTTCAATTTGGAGCTCGGTGCAGTGGATTGGCCTGGCACCGTGAGCCTCTTCTCGAGCTCGCCGAAGAAGACGAAGAAGACGGCGAGTTTTACTGATTGTTGGTGTGAAGGGGTGTAAGATGGTTGCTTAGGCCAGGGGGTTTAAATAGGCGAGGCTGTGGGAGCTCCCAACGTCTGCAATTGCACGGGGAGTTGAAGCCGGCTTGAATTGACTGGGAAGTGACCGGCGGCGAAGACAGGCGGCGAAACGACGTCTTCACCGGTTGTGTCGGCTGCGCTGCTGTCACTGCGACGAAGAGATGGTGAAGTGAAGCTCAATCGTGGCATGGCCGCAACGTGGCACGATTTTGCTGTGGCTGTCGGGCGCAACGCGGGAGAGCAAGATCTTGCCGGTGCTGGAGAAGGCGATCCACAGTGGTGAACAGGAACCCTCCACGTGGCGACGAGGCAGCGGCTAAGATGGCTTTGCTGGTGATCAAAGGCTAGGAGCTCACGGCGTAGCAACGGTCGAAGGAGCAGTAGCAGCGGTGAGGTCGAAGCTCCTGTGCTCGTGCTCGAAACCGGTTGCTGTGGTCGATCGAGTGCCTGGTCGAAGTCGAACTGAGTGGTCAGGTGATGAACAGTAGCTCGTGGTCGAACCAGGGGCCTGGTTGTGATGATTTTTGATGGGTTTTGGACTAAATTGCAAATCTGGTCTTAAAGAGGTTTAATTTTGAGATTTGATTTCATGGTTGAGTATAATATTTCTATTAATACTCATTTAGCTCAAATTTGGAGAAAGTTTGATAAGGTTTGAGGGATTTCACCTATTTTCGAAAATAGGGTAAAATTAGGGTAAAACATATCTGGGTTTTGTCGATCTCGACTTCTGGTGATTGGAGAGAGTTTTGGAAGTCTGATCAAAAGGGAGATCTGTATCAAATATTATTTGGAAGGTGTTTCCTGAAGAAATTCTGGAGTTTGAGTTGATTCGTGGATTTTAGCCCTTTTCAGGCCTCCAGGTAAACAGAAAAGGACCTATTCGCAGTAAAATTTGGACTAATCTGCGAAAAGTGTTTAGATGAATTAATCTGGCTCCCAACTTTTTGAAGTGAGTTGAGGATGAACCTAGGAACATATTCCAGGGGTTACTTGAGTCTGGATAGGGTTAAATCAAGATAACTTAATCATCTGGAAACTGGGGTACTTAGGGTAAATCTGAATTTTTCCTATTTTCGAAAACAGAGAAAGGCTTAGGTACTGGGAGTTAGGGTCAGAATTTGATCTGGCTCCTGAAGACTTTTATCTTCAGGGTAACTGGTAGGTTAAATCTGGATGGTCAGATCTTGATCTGGATCTAGAGAATAGATTTGGAGATTTTTAGGGTTTGGGAGAGATCAGAGTTCAGCTGATCTGGCTACTACTACAGAGATACATGCATGCAGGGTTTTTATGCAAAACTTTTCACCCCCAAAACTAGGGTGTTACACTAAGTATGTTTGAATATGCTTGTTTAGTTATTATCCCAAATTGAAAGACCATTCTTGATTCTCAAGCCTGTATAATGTTCTTGATGTCCTAGGTTAATGTTAAGGCATAGTAGCAGTGATACAAATTATCTGTATGAGTAAGAAAGATGGTTTTCCAAAGTCAAAGATACTTTTAAAGTGTCTATCCTAGGGAGGAGAGGTATGTCAGTCTGAGTATTGAAATTATGATGATGCTGGAAACATGATAATGTTGTTAACTGGTAAAATTGTTAACTGGTAAGATTGTTAACAAGCTAATGTTGAAACCTGTGCATAAAGTCAAATAGGAAAACTCCTCTCTGGAATAGTTAAGGACTAACAACCTTGTGTTGAACATCTAGTAACATGTTATCGTACCTCCACAAGCCTGGTATGGGACGGGCACGACCAAGTATCCTTGCCGAACTATTGGCCTAGCTCTGCATAGAATAATAAAGATGCACCAAATTGTCATTGGTCAGGGAGGGAAGATCCCTCTTGGCCCACTTACACGGGCGGATATGGGTGAGCCCAGCCGCATCGTCTGAGAGAAAGATCTTGCAACTGATGTGATTCCAGGGCACGAGTGTTGGATGGCGTGGTCCCCAACACAAAACCCCTCGTGTGTCCACTCACTATTGGAGGAGAGGGTCTCCATCGCGGTCCAATACTGGGTGAGGGGTAGGGTGAAGGTATGAGAGGGAAGATCCCTACAATGCTTCACAACTGTATTAGGAACCCCACCCGGAGGTGGAATTCCTGGGCCACTGTCCGGTGGTGAACCTTTTACGGGGCAGAGCTAGTATAATGGCAAGGCAGGGTGAAAAGCGTGTTATTCTCAACTCAATGGCGCGCTTAAAGCAGCGTGATCGAACCTGGCATAGGAGACTCATATGCTTAAAGTAGCGTGTTGGGCAAAAAGCCTATGCTCGTGGTCAACAGTGGTAGTTGAGAAGTCTTGTGGGTAAAGCGGTACCCCTCTGCAGAGTTTAAAATGTATTTAAATACTCTGTGCTCCCGGAATTGGAGTGTGTTATGGTCATTGGATTTATCCATGCTGCAAGGCACAAGTAGTTTTCATGAATCGTTTTATCAATTGCTTTAAACTCTTTACTCTTGAACTACATATGTATATAGTGTAAACTTTCAAAGAAGGTTTTAAATGCTTTTTATGGTTACCAACTGCTAGGTTGTGAAACATTTTTGGAAAAGAACCTCGAATACTTCTCTTGAATTCCATGACATGTGATATACATAATTGCATTTGTTATGTGGTGATTTGCTGAGTACCCTGTACTCACCCGTGACTGAATTACTCCGTCAAAAGCTGAAGAGCCAAGCGACTTGGGTTCATACGAGTGTGAGCCTGAGCCTTTCGAAGATTTCTCCGAGTTTGACCCAGACTTCTAGGTGTAGCGTACCCCGGTCGAGCGACTGTGGGCGAAGATTAGTGTTCTACTCCTTCCGCGTTTTGGTAAAAACTGAAATGTTATTTTGGTACCCTGTTGTGCTATTATTGTAAGGCCTAGTGCCGTCAACTGTGGACCCTGTAATATTTTGTGGATTATTTATGTATGGTGCTGGTTGTTGTGATATTCATTTCTGGTTCGCAACTGACTCCTGGGAAGTTGCGATAGGGGAGTGCTGCTCCGTACCGTGGTGTTCGGTACGGGACGGGGTTCCCCACAAAAACAAAAGTGTTAAGCATTTTTTTTTGAAGAAAAGTGTTAAGCATTTTCATGGAGACGAAGCACTATGCGAGAGATGATCGCGAGCTTACTCGTGCTGGGCGTGCGACAACCGATGTGCAGTGTCGACAGGAGGGACCGGCTGATTTAAGCCAAACTGCCGCATCACCCTTCATAGAGTGTATATCTCCAACATATGGCTGAAGATAAGAACACATCGGGTGAGCCATAAGTCCCGGTCTCCTGTACATATCGATGAGATCCCGCCTGCAGCTGTGCTTTCAACGTAGGTGGCCGTCCAGGCCCTCCAGATAACATGCGAGGGATGGAGCAGCTCCTGCTCATCGCTATACGCCCCGTAGCATGCGTGCACCTGGATGGTGGCCCATTGCAGCTCATGTTGCAACCAGCGATCCCCATGGTCGAGCGATGGACCTCGTCCTTCGCATCCCTGGGCGGGTACCCCTCCGGTAGAGGCACGGACACATCAGTGCCGAGCGATCGTCCTACAGGAAGGTGCTCGTACGACCACAGCAGAATAAGCAGAGGACACCCAGCCATAACCGCCTGCCGGGCACGGCGAACGCAGGTGTCGCACAATGCTCGATACGTCGCACACAGAACCGCCGAGCCCCAACTGATCTGTGGAATCTGCTCGATCGGCATGTCTGTGAGCATCTGCGCCAGTGGAACAAGCCAACGGTCCACCGTGTCGCCGTGCGTACCTGCAAACAAAAACAAACAGAAAGTTAATATTTAAATGCAGTAAGTAAAATATATGTGTATGTACCATGAGTAAGCGTACCAGTGAACATGAAGCCACCAAACAGGTGTAGTAGGTATGCCTCGAAGTGTCAACTGACTGTCCACTCATCAGCATCTGCTGGGCATTTCCAAAAGTGAGCGAGCCAGGTTACAGGAACTCCCACGTCATGGTGGAAGGGCTCGTGTCCTAGAGGCAGGGGTGAAACCTCTGTGTGAATGCGACATCCCATCCGGTAGGAGTGGGTGGTGGTACCCAGGCCTGTCCACGAATCGGCAGGCCGAATAACATCGCCACATCCTCCAGGGTGATGGTCATCTCCCCCACTGGAAGTGAAATGTGTGTGTCTCGGGTCTCCATCTATCCGCCAGAGAAGAGACCAATGATCGATCGTGCCTGAAGGACTCTGCTCTGGTGATCGTCCTGACAAAAGGAAGAAGTCCCACCGCCCTCAGCTGTGCGATGTATCTCCTGTCAAGAGGACAGGCCGTGCCCGACGATTGTAGGCGGAACGGCTGAAGCTCCTCTCCGGACCTAAGGGCTCGAGCTCGATGACGATCATGGTAGTACTAATCCAGTAGCTCAGGAAGCTGTCTACGATCATGAGCTATGTCTGCAAGCAGGAACATTGAGTTAGTACATCATATGAAATGAGTGAAAAAATAAACATAAAATACATGAGAGGAATGAATACACATTGCACAACATTGCTGATTGATTCATGTTTAGTGCGATCCGGATGCATTACGACATGTCCTCCTTGTGTGGTCAGGCTGTCGACAAACATCACACTTTCGCAGCTCATCGCGTTCTGCATTATCCATGTCGTTGCTGATTCGAAGTCTTCATTGTCGTCCAGGGCCTCTCCGCTCCAGGTATGGTGGTGGAACATACAAGATCTGGCCTGCTCTATGTGGCAGCTCTCTGTAGTGCTCATGAGTTCCCCAGACCAAGTCTGCAGTCCATGTTTTAGCGAGGAATCGTGCGCCATAGTAAAGTGATATGTACGTCTCACTCGACTTGTTGTCATGCGCACACGCTGCCATCACATGGGAGCACGGTTTATGCAACAAAGCAGCCTTGTTACAAGTGCACTTGACACCGTCTTCAAAAATGACACCTTGCTTTCTGATCGACCGCATGTATCCTCCCCCCACGCTCTTACTCTTCAGATAAACAACCCAACTTTGCCTTCTGCTGTTTGGAATGCACTGGGCTGAGTGTTTCTGAGCGGCCGCGGCTTTTATTTCTAAGTACCTCTACACTTCGTGAGGATATTTTGATGGTGTAACCCCAAGTAGTGCTCTTGTAGCTGTACCCCTGTCATGGAGGTATTTAGCAGTGCGATACCATGTAAATTCCACAATTCCGGTGAGCGGAAGCCCTCGCACCCCCCTCAACACAAAGTTGTATACCTCCATCATATTGGTTGTCATTATTCTGTATCTTGCTCCTCCCTCATTGTACAGTAGTGACCATTTCTCTGGAGCTTTGTCACCGATCTGTTCACTAAATTTCTTTGTTCTTGATCTCCGGTTGCGACGTATCGGTCCATTTGAAGTTCCCACGACATTTTCTCCATCCTCCGCCTGTTGCGAACTGCTTGCCTCAGATCTTTGAGCTTTAGCTAGGTCTGAGATATCTTTCTCTAGCTCATCCCAAATTTGTTGGAACTTATGGCCCTGGTTCTGATCACACAACCGCTTGAACTTCTTCATCAGGCCTATGTTTCTGTAATGAGTGAAAAAGTTCGCCGCAAGATGTCGTTTGCACCACCGAGTTATCAAGTCATTCCATCTGTACTGCGGGTCCTTTGTGTACAACATGAACTCAGTGGCACTCAACAGGCCCTTGTGTCTATCATGGATGACGCACACATTCTGTCTATCCTTCACAACAGCTTGTTTCAGATTTATAAGGAACCACACCTAGTTGTCTGTGCTCTCGCCTTCTACGATGGCGTACGCCATTGGAAGTAGCTGATTATTTGCAGCTGCGCCAATAGCTGTCATTAAAGTTCCCTTGTACTTTCCAGTTAAAAATGTACCATCCACGCAAAGTACTGGCCGCATGTACTTGAATACAAAGATTGTTTGCCCGAATGACCAGAATATACGCTCCATGTACTCCGCTCCATGCACTATGTCACCGTTTGTGCCCACAATTGGCCTATGAACCATGTCCATACAGTGCTAGGGTTGCTATCAACGATTTGTTGTATTAGTCTGGGCACGTAGTTATACGATTCGTAGAAAGATTCAAATAACATCTCAAGACCAAGTTGTTTCGCTCTCCATGTCTTGCCGTACTGAATGCTATATCCAAATGTGTCGGCGATTTGAACGACAATTTCTTTTGGTGCCATGTCCAGATTTGCATGTAGGTTCGCCAAAATAACATTTGCCACAAAAGCAGATGATATATTCCTGTGGCTCCGTGAGGCTTCTGTAACCGAACAGTCATGTTCGGTGATTCTCGAAACAACAAAGTGCTCACTGTCCTTGTACCGGGCAACACGAACATAAAATCTACATCTCCCCACTATGCACTTCACTGCGTACAGATGCGGATTTGTTCTATCCACCTTGAAAGAGCGACGTAGTGCAATGGACCACATCGCCACTCCTTGCTTAGCCTCCTCCTTGCTTCGGAAATGTTGCCCTAAAATTAATCTTTGCTCATCCGATGCCTAGTTCGAACTGCGATCATCGTGGATTCATGCGTGATCAAAACCACTTGGATCTAACCATTGTTGCGGAGGTCCCATCCCACGATAATCTTCTTCGCTACACGAATCTGCATAGTCTGGATCCACCTCCGAACCTTCGCTTCCTAAGTATTGCATACCCTCGTCTTCACCTTCGTCGGTGTAGGCCTCGTCCCCAGGCCAGAAATGCCCACTCACAAATCTTGTGTTCGGGATACCCGCAGAATCCTGTGCCATTGTTGGATTAATGAATGGCTCAGGTACCTCTTCCGCCGGTTCGATGTTTAGTACCGTCATATATAGCACGCAGTCATCTGGGCCATGAATGCGATTTAATACCCTCCTAACTAGAGAACCCCAAGACCGGTCGCATTTAAGTTTATATAATTTCCAATTACCTGTTTCCTCAACAGCACCAACGTTTCTATGACAATTTCGTGTAAAGATGTGTTGATATTTAGTATGTTCACGACTCGGGTCTTAAGATCCTCAAAATTAACTACACTGAGATCATTCAATTCCATATCTACACGGTGACAGCTACATAGGTCATCCCCATGTGGTCCGTTTCTGATTACTTGTTCCCCGTGAAAAACATACACTATTCTTGTTTCTAACATTGTCTACGACAAAAAAATTATAATTAATCTTTGCTTTATTTTCAAAATAATCTAATTTGTTATAGGTGAAATTTAATATACAGCTCATCCATAATATTGTATACACATCATATTTGTAAATGCACAACATTATACAACTGATCTAAATTAATTTACGTACACATCACATCTAAGTTAGTTTCGCATAATATATCTAGGTTATCCACATATTTTTTACAGCACATGTATCTCAGATCTACGTATCCTACGATCTATACTCTAATCATTAACACATGTAGAATTATGGCTGAAACGTGTAGTAATGCTGAGTTATGGCTGAAACAATCAATTGGTTACAGGTAAATCATTAACACATTTTCTACCAATTTCTAAAGTAGATCTATACTCTAAACTAAATTTCTAAACCAAATATGTATTTAAAACTAATTTCTAAAACATATTTGTATTCTAAATTTAATTTCTAAAGCAGATATGTATTAAAAATTAATTTTTAAAACATATCTGTATTTTAAATTTATTTTCTAAAGCAGATATATATTTAAATCTAATTTTTAAAACATTTATGTATTTTAAAAGTAATTTCTAAAGCAGATATGTATTTAAAACTAATTTCTAAAACAGATCTAATTAGAAATTCAAAAAAAATTACTTTTTTTCTTCTCTTCCTCTCCTTTTCTTCTTCCCTTTCTCTTTTTCTCCTTCTCTCCTCTTCTCTTTTCCTCCCCTCTCTCTCTTTCTCTTTGCGAAATTTTCTAAATGATTTTTTCCCCGCACCCTCTCTCGGTCGTCACAGCTGGTGTTTATATACGACTTAAGTCGTCAGCCCGACTGGCGACTGAGGTGTGCGCGACTTTAGTCGCCAGTCAGACCGAAATGTATATAGTCACCAACTCGGTTGGCGATTGTAGTCATTTTTGTAATTTTATTTTCTCCTGATTTTTTATGATATTTTTATTTTAATAAATACTTTCCGTACGAAAAATTCATTGCATCCCTCTTTTGGATTTCAAATTTAAACCTGAATTGAACTGAACGTGCACCCTACCTCCGCACCACTTTGGCTCCTTTATTTTTCTTTTTTCTGAAAGAAAAGCATCAGAAAAGAAACCAAAACCCATGCCCACCTCACCAGTCACCACCCAACTAATCCATAAAATTGGATTATAAAAAACACAATAGAAGCCCCACATAATCACTGCTGCTGGAATTCTTGAAGAAGCCAAGTCATTTCTTCAAGAATTCGAATCCGCGAGAAATTTATACGATTCGGGAGTAATTGCCATGGAGATGATGGTGGACAGCATCGAGTGCGTGTCGTCGTCGGACGGCATGGACGACGACGAGGCCGTGTCGCACCTGCCCCGCCCCTTCCTCAAGTCCTCCGCAGCGGCGGCGGCTGCGGCGGCGGCGAGCGTCGGGGTGGTCCCCGGCGGCGGGGGCGCGGCTGGCGTGGGTGGGGGAATCTCCGGGCCGCTGATCTCGCCGGCGACGAGCGTGCACGAGCTGCTCGAGTGCCCCGTCTGCACCAACTCCATGTACCCCCCGATCCACCAGGTCGGTTGCCTCGGTTCTTGCGCTTTGATATCCTCTTTCTTGATTGCTTATGGAATCTTGGGTTGGATTTGGGAATTTGAGCGGTTTGGGGTTGATCCGGTGTAGGAAAGATGGGATCTTTCCATTTCGGTTCTTGCAGGATTTCGAATTTAAAGTGTAATTTAATTGAGATGAAGAGAATTTGTTTTATGCTATCCATAGGTGGTCGTCAAGCATATATTGATTCTCTGTTCGGGTGGTGGAAGAGGAGAAAAGAAATTTTAACAGGGGAGAAGATGAAGGCGACAATTAGCCTATAATTTTGTGCAAATCACATTGAGTAGAAGGCAAAATTAAATTTACATTTATAAAAGAAAAAATCAATTTCTTTTCTTTTCTCTTTTATGCTTTTAATATCTCTTTCCTTTTTCAACAAAAAAAAAAGAGAAGTTCTCTTCTTCTGTTTGGTTTATGAGAAAAATGAATCTATCTTGTTTGGTTGTAGGAGAGAGGAAACTAAAATAGGGCTAGTTAAAGTTTTGTCCTCTGCATAATGCAACACAATTTGTTAATTTAAACATCAACACAGTTTTTTGCTCTTAAAAAATATGTAGACGGGTATGTTTGGTTCTCGTCCAATAAAAAGCCAAATGTTGGTCATGACCAAATAAGTGGAATGACCAAGACATTTGGTTGCATACCAAACAACTGCTAAATCTTCTTGTTGCCAAAATTTGGCTGACCAATCCTTTGCCCATGTGTCATACAGAGGAGGAATATTTGGCTACCAAATCTTGAGTGGCCAAATCTCATGCTCAAGATTTGGCCAAAACACCATGCAAAAAGTAGCCAACTGATGGCTATTTGTGTTGGCATGCCAAAATTTGGGTATGAACCAAACAATAGCCAAATTATAGAGGCATAACCAAATTTTAGCTTGGCTAAACGTGGAAGTAAACCAAACAGAAAATTATAGAGAAAAACTTGATCAACTAAACAACTTATCAGATATTCTTTTTCAATACAATCATGTTACTCAAGTAAGTTAACTTGTGAGTACCTATTATTCATTGCGTAGAGTTATAATCCATCATTTCGAAAAAGGTACTTCTGCCTTTGTTGGGTGTTGATTGATGAGCATATAGGATAATTCTGTGTCTATATACAATAATAGGTTTTCATGAAAAAAGTTTGTTTTTGTACCATATTTATTATAAATAAAACATGGAGGTTCAAGAAATTGATATATATGTACTCATGGTTTACCCTTTTCCTTTCCTTTGTTTCTTGAAGGTTGTAATGAAGGTTGATAATTGAGCTTTTTACGATTTACTCATCGATTTATGCTGGTTTTAGTCCTCGGATGAATTATATTACATTATTTAAAACTACATCTAATTAGATATTGAAAACTACATTGAATTAGATATTGTTTGGTTGATTATGAATTAGTTGTTTAAAGAAAAAGTTGATAACACATGTTGATACCAATATTCAAGAAGGCGCCAGGCGCCAGGCGGGCGGTTGCCTAGCGCCTAGGTCGCTAGGTGGGGCCTAGGCGGCCACCTAGGCGGGACCTAGGAGGCCACATAGATTACTGATTATAGCTATCACAGAGTATATATAATCAAACAAGCAAACACAACAAGCAGTGAAGCAAATAAACAAACAACTAACCACTTCACCAAAAGTCACACAGTCACTACAACAAACAAACAAAAGTAGAAGTTTAATGATAGATAAAGTCCTGGACACGTAAATATCTAATCATCCTCTTCTGCTTGCTCTTCATAATCTTTATTTGGAAGGACTTGTTCTTGATCGAACTCAAATTCAACCTCTTCCTCATTGATGTCATCATCAGAATTATCCGAGTTGAAATCTTCATGTAGTTCTCTCTCTATTGCTTTTACGATGCTGCAAGACATCACTAGCCCCAGATACTTCATCAACTAATTTCCATGTAAGCCCCGTACTAGGCTCAATCTCATCATCATCATCATCATCCGCACCATCAACTATCCATTCTTGAGCATGAGTAGCATCCGAATCTAGGAGGACATCTACATTATTCTCCTTCTCCCTCTTTTGTTTGTTCATCAACTTTGCATTGAACTGAACATAGCCTAGATTGTTTAGGCGATTCACATCTAATTTATTTCTTTTCTTTGTATGTAGCTACAAAATAAAATTTTGACATCTAGTTTTTGCCAAATTCTTACCAAAAGCCCGCTTTTGTCCTAAGAATTTTTGCAACTCCTCATTTATCACTTGATTTTGCTTCTCAAAATCTCCATGATAGAAGATTTCAACACAATTGAGTATCGCATTCATAATAGTTTCATCCAAATGAATGGATTGATCACGATAACTATAATAAGGATTCAATAAGTATGTCGTTAAATGCAATGGGGAATCAAGTCTCTCTTTTATCCTTGCATCAATAATTTCAAGTAAAGCTTTATAGTTGCTCTCCAAATTATTCATAGCTTCCTTGATTTCTGTTTTTGCTTGGAGGAGTTCTCCGTACAAAAAACTCATAGATGGCTTGCTATCCCCATCAACTATACAAAACACTTTTACCAAAGGCCCAAAGACCTTTAGGCACAATGACACACCATTCCAAAAGCTTACACTCATCATAGTAGACATTGCCACTTTTCCTTTCGCTGCTTTAGACCACATGCAAGTATCCCAACTCTGTGCTACCCATTATTGCCCTTAGCTGTGCCTTTTTCTCCATCAAACCCTGCAAAGTAAGAAAAAAGGAAGCATATCTAGTCACTCCCGGCCTTATTATATCTCTCTTCTTTGTAAATGATCTCATCAAGACCAAGGTCTTATGATGCGAATAGATGAAAATGGTAAATGTCTTGACTTGGTGAAGTGTTTTCTTAAATCTTGCCAACTTGCCAATAGCTTCTAGCATCAAGTTAATGGTGTGAGTTGCACATGAGCTCCAAAAGATATTAGGCCTTTTCTCCAATAATGTCTTTGCTCTCATGTTGTTTGTAGCGTTGTCTGTAACTACTTGTACAACATGTTCTGGCCCTACTTGTTCGATGCAAACATCCACAAAATCAAATATAAGTTGACTTGTGTGAGACTCCTCCGATGCCTCCCTTGAAGAAAGAAAACATGTTCTAACATTGCAATTCACACACATGTTCATTATGCTCCTCCTTTTTTTGTCAGTCCAAGCATCGGTCATTATGGAGCACTAGTCATGGTCCTCTCTGTTACGTGGCTCTTTAATAATGCCTTGGTTCTTTCCACCTCCTCCTTCAGCAGTTTCTCCCGAAGCTCATATTGAGTAGGAGGCATAAAACCAGGTCCAAATCGGCCAACCGCCTCAACCATTTGCTTGAAGCTATCATTGTTGATAGCGTTAAATGGTATACCTGATTCATACACCTATCTAGCAACATATTGTTTAGTGTGATGGGTTCTCTCCTTAAATAATGCTTCACTGATATTTTGTTGTCGCTTCAACTTTTTCGAAGTCATAGAGTTTCAAGGCCAATAGGATTTGCAAACTTATCCATGTGGCCTAAAGTACGATGTGCTGAGCTTCCAATTTCTTGCAATTGTTCATTTATCCCTTTATCAATGTTCACCTCTTCTCTAATCTCTTCATCTTTTGCTTTCTTGGTTTTCTTTTTGTTCTTTGCCTCATTGATGGAGTTCTTGCATTTTGCTTGATCTTCAGGTGAAGCCTTTGGGCATTTAGCAACATTTCCAGCTATTTGAGCAATGTGTTGCTTAAGCCTATAAACACCTCCAGAAACAACTTTCCACACAAAATACACTTCACTTTATCCAAATTTGTAGAGTTAACTAATATTCCATACTCCCACCCTACATCATTTGACTTCCTCTTAAGACTAGAAATCTCAGATGATCCTCCCAACACCGAAGCAGATGCTGTTGATGACATTCTGTAAAAATAGAAGAAAAAATGAAATCAAATTCGGAGATATATCATGACTCATGAGGAGAATGGAGTAGAGGAGGCAGTAGACTAGCAGAGCAATGAGCAAATATATCATATATCTCGCACAGCTGCATAGTAGAGGTAGCAAATTGCATATATGGAGTGAGGGAGAAGAGGCGCACTGGAGCAGAGGAGGCAGCAGCACTGCACCTATATTAGAAATTTAGAATAAGGAATTAGGACTTGTGGGCTGTGGCTGACTCCTCTGTTGCTGAGCAAAAGGCACTTCGGGGCAGTCGCGAAGATCACTTTGGCGGTGGCGGAAGGGCGGGCTGGCGGCGAAGGGAGATCTCCTTACTCGGTTGCGGGCCTACGGCGGAAAGGGCGGAGGGACCGAGGGAGAAGGTGGTCTAGCTGGTTGCTGAGGACGAGATCTTCCTTGGCTACGATAGACGGGCGAAGGGACTGAGGGACTGCGGCAGCGGACGAGCGGAAGGTCTCCTTCCTTGGTTGCGTCGGACGAGCAGACGGTCTCGTTCCTCGGCGGCAGCAGATCTACTCGTGTCTACTGCGGTGGCGAGACACGGGACCGAGAAGGGGAGAAAAGAAACTACCTAAGGGCTAAGAGTGTAAGTTTTTTTTAGCCGTTTCTCCCTCTGCCTGGCTCCGCCTAGCTCCGATTGTCCCGCCTTGCTCCACCTCGCGCCGCCGAGTGCCGCCATTGACTCTGCCGCCTAGACAACCGATTTGGGCTGCACGCCTCGCATGTCTTTGACTACACTAGTTAATTTATTAAACTGCATATATACACTAACTGAAACACGAGATGTTATTCTCTTTTATTCATTCTTTGTCTTGATCTACCTAAAACAACTGTATGTCACATACAAGTTCAATTTAAAAATAGTCACCATAAAAATGCAAAGTAGAACGCTGAAATACTCTCAAAAGTGTATAGATTTTTTGGCAAGTAATCTTTATATTGCACTGTACGATTTATGTTTGTTCGTTTTTTTAACAATAGCTTGCCGAATATTGATTATATGTACATCCTACATGTCTCGTGCTCTCTGTAATAGTTTTTTTTTTTGACAATCCATTACTAGCAAGTTGCCGAATAAGAGGGGCGAATATATTAAAAGATCGAAAAATATTTACAGAAAATCATAAAAGAAAGATCAGTAAAGAAAATAAAGAAATTGGGAAATACAAGTAATTATAAACCCATTGCACTTGTTATTAAAATTTGAGTAGATAAAACAAAAAATTGCACGTTTTTGTGACAATTTCAAGAACAATTGGAGCCAGTTCTACAGCAGTTAAATGTGACCAAACTTCGAAGCGCCACTTGATTCGAGCAGAAATTGTCCAGCTCGCTTAGGAGAGTATGTATAGTGTTCTTTTTTACTTCATTCCACTCGAGGTCAAGTCAAAATAGCCCGAATAATGAACATTCCCAACAACACGTCTTGCACAAGTCAAAATAGCTGAAAGGATGTATTGCATGATTCGGGCTGTTGGTTGTCGGGAAACCCATTTACCCTTTTGCGCAGACATGAAAAAGCATCCAAACGAGTGAAAAATTCCGGAAAAACCATGTAAACAGAGGAACCCTAGAGAATGATGTTGCGTGTACAAACTTTCCTTGGACGAGCAACTCATGCGGAGATACGAAAATGAGAAATCAGTGAAAAACCACGGGAAATCTGAATTTTTGGAGTCGGTTTTCGTTTCGTTAGAAGGTCAAAACTTGACAAAAAAAGGAACTCTCAACGGACCCAAAATAGTTTTATTAATTTGCTCCAAAAATACCAAATCCATCATGTTCATAAACAATGAAAAAATGTCTATACATAACATGGCTAAACTACTACCTCCCTCTCTTCGGTTGGTCTTGATACTTCGATGGCGTGTTTCGAGAAGGGGGTAACGATCCCTAATGTGACGCCTCCTGTCAGTCCGCGTTTGTGTAGCTAGTGGGGATTGTTGCTGTGTAGGTTGCGTTGCCGGTGGAGTGTCAACTAGGTACGAAAGCTGGGTAGGATGCTGCTATAGATGTGGGGCATCCTGTGCCATGTATGACCTCGCAGGTGTATCTAGGCTAGGATCTGTTGTTGCGTCGCACCCTGACCCTCCTCCGTTGCCAAATCCTGAGCCAACCCCTGATCCAAATGAACCATGTGCGCAGTAATATCCAGCTCTTCATCTGAAGAGGGGTGGCAGGTGCGACGAAGAGGGGTGGTCTACTGGTGGCATGTGCGAAGGATGATCCGTTGACGGTGGCGGTGGAGGAATCATGGTGAAATTGACCATAATCTGATCTAGACGCTGCATGACATTTGTCTAAACTGCCTGCATCTCGGCTCTAAGCATGTCCTCACCATCGCGTACCCTAACCATCATGTCTTGTCCACTGGCGCAGAGCGCTCCAATGGTGTCCAGCTACATATACAATGAACATCAAATTAAAGAATGATGATAAATGTGCAAGTAAGATTCTAGAGATTTGAGTACTCACATAAGAGTGAACGCGTCTTGCAAGGCGTCGGTCAAAGCTCTCCTTGATGGTAGGTGCAGTAGTGGACTCATCAGTCATCGGTGGTGGCTGCGACGACAATCTGTACAAGGTGCGCGGTAGGTACAAAAAGTGGATGCCATGGCGGTTAGATCTGTCCTTGGCGACCGTCTATGTGTGCGCCCGATCCATGCACTCCTATACATATGGGCGCTGCCGATCGATGAAATCGTCCCATGCATGTCTCTTCCTAGATTGCCAACGAATAAGATAAATTATTGACAGAATTCATTTTGGAGATAAAGTGCAAAATTAAAATCTAAATGACAGGTATGTGTACTCATGAACATGGTGTGGAAACTTTCAGGGTGGTGGCACAGGGACATGCTGGCGCAAGCAGAACTAGCACATAACCCGCTCAGACGAATATCCCTCAACCATGTGTGAGAAAATCAGAAGAATCTGGGTATACCAATAAGCTAAATCCTGCTTGCATAGAGACGGAAGGCCCTGCGGTGCGACTGACTGTATGTGTTGCTGTGTCCACGGATGTCAGATAACACTGTGTCAAGAAGCAATTCGAAGCTCTGAGTGTAGGAAGGATAGAACTAGTGCGTCTAATCTGTGGCCCATCACAAACTCAGTCTGGATCACCTCCATCCCATCATTGGCCTGTCTTTAATATTAGTGCCCAATGTAAACTAATACCGCGGTACTACTGGTCGCCTGACGGGAAAATGCTCGTAGGACCACATCTATATTAGTACAGCGCATCTTGTGAACAGTGATCTATCTTGATCTCTGCTCGTGGCGTCACACAATCCCTTGTACGTGTGGCACAACACAGTCGAAACCAAGCTGAACTGTGGCACGTGTCCCAACTCGGAGTCCGCAATGTCTAGTGAGTTGATCAAACTGCCGCTCACATATGTCTCTGTGGGTGCTAGGGAACAACAACCACCCTAATAAATAAAGCAGATAAGCCTCCAAGTGACATCGAAAAACATGCTCCGAACCACCCACTGGGAATCCAGCATCTTGAATGGCGTTTAGGTAAGAGTGTGCACTCTTGCCAGCTTTGCAAACCCTAAAGCTGGCCCAATCCCCTAAAAGCATTGCTAGAAATCTAGATGTCATGCAGCTTTGGCTGTCGCAGCGGGAACATGGATATCCCATTTGATAGGTAAGTGGAACAGCATCCTGACATCCTCAAATGTGATGGTGAGCTCGCTGAAGTTGAAATGGAAAGTGTGCTTCTTCGGCCTCCATCGATCAACAATCGCGGTGACCAAAGCTTTGTTAAAGGGAAATCGCTGGGCCCGATCCACCATACGAGCGAAGGGAAACAACCTGGTCTCTAGCAAATGAGGAGTGAACCGCTCATTGCGAGGCCTCATCTCCCGCAGTGTCCTCATATGAAGAGTCGGCAGGACGGTGCCCTCTAGAATTTGACGGGCATGGTGACGTCGGTGATGGTGATCTCTAATCAACTTCGGAAGTTGTTGCTTGTCCGCCATATCTGTAGTTATCATATATTGGTCGAAACAATTATAAGCATATATATTCATAACAGAATAAAAAACATATGATTAATGTGAAGTACAGAAACATTCAATTCCAATACAACACTATTAAAAACATTATAGTACTCAAAATACACAAAATTACATTGAAACAGAAATTACATTACACATGGAGAAGCACGACGAATATAGATAACAGACAATTACTAGTACAATACAACGAATATATGCTTTAGTTCCGTAGATGTTGATGTTCTGGCCACCTGGGGGCATTGGTTTCTATTGTGATTAGACTACTTGCAAGCGGTGCATCTATGGAGTCCGTTTTCGTGCTCCCCCGCATTCATATCGTTTTGGATCGACCTCATTCGATGTCGGCCGGTATGTGTCACTTGGAGCCTCTTGCCTAGGATCCATGTAAAGATATCTTCCGGCAATATGTCTCGATAGTTTCCTGTTGCCGCAAAGCCATGGATCCCAAGTTTTTGCCAAGTACTCCAGAGTATAATATTTTGAGATATATAGTGTTGGAGTAATTCCTGAGAGGGCACAAGTAGCGATAACATGAGAGCAAGGAATGTGAAGTAGCTGAGACTTGTTGCATGTGCATTTTGTAGCTTCATTTATAATTCTACATTCGTGGACTTGATCAGCTCTCAACATACCATGAACAAATTTGTGCCTAAGCCGAACCTTGTAATTTCCATTCAAACGGCTTAATACGAAGACTTCATGTGACATTGCCTTCCTCGTCCTAAATTCAAGATAATCATGAATCTTTTTAGGCCAATGCACTAATGATTGTTCATAAGATTTTTGACTGCCAAACTCCGACTGTCATCGTATCCTATTGTGCGATAAAATATCTTCCCCATTATGGTTGTGAGTGGTAAACACCGCACGCCTTTCAGGATGAAATTGTATATGTCGGCAAGATTTGTTGTCAATTCCGTACCGAGCGCCATCTGTGTCGTGCAACAATGATCACTTTGGTTTTGGCTGATTCCACTGCCTAAAACTTAGTCGCCTCTTGTTTCCATCGTTGTTAATGTTCACCTAGCTCCTGATTCTATTTCAACATACTCTTGTCTAAAGACTTCTATATAGTTGCGAACTTGGACTTTTGATTATGTTTAGCAAGCATTTTGAACACTTGCATCAGGCGCTTACTCTTGAAACAAGTATGAAAATTTGCGCCAAGATGGGGAGAGCACCAACGACTCTGTAGATTCTCTCTGGTTAGTGATGGATCCGTTCTAGATCGCATATACTCGATTTCACTTAATATTCCTCTGTTTCGATCATGAATTAAGCATACATACTCACGATCTTTCACCATTTTATTCTTCAGTTTGCCTAGAAACCACAACCATTTTTTGTAGTTCTCTCCCTCAACCAGTGGATATGCTATGGGTTGAAGCTGGTCGTTGGCATCAGTTGCCACAGCAGTTAGTAGAGTACCCTCGTACTTTCTTGTCAACAATATTTCGTCGATGCAAAGCACAGGTCTCAACCTCAAAGATGTATTACATTGCTGGAATGCCTAGAAAAATCGTCGGAGCATCATGCATTCAGGTATAACAAAACCATCTAAGCCAACAGCTAGCGTATCCACACTTTTTATGATTGTGTTTGGATTTGCTTCACCTATACGCCGAAACAGCCTCGGTATGAAGTTATATGTCTCAACAAAAGTCCCAAATAGCTCCAACGCTTTCTGTTTAGCCCTCCATGCCTTTCCATAATTTATTTTGTATCCATACTTTTTTGTCAAATGTGCGATAATTTTTTCGGTGGCATTGCTGTATTTTCCTTCACACATTATTAGACTGGCAACAAAACTGGAGATAATATTTCTATACTGCTGCATCATGTCCTCCGCCAGATAGCTGTGGTCTGCCACTCTTGTCACCTAAAAGGAAGACTCATCTTGTGGACATGTGGCACGGACGCACCACAGGCAATTGTTGACTACACTTTACAGACTACAAGTCCAAATTTGATTCACCACCAGGAATGACTTATTGAGTGAAACAGGCCATGTAGTGATGGCTTTTTCGCATCTTTCTTGCTCCGAAACAACTGTCCAAGCTGTATGGTGGTTTCATTGAAATACCATTTCGAATTCAGATCTTCAGGAACCACAACGACATCAGAGCTGATGGATCGGTCCATTCACTTACAAGACCTTGCTGTTTAGTTGGTTCGTCAGGAGATTCGTACATATCTGATGGGTTAGTGTATTCATTGTTGAAATTCTCCTCTAATTCGGGCAAATCATCAGCTAAATCTGTTTGAGAGTTACTAAAACGATTTCTATGTGTGATGCGTGCATTTTGTATAGCTACATTGGCATTGACATCACTACTTTTGGGATTAGCAGTTCTCATTACTCTTGCTATCGAATGGCTGCCTCCTGAACTATTTACGGTAAAATTTTCAATATAAAGTATAAAAACTCTGATACCATAGACTAGATTTTTCAAAATTCTTACGAATCCCATGATTTCACTTTTCAGTTTTGTAAGTACTGGTAACAAGACTTCAACCTGAACATTATTTGTCGCGAGATTAAGTTGTAATAAATCAATTAATCACATCTTCAAATCATTGAAAGACATTAATAGTGGTTGTGATATTTGCCCATATACATGGGGACATGCACTAAGATCATCACTATATGGTTCATTACGAATTATATCAATTCCGTAATAAATACAAACCATATAGGGTTGCTCCATAACCTACTCAAATTAAATTTCCGAGTTAGGTTAAAACATAAAAATATATTCTTCTGTCTGAGACAAGATTTCAATATAGTGAAATCTACGGAAGTATCAATTCTACATTGAGATTAGGGCTCCTTAGGGGATCAAATGTAAATAGGTTCTCTCCATGCGCAATTTGAGAATTACTTCTCTAAGAAGAGCAGTTATAATTCGGAGAATTGAACCCTACATTGACTTCCCGTACACTAGTCCTCACTATTTGTTGAAATTAAATCTTCAATTGTCTAAAACATTGATTACTCCAATTAAATTTACAAGTTAGGTATATATATCATAAATTTACGACTTAAGCTTAAATGTAAATAATTCTACATAATTGAATACTTCATTTAATAAAATTTGTAAACTCTAGGGTGAAGCGAAACTATCTGTCCTAAACCCTAGATCATACGAAACTGCACGACACAAAAACTATTTGTCTTAGACTCTAGGGTGAAGCAAAAAAATAAATTTTTATTTGTCCCAAATACTAAGGTGATACCAAAAAAAAAAAAAGCTCTAGTTGTCTTTAACTATAAAATAGTACAAACAGTTAAATCTACATACTACCTACGGGTTAACTAATTTTCACCTGAAGGAACGAATAAGCATCGACAAACTGCATGTTTAGAAACTCTCTCCCCTTCCTCCTTTTTTTCCTTCTCTTTTTTTTTTTCTTTCTTTCCTTTCCTTCTCTTTCTTTCTCTCTTCTTTCCTTCTCTCTGTTTGCTTCTTTTGGTTTGAGCCGGATTTAGATTGTGACGTTTGAATTGAGGAAAAAGCTGTTGCTGGGGTTTATATTCGACATTAGTCACTCACCCGAAGCGCGGCTGAAATGTGCGGGATTTCGGTCGGTAGCTCGTTACGCGACTAAAATTCGGGGTGGCAATAGGCTGGGCCAGTGAGGTAATTTACTTGTGCTACCTATTCAGTGGCGGGTCAGGTTAGCGATTGAAGTTCAGTCACATTTTGAGGCCAATGACTGAAGGCCATCTTTTATATTTTTTCCAAGTTTGGGCTATTTTTCAAATTTATTTTTTTTAATGGGTTATTTTAAAAAAAAATTCTTGATACTAGAGCTTGTGTCAAGGAACTTAGTTACAACAAGAAGTATTATTCCATCAGTTATGATAGTGATAGAATACCTTGAATATTTTTTTTTTAGGAAAACAGTATGGGAGAGCCCCAGTGGTCATTTGTATGAAAAAGAAGAAAGGATAATATACAAGGTTTATAAAACAAAGAAAAGTAAAAAGAAAAGAAAAGAAAGTAAAGTGCATACAATTTACAACATCATATCAATTAGTAATATCAAGCCATTGTAAAATTGCCATCTTTGGCTATTTTATGGAATGTTTGGAATGTTTGGAAGGTTCGCAACAAATTGGTGCTTTGAAACATGCAACTGAACATTCATCAATGGTTCCATGCTTTTTCCCAAGACCTGCGGTTTGCAGCTGAAGGACAGGAGATATGTCCCATTTCCCCATTAAGAGCTGATAAACTTTGGCTATAGAGTATGAATGTTGAGTTCCCATAATTATCCATATATCCAAGTGTTCTGAAACCATTGGAATAGTATCCTTCAACTCTTGCAACCGAAGCAACTGCTGAAAAGCAATTTCAGATAGTGGAAGGTGAACTATCGCTGTAAGGTCTTGTACCTGCTTGAATTGCTCAACTGAACAAATGACCACAACTCCGGATACTGATCAGTGAGAAATTGTTGTGACCATAAATCTGTCCAAAGCATATAGGAATGACCATTACCAATTTAACACCGAGATATACTTCGGAAGTAGTCCAATAGTTTAAGAATGTCTCTCCACCAGAAGGAACCTACTGGAGTAGAATTCTGTGGTAATTTTGTAACATAATAATTGTCCCAAATCAACTTAACCCAAGGCAAGTCTACAACATTATAAAATTTGTACAAGAATTTCAGTAGCAAAGCTACATTTTGAACTTTGAGATTAAGAACTCGAAGTCCCTCCAACTTCTTTGGCTGACAAACTGAATTCCAAGCCACCAAACAAGAGCTAACATGACAGAACTTTTTCCCTTTCCAAAGGAATGCCTTTCTTATTTGGTCTATTTTGTTAATGACAGTTTCAGGAAGCTTGAAGGTACACATGAAGAGAGCCGAAAAGTGGCTCTACCAATTGAAGCCACTAGAAAAAATGCCTTAAGATCATAACAAGGGTCTATTGTGACTCTGATCGGAATTCATTCCAAATGACTCTTTCAAACCTCTCACCAATTTTCCAGTCCAAAGTGGAGAAATCCAACATGATACTGCAGCCAAACAAAAACCATCCAAAAAATTGCGAAAAGAGCAGACAGAAACCTATCAGACAAAGTAGTAGAGAACACCTTGAGAGCCATTGGAGAAGGGATTATTGTGAGCAGAAGGAACTGAAGCCAGCATCAACATCTCCCCTTTTCCTTGTGGAGTGGAGCACGGGTGAACAGTGTGCTCAAATCTCACCTTAAATATATGTCAGTTATAAAGTGGCAGTTTAAGTCTTAATAATAGAGAAATGTTTCATTTATATTTTTGCCCCTTATGTTTCTCAGGTGTGCACTTTTTTTGCATCTTTGATTTAAGGACCCAGTGCCTCAAGTCTGTTTTTCACCTTTGACTGCATTGAGATTAACCACATGTTATTAGACCTATGTTATCACTAAGCTTCAGGAATTGTAGCTGCTTTTTGGAATAGACTCCCAGCCACAAAAACTTCTTGTTTTAGGTTGGATTGCTGATTGCATTATAGCAAGGTACGGACTTTATTTAATGAAACATGACAGAAGTGCCCTTATTCCCTTAACAAGTTTGAAAGACGATTTAATTCTATCCAATAGGGGAGACATCATGAATAAATGTGCCTTGCTATTGTAAAGAGACAAGTTTTTGTATATCCAATATGTTTTGGCTAAAAGGACATGTTTTCGTATACTAATATGTTTTGGCTAAGACATCAAATTTTTGTGGTCGGAGATAGTATAAAAAGATAGGAAGATATGATTCACGTAAGATTATTGCTTCAAATATCATGACACCCTCTCCCCCCCCCCCCCCCAAAAAAAAAAAAAAAAAATTCTTGAACTTTTGATGATTTTACCTATGTTGTGTAAAGCTCTTGTGCGTATACGTGCATGCACCTTTCCTTGAGGCTCTTAAATATGTAATGGTTATATATGTTTGATCTAAGGACAGTTTGCCATTCGAGGCTCCTGTGTTTTAAATGGACTGAAGTATGCAGTAAACATCTGTTATGTGCTCGGGTTAATGAACGCGTAACTGGACGACGAGGGCCGCTGTGGTCACCTCGACGAGGGTAGTAGTTTTAAGTTTTCTTGACATAAGATGATTCTCTTCATTGATAATGGTGGCCTTATATAGGCATTATAAGAGAATTAATTGGTAACGAAATAGACATTACAAGAGAATGAATAGGAAAGGAATTAAACCAAAAAGGAAATAAACTAATAACACCAAAGGCTTTCCTAATCCTAGTCCTCACCGGCCCGATGCTCGTAGACTTGCCCGACAATAACATCACTCCCCCCTTGGAGAAACAGCTCGTCCTCAAGCTGAAAGGAAGGAAAGGCAGTGCGAAATTCCTGCATGGCCACCCATGAAGTATCGTCGGGTGAGTGATTTTTCCAATGTACTAATACCTCCTGAGATCCCCTGTTAAAGCGAGCACGAAGCACATGGAGGGGCTCATGACACACCCATCCCTTATATGTAGACGGAAGAGAAGGGGTGGTCGTTGGTGGGGCTCCTACATAGGGCTTCAGAACGGAAATGTGAAAGACATCGTGTAGGCGAGCCGTCGAGGGAAGATCGAGACGATAGGCAAGCTGGCCGACATGCTCCACCACTTTGAAGGGTCCATAGAACTTCGGCAACAGTTTCTGATAAGACAGCCGACGAAGTGACTGTTGACAGTATGGTTGAAGACGAAGCAGGATCCAATCTCCCACTTCGAGTTCCAACTCTCTGTGTCCGCGCTCATAAACTTGCTTCATGCGATTTTGTGCCTGAGTAAGACGTTCTCTAGCAAGTGTGAGGATGTCATCCCTATTCAGAAGCTCCTGATCAACTGCATCCACCTGGGAAAGTCCTGCAGTGTAGGGAACGAGTGCCAGTGGATCCCGACCGTAAACCATCCTGAACAGCGTGAGTTTATGGGCAGTGTGGTAGGATGAATTGTAGCAGAATTCAACCCAGGGAAGCCATTTGCACCAATCCTTTGGCTTATCCCCCACTAAACACCATAGGTACATCTCGACTGATCGGTTTACGACCTCAGTTTGGCCATCCGTCTGGGGGTGGTATGGTGTTGACATATTGAGCTTGAGGTTACATCGGTTAAACAGATCCTTCCAGAACGCCGAAGTGAAAACCTTGTCTCGATCACTGACGATTGATTTCGGTATTTCGTGAAGACGAACGATCTCCTCAAGAAAACCTGTGCCATTGAAACTGTGGTGAATGGGTGGCTTAAGGCGATGAAGTGGCCGTATTTGGAGAGACCGTCGACCACCACCAGGATGACGGACTTCCCTTGAGATTTTGGAAGCCCTGTGTGCCCAAATCTGAGATGGCACATCGAGCGGCTGGAGAAGGCCTGCAGGGCGAAGGGTCGAAGCCTTGTTGCGCTGACAAGTGTTGCAACCCCAAACGAAGTCCTGAACAACACCTCTCATGCTTGGCCAATAGTAGTGCTGTCGAATGCGATGGAGGGTTTTCTGACCTCCCTCATGCGTGGACCCGTGTAAAAGGGTCATCACCTCCTTAATAATTGGTGATGGGGGCAAGTAGAGACGTCTGCGGAAGTAGGCCAGACCGTCCTGGAGGGACCAGTCGTCCTTCCGTCCCCCACGTTGGCTTAACTGAATCAAAGGGGAGGCCAACTCGGCCACCCATGTGAACATATCCGGGTCCTCCCGCAATTGTTGTTTCCATCCTTCAAGCTCCTCACAAGTCGGAATGGAAATCGCCATGATTGTGCTGGATGGCTTATCCCGGCGGGACAAAGCGTTAGCTGCAGCATTCAGTTTGCCAGGTTTGTAAGAAACATAAAAATCAAATCCCATCAGTTTACTAAGCCAATGTTCTTGTGGTGGTGTGGTGAGTGCCTATTCCAGCAAATACTTCAAACTGGCGTGGTCGATGCGGATGCAAAAGGGCCATCCTAAGAGATAAGGGCGCCAGTGTTGAATGGCCTTTGCTAGGCCAATGAGCTCATGCTCATATATCGCAAGCTTCCAATGACGATCGGCCAACGCCCTATTGAAGAAAGCGATGGGATGACTATGCTGGTTCAGAATCGCCCCAATGCCGGAACCCGAGGCGTCGCATTCAACCACGAACTCAGCCTCGAAATCGAGTCTGGAGGACTGGAGCCGTTATGAGTGCCCATTTTAAAGCGGCGAACGCCTTTGAACAGTCCTCTTTCCATTGGAAGGCATTCTGTCGGAGGAGTGCCGTCAGGGGGTTAGCTACAACTGCATACTGATGGATGAAGCGGCGATAGTAGCTGGCGAGGCCCAAGAAGCCCCAAAGTGCCGTCGGTGTGGTTGGCTGTGGCCATTCTTCAATGTCTCGTAGCTTAACCGGGTCAGCAGAAATTCTGGCGGTCGACACAATATGGTCCAGGTAGGTTATTTGGTGCTGCCCAAAGGAGTACTTAGACTCTTTTAAGTGTAACCGGTGGAGCCGAAGAATCTCGAACACCTGGCGGAGGTGGCTCTCATGCGTCTCCCAAGATTTACTATACACCAAAATATCATCAAAGAAAACGAGGACGAAGGTGCGCAGGAATTCCTTGAAGATCTCATTCATCAAAGGCCTGGAATGTGGAAGGTGCATTTGTCAGGCCGAAAGGCATGACCAAAAACTCGAAGTGGCCGTGATGAGTGCAAAAGGCTGTTTTATGTATGTCTGTCTCTCGCCATGCGAATTTGGAAATAGCTGGAACAGAGATCTAGCTTGGAGAAGAGGCGGGCGCCTCGCAACTCATCGAATAGCTCGTCGGCAACTGGGATGGGGAACTTTTCTTTGATGGTTTTCGCATTCAACTGGCGATAGTCGATGCAAAAACGCCACGAATCATCCTTTTTCTGTACCAGGAGGATGGGTGAGGAATAAGGAGATCGACTCTGACGAATGATGCCTTGTTCGAGCATCTCCTGGCATTGCCGCTTGATCTCATCCTTTTAGCAGAAGGGGTAGCGGTATGGTTGTACCACTATGGGATCTGTGCCTGTTTCTAAATAGATCTGGTGGTCGCAACTCCATTCCGGGGGAAGCCCGGTTGGGGTGGTGAACAAATCACTGAACTCCTCCAGTAATTCCTGTACCCGGGAAGTAACCAGAGTGTCTTGTAGCATATGGAGGCTCGCCGGGATTGTCGAGTGGAGGCCATAGAGGGTGATGGCCTGGCCGCCATAAACGAAAGACATGTAAAGCAAATCCCAGTTGTGGACAATGTCGCCTAGGGTATGGAGCCACGCTATACGGAGGACGACATCATAACTACCTACGGGAATGATGTAAAAGTCCGCGGAAAAAGTCGAACGCCCTAGTTGAAACTCGAGCTAGGTGATGCGGCCCTCACACAGAATCTTCTCGACGTCTGCGACTGTCACGCGAAGGGTGGAGCTTGTGTTGAGGCATAAGCTGAGCATCTGAGCCGTCTGGATGCTGATGAAATTGTGGGTGTTGCCAGAGTCAACCAGTCCGGTGAAGCGATTGTTCTGGCAATCGACCCATACCTGCATTGTATGAGGGCCCTTTGCCCCCTTGAGAGCATGCATCGAAAGAATTGCTTCGTCCTTTACTGTTGATATCTCCTCATTTGGCGCATCCTCTTTGATCACGTCGATCAGGAAGAGGCGCTTGCAACGATGTACCCGGGACCATGGTTCGTCGCAATTGTAACACAGTCCCTTGGCGTTCCGCTCCTCCTGTTCGGCTCGGGAGAGCCGTCTGATGAAGGGAGGAGCGGAGCTGCCTTGGGAGGTGGCGACAGTTGTCCCTGGAGTTGTTGGGGCCTGGGAAGGCCATCGGCTAGTTGCGGCCAGTGGGCGTGTTGGTTGGGCTGACCGCGAAGGAACAGGGCCTCCTGACCGTGTCTCGCGAGCCAGGCTTTGACGGAGTGTCTCTACTACTTGAAGCTCCGAGCGTCACTCAGCAGCTTTCGCCAATCGCATAGCATCATCTAGCGTTGCGGGCCTATCCCGCTGCACTTCTACCTTGATTGCGGGAAGGAGGCCGGCAATGTAGAGATTGACCTACTGGTATTCGGCGAGATCATTCATGGGCGCAAGGCGCGCCTGGAAGTTGGCATTGTGCTCG
Source organism: Pharus latifolius (assembly GCA_019359835.1). Classification (NCBI taxonomy): domain Eukaryota; kingdom Viridiplantae; phylum Streptophyta; class Magnoliopsida; order Poales; family Poaceae; genus Pharus; species Pharus latifolius. The sequence continues at coordinate 54,639,637 of CM033324.1, read as the reverse complement.
TCAACTCGGCCTGTCTGTTGGAGCGAGGCCAGCTCCCCCAAAGGTCCCTCATCGGGAGAACTGAAACGGGTCAAGAATGCGGTAAAGAACTCGTCCCAGGGAATCCAGATCCCGCGTTGTTGCCACTTATCAAGCCAATTTTGTGCTTTGCCGTCTAGAGACAGACCGACGACCTCAACGCGGACGTCAGCGTCGATACACTGCACTGTGAAGTAGCGCTCACATCGGCGGAGCCAGCATAAGGCGTCGCCCTTTCCATCAAACCAATCGATTGTAATGCAGATAAAACGCGGGGCTCGCCCGGTGTAGTCGCCGCGAGCCTGCTGCACGTGGTAGCCCGTGTAGGCGCGGCCGGGGGAGGTGGATAGGAGGCGGCGGTTGTGGCCCCCGCGGTGCGGAGGGGATCGGCCTGCGCGGCTGGCGGTGTGCGATTGCTGTACTGCGGCGGGTGTGGAGTCCCGTCGATGCTGGAGGTTGTCGTCGTCCACGGGAGATGCTCTCGGATCTCGCCAGGTGTCGTCGACACGGGGGCGGCCGCGGTAGGGTTGAGCAGACGGTCGGCGGAGATGAGGCGGGGAGGCACATCGCTTGGTGGCGGCGGACACAGCCGCGTCGGCGGGTTTGGCGACGGCGGCGGCTCTCGGCTGCGGCGGAGCCACCGAAGCTCTACTGAGCGAACCACCTGCGGGGGCGATACGCTGGTCACGACAGGCAGAGTGAGACTCCACGGCGGCGGTGAGGCGATCCAGTGCATTTTCAATCGTTGGGAGGCGGCCAACGGCGTCGCGGAGCGCGGGGATCTAGTCGACCACTATGGTGACGCGGTCCATGCCCTCCTCGAGCGAACGAAGCCTCTTTGCGTTGGTTTTTGTATTAGACACGTGCTTGGGTTAACGAACGCGTAACTGGACGATGAGGGCTGCTGTGGCTCACCTCGACGAGGGTAGTAGTTTTAAGTTTCCTTGGCATAAGATGATTCTCTTCATTGATAATGGTGGTCTTATAGGCATTACAAGAGAATTAATTGGAAACGAAATAGATATTACAAGAGAACGAATAGGAAAGGAATTAAACTAAAAAGGAAATAAACTAATAACACCAAAGGCTTTCCTAATCCTAGTCCTAACTAGCCCGGCGCTCGTAGAATTGCCCGACCATAACAACATCATCTATACTTGGTGAACAGCATTTGGCTAAGAATGATGATAACTCTCTAGCCTCTAGCCCAAATCATGCCCTTTTTTAGTTGAATTTAAACTATGTAATGTTCTCCCTTGGTTGTGTTTTCACAAAGTCCTCTTATACTTGTGCATTTGTTTTTGCCTATGCTCAATTTTTGGTTGTATAGTATTGGTTTCTTTTGTACTCATTGATTGTGTACTATTTGTATGTGTGGTCATATGTTGTTCAAATTGAGGAATACAATATTAAATGATCATCATATATCTTGCTATGATCTTATTGTTAATAAAGCAAAATTTGTTTATTGGAATAACAGTGTGGAGGTTTTCCAAAGTGCAAACTGTTGTGTTAATTACAATGTTGCTTGAACCCTTCAGAATACTCTAGCAATCCAACCCGTATAAATGTGTTTGGCCAACTATTTATCTTGACTGTAGTCTTTCTAGTGCTATAGCACAGCATCCACACTTCACTGTGACCCTTGCTTGCATATAGGCTACATTGTCATAAGATAGCAGCCTAGTCCAGTTCCCAATTAATTATCATTTTTAAGAATGTGCAAGAGTATAGTCAACATTTGGCTTTAGTCAATAAACTCCTTTTTGTGCAAATAGTAATTAGATTTCTTTCGGGGGAAGAGATCATCTGTGGCAAAATATATAGCAAGCAAAAACAGATAGAAGACAACAAACAATTGCTACATTATGGAAGTTACATAATTTGAGTAAGCTTAAAAAAAAGGGTAGAGTTGGGCATTCAAGTTTAAATATTCAGTGTGTTTTACAATTCAACTCAGTAAATGTTTTCATTGTAAGTTGGACATCTCAATGGACATTATATACTATATAGTTCCACTATGTGTTAAATAGTTGTTGTTGTCTGACTGGTGATGTACTCCAGGCATCTTGGGTTTTTTCTACTTTCAGCATTGTTACAACATAAGTACACATTGATAGCAAAATAACCTAATTTTTTTACAGTGCCAAAACGGTCATACTCTGTGTTCAACCTGCAAATCTCGGGTGCACAATCGCTGCCCAACCTGTCGACAGGAGCTCGGTGACATCAGGTGTTTGGCATTGGAGAAAGTGGCTGAATCACTTGAGCTTCCCTGCAAATACCACTCGCTAGGTTGCCCGGAGATCTTTCCATACTACAGCAAAATCAAGCATGAATCACAGTGCAATTTTAGGCCGTACAACTGTCCTTATGCGGGTTCCGAATGCTCTGTTGTTGGGGATATTCCTTTCCTTGTTGCCCATCTAAGAGATGATCATAAAGTTGACATGCATTCTGGGTGCACATTCAACCATCGATATGTGAAGTCCAACCCCAGAGAGGTTGAAAATGCAACTTGGATGCTAACTGTAAGTACATGTATTTTCATTCACGATTTTCAGCTTCAGTTTCCCTTTTAACATGTGGATCAAGTGATTCTGGGTTAAAATAGTGCACCTCTGTTTAGGTTTTTCACTGTTTTGGGCAGTACTTCTGCTTGCACTTCGAGGCGTTTCAACTTGGAATGGCACCAGTTTACATGGCATTCCTCCGTTTCATGGGTGATGAGAATGACGCAAGAAACTACAGCTATACCCTTGAGGTGGGTGCCAATGGCAGGAAGATGGTATGGGAGGGCACCCCCCGCAGCATCCGTGACAGCCACCGCAAGGTCCGGGACAGCCATGACGGCCTCATAATCCAGCGCAACATGGCGCTGTTCTTCTCAGGGGGGGACAGGAAAGAGCTCAAACTGCGGGTGACAGGCCGCATCTGGAAGGAGCAACAAAATCCTGACTCGGGAGCCTGCATTCCCAATCTCTTCAGCTGAAGTGAATAAACCATCAAAATCTGATTCAGGTGTATATTGCAATCTGCTTGTAACTGTTTTTTCTTACAGTATGTGTTTGGTCTTTTCTTTCGACATTCTGCCACGCTGTTGTACCTTGATCTATAAATCTTTTGTGGTGGATTGTCGAGAGGATAAAGAAAAGACACACAGGGCGTCGGTTATCACTAGCTCTGATGAATCACATAAGCATTTTTCCTTTTATTGTTTCATATTGCCGCATCATTCTGAAATGTTTATTTTTCATGTTCCAGTGATTATTAGGTCTAATAATGCATTTCGAATTCGTTTAGGTGTTTCACTTGTGAACCCAGTTGGAAATTTGGAAGACCAACTTTTAGTTCGATAACAAATGAATTTTGTTCAAGAGAAAGTGTGGATGCACTAATGCAGTAACATTTTTTTTATTATTTGTAGACCAATCCTTCGTGACGTTTATTGAGCAATTTCGTCATAATCTCTACTCTATTCTTGTGTTTCAAGCTTTCAGTTTTACTGAAGTTTTGAATGTTCGAAAGGTAAGATCTGGGTTCAATGAAGTTTTGAATCTTTCAATTTATCTTTCAAATTGGTTCAATGAAGTCCTCAATTTCTTCAAAATTTAGAGATTTATTTATTGATTTTAGTAATTTTCTTGAATTATTATATTTTATAATAATATATGGACATCCATGTTGGCATATGATGACACCTCATATGCTATGTGAATATAAACTAATAACTAATTGATGATTAGGATTTAATTGAAACTGTTTGAAAATATGTGCGATTTAATTGAAGAAATCGATAGTTTGCAGCCTATATGATAACATGAACAAAAGTATTGGACTTCTAGTGCAAATTAGTCATTTCTTATTTTTGTTATTTTGAAAGATAATGTCTCTGTAAACCCCATGTGATTGTCTAATATTAAGTGATGTATGTTTTGACAATGTTTGAATTGTTTGTGATACATCTATTTGTGTCGTTTATGTTGTCGTTATATGTGAACAGTGTTATGTGATAGGTTTGTTTGGTTTTGGTGCATGTTGTAGGTATACCAGAGTTATAGTATACTTGCGGCAAGAATGGGCATCAGAGTAGAGCTCAGGGAGGAGTCAGAGACTCGATTGGTCCGAGAGATGCCGGAGGTATTAGAGACTTATGGTAACGCTAAACATGATTATTCTAATACCCAGATATGGCGTTGCACCAAAATTGTTGTAGCTCGAGTCGGTCGAAGTGTGGAGGTTGTCGGTCGGGGTTTGGAATGGGAGAGCTTTCCCGGCATGTGGTGAGCTATTCAACATCGAGGTGGACACGTGATGGCATTATGGCGAGCACAAGTGGTGCTCATGATGCCCGAAAAATCACCAAGATGGTTTATGGACTCGTGTGGAAGCTTATGCAAAAGGTTCTATTTGCGAGCTAATTCTGCATTGATCTACACTTGTTCTCAGAAACGTAGCAGTTGGATCGGAGAAATTCTTAGAGGATCTTTTGGAGGTAAGGGAAGTTCTTATCCAGGTTATTTAGCATGCGTTTGAGTTTTCTTGAAGGCCTATCGAATGTTTGTCTGCAAAACTCTGCTCGCAGCGCGACCATGGTCAGTCTGCTGATAGAGAGTTTCAAGGTCGTCCAAGAAGAGCGTGACCTCGTAAAGCAGTAAGTTTTTTCTTGCTTTTCCTTTAGTCCTTGTATGGACTAGAATGATAATCTTTAGTATGTCGTAGGGAAAACTCTACTTTACTGGAAGAGATTGCCACGGTACGCAACAATGAAGCGGTTGCGGTGGCTGAGGCTCTGAGGGAGAAGGATGAAAAACTCTCAGATGCCCTCGCGTCCTTGGAGGAAAAGACACGATTATATGATGCTTTCCAAGGGGAAAAAGATAGCCTCACATTGGTGTGCAGTAAATTGCAAGCTGATGTCGATTGTAAGCTCTTCTCAGTAGAAATTATCATTGCTGAGTCGATTTTATAGATACTTGATCTCGAATGTGTTTCTTTCTTTGATCAGTTCAAAGGGAAAGAAGTCACAAGTTGACCGAAGGGAAGAATGAATTAGAAGAGAAGTTTATCAGGCATGGACACGACCTAGAGAAGCTTCACAGCATCATTAATCAGCTTCGGTTGGCCAGCAACAAGGCCAAAGAGAAAACAGAGTTAGCTCTCAGTGAGGAGAATTTGGAAACAATCATTGAAAATTGCCGCCTCACTGAGAAAAATACTTTGGCTAGGCTGAAGGAAGTTGCAGACTCGTTTGATGCGGGAGTTGTCAATCCAATGGGGGATGACTTATCATTGGCCGAGTCTTGCAACCTTGTTGCCGCCCAGTCTGACTTGCTTGTCGCGAATATCCCAGGGTTTGTGAATAAGCACAGGGAGACACTGAAGACTGACATCAGTGACGTGGCCTCTGCTTTACTTTCCAAACTCAGACATCACCATGGTTCGGATTTGGACTTGAGGCCAACGGTGGAAAGCATAGCTTTCGACAACGAACAGCTGGATGCGGTCAGGGTCGAGGTCAATGTTCTTGTAGACAAGTTGTTGTATGACCTGGGCCTTCCTTGATGTACTGTCTTTTATTGTACTTTTTGACAATGGGATAACTTTTCTTTAGTTATTGTACCTTGCAAATACACATGATTAGTAGGAGTAACGAAAAACTAAGGAAGACGCTTGACCTTAAAATTAAATGTTACAGTTAATATCCCCCTAGCCCCCTCATGCGATCGATTATATTGGAGACGTAGTATGTTGGTCACAGGATTGGAGTATTGACAAACCCAGAGATGAGTGACGAACTGATTGACTGGAGAGCACGTTATTGCGAAGTCATAAGGTTATTGTTAACTGATAGCCACTCGAATGATTAGGACATGCTAGTAAGTTTCTGAAGCATTGAGAAACGGCTTAAAAAGAAATGTCTTATCTAGATGCGACCATGAGATTGGCCAGCGAATCCGCTTAATCATCATAATGTATTGCCCAGTGAGATTAGCCCCCGAGTGTGGTCCGATGGAGGTAGAACGGATGTTAACCATAATAAAAAATTGTGATGGAAAAAGGTATTGACAATAGAAAAGGGAAATGGAAAGGGTACTTCACGTAGAACTTGTGTAATTGGTTGATGTTCTAGGTATTGGACAGAAGTCTGCCATCCTCCATAGCTAATCTTGCCGATCCAGGTCGTGGCATTGAAACCACAGTATAAGGACCTTCCTATAGTGCGGAGAATTTGTTGCGATGAGATTGATTTTGGATCTTTCTCAAAACTAAGTTGCCCACGTGCAGGCCACGTGGCACACTCTTTTGCTGTTTTATTTACGCAATGCTTGTAAATATGCTGCGGACCTAAACAATGCTTGATTGCGTTTTTCTTCTAATAGGGTGAGTTCATCATCGCGTGCTTTAGTTGAATTTGTAATATCAATATTTGTCACGCAGGGGGAGCCAAGTTGTATTTCACTTGGCAACATGTCTTCGGCACCAAAAACTAGTTGGAAAGGCGTGTCGCCTGTGGCTCTACTAGGTGTGGTACGAAGTGCCCATAGAACTGATGAGGACATAACAACCTTGGATACAAGCACGACTACTTTTCTAGATGAAGCTGAACTGGAATAATTACTTGGACCTATAACTAGAGCTCGGGCACGACAACTAAACTATCAGGGTGACTCTTTTCTCGGGTTTAATACTTTGGATTTTCAGAATGGATTACTACCTAACTCTTGTGATCTACTTGTGATTAGGAACGCGAGAGTAGGGGAAGAGAGGAACTTGACAAGTGCTGCCTCAAGACATCACCTTTCGGTTGATCAAGGAGGGATGCATGGCGCCACAAGTGAAGCCGGACATGGGCTTAGACCTGCAGACACCTGCCCCATACTTTCATCAACGTTTCCACAAGATCCTCGCGTCACTTTGGGCCCAAGGGAAGCTAGAGTTTGAGTTGGGTTCGCACTGGATTCAGATTCGGACTGCTGCGACAGCACTGAATTCGAATGGCCGTAACTTCCTCATACGGACTCCGTTTAGGACGTTCTTGGACTTCATGGAAATCTTATCAAGTCTAATTTTTAACAGATCTAGCCTCATCTCCAAATTCTACCTGATCTGGCCGCAAACGTTGAAAGAGTCTGCGTTCCTTCCTGGAAATGGTGCTGCGCCACCTTAACTTGGGTCGATGGGCCTTGTATCAAGTAGTGCCCATAAGGGCGCATCCCTAGGGTTGTGTACCCCTCAAATACTTCCCTTAGCCATCACAAACAGGTGGGTTTTGCTTAGATTGCATCTACACGACATTTTGTAGATTCCTTTCGCCTTTGTACCGGACCGACTAGGCCGCTACGTTGGTTTGTGGAACCCAAATTCGTGTGCTTCATCTTTATTTGCAATTCCAGATTGCTTCTTCCTTGTTCTTGTGAATTTCTCGATTGTTGCAGGAACAATTACCTTCGTGGTAAGGTCGGCCGTGTACGAGCGTGGTCGATAATGACGAGACGCGCGGTGTAGCGATTGCTAGGTGATGATCCGCTGATCGGAAGCCTCAAAATGCCAACGTCCACAAGTCGATTAATCGAACCTTTCAGAAGATCGGGCCGTTGTCTCATCAAGAACGGAGTAGAGTTCATCTACCCAAGCCCCAGAGCGTATATTAAAGCAGTCGAACACGCGTTTCTTAACCCCTTAATGATTTGCCCGTTGGCACATTCAATTGCCCCGTTGCTTTGTTGATGGGCAACGGAGGCGAAAAAAATGTTGGTACCAATATCGTCGCAATAGTCGAGGAAAGACCGCTGACGAACTGGGAATCATTGTCTGTAATGAGGCGATTTGGGACACCAAATCGTGTTATGATCTTGTGAAAGAACTTTTGTGCCGCAGTGGCTGTAATGGTTCGGACAGTTTCAGCCTCGATCCATTTGGTGAATGTGTTGATGGCTACGAACAAAAACTTGTATCCATTGACGGCTTGGGCATTGGTCCCAGAATGTCTATCCCCTATATGGTGAATAGCCATGTTAACGGGATAGTTTGTAATGTGTGTGCCAGCTGATTAGTCTGCCGATCATGGAATTGACACTGGGGGCATGTCTTGACCAGTTGCCTGGCGTCGTTCAGTGTTGTAGGCAAGTAATACCCTTGTCAAAAAGCTTTTCTAACCAGTGTGCAATAGGAGGCATGTGCACCGCACATGCCTTCATGGATTTCTCTCAGAAGGGATTTACCTTCTTGCTGAGGTATGCAACCATGAGTACGCCTTGTATACTCCTTTTGTACATGATGCCGTCGACCAGTTTGTACGTGCGTTCTTTTCTAACTAACCGATTAGTGTCAGTTTCGTCCTCAGGCAAAGTCCCATGCGCAAGATAGATCCTCAATGGATGGATCCAATCTGCTTCTTACTCAAGAGCGGCGACGTTAGTCATTGCCTCGGTCATCTCAGTGATCGAGGGATATTTTAAGTGTTCGATGAACACTCCTGCCGGAGCGGATGCGCGTGAGGACCCAAGTTTTGATAACTAGTCGGCGAGAGTATTGTCTGTTCTCGGCACGAATTGGACTTCGAAATTTCTGAAGTATTTTTCCAATTTCCTCACCTCGCCCAGGTAATGAGCCATTGTCTCGTCAGAGGTGCTGTACTACTTTTTTTATCTAGTTTACGACTAGCTGTGAGTCTCCCCTCACCACTAGCCGATGGACTCCAAGGGATTTGGCTGCTCAAAGCCCAGTGAGAAGACCTTCATACTTTGATGCGTTGTTAGTCGCAACACAGTGGAGTTGTATGACATATTGGAGTTGGTCGCCTTGGGGCGTGATTAAGACTACTTCAGCCCCCGAGTTTGAAAAATCGCAAGAACCATCAAAGTACATCGTCCAAAGGTCATTTGTGGACAAATCTGTCGGTTCTTGTGGAAGTGGGCCAGGATTAGTCCATTCGACCATAAAATCAGCAAGAATTTGAGATTTGATTGCCATGGGCAGTGAAGTGGAGGTGGAACGCTCCCAATTCGACTGCCCATTTCGCAACTCGACTAGTTGCTTCTGGATTACGGAGTATGTCCCCTAGGGGAAAGAACGATGGCACGGAGATCATGTGCACTTGAAAGTACTGTCGTAGCTTGCAGGAAGCCATGAAGAGGGCATAAAGTAGTTTTTGGACTTCGAGGTAACGCTCCTTTGGTCCATCGAGCACTTCACTAACGTAATAGATTGGTTGTTGCACGCCATCCTGTTCTATGACTAGTATTGCACTGACCGCGCATGGGGTTGCGGCTAAGTAAATGAGTAATGATTCTCCTGCGTTTGGGGAGACCAACACTGGAGCACTAGATAAGTACTTCTTGACTTCCTGGAAGGCTTTTTTGGCTTCATCCGACCATTGGAAACCATTATGCTTACGTAGTACCTTAATGAAAGGTAAACCACGTTCACCTAACTAATGAAATAGCTTAGGGCCACCATTCGACCAGTTAGGCTTTAGACATCCTTCGTTGAGGAAGGAGATCGCATTTGTCCAATGGTCCGTATTTTGTCGGGATTAACTTCAATGCCTCGTGAACAAACAAGAAAACCCAAAAGTTTGCCAGAAGAAACTCCAAAAGAACACTTTTCGAGATTCAATTTGATTCCAAGTTTATTCAAATTACAGAAAGTCTCAGTGAGATCATTTACATGATTAAAGCTTTGTAAGCTCTTTACAACCAGTTCATCTACAGACCTTCTAAATTACGCCCTAACTGAGACAGAAAGGTCTTCTGCATCAAGCGTTGGTATGTGGAACCAGCGTTCACTACCACAGAAACAGACATCCAGGACGGCACATCACAGACGGTTATGAACTGTTCAATGGAAAACCATCTGCGAAGGCCTGTCAGGAGAATATGTTCAGTTATCACAGTCGGTTCTGATATCAAAAACAACTGTGATAGTAAACCAGACGGTTCTGAACACAAAACCGTCTGTAATAGTCTACTTATCACAGACGGTTCTAACCTAAAATCCTACTATGATAGATACAATCGGTTCACAGCTGAGAACCGTCTGTGATAACTAGAATATCACAAACGGTTCAGAACTCAGAATCGACTGTGATATATACAGTCGGTTGTGAACTAAGAACCGACTGTGATAGTGTAGTTATCACAGACGGTTCTGAGGTTTGAACCGACTGAAAAAGTGCCGGTGCTTCGAATTCTCAACTGTGATCATTTCTGTTTCCGATCTTCGCACGCGGCGCCTAGGAGAACACAAAGCATCTCTTTGGAAGTTCTATAAATTGACAGTGAAAAAATTGTCATTTACTTTACAAGTTTTTATAATTCTTAGACTGTTTGATTCCTTAGTTTCTCTGCGCCAATGGCATCCTCAATGGCATCATCAGCCTCGCCCTCCCCGGTAAGAACTCTCAATCTTTTGGACTTACCCCTGTATTGTTAATCCCTGTTCAATACATTCTTGACCTGTTGATTTGCACAGGGAAGGGGAGCTGTGGAAGACTCGGGCAAGGTGAAAGCCAAGCTGAGGGCCCTCCAGGAGGAGCACAAGCTCCTTACGGAGAAGCACACTCGGCTACGGCTTGACCTTGACGATCTCTTCCAGCGCATTTAGCGCATGAAGACGGATGGTGACAATGCTAGGGCGAGGACGAGGCGTCTTCGCGAGGAGAAGAAAGCCGTGGATATGACCATCGCTGGCTGCTGTTTGACTATGAAGGATACCATCGCGAAGCTGAGGGAGGTCGCAGGCCTTCTCGACGCGGTAGTAGTTGATCCTAAGAAGGACAACTTGTCGCTGGAGGAGTCCTGCGTCTTAGCTGCAAGTCAAACTGACTTTATTCTAGATGCAGCCAGGGCTAAGACCACTCCTTGACCTAGCATTCTGTATTTTTACTTTTTTTTGTAAGTGATGAAAAAAATTAATGAAAACTTTGTTCTTATGTCAACGTTTCAATTTTCCAGCACGTTCTTGGACTGCATGCTATCTTCCCTCTTTCTTTATCTTTCTTTAGCTTTTGGCGAACATTCGACCATACAAAGGTATGTGCACTGTGTGCGATCAAGGAACGACTATCGTGATCTTTGGCTTGTGAGGGCAGTCCATCGGTGCCCTTCAAATAATATAGAAACAATATAGAAGTCGCAGGTCCCATGCAAATAATATAAAAAGAATATAGAAGTTGGGCTTATTTGGCTGGATGGCATTGTGGCATGCCAAACGCCTTGAGTTATATATCAACGTGCTTTGAATATCACAAACGGTTTTGAGGTAAAAAACGTCTGTGATAGTCACATTATAGACGGTTTTTATGTAAGGCCCGACTGTGATAGTCTCAACAGTGTCCGATGCCACGAATTCTCAACTTCTTTCAATATCACAGACGGTTTTTAACTACAAACCGTCTGTGATAGTAACATTACAGATGATTTTTATGTAAGGACCGACTGTGATAGTCCCAACAGTGATCGATGCTTCAAATTCTCAACTTCTTTCAAATTCTCAGCGGTTCAACTGGAAGCAAAACTCTAGGGAGGAAACAAGTATTTGTAGAAGTCGAACAGTTCAATATTCCACAGGCATATTAAAGACGGTTCGGACATCAGAACCGTCTATAATATTAAAGCAGACGGTTTTGATCTCCCAACCGTCTGTGATAGTCCCAACAGTGCCTACGCATCGAATTCTCTACATGCAATTGTTGATAACCACACATAATAACTGCGCAGATGAAGAGACTTGTTTATTTACTTCAAATTTAATTTGCATCGAATTATGTAATCTGACGCTTCAACTTCCTAAGTGGGCACTATTGTTTTGCCGTGTTCCAGTTTATCTCCTGAGAAGTTATCATGAATTTATTGATCTTGAAAACAAGTAGTGCGCTCCACTTCAAATTCTCAACAGTGTGTTGTGTCTCTTCCGTTTCTGATGTTTGCGCGGCGCACTAGCCTGGGAAAACGAAGCGAGCGTCGACTTGGAAATTCTATAAATAGCTTGTTTTTCATTAATGATGAAAAAAATTAACCAAAAATTTGTTCTTATGTAAATTTTACAATTTTCCCGCACATTCTTGGAGAAAGAGAAGTGGAGCGGTTCGATTGGAAGCAAAACTCTAGGGAGGGAACAAGTATTTGTAGAAGTCGAACAGTTCAATATTTCAGGCATAGTAAAGACGGTTCGGACATCAGAATCGTCTGTAATAGTCATATTACAGACGGTTTGGACATGAGAACCGTCTGTAATTTTAAAGCAGACGGTTTGATATCCCAACCGTCTGTGATAGTCCCAACAGTGCCCACGCATCGAATTCTCTACATGCAATTGTTGATAACCGCACATAATAACTGCGCAGATGAAGAGATTTAATTATTTACTTCAAATTTAATTTGCATTGAATTATGTAATCTGACTCTTCAACTTCCTTTGCCGTGTTGCAATTTATCTCCCGAGAAGTTATCATGAATTTATTGACCTTGAAAACCAGTAGTGCGCTTTTTAAACTCGAGGCACCCGCGCATATGAACCGTCACCTTTTGGTTCTATATATAGCAAGGCTCCTAAATCCCTGTCTTTATTCCCTCCTCAACTCCCACCTTGATGGCGAGCCGAGATTCCAATGAGGTTATTGAAATTGAGAGTGATGAGGAAGAGATAAGGAATGAACTCGATCAGGATCTTCAGAAAGTAAGTCCTCTCTGAAACTCTAATGCAGATCTTTCTTTTATGAATTGATTACCTCGAAACAAATGCATTTCAAAATCCACAGGTGCCTAAGGAAATGCTCCCTCCAAAGAAGAGACTTAGAAATGATGAAAGATCCTCCAGTGGAGCTGCAGTGAAGACTCTAGAGGGTGCTGAGGCCTGTGTTGCCACATTGCCCCTTGCAACCCCTCCAGTTGCATCGACTCCACCTTTGGAGATCCACAACAATCCTTCCAATATCCCCTCTTCAACACCTTTGTATCATCAGCTTTTCTTGCATGATCAACTTTCTGGGGTAAGGTGCACACTTCCACGTCCAAATCCACTATGAAGCTTGGCAATCATCTTCACCCTCTCTGCTGGTTGTTATGTCTTTCAAAACTAATCCATGCATGTGCAGGAGGAGAAAGCTGCCTTGTGCAGAACTCTCCAAAAAGAAAAAGATGAGCTGGAGAAGCTTTCTGAGGGGATGTCTTCTGCCATTCTGCACTTGGCAGAGTGCTATGAGTTGCAGCTTCATCTCCACCTTTGGAGATCCACAACAATCCTTCTAATATCCCCTCTTCAACACCTTTTTTTATCATCAGCTTGAATTTCTTGGATGATCCTACTGATGCCAAATCCACTCCTTTGCTGAGAGATGATGTAGATAGTCTTATAGCCATTGGTAGTCCTCCTGGGGCAGCCAGTGTAGATCCTACTGATGCCAATACGTCCCTAGGAGAACTTTGTAAATTACTTTCGGAACAGGTCGACGCTAATTTGGTCGCTTGTATCCCTTATGTATGCAAAGATTGTAAGAAATAAGAAATTTCTTTTCCTTATATATCTGGCTCTTCGATTGATTATGTAACTGATAATCACCAAATGATATTCTGTGTGAAAATGTTAACAAGAAAATACTGCTGCAATCAAGATGGTTTTTAACTCAAAACCGTCTCTGATAGTAACATTACAGACGGTTTTAATTTCAGGACCGACTGTAATAGTCTCAAAATTCTTTGAACATCCAGACATATATATACAACAAATATGAAAAACAAGATAAAACCAAATAGTCTCAACGTTCATTTTTTTAAATACTAACATTGAAAATAAAATAGAACCAAATATGAAAAACAAGTGGAACAACTGACCACTAGTCGAACGCTTCGACTGCAAACAATCCAGGATATTATAGACGGTTCGGACCTTATCACCGTCTGTGATAGTAGAGCAGAGTGTTGATTTTATAATAATCACAGACGGTTCTGAGGAAAAACCGACAGTGATAATCACAGACGGTTCTGAAGTAAAAACCGACTGTGATAGTAAACGGACGGTTTTGAGCTCAGAATCGTCTGTGATATTGTAATTATCACAGATGGTTCTTAATTAAAAATCGACTGTGATATTAAAGCGGACGGTTTTGAGCTCATAACCGTCTGTGATATTTCTGTCATAGTTCTACACAAAATGCACTGATATTACCAGTTTAATAAAGTGAAACCCGTCAGTGATATTCTGTTCTTAAAAAATGCACCGATATTACCGACGGTATTATATAGAACCGTCTGTATTAAACCGGGTATAAAAGGTCTTTTGGCGGATGTTTTGAGCTAGTCGTACACTCTTGCTCGACATACACTATCCAGTTCGAAGAGATTTGGGGCAAGGAAGAGCGAAATCTCGAAAGGCCGGGGGAGCATTTGGGGGCAAAATTTGAGGATCCAAGGTTGGTACTTGTTCCCAAGGCATACACATTACCTGATTTCATCATCAATATCGATCTCCATTGATTGATCAAATTAGAGTGAGAGGGAGGGGAAGCTACAGTAGCGAATCCTGGTTGTAACTCATTTTTGACCTGTACTGTAGCTATTTAATTGCTTTATGATGTGTGTTATCCACGCCCCCAACTAATTGCTTGCAGTTCAAGTAGTAGTTAACTATTTATACCGCAAACTCCGCATCAAACACTTGCTAGCTATATTTATATAATTTATTGCGTGTCGACCGTACATAGAGTATTACTAATTAGCATGTGCATGAATTTGATTAATTGCAGATGGTCTGAGACTGGATGTATAATGACAACCGAGTGGGTGAGGAATACATGAAAGGTGTTTTTGATTTCCAAAAGGTTGCTGAGCAAGATATGGCGAAGAAGGGTTTACCATATATGTACTGTCCTTGTGTAGACTGCCAGAATCTTAACATGTTCACCAACTCATCTCAAATTGTCGCCCACTTGATCCGACGTGGTTTCAAAAAGGGGTACACGTGTTGGGTCCACCATGGAGAAGAGCCAACTACAGAAACAAGTGCCACTCAGGTTGAGGAACAGGACATGTCGGATCCGAACAACGACTTCGACGAGGATATGTCAGAGGATGACAATTTAGATGACATGTTGCGTGATGTGGAAGGAAATTACAGTGAAAGGGAGTTTGGCAAATTCAAGCGCTTGATTGATGACTCAGAAAAGCCGTTGTTCCTTGGTTGCAAGTCGAAGTACACAAAGTTGGCCTCTGTGCTTGAACTGTTAAAATTGAAGGCAGGTAACAACTGGACCGACAAGAGTTTCATGGCACTGTTAGATCTTTTGGCGGACATGCTCCCAGAAGGAAATGAGTTGCCAAAAACACCTACCAAGAGAAAAAACTGTTGTGTCCTTTGGGAATGGAAGTAGAAAGGATACACGCATGCCCTAATGATTGCATCCTTTACCGTAACGACTACAAGGATATGCATGTTTGTCCGGTGTGCGGCGCATCCCGCTATAAGTGTAAGGACCAAACCGATGACGGCGACTGCGCTGAGATAAAGCAAGGACCTCCTGCTAAGGTGTTGTGGTATTAGCCCGTCATTCCCTGCTTGCAGCGTTTGTTTGCAAACCGTAAAGAGGCAAAATTACTGCGTTGGCACTTGGAAGACTGGAAGAAGGATGGAAAGCTAAGACACCCTGCTGATTCTTTGCAGTGGAGAAACATTGACAGGGAATTTGTTAACTTCAGAGCAGAATTGAGGAATATAAGGTTCGGGTTGAGTACTGATGGAATTAATCCTTTCGGTAACATGAGCAGTCGGCATAGCACTTGGCCGGTTCTTTTGTGTATCTACAAACTTCCTCCTTGGTTGTGTATGAAGCGCAAGTACATCATGATGTCTCTACTTATCTCAGGACCAAAACAACCCGGAAACGATATTGATGTGTACCTAGCACCATTGCTAGAGGATCTCCTAACAATGTGGAACGAAGGGGTGCAGGTATGGGACGTATACAAACGAGAGACCTTCATCCTACATGCTATGATATTTTGCACCATCAACGATTTCCCTGCCCTTGGAACTTTGTCGGGCCGTAGTACGAAAGGAGCCAAAGCCTGCCCCCACTGTGAAGATGAGACTGAGAGCGTGTGGCTGAAGAATTGCAGGAAAATAGTGTACATGCATCACCGTAGGTTTCTTCCGAAGAATGACACGTATCGTAAGAGGAAGAGGGAATTTGACGGCCACAAGGAAGATGATTCAACCCCGAAGCCTACGCGCGGGAAAGATGTTTACTCACGGGTGAAGGACATAGACGTTGTGTTTGGAAAGGGTCGTAAATTGAAACCCCGCACGAAGAACTCTTGGAAGAAGAGATCGATATTTTGGGACTTACCGTATTGGGAGCATTTAGAGGTTCGTCATTGCATTGATGTCATGCATGTAGAGAAGAATGTTTGCGACAGTTCGGGGAAGACAAAGGATGGCGTCAATGTGCGGCATGACATGATCGAAATGAGAATCAGGCCCGAGCTAGCACCGAGAGAGGACGATAAAGGCCGTATATACCTCCCCCCGCATGCTACACTTTGTGCAAGGCTGAGAGGACAGAACTCTGTAAGTGTCTCTATGGTGTTAAAGTTCCATCGGGTTACTCCGCAAATATGAAAAAGCTTGTGTCCATGGGCGATTTGAAATTGCTGGGTATGAAGTCTCATGATTGTCACGTGTTGATGACATAAATGCTTCCTGTTGCCATCCGGAGTATTCTGCCGCATAAGGTCAGAGAGACGATCACGAGGCTGTGTTTTTTCTTCAATGCAATTTCTTGCAAGGTCATTGATCCCGATGGACTGGATTCTCTGCAGAGCGAGGTGGTTCGAACTCTCTGTCAGTTTGAGATGTATTTTCCTCCATCATTTTTTGATATCATGGTCCATCTCACCGTCCACCTTGTCAGAGAAATCAAGATATGTGGACCCATGTTCCTACGTTATATGTATCCATTCGAGAGGTACATGGGTGTACTTAAGGCCTATGTGAGGAATCGGTCCCGGCCCGAGGGTAGCATTGTCGAAGGTTATGCAGCAGAAGAGGTTGTTGAGTTTTGCGTCGATTACATGGCCGAGGTAGAAGCAATAGGAGTTCCTATGTCTCGTCACGAGGGGAGGCTTGATGGTCTTGGCACTATTGGACGGAGAGCCATCACTCCTGATTTCGATATGTACTCGAAAGCTCATTTTTGGGTCTTGCAACACATGACGGAGGTGTCTCCGTACATCGACGAGCACAAGGAGATGCTATGACAAGACAATCCTCGCCGATCCGAGGTTTGGATCACGGGAGAACATAACAGTAAATTCAACGCGTGGATGAAAGTGCGAATCACTGGAGAGTCCGCAAGTGACAACCTTAAATGGTTGGCAAAAGGGCCCATGTTTACTGTACAGACATGGCAGGGATACGACATCAATGGGTACACATTTTACACGAAAGCTCAAGATCAAAAGAGCAATGTGCAAAATAGTGGAGTGAGCGTGGAAGATTTCCATGAGGAGTTCGGCGAGACAGGCCCAACAACGGTAGTACGTGGATTGAACTCGTACTACGGGTTCATTGAAGAAATTTGGGAGCTCGATTACGTACTGTTCAAGATTCCCCTGTTTCGATGCCGATGGGTCCAAATCCCACAGGGTGTGAAGGTTGACAGTTACGGTTTCACTTCTGTGGATCTCGATCGAGTTGCTTATAAAGATGAGCCATTCATACTTGCAAAGCAAGCCATTCAGGTCATTTATGTCACTGACCCGGCCAATAAGAAGTGGCACGTCGTCCTTCATGGTAAGAGAAGGATTGTTGGAGTTGAAAATGTCGTAGACGAGGAGGAATACAATCAATTTGATGAGATTCCTCCATTTGGAGATGGCGTACAGGTCGATACTGAAGACACTGACGAAACCAGTTACGTGCGTATGGATCACCAGGAAGGGTTATACTTTAAAGGTAATCAACCGTACGTCCTTATCTCTCTGTTTCCATCGGTATAGCTTATATCTCCTGTAATTCTCGTCTTTGCAGGGCCGCGGCAAGTGGAAAGTTGAGGATAACATGGCTGTGTATGTGGAAATTGTCCGTCAAAGTCCCCATTTGTATGTAACACTAACTTGAGCATGCTCCACACTGTATGTTAAATTTATTTGAGCATGCTCCACATTGTAACCAATTTTCGGATCTACGTACACTATAACCAATTTACAGAGCATTTGGACTACATTTGAAATATCTGAGTGTTCATTTAAAACAAGTTTTCGAGCATTCAGAGTTGAAGAGCTACAGATCAGTTTCAAGTTGTAAAACTTACGTTCAATAGAGAGATTATCACAGACGGTTATGAATTATCACAGACAGGTATGAATATAGAACCGTCTTGTCCCGCTCATTTCCAGACTTTGCAACTGTTTGCCCTAGCTCTCTCTGCCCTCGCACCATCCGTCGCGATCACCTCCATCGCCTCCCCACAGTCCATCGTGATCTCCTCCATCTCCTCCTCTCCATCCGTCGCGATCACCTGCATCGCCTTTCCACCGTCAGGTGCGATCACCTCCATCGCCCTCCCGCCTTCCGACGCGATCACCTCCATCGCCTCCCCACCGTTTCTGTCATTCTTGGTTAATGATAAGTATATGGGTTTAGTTATAGAATTATTAGTTGCAGATTTACTTAAACTGTTCTCTCTTTCACTAATGTTAGGAACTGATATGTCTGGTGATGAAATGCACCACTCGGGGAGTTAGAGTGACCTCATTGGCGATGAGACGCCTGGGCCGGAGGTCGCCGCGTCCACTATGACCCAGCCGCAGAAGAGAAAGGGGCGAGGCCAGACAACATGCGCGCGTCTGGACAAGCGGGAAAAGCAGCACGTCCAGTTCGACGACAATGGTGTGCCGGAAGCTCCGGAAAAACTTGTCGGTCAGTACCGCTCACTATGCGGCAAAGTGGCAAGGGAGCGGGTGCCCATCACCACCTCCGACTGGGGTCAAGTGCCCCCAGAGTGCAAGGATACGCTGTGGGAAGAAATGCAGGCAGCGTTTCACATTCCCGAGGATCGCCACTTCACCATCCGCCGGAGGACACTGATGTCAATAAACAAGACGTGGAGGAACTTCAAGAGCCACCTTGTCAGGCGCTCTGTGAAGGAGTCAAAGACCCCCTTCGATGACTTCCCTTTTGTGACTCTCGAGGCATGGCAGCAATTCGTCAAGATGAAGGCCAAGCCAGAGTTCTAGGAGCTTAGTGCGAAGGGCCAGGCTAACCAGGCCAAGCATACCCACCCACACAGACTAGGCAGTGGTGGGTATGTGGGGAAGAAGGCGTTGTGGAGGAAGGAAGATGAGGAGGCTTCCTAGTCTTCGGCCGGTAGTCCTTATGCGGGCATAACGGACGTGCGCGCCCACAATTGGTGCCGAGCAAGATCGACGATGACCTCCTCCGGAAGCGTCTCTGTGAATAACCCTGCGGACAGGGAAGTGATCGACCGGCCGGTAAGATTGTCTGATTACGTACTATCCTCGTAACACGCATGCAATGGGTTGTATTGCTAAGTTCTCCTGTTGCAGGTGACGCTGAGTGCGCAGGAGGCATCCGGAGAGTTCAACCCGACGAGGGATAGGGATATCCTCACAGCGGCGGTAGGAAACAAGGAGCATCCAGGCCGCGTGCGAGGCCTCGGTGCCACTGTGCCTTGGAGGCATGGTTTCCCTAATGATGAGGAGGCGGCTAAGAGGAGAAAGAGATCCCACCAAGCCTGCGATGAACGGCTCAAGGAGGAGATGCGATCGGAGTTCGCTGTTCGGGACAAAGCACTCCTACAGCAGTTGTCGGAGATGCGGTCCATGTATGAAGAGCTAAGAAAGGCGACCCAGGGCACCCCCCTTGTAGCAGCGGAAGTACCGACCCCCATTCTTGGCCACCTTAGTAGCTGCGCGTCTGCGCCGGGGTCTTCGCAGACGGAGCCCTCTCCAAAGTATCCGGTGGAGTTTCTGCAGGTAATGACCATTTGTCTATGTTAATTCATTCGAAAGTGAAAAGCGGTGAAATTCAATATGTTAATGTGCACTGTTTGTAGGAACCCGCATCCTGCAAGCTTATGGTGCTGGCCGGTCTCTTCCCGATGGAGGCTGGCCGTGGGATGGCGCAACCATGCACGGCGGGGGCCACAATCCACGGTGCCCCTCTATGTGAGGGTTTTGCACGGGTCTAGGTGGACAATGTCTTTGACCATTGCAAGGGTTTTCCGTTGGAGAAACCGCCGAACGACGAGATTACCACTCTCGGGGATGCGGTGCACACGTTCGTGCAATGGCCCAAGAAAGACATAGTCCTGGATGAGGTAATTCCCCCACCAGTTTCATAATTCGTACTGTAATAATAGCCCTCAGAGTTAGTGTCCTAATATGTAGGTTCTTACATCACAGACATCACAGACCGACACACGGCCTACTAGCCAGCCGACCCCTCCGAGAAGCCAACCAACGGGTCCGATGACGAAGCTGACTCCGACTAGGAGGCAACCATTCAAGAAGCTGGCTAGTAGGGGAAAAGCAAAGAAGAGCCCGGTGAAGGAGAGCGAGAAGAGTGCGCCAGCTCTCATGCCATTCGCTCTGGGGATGCCCATGGCCTCCGATACCGCAATTTCGAGCATGGGGTTAGTATGCCAGAGCCTGCATGCATGGTACATGAGGAGGACAAACCAGACCAGGACGCAGCGTCCGACGCACATCATGGTCAAGTACACCGTGGTAGAGTTCCATAACGACGTTGGGACTTACCCGGTGACCTTCGAAGACCTGCACAATTTACTGAACAAAGATGCGCTCGACTTGTCAATCCTACGGTCTTGGGTGCTGTAAGTATCCTACTATCCTACGCCTGTTCGTGCATATACGGATATATGTCATTTATCAATTGGTTACTTCCGTGCAGCTGCATGACCAGCTATGCCAAATCTAAGGGCATACCTGTTGGTTTCTTAGACCCCCAGATGGTCGCCGAGGTGATGTTTAGGACCGACGCAGACTTCGTTGTCGACTACATCAAAAGAGGATTGCTTGCTCAGGTCGACAAGGAGTACATACTTGTACCCTACAACCAGAGGTGAGTGCTTTCATCAGTATTTCACCCACAGATTAGTGTCTCCATGTGCACACCCCCAAACTTAGATTAAATTTTTAATTCTTTACGTGTAACATGTAGCTACCACTGGATCTTGCTGCTACTTATTCCGAAAAGGAACAAGGTGTTCTACCTTGATTCATTGCAGAGGAAAGGGTACTCGTATTGCAGCGCATGAGATGTATTCGAAAGGTGATGATATTCATGTGGACCTGTCTTGCATGCATCTAGATTTAGTGTCCTCAAATTGTCAATTTCGACTATCCTCAAACTATCAATTTTGACTATCTACAGGGCTTTCACGAACAACTTTGCCGAGGGAGGGCGACAACACGAGCAGCGAGCCGATAAGTTTCAGTGGTTACAATTTTCGGTACAAATTTCAACTGGCATTTGTTTTACTTTATAACGTGTCCCCAGCTAACTCTCGGTCTGTAAATTGGCAGTGCCATCAGCAGCCGGATGACAATACATGTGGGTTCTACGTGATGCGCCACATGTATGACCTGATCATCACCCCTCACCGCCCAGATTTCTCCGAGGTATACA
The DNA here is from genome assembly GCA_019359835.1 of Pharus latifolius. Taxonomy (NCBI): domain Eukaryota; kingdom Viridiplantae; phylum Streptophyta; class Magnoliopsida; order Poales; family Poaceae; genus Pharus; species Pharus latifolius. The sequence goes on along the minus strand of CM033324.1, from coordinate 54,617,950 downwards.
ACTGCTCCCCTTTGTATCGATTTGGCAGAATTTACAACTGCATTGAGCTAATTTTTTCTATACCAACTCTTGCTGTAGGGGGTCGACTTCCCTTCGGAAAGCTTTGACCCTCGGGAGATTAGTATTGTCCGAGGGATGCTCGCTGAGTTTTTCCTTGCGGAGGTCATATCAACTAAGGGGAAGTTTAGGGACCCGCAAGGTTCGTATTAGTGCGGCCTTACATTTATTTGTACATCTAACACACTAACTTTAATTGTCGATTACATTTATTTGTTCAATCTCAATTGTACATATTTCTGAGTTCTGTGCTGTATATATGAAATGCTATTGTACATGTTTCTAAGTTGTGTGCATGTATATATGAGACTGTATATATTTGAGTACTGTGCATGTATGAAATGAACTGTATATATTTGAGTACTGTGCATGTATGAAATTCATGAACTATATATATGAAATCCTATTTGTACAGAGGACATGGGCTAGCCACCAAAAAAAGAAATTTATTAAAAATAATATTATTATGCACAGATGGTTTTGATCTTACAAACCGTCTGAGATTATAACCGTCACCTATAATGACACTATCACAGATGGTTTTGACCTAAAAATCATTTGTGATATCACACTATCACTATCACAGATGGTTTTTACCTCAGAACCTTCTGTGATATCACACTATCACAGATGGTTCTGAGATTATAACATTATCACAGATGGTTTTGACCTGAAAACCGTCTGTGATATCTCACTATTACAGATGGTTTTGAGATTATAAACCGTCTGTGATAAGGAAACAATCACAGACGGTTCCAAGATTACCACCGTCGCTGATAATGGCAATATCGCAGATGGTTTTTACCTCAAAACCGTCTGTGATACTCTAAATACACAGACGGTTCTGAAACAACCGTCTATGATAAGGACGCTATCACAGACGGCTCCTAGGTCATAACCGTCTCTGATAATATGAGTATCACAGACGGTTTTGATCTCAGAACTGTCAGTAATAATGTGAGTATCGCAGACGGTTCTGAGGTTATAATCGTCTCTGATAATTTGAGTATGAGGTTATAACTGTCTCTGAGAATGTGATTATCGCATACGGTTATGATTTCATAACCATCTGTGATAATGTGAGTATCCCAGATGGTTTTGACATTAGAACCGTCAGTAATAATGTGAGTATCGCAGATGGTTTTGAGGTTATAACCGTCTCTGATAATTTGAGTATCACAGACGGTTATGATTTCATAACCGTCTGTGATAATGTGAGTATCCCAGATGGTTTTGACATTAGAACCTTCTGCGATACTCATATTATTACTGAGGGTTCTGAGATCAAAACCGTATGTGGTAGTATGAGTATCTCAGACGGCTTTGATGTTATAACAGTCTGTGTATTAGGAGTATCACAGACAGTTCTGATGTTATAACAGTCTGTGTAGTATGAGTATCACAGACGGTTTTGATCTTATAACAGTCTGTGAAGGGAAAGATCATAGACGGTTCAAAACCGTCAGTGATAGTACATGATTATCACTGACTCGAATATCACTGACGGGTAAGAACCGTCTGTGATGATTGTTTTGACCCGACTGTGATAATGAATTCTGTAGTAGTGGTTCTTGAGCCTGAATGGCATTATGATGTAGCAGTAGGTGCGATGAAGGCAGTTGTCTCTTCATCTACTTCTGCCATACTAATTTGATGGTAGCCTGAATAAGCATCCAGAAAACTCATCAGTTCGCAACCCGTTGTGGAATTGACCAACTGATCGATGCGGGGAAGGAGAAAGTCATCCTTCGGGTAGGCATTATTGAAACTGGTGTAATCGACGCACATGCGCCACTTACCATTGGACTTAAGGACCATGATCGGGTTCGCGAGCCATTCCGGATGGTTAACTCGCGAATGAAACCAACATCCTGGAGTTTAGTCAACTCCACACGGATGGTTTCTTGTCAATCAGAAGTAAAGTGTTGAAGTTTTTGCTTTATTGGTCGCTATCCAGGCCGAATTGCTAGCTTGTGCTCGATCACTTTCCTTGGGACTCCGGGCATGCCAGATGGTAATGAGCGTGAGTTCCTATTTAGCATCCAATGATGATCCGATCCGAATAGTCTTGGTCGGGTCGTCTGGGAACTGAGGAACTTGCTTTAGTTTCTCATTTGGTCGCGGAGTGGTCTTGACCACATCAAGTTCTTTGGTCGCCAACTTGACATCCCATAGGGGTGATTGGTCGACCAATTCCAAAGAAATACGATCACAGGTCAGAGCTGTATGTTGACCACCTCTAACTGTGATAACGCCTTTTGGACCTGGTAACTTGACGCACTGGTAGGCGTAGTGTGTCGCCGCCATAAACTTGGTGAGTGATGGCCCGCCAAAGATGGCATTGTAAGCTGAATCAAAATCAGTCACATAAAAAATAATTAATTCTGTTCGGAAGTTCGCTGGTTCTCCGAGTGTTACGGGTAACACTATTTGCTCGATGGGCATCATAGTGGAGCCAGGTATAATCTCAAAAAATGGGTGGGCCACTGGTTTGATCTTGGAACGAGGTATTTGCATCTTGTCAAGAGCTTTGGCGAACAATAGGTCAAGCGAGCTTCCGCCATCGACCAATATGTGCCCCACTTTAGCATTGATAATAATGGGGGTAATCACCAAAGGGAGTCGTCGAGGGTTAGACATTCCTTTAGGGCAATCATCCCTGTTGAATGTCAGAGAGCTCTCCGACCAACGGGGGAACTAAGGCTCTCCTAATGGAGCTTCAACGCTATTTACCTCGTGGTGAATAGCTTTAAATTGATTTTTAGAGTAATAAGATGAAGAACCACCAAAAATGACATTAACATGATTTCTAGATACCTGGTATGGCATTACCTCATCTCCATCGGCGTCCTTGATACCTCGAGATTGTCTATTTTCCAGTATAGTAGGCATGGGTCCCGTTCCTTGATAGAAATCGTCAAGGCTCTTTAACCAGGCACGGAAATTCTTGAGGTCGTGTCCGGAGGCATTGTGTAATGGACACCATTTCTTGTTTCACTGCGTGTTAGTCTGTTTTCCCGGGCGATCGCGAGTTTGACCTCTGGAGGGAAGCTTAATAGATCTGAATGGAACTTTTTGTACCTTTCTCTTGTGGTTGCCTATACAAGACTGTGACCTTGCGGAATCAACTTGCTCCATTCCTGTTGGGCTTCTTAGATTTTCTACCTGCAGAGAACTCGAATTTCTTTGTTGAATCTTCCTTCTTTTCGGTTTTTAGGCCTGGTTGAGGAGTTAAGTTACCCTTGCCCACCATTCTATTCCATTCTATAACTTCCGCTGCATCAGAATAGCGATTGGCCATGTCGAATAGGTTTGACACTAATCGTGGGGGATGGATACTTAGGTCCTCTGTGAACCATTGATATCTAACACCATGTTTGAAAGCCCTGATAACTGAACAATCATATATGTTAGGAATGGTATTCCTTACTCCTACGAATCTCTTGACGAACTGCCGAAGTGTCTCCATTGAAGTCTAGCGCAAGCGATGAAGATCATCCTCTTTGCCAAGCTTTTCATAGTAGTTTTGGAATTTGTTGAGGATAGCGTCGCACAATGTCTCCTAGTTGTAGATCAATCCTTCCGGTTAGTTGAACAACCAGGTCCGCGCCGGACCTTCTAAGACCGTGGGCAAATAATTTTCCATAACCCACTTGAGGATTGTTACTCGAGCTAGTTCGGAGTAATGCACATCTGGTTCAAGACAGATTCGAACCAGACAAGTGTCCGGAGGTTCGTTGCTATGATGTCAGACGACCTAAGAAGCACGGACACATGGTCGCAGGCTTTGTGCGATCATGAGATCGCAGACGTTACGCGGTCAGGAGGCCGCAAACAGTGCGCGGTCAGAAGGTCGTTGACTACTCTCGACCAGGATGACTCGAGATTGCTTAAGCTCTGCAATAAGCATATCTCGAGAATCACGAAGATCCTTCCACGTATGAACACAACTGCCAGGAGGTTAACATGTGCGGTTATCCCTCAATTGCATGTGTTAAGCTTGCGTGGAAGTTAAGTGCGATTATCAAAACTGCACCCAAGCAACCGTTCAAAGCCGTTGTGCATTGGCGCCCTTTCGACCGGTATAAAAGGGTGAGCAACTGTACAAGACAGGGACAGATCGAAGAGATCAAATAGATCAGATAGAAGAACGACAAGCTTTCATAGGCTAGTTTAGTCATTTTTTAGACAATCACACAGAAAAGATCTTCGCCTGTGATGATCTTTTCTACAACCTTGTAAACCTTTTTTTTTTTCCATATATAGTGAAATCACAACAGGATGTAGGGCTATTACTCCCATCATCGAGGGCCCGAACCTGTATAAATCTCTCTGTGCCCCAACCGACATTGCTCATCATCCCTTTCCGGAGGGACACCTTGAAAGATCTCACAACTCACAAATTTTGCATAAGTTCGACTAAGGACCCCGAGTCCGAATCGTCGACAGCTGGCGCCCATTGTGGGGCCTTTCTCAAGGCGTTCTTTTTCTATCTGGAGGTTCGGTGAGCCATGTCTGGGGCATATGATTCCGAGAACGACTTTGATCTCGAGGATTATGCCCACATCCATATGCCTTCACCTAGTGATCCAGTTCCAATGGAGGAAACCGGAGGCGAAGACGTCCTGGAGGTCGATTTGACCACTCAGGTCATGTCTATCGATCAGGAGACAACAAATGTAGAACTGGAACCCACTGTTGTTTCTACTGCGTTAGAGGTTGAATCCGGTCCATCACACGACCCTACTGAGGGTAAGGGCGATGTTGATTAGGAATTTAGCCCGGGGAGGTTTGATCCTGATAACCTCCACCGTCTCTTTGATTTCGAGTCCGACTCGGAACAAACAGAGATGTTTTCTCCATCGGCGACCTCGTTCCCTAGGCAATTCGCAGCCTTATCGGAAGAAACTCCCGATCAGCGGGCTGCTAGGGAAGAATAGGAACAGCAAGAGCGTAGACAAAAGGAGGATCAAGATCGTGAGCAGCAAAATAACGAACTTCGTAGAACAGCCCTAGAGGCTCTTCAAAATGCGCAAGCTCATTACGACGCTGCTCCTAGTTCCTCCCGTCGTCCGCATGGTCGCAGACGCGACCAGACACCTTCTTTACACCTGGGACATTTACTGGCGGACGAGGAGACGGTGACAGATGCGATCCATCGCAGAGGTCCTGCGTAATTTTCCTCCTACGGTCACAGATGCGCAGAAACCAGCTTGGATGACTTCTACCAGGGGATCGGACCTATGCCAACCTTGCCACCAAAGAACAAACTTGCGGGCTAAGAGACGCCAGCGGGGACGAAGAGATGTCCTACCAGATACCTCGTAATCATGTCAATGTTATTTTCGGAGGTTCCTCTTTTGTTTCTAAACGGCAATTTAAAGCTTTTTACCGAGAGGTGAACCGAGCGGAGACTCCCCTTGGTGAACCTCAGTACCCCCGTTGGTTGGATACTCCTTTGACGTTTGATCTCTCTGATTGCCCTGTGGGGCTTACTCGACCATTGAGGCTACCTTTGGTCATTACCTCAATTATCAGTAATGCGAGAGTCGAAAGGGTCCTGATCGACGGAGGTAGTTCCTTGGACATTTTATTGGTCAAGGCACTGGACGAGATGCAAATTCCTCGTTCGAAAATCAAACCCATAATTCATCCGTTTTATGGGATAATTCCTGGTCCCTCTATGATGCCATTGAGACAGGTGGTGCTCCCGGTCACACTGGGTGAACCAGATAACTTCCGAATAGAATTGGTTACTTTTGATGTAATTGATTGTGATTCGGCTTATAACGCAATCTTTGGCAGGCCAACTCTCACTAAATTCATGATGGCTACGCACTATGCTTACTAGTGCGGCAAGTTGCCTGACCCAAAGGGCATTATTTCGGTCTGAGGCAGTCGCAACGTGGCATTGATATGTGATTGGTTGTCCCTGGAGATGGTAGATCAGCTTCCCCTCCGAGAAGCCCAGATCGCCACAATGTCTACTGATACGATCAAAGCCACTCCTCGACCAGAAGAAACATTAAAATTGGTTCCGTTGTACCCAGATGATCCATCCAGGACAATTCAGGTTGGATCAGGCCTGGATGACAAATAGGAGCTCGAGCTCGTTACTTTCCTCCGAGCTAATGCATATGTGTTTGCGTGGAAACCATCTGACATGCCCGGTGTCCCAAGGGAGGTAATTGAGGATAGGTTAGCAATTCGATCTGGACAGCGACCAATAAAGCAGAAGCTCAGGCGTTTTGCTGTTGATCGGTAGGAAGCCATCCGAGTAGAGTTAGCTAAGCTCCAAAAGGCCGGATTTATTCGCGAAGTCGATCATCCAGAAGGGCTTGCAAATCCGGTCATGGTCTGCAAGTCAAATGGCAAGTGGTGCATGTGCGTCGACTACACCAGCTTAAATAGTGCCTGTCCGAAGGATGATTTTCCCCTTCCCCACATCGACCAGCTGGTCGATTCTACTGCGGGTTGTGAGCTGATGAGTTTGCTGGACGCTTACTCAGAATATCATCAAATTAGCATGGTAAAGAAGATGAAGAGAAGACTACCTTCATCACACCATTCGGCACCTACTGCTACTTCAGAATACTGTTTGGTCTCAAGAACGCTGGTTCCATGTACCAGCGCTTGATGCAAAAGACCTTTCTTTCCCAGATGGGGCGTAATCTTGAAGCTTATGTAGACGACTTGGTTGTAAAAAGCTTAAAAAGTTCGTCTCATTTAGACGATCTTGCTGAAACCTTCTATAATTTGAATCGATTTGGAATAAAGTTAAACCTAGAGAAATGTTCTTTCGGGGTTTCGTTTGGAAAACTTCTTGGTTTCCTCGTTTGTTCTAGAGGAATCAAGGTAAATCCTGAAAAAATCAGGGCTATCGAACAAATGAGGTCTCCCTCGACCATCAAAGATGTTCAGCGCCTAGCAGGTCGCATGGCGGCATTGAGTTGGTTCATATCGCTATGCGCAAACATCATAATTTTACTTGGTCCGATGAGGCCGAGAAAGCATTTCAGGAGGTTAAAACATATTTGTCCAGTCCGCCGGTCTTGGTTTCTCCTAATAAAGAAGAACCATTACCCCTTTACTTGGCGGCCACACCTTACGCGGTCAGCGCTGTCTTGATCGCAGAAAGAGAAGGTGTGCACAAACCCGTCTACTACGTAAGCGAAGTACTTCATGGTCCTAAGGAGCGATACCCTGAGGTCTAGAAAATACTTTACGCACTACTGAGGGCTTCCCGAAAGCTACGACATTACTTCCAAGCACATAGGATCACAGTCCCCTCATCTTTTCCTTTGGGGGACATTGTCCGAAATCCGGAGAAATCTGGTCGGATCGCGAAGTGGGCTGTGGAACTCAGAGCGTTCGACATCCATTTCACGCCTCGCACCGCGGTCAAGTCTTAGATCTTGGCCGACTTCACGGTCGAATGGACTAATCCTGAACCACCCGTACAGGAGTCTGAAGATTTGGAATGCCCAATCACTGGACAATGTATTTTGATGGCTCTCGCAGTTTTCAACACTCGGGGGCTAGTGTGGTCTTAGTCACGCCTCAGGGCGACCAATTGAAGTATGTCATTCAACTACACTTTGTTGCGACCAACAACGCAGCAGAGTATGAAGGTCTTATTGCAGGGCTCCGGGCAGCAAAATTCCTCGGAGTCCGTCGATTAGTGGTGAGGGGAGACTCACAGCTGGTCGTAAACCAGGTAAACAAGGAGTACAGCACCTCCAATGAGACAATGGCTCATAACCTGGGGGAAGTGAGGAGATTGAAAAAACACTTCAGTCATTTCGAAGTCCAATATATCCCGCGAAAGGACAACATTCTCGTAGACCAATTATCAAAAATTGGATCCTCACATACATCCGCCTCGGCAGGAGTGTTCGTCGAACACTTGGAACATCCTTCGATCATGACTACGGCCTAGGATGATCCGGTAACAGTCTGTGTTACCAACCTCAGACATGAACGAGATTGGACCCATGCATTGAGGGTCTATCTCGAACACGCGACCTTGCCCGAGGACGAAACCGAGAGCGACCGGTTAGTTCGGAAAGCGCGTTATACAAACTTATAGGAGTTTTGTATAGAAAAGGTACTCAAGGAGTATTCATGCGCTATGTGTCCCAAGAGGAAGGTAAATCCCTCTTGAAAGCAATTCATGATGGTGTATGCGGTGCACACGTGTCATTTCGTACACTGGTCGGAAGGGTTTTCTGACAAGGATTTTACTGGCCCTCGGCACTTGATGATGCCAAAAATATGGTCAAGACATGTCCTCAATGTCAATTTCATGCGAGACAGGTCCATCAGCCTGCCTACGCTCTACAAACTATCCCTCTATCATGGCCCTTCGTGGTTTGGGGGATGGATATTGTTGGTCCTATGCCACAAGCGGTCAATGGATACAAGTTCTTGTTCGTAGCCATTGACACGTTTACAAAGTGGATTGAGGCCGAGCCAGTACGCAACGTCACCGCTGCTGCTGCACAGAAGTTCTTTCATAAGAACATCGTGACTCGATTCGGTGTTCCAAATCATCTCATCACTGATAATGGTTCCCAATTCACTGGCGGTCTCTTTCTGGACTATTGCGACAAGATTGGAACCATGGTGTGCTTTGCTTCTGTAGCTCATCCACAGAGCAATGGTGCCGTTGAACGTGCCAACGAGCAAATATTGCAAGGCATCAAAAAACGTGTTTTTGATCGCCTTAAGACACGCTCGGGGGCTTGGGTAGATGAGCTCTATACTGTTTTGTGGGCACTACACACTACTTCTAGTTGAGCCACCGGTGAGACACCTTTCCATCTGGTATACAGAGCTGAGGCTGTGTTATCCATGGAAATTGGTATTGGTTCTGTCCAAACAGATCAATTCGAACAAGTTGATCAGAACGGACAACGATTACAAGATCTAATCCTCCTAGAAGAAAAACGTGATCGAGCTCTGGTCAAGTCCGCAGTGTATTTGCAAGCTTTGCGCAAATATCATAACAAAAGGGTGCGACCACATAGCCTTCACATGGGTGATCTGGTTTTACGTAAAATACAAAACTAGTCTAATCTCAATAAATTCTCCCCTCAATGGGAAGGCCCCTACATTGTTGTCTCGGTGCCGCGACTAGGATCGGCTCGGTTAGCGATGGAGGATGGTAGAATCTTATCCAATACATGGAACATTGATCAACTGCGCAAGTTTTACGTGTAAGTTCCCAACCCCTTTTCCTTTTCAATTAGCATGATTAACAAAATCAGTACTTTTAGTTGTTTCATGTGATAATTATTCCTTTTGCCCATATGTTACGAGTCTGGCTAGGGGGCTGGTCGCCGATAATTGTATCACTATAATACCTCGACCAGATTCGCTGGCCGATCTCGTGATCACTTCCAGACAAGACACCCCTCAATAAGCCGTTTCTCAACACACATGGGGCTTGCTGGCATGTCCTTGGTTATTAGATGGCTGCCGGTTCGCAATAAGGTCGGGTGTTATATTGAAAATGATTATCGGTTTGGTCGGACGATAATACTTAAATTCATAGTGTTCCTTAGGTATTCCTGGTCGTCGTTACACCCATATTTTTCCTGTGCTTATAATAGTAAGTCTTCAGTATACATAATCTCAGGAGGGGGCTAGGGGAATATGGTCGCAACATGAAACAAAAAGAAGTGCTTTTCTTTCAAAAAATTAAGGCATACATATGCATTGTATAGTTATATCTGTATAGGTACAAAATTTACAGGAAGCCAAGTTCTGTCAAGAGATTTTCGACCAGAGGCCTGACTTCCTCCATTATGACCGCAAGTTGATCTTCATTCTCGACCTCTGCTTCTCCCACCACTAGATTTAGATCAAGATCTGGGCCATGGTGAAGACGAAGTCTACAGAGGATGGCAGAGGCTGCAGATTGCACTTTTGTCCTTATCGCCTCTGTTTGACGCCTTGTATCTTCAGGCAGATACTCGAGGAGTGATTCAGCTTGGGTTGCGACCAGTGTGGTCCAGTCGCTAAGGCTAAGGTCGTCCTTTTTGGTTTCGACCACATCAGCTTTTAGCAAACCGGCCACCATCTTCAGTATTTCGAAGATGTCTTGTTGAACACTACTGTAGGCTGAGAGTGACACGTTCAAGTCCTCGTTTTACTTGCAGACAGAGTCAACTTTCGAGTTTTGCAACTCGATGGTCGCCTGGAGATCCTTTTTCTCTTGGCAGAGGTGGCTTATTTGGTCCTCTCGTGCTGTAATAAGAGATCATCACAAACAGTTCGCATAACAAATTAATTCATCCTGGTCGGAAGTGCACTTATAGGAGAGTTGCAACCGCATTTGTTGGAGTTCTTTCTCCAAGCAAGAGATCTTGGCGACTGCCCTGATCTCCTGGCTTTCCCGGTCAGTGAGGCTCTTGACCAGAAATGCATTTTCTCTGTGACAAAAGAGACAGTTGTTAAAATAGGACTAAAATTCAGGCAGATGAGGAAACATCTTCCTTACTGCTGTAGGCGACTCATTTCCTGTTGGGCGACCTCGATACGCTTCGCTACAACTATCGACTTGGTCTCCACACGAGTCAGTTCCTATGACATGAAAGGAGATGAGTCTCAGAGCCTGGATATTCCTATGCAAATGCGAACTTAAAAATCACAAGAGGTGTTCTACATATCTCAATATACTCGCTAAGCGAGTTGTTGTCCGATTCAGTCAAAGGTTGAGTCTCTAGACTCGCCTTATCCCCAGTTGGAGCGACAAATGAATTTTCCTGCTGAGCTTCCTCCACGGCTGGGGTTACAGATTCCAATCTCTGCGATTGGACTTCTGTAGCCATCCCCTCTACAATGGCACGAAGAACTTCCTCGGCCCTGGGGATGGGACTTTGCTCGGCCGTGACCTCCGTAGCAGGAGGAACATCAACACTTGTAGAGGTCACTGGGGCACTTGGCGCTGCATGTCCGGGCCTAAGCAAAAGAGAGAATCATCGGTTAGAATGTCCTCAGTCGATCACTTCGATATAACCCTGTCCAAATGGGAGAGATTCTTACCTTACTCGAAACCCTGTCCATTTTTAGTATTTCGAGGATGATTCCCCGGGAAAAAGGGGACAGTTGTCATCTGTCCTGGTCTTCCTTTTCCTGAATAGGACATTGTCCTTTTCTCCCTGTGTGTATGCAAGTCTATGAGAATACACCTGAGGAACGATAAAAAACAGGATTGTAAGGATCCTTACCGGAGTAACATTTTCTGTTGGTAAAGATGAAGCCATTGGTCCTGGAGCTTCTTGGGCTGCAGGCACTGGAACTTCGTCCGCGACCATGAGATCAGTACTGGTCGCGGGATCCTGTTCAGTCATCCCCACTCCTGTCGTCAGGAGTGGAGTACTCACCACCCCAGGACTGGCAGGAGTCCTTTTGCGGTGGATAAGAGGAATGTCGTCTTCCTCTCCCTGTATGAACACAACTTAATAGATGTGCGCAGAGGAATGAAAACATGCAGGATTGTGAGAAATCTTACCATAATCGCTCCTTCTATCAGGAGGGGAGGTGTTGTAAGTCCTGAGGCTTCATAAGCTTTAGGCACCAGGGTTTCACCCGTAACCACAGGATTATCAGTGGTCACGGGGCCCATTGTAGCCGTCTCTGTCCCTGCAGTCAGAGACAAGACTTCGCCGATTTGAGGGGAAGCCGACCTCTCTGGGATGCTTGTTCCCAAAAGGTCAACCGCCCTCCTCTTGCGACGAACTAGAGGAATGTCATCCTCCTCGTCCTCGCTCCCTTCACCCTGTACGACGAAGAAGTAATTTCTACTCGTACTTGGGGTTACAGGGGGTACTGAATATCTTATCGCAGTCTTTTTTGCGGTTGTGATTTTCTTCAGCGAAGAAGTCTCTCCCAGAATCTTCTTAGGTTTCTTGGGAGCAGATTCCTTCGCTACGCGCTTCGAAGGGGTCCTCCTCACCCTCTTCGTGGTCGGTCCTCCCGAAGGACCAACGTCCTCAGTCGGACACATCGCCTCAGCAAACTTCTCTAGAAGCTGTATTATTCCAAATGCTTTTGGTAATACAGGACAACTGCATGATTTACAACAGAGCTTGTTAGGAAAGGTCATACCTTTCGGCGCCCTTGTTTAAGATCGTCACCGACGTTGATTAAGCTCTGGGGGCGAGGCGATCCCTTAGCTCCCTCCATAGTGGCGTTGTACGCCCGAAGGAGGTAGTTTATTCGTTTTTTGATCTCGGACAAAGAAAGAGCTGTGTCACAAACAAGTATGTTAACAAATACAACATTTTTTGGTCAGTAAAAATGTATGTTTTGTTGATTAAAGGACATACTATTATTGTAGTCCAGGGTACTATCCGCCATGGACTGAATTTCCCAAGCCGGATGAGCCCTTTCACTCAGGGGGCTTATCCGATTCTTCACGAAGTCGCGTATGATGTCGCGCGTAGTCAAGCCTTGCTGGACTAGGTGAAGAATTGCTTGGGCTTGTTTCTTCTGCTCTGCGCTCAGAGCGGGAAGGGAGTCCAACTCACTGGTTTTCTCTGGTCGGGAGTTCGCGAACCATAGTTCGCTCTCTGACGGATGGGTGCAGTAGAACCATTTCTGATACCACCCGTGTACAGAATCCCGTAGGGCCGGGAAGGGGTACTCTTTCTTCTCCCTTATACGGAAGTAGATGCACCCAGCGGCATTGGCACTTTTCGACCATGCCAAAAAATAGAAGTGTCGGAAAAGCTCCACGCTTGGAAGCACTCCGACGAAGGCCTCACAGAGGTGCTGGAAGATCGCCAAAATGAGAACTGCGTTGGGGTGGAGATTCACTAACTCCAACCCATAGTGTTCCAAGATTCCCCGCAGGAACTCGCTCTCTGGGAATCAAAACCCGCAGCGCAGGTACTCCTCAAAGATCACCAATTCACCCTCTTGGACGTTTGGCGTTTCTTGATCTTTCTCCACTGGCCGCCAGTTGATCAGCAGTCGCGGAGGGAGAACCTCTTCCTTCTCTAATGCCACCAGACTCTCTTCTATATGGTGGATGGATCGGTTCCAGGATGCCATTTCTTGCGAAGGATTGGGAAGAAAGGTGGTGACTTTGGAGGCGATGGAGATGAGGAATGCAAAAGAGGGTTTTGTGCGGCGAGAAACTCTAAGGCAAATGAAGGGTTTTGGCTTGTGAAGCTTCCTCAGGAAGCTACCTTCTCGTTTTATATGCCTGAGACAACCCTTCGCCGAATACTTTATTAATTTCCCATAATGGGTGCCTTCTCTCTGGAAACCCATTATGCACTCCCTATAGTGAATCCGGAACAAAATATATTTTTATTATTTTTTGTTTTGAATTCGGGGGCTAGGGTGCACACAAAAACATGAAAATTTTGCAAAGATTATGAAGGAAATGATTCCTCATGTCTTTTGTAAATTAATTTTTATGTGTTGATCACAATGCAGTTCTGTAATCGGCTTGAGATTTGCATGTTGATCGCAATGCAATTCTGTGATCGCTGCAAGTGGGTAATCGCAATATATACGATTTTTCTTCGATCAAGGTATTATGTTCTGATCGCGGTTTCAATTCTGATCGCGATACCAGTACTGGTTGCGGTATAGTACATCAATGCATTTCTGATCGGAAAAGATGTTGCGAAGCCATACTTTGGATAAGGATTTACCTGAGTATGTTTGGTCACAAAGGCATTTTTTTGTGACCATGTTCTCGCACAGAGATTGTGATGAGTTTCGATTCAGATTATAAGTCTTGCATAATCCTTCTTGAGAAATCAAGGTATGTAAGATAAAGGAAATTCTTATTTTTGGCAGTCTTTACATACAAAAGGGATACAGGCGACCAGAGCATCGACCTGATCCAAGAGAAGGTTACAAAGTTCTCCTAAGGACATATTGGTGTCAGTAGGATCTACACTGACCACCCCAAGAGAACTAGCAACTACTCTAAGCCTATCTACATCATCCCGGAGCAAAGAAGCACTACCACTCCTGATCGTATCGGAGAGTTCTCGCTGTTGCTGAGCATGGTCTCTCTCCAGGCGGAGTTGGTACACCTCTTCATGGGAGTTGTCATAACATTCTGCCAGGTGCAGAATGGCCGAAGACATTTCTTCGGTTTTCTTCTCTAGAGCCCCTTTCTCTTTCTGGAGAGTTTTTTCGAGGGAAAGAGGTTGAATCTCAGCAGGCTGGTCGCTGGGGGCTCCAGAAATTTTCGTCTCCTGTACATAAATGTGTTAGTTTTACAAGATAAAATGACCAGTGGAGGAAATGAAAATAATTACCAATCCTCGCGGTAAGATTGGACGGGAGGATGAAGTGTTTCCCCCAGAAAGTAGATCACCCAACAAAAGCTGAGGATCATCTGGTCGCGGGAATGCAACCTTCCCACCAGAAAATTGATAACCCATCAAAAGATGGGGATTGCTTGATCGTGATGGAGAAAGCTGATCAGAAGAAGAAAGCTTCGAAGGATTGTTATGGATCTCCAAAGGTGGAGATGAGGGTTTGACCTGCTGAGTTGCATGGACAGGAAGAACTACATGAGACAAGGAAGGAGCGTGCAATGATGCATCCCCAACCTTTGTACCGCTGGAGGATCCCTCGTCAACCTTGGGTTTCTTCCATGGGGGAACCAGCTCTTCGGTCACCTGTGAATTCCCAAAGAGCATTTTTGAAATGATCAGAATATAAAAGGAACATTATGAACCAAAAGTTCCAGAAAAGACTTACCTTCTGGAAGTCCTGGTCAAGTTCAGGTATTACTTCCTCTTCATCACTTTCAATCTCAATGATGTTCTTGTAGTCTTGATTTGCCATTGAGGTGAAAAAAGAAGAGAAGGAAAGATAGCTTTGGAAAAGACTTAGACGAGAGAGAACTTATGAAGTTTTAGGGCTAAGAGGCTTCGGTATTTATAGCACCCAAGGGTGACGGTTCGTTTTTCGAATGCCTCGAGTTCTTAAAACATATTTATAGTTTTATCTTTGGTTAAAAAACAATTCAGCAGCGCTATCATTACCTGTCAAAAACAACCCGGAACCCGTCTCGGGAAATAAACCGCCTCACGTAGTGCGCTACTAAGTGTGGGAGTTGAAGCGTCGGGTCACTTATATGATGCAGGATTAAAATTTGAAGTAAATATGTCGCTTCATTTTCTTCAAATTTGGGGGCTAACTGACGAGGATTGTTACCCGAGCTAGTTCGGAGTAATGCACATCTGGTTCAAGACAGATTCAAACCAGACAAGTGTCCGGAGGTCCGTTGCTATGATCTCAGACGACCTGAGAAGCGCAGACACATGGTCGCAGGCTTTGCGCGATCATGAGATCGCAGACGTTACGCGGTCAGGAGGCCGCAAACAGTGCGCGGTCAGAAGGTCGTTGACTACTCTCGACCAGGATGACTCAGGATTGCTTAAGCTCTGCAACAAGCATATCCCGAGAATCACGAAGATCCTTCCACGTATGAAGACAACTGCCAGGAGGTTAGCATGTGCGGTTATCCCTCAATTGCACGTGTTAAGCCTGCGTGGAAGTTAAGTGCGGTTATCAAAACTACACCCAAGCAACTGTTCAAAGCCGTTGTGCATTGGCGCCCCTTTGACCGGTATAAAAGGGTGAGCAAATGTACAAGATAGGGACAGATCAAAGAGATCGAATAGATCAGATAGAAGAACCACAAGCTTTCATAGGCTAGTTTAGTCTTTTTTAGACAATCACACAGAAAAGATCTTCGCCTGTGATGATCTTTTCTACAACCTTGTAAACCTTTTTTTCCATATATAGTGAAATCACAACAGGACGTAGGGCTATTACTCCCACCATTGAGGGCCCGAACCTGTATAAATCTCTCTGTGCCCCAACCGACATTGCTCATCATCCCTTTCTGGAGGGACACCTTGAAAGGTCTCACAACTCACAAATTCTGCATAAGTTCGACTAAGGACCCCAAGTCCGAATCGTCGACACCACTCATCTCCCCTGGCCACTTGGATGGCCGTATCGTAGATCTGGAGAAATTCGATTGAATTTTGAGTCCCATCAAATCTCTCGATTGTACTGGGTTTAAAGTTATCAAGCTAGACTACATTTCGTAGTCCAGTTGAAAAAGCTTTGCACCCCACGTATGTACTGCATGGTCATTGATCATCGCGACTAACGCCTTGGTCGCGGAAGTTGTCGACCTGGGGAAGTTCATGATGTGGTCCGAAACGTGAGTTTACTGGTATGCGATTATGGTCGCGAGAAGTACCTGTACGTATTGTCGTGTCGGTACTGTGTAGGGTTACATCTCTTGTGACCTTGGTGTGAACTGGCCTGTCCCCTGGTCGTCAAATGTGAGGATGCCTCTGGTGTAAACCCAACGGCTAAGTCATGATTATCTGCAAGCACTCTTGCGAATATAATCTTGTCATTGTTTGCGCCCGGGTGTCGGTGGATTTCCAGGTGAGGTCGCCTCTACCGGTGGCAAATAGTTTGGAGAGGGAATGGGTGTGTAATTACGCCTGTGACCTCCTAGAGAGGGCTGTCGAGACATTCCAGGACTGGGGTCGCGGAAAATGGTACCTCGGCGAGTTGTCGCTGGTCGTAGAAGATCTTCCGCGACCTTGAGAACCTCAGCCTCTCACTGTTCACATACCCTTTTGAAGCTCTTGGTAATATTCCTGAACAGTCATACTACCTTGATCTAATCGTTGCAATCTCTTGCGCATATCACGTTGGTAGGAAGGAGGAACAAATCTATTATGCATAGCATCTTTTAATCTCGCCCAAGAATCAGGTTGTAAGCGGGCATTTACTAGTTCATTCCACCAGATTATAGCAAAATCTTTAAATTCACTAGTGGCTTGTCTAACTCTATGAATCTCGGGAACTAGATGGGAATTAAATTTCTGCTCGACCGTCATCTCCCAATCTAAGTAAGCATCAGCATCATAAGCTCCAGAAAAGGAAGGGATGGTGAATTTTACCTTAGCGAAAGGATCATCATTGAGGTTCTGGTTATTACCTCCCATACCGTGCTGGTTGCGGCGAAGACGGTCATGCAGACGGCCGTCTCGTTGAGCAGCACGTTCCTTGGCGGCACGTTGCCGCTCATCTTCATCTTCCTCAAAATCACCATCCTCATCGTGGTCGTTGTTGCCGTGGTTGGCGCCGCTGTTGACGGAGGCATCTCCATCAATGGTCGCGGGAGGGCGTTTTTCGACGGCATCCATCCTCTCGGTGAGGGTGGAAACTCGTCGATCGATGCTCTCAAGGGTCTTGTTCGTCGTCGTGGCATGCTCCTTGAACATCGTTTTTATCTCATCCAGCATGGTCGACAACTCTGAATGAAGGACACAGTCTTCGATGGTAACATCATCCTCGTTCCTGCCCTTCTTGCCACCTGCCATGGTTAGCACAGAAAAAGGACAGAAGGAAAACAAGCACAAGTATTATGAGCCCTATGAACTACTAGGTGGGATCTCACGCTCTCAAGCAATCTTACCAAGTTCTTACCCGGTTCTTACCAACACAGCGAGAGACGGTGCAACCGGTGGCTGGTTCGTGACACCGTGAGGGCGTGATGAAGCGATTGCAAGGGTCAAGAATCTGTGCTGATCAGAATGATGTATTTGTGGAGCTGGGATATGCAATATTTAGTAGCAAGGAATATGCAATCATCGAAATCAGAATAGCAAAGCTGAATAAATATCCAAAGTACTTGTCAAAGTTGCTGGCCTAAACTCGTTCTCAGACCTAGCTCAAGCAAGCAAAACGATTGACGTAACACTGTCGATACAAAGCATGCAAGCACTTCTGATTTTTTTTTATTTCTTTTTTTTTTTCTTTGTGCGGCTTTTTTTT
The DNA here is from genome assembly GCA_019359835.1 of Pharus latifolius. NCBI lineage: Eukaryota > Viridiplantae > Streptophyta > Magnoliopsida > Poales > Poaceae > Pharus > Pharus latifolius. Next base: position 54,600,040 of record CM033324.1, on the reverse strand, counting down.
TTATGCGCTTGCCTTTTTCACCTTTTTTTTTTTTTAAATATCAATAGTGTCACATATGAGAGATTACAAGATATATACACAAACACTCAATTTTCTCTCGCTGGAAAAACAGATCTAATATGCAGAAACTTCCTATGCTGTTTTTTGGATTTTTGGAGGCCTCAAACGCTAAAACGTATAACAGAAAAGTTGTAGATCGTTTCGTGCTGATCAATTTGCATATATGGAACACCAATTTTGGATAACGGATCTAGGAGATATGGGTCCCGCAATACAGTCTGTGTAGGAAATCCGAAATCAAACAGATTCACTTCCAACGCGATTTTGGACTTGAAAACGGCGTTTCTAGAACTTCTCACAATGGAAAAAGTTGTAGAGAATTTTCTGAGCTACAATTTAGACTCTGAATTTGTCCAATTTGGAGTTCAGACGAAGGAGATAAAAGCAAAATACCGAACTTGACAGATTGACACCCGATTTTGACGCGGCGGCGACGACGTGATGGCGTTAGACTCGACGTCAAGATGCAAGACTCAAACTAGATCAACAACTTACTCTAAACCAGCAACAAGACGATGACGATGGATACAAATTCAACAACGCGAAACTGAAAATGAAATCGCGAAGGCACAAAGTGGCTTGGACGATGGATATGACGGCGAACACAAATATTTTTGTGGGGCAATTTTCTGGACTCTAGGTGAAAGATGAATAATGAACAAAGGGAATACAAGTATACCTGACGGGCAACCGAGCCTCTGATACCACTTGATGGGAACGGGGATGCCCGAACTTCCGTCAGGTGGAGGATAAGTCGATTAGGCGGCGCGAGATACACACGATCCGGCTTCTTGATCGTCACGATCAAAACCCCTGCAATCGCAGCACCACGCGTCCTCTGGTTATCAACCGTGCGCTACCCGGTTGACCTCGCCATGAAGGCTAATCCCTGCCAGTGAATCGAGAACACAAGCAAGAACAAGAAAGATGCAACTGAATTTGCAATTGAGGATGAAACTCACGAGTTGGGGTCTCACAAACCGATGAACGGCGACACTGTTCAAAGACAGAATTGATCTAAGCAAAACCCAAGTCTAAACGGCAGCCATGGTGGCCATATATATACTGTATGGGGCGGCCATGGGGTGGAGGAGGAAACCCTCGGGGTACATGGGCCTTGGGCCCAAAGTGGAGCGTCGCAGCGCACGTCAGATTCTGGTCGTAATCTTGTTTTGACTATTCCTGTTGATCCGTAAGGAATTTGGATATGAGACTGGATCCGTTGGAAAGCTCTCGTCGTTCTCTTGTCCGTAGAGTCCAAGAACGTCGAAAACGGACTTCGTATGTGGCCTGTACGTCCGTTTGAAGTTGGACTACGCGCAGATGGCCGAACCGGACTCGCGGATGAATTGAGCTCACTTGTGGGCTGGCCTTGGAGCGACGTGCGACCTTAGAGGTGTAGAGGCGCCTTTCTTGAGCACGTCTTGTGTTTGGGGAGGTGGCCAAGGTGGAGGCCGAACTTGTGGCGGCGACAGCACAAAATCTAGACGACGTACGTGCTGCCAGCTTTCGTGTCCTGGCCAAGGTGGCGGACGATGACATCTTGATGACCACCATGTTGATGTCGTCTTGGTCATAACCATGATGTACATGGTCTCATCAATTGATGGGGACGGCATCTTCATCCATTGCATCTACGTGATCCTCGAGATCAAATTCGTCCTCAGAATCGTGTAAGCAAGGGAAATGATCCATGAATACAATGAATCTTGATGAAAATCTCTTCAGGGCCCCACAGTGGGCCCCAGATGTCGACGATTGGAACTCTGAGTCCCTCTGTCGATCTTATATAAGAAAGGGAGTTAGAAGGTATGAGGCCAGTTAGACAAATTTTCAAGACGTTCAAGGTATCAATGAATCTAAAGACACAGGGAGCAAGGATTATCTAAGTTCGGGCCCCCTTTAAGCTGGGCAATAGCCCTACGTCCTATGTGATTGACTATGTGGAAAAAAGAGTTACAGAGAGGTGGTTAGAATGTACAGCTAGCTAATCCTATCTTTGCTAAGCCTAGTCTTCTCTCTGTCATTGATTCATCTGTCCGCTGATCCCTCCCTTGAAGGCCTTCTTATACTTGCCGAAGAGGTCGTTGGTTGTTCTCCTAGAGGCATGCCTCACAATCTCTGCTAACCTCCCCGGAGTAGTAGCTGTGAGGTCATGGGTGTGGTAGTTATCGTAGATAATGGGTACTTGACAGTTTTGGTAGTCTTAACTCAGTCGTCATGGAACCACCTTGTTGTCTTAACTTTCCTTGACGGTTACTTTGTCAGGGACTTATAATTATCTCGGAAATAACCATAAGGATCATGATGAGGTAATATGCAAAGGTGATTGCGTAGTACTGTGACCACAGCACTAAGATTGGCTCTTGTATCCGCGAGAGAGGATGGTCGTAGGGATTATCTACGTGACCACACTGTCCTTGGATACAGCATAACACATAAGTTTTAAGATAACGAATGTCTTGATTTTGCGCGAAATGAACATGATTTTTGCGTTATATCCGGAATGCCCTTGGATTACCCAACATTCTTCCCTCTGACCTTTGGTGACCACAGGGAGGCCCACGGCCATAGTCATGTGCGACCATGTGGCGTTATCGCGACCATGGAGGCTTAAAAATGGCTAACAATCCTTGTCAAGCATCTATTCTCCTCTTGACCTTAGAAGCAGGCAAACCTGTTTGGGAAATACAATGAGCTCGAAAACAGATTGAAGATAATATATCAATCACAAGAAAGGGCCTTTACCTTGATTATAATCCAAGGTTCCATCTTTCATAGAGCGCAGCTCCCAGGCAAGATGCACCCTTTTGTTCAGCGGACTAATCCGGTTCTTCACAAAGTCCCAAATCACATCCTGCGCAGTTAAGCCCTCACAGGCCAGATCGAGAATAGCCTGGGCTTGCCTTTGCAATTCCTCATCCAATTCAGGAGTAGAGTCTTTTTCATTGCTTTTCTCGGGCCGACGATTTTTGAATGAGAGATGTCTCTCCTCAAGAGCCAAGCAATAGAACCAGCGCTGGTTCCATCCATCATGGACGGAGTTGCAGAGAGAAACAACTCGGTAGTCTTTTTTCTCTCTTAATCGAAAATAGACGCATCCAGCAGCATTTGCACTCTTTGACCAAACCAAGAAAGAGACAAATGCTGGGCAAAACAACAACAAAAGCTTCGCACCAATGCTGAAAAATGGCCCAACTCAACACAGAGTTGGGGTTGCAGATTTACCAGTTCCAACCCGAAATGGTTGAGAATGCTAAGAAAGAATTTGCTTTCTGCAAGGCGAAATCCACAGCGTAAGAAATCTTCAAAGATCACCAGTTCGTTCTCCTTGATGACTGGTGTTTCTTCTTTCCCAGTGGGTCGACACGAGATCAACGACCTCGATAGCAGGATCTCTTCCTTCTCTATAATATCCAAGTTCTCCATGTCGTAGTGAATGGATCGATTCCAGGACACCATTTCTCACAATCTCAGAAAAGATGAAACTAGAAAAAGAGGGTTTTTGAGGGTTTTGAGACTGCTTGAAGAGGCGGCAATTGCCAAGAAGAGAGTTTTTGAAGCTTCAAGGTCTGTAAGTTGCTTTTCAACCACTACACAATACCCTCGCATTTAATGCTTTCCATGATGGGTCTGACGGGTGCACCCAAAGTTTCTCCTTGGGACCTATTGAAATCTGAAATAAAAAGGGCACCTTTTTAGAGGTCCGAAAGGCCATTTCATTTTGGATTCAGGGGCTAGATGTTACCTACATCATACCCAGACCATAGGATTACAAACTATAAAGATATTTTAGCTTTAATTTTCTGAAGTCGCAGAGGCCGTGATCACAACAGGCCGTTTTTTGTGTATTGATGCAAATGAATTGTCCTTAGTTACATGAGAGGGATACAAGGGCTTATTATATAGGCCCAAAAGATGCAAAAAGACTAAACTACCCCGGTTGCAGCCGTTGGATCAGAGGGCACAGCGTCCTTCTCCTGGCCGAGGGGGACTAGATGCTTGACAAGTGTCCTCGCCGGTTCCCGAGGCGCTCCTCGCGTGACCCTCACGTGACCCCACCCTGGACGGGGGTCACCGGGGGCCCTTGTCCCCAGGCCAAAGGCGGCGCCTGGGACGGGGTTCCGGGGCCCTTGTTCCCGGGTCAAGGGGGCGCTCGGGACAGGGGTCACTGGGGCCCTTGTCCCTGGGCCAAAGGCGGCGGCCGGGATAGGGGTCACCGGGGCCCTTGTTCCCGGGCCAGAGACGGCGCAGGGACAAAGGCTCTGGGGTCCTTGTCCCCGGGCAAAAGGCTACGCCCGAGACAGGGGTCACCGGGTGACGCGACCCGGCATCCCACCCACGTGGTAGCATGCCTGGTCTATGAACATTGCCCGACAAAAGTATGTTTTCCCGAACAATGTCCAATTCGGAGTAGCGAAACAGAAGCATGGATTTCAGGTGAAACATATTATAACATCAAGGTTTGTTATTAGAAACAACTCCTGTTACAAAACATCAGTTTTTACCAAAAACTATACATCTTACTAGCAAAAGGACTAGTTCCGTGGTAGTCTTCAGAAGTCCTCGTCTCCAGATCCAAAGTAAGTAGAGTCGTAATTGTAGATGTTCATCTCCGGATCTTCGGGGTCTTGGACTAGCTCTGCTCCTCCGATATCTTCTTCAGCAAATTCTTCTTCAGCTGAAAATTCTAAGTCTACCAAGGATTTACATAGCAAGGGTGAGTACAAAAGTACTTAGCAAGCATCAAGACATAATGCAGCATGATCTAGGTTAACTAGATTCAAGGATAATATGTTTAAGCATATAACAAGTCAAGGAGTATAAGTTTCACTTTAAAAACATTTGTTGAAAACAGTCTCCATTTGATTGTTAAGAAAAGTTCTACTGAGCCCTTTACACCACAGGGCTGAGGCCACCTGTAGGCCTCCTTTCCTGCCGCGACGCAGTTCTTGACCTGAGAACAAGGAGTGAATATCCACGTTTTATTCTACAGAGGTGTATCACTTTACCCAAAGAAACTCTTGATTTTCATGTTGGAGCTCGTCAGCATCACTCCGTATTACCTTTAATGCGTGACCAGATCAAGAGTACAGAGTTTTTCTCAAATCTTTCCACTAAGCATCTCCATTCCACCGGGTGAGCATATAGCGTCCTGGGTACTTCATGGGCGACCCGTGGAACCCATCTGGATTATTTTGAGCGATCCGTGACGCCCCCTAGGTTATTCTGAGCGACCCGTGGCGCTTATACATATATAATACGTTCCCGTGGAGATGACCTTAGCTTCTAGATAAGATACTAGACTAGGCTCATCCCATACCAGGTCTGTGGTCGATACGTGTGTTACGGCGCTGGATGAAAGAGTCAGCTTGTTACAGTCCTTATTAATTTTCATCCACCATAGTATCGATAAGGAAGTCCTTCTGTCGCCATCTCAAATTCAGAGACTTCCTCTATCATACTCAATATCCCATGTATGTCATATCATATTCATATAATCTCCATAAATCTTTCTAATCAATCTTTGAAAAATACTCTTTTCATGCAAGTGATACGTTTCCACTAGGTAGGAAACTACAATATAAGAAATTAGTTCGAGCAATTTCAACATGATCAAGAAGGAACTTGCCTGCGTAGACGAGATTGAAATCAGAGTTCGGCAATTACCCCGATGTCCCTCACTACCATCAGTTCCTGAGAAACATAAATATATATATATACATATACGTACATATATTTAGAATATTTCTATAGCAGAAAATATAAAATGCAAGGATGAATGCATATATGCGTTCGTTCCCCGGACCCGTAGTCGAACACGACCAGCCGACACTCCGAAAGAAGTGAAATTTTAGTAATAAGAAATATATTATATGAAATTAGTTAAATTGAACTGCATAATGGAATTGTATAAACACCTTGAGTTGGGTAGTCCCCAAAACAAATAATATTCGCTTTTTGTTAACGATTGAAATATACATTTAAAATAATTTGGTCAATACATTAATTTGGTGCGAAAACTGTTCAATTAGAAATCAAATTGATTAGCTATTTATTTAAAATAAAGTAATTCATAACTTTGCAAATGTTTTGTCTGAACAGTAGGTTACATGAAAGAAATGGAAATAATTTGATTTATTAAAAGAGTGAAAATATATTCATGTGAATATACAAACTTCTATTTTGATTAAACTCTTATTAAATTAGATGTGTATGTTAATTTGTCAAAACTATTGAGTTAATTAAATCTCTGCCTTAAACAAATTTTAAATCAGATATAAAACAGTATTTAATTGGGTTTAAATTAGTATTTAAAATGAAAAATCAAAGTTGGAAAAGAAATGAAAATAAAAGAAATAAGAAACCCCTGATTGGGCCCAAACCGGCCCACTCGCGCGCTTGAGTGCTCGGCTCGGGTTTGGGTCGGCCCAATCGTCCTCTCTCTCTTCTGCCTCGGCCCCCACACACAAACACACACATGCACGCCACCACACATGCACGGCACACAGCTGCCCCCTGACCCTGGCCGCTGCGGCTCCTCCCCGTGCGCTCCTTTCTCCGGCTTGTCGCCACCTCCTTTCGCCTTTCCTCGCGCCAGATGGTTCCTACAAACCCTAACCCTAGTTCCCGATTTGCCCTGCTGCCGTTTGGATTCCTCGCTGGTGTTGGCGTGGTCGCGCGGTAGCCCATTGTGTGCGCGCAGATGCGCCACCGACCGGCTGCTTGGTCCTCGACGTCGGCGCCTCAGGTGAGCTCTTCTAATCCCTAGTTGTGGTTGTGGCATTGGTTTTGGTCTTTTGGTTCGGTTGTGTAGGCTCTGTTCTGGCTTGGTATGTGGTACTTGTGTTCTCTGTTTGAGCTTGGTTCTGGTCTTGCCCTAAGTGTTGTGATGATCATGTTCCTGGCTATGTGGCTGTGTGATTGATGGATGAATATGCTCTAATGTCTATGTATGTGTGATGAAGATGCAGCACCTCATGTAGTAGCAATGGTCTATAGGCCTTCAGGTGGTTTGGGTGATTCTGGAGCAACTGATATGGCTTACACTTCACTCTCTAGTTAAACAGCTAAGAACTAAATAGATTATGATAATTCAGTGGCTAAAACATGCTGAAATCTGAAGTCAGGTTCAGTTTTAACCTTGATGCTGGCTCTGGATCTCTTCTGGTTCCTGTGTGGTTCCTGTGCTACTCCTTGGTTCTTGCTGTTTCACTCTAACCTCTATTTTGCCTAGCTGTGTGTGTGAATTGTGCTGCTGTGTATGCAATTGTATGCTGCAGGGTTGATTTATCTTATGAGCTAAGCATCAACCGACTTTCTCTGGGGCTAAGGTGGCTATTGGGTATTGTTTTGGGGAGCAGGTGGCAGCCTCTGGGCAAGCTTGGTGTCACACGAGTTGATTTGCAAATTCAGGAAACCTGAGGGGGTTTTTTGCAAAATTTTCATTACAGTTGTAAATGGAAAACTTTCAGGGGCTAAAGTGCAAGGCTGAAATTTTCTTTGGGCCTTTGGGCCTAAGGCCTCCTGTTTGGCTGGATTTCTAAAAGAAACTCTTTTTCTTTTTATTTTGTTTTTACGCCTCCTAAGGCTCGAAATTGTTCCGAAATGGCCCAAAATGAAAACGAACGACCCGATAAAAATGGACCTGATTCCTAAATGCTGGATGATGACAAGCAAATACAGGGGTGAGCAACAACACTCGCTCGGGCTGAGAGGTGGCTGTAAGGAACTCTTGACAGATACTGCACAGTTTGACAGCAATCTTTCCAAAAACTAAAATACTTTCAGCACTAAGACTTAGGTCTCAGCATTGCCATCATCGTGGCTCCTCTGTTGGCCAGCCACGTGGCCTCCGATTAGTCGACCAGTTTCGTGGTCATTACACCGGGGCCCTTGTCCCCAGGCCAAAGGCGGTGCCCGGGACAGGGGTCACCGGGGCCCTTGTCTCCGGGCCAAAAGCGGCGTCCAGGACAAAGGCTCCAAGGCCTTTGTCCTCGGGCAAAAGGCGGCGCCCGGGACGGGGGTCACTGGGGCCCTTGTCTCCGGGACGGGGGTAATTGGTGTAAGATTGAGGATGCCGACTAGAGGGGGGGTGATTAGGAGGCTTTTAAATTTTCACCCCCACTAAGTAATTTCAACAAGATAATCGATTGAACTAGATTATACAATGAGGCTTAAACCAATTTAATCAACTAATTGCATTCAACCATATGAAATATTTAACAATACATGCAACAATAGTGATATAAGCAATTGTGTTAAGATGAATATAAAGCAAATAAGAATTACGCAATTGACACAATATTTTTACCGAGGTCTCGGAGACTCACCCGGTCTCCCCTACTCCTCGTTGAAGCGCTCACTCGGAGCCTCGCTTCTATATCCATGAAGGATATCTCACTAGGGTTGCTCCTTCTCCGCACCGGATAGGCGAGAACCACACCTTTCACAATCTTTTGCCGGCCTCTCCGACAAACTTCAATTGAAGAGATCGCGACTCTCCTCCGGCACTGTCTAGGCAAAGGCGATCGCCAAGAGTAACAAGTCAGACATGCTCACTTAAACAAATCGAGTGCTAGAAGCTCAAGAATGCAAATGAAATGCTTAACACTCTAGCACTAGCATGCAAATGGTGATTGAAGTGCACTAAGCACTATTAGCTTCACACAATTGCTCTCTCTCTCAAATCACTCAAGATTTGGGCTCAATTCTAGCCTCTAAATGCAATAACACATATGCAACTCAATTGGCTAGGTTTTCAGCAGAAGAATGAACTCTTTGAGCACCCAAAAATGAAGCCAAACACGAAGTATATATAGCCTCAACGAAAAACTAGCCGTTTGCAAAAAAACCGGGCCAAAAGTTGTACAGGCCGGACATTGCCCGGCCACTTTAGACAGTGTCTGCCCAGTTCAACGAAAACAGCCGTTGCAATGTGTCAGTTACCGTTGGGTGATTTTTCTGTAAAGGCCGGACAATGTCTGGCCATTTCGGACAAAGTCCGCCCATGACGGACAAATGCCCCAGACGGATGCATTTGTCTCTGTTTCATTTCTGGGCTTAAAAAATATGTACAGGCCAGACATGTCCGGCCACTTCGGACAGATAGCCCCGGACAGATGGATATGTCTCTGTTTACACTCAGCAAAAGGCTGAAAAAATTTGTATAGGCCAGACAATGTCCGGCCATGCCCGGACAAAGTCCGACCACTGCACACTGACAGTAAAACAAGCATAACTTTTGATCCAGAGATCCGATTGAGGTGATTTTTGGCTTGTTGGAAAGATAACTCAGAGCTCTACATGTGGACAGAAGCAAGACCTAGAAATGTATAGAAACTTCTAGAAAACTCAGAAACTTTCCTACTGTCAAAATGTCCAATCCAAAAATCATCTCAAATGCAATTTAGAGTATTTGCACATACGGATTTGCCATTTTCTCGTGGATTTGATTGCTGTCACTCAGCAACGACCACGACCACATAGGTCTAACATCCGATCGAAAACAGGTGGTCGATAGGATTTGGTCGAGCGTACGCAAGCGAGCCGAAGACTGGTACGACCAGTCCGAACTCCTATGACCACGCCCAAACCCTAAACAGAAAGCCGCCAAACAAGCGACACGACCACGACCACGACCACGCATCAACACTGATACGATCAGAATATGCAAATATGACCACGACCAGCTCTAGATAAATAAACTAATTCAAATAGCTCGCGATTACGACTAAGTGCAGTTTTCAAAACATTTACTCTAATGCACATGAACTACACTTAGACTCACTAGCAATGCAAGACACTAGTGCAAGATGATAGGAATGCATCTGAGCTTCCGCACTAGATAGATTCAAGCTACTAATTTCTGACCCCTCTTAATAGTACGGTCATACTAGTAAAAAGAATCCTATCAATCCGGTCTGTCTCCAAACACCGAGACCGGTAAAACCCTAAAAAAACAATCCTTAATCTTGGATTTTACCTTAGGTGGAGTTTGACCTCGTGAAGCTCGATCACTCGACGCTCGTCATCGCAAAGCTCGATCCCGCTAAGCTTGACCACGCGAGCCTCGACCGCTTGACGCCTGTCTTCGCAAAGCTCATCCTCGCTAAGCTTGACCTTGCTCGGGATGTCTCATATCGTCTTCATCCTCCTCACGTCCTTGCTCACTTTTATCCTGCAATCAAACTGAGACTACAATATGTACACTCAATACACAATATTAGTCTCAAATATAGGTCGTCATTAATCACCACCAAAGAAACTACTCCACACAGGAGTTAGCTCGACAGTTTCTCTTTCCAGTGAAATGACGCAACCATATTCAATGAGTAGCAAATGAGTATGAGATAGAATACAATCATATAGATCGTAGGTGATAAACACATACGCACACGATCTATACTACTCATGTCATGATATCAATCTAATCAAGATGATGAGCTCCCCCTCAACATATGTATCAATATCAAGTCCACAACGGGAGTCATCAATCTCATGATTTAACATATTACATCTTAATCAATCAATCATCACAAGCTTGATGCAACCACCGAACTCCTCCTCTACATAGCATCAATATCAAACCCACAATCGAGGAAACATCCAATTTAGGGTTTACCGATAATCAATTCAATTCACTTGTGCTAAATCAGGATTTATCTAAATTATCATTTAATCATCAAATCTGACATTCTCCAGATTAACTCTAATCATCATGGATTTATCCAAAGCGTCAGTAATCATCAAAATCTAGATACTTAGATCTATCGAGATCCAACAATCTCCTCCTTTTTGATGATTGATGGCAACACCATTTATAAGCTCAATAAATCCAAAAGAGATTCTTCAGCTCTCCCTCAATATATGCAAAAATATATCGGAACTGAATACAACATCTAATCTTATGAGTTAAGAGATATATGACAATTGAGCACAAGTTCAATCAAGTCATCTTCCAAAACCATCAACTTTGTCAATTTTCTCTAACTCAAATATCTCTTCCAAAGATTGATGTTAATGATATCAAATAATATCTCTCCCCAAATATCATTATTAATCTCAATTTTCTCCTATCATCTTTCTCAGATATCAATATCAAATCACCAATTTGTACCCATTTGATATCTATCTCTCCCCCTTTGTCAATTAACTCAACTGACTCTAATGTCTCCCAAATTCTCTCTAAATCTCTTCCCCTAAAGCTTTCTCTAAAGCTTATCTCTAAAACATTCTCTCTCAAATACTATCTCTTCCCCTTTGTCATCAAGCACAAAAAGGAAGGGTTGAGAACTTAAATTTTGAGAAATGATATTTTCTAGGGCATGAGATTTTATATGAAATGGTTTTTATGCAAAAGCATGACTTCAAGATGGTTTGTTTCAAGGGATTTTGAAAATCACATTCAAAATACGGAGAGGATATCAAAACAATTAACATATAGTGAATATATCGATGACATTTATATCTATGGCACTTGATCCATTTTTGAACATTCAAAATCTAGATGCATCTAATTTGATGTGAACATATTTGCTAGATGCATATGTGCCATATCAAGATCCAACTCTGAACCTCTTCATGCCACAAACTCTTGTATACAGTGGTGTCGTATATCAATATACTTTAACCGAGAGTTTTGAATCAAATTACTCAACATTTTTACGATACTTTCAATATTTCATAAGAGTGGCATCTATTCGAAAGCAATTAGATAATCCAATATGTTGTTTTCAACCATAAGAATTTAAGTACAACAACCATCGGATGTATTCTTTCGATCTATCCTTCAAGTCATAAGATCCAAATCCAAATAATTAAGTAATTCAAAATTTATATTTTTGGATATCAAAGGTCTATCTAGGATTGCATTTCAATTACCTAAGAATGTATTTCATGGCAATCATATGACATTCCTTAGGAAATGATCAATTGCTAGTACATTTGCAATCACTAAATATGATGACGGGATAAAATGCAGTAAAATAAAACAAAACTACCAATCAAAGATCGATAGGGTTTAGAATTGACCTCTTTTTCATGTTCATCCATGTCGAGATGTTCGTTTATAGCCTTATGTCGGGGGAAATCTCTGCGGGACTAAGTCCAAGTAAGTTGCGTCACGATTGCCCGGGGACCTGGCCTCCGGCCCCTCCCCGGGCGCCGCCTTTTGGCCCCCGGGACATGGCCTCCGGCACCGTCCCCGGGCGCCGCTATTTGGCCCCCGGGACGTGGCCTCCGGCACCTTCCCGGGCGCCGCCATTGGCCCGGGGACGTGGTCTCTGGCCGCTCCCCGGGTGTCGCGCCCCGAAACTGGGACTACGACTACTCCTGTAGAGACCTAGCTCGCTGCAGCTAGTCCCATATATGCATAGCATACACATACCCTTGACGTCCCAGGATAAGTCAAGCACAGGAGTATATCACATTGCAACAGAGTAACTTACAAAATAGTTAAGCAGTGTGGCCTGCTGGCCTTGATATTACATAAGGAGATTACAATGCCTTCACGGCATACATGGTTTAGCAAAATAACATCTACACAGCAGAAGATAGGTGACCCACCCACAAAAGAGAAGTGGACGGCAGAACAACACACATCAGGGCTCTGGCAGAACTGACGCTCCTCCTTCTAGATCCAATAAGTTCTCCACGCTTTCATCTTGATTGTTGATCGCTCCGTCTATTGATTTGTAGGTTGCAAGAGTGAGCACTTACGTACTCAGCAAGTCATAGGTAAGAGTAGATACATATAGTAGTGATGACATGAACCTAGACTAGTCAAGAATTATGGATATTTATAAAATAATCTTTTATTTTCGTACCTCATCTCAGGGCAGCACTTTTCATAATATAACATCATCATTCATGTTCACTAGATTATAGCACTACCGCGACACGTCGACACACGACAGCCCACGGCAGCACTCCTTATCATGACAACACATGTCATTTGGGTAATCTTGATTAAACATATTTTATTTAGAAAATAGTACTTGTGTCACACCCCGTGGATTTAATCCACCGCAGCAGACTCCTATAAACCCGGGAGCTCGGAGTATTCGAATACATTTTTAACTCTGCAGAGAGGTACCAATTTACCCGCAAGATATTCCACTTTCAAACCTTTCCTATCATAACAAAATGATTGGACCCCTGACTCACTTCATACTGTGAGCGGCAAGGTGGAAATAACAAGAACTTTTGTTATGTATCACTCACAATTCACCCCCGACCCTGTGGCTCTCAGCGAGACACAGTTGTGGTAGGTTGTATCCAAACCTCCACCCCTACATATGTTTCCATTACTGGATCAACGTGCGAGATCACCTTCAGTGATATGTGTGGGAGCCGTACTCCGTGTTTATCGTGCATCACTACACAATTCCAGCAGGGGTTTCATGTGCGATCCACATAATTACTTGTTCAGGCCTGTCCCATACCAGGCTTGTGGTTAGCACGTTGTTCATGCCACTAGACGCACAACACAAGGTTCTAGTCCTTATATGCCAGTGACCAGACCATCCACAACCCTGCACCTTCAGTGCCTGCATTCCTTCGCAGTTTAGCACCTCCAGTGCTACCGCCATCCATACCATTTTTCTGGTCACGGCTAGGGGTTTTATTTCATGAATATAAGTATATAAATACATATAATAGTTCATGGCTCAAAACTTGTTTATTTCACATTTCACAGATAACCTGTCTAGTACTGCCAATTCATAAATCAACCATTCTCAATCTTTCACATGCAATATTGCCTATATTCAAGGTTATATTATAGCAACATTTAAAATATAGGTTCAAAATGACCAAGGATATGACTTGCCTTCCGCGTCGTAAGAAACAGCAGTTGATAACGGGTCAACAGCGAAGTCCTCGATCTCAGCTTCTAGATCTGCTCGACGACAAACCAAACAATACACACAAATATTACTTATATATTAAGATGTTTTAGGATCTATATGCAGATATGCTTAACAAGAGTGACTGAACGATATTGGAGATAATTGAGATTACAAGCTGAACTGAGTTGAGATCTAGGGTTTCAAGGATTTGGCTAAGGATGGGTGTTAGATGCTCTTAGGATTTCAAGGTTACAATAAGAACATCAGTTTTGTGGTTGGTTGATCAAAAACAGCGAATGTCAGCAGATTGACATTCAGATCAAGATTCTGACATAACTTCAAGGAAAACTAGAGAGCTTATCTCAAGTTATGACAGTAGAAGAAAGTGTAGATTATAACTCTACAAATTCAGTGGGCAAAGTGGCTTTCAAAATGCACAATCAGAGGTGGGTAAACAAGGCCAATGCCATTGGTTGGCATGCACTAGAATAGTGTCAAAAACTAGGGTTTAGCATAACATGCATTTCAAGGGCTCAAATCAAGTTGTGATAGAAGAAGAAAATGTAGATCACAACCTCAGAAATCTAAGAGACAAAGTTATGCCCAAAATGCACATCTGGAAGGGAGTGAAAAGGGCTAATGCCACTGACTGACATAGTCTGGCATTGATCTTGAGATGGCCAGAAACTAGGGCTTGGCATAACTTTTGATCTAGAGCTCCAAATGATGCACCACTTTATCTGGGAGGTAGGCAATGATAACAGGAACAAATCATTCAACAGGATCTATGGCAGAAAATGGCCATAAGGTGATGAAATTCAAAGGAGAAGTGTGGTGGCGACACGGCACAGTGAAGCCACTGGACAACAATCTTGGCATGGCTATAACTTGAATTCTGGGCAGTTTCAAAGATCGAGCTAGAAGACAAATATGTTCAGGAGGTTGAAGCACACCTGAATGACAAAGTGGATGAAACTGAAACGGCCAGGAATAGGTTTCCGGTGATCGACGCCGGAGAAGAAGACATAGAATTTAGGGCTTTTTGATTCAGGCCGAATGAACTTAATTCCAAGCTCAGGAAGTGAAAGAAAGATAAGAGGAAGCTACCTGCACGATCAATTTGGCCGGAGGATGGCCGGAGAAGCCTGGCGACGATCGCCGGTTTCTGGAGAAGTTCAAAATTGGGGAAAGCTTCGATTGAAGCTCAATCGGGAGATCTTGATGCACAGGCTTGCTGGAAACGGCTCACTGATCAACTTCTTCCACAGGATCGAAAGCTAATTCGAGGTAATTTGGCCTGCATTGCCGGAACAGGGCATTCTTCGAGTTTCAGCAAATTCCGGTGATCGCCGGCGATAGGAGGCAAGGAAATCCAATTAAGTGGTATAGAACGATAAGAGAGGTAAGGGGAACTCACTGGTGCTGTCAATTTGGTGGTTGAGGCTGCGGTTGAGGCTGTCACCGTGAGGCCTCGAGCTGGTCTCGCCGGAGAAGAAGACTAAGACAGAAAATCTGAGGCTTTGCTGGTTCCAAGTGAGGTGTGAATGAGCTACTGAGTACAGATATGCTTAAATAGGTAGGCGAAGCTGCAAGGGAAAACAGTGAAGTAATTGGCTGCTGTGATGAGATGGGTTGCGTGCTGAGCATCAGCGGCGAAGACACAGCATTAACCGGTGATGCGACGGCGACAACGGCTCTGCAGTTGATCATCATGTCGGTTCATCGGGACATGGCAAGCTGGAGCAAGCGGTGGCGACAACATTGGCGCGGCAAGGCAACGTGGCAGTGAATTGCTGACAAAAGGCTGCTGGTCGCGCGCGGGAGCATGCGCTGGTCGTCGACGTTGCAGTGGCGCTGCCACGACACGGCTGGAGCGAGGACACGTGCGCACCGGCATGCACGGTCACAAGTGCGGCGAAGCCTCGCCGGCGATGAGCAGCTACGGCGCACAAGCACAGCAACTCTGGTCGTGAGCACAGCAAACGGCCTGGTCGAATTTGGACTGAACTGCAGCTTTAGGTTTTTGATTTGGACTGAATTGTAAATCTGAAGATTTGGATGATTTGATCTGGAATTGATTATGTTGTTTTGGTATACTTAATTTAATAGATGATTTGGCACAGCTAGGAGATAAAGTTTGAGACATTTGGATGACTTTTGATATGAACTGAAAACAAAGTAGATTAGGGTAAAATAAGTCTGAAACTTATTGATCTCGAATTCTGGGATTTAGGGTTTGATTTTGAGATATTCATAAAAGAAGAATTTGTGTTGAAAAGCATTTGGGAGATGTTCCCTGAATCAGATTCGAATTTGGAGATGATTTGCAACATTTGCCTTTTCTGGCTTTTAGAAAATCTGGAAAAAGGACTGATCTGCGATACTCTTGGACTGATTTGCGAAAAAGGTTCAGATGGTGAAATCTGGCTGCCAACTTTTTGGATTAAGGTATTGGCATACCCTTGATCATATTCCAGGTATAATTTGATCTGAACTTGGTCAAGATTTGGATTAAATCTGAATTTCTGAAACTTAGGGTATTTAGGTAATAACAGATATTCTGTTTTCGAAAACAGAAAGGAGTTGATAATTCTGGAAGTTAGGGATAGAATTGAATCTGGGTTCTGAAGGCTTTTAGGTTTAGGATAACCGATAGATCAAATCTGGCAGGTCAGATTTTGACTTGGGGTCACAGAATAGATTTTGGATATTTTAGGGCTAGAACAAAATAAAGCTGAGGCTGATTTGGTTGATCTAGAAGAGACATATGTATACATGATTTTTAAGAAAGAACTTTTCACCCCAAAACTCAGGATGTTACACCGGGCGCCGCCTTTTGGCCCCCGGGACATGGCCTCCGGCGCCGTCCCGGGCGCCGCCATTGGCCCGGGGACGTGGCCTTCGGCCCCTCCCCGGGCGCCGCTTTTTGGCCCCCGGGACCTGGCCTCCGGTGCCATCCCGGGCGCCGCCATTGGCCCGGGGACGTGGCCTCCGGCCCCTCCCCGGGCGCCGCCTTTTGGCCCCCGGGACCTGCCCTCCGGCGCCGTCTCGGGCGCCGCCATTGGCCCGGGGACGTGGCCTCCAGCCCCTCCCCGGGCGCCTCCTTTTGGCCCCCGGGACCTGGCCTCCGGTGCCATCCCGGGCGCCGCCATTTGCCCGGGGACGTGGCCTCCGGCCCCTCCCAGGGCGCCGCCTTTTGGCCCCCGGGACTTGGCCTCCGGCGCCGTCTCGGGCGCCGCCATTGGCCCAGGGACGTGGCCTCCGGCCCCTCCCCGGGCGCCGCCATTTGGCCCCCAGGACGTGGCCTCCGGTGCCCCCCGGGCGCCGCCATTGGCCCGGGGACGTGGTCTCCGGCCGCTCCCCGGGTGCCGCCTTTTGGCCCCCGGGGCATGGCCTCCGGCGCCGTCCCGGGCGCCGCCATTGGCCCGGGGACGTAGCCTCCGGGTTCTCCCCGGGCGCCGCCTTTTGGCCCCCGGGACATGGCCTCCGGCGCCGTTCCGGGCCTCATCGCCCTCCTAAAGGTAAAGTCTCGAATTGTTTGTCACGTGCAGGTCACGCGAGGAGCGCCTCGGGAACTAGCGACCACCTGTCAAGCATCCAAGGCGTTTGACCGGAAGAAGGACGGTCCTACCCTTCAATCCGACGGTGGCTTCCGGGGTAGTTTAGGTTTTTTGCTTCTTTTTGGGGCTATAAATAGCCCTTGTACCCCTCTGTTGTAAAGGATCGGATCACTTTTATTGGAATAGCTAAACTCACAGACGTGCTCCGGAAGCCTCTCCCCCGGAGAGAGCCTCCCCAGCCGACTCCGGTCGGGAGCGCGTCGACAGGACTAGGGCCCCCACCGGGACCCGAACCTGTATAAATCCTCGTGTCATTTCTTGTGCTTGTCCGGCGGGGGAGGACCGGTCATCTGGTCAACCCGCGCCGCGTAATCTTCGCTAGGATCATTCTCAAAACCTGCCGGCGTATTCGCAATACCACGACAGTTGGCGCCGTCCGTGGGGACCCGTGACAAGACGCCATGGCTCCCCCAAGAACAAGGGCTCGCACCCTTCCCGGTGACCCGGGTCTCGGAGACCCGGCGCTGTCCGCCCGGGACACTGCTGTCCCGGTGGCCCCTTCCGGAGGCGACCTGGCCCAGGTACCGCCTCCCTCTTTTCCTCTTAACTTAGGTGCTTCCACCTCCGGGTCGTTCCTGGTGACCGCGGGACCTCGGCCGGGACCAGTCTCCCCCCGACGGCTCCCCCGGCTCCCCGGGACGCCCTGCTCGAAGCTCTCGTGGAAGGCCAGCTCCGTGCCCAGCGCTCTATGGACGAACTCCTTAGCGTGCTGGCGCGGCCTTCGGCCCCCACATTTGCGTCGCACCCGTACTCGGGGACTATGCCCTCGTTTATGGGTTACCCGGCGTCCCCTCCGGCCTCCGGGGGTCTGTCCGCCCCGTATGGTCCGTCCGGGGGGTTCCCTCCCCCTGCGGGATATACGTCCGGACCCTTCCCGGCACCCGGGCCCGTCCTGGTGCCGGGAGGCTACTTCATGCCAGGGCCCTTCGTGGCACCGGGGGGTACCCCGTCCCTGGCCTATTCCCGGGGCCGGGAGCCCACCTCGTGCCGGGGGTTTTCCCTACGCCGGGAGCCAGTCCCGCCCCCCGCGTCGCGTTTACCGCACCAGGGGCCGTAGACAGAGCAGCTCCCGTGCCTCAGCGAACTTCCCCCCGCATGGGCTCCCCGGTCCCGGACGTCGCCGCGGGGACTCCTCCCTCGCCGGTTCTGGATGCTACAGGGGCTTCCCCCTTTCTGGTCCCAGGGGTCTTCGCAGGGGGCTCGCCCCGGCTCGCCCCTGAAGCCTCCGGGCCGGCAGCTACAGTGCATGAGCTCCCTCCCTCGGCGGGACAGGTCCGTTTCGCCCGGGGGGAGGTCGAGCGAATGCATTCACTAGAGCGCGGGGAAGAACTTCCCCCCGGCCGAGGGCGCGGGGAGCCTCGCTCTCGCACCGGCCGGGGGAAGAGACCTGCTGAAGAGCCAACCTCTCCGGCGGAGAGCCCGGACGTCCGGGAACTCAGTCCCGGTCCGGAGGAAAAGCGTCGCCACCGCCATTCTGGCGGACCTCTCGGACCGCTTCCAGACTCAGACAACGAAGGTCCCGTGAAGGAAGACAACGACCGGGGCTCTCCCCGGGAGGTGCAGGGGGCTAAGCAGCCCCTGTGCCGAAGACTTCGTAGCATCCGGGGGCCGCGGCCCTACCGCCCTCCGCACATCGAGCACTATAACGGTGAGGCAGACCCTTACGAGTTTGTACAGGTCTACTCCACAGCCATCTCCGCGGTCGGGGGGGACGAGACGGTACAGTGCAACGTCTTCCCCCTCTACCTCACCGGCATCGCCCACTCCTGGTTCTACAACCTGAAGACCGGCTCCATCAAGTCTTTCTCGCAGCTCAAGCGGGAGTTCTGTGCCAACTTCCAGGGGAACTACGTGCGTCCCCTGAACTCCTCGCAGCTGTACACTGTCCGTCAGAGGACCGGGGAAACCATCAGAAGCTTCTTCAAGCACTTCGCCCAAGTGAAAAGCAAAGTGGCCCATGTTAGATCAAGGATGCCGACTAGAGGGGGGGGGTGAATAGGAGGCTTTAAAAACTTTAAAACTTAAAGCAAATAAAGAACGAATTATGTAAATAAGAGAAAGAGAACGAACACGATGATTTTTACCGAGGTATCGGAGACTCGCCCAGTCTCCACTAATCCTCGTTGAAGCACTCAAATCTCTTGAGTCTCGCTTCAATATCCACAAAGGATATTATCACTAATCGTTGCTCCTTGTCCACTCCGGAAAGGCCAGCACCGATACCTTGTACACACTCGCCGAGCCTCTTCGACAATCTCCGAACGAAGAGGTCAACGGCCACACCTCCGAACCGTCTAGGTGAGGGCGCTCACCAAGAGTAAAAGGCAGCGACGTCTTCTCTAGACCTCCAAACACGCACCGAGAAGCTAAGTATATGCAAATGCAAAAGGAACGAAACTCTCGGTGGATCGGAAAAACACTCAACTTGATCAAAAGATCAAGATTTAATATAGAAAACTAATGCTCAAGAGTGTATAAGAGAGGAGGCTGCTTGTTGTATAAAACTTATGCCCAAAGCCCCTTTTTATAGCCTCAAGAAGCAAATGAACCGTTGGAGCTAGGGCTGAAAATCAGCAACCCAAATTGACAGTCAGTTATGCAAACTGACAGTCAGTTTAGTGCACAACGGCCGACAAAATTTGCAGATAAAAAATAGCTAGCCGTTTGCAGCCAAAACAGGAAAGCTGGAACACGAAACTGACAGTCAGTTACACAAACTGACAGTCAGTTTGTGTACTAGCTCGACCAGAATCAAATAGAAACACAGTAAAACACTCTCTGGTCGAAACCCCAACTGACAGTCAGTATGGACAAACTGACAGTCAGTTTAGTACAAAAAATTTGAGACCAAAAAACACCCTCTCTGGACAATTGTCAGTTACACTAAACTGACATTCAAACTGACAGTCAGTTATGCAAACTGACAGTCAACTTGAACAAAAACAGCTATAACTTTAAACCCAGAAATCCAAAAAAGGTGTTTAATAGCTCGTTGGAAAGATAATTTCAAGGGCTACATTTTTGTCAACAGAAGCAAAAACCAGATCTGCCTAGATATTTCTGAAAATTGCAAATACTCTTCTGCTGTCAAAAACTGAACTGAAAAACAGAATTTTCCAAATAAGTCCAAAAACCAAATCCAACCAAAAATGATGCGATGCAAAGACCTAGATTTCTCGGTTTGTGCTGGAGACAAAAAAAAAAGAGGACTTTCGCTACCCCTCTTTATAGTACGGTTAAAACTATAAAAAAATTTTCCTAACCGATCATCTCCACACGCCAAGATCGGTAAAAATAAAACTCTCAATACCTGAGGTCTTTCGCATCTTCAAGATTCGCGTCTCGTCACTTGCTCTTCTGCGTCTTGTGCTTCACTTTGAGTTGAGTTCATGTTGATCCTCTTGAGTTTCTTCCCAACTGATCCTGTATCAATCAATCTCAAAAGCACGGTTAGTCCAGAACACTTTGTTTTTATTAATCATCAAAATCAGGGTTAGGCATGACGAGCCTAGATGCAACAATCTCCCCCTTTTTGATGATTGATGACAACAAGTGTTCAAAAATAAAATAAATGAGATAGCTCCCCCTGAGTATATGCATCTCATCATACAAGATCATAAACTCATACATACACATCAGGGCATCTCATACATAAGCAGGTCACAGATGTGCAGATATCAACAAGACATATCAGAGCATACACATGCACATCAAGACATCATATATATCAATATCTCAGAACCATAATCACATATCCGAGCTCAAGAGCATCATCTCAAGAAATCAATGACATCATATATAACAGAGCAAAACACAAGTCATCATATGTATCAAGTCATCATATGTATCAGAGCTAAAAGGATCTAAAGAGATAACACACAGACATATATGATAACCAAACACAAGTCATCATATGTATCAAGTCATCATATGTATCAGAGCTAAAAGGATCTAAAGAGATAACACACAGACATATATGATAACCAAAAACATCTCCATATATAGAAATCATCTGTTTAATACATCAAAAGACATAAACAGACTCTAATATCCACTAAACTATCCAAAAAACTTCTCCCCCTTTGGCATCAAGCACAAAAAGGGAGGCAAACAAAAACAAACCAGAGCCTAATGCTCATCATCTGAAGAAAATCCTATGATGTCTGTATCTCCGGAGCCAGCTGGAGATGCAGACGGGTCGACGGCTGGAGATGCCGGAGGAGTCGCAGCTGCAACAGGAGCAGGAGCTGCAGACACTGGAGTCGGAGCTGGTGCAACAGGAGCTGGATCAGCTGAAGCCGATCGAAGGACGACGAGGCTCCACGGCTCAAGGACACTCTGAGAGGAGAGGAGCAAAACGCCGGCGAGCCTCGGCACAGTGGTGCACGAACAAGCTCCGGCGAGGCGAGGTGTTTGCGGCTAGAACAGAGGATCAAAAACCGACGAGGTCGAGACGGCCGAGGACGGTGGCGCCGGCGGTGAGGAGCTCACCGGCGACGATAGGTGGTGCAAGGAGGCGGCGGCGAGGCACAGCAACGAGGAGGAGCAACCGGCGACGGCGAGGGAGCACAAAAAAAAGAGAACGGCGGCGAGAAAAGGAGGTGAGAAGACAAGAAACAGAACGGGGTTTTAGGGTTCTCGATCCCGCAACTGACAGTCAGTTTTATAAACTGACAGTCAGTTCCAAACTCAGAAACATGGAACTGACAGTCAGTATACCATACTGACAGTCAGTTCACAGAACTGCGTTTTGAAACTGACAGTCAGTGTATGAAACTGACAGTCAGTAGGGGACTTGAACACGACCAGGAGCTACGACCAAAATCAAATGCACGTAACTGACTGTTAGTTTATGAAACTGACTGTCAGTTATGACACTGATTTCGACCAGAAACTAAGACCAGGCTCCTAACCACTGAACTGACTGTCAGTTATTGAAACTGACTGTCAGTTTGGTCAATTTCGACCAGAAGCTATCTAAGACAAGAGAGGGAATAAAATAATAATATTTTATACAGACAAACACTTTTAGCACATCAACTAGCATTTGATATATCAATTATGTTCAGTTCACCCCTTAAAAAGCAAAATCTTGTTTCATCTAGGGGTTTAGTGAAAATATCTGCTAGTTGCATATCAGTTCTAACATAATTCACATCAATATCTCCTTTTGCCACATGATCTCTAATAAAGTGGTGCCTTATTTCAATATGCTTAGTTCTAGAATGTTGAACAGGATTATTAGCAATTTTAATGGCACTTTCATTATCACACAATAGTGGCACTTTATCAAATATAATCCCATAATCCAAAAATGTCTGCTTCATCCACAATAATTGAGCACAACAACTACCTGCAGACACATATTCAGCTTCAGCTGTGGAGAGAGCTACAGAATTTTGCTTCCTAGATGACCATGATACTAATGATCTCCCCAACAGCTGACAGCTACCAGATGTGCTTTTTCGATCAATCTTACACCCAGCATAATCAGAATCCGAATACCCAATTAATTCAAAATTTGCATCTTTCGGATACCAAAGGCCTAAACTGGGATAGCATTTTAAATACCTAAGGATTCTTTTAAGAGCAGTTAAGTGACATTCCTTAGGATCAGACTGAAATCTAGCACATAAGCACACACTAAACATGATATCAGGCCTAGATGCAGTAAGATATAAAAGACTACCAATCATAGACCTATACAGTTTGGAATCAACCGATTTGCCGCTTTTGTCCATGTCCAAATGTCCATTTGTCGCCATGGGAGTTTTGATTGGCTTGGCGTCTTCCATCCCAAAGCGCTTGAGCAGGTCCTTCACGTACTTTGTTTGACTCACGAACGTACCGTTCCTGAGTTGCTTGATTTGAAGTCCAAGGAAGAAGCTCAGCTCACCAATCATGGACATCTCGAACTCCCTAGACATCATCTCTCCAAACTCATGACAGAAATGTTCATTAGTAGATCCAAATATAATATCATCAACATAAATCTGATAAATGAACAATTCCTTTTCAATTTTCTTTGTAAAGAGAGTTGTATCAACCTTCCCAATTTTAAAACCTTTTGATAATAGAAAGTCTCTAAGACGCTCATACCAAGCCCGAGGAGCTTGTTTGAGACCATAGAGAGCTTTTGACAATTTAAATACATGATTTGGAAATTTAGAACTTTCAAAACCAGGAGGTTGTTCAACAAACACAAGTTCAGAAATTTCACCATTTAAGAAAGCACTTTTTACATCCATTTGAAAAAGTTTGATATTAAAACATGATGCATAGGCAAGAAGAATGCGAATAGCTTCAAGTCTTGCTACAGGTGCAAAAGTTTCACCAAAGTCTAAACCTTCGACTTGAGTGAAGCCTTGAGCAACAAGACGAGCTTTGTTTCTAATTACAACACCATTTTCATCTTGTTTATTTCTGTAAACCCATTTTGTTCCGATAACATTATGATCTTTGGGTCTTTTAACTAGAGTCCAAACTTCATTTCTAGCAAAGTTATTAAGTTCTTCATGCATGGCATTAACCCAATCGGGATCATTTAAAGCTTCATTAACATGTTTGGGTTCTAAAGGAGACACAAATGAATGATGTTCACAAAATGCAGCAATACGAGATCGAGTTTGAACACCCTTACTGACGTCACCCAATATTTGGTCTAGAGGGTGATCCTTGGTGATGGTTTGGTGTTGCCTTGGTTCTTCATCTTGTATTGCTTCATCTTGACTTTGTTCTGGAGGATCAACCTGAGATGATGATGCGTCTTGATCAACATTTTCAACGTTGACATCATCTTCTTGATCTTCCTCTGTTGGCTTGATGTCTCCAATGGTTATGTTTTTCATGGCTTCTTGAAGATCGTCACCTGAAACTTCATGAGATACTTGCTCCTTTTGTGAGCCATTAGTTTCATCAAATTCGACGTCACCAGATTCTTCAATACAACTTGTATTTTTATTAAAAACACGATAAGCTTTACTAGTGGTGGAGTATCCGACTAGAAAGCCTTCATCTACTCTTCTTTGAAATTTTCCACCAAAATTTCTTTTCTTAAGAATATAACATTTGCAACCAAAGACTCGGAAATAAGAAATATTTGGCTTGCGCCCAACAAGAAGTTCATAAGGAGTCAAATTCAGAAGAGGATGCAAATAAAGCCGATTTATAGAATAGCAAGCGGTATGCACGGCTTCAGCCCAGAAGCGAGTAGGAGTATCATACTCACTTAGCATAGTCCTTGCCATTTCTATAAGTGTTCGATTTTTCCTTTCAACAACTCCATTTTGCTGTGGAGTGTAGGAAGTGGAAAATTCGTGTTTGATTCCAAGAGAGTCACAAAAATCAAATAGAGTTGAATTAATGAACTCTCCACCATGATCACTACGGATTTTCTTGATGGATAATTCGAATTCAGTAGAAACACGTTTTGCAAAACTTTTGAAAACATCG
Organism: Pharus latifolius; assembly: GCA_019359835.1. Lineage (NCBI taxonomy): Eukaryota > Viridiplantae > Streptophyta > Magnoliopsida > Poales > Poaceae > Pharus > Pharus latifolius. Next base: position 54,575,058 of record CM033324.1, on the reverse strand, counting down.
GGGGTTTCGGATTTTTGGGAAATAAAGAAAACCCAAGTGTAGCGAGTAAAATCGTCAACAATCACAAAACCATAGTTGCTACCCCCGATACTTTGGAACTCAGAAGGTCCAAATAAATCCATATGAAGGAGTTCCAAAGGTTTGCAAGTCGAAAGAATGCGCTTAGTTGGATGTGAAGTAGCTACTTGCTTGCCCGCTTGACAAGCGCTACAAGGTTTGTCCTTTTCAAAATTCACATCCTTTAAGCCAACAACCAAATCACTTTTTAGAAGTTTTCTCAATTGATGCATTCCAACATGTGCAAGTGTCGCGCCCCGAAAATGGGACTACGACTACTCCTGTAGAGACCTAGCTCGCTGCAGCTAGTCCCATATATGCATAGCATACACATACCCTTGACGTCCCAGGATAAGTCAAGCACAGGAGTATATCACATTGCAACAGAGTAACTTACAAAATAGTTAAGCAGTGTGGCCTGCTGGCCTTGATATTACATAAGGAGATTACAATGCCTTCACGGCATACATGGTTTAGCAAAATAACATCTACACAGCAGAAGATAGGTGACCCACCCACAAAAGAGAAGTGGACGGCAGAACAACACACATCAGGGCTCTGGCAGAACTGACGCTCCTCCTTCTGGATCCAATAAGTTCTCCACGCTTTCATCTTGATTGTTGATCGCTCCGTCTATTGATTTGTAGGTTTCAAGAGTGAGCACTTACGTACTCAGCAAGTCATAGGTAAGAGTAGATACATATAGTAGTGATGACATGAACCTAGACTAGTCAAGAATTATGGATATTTATAAAATAATCTTTTATTTTCGTACCTCATCTCAGGGCAGCACTTTTCATAATATAACATCATCATTCATGTTCACTAGATTATAGCACTACCGCGACACGTCGACACACGACAGCCCACGGTAGCACTCCTTATCATGACAACACATGTCATTTGGGTAATCTTGATTAAACATATTTTATTTAGAAAATAGTACTTGTGTCACACCCCGTGGATTTAATCCACCGCAGCAGACTCCTATAAACCCGGGAGCTCGGAGTATTCGAATACATTTTTAACTCTGCAGAGAGGTACCAATTTACCCGCAAGATATTCCACTTTCAAACCTTTCCTATCATAACAAAATGATTGGACCCCTGACTCACTTCATACTGTGAGCGGCAAGGTGGAAATAACAAGAACTTTTGTTATGTTTTACTCACAATTCACCCCCGACCCTGTGGCTCTCAGCGAGACACAGTTGTGGTAGGTTGTATCCAAACCTCCACCCCTACATATGTTTCCATTACTGGATCAACGTGCGAGATCACCTTCAGTGATATGTGTGGGAGCCGTACTCCGTGTTTATCGTGCATCACTACACAATTCCAGCAGGGGTTTCATGTGCGATCCACATAATTACTTGTTCAGGCCTGTCCCATACCAGGCTTGCGGTTAGCACGTTGTTCATGCCACTAGACGCACAACACAAGGTTCTAGTCCTTATATGCCAGTGACCAGACCATCCACAACCCTGCACCTTCAGTGCCTGCATTCCTTCGCAGTTTAGCACCTCCAGTGCTACCGTCATCCATACCATTTTTCTGGTCACGGCTAGGGGTTTTATTTCATGAATATAAGTATATAAATACATATAATAGTTCATGGCTCAAAACTTGTTTATTTCACATTTCACATATTACCAGTCTAGTACTGCCAATTCATAAATCAACCATTCTCAATCTTTCACATGAAATATTGCCTATATTCAAGGTTATATTATAGCAACATTTAAAATATAGGTTCAAAATGACCAAGGATATGACTTGCCTTCCGCGTCGTAAGAAACAGCAGTTGATAACGGGTCAACAGCGAAGTCCTCGATCTCAGCTTCTAGATCTGCTCGACGACAAACCAAACAATACACACAAATATTACTTATATATTAAGATGTTTTAGGATCTATATGCAGATATGCTTAACAAGAGTGACTGAACGATATTGGAGATAATTGAGATTACAAGCTGAACTGAGTTGAGATCTAGGGTTTCAAGGATTTGGCTAAGGATGGGTGTTAGATGCGCTTAGGATTTCAAGGTTACAATAAGAACATCAGTTTTGTGGTTGGTTGATCAAAAACAGCGAATGTCAGCAGATTGAGGACTTCTTGGAAATCATCACGAAACCCCCGGGAATCGCTCCCCAAGGTAGCCTTCTTGGAAATCATCACGAAACCCTCGGTGGCCTCCCTGGACACGGGCGACGAGCCTCATGTCCCGGAGGTCGTCGAGATCACTCGGACTCCGTCCTGGATGGACCCCCTCATCTCCTTCATCAAGGGGGAGGGGGACCCTCCTAGTGAGATAGAGGCTAAACGCCTCCGGGCCAAGGCTCGGGCATATCTCCTGCTGGAGGGGAGGCTCTACAAGCGGGGGGCTTCCGCCCTCCTGCGCTGCCTCCCCCGGCCGGAAGGACTTCAACTTCTCGAAGACATTCACGTGGGGAGCTGTGGTTCTCACCTAGCCCCGCGTGCCATTCGCGGCCAAGGCCCTCTGGCAGGGCTTCTACTGGCCCACGGTCATGCACGACGCGCGAGACCTTGTCTCCGCGTGCGAGGCATGCCAGAAGATGGCCAAGGGCTCGAACCTCCCCCCTATAGCGCTGCAGACAATCCCCATCACTTGGCCCTTCGTGCGCTGGGGGATGGACCTCTTAGGGCCCTTCCCCCCAGCGCCCGGGGGATACAAGTATGCGGTAGTCGCGGTCGACTATTTTACAAAGTGGGTTGAGGCGGAGACTTTGGCCAGCATCACGTCCTGGGCCATTCAGTGGTTTTTCTGGAAAAACGTTGTATGTCGTTTTGGTGTCCCCAGGGAAATCACCGTGGACAACGGGACCCAATTCGACTCGGCTTATTTCCGGGAATTCTGCGAAGGCCTGGGGCTCGTCATCCACTTCGGCTCAGTGGCCCATCCCCGGAGCAATGGGGCTGTCGAGAGGGTCAACGGCGTGATCCTACAGGGGTTGCACCGGAGACTCGAGCAAACCGCTTCTAAGCGGGGTGCATGGGCAGAGGAGCTCCCTAGCATCCTCTGCTCCATGCGCACGACCCCGTCCCGGGCGACGGGGTGTACTCCCTTCTCCCTGGTCTACGGGGCGGAGGCAGTCCTCCCCCCGGAGATCGGCTTCCGATCACTGCGGGTCGAGCTCCTGGAGGGAGCCACTCCCGCAGCGTACCAAGCCAACGAGGCCAACCAGCGCCTGGAGATCGACCTCGTGGAGGAGGAACGCGACCGAGCGCTCCTCCGCCCCGCCATCTACGAGCAAGAGATGGCGCGCGCGTACAATCAGCGCGTGCACGAGAGGGCTTTCCGCCTTGGGGACCTTGTCCCCAAGCGTGTGACAGACCCCCAGGCCCAGGGTAAGCTCTCCCCCAAGTGGGAGGGCCCCTACAGGATCTCCGCGGTCCTGGGCTCGGGGGCCTACAAGCTCTCCAACCTTCAAGAGCAAGAGTTGAAGCACACATGGAACTTGCGTTTACGTCGCAAGTTCTACGTTTAGCCTTACGGGCCTGTCCCCTCCCCCGGAGCGTTCACGCCGGAGGGGGAGGAGGGACACTGTATTTTCCTCCCCTTTCGCGACTTCGCAGGGGGAGGCCCTGTACTTCATTTTATTAGCAATACATAGGTCTTGCTTTTCAAACTGTCTCATTGCAGGTCTTTCTCATTACCGCCCCTAGCGGCGATGCCCTCCCCGCGAGGATGCCCTCTCCGCGAGGAAGTGGGCCAGGCCCAGCAAGTCCCTCCTGTAGGGCGGCTTACGATCAGCCCTCGTGGACTGAGGGTGTAAGCGGCAACCCGGTCACAGTGGCCGTGGTAACGAGTCACTTTGGGAGACTAGTCCCCTGCCCAAATACTCAAGACCCGTCTCCGGGCACTTCCTCCTCAAGGAGTCGACGTTATTCCCGGCTCCCCGTTTTCACGGCGACCGGATGATCGGCCCCCTGCGGCCTGATTGGATCTATCTTCCTCCTCAGGGAGTCGACGTTATTCCCGGCTCCCCGTTCTCACGGCGACCGGATGAATGCCTCCCGGAGACCTTATTCCCGGCTCCCCGTTCTCACGGTGACCAGACGATTGTCTCCCAGAGAAGTCACGGATTTGTCGGACATTTTCTTCCCGGAGGCCCTATTCCTGGCTCCCCGTTCTCACGGCGACCGGACGCTTGTCTCCGGGAAGGTCTTTTCCCAAGAAACCTCGTTTTAAAATTTTCTAACTTAGGAAAATTCCTATGTTACAGGTGACTTCCATCCCGGGGGCCTTGTTACCCCCACAGCGCGCGGAGCTATCCTCTGGCCCGCTGTGGGCGGGTGGGGGGGGGATAAGGAACCCCCGGGTGTCGACCGTACCGCCCACGAGCAAACTTAGCTCATCCTTGTGAAAAGGAGTCGTCCGGACCATCCAAGAAGAAGAAACAAAAAGACAATGAAAGAAGAAGCAACAACACAGCTTTATTGATTGTCAAACCCGGAGGACATCTTCCCCCTCCGGTGGGCGTTGGAAACAATACAACTCGGGTTCTAACCCGGGGGATTCTCTACGCCCTAAGGCTCCTACGCCTAATACTCTCGGAGGCTCTCCGCTAGCTCCCGGGTCAAGTCCCGGTACAATGCTTGCACGCGGCGCCGAGCGTCCCAGAGCACATCTTCGGGCCAAAACTCGTATCCCGCCAGTGGAAGTATCCGGAGGGGAGGTATCATCCGGAACCCCGGTCGCGGAGGGGACAATTCGGCGCGATGATTGTCAAAGTTGTCCATGTGCCACTCCGGACGCCACCTCAACCGGATCGGCTCCTGGACGCTATCCCCGCCGCGATTCCCGGAGACAAGGCTTACCAAGATTAAAGCCGCTTGGGCGTCCCCTGGGGAGCCCCTCCCGGACATTCGCTTGGGAGCAACCTCCCGGGAACCCTGGTAACAACATTCAATTCAAAGACTTAGAAAAAATTCTAACTTCATTGCATTCAAAATGTTTTTGTACAAGTGTCCGGGGCTTCTTCTAAGAAGCTACCGGGATCAAAATCCTAAGAAAACAAAAAAGGGCCCTAACTAAGACCCGGGGGGAGGCTCATACATGTTCGTTGGCGTCCTCCCCCCAAGGGGCTTCTTCCAAGGCCGGGGCTGGGGCATCCCCCGTCGGAGGCGCCGGAGCCGGGAACCTCGCCCGGATGATCCGATCGTAGAATCCTCCGGCAAGCTGCTCGACCTCCCGGCGTGAGGGCTCGAAGGAGTCCGGGAAGCTTCGGGGGATGCGGCCCCCGATCGCCCGGGCACCGACCCCCCGTAACTCGATGAGCCCCGCAGCGGCCGCGATGACGGGGATCGCCCTGCCCCGCGCCCGAGCGTCGGCCGCCTCCGGGATGGCGGAGACCTGTGCGTTGAGAAAACGCACAGCCTCCGTGATGGTCGCCGGTGGCACCCCCGAGCTGCTCCCGGAGCCTAAGCTTACGCCAAGGCTCTCAAGGGCCGAATGGACGGAGCGGCCCACGTCCGCCACTGCCCGGACGCTCATGCCCTCGAGCTCCCGGAGCGCCTCCTCCCTCGCTTTGGCCTCCTCCCGGAGGCGGCCGTTGATGGCCTCGGAAATGTGAACCTGGGCCCGGACCCGGGATAGTTCCGCGAGGGCTTCATCGCGTTCCCGGAGGGCCTCCTCACGCTGCCCTACAGAGGCCGCGGCCCGGCCCTCTGCTTCCTTAAGCAGCCGGGCGACCCGCTGCTCAACGCCCCAGGTAACAGCTGCCACCTACAAAATATAGAGTTAGAAAAATCTCAAAGTGCAGGAAATAAATGAAGACGTCATCGACTCGGGTTACCTGGGCCCCGAGGAACTGAAGCCCCTGGAAACGCTCATGGAGCGTTCCCTCCGCGACGAAGGCCTGCACCTTCCGGGTGTGCAGGCCCTCCGCGTAGCGGGCGACTTCCCCCGCGGGAAGCAGAGGGGCCTCTCGCCCGGCGCCGGCGTCGCTGCTGGTGGGGGGTCCCCGGACCTGTGAGTCCGGTAACGCGGCCGGCGTCACCGGCGTCTTCGTGGCCGAGGTCTCCTCCGAAGACGCGGCCGAGGAGCTTTGGGCGGGGGTCCTTGCCCGGGGGGGATCATCAGACCTTTCCCCGCCCTGGGCCGAAAGGTCCTCGGGGCCTCCTCCTCCGGAGGAACCTCGTAGACCGAGGGGCTCCCCCCCTCGTCCACCGGCCAAACCAGCGGAGGCGAGGCCTCCGCGAATCTCACCTCCAGCCTCTCCGGCTCCAAAGAAGCCGGAAGGGGCAAGAGGGGCTCCACCGAGGGTGGCGACGGGGCGTAGTTCGCCGAGTAGGACGCCGCCCCGCCCGCGGCCGCCTCCTTCCCCCGGGCCTCGACGGGGCTCTTCGGGGGAGGATGTGTTGCTCCCTTCCGGGCCGGTGCCCGGGCACGCTCGGTCCCGGGGGTCTCGTCCCGGGGCTTCGCCGGTGTCACCGCCGGCGTCGTCGACGGGCCGGGGGTCTTTTGGACCTGGCCTTCTTGGGCTCCGAGGCCCCGGCCGCTTCCTTCCCCCGTTTGTGCGACCCGGGGGTGGGGAGAGGCTTCCTCTCCGGCAGCTTTAGCCCGTAGGCCGCCGCTACCAAGTTCCGGGGAGGGCCCTCCCCCACGAGGCGCACGACGCGCTCGTGCTCGTCGGCGAAGTACCTCCCCAGGAGGTTCTCCGCCTTCTCCCGCGCCGCCGGGTACGGGGGACTGCAAGAGGTAAAGAGTTAGTCAAATTTTCAAAAATTCGTAAGTATAATGCAGCAGGTTCCCGGAGCTTACGTCGCATCACCGGCTTCACCGGGGGCCGCTGTTCCGGGCCCATGCCGACTCCCCTCTTCCCGCGCGAGAAGGGGGAGATCCGGAGGAGAGCCATCTCCTCGGCAGCGTCCCGCATTGAGCGGGTCTTCTTGGAGAGGACCACCCTGCCGAGGAGCTCGAACTCCTCGTCCGTCCACACCGGAGGCTTCGGCGCGGACGATCGGCTGTAGGTGGGGGGCCCTGGGGCGTACACCATGTCGTGTCTGCCACGACTGTGACATCACCTGTGAGGAGCCCAGCTCGGTGCAGCTGGTCCCTTAAGCCACTTGACTTCCCAGGATGAGTCAATCACAGGAATACATTGAAGCAGCAAAATAATACAGTAGTCATAATTGTATGGCCATCAGGCCTTAGTACAAAACGAGGTACAGTGCCTTACAAGGCACAAGGGTCCAACAAAATAAAACATCTAATCGGCGGAAGCTAGGGCCTAAAGCAATCCCACAGGAAACAGAGGTTAACAGCAAGACAGCACCACATCAGGGCTCCGGAGGAAACTGCTCGTCATCTCCTGGGTCTGCAGCATCTTCAGGATATCCTCCAAGGTCGTAGAACGCTCCATCTATTGATGAGTTGTTGCAAGGGTGAGTACTTATGTACTCAGCAAGTCATAGGGAAGGTAGAGATATATTTACAGTATAAATGACATGAACCTATGCTATTGGGGAAAGAGTGAAGGGTTTTTCTCAAAATACATTTCTTTCTCCTTTCCTATTCATCTTTCAATCATACTCATGGCAGTAAATAAATCATATTGATACTGATTCATATATCCCATATCCAAGGCGATATAACCTCATATCACATTACTTTTATTCAAGCCTTTCAATCTTATACTCGTAGCAGTATCTCATATACTTTAGGGCAAAACCACATGCCTCTTAGTTATCATATGCTTAAGGCAAAATCCACATGCCTCTTAGCTAACACATGTTTACTAGATTATGGTATTACCGCGACACGTCAACACATGACAGCCCATGGCAACGCCCCTTATCGTGACAACACATGCCACTTGGGTAATCTTGAACTAACAAATTTAAGTTTATAAAACAATACTTGTGTCACACCCCGTGGATTTAATCCACCGCGGCATACTCCTAAAACTCGGGAGTACGAAGTATTCGAATACATTTTTAAACTCTGCAGAGGTGTACCTCTTTTTAAATTCACTTTTTCACTCGACTTCCAAGTCGGGCCAACTCCATGCGACTTATACGCATGTGACAAGGCCGAGATCACACAACGTTTTGCAGTCTAGTATTAACAGTATCCCTGCCCGGTAAATGGACAATCCAGTCCCAAGTACCGTTGTGGGTCCTTCCCACTGCCTTACTTCCTAGCCTGGGTCTATGTTCCCGCAGGACACATAGCCTCTTTTGATTACAGTCGCGCACGACTTAATCTGGCGTAGGGCGTCTTCCTTCTTTACACCTTATCCTCTCATAATTTTTCTGATCTCACATCACTCATGGACGAACTGCGTCCCACCAGTTTCCACGCGAGAAACCGGATCGACAAGCCATGCAGGGAACTGATAACACTAAGAAAGCTACTAGATTGCGCCTGTCCCATACCAGGTAAGTGGTTGGTACGTTTTTCATGCCACTAGACGCACGACACAAGGTTCTAGTCCTTATATGCCAGTGACCAGATCATACCACAAACCATGCACCTTCAGTGCCTGCACATCCAGTGCAGCCAAGCACCTCCAGTGCTACCACCATTCCATACCAAACACTGGTCACGGCTAGGGGTTCTATTTCATGAATATAAATGTATATGTTTATACCTTTATTAGTTCATGGCTTGCTATCTTAACAAGTTCACATTCCTCAAGTATCCAATCTATCACTGCCATAATATCATTGATCTCAACACATGCAATATTAATGAGATATCTACTCATGGAATAGCATAGCAATTCATAAAATATAGGTTCAATATGATCAAAGTATGACTTGCCTTCCGCGACGTAAGTATCCGCAGTTGATGACGATTCCGTGACAAGGTCTTCAACTTCGGGATCTTGTTCTGAACAAGATCAAACAAGCAAACAGGCATTACAATTCATTCTATTCTTACTAATCCACTACATGCAATAATGCAAGATAGAAACACTCTGGTGATACAAGGTTTGGAAGCGATTAGAGTTAACTATGGAAATTAGGGTTAAGATTAGTTGTCAAGGTTTACAGGGTCCCAAAATATCAGAGTAATAACAAGGTTGCGACTGGTTCGCCCAAAAACAGCGAATGTCTTTAGGTTGGCACTCGGTTCAAGCCATCGACATAGGGTCAATGGGTGATAGAGGGCTCAACTCAAGTTGTGATAGTAGAATAAAATGTAGATCACAACATCAGGAGTTTAAGGGACAAGGTTATTTCTAGAGTTCATGGCTGGAAGTGGGTGAAAAGGCTCAATGCCACTGGCTGACATAGGCTGACAGTGCTCTAGAATGGCATTGGCATGGTTTGAACAGTTTCCAGTGGCCAAAGTAGGTTTTGATTCAAGCATATGGTGCACAAGGTAGTGAGGCAGCTGTTTGACAAAGTAATTTCTGTTTTTCATGACCAAAGGTGGGTGAATAGGGCTAATGCCACTGGCTGACACAGCCTGGCATAGGGTTGACATGGCCAGAAACTAGGGTTAGCCATATCTTTTGATTTAAGGCCCCAAAGGATGCACCACTTTGTCTGGTGGTTAGGCATTTGTAACAGGAACAAATGTCTCAACAGGATTTAGGGCAGGAGATGGCCGGAAAGCAAGGAAATCCGGCAAAGAACACGGTGGCCGAACTGTTCCAAACAGTCTCTGGACAAAACTTTGGCATGGCAATACCTCTTCACCTGGGCCGATCCAAGTGTCGAGCTAGAGGACAAAAATACTCATGGGGTCAAGGCACATCTACTAGACAAGGTGGTTAGGGTTGAAACGGCCGGAAACAAAATCCGGCGATGAAATTGACTGGCCTGGAGCACATGCAACATGAACAGTACAACAACTAGGGCATAGCTATAACTTCTGTTCTAGGCCGAATTAGAAGTCGTGATAGAAGACAAAGTTTCTCAAAATGGTCCAATACATCTAAATGGCAAAGTGGTTTGAGCTCGAGTGGCTGGATTTGGAAGATACTGGCTGGAGAAAAGATGAATTCAAATCTGATTTGGGTATTTCTGATTCTGGGCAAAAGAACTCGATTCCTTGCTTGTACATGGTCTCTAGGGCATAAGAATGCTACTGGTGAAGTTAGATTGGCTAGAGATGCACCAGAAAAGCTTAAACAGCAAGCTCAGTTCACAAGCAAAGTTCCAATTTGGGGTTTTTCATATTTCAGCAAATCTGTCGATTTTGGTTGCTTAGGGATGTTAAGCAAGGTCTAGTGAGCATATTTGATTACTAGCTCGAAGGTTGAATCGATCTGGTTGAGGATTAATTGCTCATCGGAGTTCTAGATGAAACACGGCGATTGCCGATGACAGAGAGCATTTAAACTAAATTACAATCTTGAGAAGTATGAGGGAGATGAGAGAAGCTCACTGGGGGTGCTGGATCGAAGAAGGAGGCAGTGGAGAAGCTTGGCACCAAAGCCCCTTCTTGCTGCTCACCGGGGAAGAAAAGAAATACGGCGAGTTTTACTGGTTGCTGGTGTGAAGGAGTGTGAGAGAGTTGCTAAGACCAGGGGGTTTAAATAGGCGTGGCTGGGGAGGCTCCCAACGTCAACAATTGCACGGGGAGTTGAAACCGGTTTGAGTTGACTGGAAAGTGACCGGCGGTGATGACAGGCGGCGAAACGACGTCCTCACCGGTCGCGTCGGTTGCGCTGCTGTCTCTGCGGTGAAGGGATGGTGAAGTGAAACCCGATCGTGGCATGGCTGCAACGTGGCACGGTTTGCTGTGGCTGTCGGGCACACGTGGAAGAGTGAAGATCTGGCCGGTGCTGGAGAAGGCAATCCACAGTGGCGAACAGGAACCTACCACGTGGCGACGAGGCACGGCTAAGATGGCTATGCTGATGATCAACGGCTAGGAGTTCACGGGCGTAGCAACAGTCGAAGAAATCAACTGACCGTGTACTGTAGCTGCAGGTCGAAGCAAAACAGCAGCAGCGCGCGCTCGAAGTCGAAGCTCCCGCGCTCGCGTGCTGGATCCAGGTCGTGGTCGAAGTCCAAGGCGACAGCTCGTGGTCGATTGTAACAGGCGCGGTCGAACCAGCAGAGCTTGTCGAAAACTGAAGCTGGTCGAAGTCCAAATAGCCAATCTGGTCGATTGAGTAGCACTGGTCGAACCAGGGACTAAATTGTGATGGTTTCAGTTGAAATCTGGACTGATTTGTAATTGTGATCTTAGAGATGATTAATTTGGTATTTAATTGCATGGTTGAGTATAATATTTCTATTAATACTCATTTAGCACAAATTTGGAGAAAGTTTGATAAAATCTGAGGGATTTCACCTATTTTTGAAAATAGGGTAAAATTAGGGTAAAATAGATCTGGGTTTTGTCGATCTCGACTTCTGGTGATTGGAGAGAGTTTTGGAAGTCTGATCAAAAGGGAGATCTGTATCAAATAGTATTTGGGAGGTGTTCCCTGAAGAAATTCTGGAGTTTGAGTTTATTCGTGGATTTTAGCCTTTTCAGGCCTTCAGTAAACAGAAAAGGACCTATTCGCAGTAAAATTTGGACTTATCTGCGAAAAGTGTTTAGGTGAAACAATCTGGTTCCCAACTTTTTGAGGTAAGTTGAGGATGTATCATGGAACATATTCCAAGAGATACTTGAGTCTGGATAGGGTTAAATCAAGATAACTCAATTATCTGGAAACTGGGGTACTTAAGGTAAATCTGGATTTCCTGTTTTCGAAAACAGAAAGAGACTTAGATACTGGGAGTTAGGGTCAGAATTCGATTTGGCTCCTGAAGACTTTTATCTTCAGGGTAACTGGTAGGTTAAATCTGGATGGGCAGATCTTAATCTGGATCTAGAGGATAGATTTGGAGATTTTTAGGGTTTGAGAGAAATTAGAGTTCAGCTGATCTTGCTACTACTACAGAGATACATGCATGCAGGATTTTTATGCAAAAACATTTCACCCCCAAAACTAGGGTGTTACACACCACCGCCTTGTCCCAGACCCGAAGGTAAAACCACCTCCGGACCCAGTCGCCCCAGTGGTCCCGGGAGGCCGCCGCCGGGTAGTCGGCCACCCGGGACGGCAGCATTTGTACCATCACCGAACCGAAGGGGGACTTGGGTCCCCCCTTCACCAGGTGGGAGCTCCGTGCCACCGGTTCGTAGAAGTACCGGAAGGCGCGAAGGGTGGGCTCCCGCCCGGTCGCCGTCTCGTAGAGCCAGATGAAGAGGCCCATCCGGACGAGCGCGTTCGGGGTGAGGTGGTTGAGCGCCACCCCATACTCCTTCAGAAACTCCCGGAGCATGGGATGCACCGGGAGCCGGAGCCCCGCCTCCAGGAAGGCCTCGAAGGCCACGACCTCTCCGGGCCTTGGGCGGGGGGCTCCGTCTTTCTTCACGGGGACTCGGATGTCCCCGTCCGCGACGACGCAGCATTAGACCAAGGACTCGGCGTCGTCGGCCGTGAACTCCGATGCCCAGAGGAAATCCGGAGGTGTGGGACCCTCCTTTGAGGAATCCCGTGGCAACCGTCCAAGTGGATTGCGCACAGGTAGGTTCATCACAAGCTCACAACAACAGGATTCACTTTAAACAATAAAGCAAGTAGATAAAACAAGTACAAGGTCACGAGGACCACTATTACAATATCATAATGCCAAGGATGGCCTTAATTAAAGTTGATACAAAAGTAGAGAGTTTTTCAAAATCAAGAATCGGTATCGAAGTACCGAACATAGAAAAACAACGCAAAAAGCAACCACAAAGGTCTTCACTTCCTTCTGCAGCGGCTCTTGAAGGGCTCCCTCCACATCGGACTCAACTTGGATCATGACCCTCCTAGAAGCTCAAATCGTCTGGAAAGGCTCCTTCCTCTTCTTGGTGCTCAAGGCTAGGGGAATCGGGATCCTCGAATCCTTTCTTCCGAATTTATTTGTAAAGGCAAGGGTGAGCATGTTTTTACACAATGCTCAGCAAGTCTCATTACAAGAATGCAGGTATATAGATGAGGAGTGATCAAGAAAAGGGCTTAAGTCTTATAATCATAAATAGTGTAGATTTCAATTCTTTGATTTCTTAAATAAGGGTTTTATTTTCAACAGCGGGGTTTTGGAAATCTTATAATAGACTTTAAGAAATTGTTATGTGATGGTCTCCCATGAGTCATCACTTTTATCAACCCATATTATCAAAACATTCCAAATAGTTACTTGTGCTGAACCACATGGATAAATCCACCGCGAACATACTCCATGACCTGGGAGTACATAGTATCCGATACTTTTCTTACACTTTGCAAAGGTGTACCTCTTTTTAAATCCACTTCTTCACTCGGCTTTCAAGTCGGATCAGCTCCACGCGACTTATACGCATGTGAAAAGGCCGAGATCACACAACGCTTTTGCAGTCTAGTATTAACAGTATCCCCGCCCGGTAAATAGACAATTAAGTCTCAAGTACCGTTGTGGGTCCTACCCACTGCCTTACTTCCTAGCCTTTGGCCTATGCTCCCGCAGGACACATAGCCTTGGTCTGTCCAAGCGAGACATTTGACCGTCACGATTACAACCGCGCACGGCTTAATCGGAGGCATAGGGCGTCTTCCTTCTTTCCACCTTTTCCTCTCATGCTTTTTCTGAACTCACATCACTCACGGACGAACTACGCCCAACCAGTTTCTCCACGCGAGAAACCAGACCGACAAACCATGCAGGGAACTGCTAATACCAAAAAGCTACTAAGTCGTGCCTGTCCCATACCAGGTAAGTGGTTGGTACGTTTTTCATGCCGCATAGAGGCACAACACAAGGTTCTAGTCCTTATGAATTGATAGTGAGGAGCCATCCACATTCCCTGGTGCGCACCGCACCCTCTCCATACAAACCAATCCTCACTATCAATACTAATTTGTATTTTCTTTCACAAAAAGGGGTTTTCAAACATGTTTTTCATATAAGCGACCATTTGATATTTAGCATAAGTTTTCGAGCATAAGCATAATTCTAAGCATATATCCTAGGGTGACAAGGATGCATGGGTATTCAATCACAAGAGGGGTTTCACAATCATTTAGGTTATATCTAACCACATTATTTGAACATACTCTCATTTGAAAATAAGGCGTGCATATACTTTGAAAACAACTAATATACTTCATTTGAAAATATTAGGCGAGACATGATCAAGGGGTTGAGACTTGCCTTGCACTGCTGGGTCTAATTATTCGGACGAATCTTCAAACACTTCTTCCGCTCCTTCAGCTTCGGGCTCTGCGGCGGACACAAGCAATACAACACATACGCTACATAAGCATACATAAAATAGTTGCAATAGAAAATAATAAGTAAATATATCATGTATGCAAGGGGAAAGATTTGGACAAAGTCACTTGAGTGCTGGTCGAAGAGATGGGCTCAAAAGAAGTTGAATGTCAAAGGCCGACATTCAGTCCAAGGCAAGACATAGCCATAAGTTGGTCTTAGGTAGGTTTTCTGGAGAAGTGGCAGAAGAGAAAGATGCAGAACACAACTCCAGGAATCTAGGGGACAAAGTGACATTTCCATTGCTCAACTAGAAGGGGTCAAACAAGGCTAATGCCAGTGGCTGACATGCACTGACATAGTGTAGACATTGCCAAAAACTAGGGCAAAGCACAACTTTTGATACAGGGCTCCAATTGATGCACAACTTTGTCTGGGAGGTAGGCATTGGTAACAGGATCAAATCATTCAACAGGATCTAGGGCAGGAAATGGCTGGAAGGTGATGAAATTCAGTGATGAACTGTGGTGACTTGGACATGAACTGGGCTTCTGGACAGTGATCTTAGTAAGGGCATAACATACAATCCAGGCAGATTCAGATGTCGAGCTAGTGGAAGAAAATGCTCAGGGAGGTGAGGCAAAGCTAAGGGACAAGGTTTCAGGAGCTAGATCGGCCGGGGAAAAATTCCGGCGACCGGTGCTGGAGAAGACGACACTGGAGATTGGGGGTTTTGATACAGAGCATTTGAACTCGATTGCTTGCTCAGAGAGTGAGAGGGTGAAGTGTGGAAGCTAATGGCTAAGTCAATTTGGCTGGGGGAAAGCTGGTACGGCCTGGCGACGGGAGCCAGATCATCGGCGGCGAGCTAGAACGGAAGAACTACGATTCCAGCTCAATTGTGAAATCTGAGCGCACAGGCTTGCTAGATGGGGTCTACTGATCAAGAAACTCTACTAGAGGGGAAGCCAATTTGGGATGAATCGAACAGCATTGCAGAAACAGGGAGAATCGGGGATCTGGCGATCACCGGCGATGGGGATCGATCTGGTGCAATTGGTTGCTACTACACAGAGAGGGGAAAGAGGGGAACTCACTGGTGGTATTGGTTTGAAGAATGGTGCAACGAGCTGGGCTGGCACCGTGAGCTCACTTGCTGGCTCGCCGGAGAAGAAGAAGAAAACGGCGAGAGCTCTGGAAAAATGGCTAAGTCCTGAGATGAGGCTTAAGCACAGCACTGGAGGGTTTAAATAGGTCCTGGGGCGGAGCTTGCGAGGGGAAAAGGCGCGAAACTTGTGCCGGGGATGAGACCGGCCGGGTGCAGCTGCGACAGCGGTGACCGGCGATGTGATGCGCTTCAGGCGGTGTTGCAGCTTTGCTGACCTTGTCGGGTGCATTGGAACTTCACCTGGGACGACGCTGATGCGGAGGCAACAGCAAAGCTCCGGCGGTGACACGTACACGCATGCAATGCCACGGCAACGGGCGTGCGCGCGCGAAAACGCTGCTGGATCGCGGGCGTTTAACCGCTGGACATGGTGATGCTACGGTGGCTGGCACGTGCGCGCGGGGTGGCACAGCAACTCACGGGCACAAGCGACAAGAAGCGGTGGCCGGCGGCGAACAAATGCGGCGAAAACACAGCGCGGCTCCGGCGACGTGCACTGATCGAAGGCAACGACCAGGTGCTGGTCGAACGGGACCTGAAAAGAAGGTTTGGGTTGCTTTGCAATTTTGAAACTTGCTCTAGGGACTGATCTGTGAGGAAAATTTGAATTGGAAATGGGCTTGATTGTAAATCTGGAGATCTGGAGGGCTGATCTGAAATCTGATTTCAGGAGTGAGTTTCATAAGATTAATGGAACTGATCTAGCCAAAGTTTGACAAGATCAGGCAAGATCTGAAGGGTTTCGACAAAAGTGGGGAAAACGACTTTAGGGTAAAACAGGGTAATTAGGGTTTCAAAAATGGCGAGGGTCGAAACTCAAGTTTAGGGCAGGATTTGGAAATTCTTCCAGAAGGGAAAAATGTTCAGAATAGTGAATGGGAGATATTCACTGAATCAGATCAAAGTTTGGAGGTGGTCTGAGACTTTTAGTCTTTTTGGGCTTCTGACAAATCTGAAAAGGGCTGATTTGTGAAAAAGATCTGAACGAAAGAGTTTGATTGCCAACTTTTTGGGGTAAGCTACTAGCACAACTGGGATCTCATTCTGAAATAGAGAGGGACGAGGCAAGTCAGGATTTGGGAAAAATCGGGGTGTTACAGGAGGGATCTCCTCCGGGGGCACTTCTGTGGTCTTTGCTCGACCCTTGGGTGCCATGAGGTTAGTCTCTTCTTTTTTCTTCGGTGGCTAACCTTTCAGGAGGCTACTACTAAGTCTTCCGGTCGCCTGCTACTGGGAGCTAACTACCGGAAAGAGCTACCGGAAGAGGGCTACCGGGAGAGCAAAAATCGCTAAGGCTGAAAGTTTGGAATGAACTTCCGGGCCCCCCAAGACCCTATTTATAGGGGCGGGACGTGGTCTAGATACGCGCCACGTGGCACCCGCGGAGCAATCTGCACCGTAGAAGTTCAAACCGTGCGCTCGATCGAAGGGACGGGCGCGCGAATCGAGGCACCGGTTCGAACCACGAGCGCATTTATGTCAAAACGGCGCGGCCATAAGCATCCGGCACGAAAATCGAAGCGTCACGGTTCCGGTGACTTCGTCCGGAGATTTTCCGGGTAACAAATGCCATACACACCGGGGGCTCAAGCTTCGCCCTCGGGGGGCATGGGGGGCTGCTGTCGGGGGAAATCTCCGCGGGACTAAGTGCAGATAAGTTGCGTCACGATTGCCCGGGGACCTGGCCTTCGGGCTCTCCCCGGGCGCCGCCTTTTGGCCCCCGGGACATGGCCTCCGGCGCCGTCCCGGGCGCCGCCATTGGCCCGGGGACCTGGCCTCCGGCCCCTCCCCGGGCGCCACCTTTTGGCCCGGGGACTTGACCTCCGGCCCCTCCCCGAGCGCCCCTTTTGGCCCCCGGGACATGGCCTCCGGCACCGTCCCCGGGCGCCGCCATTTGGCCCCCGGGACGTGGCCTCCGGCACCCTCCCGGGCGCCGCCATTGGCCCGGGGACGTGGTCTCCGGCCGCTCCCCGGGCGCCGCCTTTTGGCCCCCGGGACATGGCCTCCGGCGCCGTCCCGGGCGCCACCATTGGCCCGGGGACGTGGCCTCCGGCCCCTCCCCAGGCGCCGCCTTTTGGCCCCCGGGACCTGGCCTCTGGCGCCGTCCCGGGCGCCGCCATTTGCCCGGGGACGTGGCCTCCGGCCCCTCCCCGGGCGCCGCCTTTTGGCCCCCGGGACCTGGCCTCCGGCGCCGTCCCGGGCGTCGCCATTGGCCCGGGGACGTGGCCTCCGGTGCCCACTGGGCGCCGCCATTGGCCCGGCGACGTGGTCTCCGGCCGCTCCCCGGGCGCCGCCTTTTGGCCCCCGGGGCATGGCCTCCGGCGCCGTCCCGGGCGCCGCCATTGGCCCGGGGACGTAGCCTCCGGGTTCTCCCCGGGCGCCGCCTTTTGGCCCCCGGGACATGGCCTCCGGCGCCGTCCCGGGCCTCATCGCCCTCCTAAAGGTAAAGTCTCGAATTGTTAGTCACGTGCAGGTCACGCGAGGAGCGCCTCGGGAACTAGTGACCACCTGTCAAGCATCCAAGGCGTTTGACCGGAAGAAGGACGGTCCTACCCTTCAATCGGACGGTGGCTTCCGGGGTAGTTTAGGTTTTTTGCTTCTTTTTGGGGCTATAAATAGCCCTTGTACCCCTCTGTTGTAAAGGATCGGATCACTTTTATTGGAATAGCTAAACTCACAGACGTGCTCCGGAAGCCTCTCCCCCGGAGAGAGCCTCCCCAGCCGACTCCGGTCGGGAGCGCGTCGACAGGACTAGGGCCCCCACCGGGACCCGAACCTGTATAAATCCTCGTGTCATTTCTTGTGCTTGTCCGGCGGGGGAGGACCGGTCATCCGGTCAACCCGCGCCGTGTAATCTTCGCTAGGATCATTCTCAAAACCTGCCGGGGTATTCGCAATACCACGACACCTTAAGAGTTGTAATAGCTTGATCATATTTCATCTCGAGGCTTTTGAGTGATTACTTCTCATGTTTGCATTCACTCTTGAACATTCCGTCCTTGAGTTGCTTGTTTTGTCATGCATGGAAGCAATTTTGCTCATCTATCATCTTCATCTTGATTTCCCTAAACATAATCTCACAAAAATTCTTGATAAGGGATTCATTAGTGGTAATAATGTCATCAATATGTTTGATTCACAAGAGAATAAAGTCTCAATTAAACTTATGATGATGATTG
Source organism: Pharus latifolius (assembly GCA_019359835.1). Lineage (NCBI taxonomy): Eukaryota > Viridiplantae > Streptophyta > Magnoliopsida > Poales > Poaceae > Pharus > Pharus latifolius. The sequence continues at coordinate 54,556,436 of CM033324.1, read as the reverse complement.
TGTCAAACTTCTCATTTTGAAAATCATTTTGATATAAGAGAAGATTTTGAGTTTTTAAACCAATCTAACTTGAAACAATGGATTTAGACTTCAAAATTCACTTCTTTTGGCATTTAAGATAAAAACACATACAAATGAGATATATGCCAAAAGGAGGTTGTCGAAATATGTTTAGGTCACAAGGTTAAGAGAAGGACATATGACCTCTTGAAATATTCAAAATTTCAAAAGAAACTCAAATTTCAAATTTATACGAATCATGCTCCAAAATCATGAAGATATGTATATATATGTTTTATAACTAAAAAGCATATTCAAACATATTCCAAATATCGATAAACCAATCATGAAGAATTGCAAGATGAGACCATTGGAACCAAAGATGTGATGTAATCAGGAAGCAGAGAAAGCAGCAGAGAAAAATTGAGAAGCTCTCCAAATTCACATAGGCCGGACAATGTCTGCCAGGGCCGGACAATGTCTGGTTTGGGCAGACAGAGTCCGGCTCCGGGCGGACAATGTCCGGACAGTTTAGTTAAAACTGCTGAAACTTCTAAAATTTGTGATTTTTGCAATTTTGCTTCAAAAATGAAATCAAGTTCCATAATAGATTTGAATGGCAAGTTAGGAACTTAGTTGGATATCAATTGAATGAATTTTATTTGAAAAAGATCTTGAATTTGATTCCTCAAAAGTGATTTGGGGTAAAACGAGTAAAAGAAAAGTGATTTTCTCGAAAAACTTCAATTCTTGAAGAAACTCGGATTTTTTTGAAGTTTTGGACTTAGATGAGTTTGAAATACCATTTCAAACCAAGACATGGAAAAAGGTTTAGTCCAAATAGCTAAAATCACAAAAATGCACTTTTGGGTATTTTCGGGTCGATAGCCGTTTTCGGGCGACCTAGGATATGTGATAATTTGAAAACCATAGCCCTTTTGAGAATAAGTTCTATATGAACTATCTTCGGGTGAGTGAGTTATAAATGTTTCATGTAGAAAGTTTTTATCAAATCTCAACCCATCTTGTTTTATGGAAATAAATTGTTTTGGGCCAAAACAAGATCCCGAAGACTTCAATTTTGTCGAAATTTTGCGTTTTAGCTCGAAACTCTTTTGTTTCACTTTCAAAACCTTTGAAACTATATTTGAACCATATTTATAAAGGTTTTGAAGTAATTTTGAACATTTTGAAAGTTTTGAGCTCTTTTTACCTTTTTGCTTGAAAATGACCCTTATTACCGAAATGTTTGCAAAATGTGATATATGTCCACAATTAGGGTATACAGGGCTTCAATGACTTTGAATTTGCTCCCCCTAAATGTGTCATCCAAGTTTTGTCATGAAAATATGCAAGATATGAAAATAATTCATTTGAAAATCAAGAGCTCAACAAAATCCGAATGAACTCAAATTGAGAAAACATCTAAATAAATATCAAAACTCATGGAAAGTTTCATAGAAGTAGAACACATCAACACAAGAACTTTCCAAGAAGATTCAAGATTCAAATATTTTAGTCATTTGAAAGAAATGAGAGATTGACATCCAAATAGACTAAAATTTTCATAAACATGTTGGCTTCTTTATAATCATCAAAACATATGCCAACAAGTTCCAAAAATACCAAAATAAATTTTGGAGATAGATAATGCAATGAGGAACAATATTGCCTTTTATAGTGAAGCCAAATTCTGATCCAACAATGAGATATGAAAAAGACAAATGTTGATCAGATCTAAAGTTTCAGATTTCAGGTTTCAGAAATTCATTTTATACTTTTAAACACACCTGAAAATCTATGCAAATGACTTCCAATAATTTTGCAATAAATTATCAAGAAAGACCAATCATAGAGGATAAAATGTCATATAGAAACTTTCTTCAAATAGGCAACTGTAACACCCTGGTTTTGGGGGTGAAAAGTTTTTGCATAAAATCCTGCATGCATGTATCCCTGTAATTGTAGCCAGATCAGCTGAACCCTAATCTCTCTCAAACCCTAAAAATCTCCAAATCTATTCTCTAGATCCAGAGCAAGATCTGACCATTCAGATTTAACCTACCAGTTATTCTGAAGATAAAAGTCTTCAGGAGCCAGATTGAATTCTAACCCTAACTCCCAGTATCTAAACCTCTTTCTGTTTTCGAAAACAGGAAATTCAGATTTACCCTAAGTACCCCAGATAATTGAGTTATCATGATTTAACCCTATCCAGACTCAAGTATCTTTTGGAATATGTTTCTAAGTATATCCTCAACTTACTCCAAAAAGTTGGAAACCAGATTGTTTCACCTAAACACTTTTCGCAGTTTAGTCCAAATTTTACTGCGAATAAGTCCTTTCTCTGTTTACCTGGAAGCCTGAAAAGGCTAAAATCCACGAATCAACTCCAAATCCAGAATTTCTTCAGGGAACACCTCCCAAATGCTATTTGATATAGATTTCCCTTCTGACCAGACTTCAAAATCTCATTCCAATTACCAGAATTTGAGATCGACAAAATCCAGATCTATTTTACCCTAATTTTACCCTATTTTCGAAAATAGGTGAAATCCCTCAAATATTATCAAACTTTCTCCAGATTTGAGCTAAATGAGTATTAATAGAAATATTATACTCAGCCATGAAATCAAATTCCAAATTAAACCTCTTTAAAGCCAGATTTACAAATCAGTCCAGACTTCAACCAAAATCATCACAATTATACCCCTGGTTCGACCAAAACCTGCTGTTCACGACCAAATGGGCTATTTTGACTTCGACCAGGCTTCAGTTCTCGACCAACTATTGTTTTCGACCGCAGCTCCTCAGCCAAATCGACCACGACCTGGAACAAGCACTCGAGCATGTGAGCCTTCGACCTCGAGCGCGCCACTGCTGGTTGCTTCGCCTGCTGCCACGTGTGTGCTCGGCGTTGGCCACTGTGGATCTTCCCCGGCGCGACTCACAGCCATTGTTTCCTCCCGTTTTCACGCCACCAGCAACGGTCGACGCAGGAGCTTTGCGCCACGTGGAGAACTCGCCGTGGCCAGCCATCAGTTCACCTTCCCATCACCTGCAAAAGCCCTCACGGCCGCTGAAACAGGTCACCTCGACGCCAGCTCGCCGTGAAGTCGCATCTAGTCACATCTTGCCAGCTTCAACTCCCCGAGCTTTTCCAACCATTGAGAACCTCCAGCTTGCCTATTTATACCCCCTGGGACTCAGCCAACTCCACCACTCAGCAAAACGCCAGAAAAACCAGCAGTTCACTGTGTCTTCTTCTTCTCCGGTGAGCAGCAAAGAGGGAGCTTCGGTGCTAGCTTCAACCACTGCTTCCTTCTTCGATCCAGCACCCCCAGTGAGCTTCTCTCATCTCCCTCATGCTTCTCAAGCTTGGAATTTAGTTCAAATGCTTTCTGTCACCAGCAATCGTCGTGTTTCATCTAGAACTCCGGTGAGCAATTAACCCTCACCTAAACCGATTTAGCTCTCGAGCCAGTGATCAAATATGCTCATTAGACTTTACTTAACGTCCCTAAGCAACCAAAATCGACAGATTTGCTGATATGTGAAAATCCCCAAATTGGAACCTTGCATGTTCACTGAACTTACTGTTTAAGCTTTCCTGGTGCATCTCTAGCCAATCTAACTTCACCAGTATGTTTCTAATGCCCTAGAGATCATGTACAAGCAAGGAATTGAGTTCATTTGCCCTAAATCGAAAACCCCCAATTTTCATGTCATCTTCTTCTGCTCCAGTCGCCGGCCGTCGATTCCGGCCAATCCAGCCCTAGCCACTTTGCCATCTAGATGTTTTGGACCGTTATGAGAAACTTTGTCTTCTATCACGACTTCTAATTCGGCCTAGATTGTGAGATATAGCTATGCCCTAGTTACTGCACTGTTTATGTTGCATGTGCTCCAGGCCAGTCAACTTCTTGCCGGTTTTCATCACTTTCCGGCCATCTCCTGCCCTAGATCCTGTTGAGACATTTGTTCCTGTTACAAATGTCTAACTACCAGACAAAGTGGTGCATCATTTGGAGCCCTAGATCAAAAGTTATGGCAAACCCTAGTTTCTGGCCATGTCAACTCTATGTCAAACTATGCCAGTCAGTGGCATTAGCCCTGTTCACCCACCTCTGGTCATGCAAACCAAAAACTACCTTGTCAAACAGTTGCTTCACTACCTTGTGCACCATATGCTTGAATCAAAACCCATTTTGGCCACTAGAAACTATTCAAACCATGTCGATGCCATTCTTCGGCATTGTCAGCCCTTGTCAACCTATGTCAGCCAATGGCATTGGGCCAGTTTGACCCCTTCTGGGTATGCAAACTGAAGATAACCTTGTCCCTTAGACTCCTGATGTTGTGATCTACATTTTATTCTACTGTCACAACTTGAGTTGAGCCCTCTATCATCCATCGACCCTATGTTGATGCCTTGAACCGAATGTCGACCTAAAGACGTTCGCTGTTTTTGAGCGAACCGGTCGCAGCCTTGATATCATTCTGATATTTTGGAACATTTGGAACCTTGTAAACCCTTGACAACTAATCTTAACCCTGGTTTCCATAGTTTAACCCTAATCGTTTCTCAGAACTCTCAAATCTTGTGTCGCCGAGACACTTTCACCTTGCATTATCGCATATAGTGGAATAGTAAGAGTAGGATTGGTTGTAATGCCTGTTTGCTTGTTTGATCCTTGTTCAGAGCAAGAGTCCGAGTTCAAAGACTTCGTCGCAGACCCGACATCAACTGCTGTTTCTTACGACGCGGAAGGCAAGTCATATTCTTGAACATCTTGAACCTATATTTTATGAATTGCTAGAATATACCTTGATTATAAAATAATATTGCATGTGAAAGATTGAGAATAGTTGAATTATGAAATGGCAGCATCAGGCTGATGCCTGTGAAATGTGAATTGATCAAATAATGAGCCATGAACTAATATATTATATATATATTTATATTCATGAAATAAAACCCGTAGCCGTGACCAGTATTTTGGTATGGAATGGTGAAAGCACTGGAGGTGCTTGGTCGCACAGGATGTGCCAGCACTGGAAGTGCATGGATTGTGGTATGATCTGGTCACTGGCATATAAGGACCTAGAACCTTGTGTTGTGCGTCTAGTGGCATGATTAACGTGCCGACCGCAAGCTTGGTATGGGACAGGCCTGAACAAGTAGTATGTGGATCACACATGAAACCCCAATAGGACAAACTCACGATTAAACACGGGGTGCGCTCCAACACAAATCACTGGATGTGATCATGCACGCTGACCCTGAGGGGAAGATGCCAATTAGTGGGGGTTGTGTAACCCTGCCACAACTGTGGTTTGCGTGAAGAAAACCACGGGGTCTGGGGTGAATTGTGTGTGAAACATGACAAAAGTTCTTGTTATCTCCACCTTGCCGCTCACAGTATGAAGTGAGTTAGGGGTCCAATCCTTGTGATAGGAAGGGCATGAAAGTGGATATATCTTGCGGGTAAATTGGTACCCCTCTGCAGAGTTAAAAATGTATTCGAATACTTCGTGCTCCCGAGTTTTAGGAGTATGCCGCGGTGGATTGAATCCACGGGGTGTGACACAAGTATTGTTTTATAAATTAAAATTTGTTAGTTCAAGATTACCCAAATGACATGTGTTGTCATGATAAGGGGTGCTGCCGTGGGCTGTCATGTGTTGACGTGTTGCGGTAGTACCATAATTTAGTGATCATATGATAACTAAGAGGCATGTGGATTGTGCCCTAAGTATATGAAATGCTGCCATGAGCATGAGATTTGAAAAGCTTGGAAGAAAAGTATTTATGGAAAAACCCTCTCACCTCTTTTCCCTCAATAGCATAGGATCATGTCACCTCTACTATACGTATCTCTACTCTTACCTATGACTTGCTGAGTACATAAGTGCTCACCCTTGCAACTTATCAACAATAGATGGAACGCTTCATGACCAAGACGAAGGCTTGGAAGATTTCATGGATCCAGAAGGCGAGCCAATTCTGCCAGAGTCTTGATGTGTGTTGTTCTGCTATCAACTTCTTACGACTGTGGGGGTTTCGCCTAGCTTCCGCCGAGTAGTTGTCTTTTGTTTTGATTAGACCATTTGTGCCGTGAAGGCATTGTATTACTCTTTTATTGTACCAGGCCAGCAGGCCATACTGTTTATGAATGATATTTTGTAAGTTACTCTGCTGCAATGAACTCCTGTGCTTGACTTATCCTGGGAAGTCAGTGGTATGTATGTATGAGGCCAGCTGCAGCGAGCTAGGTCTCCACGGGAGTAGTCGTGGTACCCTGTGCGGGGCGCGACAGCAACCAATAAAGAGATATGAAAATGAAAAATCAGCCCAAAACTACGAGAAAACTGAATTTTGCACATTTCATTTTCAATTTGTGAAAAGAGTCAATTTTGCTCAAATCAAGTCCAAATGAGATGAAAATTTTCAAATATTATTTTCAATGCATCAAGTACATTTTCCAAAAAGAATTTTCCAAAAAGGATTTTTCAAACAAAAGTTATGGTCAAATGAACCTTGTGTTAAGCAAGAAGGTTGAAAATCGACAAACTTTTGCAAATTGAGTTCAAATTTAATTTTCATTGGATTTTTGACATGAAAGAGCTTACATGAGTTGTTCAAGTCATTTTGAGCCGAAATTCACAAATAAAGACCATAGAAATGGTCAAACTCATGTTTTGCATATTTAGGGTATTTCTGGTCAAAACAAGTTTTTCGGTGAGATTCAAATACCCATAACTTTCAAATGAGAACTCTTTTGAGAAAGTTTTCAATTTCAAACTTCTTCGGATTAAGAGTATCTAGGAGTTTTGTAAAGCAAGTTTTGGCAAAAACAAAATAGATTTTGATTTGTGTTCGAAAACGATTTTGTTGAAAAACAAGATACTCGAAGATCCTTTTGAGGCTAATTTTCAATAGAAATACTTTTTAACATCATTTCTTCATCCAAAGCCTCTAAAAACCTTTTAAATACGTTTTGAAGACCATTTAGATAGAAAATAACGATTTTTGGCCTTTTGAATGGAAATTTGCCATTTTGACCAATTAAGCTCATTTTTGAAAATATATGCTTGCAATTTTGAAAAGTCTTACATATGGGGTGCAATAGACACCGGAAGCATTTTAAATTATAACCCCCGAATGATGCAACACATAAGATTTAAATTTTCATACTTTTGAAAAATTAGGCATATGGATTTAAAATAACCAAGAATAAGAGGAGAATATGCAATGCAAATGTTTTAGTTTAACACATCAAAAAGATTTAAACTCTTTTCGGTACCCAAACCATACGAGGCCTTCTAGCCTTGTCGCATAGGTCTTTTGGTACCCAAACAGCTCTATCTTTAGGTTTTTGAAAATGAAAATGAATAGGTTTTGCAAATAAACCCTTTTTAGAGCAAGAAATTAAATAAGAGCCAAAAGATACATTTCTAAAAGAGCTAGATGGATACTCATACGAATGTTTCCCTTTCACATGATATGAAGAACATGAAGTTCGAGAGGGCTTTTTAAAAGAGTTTGTATGAGTGTAATGAGGAATATGATACCACTTATTAGATGAATGTGCATTATTCAATTTTCCCTTTTTAAATTGATTTTTGTGTTCTAAAGAGGATTTAGCAAGCATACCACTACTTATATGACATCTAGGAGAATTTTTGCTTAATTTATTTACTTTACTCCTAAGTTCATAATTTTCAATTTTAGGTGTTTGAGATGATTTCGTATTAATATATGAATAAGAACAAGACGGCATATCATCACAAGTAGATGAACTAGAAGGCATAGCATTAAAATCTCTAGATGAGCTAGGCATATCCGATGAGGAGTGACTAGAACTAACACCATGGCATAAAGATGAATCACTAGATGAAGCATGGTATGAGTTACTAGTATCAACCGTACAATCATGTGAATTATTAAATGAATCACTAGACATATTATCACATGAAGTACTAGTGTCCACAAAGCTAGCATTTGAATTTAACCATGAATTAACCAATGAATTATTGCTAGCATGTGAAGTAGAAGTGTGTGACTCTAGAGACGGATCAATAGGGGAGTCACAAGAAACTCTAACATCTAATACACATGTTGAGCTAATAGAATTCTTGGCAAGCAAGGAGTCATAAGAATTTTTCAATTTTTGATGCTTCACTTTCAAAAATGAGTAATCATTCTTTAAAGTGCTAAGATTTTTAGTCATATTGCCAATCAAGCCTTTTAACTCTATAATTATATCCATGAGCTCATTATTAGAGAGGTTAGAATTTGATACCATTGAGTCGGATGCCGAAAGGCATATAGAATCGTCTTGAGATGAAGATTCCGACTTTGACCCTTTCTTTCTACCTTTATTGAGCTCTTCTTGCTTGGTTTCGCCTTTGTCTTGCTAGGGCAAACCTCATCGTTTACGTCCTTGAGCTCGCTCGAAGATTCTTGATCCTCCGCATTTAAATCATTGTCCTCAATATGCTCGGAGGAGGAATACAAGTCCTTTTCTTTGGACATTGCCTCATTTGACATAAGCATGTCAATGAGCTCGCTCGGTGAAGTGTTGGAAAGGTCACCATTTTCAAGATGGGTGATGAAGTATACATAGCAACCCTCCGGCAACACTTGGAGCAATTTTCTGCAAATCTCTAGATCGGAAATATTAGCACCAAGGGCTTTGAGCTCATTTGTGATATTGATCAAGCGATCATATATGGTGGAAAGTGTGTCATGCTCCAACATCACAAATGCCTCATAGTCCCGCAATAATATACGCATCTTAGCGTGCTCATAGCTAGATGTGCCGACAAATAATGACGCAAGAGTCAACCAAACATCGTGAGCGGTCAAACAATCACTCACTAGTTCTAGCACATCATGACTAAGACAATTAAGAAGCACATTTTTAGCTTTTGTATATAATAGAAGAGTATGTTTATCCGAAGATAATGAGTTATCCATACCCTTTTGCACTAATCTCCATAATTTCAAATTTAATGCCTCAAGATGAGTACTCATTATAATTTTCCAACGTGTATAATTTGAGACATCAAATTGAGGAGCAATCAATCCAAATTTCTCTAGCGAATTCATCCTTTCTCTCTAGCGGTTAAGCCGATAAATGAGAGACCTTGCTCTGATACCAATTGTAAGATCAATGATGCCGACTAGAGGGGGGTGATTAGGAGGCTTCTAAATTTTCACCCCCACTAAGTAATTTCAACAAGATAATCGATGGAACTAGATTATACAATGAGGCTTAAACCAATTTAATCAACTAATTGCATTCAACCATATGAAATATTTAACAATACATGCAACAATAGTGATATAAGCAATTGTGTCAAGATGAATATAAAGCAAATAAGAATTACGCATTTGACACAATATTTTTACCGAGGTCTTGGAGACTCGCCCGGTCTCCCCTACTCCTCGTTGAAGCTCTCACTTGGAGCCTCGCTTCTATATCCACGAAGGATATCTCACTAGGGTTGCTCCTTCTCCACACCGGATAGGCGAGAACGACACCTTTCACAATCTTTTGCCGGCCTCTCCGACAAACTTCAATTGGAGAGATTGCGACTCTCCTCCGGCACCGGCTAGGCGAAGGCGATCGCCAAGAGTAACAAGCCGGACATGCTCATTTGAACAAATCGAGTGCTAGAAGCTCAAGAATGCAAATGAGATGCTGAACACTCTAGCACTAGCATGCAAATGGTGATTGAAGTGCACTAAGCACTATTAGCTTCACACAATTGCTCTCTCTCTCAAATCACGCAAGATTTGGGCTCAATTCTAGCCTCTAAATGCAATAACACATATGTAACTCAATTGGCTAGGTTTTCAGCTGAAGAATGAACTCTTTGAGCACCCAAAAATGAAGCCAAACACGAAGTATATATAGCCTCAACGAAAAACTAGCCGTTTACAAAAAAACCGGGCCAAAAGTTGTCCGGCCACTTCAGACAGTGTCTGCCCAGTTCAACAAAAATAGCCATTGCAATGTGTCAGTTACCATTGGGCGATTTTTCTGTAAAGGCCGGACAATGTTTGGCCATTTCAGAGAAAGTCCGCCCATGACGGACAAATGCCCCAGACGGATGCATTTGTCTCTGTTTCATTTCTGGGCTTAAAAAATTTGTACAGGCCGGACAATTCGGACAATGTCCGGCCACTTCGGACAGATAGCCCCGGACGGATGGATATGTCTCTGTTTACACTCAGCAAAAGGCTAAAAAAATTTGTACAGGCCGGACAATGTCCGGCCATGCTCGGACAAAGTCCGACCACTGCACACTAATAGTAAAATAAGCATAACTTTTGATCCAGAGATCCGATTGAAGTGATTTTTGGCTTGTTGGAAAGATAACTTAGAGTTCTACAATTTTGTCTACAAAAGAAAGGCCTAGAAATTTCTAGAAACTTATAGAAAACTCAGAAACTTTCCTACTATCAAAATGTCCAATCGAAAAATCATCTCAAATGCAATTTAGAGTATTTGCACATACGGATTTGCCGTTTTCTCGCGGATTTGATTACTGTCACTCAGCAACGACCACAACCACACAGGTCCGAGATCCGATCAAAAATAGGTGGTCCATAGGGTTTGGTCGAGCGTACGCAAGCGAGCTGAAGACTGGTACGACCAGTCCAAACTCCTACGACCACGCCCAAACCCTAAACAGAAAGCCGCCAAACAAGCGACACGACCACGACCACGCATCAACACTAATACGATCAGAATATGCAAATACGACCACGACCAGCTCTAGATAAATAAACTAATTCAAATAGCTGGCAATCACGACTAAGTGCAGTTTTCAAAACATTTACTCTAATGCACATGAACTACATTTAGACTCACTAGCAATGCAAGACACTAGTGCAAGATGATATGAATGCATCTGAGCTTCCACACTAGATAGATTCAAGCTACTAATTTTTGACCTCTCTTAATAGTACGGTCAAACTAGTAAAAAGAATCCTATCAATCCGGTCTGACTCCAAACACCGAGACCGGTAAAACCCTAAGAAAACAATCCTTAATCTTGGATTTTACCTTAGGTGGAGTTTGACCTCGTGAAGCTCGATCGCTCGATGCTCGTCATCGCAAAGCTCGATCCCGCTAAGCTTGACCACACGAGGCTCGACTGCTTGACGCCTGTCTTCGCAAAGCTCATCCTCGCTAAGCTTGACCTTGCTCGGGATGTCTCATATCGTCTTCATCCTCCTCACGTCCTTGCTCACTTTTATCCTGCAATCAAACTGAGACTACAATACGTACACTCAATACACAATATTAGTCTCAAATATAGGTCGTCATTAATCACCACCAAAGAAACTACTCCACACAAGAGTTAGCTCGACAGTTTCTCTTTCTAGTGAAATGACGCAACCATATTTAACGAGTAGCAAATGAGTATGAGATAGAATACAATCATATAGATCATAGGTGATAAACACATACGCACATGATCTATACTACTCATGTCACGATATCAATCGAATCAAGATGATGAGCTCCCCCTCAACATATGTATCAATATCAAGTCCACAACTGGAGTCATCAATCTCAAGATTTAACATATTACATCTTAATCAATCAATCATCACAAGCTTGATGCAACCACCGAAGTCCTCCTCTACATAGCATCAATATCAAACCCACAATCAAGGAAACATCCAATTTAGGGTTTACCGATAATCAATTCAATTCACTTGTGCTAAATCAGGATTTATCTAAATTGTCATTTAATCATCAAATCTGACATTCTCCAGATTAACTCTAATCATCATGGATTTATCCAAAGCGTCATTAATCATCAAAACCTAGATAGTTAGATCTACCTAGATCCAACAATTGGGGCCCTTGTCCCCGGGCCAGAGACGGCGTCCCGGACGAAGGCTCCGGGGCCATTATCCCTGGGCAAAAGGAGGCACCCAGGACGAAGGTTCCAGGGGCTTTGTCCCCGGGCAAAAGGCGGCGCCCGGGACGGGAGTCATCGGGGCCTCGCCCCTTACCGGGATTTGATTGCTCGGAGATTTCCACCAACAACAGCCCCCCATGTCCTCCGGGGACGTTGCTTAAGTCCCTGGAGGGGATGGTTCACAATACTGGGAATATCTCCCCCGGAAGGGATTTTCGGCGCCTTGCCGACCCCTCGATTCTTGAGTTAGGCACTTATGGTGGCGCTGTCGATCATCGATTTTCGGCGCCTTGCCGACGCCTCGATTCTTGAGTTAGGCACTTATGGTGGCGCCGTCGATCATCGTGTCGGCACTAGTCTCAGTCGTCGTGCGCCGTCAGCCATAATGTCCTCGCATGGTTCAAACCGCTGATGCATCGTTTCCCGTGCGTGTCCCTTCGATTTGCGCGCGCTGTTTGAATTGGATGGTGCGGATTTATCAGGAGGGTCCACGTGGCGCCCATCGGGGCCGCGTTCGAGCTCTATAAATAGGGCTTCGAGGAGCCTGGAGAGGACACTTGAACTCTCGAGCCTCAAACACCACCTGCATCCTAAGCTCTCTCCTGGAAGCCTAGCCTCTGGAAACCTAAGCTCCCTGAATTTAGTTCCCTGATAACTTAGCCCACTAGAAACCCAAATGGGCCCAAAGGGTCATGCCAAGGCCGCCGATGTGCCTCTGGAGGAAGTCACCGCGGACTTCCTCTGGGCCTCCGAGTTCACCTCGGGGGACTTGGAGTCCCTCGTGGACCGGGGGGTCGTCGCTGATGGGGACGTCCAGATCCCCTCAAAAAAGGATGGCGCGCCCCGCCCATGGCCCGAAGAGGTTGTCATCTTCGAGGCTTTCCTCGAGGCTGCTCTCCGGCTCCTGGTGCACCCGTTGCTCCGGGAGTTCCTTCGGGAGTACGGGGTGGCGCTCAACCACTTGATGCTGAATGCCCTCGTCCGGATGGGGCTCTTCATCTGGCTGTTCGAGATAGCCACCGGATGGGAGTCGACGCTCCGACTGTTCCAGTACTTCTACGAGCCTGCAGCGAGGAGCTCGCATTTGGTGAGGGGAGGGCCGAAGTCTCTGTTCGGCTCCGTCATGATACAACTCCTACCGTCGCGGGTGTAGGAGTATCCGGTGGCGGCCTCCCGGGACCACTGGGGGATTGGGTCCAGAGGTGGTTTTACCTCCGGGTCCAGGACCCCGAGGTGACCTATTCTCCAGAGCCCCCCCTCCTACTGCCGGTCGTCGGCCCCCAAGCCCCCGGTATGGACCGATGAGGAGCTGAAGCACCTTAGCAAGGTGGTGGGCGCCCGGGGCGTCCGGTCCATGAGGGACGCCGTGGAGGAGCTGACGCTACTCAAGCTCTCCCCCTTCTCACATGGGAGGAGGGGGATCGGGATGTGCCCGGCACAGCGGCCCCCTCAAAAGTCGGTGCCCGACGTAAGTACCCGGTGACTTACTGCGATTCTTGTCAATTTCACTAACTCCTTGTATTTTTGTAGTCCGGCCATACCCAGCCGCCCGGGAGAAGGCGGAGAACCTCCTCAAGAGGTACTACGCCAATGGGCATGAGCATATCGTGCGCGTCATCGGGGAGGGTCCTCCCCAGAACTTGGTGGCCAAGGCCTTTGGGCTAAGGCTACCGGAGAGGACGCCTCTCCCAACCCCCGGCTCTCACAAGCGGGGGAAGGAGACCGCCAGGGGTTCTGAGCCGAAGCACGCCAAGGCGCAGAAGGCCCCTGGTCTGGCGATGACACCGGGCTCTACACCCGCGAAGGCCTGGAATGCAGCCCCCCAGCCGGGGCATGCGCAAGTGTCCCCTAGGCGAGAGGTGACGCCGCCCCCTCCGGAAGAGCACTCCGGGGGGCCGGCAGGGACGCAAGAGTTCATGCGCCTCCTTGAGGCCTCAGGCGAGGCAGGGGGAAGGGGGCAACTGGCGACGGGGGGGCGTCTGATTCGGTGAACTACTCCCCTCGCCGTCTCCGGTGATCGCACCTCCGGCGGCACCGGAACTACCGGAGCCAGGGCGCCCGGAGGTGCGTTTTGTGGAGGTTCCCCCCCGCATGTCGTATCGTGCCCCGAAACTGGGACTACGACTACTCCCGTGGAGACCTAGCTTGCTGTAGCTAGTCCCATATATGAATACCTTTGACTTCCCAGGATAAGTCGAGCACAGGAGTATATTCACATTGCAGTAGAAAAACTTACAAAATATTTAAGCAGTGTGGCTTGTTGGCCTTAATATTACATAAAGAGATTACAATACCTTCGCGGCATTCGAGGTTTAGTTAAAGCAAAATAAAAACTTCTACACAACTGATGATGGGTGTCCCCTCCATGGTAAGAAGTTGACGGCAGAACAACATATCAGGGATCTGGCGGATCTGGCTCTGCTTCATCTTGGTCCAAGAAGTTCTCCACGCCTTCTTCTTGATCATAGTACGCTCCATCTACTGGGTTGTAAGTTGCAAGGTTGAGTACTTACGTACTCAGCAAGTCATAGGTAAGAGTAGATACATATAGTAGTGTTGTTATGAACCTAGACTAGTCAAGAATTATGGATGTTTGTAAAATACTCTTTTCTTTCATATCTCATCTCATGGCAGCACTTTTCATAATATAGCAGCACTTTTCATAATATAGCATCACTATTCATGTTCACTAAATTATAGCACTACCAAAACACGTCGACACACGACAGCCCACGGCAATACCCCTTATCATGACAACACATGTCATTTGGGTAATCTTGACTTATCAAATTTTATTTAGAAAACATACTTGTGCCACACCCCGTGGATTTAATCCACCGCAGCAGACTCCTATAAACCCGGGAGCTCAGAGTATTCGAATACGTTTTTAACCCTGCAGAGAGGTACCAATTTACCCACAAGATATTCCACTTTCATGCCCATCCTATCAATATGCTTAGACCCTTCCTCACAACCATGTGTGAGTGGCAAGGTGGAGATAACAAGAACTTTTGTTATGTTTCACACACAATTCACCCCTAACCCTGTGGATCTCTCGCGAACAACAGTTGTGGCGGGTATTACCCCCACCCCTAAGTCTCTTCCCATTACTGGGTCAACGTGCATGATTACATTCAGTGATACGTGGAGGAGCCGCACTCCGTGAAATTAGTGTATTGTTTTCCATCTCATGCAGGGGTTTCATGTGCGATCTGCATAAGTACTTGTTCAGGCCTGTCCCATACCAGGCTTGCGGTTAGCACGTGTTTCATGCCACTCGACGCATGTCGTGGTATTAAGAATACCCCGGCAGGTTTTGAAGACGATCCTAGCGGAAATCGCGCAGCGCGGGTTGACCGGGTGACCGGTCCTCCCCCGCCGGGCAAACACAAGAATTGACACGCGGATTTATACAGGTTCGGGTCCCGGTGGGGCCCTAGTCCTGTCGACGCGCTCCCGACCGGAGTCGGCTGGGGAGGCTCTCTCCGGGGGAGAGGCTTCCGGAGCACGTCTGTGAGATTAGCTATTCCAAATAATAATGAACTGATCTTTACAACAGAGGGGTACAAGGGCTATTTATAGCCCCCAAAAAGAAGCGAAAAGCCTAAACTACCCCGGAAGCCACCGTCGGATCGAAGGGTAGGACCGTCCTTCTCCCGGTCAAACGTCTTGGATGCTTGACAGGTGGTCGCTGATTCCCGAGGCGTCCCTCGCGTGACCTGCACGTGATAAACAAACAGGGATTTTACCTTTTAGGAGGGCGATGACGTCCGGGACCTCTTCCGGAGAGCAGGGTCCCGGGAGCCTAAAAGGCGGCGCCCGGGGCAGGCACCGGAGGCCCCTGTCCCCGGGCACATGGCGGCGCCCGGGACATGCCCGGGGGGGCCCGGTCCCGGGGGCCTAAAAGGCGGCGCCCGGGGCAGGCACCGGAGGCCACTGTCCCCGGGCACATGGCGGCGCCCGGGACATGCCCGGGGGGCGCGGTCCCGGGAGCCTAAAAAGCGGCGCCCGGGACATGCCCGGGGGGCGCGGTCCCGGGAGCCTAAAAGGCGGCGCCCGGGGCAGGCACCGGAGGCCACTGTCCCGGGGCACATGGCGGCGCCCGGGACATGCCCGGGGGGCGCGGTCCCGGGAGCCTAAAAGGCGGCGCCCGGGGCAGGCACCGGAGGCCACTGTCCCCGGGCACGTGGCGGCGCCCGGGACATGCCCGGCGGGCGCGGTCCCGGGAGCCTAAAAGGCGGCGCCCGGGGCAGGCACCGGAGGCCACTGTCCCCGGGAACATGGCGGCGCCCGGGACATGCCCGGGGGGGGCCCGGTCCCGGGGGCCTAAAAGGCGGCGCCCGGGGCAGGCACCGGAGGCCACTGTCCCCGGGCACATGGCGGCGCCCGGGACATGCCCGGGGGGCGCGGTCCCGGGAGCCTAAAAGGCGGCGCCCGGGGCAGGCACCGGAGGCCACTGTCCCGGGGCACATGGCGGCGCCCGGGACACGCCCGGGGGGCCCGGTCCCGGGGGCCAAATGGCGGCGCCCGGGACATGCTCCGGCGGCACGGTCCCGGGAGCCTAAAAGGCGGCGCCCGGGGCAGGCACCGGAGGCCACTGTCCCCGGGCAATCATGAACTTACCTGGACTTGACCGCGTGGAGATTTCCCCCAACAACGCACAACATAAGGTTCTAGTCCTTATATGCTAGTGACCAGACCATCCACAATCAAGCACCTGAGCAAAGCGCTTGAGGAAGCTACGGATGGCCTCCCCCATCCTCTGCCGGACGGTGTAGAGCTGCGATGAGTCCAGGGGACGCACGTAGTTCCCTTGGAAGTTCGTGCAGAATTCACGCTTAAGTTGCGCGAAAGACTTGATGGAGTCGGCCTTTAGGTTGTAGAACCACGAGTGGGCTATCCCGGTAAGGTAGAGGGGGGATACGTTGCACTACACCGTCTCATCCCCCCCAGCCGCTGAAATGGCCGTGGAGTACACCTGCACAAACTCGTAAGGACTGGCCTCACCATTGTAGTGCTCGATGTGTGGCGGGTGGTAAGGTCGCGGCCATCAGATGCACCGGAGTCGGCGACACAGTGGTTGGTTGGCCCCTTCCAACTCCCGGGGAGAGTCTCGGTCGCTGTCCCCTTTGACCGGGGAAGCATGTTCGTTGTCAGTGTCGGGGAGGGGTCCAACAGGCCCGCCGGTGCGGCCATAGCGTCTCTTCTCCTCCGGGTCAGTTGAATTAACCTCCTGGACGTCTGGGCACCCCCTGGAAGCGGTGGTTGCTTCCTCGGCGGGTCTCTTCCCTCGGTTGGGACGGGAGTGTGGCTCACCTTGTCTGCGAGCCAGCGGGGGCTCCGTCCGGTAGCGTGAGGGAGCTCCTCCGGACTTGGTGGTATGCATTTGCTCAACCTCCTCCCAGGTGAAGCGGACCTGATCCGCCGGGGGAGCCTTTGGGGGCGGCCCCGGGGGAGGAGGGAGCTCATGTGTGGCGGTTACCGGCTCGGAGGGTGCCATCGGGATGCGGGCAGAATCCGCCGCCGGGCAAACCCCCGGAGCGACGTGAAAGTTTACAAAAAACATGAAGGATAATGTCCTCCGAAAATCTTTGTAGAACTTTCACGTTCTTATGTTCACCCTAATTCCCAAATTCGAAACAAAGAACTACTTTTCGTTTCGAATTTGGTGCGGAGAACGCATAATGGTTTTACAAGAGAAAACATCCATTATGGGAAATAAATAAAGTATTCAGTGGAACGTTGCCTTGGGCCTATAAAAGGAGCAAGTAGCTTCCTGAGGAAGCCATATGCAACCAGCATCCCGCCTTAGAACTTCCGCCGCACAAAACCCCCATCCTTCATCTTCCATCGCCCCTAAAGCCGCCAGCTTTTTCTTACAATCTCTTGCAAAAATGACGTATTGGAGCCGATCAGTTCACCACACGGAGGAGAGTCCGATAGCACTGGAAAAGGAAGAGATCCTCCCTCCGCGGTTGCTAATCAACTAGCGACCCACGGGGAAAGATCAAGAAACCCCAATCATCCAAGAGGGCGAGTTGGTGGTTTTCAAGGAATACCTGCGATGTGGGTTTTGATTCCCCGAGAGCAGGTTCTTGAAGGGGATCTTGGAGCATTACGGGTTGGAATTGGTGAATCTCCACCCGAATGCTGTCCTGATCTTGGCGATTTTCCAGCACTTGCTTGAAGCTTTCGTCGAAGTGTTCCCAAGCGTGGAACTCTTCCGGCGCTTCTACTATTCGGCGTGGTCAAAAAGCACCAACGCCGCTGGATGCATCTACTTCCGGATAAGGGAGAAGAAAGAGTACCCTTCCCACTCCTGCGAGATTCCGTGCATGGGTGGTACCAGAAGTGGTTTTACTGCACCCCTCCGTCCGAGAGGGGGTTATGGTTCGAGAACTCTCGACCAAAGAAGTCCAGTGAGTTGGACTCTCTTCCTGCTCTAAGCGCAGAGCAGAAGAAACAGGCCCAAGTAATTCTTCACTTAGTCCAGAAGGGACTAACTGCTCGCGATATCATCCGCAACTTTGTGAAGAATCAGGTGAGCCCCCTGCGTGAAAGGGCTCATCCGGCTTGGGAGATACATCCATGGCGGATAGCACCTTGGACTATAATAAAGGTATGTCTTCTAGTCAACAAAAACATAAATTTCTTCCAAAAAATTGCATATGTTAACTTGTTTGTTTGCCATGTAGCTCTGAGTACGTCCGAAATCAAAAAACGGATGAACTACCTCCTCAAGGCATACAGTGCCGATGTGGAGGGAGCTAAAGGGTCACTTCGCCCACAGAGCCTGATCAATGCTGGCGACGACCTTAGACAGGAGCGCCGAAAGGTACAGACTTTCCTGCCAAAGTCCATTCATAGATCATCCACTGATCTGGCATTAACAAGAACAACTCGAATGACACAGCTCCTGGGAAAGTTTGGTGAGGCAACACGCCCAGCCGAAGATGTCGGCTTCCTGGGAAAGCTGGCTCCGAAGAGAATGAAGAAGATCTCTTCGAAGCCTGGAACAAGGGAAAACGTTCCCAAGAAGTCTAAGGGACTTCTAGGAGTGGCTTCCTCTTCAAGGGCTCCCTCTACCGCAAAGAAAACCGCGGTAAGATACTCAATGCCCTCTCTTCCCTTAGGCATAAACCAGAATCACTTCTTCGTCGTACAGGGCGAAAGGAGCGAAGAGGAAGAAGATGACGTCCCTCTCATCCGCCATAAGAGGAAGATGATTACCCCCCTGTTCAGCGAAATTTTGTCTTCGCCCGCGAGACCGGAAACGACCACAACGGGCCCCGCGACCATCGATAACCCTGTGGTTGCGGGTGAAGTGCCAGTACCTGAAGCTCAAGAAGCTTCAGGGCTTGCTACACCTCTCCCCCTAACAGAAGGGGTGACTGTGGTAAGATCCTTCACAGCTTTGATGGTTGTTATCCGTTTGTGAACGTCAACTAAGTAGTGTTCATGCAAGAGGAAGAAAACATTCCCTCCATCCGCCACGAGATGGTTGCGGCCAGCCCTGGGACGGCGAGCATTCCGCTCACAACGCTTGGAGCGGAGATGATAGAACAGGACACCGCGACTGCCAGCAACCCTGCTGTCGCAGATGCAATCTTGACGCCTATGGTCCAGGAGACACCTGGTCCAGCGGCTGTATCCTTACCAACCGAAGAGGTCACCCAGGTAAGGATCATCCTAGCCTCAATCTTTATCATTCCTCATGCACATGTTCACGATTTTATGCACACAGGGAGAAAAGGACAGAGTCCTCTTTATGAAGAGGAAGACCAGGACAAATGACGACTGTCCCCTTTTCCTTGGGGAACCTTCTTCAAAATCCCAAAAATTAGAGGGAATCCGAGTAAGGCAAGAAATCTCCCTTGTATGGACAAGGTTAGATCTCAATGGTTACTTATAGAAATCTCAACTGATAACGTTTTCTATTGTTTAGGCACAGAAGTCCAGTGCCTAGCCCTTCGGCGGCCTCGGCCAGTGTTGGGGCTTCCCCTGCAACCGAGGTCTCTGGGGAGCAAAGCTCAATCCCTTCGGTCCGAGAAGTCGTTCGGGCCACGGTGGATAGGATCTCTGCAGAAGTCCAATCAGATATATTGGAATCTACAGCCCTAGCCAAGAATAAAGGCCAGCAGGGAGGAACATCCGCTGTCCCTGTTGGGGATAAGGTGAACCCTGCGGTTCAACCTTCGGTTGCACCAAGAAAACTCTCATTCCAATAGTATGCCGAGGTACGTCGATCACCCCTTATAGATTTTGTGCTTGCATAAGAGTATTTGTGTTTTGAAATTGATCTCCTTCCTTGTCATAGGAAATAACCTGCATGGCGACCATGTCGATGGCTATGATGGATAGCATCGAGGCTACAGAAGAGGAAAAAGGTCACCTACAGTGGTAAGGGAAATATTTCTTTACTCATTCAAATGCAAATCCTTATCTTGATAATTATCCCTCCTGTAACAGAGAAAATGCTTATCTAATGAAGAGCCTCGCTGATCGGGAAAACCAGGAGTTCCGGGCAGCCACCCACATCTCATTCCTGGAGAGCAAACTCCAGAAATTGCGGTCACAGCTCTCCGGTAAGCATGCTTCTGACTAGAGTAAATTAACTTCATCCTATGAAGTATTTGTAATGGCCTCTTGTCGCAGCGCGAGACGACCAAATAAGTCGGCTCGATCAAGAGAAAACAACCCTCCAGGCGACCCTTGACTCTGTTCGCAGAGAGAATAAGGATTTGAGCACATCACTTTCATCCTGCAGCAACGCTCAAGGAAACATCTTCGAGATACTGAAGATGGTGGCCGGTCTGCTAAGGGCTGATGTGGTCGAAACCGCGGTGGACAACCTCAGCCTTAGTGACTAGACCACGCTGGTCGCGACCCAAGCGGAGTCACTTCTCAAGTATCTTTCTGAAGATACTAGGCGGCAAAAAGAGGCAATCAAATAAAGAGTTCGATCAACTGCCTTCGCCATCCTCTGCCGACTTCGTCTTCACCATGGCCCAGATCTGGATCTGAACGTAGCGACGGAAGAGGCAGAGGTCGAGAGTGAAGACCAGCTTGAGTCTATCATGGAGGAGGTTAGACCTCTTGTCGAGAAACTCTTGAACGATCTCGGCATAATGTAAATTATTATACCTGTACAAATACAATTTATACAATGCAAATGCATGCATTTTTTGTTTAAAAAGCACAAAAACACTATTTTGTTTCATGTTGCGACCATATTCCCCTTGCCCCCGCCTGTGATCATATATACTGAAGACGTAGTATTATGATCACAAGAGAAATAAATGTGTAGCGATGACAAGGGATACCCGACCAGGCTAACAATCATACTAAACACAATACCCAGCCTTATTGCAAACCAGCAGCCACTCTGATGACCAAGGACATGCCAGCAAGCCCCATGTGCATTGAGAAATGGCTTAATGAGGGATGTCTTGGTTGGAAGTGATCATGAGATCGGGCAGCGAATCCGATCGGGATATTGTAACAATATAACCATCAGCGACCAGCCCCCGAGCCAGACTCATTACATATAAGGGCAAAAAGAGGAATAATCCGCACACGAAACTTAAAAACACCTGTTTTGTTAAATCATGCTAATTGAACAGGAAAAAAGGAGTTGGGCACTTACACATAAAACTTGTGTAGTTGATCGATATTCCAAGTATTAGATAAGATCCGACCATCCTCCATCGCTAATCGAGCAGATCCTGGTCGCGGCACCAAAACAACAGTGTAGGGGCCTTCCCATTTAGGGGAGAACTTGTTGCGACTAGATTGGTCTTGTATTTTACGTAAAACCAGATCGCCCACATGAAGACTGCGTGGTCGCACCCTTTTGTTATGGTACATGCGCAAAGCTTGCAAGTATACCGCGGACTTGATCAAAGCTCGATCGCGTTTTTCTTCTAGGAGGATGAGATCTTGTAATCATTGTTCGCTCTGATCAACTTGTTCAAATTGATCTGTCCGAACAGAACCAATACTAATTTCCATAGGTAACACGGCCTCAGCCCCATATACCAGATGGAAAGGCGTCTCACCAGTGGCTCGACTAGAGGTAGTTCGTAGTGCCCATAGAACGGTGTAGAACTCGTCTGCCCAAGCCCCCGAGCGTGTCTTAAGGCGATCGAAAACACATTTTTTGGTGCCTTGGCAATATTTGCCCGTTGGCACGTTCAACGGCACCATTGCTCTGCGGATGAGCTATAGAAGCAAAGCACACCTTGGTTCCAACCTGATCGTAGTAATCTAGAACAAGACCACTAACGAACTGAGAACTGTTATCAGTGATAAGACGATTGGAACACCGAATCGAGCAAAAATGTTCTTATGGAAGAACTTTTGTGCTGCAACAGCGGTAATATTGCGTATCGGTTCGGCTTCAATACACTTTGTAAACGTATCAATGGCTACGAACAGGAACTTGTATCCATTGGCCGCTTGTGGCATAGGACCGACAATATCCATCTCCCAGACCGCGAAGGGCCATGCGAGGGGAATGGTTTGTAAGGCATAGGCAGGTTGATGCACCTGTCTCGCATGAAACTGACACTGAGGACACGTTTTCACCATATTCTTGGCATCATCAAGTGCCGAAGGCCAATAAAATCCTTATCGGAAAGCTTTGCTGACCAGTGTGCGATATGACGCGTGCGCACCGCATACACCATCATGAATTTCTCTCAAGAGGGATTTACCTTTTTCCTGAGATACACAGCGCATAAATACTCCTTTTATGAGCTTGTATAGACGCGCCTTTCGAACTAACCGATCGCTTTCGGTTTCGGTTTCATCCTCGGGCAAGGTCCCAT
Organism: Pharus latifolius; assembly: GCA_019359835.1. Lineage (NCBI taxonomy): Eukaryota > Viridiplantae > Streptophyta > Magnoliopsida > Poales > Poaceae > Pharus > Pharus latifolius. The sequence continues at coordinate 54,533,658 of CM033324.1, read as the reverse complement.
GTTCGAGATAGACCCTCAATGGATGAGTCCAATCTCGTTCCTGTCAGAAGAGTCAATATGGAAAAAGGGAATAAGGACTGCATCAAGATTTCCCTTATCAATTTTCAAACCTATCAGAATCTCGAGGACGAGATTGTTTTTAAGGAGGTTAGATTTGTAACACCCCGATTTTTCCCAAATCTTGGCTTACCTCGTCTCTCCCTATATCAGAGTGAGGATCAGAAAGGCAGTAGAATTTCGGGAAGATGAGCAAGGTGCAATTTAGCAAGATAAAAAGATGTGTGTTCCAGAGGTTAAGGAGATCAAGACACTAACTTCGAAAGAAGCTCATAACACTCCATACTATATTCACCCCGGAAGTACTCGGATGCGTTAGGACTCGAAGAATCAATTTTGGTGAAGTCACATGGACAGAGATTGCCGAGTAAGCGGTAAAGTGTGACACATGTCAAGAGGATGAAGACTGAGCATCGAAGACTAGCAGGATTGTTACAGCCACTAACCATACTGGAATGGAAATGAGAAGAAGTTGGAATAAACTTTATCACAGGACTTCCGAAGACTAAGAATGGATATAACTCCGTGTGGATGATCGTCGACAGACTGGCGAAAGTAGCGCACCTCGTACTAGCGCAGATGACTTAGGATGGCGCCAAGTCAGCAGGAATTTACATGACTAGGACTGTGACTCTACATGGTATACCCAAGAGGATTGTATCAGATCGTGGAGCACAACCCACTTCAAGATTTTGGAAAAGTTTGCATGAAGCCCCAAAAATAAGGTTGAACTTCAGCACAGCTTCGAACTTCAGCACAACTTACCACCCTCAGACTAGAGAATGGACAGAACTAGTGAATCAAATACCGGAGGATAAGTTGCAAACATGTGTGCTCAAATATGGAATTTCATAAGAGTTATACTGCCATACACAGAATTCACCCACAGCAGTAGCTACCATACAATTTGCAGATGTTCCCACTTGAAGCTTTATACAGCTGCAAGTGCAGAGTGCCTTTATATTAGTCAAAAATTGGAGAAAGGCAACTAATCAGCTCAAAAATAGCTCAAGATGTAGAAGCTCGTGTACGGATCATTAAAAAGAGGCCAAAGACTGCAAAGTCCAGACAAGAAGAGTTATGCTGATAACCGACAGAGCAGATATCTCCTAAGGAAGTAGAAGTTCAATCAGACTCATCTTACCAAGAATGTCCCATCAAGATACTGGAAGTCAGTGAGAGAAGATGGAAATCAAGGACCATTCGACTCTGCAGAATTCAATGGAACAACCACTCAGAAGAAGAGTCAATATGGAAAAAGGGAATAAGGACTGCATCAAGATTTCCCTTATCAATTTTCAAACCTATCAGAATCTCGAGGACGAGATTGTTTTTAAGGAGGTTAGATTTGTAACACCCCGATTTTTCCCAAATCTTGGCGTACCTCGTCTCTCCCTATATCAGAATGAGATCCCAATTATGTCAGTATCTTACCCCAAAAAGTTGGCAATCAAACTCTTGTCATTCAGACCTTTTCACAAATCAGCCCAAATGTATTACAAATCAGCCCTTTTCAGAATTGTCAGAAGCTCAAAAAGGCTAAAAGTCTCAGACCATCTCCAAACTTTGATCTGATACAGTAAACACCTTCCTTTCACTATTCTGAACATTTTTCCCTTCTGGAAGAATTTCCAAATCTTACCCTAAACCCGAGTTTCGAGCCTCGCCGTTTTCAAAACCCTAATTACCCTGTTTTACCCTAATTACTCTATTTTCGGATTTTTGTCGAAACCCTCAAATATTGTTCAAATTCACCAAATTTCCTGCCAGATGAGTCCCAGCATTTTATTGTCACTCAGCTGCGAAATCAAAGTTCAATTTGGACCCCCAAATTTCCAGAATTGCAATCAGGTCCAAACTCCAAAGAAAGATCATCGCAAATCAGTCCAAAATATTTGCATCCAGGTCCCTGCTGCTTTCAACTGGAGCATGTCCACGACCAGAGAACCTCCTGTGCGCGACCTCGACCAGCTGCCGTGCTCACTCCGCCGTGGCAGTCGCCTGTGCCCTTGCCGCCATGTGTGCCCTCGCCGTTCGCCACCGTGGAAGCCACCTCAACCGCGCAATTGCTGCAAGTTTTCCCCGCGCACAGCACGCGCGCTAGCTGCAGCGGCGCAGCACCACAGAGAACACTCGACACGTCGCAGCCATGCTCGAGCTAGGTGTCTCCTCGCCGTTGCCTTCGCCGCCTGCACCTGCACCGTCCAGCTGCAAAGCTGCAACGCCGTGCCGTCAGTCGCCTCGCCATCACCACCCCGTCCCGTCGCTTCAAAGTCACCTCGCAGCAGCAACACTCCAAATTGTCGGCCCTTTTGCCTCGCCCGTGCCTATATAAAGCCTTCTGTAGCCGTTGCATCTTCACCCAGCGCCAGAAACCACCTAAGCTCGCAGCTCCGCCGTGAAATCTTCTTCCCCGGCGAGCCATTTCCGGAGCTCTCGGTGCCAGCCTCACCCGTTGCTCCCCTCAGCAATCCAAGCCTCCCAGTAAGTTTCCCATCCCCTCTTGAGTGTATCTAAGCTTGGAATCGAGTTCTCTTGCCTTCTGTCGCCGGTGATCGCCGGTTTCCCCAAAAACCTCCAGTGAGCAATTAAACTCTAACCAAGCCCTTTTAGCTCTCGAGCCAGTGATCAAATAGGATCAGTAAACCTAGCTTAACACATCTAAGCAATCAAAGTTGAAGAATTTGCTCAAATCTGGAAAACCCCAAATTTGTGTCTTCTTCCCCTGTGCAGTTCGCCAGATTTTAATTCCGGCCGATCTGGCCCCGTCCACCTTGCCCTTTTGATAGTTCCCAATCTCCTGAGAAACTTTGCCTTCTAGCTCGACCTTTGAATCGGCCCAGATTTGGAGATATGGCCTTGCCAAAATTCTGCCCAGAACTGTGTCTGTGCCGTGTCGCCACCGTAGTTCATCACCAGATTTGGCCGCCCTCTGGCCACTTTCAACCCTTGATCCTGTTGAATGATTTGTTCCTGTTATCAATCCCTACCTCCCAGACAAAGTTGTGCATCAATTGGAGCCCTGGAACAAAAGTTAAGCTTTGCCCTAGTTTCTGGCAATGTCTGCACTATGTCAGTGCATGTCAACCACTGGCATTAGCCTTGTTTGACCCCTTCTGGTTGAGCAATGGAAGTGTCACTTTGTCCCCTAGATTCCTGGAGTTGTGTTCTACATCTTTCCCTTCTGTCACTTCTCCAGAAAACCATCCTAATACCAGTTTGAAGCTATGCCAAAGCCGTGAACTGAATGTCGACCCTTCGACGTTCAATCCTTTTTAGCCGTTTCTTCGACCAGAGCCCTTGTGACCTTGCCCTAACCTTTTCCCCTGCATGCATGACTTATTTACTTAATAATTTCTATGGAAACTATTTTCTGTATGCTTATATGGTATGTTTGTGTGTTGTTTGATTGCCGTAGAGTCAGAAGCTGAAGGGGCAGAGGAAGTCTTTGAAGATCCGTCTGAGTATTTAGACCCAGCATTGTAAGGCAAGCCTCATTCCTTTGATCATGTCTCACCCAATATTTTCATATGAAGTATATTCACTGTTTCTTACTATGCATGCTTATTTGAGATACAAGTTATGTTTGAATGACATGAGTAGATATTACCTAATGGATCATGAAACCCCTTTTGTTATTGAACCTTCATATATATGCTTTTGTCACCCTAGGACTCATATACTGAATATCCACATTAAACTTGAAATGGTCAAATGTATGAGAAGTTACATGAAAACTGTTTTGTCAAGAAAACTGATAAAAAGGATTAGTAGTGAAGATTGGATTGTATGGAGAGGGTGCGGTGCGCACCAGGGAATGTGAATGCTCCTCACTATTGGTTCATAAGGACAAGAACCTTGTGCTGTGTCTCTATGCGAATTGTAAACATACCAACCACTTGCCTGGTATGGGACAGGCACAACTTAGTAGCTTTTTGGTATTAGCAGTTCCCTGCATGGTTTGTCGATCTGGTTTCTCGCGTGGAAACTGGTGGGCCACAGTTCGGCCATGAGTGATGTGAGTTCAGAAAAATAATGAGACGAAAAGGTGGAAAGAAGGAAGGCGCCCTAGACCTGATTAAGCCGTGAGCGGTTGTAATCTTAAACGGTCACATGTCTTGCGTGGACACAGACCAAGGCTATGTGTCCTTCGGGAACATAGACCAGAGGCTAGGAAGTAAGGCAGTGGGGAAGACCCACAACGGTACTTGAGACTTAATTGTCTATTTACCGGGCGGGGATACTGTTAATGCTGAACTGCAAAAGCGTTGTGTGATCTCGGCCTTGTCACATGTGTATAAGTCACATGGAGTTGGCCCGACTTGAAAGCTGAGTGAACTAGTGGATTTAAAAAGAGGTACACCTTTGCAAAGTGTAAAAGAAGTATCAGATACTCTGTACTCCCAGGTTCAGGAGTCTTTTCGTAGTGGATGTTATCCATGGGTTATAGCACAAGTAATGATTTGGAATGTTTTCATAACATGAGTTAATAAAAGTGATGACTCATGGGAGACCATCACATAACGATTTCTAAAGTATAATTTAAGATTTCAAAGTATTGCTCTTAGAAACTAAAAGCTTTTCTTTATAATTTTAGAGTGAAAATCTACTCTATTCTTATATATATATATATAAAACCAAAATCCCTTTTCTTGATCACTCCTCATCTATATGCCCGCATTCTTGTAACGAGACTTGCTGAGCATTGTGTAAAAACATGCTCACCCTTGCCTTTGCAAACAATTCAGAAGAAAGGATTTGAGGATCCCGATCCCTTTGACTGTGAACACCAAGAAGAGGAAAGAGCCTTTCCAGACGATTTGAGCTTCTAGGAGGGTCATGAGCCAAGTTGAGTCCGATGTGGAGGAAGCCCTTCCAGAGCCGCTGCAGAAGGAAATGAAGACCTTTGTGGTTGCTTTTTGTGTTGTTTTTCTGTGTTCGGTACTTCGATACCGATTCTTGATTTTGAAAAACTCTCTACTTTTGTATCAACTTTAATTAGTGCCACCCTTGGCATTAGATATTGTAATAGTGGTCCTCGTGACCTTGTACTTGCTTTATCTACCAGCTTTATTATTTAAAGTGAATCCTGTTGTTGTGAGCTTGTGATGTACCTTTCTGTGCGCAATCTACCTGGGCGGTTGCCAAGGTGATCCTCAAATGGGGGTCTCACATCCTGCCGGAGCGGATGTGCGTGAGGACCCAATTTTGGATAATTGGTCTGCGAGAATGTTGTCCTTTCGCGGGATGTATTGGACTTCGAAATGAGTGAAGTGTTTTTCCAATCTCCTCACTTCCCCCAGGTAATGAGCCATTGTCTCATCGGAGGTGCTGTACTCCTTGTTTACCTAGTTTACGACCAGTTGTGCGTCTCCCCTCATCACTAATCGATGGACTCTGAGGAATTTTGCTGCCCGGAGCCCTGCAAGAAGACCTTCATACTCTGCTACGTTGTTGGTCGCAACAAAGTGTAGTTGAAAGACAAACTTCAGCTGTTCACCCTGAGGCATAACTAAGATCACTCCAGCCCCCGAGTGTTGAAAACTATGAGAGCCGTCAAAGTACATTGTCCAGTAATCAAGGCATTCCAATTCTTCGGACACCTACACAGGTGGCTCAGGATTAGTCCATTCGGCTACGAAGTTGGCCAGGACCTGAGACTTAACCGCAGTGCGGGGCGTGGATGTCGAATGCACCGAGTTTGACAGCCCATTTGGCGATCCGACCAGATTTCTCCGAATTGCGGACAATATCCCCCAATGGAAAAAATGAGGGTACTGTGATCTTATGTGCTTGGAAGTAATGTCATAGCTTACGGGAAGCCATCAGTAGTGCGTAAAGTATCTTCTGGACCTCAGGGTATTGCTCCTTAGGACCATGAAGCACTTCGCTTACATAGTAGACGGGTCTGTGTATACCTTCTCTATCCGCGATCAGGACAGCGCTGACCGCGTATGGCGTGGCCACCAAGTAGAGAAGTAATGGTTCTCCTTTGTCAAGAGACACCAAGATCAGCGGACTGGATAGATACTCTTTCACCTCCTGAAATGCCTTTTCGGCCTCATCGGACCATGTAAAGTTGTGATGTTTGCGCAGGGCGTTGAAGAAAGGTAGTCCCCTTTCGCCTAGTCGCCATATAAACTGGCTTAAGGCCGCCATGCGACCTGCTAGGCGCTGAACATCCTTGATGGTCAAGGGAGACCTCATCTGTTCGATAGCCCTGATTTTTTCAGAATTAACTTCGATTCCTCTGGAACAAACAAGGAAACCAAGAAGTTTTCCTAAAGAAACCTTGAAAGAACATTTCTCTGGGTTTAATTTTATTCCATATCGATTCAAATTACAGAAGGTTTCAGCGAGATCGTCTAACTGAGACAATCTTTTGGTGCTTTTTACAACCAAGTCATCTACGTAAGCTTCAAGCTTATGCCCCATCTAGGAAAGAAAGGTCTTTTACATCAAGCGCTGGTACGTGGAACCTGCGTTCTTGAGATCGAACGGCATTCTGATGTAGCAGTAGGTGCCGAACGGTGTGATGAAGGCAGTCTTCTCTTCATCTTCTTCTACCATGCTAATTTGATGATATCCTGAGTAAGCGTCCAAGAAGCTCATCAGTTCGCAAACCGCAGTAGAATCGACCAACTGATCGATGCGGGGAAGGGGAGAGTCATCCTTCGGACAGGCACTATTGAGGCTGGTGTAGTCGACGCACATGCGCCACTTACCATTTGACTTGCGGACCATGACCGGATTTGCAAGCCATTCCGGGTGATCGACCTCGCGAATAAACCCGGCCTTCTGGAGTTTATCCAACTCCTCTCGGATGGCTTCCTGCCCGTCAACAGCAAAATGCCTGAGCTTTTGCTTTATTGGTCGTTGTCCAGGTCAAATTGCTAACCTGTGCTCGATTACTTCCCTTGGGACCCCGGGCATGTCGGATGGCTTCGACGCAAACACATTTACGTTAGCCCGGAGGAAAGCAATGAGCTCGAGTTCCTATTTGTCATCCAGGCCTGATCCAACCCGGATTGTCTTGGATGGATCATCTGGGTACAATGAAACCAGTTTGAGTGTCTCGTCTGGTCGAGGAGCAGCCTTGATCGTGTCAGCGGAGACTGTGGCGACCTGAGCGTCCTGGAGGGGAAGTTGGTCCACCATCTCCAGGGATAGCCGATCACACGTCAATGCCACATTACGACTGCCTCGGACCGAAATAACACCTTTGGGGCCAGGCAACTTGCCGCACTAGTAAGCATAGTGCGTAGCCATCATGAACTTAGCAAAAGTTGACCTGCCAAAGATTGCGTTATAAGCCGAATCACAATCAATTACATCAAAAGTAATTAATTCCGTTCGGAAGTTATCTGGTTCTCCCAGCGTGACCAGGAGGACCACCTGTCCCAATGACATCATGGAGGGACCAGGAATTATCCCATAAAATAGATAGATTGATTTTCGAACGAGGAATTTGCATCTCGTCTAGCGCCTTGACCAATAGGATGTCCAAGGAGCTACCTCCGTCGATCAGGACCCTTTCGATTCTCGCATTGCTGATAATCGGGGTAATGACCAGAGGAAGCCTCAATGGTCGAGTGAGCCCCACAGGACAATCAGAGTGATCAAATGTCAAAGGTGTGTCCGACTAACAGGGGTACTGAGGTTCACCAAGGGAACTCTCCATTTGGTTAACCTCTCGATAAAAAGCTTTAAATTGCCTCTTAGAAACAAAAGAGGAGGAACCTCCGAAAATAACATTAACATGATTACGAGGTACCTGGTAAGACATCTCTTCGTCCCCATCGGCATCTCTTAGCCCGCATGCTTATTCCTTAGTTGGTAAGGTCGGCACAGGTCCAATCCCCTGGTAGAAGTCATCTAACTGCTTCAGCCAACTCCTACAATTTTTGAGGTCGCGGCCTGCAGAGTTGTGGAGCAGACCCCACTTCTTGCCTTACTGCGGGTTAGTCGACTTCCCTGGCTGGTCGGTACCGCGACCACCAGAAGAAATTTTATTTTTAAACGAATAGTTGTTACCTTTGGTCGATGGAGGCTTCTCTGTGACCGCGACCTCTCGGTACTGTCCAGATCGACTCCTTTTTTATTTCTTCGACCTGCCACTTGATGAAGGTTCTGGATTCTTGCTTGAATCTTCCCTTTTAACATCCTTGAGACCTGGCTGAGATGGTAGGTTGCCTTTATCAACCATCCGATTCCATTCGACAGCCTCGGCTGCGTCAGAATATGGATCAACCATATCAAAGAGATCGGCTACTGATCGAGGAGGATGGATGAGCAAATCTTCGGTGAATCTCTGATATCGGATGGCATGTTTAAATGCCCTGATAATGGAGCTATCAGATATGTTCGGGATAGTATTTCTCACCCCGACAAATCTCTTGACAAACTGACGAAGAGTTTGAGTCGAAGTTTGTCGTAATCGATGGAGGTCGTCCTCCTTACCCGGCTTCTGATAACAATTTTGGAAATTGCTGAGGATGGCATCACACAACATTTCCCAGTTATAGATTGAACCCTCGGGTTGGTTGAACAACCAGGTTCTTGTTGGTCCCTCGAGGACTGTTGGCAGGTAGTTGGCCATGACCCGGTCATCGCCACCTGCCACCTGGATGGCAGTGATGTAGATTTGGATGAACTTGGACGGGTTCTGAGTTCCATCAAACCTCTCTATGGCCCCTAGTTTAAACTTGTCTGGCCAAACGACCGCACGAAGGCCGGGCGAGAAAGCTTTACAACCAACATAGGGTCCGTGAATTGACCTGCGGCTCTCGATCTGATCACGGGCGACCTAACGCAATGGAGAAGTCACTCGTGGTCCCAGACGAGAATGGACAGGAATTCGTTCCCTCTCACGAGAATCTTGTGCCTATCTGGATTTGTCCTGTCGAGATGGGATGGGTGGCGGGTGACTCCGTCTACCAGAACCAGAGTTACAGTGTTCTCAGTTATGGGAGCGTGTCACTGACCGGGAAGAAGCTATCAGGGTTGCCTCCGATGCGACCTCGTCCAACCTTTCCGCCAGGATTCTGGTGAAGGCTGGTTTCTGTGCATCTGTGACCGTAGGAGAAAAATTACGCATGACCTCTGCGATAGATCGAAGCCGGCCATGCGTGCTTCTCCTAGGGGCACCAGGTGTTACCGTTTCTTCATCCGCCAGGAAACGCTCCGGGGGTAAGGACGGTGTCTGGTCGCGTCTGCGACCACGCGATCGCCGGGAAGAACTTGGAGCAGCATCGTAACGAGCCTGCGCATTTTGAAGAGCCTTTAGGGCTGTTCTGCGAAGTTTGTTGTCTAGTTGCTCACGATCTTGATCTTCCTTTTGCTTGCATTCCTGTTCTTCCCTAGCAGCCCGTTGATCAGGAGTTTCTTCCGTAAGGCAGCGAACTATCTAGGGAGCGAGGTCACCAATGGAGAAAACATCTTCGTTTGTTCCGAGTCAGACTCGAAATCAAAGAGACGATGGAGGTTATCAGGGTCAAACCTCCCCGGGCTGATTTCCTGGTCAACATCATTCTTCCCCTTAGTAGGGTTGTATGATGGACCGGATTCAACCTCTAATGCATTGAGAACCTCAGTAGGTTCTAATTCTGTGTTGGTCGCCTCCTGGTCAATAGACATGACCTGAGTGGTCGAATCGACCTCCGGGACATCTTCGTCTCCGGTTTCCTCCATCGGAGCAGGATCACTGGGAGAAGGCATCTGAATGTGGGCATAATCCTCGAGATCAAAGTCGTTCTTGGAATCATATGCTCCAGCCATGATTCAGCGAACTTCCGGATGAAAATTAGGACGCCATGAGAAAGGCCCCACGGTGGGCACCAACTATCGACTATTCGGACTCAGGGTCCTTAGTCGAACTTATGCAGAATTTTGTGAGTTGTGAGACCTTTTAGGGTGTCCCTCCGGGAAGGGATGATGAACCAAGGTTAACTGGAACACAGAGAGTTTTAGACAGGTTTGGGCCCCCGATGGTGGGAGTAATAGCCCTACGTCCTGTTAGGATTTCACTATGTGTAAGAAAATTACAAGGTTATGGAAAGAGTCTTCACAGGCGAAGATCCTTCGCGTGTGGTGATATAAAATACTATTAAAAAGGCCTATGAAAGCTAGTAGACTTAATCCAATGTCTTTTGTTGATCTTCCGATCTCTCTCTGTCTGATGCATTGGTTTACCTTTTTATACTGGTCGAAAGGGTGCCAAGGCATAACGGCTTCAAATAGTTGCTCGGGTGCAGTTTTGGTAACTGCCCTTAACCTCCACGCAGGCTTAACACGTGTAATTAAGGAATAACTGCACGTATTAACCTCCTGACGGTTGTCTCTATACGTGGAGGAATCTTCAGGATACTTGGGATATACCTGTTGTAAGGTCTAAGCAACCCTGCATTTCCTGGTTGAGGGTGTTCTGACCGCGCATTGCTTGCAATCATCTGACCGCGCACTATCTGCGGCCTTCTATCCGCGTATTCGCATACGGGCTTCTGACCGCACACTATCTGCGGTCTAATCGTGTAAAGGCTGCGACCATGTATCCGCGCTTCCAGGAGCTACTTGAGTTTATATCAACAGACACTCATCTAGTTCGAATCTATCTTGAACCAGACGTGCATTTATTTTAAACTAGCTCGGGTATCAATCCTCGTCACTCAGTGCTAAATTAGATGATCTGCATCATCAGATTGGATTATTTGCTCATGTTAGTGCTGCTCCTATATGTTGTATTTGCGGTATTCAAGGTCATTCGCCCAATGCTTGTCAGCATGGTCAAGCATCCACTACATATCATCCTGGATGGCCTACATACCCAAATACACCGTACAGGAACAGTCACCCTGCTGTCTCATCATCTTGTCTTAGCTATCCTTTTCAGGGTTTTAGGTATGGAGAGCAGCCCTCATATACATCATATCAGCAGTACTCACAGCAGCCTCCTGCATACGAGGATACATCTAAATACGAGGTGATGTTGGAGGCATATTCGATAAAGCTGAACGAACATCCACTACTACAGCAGTCCCCACAGTCGCCTCCCGAAGTTGAGGATACATCTAGACTTGAGGCACTGATGGAGGGCATGATTAAGCAGTCCTAGTGCCTCATGACCCAGCATTCAGAGGCCGTGGAATTATTGCGGGCTGAGATGCAGGGTGTGCAATCTTGCATAGATGAGTTCCAAGGATATCAAGATTCAGTCCACATCCTGCCATCTCAAGTACCTACATTTGAGGCCATCACACCTCCGTTGAGTGTCCTGGAGCCCACCCATGACATCTATCCTGGAGACCCTTACGGAGAGACTACAGTATTGAGCGACGAGCTTTGACTCGATCTTGTTCCTTCGACGTCGCATCAATCACCTCTTCCTCCTGCTAATCTGATCATATTTGCTGATGATGGCGAGCTTGTTTTAAAGACACCTCTGCGTCTGTTTGGACCGTTTTCTTTTGATGATCCATTGGAAGCCGTACCAGAGATGGAGAGTGTCAGTTTTGATCTTGCGGATTGCCTGGACAATTCCTTGAGCCACGAGATCGAGAGGGAGACATTCATATTTGCTAACGAGGAACTCTTTTCTGACGTAGGGGAGTCCTTTCATCCTGATCTATCACATATGACCCCCATGGAGGTCCTTCCTACCCCAGACTTCACACCATCCACTATTCAGGTAGACTTGAAACCCCTCTCGTATCATTTTTAGTTGTTTAGTTCTGACGAAGCTATTCATATCCCTTTGAGTTGTCATTCACCCTGTATCGACATATGCCATCCTCCTAATATGTATTATCGACTAGTCGATTGGAAAGGACCTTCGTCAGCTGACTTTTTGGGGGGCCTTGTCCCTATCATACACACATGCTTGTTCTTTCTTGATCTTATCTACAAGATGGCACGTGTGGCTTCTCAACCGCGAGCAGACTTGCTCCGAGTCGACATTCCCTGGGATCCTGGTGGATTCCCAGGCATGCTGCTTCTGACAGGAGGGTGGATGTAGAGCTTCTACTACATCCCATACTTGCCTCTCCTTCCCCATCCGAGCTTCAATGCTATATCCTTTGAGGGTTGAGCTTCCGACCTAAAAGAAGCGCTTCTCGGGAGGCAACCCGAGTGTTTTCTCTTTTTCCTTCTTTATGTTATTTATTTTCCTTTGTTTTGTAGGATTGTTTTTAGTTTCTTTTGTTCTTTTGTTTTTCCAGGCTACTGCTATGTCTTCATCCATACATGTGCGTGGGACTTTGATATGCCTCACCATGACGACATTGACTTCATCCATAACCGGTGAGTTGTCTCGGACCCCATGTGACTTATTTGTGCTTCCACCTCATTCATTTTATCACCTCTCGTATGCATCGTGGACTATGCATCATTTAAGCTTGGGGGTATGGGAGTCCCTTTGTCTTGCATTGTTTGCATTTTTGGGTCAAATTTTTTCAAAAATATGGATGAATTGATAGCATTTGTGATTCATTTGGCCATTCTTGTGCTTAAATTCTATATCTGTGCTATGTTGAGTTGTATGACTATTTGTGCTTATTTGAGCTTGTGATTATTTTATATCCAGCCTTGTGGGCTTTGTTGTGTGTTGACATGACCTACTTTGTGTTTGAACTGCTGTACCGCAAGGTAATTATAGAGAGCTCATGTCAAAATTTTCAAAAAATCTTAGACCTGTGCATTTTATCGTTGATATTTGGCTTCTAAGAGCCCTTTGCATGTCATGTTGAGTTATATTCATGCATCAGTGGCTCGACGATCTATTGTAGGTTGAATTGTGATTAACCATCTTATAATGGTATTAAAATTGCTTGCACTTAGTTTCATTGTGGATATCGTGGAAATTTGAATGTTTATTGATATCTATATTGCCGCATTCTATCATGTATATTGAAATATCAATTGTTGAGCCTAATCTCTACACAAATGCTTAGAACACGAGTCTCCTAAACAATCATTTAACCTATGTAAACAAAATTTGAAAAATTTTGCTAATAAGGTCGCAATTGCTTGTTCTCTACCTTGTAGGCACTGCCAATCTTTCTTTTCTTTTGAATAAAAACTCTTCTGCTTCATTGCTCCTCTGAGCCTTCGGTATGAAAGCATGGTTTGCACATTTTCAAATCTAATAAGTGCATAAGCCTTCTTGCTACCTCTTTTGATTCATGAGTATGTTTTTAAAACACTCTAGGGGACTAGCGAACCTAAAGCGAAGTACGAAGAGATCCACCCTAATAAGTCGAAGTGTAGAGATTTGCATGAGCACCAAATTTTGTTTTTGAAATAAAAAGAGCTCAAAAATTCACAAGGTTGAAATGGATTATTTGATGTTTATGGAGACCGTAGTTCTCTCATGCTTGTGCATTGTTTATGCTGACTTTGAAATTCTGTATACATGCATGGATGTAGGTGGTATGAGTAGAACTAAAGATTCTTATTTCCTCCGTACCCAGAACTAAGCTAGTTACCTGCAATTTCTGTGCAATTATTAGATGGTTGAGCCCTTGATACATATCTTAGTTTGCCGAGCTTACTATCTGCTGCATTCAACTCTTTCACACCATTTGTATGCTTGCTTGCCAGCTTGGATTTAATTTCTTATCTCATTGCTTGAGGACAAGCAAAGATTTAAGCTTGGGGTGTTGATAATTGTCATTTCTGTGCATGCTTTCTATATGTTTAACCACCCAATCATGCACATTTAGTCATACAAAGTGGCATTTGCGTTAATCATATACATTTTTTCGCCAAATCGACCATATTATTAATTTTGTGATTTTATTGCAGGTCGACATTTTTTTCGCCAAATCGACCGTATTATTCATTTTGTGATTTGATTGCAGGTCGACGTGATTTGGGTGGATTTAGGCTGATGGAGCACTTCTCTTTGAATTTGCCTGACCCTTGGTCAATTCCTGATAGAAGCATGTGTTTCTACGAACGCGTAGGAACTGACAGTGCTGAAATCGAAGTCTTCGGGGGCCCGGAATCTCTATTCCTTTCAGTTAAGGACCTTCCTGTAAATTTTTTAAACCTCAAGCACCCTTTTGAAAAACAGCCTACACTCAGAAATCTAAACCATAACTTGGGAAGGACCTTTTTGTGATTTCTAAAACCCCAAGGGCCTTTTTGCAAATCACCTTTCTTCTCTAAACACAGCCGTCAGCCATTGTTTCTCTTGGAGCTTGATTTTTCTTTTTTTTTTCTTCTCCTTCTCTTCTTCCCCTCACCATTTCCACACCTCCGTCCAATCTCACCACCGGCGACCAGGCCGTACGCCGCGGTGCAACTCCCTTTTCTTCCTCCTCCCATTCTTCTTCTTCTCTATTTATCCACTTCCCCTTTTCCAGCTTTCGCCACTGCTCTTCTTCTTCTCTGGTGTCGTTCGCCGCCGTAGTGATAGCGGTGATGACAGCTGCCGTCTCCTCCTCTCCTCCTCAGCACCAGTTTCTTCTTCTACCTCACCCCAAACTTAGATCCACACCTCCTACCACTCCCGGCCCTAGCCGGTTCTTTCTTGGTCTTTTCCTCTGCCGTTCCCCTTTTCCTCAACCACGCTGCCACACCAGCGCTCGCTGCCACCTTCGCATCCCACGCGCGCCATCACAGCATCGCCTCCTACACCACCGCATAGGCACCACGCCATCAGATCTCGCCGGATCCACCCGATCCCGCACGATCCACCGTCTCCCTCGACGAGCTCGCCACTCCACCGCGCCCCCAATCTCACACTCGCTGATCTCGTTTCAACCGGCGCCGTCCTCTTCCTTCCTTCTCTCCACTTCTCTGCCTCTCCTCCTGATCTTCTCTCTGTTTCCTCGCGCCACACCGCCGGAGCCACCTCCACGTCTCCAGCGCCACCTATCGCACCTCCGCCGCCAGATTCGCCTCCTGCTGCCGAAGCCGTCCCCGATCTTGCTCCGCGCGCACGTCACCGCCGGATCCGCCACTCTCCCGTGCTTCTCGCGCTGCGCCGTCTCCGCCCAGTTGCACCACTCTCCCACGCCTGCACTCGCGAACGTCGTCACTTCCTCTCCAGCGCCCGCCGCCGCCTGGATCTGCACCACCGATCCTCATCCCGTGTGCGCCCACGCCACCTCGCGCCACCGTCGCCAGATCCGCTAGATTTGGCCAATCCGACACCTCCCACACGGACTACGCCGCCACCTCTCCCGATTCGTGCCTCGGCAGCTAACTCCGGTGTCATCTCCACTAGCCACCACTCCTTTTCTCCCTTCTCTCCCTTCTCTCTCTCTTTCCGACCACGTCCAATTCGTGTCGACCATGTCCCGTGGGCCGGCGATGGGAATGTCTTCTCCAACCCCGGTGCCAACGACTTCGACCACGGCCACGACCTCCTCCACGGCTGCTCCAGCCACCTCTGTGCTTGAATTCTTCCTCGACTTCAACAGCCCTTCAGTGACAATTTTCCTTTCTCAATCTCATTTCTCCCTCCCCTGTTTTCTGCAATGCTTGTAAAGAACCAAATTTGAATATGAGAAGCACAACTTGAATTTTGAATGATTCGCAATCAAACTTCACTTTTATTTCATCACGTTAATTAGAACTTTCTACACTGAAATTAGCACTGTTTTGTATTGTATTTGTTGAGTGCTTCCTGATGAACTGAAATTCTGATGGATTAATTCTTAGTCTTTGGACTGAATTGAAAGGTTTTCAAATCTGTTTTTGTTCTCTGTCTATAGCTGATGAATCAAAATCCTGAAGCTGAATTCCATTGGATGCAGTTCAATTCATTTTATTGTTTGAAATGATTCGAGCTAATTTGAGCTTTTGTTCTTGACATCTGTTTGTTCATGGAGAACCGAGAACTTGGATTTGCATCATTTCCATTGATAGTGTTGAGCTATGGATTGTTACTTGTGCTTGCTTGGGGACGGTTGTTAAGAGGAATTGAAGTGCAGTCTGTGCTATTTCATCATGCATTTGTTCATTGATATCATCGCTAGACCACTTGTGTTAGTTGTTTTTGCCGTGCTCTTGCGAGACTACTAAACTACAATGATTCTACCACATGTTCTCACGAACGTATGTATAGATTTAGCACGGATCGTTTGTCGAAATGATCACCTCTTTCTTTCTCCTCTATTTCTTCTGACATCTTATCTCCTTCTCTCGTCTAGTTTATTTTCATTTACCATTGATTTAGTTTAGTCCTACACGTTTTGCTTCTCTAGTTCCTGAAGAAAGAATGACTGAATACTCGCCCATTGCATCGTCTTCGTTCTCCTGCAAGACGGTCTAGGCCGATATCAGTAACGGGAAACAATTGTGTCATAAGCACATGACAATCATGTGACTTCATGGCTAGCAATTTCAACTCTTCCATGGACATAAGTTTTTTCATGTTCACAGAATACCCGAATGGAACTTTCACACCATGCAAGCATCGGTATGTATGACTTCCTTTCTCCAAGGGGGCAAGCTCTATCCAGATCCCCAATTCAGCCATCTCATGGCGAACATTGACACCATCTTTTGTCCTCCCCAGAATGTTCATTCACAAACCGATCAAACTGTCACAGACATTCTTCTCTACATGTATGACATTGATGCAATGCTGAACTTGTAAGTGCTACCAATATGGTAAATCCCAAAAAATTGATCTCTTCTTGCAAACATTCTTCGGAGGCTTAAGACATTTACCAAAGTCAACATTGATGTTCATGCACAAGTAAGCTGTTGGATCTAGGTTTTGATGATTAATGACGACTTGGATAAACCTTATGATGATTAATGACAATTTGGATAAACCCTGTTTTAGCACAAGTAAATTGAAATGTTATTTGTTAAACCCTCGAAGTTAATGACTCCTTGTTGAGGTTAAGTATCAATGCATATGTTGAGGGGGAGCTCATAATGTTAGTTCTATGCTTGTGCAAAGTTGATGTCTCCCTTGTCATGGTTTAAGATCGATGCATGTGTTGAGGGGGAGCTCATCATGTATGTCATCTGTGCTTACATCAAGCTTATGCTAATCATTATCATGACATGAGTAGTATAGATCTTGTTTGTATTTCTTATCATATATGGATCTATATGATTGTGCATTTCATCTCTTACTCATTTATGGTTTATCGAAAATGATTCTATCATTATTCACCGAAAAGAGAAATTGTTGAGTCAACTCCTTTGTGGAGTAATTTCCTTGGCGATTAATGACAACCTAACTATGAGACTAACATTGTTCATCGAGTTTATATGTCATAGTCTCAAAGAGCATTGCGAGATGAAAGCAAGCAAGGGCGTATGGAGGTTGATGTCGATATGAGTCATCTTGAGCGAGGTCAAACTTAATGAAGTCAAGCATCGCGAGGTGAAGCTTAGCAAGGTCAAGCTTCGCGAGGTCAAGCTTCACGAGGTCAAGCTTCACCAAAGTTAAGATCCAAGATTAAGGATCATTTTCTTAGGATTTTATTGGTCTTGGTGTTTGGAGATAGACTGGTTTGATAGGACCTCTTTTTACTAGTTTGACTGTATTATTAAGAGGGGTTAGAAACTAATAGCTTGAGTCGATCTAGTGTGGAATCTCAAATGCATTCATATCATCTTGCACTAGTTCTTAATCATCTCTTGCATTGCTAGCAAATCTAAGTGTAGTTTGTTTGCATTAAAGATAATGTCTTGAAAACTCCACTTAGTCGTGGTCGCCAGCCAAAGCAATCTGTTTCATTACTAGAGCTGGCCGTGGTCGTATTTGCACATTCTGACCGTTTCTTTGTTTGGAGCTGGCTGTGGTCATACGAGTTCAAACTGGTTGTACCAGTTTTCAGATCGATTGCGTACGCTCGACCAAATCCACTCAACCACCTGCTTTCGACCGGATATTCAACCAGTAGCTTTATGTTCTTAAATCAAACTGGGTCGTGGTCTTTTGCTGAGTGTCAGCAGACATATCCGTGAGAAAATAGAAGTATTGCATTTCCAAATACCCAGATTTGAGTTTAGAGTAAAAATGGTAAAGCCGTGTTTTTGGTTTGTACAGGCCGGACATTGTCCGGCCTATATAAAACTTGAGAGTTTTATTTGGATTGTAACCAGAGATATATATTCATCCGAGGGCTTTTGTCCGGGACAGGCCGGATGTCCGGCCTATACAAATTGCTTTGAGGCTTAATTGAAACTTGAACCAGAGACAAATGCATCTGTCTAGGCTTTTTATCCGGACATAAGATCATTTGTCCGGCCTTCACAAAAATGGCCCAACGGTAACTGACACGTTTGCAATGGTCATATTGACTTGCACTGGCCAGACAGTGTCCAGCATTGTCCGGACAAGTTTTTTCATTTGAGGCTGCTCAAGAAGTTGAAAACACTGTGTATAAGCTAGTCAAGTTCATTGCATTCAATCTCTTGCATCTAGAGGCTAGATTTGAGCCAAAATTCTTGAGTGAATTAGAGGAGAAGCCTTTGTGAGAGGCTAAGAGTGCTTAGTGCACTTCATCCACAATTTGCAAGATAGTGCTAGAGTGTTGGCATTCATTTGCATCATCTGAGCTTCTAACACTTGATTCATTCAAGTGAGCGTATTCGATTTGTTACTCTCTGATGAAATTTGTTGGAGAGGCCGACAAACAAGTGTGAAAGGTATTGGTGCTCGCCTATCCTGTGTGGAGAAGGAGTAACTCGAGTGAAGATATCCTTCGTGGATATAGAAGCGAGGCTCACGTGTGAGCGCTTCAACGAGGAGTAGGGGAGGCCAGGAGAGTCTCTGAGACCTTGGTAAAAATCATTGTGTCAATTGTTTCTCTCTTACTCAATTCATATTTACCTTGACACAAATTGTTTAAATTAATCCTGTTGCACGTTGTATTGTGTATTCCATATTGATTAATTGCAACTAGATGTTAGATTGTTTGTAAACCCTTTGCGAAATCTAGGTTATCCTAAACGTCTTGTAAAAATTGTTTAGTTGAAAAGAATTTTTTAGAAGCCTCTTATGCACCCCCCTCTAGTCTGCATTCTCGATCCTACATAAGCCTCCTTACCACTCATCACTTGTGGGACTTGTCCAGTCTCAAACCTCCCATTAAATGATTCCTTTTCTTGCAATAGGCATGATGCATGGGAAGAAACCTATAGTAACCCATGTACACTATTTTCTTGCAATTCGGTAACCACATACTCTCAGTTTCATCTTGACAGTTAGGGCAAGTTTTGGCTCCTTTCGTACTATAGCTAAACAAATTCTCATAGGCTGGGAAATCATTTATCGTGCAAAATATCATAACTCACAAGACAAACATCTCTTGCTTGTATGCATCCCACACCTAAACACCTTCATTGAACAATTTCTACAAGTCCTCAATCAAGAGGCCTATAAACACATCTATATCATTTTTAATTGGGTTGTTTTGGTCCTGAGATTAATAGCAACATCATTATATACATGCGCTTCATACACGACCAAGGAGCAAGGTTGTAGATGCACATAAGAACCAGCCAAGTGCTATGCCGACTACTCATGTTACCGTGTGGATTCATACCATCCACACTCAGTTCAAACCTTATATTCCTCATTTTGGTGCCAAAGTTGATGAGGACATCTCTAGCATAGGTAGCACTAGAACTCGACTCGATGAATATAGAGGACCAATCACTCGAGCAAAGGCTAGAAAACTACATCAACAGGTGACTTTGTTCTTTAAAGAATTAAATTATGATGAGAATATGCTACTACCTCATAGTACTTGTTTAACATTGATTAGATATAAAGAGGGAGAGCATAACAGGAAGGACATAGCCATTTATGGTCCAAATAACTTCATCTAATCTGGTCATACACCTACTCAGTGGAAAGAGGATTTCCTAAGCTTTCCAACGACCTCAAGATCACTCAATTCCGTCAGGGATTGCAACTGCTACAACCAAAAGAATTTTGCTCCGCATGCGGTCTTCCGACCAAACGGTAATCCAACTTCAACCAAGCACCATTCTCAGCACATATATGCAATTTCGATGTGTTAGTACTTGTTGAAAATGTATTCAAAAGAGCTTTCCAACGCATCAAGAATTATTAAGTTCAAACATTGTATAAAACCAGGAGACCCAAAAGAGTAATGACTACACAGAAGGTAAAAGTCTCATCCGAATCCGAATCCAACTCGGAGCAGATTTATTCCGAACTTCTTTTATATTTTATAGTTTTTTAGGATTTTTGTTCCATTTTGAATTAGATTCATATTAGGATTCTAGTTTAATTCTTCTATGTTTTGTACATACCACCCTCCCTCTATAAAAGAGAGACATGGTCATAGTTTTAATATACAAGACATAAGATATTGATATTGATAATTTCAGATTGAAGCCTTAGTTTTAGTTGAGAGTTGAATCTCTTCATCCTTTGTTCTTGTGATTTTCTCCGAAATTGCTCGAACGATCTTTGTGATCACCCTATCTGTGCACCAACTCCGTGCGTGGCCGCATGGATAGGTAATTCAGAGTGTGGTTGGGCGAATTCAGTGATACGCAGGTCCTTGCTCTGCAAGTAGTTGGCTATCTCTTTTCATCACGTCATACTAGTTATCCAAGTTCTATGTCATGAAGATCGGGCCACCCTCCGTGAACGCGTCCTTCACCGGCGTGTTCATATCAAAAGTCATCGTGGAAAACCTGTTAATGTTTCTTCATTGAATGAAATCAGCTGGATGTCTCAATTTTCCATCTTATTTCCAGCATTCGGCATGCCAACGCAAATGCTTTGAATCAATTGGATTTGCAAACAACCGCTTCAACCGTGGAATCACGGGAAGATACCACACCGTGTTGGTTGGAGGTCCATGCTTTACCCCTTCATTGTCGTCGTCAGTTTGGTCCTTCTACTTATACCGTGCTGCGCCGCATCTTGGACAAGCCTCCATATCAGCATACTCATTACGGTACAGCACACAATCATTCGTGCATGCATGTATTCTCTCAATTTCCATTCTCATTGGGCACATCATTTTTTTGCTTGGTAAACAGTTCTTGGTAGCTCATTTCCTTCCGGAAGCATGTCCTCTTATAGATCCAACAATGTCATGAAACTTTTATCACTCTAGCCGTTACTTGCCTTCAGGTTATATAACTTTATCAGAGATGACAACTTGGTAAATTTTGTATAACTACAAAACAAAGGTTTCTCAGAATCTACAATCAATTTCTGAAATTTGGTGAAATCCATTTCGTTGTAATCTTCCTCTACATCACATAACATTTTGTCTACATGGTCATCATCAGCATGCATGTCCACGTAACCATAGTCTAAATTCTCATCTTCATGAATGCCATCCCTTTGTGGTTCTTGATTACAACCGGTGCTTGTTTCCGCAAGATCTTCGTCATGTCGTATCCAACAAATATATTGTGCATTAAAACCGCGATGAATCAAATGGCTCATTATCTGATCGGAGTTGCTAAACCTCTTAAAATTCATGCAATCTCTGCACGGGCAGTACATATCTTTTTCTCCCATGTTCGCCTTGTATTGCTCAGAAAATTTAATAAAACCATTCACACCCTCGAGATACTATTGTGTATTATGTCTCATTTGATACATACAATATTCCCGATCCATCTACAATTTAATTAGACAATTCAAAGAATCAATGTCATGAAACACCAACTAGCTACAATTTAAATCCTAAATTACTTCAATAGGTTAAATCCTAACTGTCATGGTATAAAGTATACCACCGGCAGATTTCACGGGAAGACTTGAAACGGAAACGACGGTGCGAACTGATCGAGCGACCGGTCACTTCTCACCGGGCAACGCAGCAATTGACACGGAGAATTTATACAGGTTCGGGCCCCGGTGGGGACCCTAGTCCTGTTGGCACCCCCCCTGACGTGAGTCCGCTGGGGAGGTTCTCTCTCGGGGAGATGGGTCGTCACTCGCATGTGACCTCACGTGACTTTGCACAAGAGGCCCCCGTGCTTTCTTCCGGTGAACGTCCGGGATTTTCGCCGGTAGTCATCTGGGACTTTTCCCCGGAGGCCTCCGTGATAGTTCACGGGAGGTGTCTGGGGCTTTCCCTGGGAGCCTTCCAGGACTTTTCCCGGTAGACCTTCGGGATTTTCCACGGGAAGTGTCCAAGGTTTTGCCCGGTGGATGTCCGGGATTTTCCCCGGTAGTCCTCTGGGACTTTTCCCAGTCGACGTCCAGGGTTTTCCCGGTGAACGTCCAGGGTTTTGCTCAGTGAACGTTCGGGATTTTCCCCGGTCTCCTTCGGGGGACCTCCATGGCTTTTCCCCAGAGGCCTCCGTGATAGTTCACGGGAGGCGTCCGAGGCTTTCCCTGGGAGCCCTCCGGGACTTTTCCCAGTAGGCCTCCGGGTTTTCCACGGGAAGTGTCTGGGGTTTTGCCCGATGAATGTCCGGGATTTTTCCCGGTAGTCCTTCGGGACTTTTCCCGGTGGACGTTCGGGATTTTGCCTGGTGAACGTCCGGGATTTTCCCCCAATAGCAGCCCCCAAGACCCCCGGGGGCACATGGTGCCCCCGGAGGGTATGCGTAGAACTTGGTCAGCAACGTTTCGCCCTCCAGGACACTCCTAGAGCCACGCACGACGCTTCGGCTCCTGTGCTATTTACCCGCGCGAACCCTCGATTCGCACGCGCCCGCCGTACGGCGTCTTGATCCTCGTGCGGCCTTTCGATATCCGTGTGATGGTTTGAATCGATGGCCCAGATGGATCTGGGGACACGTGGCACCAATCCGAGGCCCCCTCTGTCGCTTATAAATAGGGGGGCCTTGGCCCAGGCACACATTTTTTCCAACTCCAAAAACTCGCTCTCCCGAAAGCACACTTTTGCTCTCCTGGAAGCTTGATTTCCTGGTAGCACGTTTCCCCGAGAACTTCCGTCACAACGCGATGGCACCGAAGGGTTGAGCCAAAGTGTCCGAACTGCCTCTGGAGGAGGTGACTGCGGACTTCGTCCATACAACCGAGTTCTCCACGTAGGACCTCGAGGGCCTGCTGGAGCGGAAATACTTCGCCATCAGGGACATCCGGATCCCCGGGCCGGAGGAGATACCCCCGAGCCGCCGGGAGGGGGAGATGGTGGCCTTTGAGGCCTTCGTGGAGGTGGGCCTCCAGCTCCCGGTGCATCCAGTGGCCCCTGAGTAGTCCAAGGAGGAGATGGACCTCCTGACCCACATGGCAGAGGCCCGGCTCCAGAGGTCCATGAGGGACCTTGGGGAGGAGCTAGCACTCCTCCGGGTGGCGCCCTTCAACCTGCGCCGGGGGATGGGATTCGGTGTTGCTCACTGCCCCCCAGACGACGGTGGAGCAATATAAGTTTCTGGGCTTAATCCCCGGAGGGAGAAACTCGGCTAACTTCTTGCTTTCCTTTTGCAATCCGGTCCTACAACTGCTCTCGGGAGGTGCCGTCCTCCTCCTCAGGAGATATTACGAGGAAGAGCACGAACGGATCGTGTGCGTCATTGGGGAGGGTCCTCCCCGAAATCTCGTAGCGGAGGCCTTCGGGCTTTAGCTCCCCATCCAGGTGCCCCTTCCCACCCCTAGCTCGCACAAGAGGGGGAAGGAGGCAATCAGAGGGCCTTCGAAGCGCGCTTGCGCGAAGAGCCCCGCGAAGGCCCGGGCACAAGCCCCGGGCTCTCTGACAGGGACTCCCACCAAGACGCCGGCGAAGACACCGCGAAGGTGCCAACGAAGATGCCGGCAAGGGTGCCGGCCTCTTTCTCGGCAACGGTGCCTCTGGAGGCGGCGTCTCTGGAGGCGGGACATCCCTGGTCAACTAGCGGCCCGACTTCGTCACCACCCCGTTCCATCACCCCAGGAATCAACTGTCCCGAGGAAGTGATGGCCAGGAATGACAGGGGTCGGACTCGGAGATGTACGCTCCGAGCTCTGTCGTGGTATTGCGAATACCCCGGCAGGTTTTGAGAGTGATCCTAGCGAAGGTTACGCGGCACGGGTTGACCGGATGACCGGTCCTCCCCCGCCGGACAAGCACAAAGAATGACACACAGGTTTATACAGGTTCGGGTCCCGGTGGGGGCCCTAGTCCTGTCGACGCGCTCCCGACCGGAGTCGGCTGGGGAGGCTCTCTCCAAGGGAGAGCCTTCCGGAGCACGCCTATGAGTTTAGCTATTCCAATAAATGAACTGATCCCTTACAACAGAGGGGTACAAGGGCTATTTATAGCCCCAAAAAGCAGCAAAAAACCTAAACTACCCCGGAAGCCACCGTCGGATTGAAGGGCAGGACCGTCCTTCTCCGGGTCAAACGCCTTAGATGCTTGACAGGTGGTCGCTAGTTCCCGAGGTGCTCCTCGCGTGACCTGCACATGATAAACAGTTCGAGACTTTACCTCCAGGAGGGCGATGAGGCCCGGGACGGCGCCGGAGGCCAGGCCCCGGGAGCCAAAAGGCGGTGCCCGGGGAGGCCCCGGAGGCCACGTCCCCGGGCAAATGGCGGCGCCCGGGAGGGCACCGGAGGCCGCGTTCCGGGAGCCAAAAGGCGGCACCCAGGGAGGCACCGGAGGCCGCGTCCCGGGAGCCAAAAAGGTGGCGCCCGGGGACGCCCCGTCCCGGGAGCCAAAAAGGCGGCGCCCGGGGAGGCCCCGTCCCCGGGCAAATGGCGGCGCCCGAGAGGGCACCAGAGGCCGCGTCCCGGGAGCCAAAAGGCGGCGCCCGGGGAGACCCCGAGGCCCCATCCCGGGAGCCAAAAAGGCGGCGCCCGGGGAGGCCCCGGAGGCCCCGTCCCCGGGCAAATGGCGGCTCCGGGAGGGCACCGGAGGCCGCGTCCCGGGAGCCAAAAGGCGGCGCCTGGGGAGGCACTGGAGGCCGCGTCCCGGGAGCCAAAAGGCGGCGCCCGGGGAGACCCCGGAGGCCCCGTCCTGGGAGCCAAAAAGGCGGCGCCCAGGGAGGCCCCGTTCCGGGAGCCAAAAGGCGGCGCCCGGGGAGGCACCGGAGGCCACGTCCCGGGAGCCAAAAAGGCGGCGCCCGGGGAGGCCCCGTCCCCGGGCAAATGGCGGCGCCCGGGAGGGCATCGGAGGCGGCGTCCCGGGAGCCAAAAGGCGGGGCCCGGGGAGGGGCCGGAGGCCAGGTCCCCGGGCAATCGTGACACATCTTACCTGGACTTAGTCCCGCGGAGATTTCCCCCGACAAGCCCTTCTCCCCCGCTCGCACCTCCAGAGACCCTCCCGCAACAGCTGCGCTGGGGGGTATTCCGTCCGGTTCAAGACCCTGGGGGGGCCCTCTCAATGGCGTCCTTCACCGTCCTGGAGGGCCCTCCAGGTTTCGGTACCCCCCACCACCCAGGAAAGGGAAGGGGCTCTTCATCAGCCCTGGGGTCTCGGGCCCCACAATGGACCTATCATCCAACTCCTCCGTAAGCAGGGGCTCGAAGGATGTCGGCATGACAGGCGGGAAACTCCCCCGGCGGGGGTCTCCCAGGGACACGCCGGGGGAGGCTATGAGGAGCTCCTCTCCTCTAGACTCCGGGTAAGTTTCGCCCGTGCGGGCTCTTCACTTGGCCTTTGTAGATCACCTAATCTTTTCTTTGCTTCAGGCCATCACGCTGGTCTGAGAGTTTTTGGCCCGGGTCTTGGAGCGCCTCCAGGCGACCTAGGAGGCCCTAGCCTCCGAGCGCTCCGAAAGGGAGAGAGCGCTCAAGGACTTGGCGGCGACCAAGGAGGCCGTGCTCGTCGAGCAGTCTGAGAAGGACCAGGCGCTCGGGGAGCTAGTGGCGACCAGGGCATGGCTCACCGCCGTCGAAGATGCCGCCTCCCGGCTCCGTTCGGAGTTGCGCAAGGAGAGGCAAGCTCTCCGGGAGGTGGAAGCCTCGGGCGCCGCCGCGGTGACCACCGGCGGGGGGATGATCCGCTCGGCCCTCAAGGCGCTTGGGGTCGAGTTTGGATCGGGGAGCAGTCCCGACCCGGTGCCATCGTCGATCCAAGAGGCTGCGTATTTCCATGATACATAGGTCTCTTTGATCTCGGTGGTCGCCGACGTCCGGGCCAGGGGCCTTGCCATCCCGGCCATCGCTCCCACAGCCGCTCTCATGGAGCACTGTGGAGCGGGCGCACAGGTCATTGGGAAGCTGCTTCCCTGGACCTTCCCCGGCTACTTCGAAGGCCGGCGATAGGGGCTCGAGGAGTTGGTCGGGGTTATCTTTGACCGGGTCTCTGAGGCAATGGACCCAGACATAATGCCCCCGGCGGCGGCGTCGATGGCATCGATAGTGGTGGAGATTCCCCCGGGGGGGACAAGAACGAGCAAGTATGAGCTCCCCCCCCCCCAGCCTTTTAGTTAGGCTTTTTGCTTTGTAGGTTTTTTGTTCCCGGTAGCTTCTTGGAGGAAGCCCCGGAGAAATTTGTAAATCCTTTCACTTAATGAAATGAAAAGATTGTTTTTGCTGAGTCTTTTGTCTCATTGTAAGCAGGTGTCCCGGGGGCTCACTCCCGAGAGGGAGTTTTGGAGCCCTGGGTGGTGCGGCCCAAGAGGCTCCCCGGTGGCTTGAGAGCTCACTCCCGAGGAGTTTTTGAGCCCCTGGTGGTACGGCCCGAGAGCTCACTCCCAAGGGGGAGTTTCCGAGCCCCGGATAGCATAGCCCAGGGGAGGCTCAAGCGGCTCTAAACCTGTTGAGCCTCGCTGTCGGGGGACGCGCCACTTGCCCAGCCCCCGAGCCTTCTTCCGAGAGAGTGCCGGAGAGCGCTCCCCGGGAGCCAATTCGGCTGCGGTGCCTCCCGGAGTGGCATTTGAAAAATTTTGACAATTGTCATGCCGAGTTGTCTCCTCCAGAGCAGGGCTCCAGGAGGATCCTGCAGCTTTAGATACGACTTCCGGTCGGCTACGAGTATTGGCCGGAGGAGCTTCTTCGGAGCGGCCAACGGAGGGTCAGGTGCCTATACAAGGATCTTTCCAGGGAGCTTAAGGAAGGCCTTCGGGATTACTAGGCGCAGTTGCCCACCGGGGGGGTTGTCCTCCGGGGTAGTTTCCCACGGGAGCTTAACTCCCCGAGTTGTATCATGTACGCGTCCGAGCATTGCTGCCCCGGGAGCGCCTTAACCCACCTGGGGGGTTGTCCCCCGGTTCGATGTATCAATAAAGTTTGAACTTGCTTCTTTGCGGTGTCTTCAAAATTCTTCGAAAGTTTTCTAAAATTATTATCTCCTGTCAAGGCCCGGGCTATCCCCCCCCCCCCCCCCATAGCGAGGTGCAGCTTAGTTCCGTGCGTTGTGGGTAAGGAACAAACAGGCCCGAACGTCGATAACTACCGGGGTTACACAGCCCCCGGTCGAAAGTTCCGAAGTGCAACCACGAATTCTTCTGACCGAAAAATTTCCAAGGCAGGTAAGAATTTCCCTGGTCAAGATTCTTGGTCAAAAAATTCCGCGGACTGGTAGGAATTTCCCCCGGTCGCCGTGAGAACGGGGAGCCAGTCAAAAATTCCCGAAGACCGGTGATCAGGATTATTACCCGAGCTAGTTCGAAATAATACACATCTGGTTCAAGACGAATACGAACCAGACAGGTGTCTGAAGGTCCGCTGTTACGGTGTCAGATGACCTAAGAAGTGCGGACACAGGAGTAATTTATGGTCGCAGGCCTGGCGCGATCATGAGGTCGCAGATGTTACACGGTCAGGAGGCCATAGACGATGCGCGGTCAGAAGGTCGTTGATTACCCTCGACCAGAATAACTCAAGATTGTTTAGCCCTCTAACAAGCATATCCTTAGTATCGTAATGATTCTTCCACGTATGAAGACAACTGCCAGGAGGTTAACATGTGCAGTTATCCCTTAATTACATGTGTTAGGCCTACGTGGGAGTTAAGTATGGTTACCAAAATTGCGCTTCTACAACCGTTCAAAACCGTTGTGCATTGGCGCCCTTTTGACCGGTATAAAAGGGTGGGCAAATGTACAAGACGAAGAGAGATCAAGCACAAGCTTTCATAAGTTAGTCTAGTCGGTTTTAGACAACAACACAGAAAAGATCTTTGCCTGTGATGATCTTTTCTTCAACTTTGTAAGCATTTTTCCATACATAGTGAAATCACAACAGGACATAGGGCTGTTACTCCCACCATCGAAGGCCCGAACCTGTATAAATTTCTTTGTGCCCCAACAGACATTGCTCATCATCCCTTTCCGAAGGAATACTTTGAAAGGTCTCACAACTCACAAAATCTGTATAAGATCGACTAAGGACCCCGAGTCTGAATTGTCGACAACCGGTAAGAATTTCCCCCGGTCACCATGAGAAGGGGAAGCCGGTGAAAAATTCCCGGTCAAAAATTCCCGAAGATCGGTAAGAATTTCCCCCGGTCGCCGTGAGAACGGGGATCCGGTCTAAAATTCCGGAAGACTCGTAAAAATTTCCCCCGGTCAAAAATTCCCAAAGATCGGTAAGAATTTCCCCTGGTCGCCATGAGAACGGGAAGCCGGTCAAAAATTCCCGGTCGAGAATTTCCAAAGATAATCGAGAACTCCGACCCACAGAGGGGGACACTCCTGGAGGAGGATGAGCCGATGGCCCATAGGGGGTAAAGCCGCTCCTGGAGGAGGGTTCCATGACCCGGCAGTAGGTGAAGCGTATTTGAGGGGGGACTAGTCTCTCAAAGTGAGTCGCTACCACAATTCATGAGAACTGGGTTGCCGCTTACCCCCTCAATCCACGAGGGGTTACTATAAGCCACCCCACATGAGTGGGGCTCCCGTCGTAGGGACTTTTAGGCTGTGGCAGCCTTCATCCTCACAAGGAGGGCATCCTCACAAAGAGGGCATCCTCATAGAGAGGGCGTCGCCTTGAAGACAGAAATATAATAATCTGCAAAAATTCCATAGTTGAACAAAAAGGCCATTTGTATTGATGGAAATTGAAATACAACGCCTCCCCCGGCGAAACCGTGGCGGGGGAGGGAATAGTGAATACAACGCCTCTGATGAGGACATCACTAGCACAAGTAGCATTAGAGCTCGACCCGAAGAATATAAAGGACCAATCACTCGAGTGAAAGCCATACAACTACATCAACAGGTGACTTTTTTCTTAAAGAATTAAAGTATGATGAGAATATGCTGCTACCTAATAGCTCTTGTTTAACATTGATCAAGAATAGAGAGAGAGCATAACAGAAAGAACATAACCACATATGGGCCAAATAACCAAAAGAATTTTGCTCGGCATGCAGTCTACCAACCAAACGATAGCCCAACTTCAATCAATCACTATTTTCAGCACAGATACCCAATTTGGTTTTATGAGTACTTTTTGGAAAGGTATTCGAAAGAACTTTCCAACATATCAAAAATCAATAAATTCTGACATCGTATACAACCACAAAACTAAAAAGAGTAACAACTGCACACAAGAAAAAGTCTCATCCGAATCCGAATCCAACTCGGAGAAGATTAATTCTGAACTTCTTTTATCTTTTATAGTTTTTTAGGATTTTTATTCCATTTTGAATTAGATTCAGATTATAATTCTAGTTTAATTCTTCTATCTTTTGTACATACCACCCTCTATAAAAGAGAGTCATGGTCATAGTTTTTTTATATACAAGATACAAGATATAAGACATTGATATTGAAATTTCAGATTGAAGCATTAGTTTTAGTTGAGAGTTGAATCTCTTCATCCTTTGTTCTTGTGATTTCCTTCGGAATTGCTTGAACGATCTTCGTGATCACCCTATCTGTGCGCCAACTCCGTGCATGGTCGTGTGGATAGGTAATTCAGAGTGTGGTTGGGTGAATTCATTGATATGCAGGTCCTTGCTCTGCAAGTGGTTGGCTATCTCGTTTCGTCAGGTCATACTAGTTATCCAAGTATCTTCAAATACTAGTTATCCAGGTTCTACATCGTGAAGATCGGGCCTCCCTCTGTGAACGTGTCCTTCATCGGTGTGTTCATATCAGCCTCCCCTCGCGCAATCGTGGCGAGGGAGGGAATGGCGAATACTGCATCTCCCCCGCGAAGTCGCGATGGGGGAGGGAGTAGGCTCGGAGGCTAGATGTAGAACTTGCGGAGCAGGGCCACGTTCCAAGTATGCTTCAACTCCTGGTCTTCGATGTTGGAGAGCTTATAAGCCCCCGAGCCCAGGACCGTGGAGATCCTGTATGGGCCTTCCCACTTGGGGGAAAGTTTTCCCTGGGCTTGGGGGTCAGTCACGCGCTTGAGGACAAGGTCCCCAAGGCAGAAAGCTCTCTCGTTGACGCGCCGGTTATATGCGCGCGCCATTTCGCGTTCATAGATGGCGTGGCGGAGGAGCTCTTGGTCGCGCTCTTCCTCGATGAGGTCGATCTCTAGTCGCCAGTTTGCTTCATTGGTTTGGTGCGCTGTGGGCGTAGCTCCGTCTAAGAGCTTGACCCGTAGCAACCGGAACCCAATCTCCGAGGGGAGGACTGCCTCAGCCCCGTACACGAGCAAAAAGGGAGTGCGCCCTATTGCTCAGCTCGGGGTCGTGTGCATGGAGCAGAGGATGCTTGGGAGCTCCTCCGCCCATGCGCCCTGCCTAGAGGCGTCTTGCTCGAGTCACCGGCGCAATCCCTGTAGGATTACGCTGTTGACCCTTTCGACAGCTCTGTTGCTCTGAGGATGAGCCATGGAGGTGAAGTGGAGGGTAGCCCCCAAGCCTTCGTAGAACTCCCTGAAGTATGCCAAGTCGAATTGGGTCCCATTTTCAACGGTGATTTCTTGAGGGACCCCAAAGAGACATACGATGTTCTTCCAGAAAAATCGCTGTACTGCGCGGGAGGTGATGCTGGCCAAGGGCTCAGCCTCCACCCACTTGGAGAAGTAATCCACTGCGACCACCGTATACTTGTAGCCCCCGTGCGCTAGGGGGAAGGACCAAGGAGGTCCATCCCCCAGCGCGCGAAGGGCCAAGTGATGGGGATGGTCTACAGCGTTGCGGAAGGCAGGTTGAAACCCTTTGCCATTTTTTGGCAGGACTCGCATCCGGAGACAAGGTCTCGCGCATCACGGACCACGGTAGGCCAATAAAAGCCTTGGCACAGAACCTTCACTGTGATTGTGCGCGGGGCCAGGTGAGACCCACAGCTCCCTGAGTGAATGTCCTCAAGGAGCCGGAGTCCTTCTGCTTGCGGGAGGCAGCGGAGGAGGGCAGAAGCCCCCCGTTTGTAGAGCTTCCCCTCCAGCAGGAGATACGCCCGTGCCCTAGCACGGAGGCACTTGGCCTCGGTGTCGCGGGGAGGCTCCCCCTTCCCCCTTATGAAGGAGACGAGGGGATCCATCCAGGATGTAGCTCGGACGATCTCAGAGACCTCTGGGGCACGGGTCTCAGGGTCCGCGCCTGGAGGTGTCACCGAGGGCTTCGCGATGATCTCAAGGAAGGTGCCCCCGGGGAGAGGTTCCTAGGTGCTGGCCGCCCGGGCCAGGGCGTCGACGCGGTCATTATCCCTCCAGGGGATATGCCGAGCCTCCAGGCCCTCGAAGTACTTCTCCATCTTGCGCACCTCCCTCAAGTAAAGGCTCAGGTTTGCGTCATGGCACAAGTAGGACTTGTCCATTTGGCAAACCACGAGCTGGGAGTCTCCCTTGACTAAGAGGTGGCAGATTCCTAGGGAGCGCGTGAGGCGCAACCCCAGGAGCAAGGCCTCGTACCTCGGCGACGTTGTTCATAGTGGGGAACTCGAGCCTCGCCGCGTACTCCAGCATCCTTCCTTTGGGGCTCTGGAGGACTACTCCTGCGTCGGCCCCGATGAGACACAAGGAGCCATCTAACAGAAGCGTCCAATGGTTGTTATGCCGAGGCGGCGCGGCGACAGCCCCCCCCCCCCGGTCCCGGAGGCGGGGGTCCACTCTGCCACAAAGTCGGCTAAGACTTGTGACTTGATGGCAGAACGGCCCGTGAGGGAGGGGCAAAGGGGCCGAGCTCGGCTCCCCACTTTCCGATCCGGCCAGTGGCTTCTTTGTTCCACAGCACCTCTCCCAAGGGGAGAGATGATGGGACCATGATAGGGTGACCCAAGAAGTAGTGGCGGAGCCTCCGGGACACCATGAGGAGGGCATAGCAAATCTTCTCCATCTCCGTGTACCGTGTCTTAGCCCCTTGGAGGGCTTCGCTCACGTAATACATGGGGTGCTGCTGCCCGTCCTGCTCCTTCACCAGTACCACGCTTACAGCGACCGGGGTCGCGGCGAGGTAAAGGAGCAGGGGTTCTTCCGGAGATGGGCTCACGAGCATTATGGGGCTCGTGAGGTACATCTTCAGGTCATCAAAGGCTCCCTGGGCCTCAGGAGTCCACTTGAACCCCTCAAGGCCTCGGAGGATTTTAAAGAACTGGAGGCCGCGTTCCCCCGACCGCGAGAGGAAGCAGCTTAGCGCGGCCAAGCTGCCGGTAAGCTACTGTACGTCTTTGACGGAGCACGGTGGGGGCATGTCCAGCAGAGCCCAAATTTTTTCGAGGTTGGTCCCTATGCCCCGCTGGGACACGAGAAGCCAAGCAGCTTGCCCCCGCGTACGCCAAAGGCGCACTTCTCCGGGTTGAGCTTCAACCCCGTACTCACAGAGGTTGTGGAAGGTTTCCGCCAAGTCGTCGATGTGAGCGGCCGCGCGGAGGCTTTTAACGACCGCGTCATCAACGTAGACCTCTACGTTGCGGCTAATCTGATCCTTGAGGAGCAGCGACATGAGTCACTAGAAGGTTGCTCCAGCGTTCTTTAGCCCAAAGGGCATGTGGACGTAGCAGAAAGTGCCGAGAGGAGTTATAAAACTCGTCTTTTCCTCGTCCTCCTTAGCCATCTGGACATGATGATAGCCCAAATACGCATCGAGAAAGCTCATCAACTCGCACCCAGCGATCGAATCAACCAGCTGGTCGATCCGCGGGAGTGGGAAGTTGTCTTTTGGGCAAGCCTTGTTAAGGTCGGTGAAATCCACGCACATTGCCACTTACCGCTTGACTTCTTCACAAGGACGGGGTTCTCTAACCATTCGGGGTGCAAGACCTCCCGAACGAACCCCGCCTCTCAGAGCCTGGTGATTTTGGCCTCGATAGCCTCTTGACACTCAAGGGAGAGCTTTTTCAGCTTCTGCTTGACCGGGGAGCGACCGGGCGTCACAGCAAGCTTGTGCTCGATAATGTCCCGAGCGATGCCTCGCATGTCCGCGGGCTTCCACGCAAAGACGTCTGAGTTCTTGCGGAGGAAAGCCGCGAGCTGCTCCGCGTGCTCCTCAGAGAGGTCCGCTCCGATCTTGACAGTCTTGTCCCCGTCCTCTGGGGACAATGGGATCTTCCAGAGGTCCCCCTCTGGGCATGGTTTGGGGGGGGAGACCTCCCAGAAGGGACGGCCGGGGTGTCAGGCGCTGGGGGAGAGCTTTCCCACCCGGGTGCCTTGATCAAGTTGACGCTCTCGATCATCGCGGAGGTGCACTCTAGAGAGCACGAGCCACGTCCTCGTCACCTCAGGTGGTGATGACACCGCGAGGCCCAGGGATCTTCACACAGAGATAGCTCTGGTGGATCACCGCCCCAAGAGGGGAGGTCCACTACGTTGAACCGAACCATCTCCGTCCGGTAGTTGTCTGGGTCGCCGAAGGTCATGGGGAGATCAACCTTCCCCACCGGGTGGATGGTCTTTCCCAGGACGAAGCCTTGCAAGGGCCCGGCTGCTGGCTACAGCAGCTTTTTGTCGACCTTCATTTCCCTAAATGCCTTCAGGTACAGGATGTCAGCGGAGCTTCCTCCGTCGATGAGGATATGCGCCAACTGGTAGTTGTAGATGATGGCGGAGACGATGAGCACGTCATCATGGGGGAAGCGAACCCCGCGTGTGTCTTCCGCTTTGAAAGTGAGGGGGACGTCCGACCACTTTGGTGACCGAGACGTGTGTAGCACCCCCACAACCTTTACCTCCCGCGCATACTCCTTGCGCTGGCGCTTGGAGTCTCGCCCTGAGGCGGATCCCCCCGTTATGAGGTTTACACGTCTTTGGGAGGTTTGGAAGAGGAGCTCTTCGGCTGAGCCCCCTTCCTGCATTTGCCTCTGCTACTCCCCTGAGGGAGAAGGGAGAGCGGCCAAAGCCGGCGGAGGGGCCAAGGAGACAGGGCTCCCTCCCCCTACCCACGCTGTTCGAGAAATGCGGCAAAGTGTTGCAGAAGTTGGTGGCATTCCTGAGTGGCGTGGCTATTGGACTTGTGGAAGGCACACCACAAGTTGGTTGTGCCCTCTTTGCCTCCCGTCGCGGGCCTTTGCGGCCGCGGGACGACTGCCCCCCACCCCCACCATGGCCTTTCGGCTTGGGGAAGGGACAGTTGCCCTTTTGGCCATCGCACGAGCCACCTCCGCGCTCGAGGACAAAGGTGTCCCGAGGCCGTGGCTCGTTGCGGTTGGCCCTCTTGGGACGCTTGTTGAGGGGGTCCCTAGCTTCCCGGTCAATGGGGGCAGGGGCCCCCTGGTTCTTCTTCTAGAGGTCGTCCTCCTCCGCCCGAGCATACTAATCGAGCACAGTGAAGAGCTCATCAGCGGAGGAGGGACAGCTCCGGGAGAGCCTCCGGTGGAGCTCCCCCGGGAGGATCCCGCTCTTGCACACCTCGATGACTATGGAGTCAGGGACATGAGCCACTTTGCTCTTGACCTGAGCAAAGCGCTTGAAGAAGCTGCGGATGGTCTCCCCTGTCCTCTGTCGGACAGTGTAGAGCTGTGAGGAGTCTAGGAAGCGCACGTAGTTCCCCTGGAAGTTCGCGCAGAACTCACGCTTGAGCTGCGCGAAGGACTTGATGGAATCGGCCCTCAGGTTGTAAAACCATGAACGGGCGACTCCGGTGAGATAGAGGGGGAAGACATTGCATTGCACCATCTCGTCCCCCCCCCCCCCCCCCCGCCAAAATGACTGTGGAGTATAGCTGCACAAACTCATAAAGGTCGGCCTCACCGTTGTAGTGTTCGATGTGCGGCAGACGGTAGGGTCGTGGCCAGCAGATGCACCGGAGTTGGCGACACAGCGGCTGGTTGGCCCCCTCAACCACCTGGGGAGAGTCCCGGTCATTGTCCCCTTTGGCGGGGGACGCACGCTTGTTATCGGAGTCAGGGAGGGGTCCCAGCGGTCCGCCGGCGCGACAGTAGCGTCTCTTCTCCTTGAGGTTAGTCGAGCTGACCTCTTGGACATCTGGGTACCCCCCGAAGGTGGCGATTGCTTCTTCGACTGGCCTCTTCCCCCCATCGGGCCGGGAGTGTGGCTCGCCGCAGCCCCGGGCCGGGGGAAGTTCCAATCGGTAAAGGGAGGGAGCCTCCCCAGATTTCACAGTACGCATTCGATCGACCTCCTCCCGAGTGAAGCGGGTCTGATCGGCCAGGGGAACCTTCAAGGGAGGCCCCAGGGGACGAGGGAGCTGATGCGCATCGGCCGTCGGCTCGGAAGGAGCTGTTGGCGCACAGCACGGGCCTGGCACTGGGTAAGCGCCCGGGACGGCGGCGGGAGTGGGAGCGGGAGGTATCCCAGGAGCAACCACCGGCCCTGGCACCGGGGCGTCCCCGGACATTGTCCCAGGGAGACCCCCGGGCACATGGGTGGCCACGGGCGCGGGGACAACCTCCGGCACGGGGAAGGTTTGTGATGCTGCGGCAGCCACCTGCGGAGGTTTCGGATCCGGGGCCGGTGAGCCTCCCAGGATGGGGAAGGTCCCGGGCATGGGCCGCCCACCCGGCGCGGGGAACATCCCCGGCGCGAGGAAGGCTTCAGGCGTGGGCAAGCCCCCGGGCAGGGGGAACGTTCCCAGTGCGGGGAAAGCCGCCGAGTGCCCCACGAAGAACGGAGGCGGTGCCCCCATAAACGGGTATAGAGGTGGGTACAAAGGAGCCAGGGGCCGCGCTAAGATGCGAAATAACTCCTCCAAAGTGTGTTGGAGACGGAGTTGGCCCTTGACCAAAGCCCCAAGCAAGGGGTCTCGGGAGGCCGAGACTGCCGGTTGGGGGGCGCTAGGTCCCGCAGGCGCAGTCGAGGTCACCGGGTTGGGGACGGGAACACCTGCACCAGAGGTTATGGGAGGAGGTGGCACCTCTTTCCGGGTGTCTCCGGGAGGTAAGGTCATTGTAGCAGCATCTTCTTGTGGAGGCGGCACCGGATCACTGGGACCGGCACCACTGGAAAGGGAGAGGGTCTTCGCCCTCGTTCTTGGGGGAGCTATGGCGATTTGTCACGAGTCCCTACGAACGGCCCCAACTATCGTGGTATAAAATATACCACCAGTAGATTTCACGGGAAGACTTGAAATAGGAACGACGGTGCGAACTGGCCGAGCGACCGGTCACTTCTCACCGGGCAACGCAACAATTGACATAGAGAATTTATACAGGTTCAAGCCCCAGTGGGGACCCTAGTCCTATTGGCACCCCCGGATGTGAGTCCGTTGGGGAGGTTCCCTCTCGGGGAGAGAGGTCTCCAAGAGATGCCTATTGCTTTGAGTGTGTAAAATGAATTGAGAGTTGGTTACAAATGAGATACAGGGGGGTATATATAGGCCCCAAAACATGCAAAAAGACTAAAAAACCCTAGCTAAGGCCGTCAGATCAAGGGGCGTTGAAGCCATTTCACTGGCCGAAGGGCTTGGATGCTTGAAAAGTGTCCTCGCCAGTTCCCGAGGTGCTCTTGACGTCACGCGCACGTGACCTCACGTGACTTCACACAAGAGGCCCCCGTGCTTTCTCCCGGTGAACGTCTAGGATTTTCCCCGGTAGTCCTTTGGGACTTTTCCCGGGAGGCCTCCATGATAGTTCATGGGAGGCGTCCGGGGCTTTCCCCGAAAGCCCTCTGGGACTTTTCCCGGTAAACCTCTGGGATTTTCCACGGGAAGTGTCCAAGGTTTTGCTCGGTGGACATCCAAGATTTTCTCCGGTAGTCCTCCGGGACTTTTCCCGGTGGACGTCCGGGGTTTTGCCTGGTCTCCTTCGGGGAACCTCTGTGGCTTTTCCCGGGAGGCCTCCGCAATAATTCACAAGAGGTGTCGGGGGTTTGCCACAGGAGGCATCCAGGGCTCGGGTAGATGCTCGTGGTCTTCTACGAGGGGTCTCCATGGCTTTTCCCGGGAGGCCTCTGTGATAGTTCACGGGAGGCGTCTGGGGCTTTCCCCAGGAGCCCTTCGGGACTTTTCCCTGTAGACCTTTGGGGTTTTCCACGGGAAGTGTCTGGGGTTTTCCCCGGTAGTCCTCTGGGACTTTTCCCGGTGGACGTCCGAGGTTTTGCCCGGTGAACGTCCGGGATTTTCCCCCAACACTAACTACAAGTGAATTCATCATCAACATCATCAAACAATGTAGAATAGAAACAGATCTATGAGGTAATTAAACTCACAATACTTACTAGTGGTACCTTGAATCTTAGCTAATTCTAAGAAATTTAATTATGCTAAATTCTAGTGTAAGCTGTTTGTATTGGAAGAGAATTAAGAGAGGGATAAACTAACCTCTTCAAGCTAGCCGTGGCCTTCACCTTCACTTTGGTTTATTCGAGCTCGGATCAGCTGCAGCAGAGAGACAGGAGCAGAGATCGAACGGCTATGAGGTTTCAAAGTCAACTATTTACTATCGGTTAACAATTTTCAACCTTTACCATTTTTCCACGTAAAAGGTGTTAACTATTTCTATCGGTTTATCATAACAACCGTGTGTACATATCCACATTTTCTATCGGTTAAGAACTTCAAAACCGTTAATAGTTTGTGTAGTTAGAAGTAGAATAGAGAAGCATATGTTCTATCGGTTTACAACCTTGAACCGATAGTAAACTTCTGTCTTTTCTATTGGTTTATTAAGCTATAACCATTAGAAATTGTTCCATAATAAGTGGGACAGTGAGACACTTTTTCTATCGGTGCTTAATAAATAACTGATAGTAAAAAGTCAACTACTTCTATAGGTTATGACAAAAGAACCATTAGTACAAATTTCTAGTTAGATAAAGAGTAGTGCACTATTGTTCTAACTATTGTTTTAGTGCTAAATGATAGGAAATATTTCAAACCTTGCAGTGTGGACTAGTACTAATTGTTATTCCATTGTCATGCTTATAATCGTGACAAAATGTACGTCAGTAAAATGCATTTTTGTAATAGTGTTTCCTTTAAAGAGCTTGGGTTGAGCTAGGCTCTAATTTCGTTTAATAAAGTTGGGTTATAGTTAAGACACTAGAATTTGTAGGCTAGGTTGGATTGGAACTGGACCTTAGCTCTTATTAGGCTTACTCATGTTGCAAGAGCTCATCACTAAAAACCCTTTTAAAGCATATTTCCTGACAGCTAACTCAACTATTAGCTGTCAGGAAAGGATACTGCGACGTTTGCTCTCGCCTCCTATTGTGGCCCCCATCTGGTTAGCCATGAGGTAAAGGTTTATTCCCTGTTCTAGAGTTCTTTTTTTCTGGCAGGATCCCGCCAAGTATGTTTTCCCTGACGGTTTTTTTCTTTCCTTACCGTTGTTGCCAATCCATATAGACATGAAATTAGGGATGGTATTTACACGTTTACTCATGGTAATTACCCGAGTAGAGACTGATATGTTCTAATATTTATACTCGTTGATACATTCATGGTAATTAAATTCAAAGACAAGTAATGGGTATGGTATTTTCTATCACAACTTCTGCTTGTTTACTTGTTAAGTACCCTCTAAAAAAAATATGTTCTAAAACCATGTGGAATTAAAAATATACGTTATATAAACTATTTTAATTAATTAGCATCTTATAAATGAAATTAAATAACATCATTTATTTTTATTGCTATTATATGTATCTCAATTGTCTTCTTCAATTATTGTTCTCTATTATTTAATTAGGTATTTGAGTACTTGATGGGTATTGAGTACTTATATCAAGTATTGGCTATTTATCGTACAGTTAGTATGGGTGACTTCTTTGCTCACAATGGGTGATGGACACGAGTGATGAACAAAAATACTCAATGAATGGCAGATATGTTCTACCTCTACCCACACCCACAACACCATATTTGCCATCCCTACATGGAATGTGATAGTGCTATAATCTCATACCCTCCCTCTCTATGACAAGTGAGTCATGAATTATCTCACAAAATTTGACTAACAAAATTTGAACCATTATCTTGTCACTTATAAAATTTGTTTGTCATGCAACATATTTGACCGTACGTAAATTTTTACATGGCAAGTTAAGGTGACAATCAACTAATCAAGACATATCCTAAGCATGCATCCATTCGACATCTTACCCATATTGTTAGAAATGGCTCGATGCAAAGTACACGCCATTAATGTCAAGAAAATAGGGTCGTCCACCTCCAATTAGATTGATGATGACACCCATGTACTAAGAGTGGTACCGCATTGTCGTCTAATGGAACGAGTAATCCTACAACATTTACCATCGAGCGTCGGTGCTCACTGGAAGTTGGGGAAAATTTGATGCGTACCGCTAAAAATTTACATATTTCTTAAGCATCATTGGAAAGTTCAATCACAGTTTATATTTACACTATCGTTGATCAACCTCTAGTTAAAGGTGACGGAAGAAAAAAATTCACAAGTTTCCCCTGTCGGATGGAAACAGCTGTACCAGGGAATTTTTTTATTTGTCATAGAATTTTTGAATTTTGGCATTTACCACTTCCTCTACATGTTTGCATCAAGTTTTTGGCATGACCGTGATTGACCAAGTGGATGCTTTCATGGAAATATCTATCATATCATAAATTCTAATGATATTTGAAGTGTCACATTAATTCTAATCACACATAAAAATATTCAAAATTTTCACATTAATCTTACAAAAGAAAAATTGATAGAAATTTCCACAAAAAAGAAAAAATCTACCATATTCATTATATTTATAATAATATAAATTCATCATTTTAAAAATCGTATCCATAATAAACTCTATCTCTATTATAATACTAAAACATGATATCTTTCAATGAATCATACATAAAATTAGACTAGGCATACAATTA
Source organism: Pharus latifolius (assembly GCA_019359835.1). Taxonomy (NCBI): domain Eukaryota; kingdom Viridiplantae; phylum Streptophyta; class Magnoliopsida; order Poales; family Poaceae; genus Pharus; species Pharus latifolius. Next base: position 54,493,666 of record CM033324.1, on the reverse strand, counting down.
CATAAGATTTCAACTAGTTATTGTAGAAAATTTGAGAAAGAACAAACTTCATAGGAACAAATATGTTTGATGGCTAAACCTATGCTACTCTGTGCACAAAAACTTTTCTTTTGGCTTTTAAAGGTCTTTTGACCATTAATTTTAGGACTGTCTAGGGTGTAGATGTCTATTTTTTCTTAAAAAAATTTATACCATCTGCACCACACATCCAGATCTGCTTTAGGCCTTGTTTGCAGACACAGTATTTGAAAACCGCGATATTTTAAAAACTATAGTTTTAGAATTGTCATGCAACCAAAATCATAGTATTTTGTAATATTCCAAAACCACAGCTTTTGAGAAAAATATAATTTTTATAGGTGTTTAGGTACACGGTTTTTTTTTCAAAGTCTTCAGTTTGTTGTTCGGTCTACCTCACTGGCGAAATCAAAAATTCAAGCAAGCATACCGCCATCTCCGCCACCACTCGCTCCGCCGCCGCTGCCATTGCCCGCCTCCTCGACCTCCCGGACGGCCGTGCAATCTCCGCCAAAACTTGTGGTCAAAGTTTTGGGCCAAATCAAAATTTGCAAAATTGAAAAAAAACCATGATTTTGAGAAAACTATGATTTCAAAAACCATAAAATACTTTATAATTAAATACTTCTTTGATTTTTAATGCCACAATTTCTATTAAAATTATAATATTAGACAAAAACTCCAAAAAAAACTTTTTAGCCAAATAGAACCTTAATCTCCACCATCATTTTCTCCCCCACACTTCTTCCTCCCCCTCCTCCCAACCCACCTCTGCCACCCCAAAATTCTTCTCCTCCGCTGCCCACAACCGACGATGCCACTGTCGCCTCGCCGCACAGTCACTACAATCACTATTCCTTCCCATCGCCCGTTTCCCCCGCAGCTGCCACCTTCCACCTCCTTCGTCCCGCGGCTGGTAGCACCACCACAACTTCGTCGTCCCATCTCTACCCATCATCAGGTCACCGCCACAAGAGAAGCTAAAGAAGATATACTAGGTGAACATTAGATGAGTAAAATATAAAAAATAGTTTGATCAAATATAGAGAGAAATATATGCAAGATAAAAACAAAAACAAATACCTACACATTCCTCGTTCACAAAAACTCATCATTCTTTTTACGTTTTACAGTCTGCAATATGCAACTCTCTCCTGTCACAAAAATTGATATGCATGCCACGAAATTAAAAATGCTCAATCAGATTAACTGCAGGACAACAAATAATTACAGTAACGAGAGTTTACATACCACCTTACCTTAATAAGAAACTAATAATGCAAGAACAAAGAACTAAAGAACTGGACCATTAATTAACCATACAACAAAGATTAAATCCAATCAGAGGCACAGGGACAAGAGCATGACGGCAACGCCAAGCAGGATGAGAGGGAGACGGCAGACGGCAGAGCCACCGGCGGCGCCGTTTATCTGCGACGAGTCGACGGCGAGGGGCAGATCGTTGGCGGGGAGAGAGCATGTCGCGGGGCCGTCGGGGCCGGCCTCGTCCGCGGCCATCAGCGCCTGGAGCACCGCCGTGGCCGCGGAGCGGTACCGCGTCGCGTTCTGCTGCAGCAGCCACGTCAGCCCCATGAGCTGGCAGTCCCGCCGGCGTGGCCCGCTGCCTTGCTTCGCCTTCGCCGGCACGGTGTTGTTGCCGGCGGTGGCGTTAAGCTGAATGTCAAAGACAGCTTACAATGTCAGTATATAAATTGGGACTTAAATGAGCTAAGTTAGGAAGATAATAGTTAGTGATATTATCCAAAATCAAATATCCGGGAGGCAAAATGGCGCCAACAATGCACGTCAACCGAGTAAAATTTCTGCTTAATTTCATACATGCCATGTACCGACCAACTCACCGAATAATACAAACGGTTGAGAAAGACAAGCAAAAACTCATAATTTAAACACTCTCTAACATCTAGACTGTATCATACCAAACTCCTAGCTAAGATGTGGATGGTGCAAGTGGTGTCACTTAAAACATGATAAATGACAAACAATCTATTTATAATTCTATCGTATCTCGAAACTTACTGTCCTCCAAAAATAGTGGTGGATGCTACTGTATGTCACTTAAAACATGATAAAAGATTCCTAAGTAAGATGTGCATAGTACAAGAGACACATGCATGGCCATTTTATTTTATTTTTAATAATGAGTCTCAAGTTTTAAAGATACGATATTAGAAGTTTTATGCATCTATTAATTCACCGAAAAGATTAAACTCTCAATGAAAGACAAATAATCTACTCATAATTCTATATATTGCGAAATTTACCGCCTCCAAACATAGTAGATTCCAATTGAGATATCATAGAGGATGTTATCATATATCATTTGTAAATTGGAACATGATAAAGATTCCAATTGAGATAAGAGGACAAGAAATGGAGGGGCCTCCACTCACTCTCACAACAGTTGGCGCATGTTGCTTGCTTTGTGAGCCATATGACACATTTCTTGGAACTGTGAAAGTTCATGTGTGCATGGTACAACTTTGTCTCAAGAACAGAGCACACCCCTTTCAGGGCTTGAGTTTAACAAAGCAAAGGCTTGCACAAAAGCAAATGATTCGGTTTTCTTCTAGGGGAGGAGTGAAGCTTTTTATGAGAGAGAAAAAAAAAAAGAAAAGGAGATGAAAGGAGTATCGAGTCTTGCACCCAAATGGCAAAGCAACCAAAGCGATAGAGGAAGAGGGAGACATGTACTGAGCATATCATGCTCCAGGCCCTACTCATCAGGCCCGGATTTTTAGGACGAAGATTCGGTATGAAGCTCTTTGCCAAAAGGATAGTAAGTCAATCTGGCCATTTGATCTGAAATGGACGGTCGGATTGATGGTGCCATAATATCAGAGGAGTACATTTATGTGTGGGAAATAGACTACTAAGAGAGACTTCTTACTCATCTCAAAGATAGAAAACTTCCTACCATATTTTTATCGCATCATTTCAGGGCATACTCTTAGCAGATGCAATTCATGTACACAAAGGCATCAAGACTGAAATAGCAGTATAAGTAATATTTTTCACTTTACACAATACAAGTCTATACAACATAAATCCAACAAGCATATGATATGGTATTTTGGTTGTGATTTTGTGTTCGGGTACCAAACCTTCTTGCGGCAGGCGATGATGGATATATAGCATTGTTCTAATAGATTTAGGGTCTGTTTGCTTTATAATCATAAGTTACCACACTTTAAATTAGATCTGTCATACCAAGTCAAACTATTATGTAATTCACTATCATAGTTAAATATGTCAAACTTTCTTTGACTACTTTTGATTCTCTTGCCATATATTTTGTGTTAATAGTGTAGAATTCACATTGAACACTATATTGTTAGACATTTTTTGACACACTTTTAACTTAGGTGTAATTATAAATCAAACAACTGTAATTTATCATACTATGTGATACTGCCACAAGTGTGACATGTGTATAACTCAATGTACATTAACTTGTGTATCAAAGATAATTGAAATGTGTCACTGTGGTATGTCACAGCCATCACTACAACATTAGTATACAAGTGATGCCTACATGATATGCTACTCAGATTGCTTGTTTGATCTACTATGCAGTCACACAGCCTTTGGGTACTCTACAGTTATACAGCCTTTGGGTACTCAGATTGACAGGCCGCATTGCCAATGGAATGGAATTGGATTCTCTTTGTCTAAGAACAGAAGGCAAATATCTTCCCTACCATCTCAACTTCAATTAAAATTCAAATGGTATATCAACATAGGAGAGAAATTAGGTAGTTAATCAACTTATGAGAAATTTTAAACTTGTCACTCACTATTATCTGAATGTTAGTTTCTAATTAACTAGCCCAAAAAGAGAGAAAGACACGTGACTTTTATTTTTTAAGACTGTATACAAATCGTTAACCACCTAAAATAAAACCCTAAGTAAATCAGTTGCACTAACAATTCCATTCTACAAAAAAAATTGCTGATTGCATTCTTGGTTTTATCCCGGGTTTTTCATTCAAATCAAATATCCATTTCGGAATATCGTTTCAGGATATGTTTTAAGTTCCAATATTTACATTTTAAAGATTAAAACTTGAAAATAACTGCAACTATGGATAGCCAAAATGATTTTTTTTGGGGAAATACTGAAATGAAATATTTTGACTGTTCCAACCAGAATTTAGCACAAACAGATGAAATCGAGCGAAATTTCTAACTATATTGCTGATTTTCGCGAAATCCGTAACATTCCAATCCTTATGCTGGGAGAGAATTAACAGATAATGATCCTTTTGACCTTTTGTTTCGATATCAATAAACATCAGGACTCTGCATTTGTTTATTTGATGGATAGACACCTGTTTCTTAATCAAAATTAAGTACCTTACATTTTCTATAAAATCAGCTAATAAATTCTAGGCACATGCTAACTACAAAGCAAGCGCGTACTCATGATTTTATAAAGCTTACAAGCCGAGTTTAAGAAACAAAATAATATATATATAATTTGAAATAGTCCATGATATAGAAGAGAAGCATGCATATTCTTACGATTTTGTAAAGTTTTCAAGTTAACTCAATAATGAAAAAAAAAACATGTAATCTGAAAGAATTTATATGACATTTGTGAGTTTTTTGTAGCAATATATATGATATTTAGAGACTATTTAGTGAAAGGAAGGGAGGATAAGAGGATTTTGATTTAAAGATGGCTTGAGATGATCTCTCACAAGTTTTTAGTCTGTATATAATTTTTCTTTTAACTCTTTTTCCTTGTTTTCTCCAAATTTGTATATTACACTTCAATGAAATTAGTAACTGGATCCTCCCTACTATTTCTCCTTGTGTTTATATATATATACACTATACATAATTCTTATTTATATTCTAAATACTGTTTTTTGTTACTAAGATGTATATATATAATAGTTTTAATGAAGAAAAAAATATATTTTTTAAGTTCAAAGGTATATTTATATATATATATATATATATATATATATATATATGAGTGAGTATCTAATACATCTCGCCTATTTGGTACTTCTGTGTATCCCGTCTCAAATGATTATATAAATGGTCATGAGAAATTCTATAAAAAATAGATAAGATGTATATTAAGTTGATCAAATAACCTATAAATTTCAACTATAAATTTGATGTATATTAACAAAATAATAAATTTTAATGAATAGTAACTTTATATCTTTCTCTTATCTTTTTATTTTCAGATTTATTTTTTAGCAAAATATGTCTTTTTTTTTGTTTCTCTTCTGTAGATTGAATTTGGATTTCAATTTTGGTTGATTTATATCTACAATCTCAATTTTTTTGTGAATTTTTTATTATCATTTATATAGAATTTTGAGAAAAAAAAGTACGAAAGAGATTCACTTGATATTTCTCCAATATATATGCGTGAGTATCTAATGTATCTTATTTTTTCAGTTTCTGTGTATCTCATATCAAAAAATCATATAATCCAACGTATCTATAATATAATTTAAAAAACAAGAATATCTACTCCAAAAATATAAAATGACTTCCTATACCAATCTAAATAATGGCTGAAATTTTGGCATCATACTTGCCACTCATAGACCTTTTGAAAATATGAAGAAAATACAATGACAATTTGTTCTATTCATAAAGAAAAAGAAGCTGCACTAATTACTTGATGAGCAACACCTATAATTCTTAAGTGGTCATTAAAAAGGAAATGTTAGTAGGTTATTATTGCTAGTAGAACTAGTCCACTACACCGAAAGCATCCAAAGTTCTCACCTTGTTAAGTGCGTGGAGGCACTTGGAGCAGCCGGCCAGCCCCGGCCGAGCACAGTCGCGCTCCAGCCTCCTCGCCGCCGCGCCCGCCGGCGCCTCGCACGCCAGCCTCCGCAGCCTCACCCCGCAGTAGCAGAACGCAACGTCGCATGTCGTCCCGTTTCGCCGCGGCAGCGCCACCCCCGCCTCCCGCAGCGCGCGCTCCGCCGCGCCCGCGCACGCCTCCTCGTCGTCCGGTAGCACGGGCATGTCCACCGCCGTCTCCGTCCGCCTCTCCCCAGACAGCGCCGTTGGCGCGTACGCCGCGTATAGCCACGCCGCCAGCGCCGGGCAGCAGCGCAGCCGCGGCGGCATTGCGCCGCCGGCGGCGTCGGCGTTGCAATTGGCGAGGACGGCGGGGAGGAGGGGCGGCGACGGGGTGAGCGCGCAGGTGGACTCGGCGGCGGCGGCCTCCGACTGCTCCGGGAAGGCCGGGATGGTGGACGCGGAGGCGGGCTGCGCTGGGGAGCCCGAGGAGGGGAAGAGCAGCGATGGCTCGAGGGACGCCGGATCCGGCAATGCCGGCGACGCCCCGTGGGGCGACGGCGCAAGAAGAAGGTGGGAGACGGCGAGTAGGAGGAGGGTGGCGTGAAGGCTAGGCATTGTTCTAGCTTGGCTAGGATCTCAGGTGTTTGCTTGTTTAACTTTGTTTGTGTGGTTGAGGGGAGTGAGAATGCGGAGGAGAATGTGTGATGGTTAGTGTGATTTGGGCCCTTTGGGATGATGGATGGAGTGTCATGGTCTATAGCTCTATATGTCGTTATGTACTGACATCTAGTAACTACTACAACAATGGTGTTTTAAGGTGAGAAATGGTTTGGTTCTTCACATTATCGTGGATTGTCTAATAAATTTGATCGAATCATTTATATGAGTTAATTTAAATATTTATTATTTAATATTATAAAAGATAAGACAAATATTAATAAGAAAAGAAGATATAAGTAATTTTATAAAAGAAATCCAATTCTCAAATCCAGATCGCCTTTCCTCTTCTCAATCTGAGTATTTGCTATCGCTCCCCGCATTCTTCCCTATCTTCTTCTTCCTCCCTCTCCATTAGACAATCATAACCTTGTTAGCTTCTCCTTTATTCACCACCAAATACTACCATTTTTGGTAGTCCTCGCCACCCGCTCTTCTGTTTCCCCCTCGCCGGTGCCCTCCTGCTTCTAGAGAGTTTTTTTCTTAAAGAGCGGAGAGACAGGAGAGTTCTTTCATTTTTTTATAACCGTCAAACAACTTGGAGAATCGAAGATGTGTTATTTACTTAATTTAAAACAATACAATGTTATCCTAATTGAGACACGGTGTGATTTGATGGAGGTGTTAATATCTCCTATACCTTATGAAAGAACAAAATAAAACCCTTTTAAGATACATGTAATCATGGTCTATTTTTTAGGAAAAACTGTAGGAAATACTTTTCCTGTAAATTAATTAAAAAAGTTATTTACAAAGTGCATAGGAAAGGAAGGAAAAGAAAGAAAAAGAGAAAAAAGTTACAGTATTTACAAGAGGCTAATCTATAATATTAGGCCATCTCTTAATTAAGATTTTTTTTTTGTAGTCACTTTAGTCAAAATCTGTTTGATTAAATGTCATTCTTTGTCAAAATTCATGTGACAAATAAAATGTCTATGTTTGATTAATTTCTATCTACATGTATCATGTCTAATTAGATTATTATTTAATTTATCACTATAATGAAGTTATACAAGACTTTTTGGACAACTTTTTGGACTCTTAGTACACTTTTTTTTTTGTAGAAAAGTGTGAAGCACCTAATTGTTAGGTATATTTTTCATATATTTATCTAAGATATTATCACAAATTAAATAACTATAACTTTGTTATAGAATGTGATCATACCATAAGTGTAATACATGTCTAAACCAATGTATCATAATTTATTGTGGTAACCAACTAAACATAATTGAAAAAAAAAAAGAAATGATGTATAGACCCTTTAGCCATACTTTTCTTTTTGTTAAAAACCAAAATAGTAGGTGGTGGCCACAAGTGTATGACATGCATGTGGCATTTTGTCAATAAAAAAGTATGGTATTAAACAAAATAGACCTATATTTTCAATTAAATATGTTAATCCTAAATCAAGTTGAACTATAATAAATCACCCCAAAACACTACATGTACTCATATCTGCTGTTTTTTTTGCTAGCTCATTTATTTCGGGGCACCTTTGGTCTTGGGGCATTTGGTATTTTGGTTGCCATCGAAAATATGGCATGGTTGGACTTGCTCGGTTTTTTTTCCGTCTCATTCTGAACACTGAGTTCTAAAAAAAATCTGTATCACAGTGGAACAAGTTAGTATGTATCTCCTCCTTTTTATAATTTTTTGCGATCATTTAGCAAGTTTTTTTCAAGATTTACACTAAAGTTATTTTGCACGTAAAATTCTCCTTACCAATACCATATGATATAAATTGGATCTTCTACTTTATTTAAGAAAAGTTGACGATACTTTTCTTATAATCTCAAATGTTCGATTAGATTTTGAATGATATATATTGATATGTAAGAAAAATCGAGGTGGTTAATCATCTCACGAGAAATTTGGAACGTTTCACCTATATTAATTTGAATTTTTAATTTAAAATCTAACATTCCAAATGAGGAGAAGTGCGCCTATCTTTTCTTAAATAAGGCATATATTAAGATTAGTATATAATTACTTGAGTTTTTTGCCTAATTTGTAATTAATAATGCATTTTTGTTGGCGGAGGCCTACTTATGAGGTAGATCATTTGCATGAACACAGTAAATTGCCCACTGAAGAGGGACATGCACATCATTTATGGTTTGCCATGGGCTCATGGCTAATAGCCTGCTTTGTTTAAGGAGGCTATAAAAGCTCTTCATGGGAGCCGATGTAGGTCTGTAATACCAGGGCGGAAGTGCACAATTAATCACTTACCACTGACTAGTCGAAGTCCCACACATTTCGGGTCCTATGGTGGGTGGTATGAGAATTTCGGAATGATGATATATAAAGAATCGCATACAAAATTGTCTATTTTTATGAGATAAAATTTTTAAACTTGATGTAATGAAATTGTACAGAAGTACCAATGGTGCAGTTACTTACTATTAGTAATGCGATTTTTGAACTTCACATGGACAATGTGAAAAAATGTAAGGAAACAAATCAATGGTTAAAAATACAGAGTGGTATGTGAATTTTTGAATGAAAAAAATTATCTCAACTAGGCGAGTTAAAGTCCGATCCGGAGATCCGAAACAAACAAACAAAATTATACAAATTCACAAGCACCACTGAGGAACACGAGAGACCCAGACTAAGAGCCAGGAGGCAAGAAGATAGGGACTTAGAAGATGACCTTTTTAGTGATCTTTGCATATCAAAGGAGTTTGATCATAGCCATCCGCTTCTGACACAAAGTTTAGGAACGGTTTGAGAATTTTTAATCAAAAATTTGTCTCAACGTCTCGTCGAGTTCAAGTCAGATCCAAACTCGAAAACAAATGGATAAAATTACACAAGTTCACAACTCACAAGCACCATTGAGGGAAACACCCGTGGATCCTAGAGCAGGAGGCAGGAGGCAAAGAGGATAAGGAGTACTTAGAAGAGGGACATATATAGATTAAAATGTCAAAACTAAGCCAAGACAAAACCATATTGTTGTTGCATGGTAATTTGGTGAGATCATTAAAGAGGACAAAGTCTGAAACTGGCAAGCGAGCCATATGCACCTTCCATCCATCCAAGCTTTAACATAACATAACATGTGGACGTGGTCTCCACAAATAATTGGTGTAGTAGTGTCACATGCATGTGCATGGCTAATATGGCTTCCCTTCTTTCGTGCATGTAGGGCTAGTGTTCCTTTGTCACAACGTACGTATGTTCTTGTACTCCAAATGGAATCCATTGGATGGAAGGGAATCATGAATCATGCACACATATCCATGCCAAAATGGCCTCACGAATTATGGTTTCTATTGGACAAGCAAATTGCATGTGAGATCGTCCTACGTACGTGGAAATTCCTCCTTGTGATCGATGTCAACATCAGTAAAAATATCAGTAAAACTAACAAATTTTTAAAATTTGATTGTTTGATTGTCTCTTATCTTTATTTGTAGGAGTTTAAGTCCAAAAAAATTTCTCTTATTTCATCTAGTTAGAATCTTATTTAATTTTAATTTTTTAATTTATTTTTATCTCTTATACTAATGTAGTGTACTTCATTGTACAATAAAGACTCATTTTATCCTAATATTGGTCATTAAACCCTAATCCTAATTACTAACGTTGAACTCTAGTTATGACCCTAAACCAACTATCCAGTTTGGGAAAACATATCCTCGGCATCATTGGGAAGAAAATGTATGTAGATTAATAACTTTGGAAGCCATCCAATCGGAAACATCCATCGAGATAAATCTTAGATAAGATTGAAAATTCCCTTGATTCCGACCAGCAAGCACGATACAGTGTGTCCGTTTTCTGATTGATACTTGTATTTTTTGGAATTTTTTATGATCATAATGTTTCTGTTTTCTATTTGGTACTATGACACTTTTATAGGACTTTTTAAGATCATTTACATATGATGGGAGTGGAACGAGGCAGATACTATCTTATGGCATAATGGGCAATCTAGAAATTAATGCTTGTTTGATTCAGGGTACGTGGTAGGGTAGAAGCACTTTGCTTTTGCAGGGCTCGGTCTTTAATTGGATGGCTCTGTTATCAATGATATCATATTACTTTTGCTGGAACTATAGACATGCATGAGCAATTAAAATCTTAATTTCTCCGGATGCAGGGTGGTCTCATTGCTGGGTGGATGCTATTATGCAAATGGGGAAATTTTAAAAACCCTATAAAAAAACAGGGCTCGCCCGACTGTTAGACCGGAAAATTACGCATCCCGCGCAGGCTTCGATACTCTCACATCTTCTGTTCTTTGGGGGCAGAGGAGCACACACTAACCAGCTAAGCAATAAACAATTTTGATAATAAACGGAATGGCAGGAGTAATGGATGTTATTGAGATTGACTTAGCTAACTTCATTGCCGATTTGATTACACCTCTAACTAAAATACATAGTTCATAATAACAAAAAAAAAAAACAAATACACAAATATATATGTCGTGGTATTAGGATCTCATACTAGGTTTATCTTATGTGGAGTACATGATCAACAATACGAACAAATCGTGCGACGGGTTATCACGCATTGGGCAAGCACAGAGAGAATGACACGAGAGATTTGTATAGGTTCAGACTCCAGTGGGAGCCCTACTCCTGTCGACGTGCCCTGGCATAAGTCGGATAGAGAGACTATCTCGCGGGAAGAGAATCCCTAGACGCGTCAATTAACTAGTGTGTATTGATTACGAATGAATTTCTTGTTATAAAGGGGTGTACAAGGGGTATATATAGACCCAAAAAAATGCAAATGACTAAACTACTCTAGCCTGGATTGTCGAATCGAGGGCGAGATGGTCCTTTCACTGGGCACGATGCGTAGATCTTTGATACGTGTCCTTTTCGATCGCTGAGGTGCCAATAGAGATATCATTTCCTAGAGGCCCACTCGAAGGCATAGGTGCCTCTACGAAATCGGGACCCGAGGACGTTAATATCCCCTTGGTGTCCCTTGGCCCAGGGGCCTAGGGGCCTTACAAAGAATCAGGCCATAGGAGCCTAGGTTCCTTCCAGAGAATCAGGGCCCAAAGGCATGGGTCCCTCCAAGGAACTGAGGCCTTAGGGCCTAAAGATCTCCTAGGTGTTCCATGGCCTGGGGGCATAAGGGCCTAATAGGGAATTATGGCCTAAAGGTCTGGGTCCCTCTCGGCGAACTGGGGTCTAGGGGCGCCTCTCAAGGAACTAAGGCCCACAGGAGTAGTTCCCGCCCGGGGAGTCTGGCTCGGAGACCTAAGGGCTCCACATGGAACCAAGGCCCAGAGATTCAGATCCCTCCTAAGGAATCAGGACCCAAGGGCTTGATGATCTCCCTAGGTGTTCCTAGTCCTGGGGGCCTATGAGCCTCTCAGGGAACAAGGGTCTAGGGCCCTAGGTTCCATCAAGGGAGTCAGGGCTCGGAGGCCTAAGGCCCTCTTAGGGAATTGGGGCCCAGGGGCCTGGGTCCTTCTCCAGGAATTGCGAGCCTAAAGATCCCCCAAGAGTCCCTTGACCTAGAGGCTTAGGGCCCTTCTGGGAAACTGGGTCCTTGGGGCCTGGGTCTCTCCCCTAGAACTGGGGCCCGAGGTTATGAAGATCTGTCGGGAAGCCCCACGGCTGAAAGGCCTGGGTTCTCTCCACGAGGCTATGGCCTAGAGGGCTGGGAGTCTCCCTCAATAGCATCCCCCGGTCCGCCCGAGGACACATGGTGGCGCCAGAGGGTACACTCTGGACTCTCTCGGGATCATAAGCTTGCTCCTGGCATTGACTTTCTCCGAAGGAAAACCCTCCATCCAGAGAATTTTAGCCTCTTCTCTTGGGACATTAGTTTTCGGGAACACACTCTAAGGATCGTGATGGTTCCCCTCCCTAGGCGTTTCTTCGGCTTCTGCATGACCCTTCGAATTCAACAATTAAGATTCCCTGGAGGGACACGTGGTGGCCATCCGATGCACCTCCTCTATTTATAAATATGGGGTCCTGGCACTAGTGGAGTTCATTCTGAACTTAGCCCCAGCTTCTCTCCTGGTAACCTGAGAGCTCTCTCGAAGACCTAAGCCCTTGGTTAGGTCACCTTCCCAACACTTCATCTCCCAAACACTTGAGCTTTCCCAGTATGGCTTTGAAAGTGCACGGGAAAGCTTTAGACTTGGCCCTAGAGGAAGTCACCTTGGACTTTCTTGGGGTGTCGGAGTTCACGTTAGAGGACCTCAAGTCCCTTACCGCCCAGAGGGTTCTCCACAATGACAATGTCCATATTTCGGGTGAGGAGACAACTTTGAGCCCCTCAGACGATGAAGTGGTAGTATTCGAAGCCTTTGTCAAGGTGGGGCTTCGACTCCCCGTGCATCCCTTGCTCCAGGAGCTCCTTCAAGAGTATGGGATTGCTCTCAACAACCTCCACCCAATCGCTCTCATTCAGATGGGGCTGTTCATCTGATTGTGTGAGACTACAACCGAGAAGGACCCCATCCTCCATCTCTCCCAGTACTTCTATGAAGCGTCGGCGAGGAGCTCCCCGGTGGTGAAGAATGGGCCAAAGTCCACCTTTGACTCTATCGTCATGAAGCTACTGCCCTCTCAGGTCAACGAGTACCCGATGATGTATCAAAAGTAAAATATTCCACTTTCGAACTCCTATGACGTAAAATATCTTCATCACTTCATATGCTTTTAACACCTTACTGTTAACCACCTGCATAAGAAAAGATATCGATTACAATAGTCTTGAGATAAATACAAATCAATAATTTTTGCTTTAAGTAACTATAGAACATATGATAATTATAATAAAAAATGGTTGGTCGATTGTTGTATAACAAGTATAAGTTGTTGCTTATGCGAATGAGAAAATTGTGTTGGTTGTGACATGACTTTCATACACTTGATAAAAGAAATTAATCATATGAAAGTGAGCTGCTAGTTCAATGCACAATTAACATACACTTAATATTTAAAAAATGAATAACATGTGGATTGTATTGATAACACCTCACCTGTATAAAAGTATTAAGTATTTCTACTTAGTTGCAACCAATTCTCTTGTCCCCTTCATCTGTAAGCATTGTTTTATTAATAACAAAACAAGACAAATGAAAAAAAGTAACTAACCAGCTAAATAAAAGATTAGAATTATATATACCTAGAACATGAGATGAACCACAGAGAAATTGGAGTCATATATGATATAACTCTAGTTCCAAATATACTAAAAAACCAGAGTTCTAAAAGTGTTTAACAAAAGACTCTATTACTTTGTTGTTTTAAATAAAATTTACATCTTATAATAGAATATAATTGTAGTTGTAATCAATGGCATAGCCATATAAATAGTTTTAACTTTATGAGTATTTGTAAACTTGAAGTTAGAGTTGTTAAAGCACCTCAAACTCTTTAGTGTAAAAGTGGTTTCAGCTTCATGCAGAAGCACCAACACCACAATCGATCTAACCTGCAGATTAAGTAGGAGCATATATATGCACAAACACAATCACATAACTAGGAGTGTTTCCATACATTTCACATCTATGCACCAAAATTATACAAAATTTACTAATGTCTATCTAAAGAGATAGATAAAAAAATTTGTTAAATAGTTATGAATATATTACGGAGGACTACTATTTTTGTGTATAGTGAATACATTGTGTAACACCTATCAATCAAAGGGCATGCATGCATTTTAGAGTACAATGATTGGCTCTGTCCAGAGCCTTCCTGACATATAGAACTCTTTAAGGGTGATCAGTGATGGAAACTACTCAAAATATAGACATTATTAGTTTGCATATTATCCATGCTCAAATCCCTTGTTCTTTAGGACCATGTGCACCAACTAATATAGAATTCACTTTGTTGCTGATCACTAATCACTTGAGTCCTTACACTTTATTATTTTGGTCAAAATAGTCCTGAACATTCATCCACCTATGCAACATGGGAATAGAAGAGCCTACTAACAAGAATTTGATCAGTATAAGACTAGAAAGTATAGAAATTTGGTGTTACAATTTGAATTCGTAAATATCATATCTAAATCACTAGCTCTTGTTGATACTATATTACTCCAAATCTTTGTACAATAGCCAGTTGCAAAAATTTGGAGTTACAATTTGAATCCCTAAATATCATATCTAAATCACTAGCTCATGCCAATGCTGTATTACTCCAAATGAACTAAAATCTTTGCACAATAGCCACTAGTTAGCTCCTCTCTCTAAACAGTTATCAATCGACATACTTTTCAAAGAATCTACAGCAACTAGTAGACAAACTTCTTATTCATATACAAATAGCACAAACAAGAATCATACAACTGCAAAAATAATAATATTACCTAATTGCAACTGATTTTTCCAAAGATCACTAGTACAAAAATGCAGTCTACTAACCCCTATCTTCTAACGGTTGTTCACAATCCAGAAGAAAATCATTAGTGTACATGGTGCGCAGTGGAGAAGGTCATTCGTAGGCATTTGTACTAACGGTTGCGATGTAAGTTACCATTAGCAATAATAGCATATTTTTTCTAACGGTTCAGAAAATATTAACCGTTAGAAAAAATATACATGTACTAATGATAGTATTTTGGAAACTGTTAAAATAAACCACATAATTTATTCTAACTGTGATTCATATATTTACCGTTAGAAGAGAGAAAATTGTACTAACAGATTAATATTTCAAATCGTTAGAACAAGGCCTCCCTCTAAAGGTACATGTGCCCTGGAATTTTGCTTCCAGTCGAACCATTCGAATTCTGTTTCTCCTTGAGCACGACAAGCCCTACCCGAAACCTCCATCGCCGGCCGTCGAATTGGCTGATGATTTCCTCGAGCCTCTCTGAACTGAACTCTTATGGTTAAGTCAAATGTGGTTCATACATGCATTTGCTGTTTCAGATGAATGGCTTTGTGATGTATTAGGTCTAACTTATAATCGTAGTTACATTGTTGTAGCAATGTGCCATGCTTGGTGTAGCAACACTAGCTTACAACTTACTTAATATACTCAACTTGCAACGGTTCTCTTTTATGTACAACGTAGGGGCCACTGGGTCCTTGCCATGATCTATTGTTTAGGACATGACTTTTGTAATATACATTGAATGTGTGAATTGGTGTATTTGTGTATTTTTATTGGTGTATACTTGTGAATTTGTATTGGTGTATATCTGTGTATTTGTATTGCTATTTCAGACATGTACTTGAATGTGTGAATTGGTGTATATTTGTGTATTTGTATTGTTGTTTCAGACATGTACTTGCTTGCCTATGTTTCAGACATGTACTTGTACTAATGGTTCATTTCTAATGAAACTGTTAGTTAGAGTTCTAACGGTTCGTAATAGATTTACCGTAAGGAGAAATGCAGTTTGCTACAGTTATGCAGACTGCTAACCCCTTTCTTCTAATGGCTGTAGTTTGGAAAACCGATAGAATATGCACTACTGTAGAAATGCAATTTGCTAGCCCCTTTCTTCTAACGGTTCTAGTGTGATATACCGTTAGTAAAGGTTCCAATATAAGTAAAACCCACTCGACCCTTGCTGTTTCGCTATATTCCACACTCTGTCCCTCTCTATTTCCGAGAAGAGTTCCACGCTCCAAGCTAGACTACTAGAGTGATCAGGGCAACCTAGAAGGAAGTTAATTCGATCCCTCTCTTTAATGTAAGCTTGTCATCATCTCTCTCTCTGTCTCTCTACTTGCAAGCTAGCATTAGCTCCAAGCTAGGGAGCTAGCTGGCTGGCTGGCTCTTACAATGCATCATGATTTATGAGCTCACTAGCTTGTATTGTTGACGAGGATTGTTAGCCCACAGGTTCGAATCGTCGACAATTGTGTAGTTAGGTTAATTAGTGTTTCATCAAGTTAGGTTTTCATATATCAGTTGTTAGTAGTTGTATGTATGTATGTATGTATATATATATGTCGTGGTATTACGGATACCCCGGCAGATTTCTCCGATCGTCCGTAGCACGTGTACAGCAGCGCGAGCTGACCGAGTTACCGGTCACCTCCCGCCGGGCAATGTAGAAATTGACACAGTGGTTTTTATACAGGTTCAGGTTCCAGTGGGGACCCTAGTCGTGTCGGCTCTCTCCGGACGCGAGTCCGCTAGGGAGGTGTATTCTCGGGGAGAGAAGTCTCCAAGAGAGCCTGTTGTTTTGAGTTAGTGTGAATGAGTTCCAATCCCCTTCAAATGAGGTACAGGAGGGGTATATATAGCCCCTAAGAAATGCAAAGACCAAAAAACCCTAGCTACGACCATTGGATCGAAGGGTGCTGATGTCATTTGGCCAGGAGAGCGGCTCGGATGCTCGACAAGTGTCCTCGTCAGCTTTCCAAGGGCTTCTTTGGTCAGCAGCCATCCTCCCGATACTCCGGGCATCACCGGGGGCCCAGTGACTCTTCGGGACTCACCGGGGGCCCGGTGATCTTCTGGCACTCACCGGGGGCCTGGTGATCTTCCGGGTCTCATTGGGGACCCGGTGATTCTTCGGGACTCACCGGGGGCCCGGTGATGCTCACCCGGAGGGTCACCGGGGGCCCGATGAGTGCCAGAGGGTCTCACCGGGGGTCCGGTGATGCTCCGGGTCTCACCGGGGGCCCGGCGATGCTCGAAGGCGATGAGAAGTCTTGGACTCAAACCTTGTTCATTTGCCACGAATGAAGGTGACGTCTCTAGAGGGTGCTCAGAAGTCCTAGAGTCAATCCCCATTCGTTTGAGATGAACGAAGGCGGCAACGATTGAAGGCAATGAGAAGTCTGGGACCAAGCCCTGTTCATTTAGGATGATCGAAAGGTTGCATCATTGGATGTTGTCGAGAAGTCCTAGACTCAGCCCCCGTTTGTTTGAGATGAATGAAGGTGGTGTTGTTAGAAGGTGTTGAGAAGTCCTGGCTTAGCCGCCGTTCATTTGAGACAAACGAAGGCGGCATCCTTGGAAGGCGACAAGAAGTCCTTGACTCAATCGTTGTTCATTCAAGATGAACGAAGGCAATGACGCTCAACAGTGATGAGAAGTCCTAGACTCAGCCCCTGTTTCTTTTGAGACCATCAAAGGTAGCAACACATGAAGGTGACGAGAAGTCCGAGACTAAGCCCCGTTTGTTTGAGATGAACGAAGGCATCATCGCTTGAAGGTGACAAGAAGTCTCGGATTGAGCTTCCATTTGTTTGGGATGAATGATGTCGTGGTATTGCGAATACCCCGGCAGATTTTGTGAACGATCCTAGCGAAGATTACGTGGCGCGGGTTGACCGGATGACCGGTCCTCCCCCGCCGGACAAACACAAGAAATGACACGAGGATTTATACAGGTTCGGGTCCCGATGGGGGCTCTAGTCTTGTCGGTGCGCTCCCGACCAAAGTCGGCTGGGGAGGCTCTCTCCGGGGGAGAGGCTTCTGGAGCACACCTGTGAGTTTAGCTATTCCAATAACAATGAATCACCTGCTTACAACTGAGGGGTACAAGGGCTATTTATAGCCCCAAAAAGAAGCAAAAAGCCTAAACTACCCCGGAAGCCACCGTCGAATTGAGGGGTAGGAACGTCCTTCTCCCGGTCAAACGTCTTGGATGCTTGACAGGTGGTCGCTGATTCCCGAGGCGCTCCTCGCGTGACCTGCACGTGATAAACAACTCGAGACTTTACCTTGAGGAGGGCGATGAGGCCTGGGACATGCGCCGGAGGCCAAGTCCCAGGGGCCAAAAGGCGGCGCCCGGGGAGGCCCTGGAGGCCACGTCCCCGGGCAAATGACAGTGCCCGGGGAGGCCCCGGAGGCCAGGTTCCGGGGGCCAAAAGGCGGCGCTCGGGGAGGCCCCGGAGGCCATGTCCCCGGGCAAATGGCGGCGCCCGGGACGGCGCCAGAGGCCAAGTCCCGGGGGCCAAAAGGCGGCGCCCGGGGAGGCCCCGGAGGCCATGTCCCCGGGCAAATGGCGGCGCCCGGGACGGCGCCGGAGGCCAAGTCCCGGGGGCCAAAAGACGGCGCCCGGGGAGGCACCGGAGGCCAGGTCCCCGGGCAAACGGCGGCCCCCGGGACGGCGCCGGAGGCCAAGTCCCGGGGGCCAAACGGCGGCGTCCGGGGAGGCACCGGAGGCCAGGTCCCCGGGCAAACGGCGGCGCCTGGGACGGCGCCGGAGGCCAAGTCCCGGGGGCCAAAAGGCGGCGCCCGGGGAGGCCCCGGAGGCCATGTCCCTGGGCAAATGTGACGCAACTTACCTGGACTTAGTTTCGCGGAGATTTCCCCCAAGAAATGAAGATGATGACACTCGAAGGTGATGAGAACTCTTGGACTTAGCCTTTTTTTGTGTAAGACGAATGAAGGCGGTGACACTCGGAGATGACTAAAAGTCCTAGACTCAACCCTTGTTCGTTTGAGACAAACGAAGGTGGCGTCGCTGGATGGTGACAAGAAATCTTGTACTCAACCCCTGTTCTTTTGAGACAAACAAAGGTGACAACACTCGAAGGTGATGAGAAGTCTGGGACCAAGCCCTATTCGCTTGAGATGAATGAAGGTGACATCACTGGACGATGTCAAGAAGTCCTAGACTTGACCCCCGTTCATTTGAGATGAACGACGGTGGCGTCATTGGAAGGTGTCGAGAAGTCATGGACTTAGCCCCCATTTGTTTGAGATGAATGAAGGTGGCATCATTGGAAGGTGACGAGAAGTCCTGGACTCAACCATCATTCGTTCGAGACGAATGAAGGAGACAACGCTTGATGGAATAAGAAGTCCTGGACTCAGCCCCCGTTCATTTGAGATGAACGAAGGCAACACCGCTTGACGGCGTCGAGAACTCCTGGGTTATAAGGGACTCCTCATCGCGGGGGCATTTTCATCACGAGGGTCATCGAGGCACTCAGGGTCCCTGGGTGAGCAAGGGTCATCGGGGCATTCGGGGTCCCCGAGCAGACGAGGGTTACTGGTGACGTGATTTCCTCGAGTGGACGAGGGTCACTAGGGGACTTGGGGTCCCCAGGAAAACAAAGGCAGTGTTGTTAGAAGTCCTGGAATCAACCATCATTCATTCGAGACGAATGAAGGCGACAACGCTTGATGGCACAAGAAGTCCTGGACTTAGCCCCTATTCATTTGAGATGAATGAAGGCAACACTGCTTGATGACGTCAAGAACTCCTGGGTTATAAGGGCCTCCTCATCGTGGGGGCATTTTCGTCATGAGGGTCACCGAGGCACTCAGGGTCCCTGGGTGATCAAGGGTTATCGGGGCATTCGGGGTCCCCGAGCAAACAAGGGTTACTGGTGACGCGATTTCCTCGAGTGGACGAGGGTCACCGGGGGACTTGGGGTCCCCAGGCAGACAATAGACACCGGGGGACCCGGGGTCCCCGGGTGAACAAGGGTGACTGGGGGACTCAAGGTCCCCGAGGGAGGAAGGATCGCCGGGGGACTTGGGGTCCACAGGCAGACGATAGGATCTGAGGGACTTGGGGCCCACGGTTGGATGAGGGTCACTGGGGGACTTGGGGTGCTTGGGCGGACGATGGCCACCAGGGAACTACAGGGTCCCTGGGTGAGCAAGGGTCCTTGGGGGGTTGTTTGAGCTAAATGAAGGTAGCGTCGCTTAACGGTGTCAAGAAGTTTTGCAGTCTGCCCCATTAGTTTCAGACAAACGAAGGCGGCAACGCTTGATGGTAATGAAAAGTCCTAGACTCAGCCCTTGTTCGTTTGAGACAAACTAAGGTGGTGTCTCTTGAAGGCGATGAGAAGTTAGAGCAAGTCAACACCCCATGTACACCGGAGCTTCTTTGTCACCAAGTCTAGGGATCTCGTAAGGTTTGGAGTCAAGTGTTTTCACGACACGACACGGTTCCCCCACTTGGGAAGCAGCTTGCCTTGAGCCGCAGGATCGAAGAGTCGACTCGAGGCAGTGCAAGATCACCGAGGTGAAAGAATTCCCCCCCCCCCCCCCCCCCCCGGGTGCTTTTTAAACCTACAACTCTTCGATATACATGTTTAGGTTAGCATCAAAACATTGATACTCCTTACTTGGTTGACGACCAACTAGGAATCACCTTTAGAGAGTAGGTGTTGGATTCTGCTCAAGTTGAAGGTCAAGTAGCAATGCTTCATATTTGGTGATGCTGCTAGTTGCCGAGAGGTTGAGTTGCACAGCGCACTCGAGATTCCATTATACAAGGCGACTACCGTAGCTGCCCTAGAAAGCAGCACGAGAAATCGAAGTGGAGCGTCCAAAACAACTCGTCATCGAAAGCAACATCAAGTGAGCCATTTGATGACTCCGAGAGCGGTGTTCCAAGAAGTCGATGAAGAATGTCTTGGTCTTATGTTGGGAGCCATGGCTAATCTTACGTGGAACACATGTTCAGCAACACGAGCGGACCGTGCGACGGGTCACCACGCGCTGGGCAAGCACAGAGAGAATGACATAAGAGATTTATATAGGTTCGGGCTACAGTGTGGAGCCCTACTCCTGTCGACGCTCCCCGGTGTAAGTTGGCTGGGGAGGCTATCTTGTGGGGAGAGAACTCTTAGACGCACCATTGACTAGTGTATATTGATTATTAATGAATCCCTTGTTACAAATGGGGGTGTTAAAGGGGTATATATAGACCCCAAAAGATGCAAATGACTAAACTACCTTATCTTGGACCGTCGGATCGAGGGCGAGATAGTAGTTTCATTGGGCGTGATGCATGGATCTTTGACATGTGTTCTCTGTTGCATCTAGACCATTATGTCTGATTTTGATGATTAATGAAAACAAGTGTTTCAGACTAATTGTGTTTTTTGAGTCACTTGATACAAGCCTAGTTGGAAATACGTACAAGATGATCAAGGTGAACCAACGTGAAAAACACAAGTCGCGAAGGACAAAGACGAAACGAAAATCGCAAGATTAAAGATGCAAAGGACCTGAGGTAAAAATTTGTTTTTATTTTTACCGATGTTGGTGTTTTGGAGGTTGATCGGTTTAGGAATTTGTTTTTAGTTTTAACCGTACTATAAAGAGGGGTTGTAGGTCCTCTCTACATTTCTAGCATAAACCGAGAAACTTTTGGGTCACTGCATATCATTCATTTCGGTTGGATTTGATTTGGTTTTTAGTTGAGTTTTTAATAGAATAAGAGTTTTTATATTTTCTAGAAATATCTAGGCAGATCTGACTTTTTCTTCTGTTGGCAAAAAGATAGCCCTTTAAATTATCTTTCAAACGAGCTATCAAACAATTAAATCGAACTGCTGGATCAAAAGTTATAACTATTTTTATTCATACTGACTGTCAGTCTGAATGTTAGTCTGTTTAAACTGACATTTTTCCAGAGAGTGTTTTTTGTGCCAAAAATCTTTTGAACTAAACTGACTGTCTGTATGCCATGCTGACTGTCAATATGCATTTCGACCTCGAGCTGACTGTTTTGAGTTTCTGTTTTATCTGATCATTTTTGTGGTCGATATTGACTGTCAGTATGTGATACTGACTGTCAGTATGAGCTGACAATTTCCATATGAGATCACAAACGACTAGCTATGTTTTATCCATGATATTTGTCGAGCTGTGATTTTGGACATTGACTGTCAGTATGTGTTGCTGACTGTCAGTTTGGGCTGTTTTGTTTTCTTTTTCGGCCTCAAACGGCTAGCTGAGTTTTATCTGCAAATTACTTCGCATTGGTCGTGACCCATGCTAACTGTCAGCATGCCATGCTGACTGTCAGTATGCACTGTCACTTTTACAGCTCGTGCACAACAACTAATTTATTTCTTGAGGCTATAAATAGAGGCTTTGAGTAGTTGTTTCATACACCAAGCAGCCTCCCTCTCAAACATACACTTGAGCATTTATTTTAGAGTTAAAAAATGTTGATCTATTGATCAAGTCTTGAGCTTTTTGATCCGCCAAGTGTTTTCGTTCATATCATCTGCATACTTAGAGTTTCTCGGTGCGTGTTGGAGGTCTAGAAGAGACCTTGCAGCTTGTTACTCTTGGTGAACGCCCTCACCTAGACGGTTTGGTGGCATGGCCGTTGACCTCTTCTATTCGAAGAATGTTGAAGAGGCTCAGCGTGATTGTAAAAGGCATCGGTGCTTGCCTTTCCGGAGTGGACAAGGCGCAACCGCTAGTGAGAAATATTCTTCGTGGATATTGAAGCAAGACTCATTCATTTGAGTGCTTAAACGAGAATTAGGGGAGACCAGGCGAGTCTCCGAGATCTCGGGAAAAATCTTTGTGTTTGTTCTCTCTTTCTCCTTTTTTAATTGTGCAATATTTTTGTTAAACTATTTTTGGTTCTTCTCTTTGCAAAAGATGTTTTATTTGAAAAGTTTTAAAACCTCCTATTCACCCCCCTCTAGTCGACATCCTCGATCCTACACGTGGTATCAGAGCTTGGTCTCTCAATTAAATAGACTTTACCGCCTAGAGAGAGGATGACGTCAAATGAGGGATTTCATTTCGGTCATACCGGCCGTGCGTCTATCTTTGATAGGACTAACTATCCCTATTGGAAAGTGCGCATGTCAGTATTTCTAGAGGCCACGGGGCTTGATGTATGGGACATTGTTAAGCTTGGGTTTACTCGTCCGGATGATCCGGCAAGTCACTCCGATGATGACAGGAAATTACTACACTTAAACGCCCGTGCTAAAAATGCTCTCTTTGCTGGGTTGTCTTTAAATGAGTTCAACCGTGTGAGCAATCTTACCACTGCTCACAAGGTTTGGACCACCCTCAAAGAAATATATGAGGGCACTACTAAAGTCAAAGAGGCAAAGTTGCTCATGATAAGGCAACGATACGAGACATTCACCATGTCGTCAACCGAATCCGTGGATTCCATGTTTACTCGGTTGAACAACATTGTGAATAAGCTCAAGGGGCTAGGAGTTGTTTTTACTGACATTGATATTGTGAGAAAAATGCTCATGGCTCTTCCAGAAAGCTTCGACACATTAGTGACGATTCTCACCAACTCTGACCTGTCAACCACCTCACTGACGGATCTCTATGGGAACCTCATCACCCATGAGATGCATCGAGAGGAGAAGAAGGAAGCGGCCGAACCTTCAAAGACGAAGAAGAAGGCGTTGGCTTTCAAAGCTGGCTCCAAAAAGGACTCAAGCGACGGCTCCTCCGATGAAGATCTAGCTCTTATGGTAAAGAACACTCAAAAACTTCTTCGCAGGTTACACAAGAAATGAGTGAACATTGACACACGACCAAAGGGGCCAAAGCAATCAAACTTCAAGGACATCATATGCTATGGATGTCACGAAAAAGGACATATAGCCTCGAGATGTCCAAACAAGAACAAGACTTGAGACAAGAAGAAATTCTTCAAGAAGAACAATGGTGCAACCAAAGAAGCCTGCTTTGGAGAATGAATATCAGGAGGAGAGAGCTCCGACTCTGACTCCGATGATGAAGGAGGTTGCTCCAAGAAGCTAGCCGGACTAGCTCTCGGCAACATTTCGACTAGTCCATCCCTTTGTCTTATGGCTAAAGGTGATGAAAAGGTACAATCTGATGATCCTTCATATGATGACCTAGTTGAAATGATTACTGAATTAAATGAAGTTTTTGGAATCACTAAAAAGAAGTATTGAGCACTTAAGGAAGAACATTCTTCTTTACACACTCAATACTCAGAGTTAAAAGATTCATATGAAAGTCTGCTCATTAAAAATATTACTAATGCTCCATCTAAGGTAGATGTAGCCACTTCATGTAATCTAGATGATACTCTTCCTACTAGCTCTCTTGATATATCATGTGCTTCAAATGAAACAATTTTAAATGAAAATAACGAACTTAAGGCACAAATTGAAAAACTTGGAAAAGGATTAGAAAATTTCTACAAAGGAAAAGTATCTCTCGATCTTATTCTTAGTAAACAAAAATGCTCATTTAGAAAAGAAGGTCTTAGATACTTTCTGAAGAAAGGAAAGAAACCAAATACAAAAACCACTTTTGTAAAAGCATGCAACACATTTTGTTATAAATGCTATGAAACTGGTCATTCGCATGAAGCTTGTCCTTTAATGACTTCAAACTATTTTGATACTTACTACATGCTTCAAAGGTCAAAGAAAGGATATGCTATAGCAAAGTTTGTTGGTGCACCCATGTTAAATAAAAAAAAGAAATCAATTTGGGTTCCCAAAGCTTTGATCACTAACATCGAATGACCCAAAAAGATTTGGGTACCTAAAAGGACTTGATTTTTTTGTTTTTTGTAGGTAAACTACAAAACCAGTGGAAAACATTGGGTGCTTGACAGCGGATGCTCCGAGCATATGACCGGTAACAAGAAATTGTTCACCTCTTTAGAAGACAACTCGAGCGAAAATCAAAAGATCACCTTTGGTGACAATCGTCAAGGAAATGTGCTGGGCTTGGGTAAAATTGCAATATCCAATCATCTTTCAATTTCGAATGTTTTACTTGCTGAATCTCTGAATTTAATTTGCTTCCGTTGCACAAATTTGTGATCTTGGATTTTGTTGCACCTTTTATCCAAAAGAAGTTCTAGTTGAAAGTTTAAAAGATAATTCCTTGATCTTCAAAGGCTTTTGTTTTGGAAATCTTTATCTTGTTGATTTTCACTCTAAAGATGCATCTCTTTCAACATGTCTTGTTTCTCAAACCTCAAAAGGTTGGCTATGGCATAGAAGACTTGCACATGTTGGAATGCATCAACTGAAAAAGCTCTTAAAACGTGATTTGGTTGTTGGCTTAAAAGATGTGAATTTTGAAAAGGATAAAGCTTGTAGCGCTTGTCAAGCTGGCAAGCAAGTAGCTACTTCACATCTGATTAAGCGTGTTGTTTCAACTTGCAAACCTTTGGAACTGCTGCATATGGATTTATTTGGACCTTCTGAGTTCCAAAGTGTCGATGATTTGGACTTGGGGTCCTTAGTCGATCTTATGCAAATTTGTGAGTTGCGGGACCTCAATGGTGGGAGTAATAGCTCTATGTCCTATTGTGATTTCACTATATGAGAAAAAATGTTTACAAGAGGGTGGAAGAGATGATCACAGGCGAAGATTTCTTCTCTGTTAGTGTCTAAATCTTCAGGTTACTTGGACTCCTAGTAATGCTAGTATGCTTAACTGCCTTTAGAACATGCATTGACCATCTTTTTATTTCGACTAAAAGGGCGCCAACGCGAAACGACCTCGAACGGTTACTGGGATGCAGTTTTGTTAACCGCACTTAACTTCAACACAGGCTTAACAAGTGCAATCAAGGGATAACCGCACATGTTAACCGCCTGGCAGTTGTCTTCATACGTGGAAAGATCCTCGTGATCCTCGGGATATGCCTGTTCAAAGTGTTAGACCTTCTCGAGTTATTCTGGTCGTAAATAGTCAATGACCCTTTGACCGTGCACTGTCTACAATCTTCTGACCGCGCACCGTCTGCAGTCTCATGATCGCGCAAGGGCTGTGATCATAAATCATCTTTGTATCCGTGCCCTTCTGGTCGTCTGAGACCATAACGACGGACTTATAGACACACGTCTAATCTGATTCTGTCTTAAACCAGACGTGTATTATTTCGAACTAGCTTGGGTGATAATCCTCGTCAGCTAGCCCCCAAATTTGAAGAAAATTAAAGGACATATTTACTTCAAATTTTTATCCTACATCGAACTATGAACCCGACGTTTCAACTTCAACTGAAACTATTCCGCCGTGTGACGGTTCATATCCCGAGAAAAACCCTGAGTTTTTTTTGACAGGTAATAATGACTAAATTGACCCACCATGAGAGCAACCGTAAGTGCGTTTTAAGAACCCAAGACGTGTGTGGAAACGAACCGACGCCTCCCAGCTCTATAAATAAGAGAGCTTTTTGGTTCTTTGAACACACGAGTTTTTCACCACGACTAAGTCTTTTTCAGAGCTACCTCTCTTCCCCAGTTACTCCCTCTAAACCTCAGTTCTTGTTTCGATGGCTGATCCAGACCTCAAGAACATTATTGAGATTGAGAGTGATGAAGAAGAAGTGATACCCGAACTCGGCCAGGACTTCCAGAAGGTAAGACTTTTCTGGGACTCTGGTTCAGATCGTAGTTTTACATCCTGATCATTTCCAAATGCATTTTGGGAACTTATAGGTGACTGAGGAGTTGATTCCTCCAAAGAAGAAGCCGAAGGTTGACGAGCGATCCTCCAGTGGAGCTTCATTCACGGGTGCAAAAGTTGGGGATGCATCATTGCACTCTCTTTCCTTGTCCCATATAGTTCTCCCTGCCCATGCAACTCGGCAGGTTGAACCCTCATCTCCACCTTTGGAGATCCATAATAATCATTCAAAGCTTCCATCTACTTCTGGGGAAAGTCTCACTCCTCTGTGATCAAACGATCCTCAGCTTTTGTTGGGTGATCAATTTTCTCGTGGGAAGGTCTAACTCTTTGTCGGGTGACCTACTTCTCGGGGGAAGTGCCTCATCCTCCCGTCCAACTTTACTGCGAGGATTGGTAATTATCTTCATTCTCTCTGCTGGTCGTTTTATCTTTTAAAACTAACGCATACACGTGCAGGAGACGAAAATCTCTGGAGCCCCAGCGACCAGCCTGCTAAAGTCCAGCCTCTTTTTGGTGAGAGTGTATCCCTCGAGTGAACTCTCCAAAAAGAAAAAGAGACTCTGGAGAAGACCGATGAGATGTCTTCGGCCATTCTGCATCTGGCAGAATATTATGACAACTCCCGCTAAGAGGCGTGCCAATTCCGCTTGGAGAGGGACTATACTCGGCAGCAGCGAGAACTCTCCGATACAATAAGGAACAATAGCGCTTCTTTGAATCGGGATGATTTACATAGGCTTAGAGCCATAGCCAGTTCACTGGGGGTAGCCAGTGTTGATCCCACTGATGTTAACATGTCTCTGGGAGAACTTTGTAAACGGCTATCGGACCAGGTCGACGCTTTGGTCGCCTGTGTACCTTTTGTATGTAAAGATTGCCAGAAATAAATAATTTCCTTTTCTTACATACTCGATTTCTTAAAAGCATTATGTAAAACTTATAACCCGGACTAATGTTCTTTATATTCTGTGAGAATAAATGGTTTCAGAAGAGTGCCTCTGCGACCAAAAATACACAGGTAGGTTTTTGTCCGAAATTGGCCCAGGACAGTTCTTCAGTCTCAAAATAGCATTAAGATCGTAGACTGCGATCAGAACTAGAATAACGATCACAAAACAGTTCTTCGGTCTCAGAATAGCATTGAGACCATAGACTACGACCAGAACTAGAGCAACGATCACAGAACAGTATCTTGATCATATGGCGACCACAGCTGTTATGATCACACATATGCGCAGCGATCACAGAATTACGTTGCGATCAATATACAGGTCATAAGTTCATTCCAAAGTCATAAGGGATTACTTCCTTAATAAACTTTTAGGAGTTTCTAATATTTTTTGTACCATAGTCCCCCGAATGTAAAATAAAATGGCACATTTTATTTCGGATTCATTACTGGGTATGGATAATGGGTTCCAAGAGGAAAGGCACCCATTATGGAAAATTAATAAAATATTCAGCGAAGGGTTGTCTCGGGCATATAAAAGGAAGATATAGCTTACTGGAGAAGCCTCATAACCAAAAGCCCTTCATTGCCTTAGACTTTCCTGCCGCACAAAACCCTCTCTTGCACTTCTCGTCTTCGTCGTCTCTAGCACCTTTTTACTCAATCCTCCATAGGAATGGCGTCCTCGAGCCAATCTGTCCACCACACAGAGGAGAGCCTGGTGACACTAGAGAAAGAAGAGATTCTCCCCCCACGGCTGCTGATTAACTGGCGGCCAGTGGAGAAAGATCAAGAAACCCCAATCGTCCAAGAGGGCGAATTGGTGATCTTCAAGGAGTACTTACACTGCGGGTTCCAATTCTCAGAAAGCAAGTTTCTGTGGGGAATCTTGGACCATTACGGGTTGGAGTTAGTGAGTCTCCACCCAAATGCATTTCTTATCTTGGTGATTTTTCAACACCTATGTGAAGTCTTCATCAAAGTGCTTCCAAGAGTGGAGCTTTTCAGGCGCTTCTACGTTTTGGCATGGTCAAAGAGTGCCATGCCGCTGGGTGCATCTACTTCCACATACGGGAGAAGAAGGAGTACCCATTCCCGCCTCTACGGGATTCTGTACACGGGTGGTACCATAAGTGGGTCTACTGCACCCCTCCGTCAGAGAGCGGATTGTGGTTTGCGAACACTCGACCGGAGAAAGACAGTGAGTTAGATTCCATTCCCACTCTGAGTGCAGAGCTAAAGAAACAAGCTCAAGACATTCTTCACCTAGTCCAGCGGGCTTGACTGCGCGTGACATTATACGCGACTTCGTGAAGAACAGGATGAGCCCCCTGCGTGAAAGGGCACATCCGGCTTGAGAGGTAGAGTCCATGGCGGACAGCACCCTGGATTATAACAATGGTATGTCCTTTAGTCAACAAAATACGCATTTTTACTAATGAAAGATGTTGTATTTATTAACATACTTGTTTGTGACACAGCGCTATCCTTGTCCGAAATCGAGAAACGGACAAATTACCTCCTACAGGCGTACAACGCCGTAGTGGAGGGAGCTAAAGGATCGCCTCACCCCCAGAGCTTAATTAATGCCGGCGACGATCTTAAGCAAGAGCGCCGAAAGGTATGACCTTTCCTAACAAGCTTTGTTGTAAATCACCCACTTGTCTTGTATTACCAAAAGCATTTTGAATAATACAGCTTCTGGGAAAGTTTGCTGAGGCGACGCATCCAAGAGAGGACGCTGGTCCTTCAGGAAGACCCCTTCAAAGTACAAAGTGAAGGAGCCTGCTCCCAAAAAACCTAAGAAGATCCTGGGAGGGGCTTCTTCACGAAAGAAAACCATTACCGCGAAAAAAACTGCGGTAAGATTTTCAGTACCCCCTATAACCCCAAGTACGAGTGGAAATTACTTCTTCGTCGTACAGGGTGAAGGGAGCGAGGATGAGGAAGACGACATTCCTCTAGTTTGTCGCAAGAGGAAAGCAACTGACCTTGTGGGAACATGCATCCCAGAAAGATCAGCCTCCCTTCAAGGTGACGAAGTCTTGTCTCTGACTGCAGGGACAGAGATGGCTACAATGGGCCCCGTGACCACTAACAATCCAGTGGTTACGGGTGAAAACCCAGCGCCTGAGGCTCGTGAAGCCCCAGGACAAATAACACCTCCCTTACTAATCGAGGGAGTGACTATGGTAAGAATCCTCACAATCTTGTATGTTGTCATTCCTCTGCACATACTCATTGAATTGTGTACATACAAGGAGAAGAGGATACTGTCCTTTTTAAGAGAAGAAAGACAAGGACAGAAGATGACTCTTTCCCAGGAGCACCCAGTGGGCTTCTTTCTCCTAGGAGCTGATCATCGAAACCCAAACCATGGGTGGGGTTCCGAATAAAGTAAGAACTTCTCCTATCGCCATCTAGATATGACCGACAGGAGGCATTTCACCTTACAATCTGTTTGTTTGTCTTTAGGCGCAGGGATGCTGCGCCCAGTACTCTGGCGACCTCGACGAGCCATGGTACTACACCCACAGCAGAGGTCACGAAAGAGCCAAGTCCTACTCCCAAGGTCGAAGAAGTTCTTCGGGCCATCGTGGAGGGAATGGCAGTGGAGATCCGATCCCAAGGGATGGAAACCGCAGTCCCGGCCACAGAGGGGGATCAACAGGAAAGATCATCTACTGCCCCTGCTATGGACACAGCAAGTCTTGAGGCTCAACCTCACGTTGATGTTGAGAGCTACTCATTCAGCGATTACATAGAGGTACTCAAAAAACTCTTTTTGTTATTTTCGAGCTCGCAAAAACTTAGGAATATTCAAGTTTTTAAGAGCAATTCCTTATCATGTTTCAGGACTTGACCCGGGTGGCGACCAAGTCAACAGCTATAGCAAAGCATCTCGAGGTTGCGCAATGGGAGATCAGCCGGCTGCAACAGTAAGTGTGGTACTCTTTATTCGTGTTAACTTGAATCCAAATTTAAGCGTAGCTGATCGTCCTTCTTGTTACAGAGAAAATGCTTTTTTGAACAAGAGCATGGCTGATCAGGAGAATCAAGAAGAAGCTGCCGCCGCGAGATATTCTTCTCTAGAGAAGAAACTTCGCGAAGCGCAGTCGAAGCTTTCTTATAAGTATACTTCTGACCAGAAGAAATCTTCTCATCGTATGAACTGTTTATAGTAAGTGTTTACTGCGTTGATACAGCACAAGAGGATCAAATACGCCATCTTTCAGAAGAGAAGAAAAACCTTCAGGCGACCATCAAGTTACAAAGCTCGAAGATTGATACTGTCAGCATGGAGAATGAAGGTTTAAACAAAACAATTTCCTCTTGCAGCAGTACTCAACTGAACATCTTCGAAAAGCTGAAGATGGTGGCTACTTTGCTAAAAGAAGATGTGATCGAGTCGCAAAAGGACAATCTAAGTCTTAGCAAGTTAGCCATATTGGTCGCGGACCAAGCCGAATCACTCCTCGAGTATCTTCCTGGAGATACAAAACGGCAAGAAGAGGCACTGCAGTCGAATGTACGATCTATAACCTCTACCATTCTCTGCAAATTACGATTTCTCCATGGCCCAGATCTGAACCTGAAGCCGGTGGTAGAAGACGCAGAGATCGAGAGTGATCAACTTGAGGCCATCTTTGAAGAAGTCAAGCCTCTAGTCGAAAATCTGCTGAAAGAACTAGGCCTTATTTGATTCCTTGTAATGATCTCTTTTAGTAATTGTACCTGAGAAATCACATTTATAACATGCAAATGCTTGCCTTAATTTTTGGAAAAGAGAAAAAAAGTGATACTTTCTTCATTTCACATTATGACCACATTTTCTTAGCCCCCTCCTGAGATCATAAGTACTGAAGACCTATTATTATAATCTCTGGAAAAATATGGGCATTATGAATATCTAAGAAATTATTTAACTTAGATATGATCATCTGATCATACTGACACTGACCTTAATACAACACCCAGCCTTATTATGAACTGGCAGCCACTCGAATGATTAGGAACATGCCAGTAAGTCCAGTGTGCGTTGAGAAACGGCTTATTGAGGGATGTCTTAGCTGGATGCAACCATGAGATCGACCAGCGAATCCGGTTAGGATATTGTAGCAAGATGATTATCGGAGATCAGCCCCTGAGCCGGGCTCGGTATAGGTATGGAAAATAAAGAAACGAACATAATACGAGTTGAAGAAAAGTACTCACAAAATTTTTGTTAAACCATGCTATAATTGAACATGAAAAAAGATTGGGAAACTTACACATAAAACTTGCGCAGTTGATCGATATTCCAAGTATTGGACAAGATTCTACCGTCCTCCATCGCTAACCGAGCCGATCCTCGTTGCGGTACTGAAACAACAATGTAAGGGCCTTCCCACTGAGGAGAGAACTTATTGTGGTTAGACTGGTTTTGTATTTTTCGTAAAACCAGGTCACCCACGTGAAGACTACACGGCTGCACCCTCTTGCTGTGGTATTTTCGCAAAGCTTGCAAATATACTGCTGACCTTATCAACGCTCGATCACGTTTCTCTTCGAGGAAGGTTAAATCCTGAGCTCGTTGTTCGATCTGATCAATCTGGCCAAATTGATTTGTTCAGACAGAACCAATACGAATTTCCGTAGGTAACACAGCCTCGGCGCCGTATACCAATTGGAAAGGTGTCTCACCGGTGGCTCGACTACAGGTAGTACGTAATGCCCATAGAACGGAGTAGAGTTCATCTACCCAAGCCCCCGAGCGCATCTTAAGGCGGTCAAAAACATGCTTCTTGATGCCTTGTAATATCTGCCCGTTGCTCTGTGGATGAACTACAGAAGCAAAGCACACCTTGGTTCCAATATTATCGCAATAGTCCAGGAAGAGACCGCTAGCGAACTGGGAACCGTTGTCAATGATGAGACGACTTGGAACACCAAATCGAGTGACTATATTGTTATGAAAGAACTTCTGTGCCACAGCAGCGGGGATATTGCGGACTGGTTTAGCCTCGATCCACTTTGTAAATGTGTCAATAGCTACGAACAGGAATTTGTAACCATTGACCGCCTGTGGCATAGGTCCCACAATATCTATCTCCCAGACCGTAAAGGGTCATGTTAAAGGGACAGTTTGCAAGGCATATGCGGGCTGATGAACCTGTCTTGCATGAAATTGACACTGGGGGCATGTCTTGACCAAGTATTTGGTATCATCAAGTGCCGAAGGCCGGTAAAAACCCTATCAGAAAGCTTTTCCGACTAGTGTGCGAAATGACGCGTGCGCACCACACACACCATCATGGATTTCTTTTAAGAGGGATTTACCTTCCTCTTGAGAAACACAACGCATGAATACTCCTTGAGTACCCCTATACAAAACCCCTTCTATAAGTTTGTATAGGCGCACTTTTCGAATCAGCCGATCGCTTTCGGTTTCATCCTTGGGCAAGGTCCCATGTTCGAGATAGACCCTCAATGGATGGGTCCAATCTCCTTGTCCAAGGTTGGTAACAAAGACTATCACCGGGTCATCTTCGACTGTAGTCATGATTGAAGGATGTTCTATGTGTTCGACGAATACTCCTGCCGGAGCAGATGTACGTGAGGACCCAATTTTAGATAATTGGTTTGCGAGAATATTGTCCTTTCGCGGGATGTATTGGACTTCGAAATGACTGAAGTGTTTTTCCAATCTTCTCACTTCCCCCAGGTAATGAGCCATTGTCTCATCGGAGGTGCTGTACTCCTTGTTTACCTAGTTTACGACCAGTTGTGAGTCTCCCCTCACCACTAATCGACGGACTCCGAGGAATTTTGCTGCCCGGAGCCCTGCAATAAGACCTTCATATTCTGTTGCGTTGTTAGTCGCAAAAAAATGCAATTGAATGACATACTTGAGTTGGTCGCCTTGAGGCGTGACTAAGACCACTCCAGCCCCCGAGTGTTGAAAACTGCGAGAGCCGTCAAAATACATCGTCCAGTGGTCGGTGCATGATAACTCTTCAGAATATTGCATTGGAGGGTCAGGGTTAGTCCATTCTACCACAAAGTCTGCAAGGATCTGAGACTTCACCACAGTGTGAGGGGTGAAATGGATTTCAAATGCTCCAAGTTCCACAGTCCACTTCATGATTCGACCAGATTTCTCCGGGTTTCAGATAATATCTCCCAAAGGGAAGGACGAGGGCACTGTAATTTTATGTGCCTGAAAGTAATGTCGTAGCTTGCGGGAAGCCATCAGTAGCGCGTAAAGTATCTTCTGGACCTTAGGGTAACACTCCTTAGGACCATGAAGCACCTCGCTTACGTAATAGACGGGCTGTTGCACACCTTCTCTTTCTGTGATCAGAACCGCGTTGACAGCATGAGGTGTGGCCGCCAAGTAAAGAAGTAGTGGCTCCCCTGCGATCGGAGAAACCAACACCGGCGAACAGGATAAGTATGCTTTAACCTCTTAGAATGCTTTCTCGGCTTCATCCGACCAGGTAAAACCATGGTGTTTTCGAAGAGCTTTGAAAAAAGGTAATCCCCTCTCGCCTAGTCGCGATATAAATCGACTTAAAGCCGCCATGCGACCTGCCAGGCACTAGACGTCCTTCGTGGTCGAAGGAGACCTCATTTGCTCGATGGCCCTGAACTAGAACATATGAGAAAGCTTAAAAGTTTACCAGATGAAACCCCAAAAGAACACTTTTCTGGGTTTAATTTTATTCCAAATCGGTTCAAATTACAGAAGGTTTCAGCAAGATCATCTAAATGAGTCAAGCTTTTTAAGCTTTTTACAACCAAGTCATCTACGTAAGCTTCAAGATTACGCCCCATCTGGGAAAGAAAGGTCTTTTGCATCAAGCACTGGTACGTGGAACTGGCATTCTTGAGACCAAATGGCGTTCTGACGTAGCAGTAGGTGCCAAATGGTGTGATGAAGGCAGTCTTCTCTTCATTTTCTTCTGCCATGCTAATTTGATGATATCCCGAGTAAACATCCAAGAAACTCATAAGTTCGCAACCCGCAGTTGAGTCGACCAACTGATCGATGCGGGGAAGGGGAAATTCATCCTTCGGGCAGGCACTGTTTAGGCTAGGTAATCGACGCACATGCGCCACTTACCATTTGACTTATGGACCATGACCGGATTTGTAAGCCATTCAGGATGACCGACTTCTCGAATAAACCCAGCCGCTTGGAGTTTGTCCAACTCCGCGCAGATAGCTTCTTGCCGATCAACAGCAAAGCATCTGAGCTTCTGCTTTATTGGTCGCTGTCCAAGTCGAATTGCTAACCTGTGCTCAATTACCTCCTTTGGGACACCGAGCATGTCGGATGGTTTCCACGTAAACACATCTGCATTAGCCCGGAGGAAAGTAATGAGTTTGAGTTCCTATTTGTCATCCAGGCCTGATCTAATTCGAATTGTTCTAGATGGATCATTTGGGCATAACGGAACCAATTTTAGCTTTTCCTCTGGTCGAGGGGCGACCTTGATCGTATCCGCAGCTGTGGTGGTGATCCTGACATCTTGAAGGGGAAGTTGATCTACGAACTCCAGGGATAACCGATCGCAATTCAATGCCACATTGCGGCTGCCTCGGACCGAGATAACTCCTTTAGGGCCAAGTAACTTGCTGCACTGATAAGCATAGTGTGTCGCCATCATGAATTAGCGAGAGTTGGCATGCCAAAAATCGCGTTATAAGCCGAATCACAATCAATTACGTTGAAAGTAACTAATTTCGTTCGGAAATTATCCAGTTCTGCGGAGTTCGTTATCTCGTCGCTCACGGTCTTGATCCTCCTTCTGTTTGCGTTCTTGTACCTCCTTTTGTCTGCGCTCCTGTTCTTCCCTAGCAATTCGTTGGTCGGGATTTTCCTCCGACAAGGCAGTGAATTCTCTGGGGAGCGAAGCTACAGAAGGAGTGAACATCTCCGTTTGCTCCGAGTCGGACTCGAAATCAAAGAGAGAGTGGAGGTTATCAGGATCAAACCTCCCGGGACTGAGTTCCTGGTCATTGCCATCTTGGTCCCCGACGGGGAAACATGGTGACCGAGACTCAATTTTGCATACGGTGGAACTGACATCAAGATCCGGACCTGTCTCTTCCATCCCCTGGTCGATGGACATGAACCAGGTAGAAGAAGACGTGTTCTCCTGACGTTCCTTCAGAATGTCTTCACAATCGATCTCTTCCATTGGAACGGGATAGCTAGGCGAAGGCAGTGTATATGGGTATAATCTTCGAAGTCGTTCTCGGAATTATATGCCCCAGACATGGCTCACCAAACATCTGGATGAAGGGAAAGCACCTTGAGAAAATGCCCCATGGTGGTGCTAGGGTTGTCGACGATTTGAACTCGGGGTCCTTAGTTGATCTTATGCAAATTTGTGAGTTGCGGGACCTTTCAGGGCGCTCCTCCGGGAAGGTAGGATGAGTAATATCTGTACGGGCACAAGAGAATTTATACAGGTTCGGGACCATCGACCCTACGTCCTGTTGTGATTTCACTATATGAGAAAAAATGTTTACAAGAGGGTGGAAGAAATGATCACAGGTGAAGATCTCTTCTCTGTTAGTGTCTATCTAACTATGTCTAAATCTTCAAGTTACTTGGACTCCTGGTAATTCTTGTATGCTTAACTGCCTTTAGAACATGCATTGACCACCTTTTTATATCGACTAAAAGGGCGCCAACGCAAAATGACCTCGAACGGTTACTGGCTTAACACGTGCAATCAAGGGATAACTGCACTTAACTTCCACACAGGCTTAACACGTGCAATCAAGGGATAACCGCACATTTAACCGCCTGGTAGTTGTCTTCATACGTGGAAAGATCCTCGTGATCCTCGGGATATGCTTGTTCAAAGAGTTAGACCTTCTCGAGTTATTCTGGTCGTAAATAGTTAATGACCCTCTGACTGCGCACTGTCTACAGTCTTCTGACCACGCACCGTCTGCAGTCTCATGATCACGCAAGGGCTGCGATCATAAATCATCTTTGTATCCGCGCCCTTCTGGTCGTCTGAGACCATAACGACGGACTAATAGACACACGTCTAATCTGATTCTGTCTTAAACCAGACGTGTATTATTTTGAACTAGCTCGGGTGATAATCCTCATCACAAAGTATCGGGGGTAACAACTATGGCTTTGTTATTGTTGATGATTTTACTCGCTACACTTGGGTTTTCTTTATTTCTAAAAAATCTGAAACCCCCAATGTTTTCAAAAGTTTTGCAAAACGTGTTTCAACCGAATTCGAACTTTCCATCAAGAAAATCCGTAGTGATCGTGGTGGAGAATTCGTTAATTCAACCCTAGTTGATTTTTGTGACTTGCTAGGCATTAAACACGAATTTTCTACTTCTTACACTTCACAACAAAATGGAGTTGTGGAAAGAAAAAATCGAACATTATTAGAAATGGCAACAACAATGCTAAGTGAGTATGATACTCCTACTCGCTTTTGGGCCGAAGCCGTGCATACTGCTTGCTATTCTATTAATCGACTTTATTTGCATCCTCTTCTTAATTTAACTCCTTATGAGCTTCTTATTGGGCGTAAGCCAAATGTTTCTTTTTTCGAGTTTTTGGTTATAAATGCTATATTCTTAGAAAAAGAAACTTTGGTGGTAAATTTTAAAGAAGAGTAGATGAAAACTTTCTAGTCGGATACTCCACCACTAGCAAGGCTTATAGAGTTTTTAATAAAAATACTAGTTGCATTGAAGAATCATGCGATATAGAATTTGATGAAACTAATGGCTCGCAAAAGGAGCAAGTTCCCTGTGAAGTTTCAGGTGAAGATCTCTAAGAAGCTGTGAAGAACATTATCATTGGTGACATCAAACCAAGAGAAGATGATCAAGATGATGAGAACATTGAGAATGATGATCAACCTACATCATCACCTCATATTGATCCACCAGAGCAAGATCAAGAAGAAGCAGCACAAGAAGAAGCACCAAGGCAACATCAAACCATCACCAAGGATCACCCTCTAGATCAAATATTGGGTGATGTCAGTAAGGGTGTTCAAACTCGATCTCGTATTGCTTCTTTTTGTGAGCATCATTATTTTGTATCATCTCTAGAACCTAAACATGTAAATGAATCTCTTAGTGATCCTGATTGGGTTAATTCTATGCATGATGAATTTAATAATTTTTCTAGAAATGAAGTCTGGACTTTAGTAAAAAGACCCAAGGATGATAATGTAATTGGAACAAAATGGGTTTTCATAAATAAGCAAGATGAAAATGGTGTAGTTGTTAGAAACAAAGCTCTTCTTGTTGCATAAGGTTTTTCTCAAATCGAAGGTCTAGACATTGGTGAAACCTTTGCACCGGTAGCAAGACTTGAAGCTATTCGTATACTTCTTGCTTATGCATCAAACTTTAATATCAAGTTATTTCAAATGGATGTAAAAAGTTCCTTTTTAAATGGTGCGATGTCTGAATTAGTTTTTGTGGAACAACCTCCTGGTTTCGAAGATTCTAAATTTTCAAACCATATGTTTAAACTGTCTAAAGCCCTCTATGGTCTCAAACAAACTACTCGAGCTTGGTATGAATGACTTAGGGACTTTCTTTTATCAAAAGGTTTTAAAATTGGGAAGGTAGACACAACTTTCTTTACAAAAATAATTGAAAAAGATTTGTTCATTTGTCAGATATATGTTGATGATATTATCTTTGGATCTACTAATGAATATGTTTGTCATGAGTTTGGAGAAATGATGTCTAGGGAATTTGAGATGTCAATGATCGGCGAGCTAAGCTTCTTCTTTGGACTTCAAATCAAACAACTCAAGAACGGAACGTTCGTGAGTCAAACGAAGTATGTGAAGGACTTGCTCAAGCGCTTTGGGATGGAAGATGCTAAAGCAATCAAAACACCCATGGCCACAAATAGACATCTAGATATGGACAATAATGGAAA
Organism: Pharus latifolius; assembly: GCA_019359835.1. Taxonomy (NCBI): domain Eukaryota; kingdom Viridiplantae; phylum Streptophyta; class Magnoliopsida; order Poales; family Poaceae; genus Pharus; species Pharus latifolius. Next base: position 54,455,178 of record CM033324.1, on the reverse strand, counting down.
ATCGGTCGATTCTAAACTCTATAGGTCTATGATTGGTAGCCTGCTATATCTTACTGCATCTAGGCCTGATATCATGTTTAATGTTTGCTTATGTGCTAGATTTCAGTCAGCCCCTAAGGAATGTCATTTAATTGCTATCAAAAGAATTATTAGATATTTGAAATGCTACCCACACTTAGGCCTTTGGTATCCGAAAAATGCAAACTTTGAATTAATTGGTTATTCGGATTTAGATTATACTAGTTGTAAGATTGATAAAAAAGCATATCGGGTAACTGTCAGCTTTTGGGGAGATGATTAGTGTCGTGGTCATCTAAGAAACAAAATTCTGTAGCTCTCTCCACCGCTGAAGTGGAATATGTGTCTGCAGGAAGTTGTTGTACTCAAATTTTGTCGATGAAGCAGACATTTCTGGATTATGGAATTAAATTTGATAAAGTGCCACTCTTGTGTGATAATGAAAGTGCCATTAAAATTACAAATAATCCTGTTCAACACTCTAGAACTAAGCATCTTGAAATATGGCACCATTTTATAAGAGATCATGTGGCAAAAGGGGACATAGATGTGAGCTATATTAGAACTGAATTGCAACTAGCAGATATTTTCACCAAACCCCTAGATGAAACTAGATTTTGCTTTCTCAGAGGTAAATTGAACATTATTGATATTTCAAATGCTAGTTGATATATTATTTGTATTAAAATATATTTTTATTCTCTCTCAATCAAATCCTCTATCTGGTCAAATTGATTGTCCATACCGACAATCAACATCACAAACTGACTGTCAGTTCCTTTGCTCAGGAGCTTGGTCGTAGCCTCTGGTCGAAGTCGTTGACCATGCTGACAGTCAGTTTCATACACTGAGTGTCAGTTATGTGCTTCAGATTTTGGTTGTAGCCTCTGGTCAAATTGGTGACCCACACTGATTGTCAGTTTGAGACACTGACAGTCAGTTTCAAATTCCAGGTTTCCGTACTGATTGTCAGTGCTCCACATTGATTGTCAATTTCAAAACCTTGGTTTTTGAACTAACTGTCAGTATATCACATTGACTGTCAGTATGGGACCCCGAACCCTAAAACCCTAGTTTCTGCTTTTGTCTCTTCGGCTCCTCTCGTTCGCCACCACTACCTTGTTCGTCACCGGTGCCTCCTCGCCTTGCCGCGCCGCCGCCTCTCCGCGCCACCACCTCGCCGCTCCCCACCGTCGTCGAGCCGTGCGCCGCCTCATCGTGCTTCATCGAGCCGCCACCTCACCGTGCCGCAGCATCACCGCACCACCCCTTGCAGGTGTTTGGCCTCCCCTCGTCGATGTCGTGCCATCTTCTCACCGGTGCCGTGCCCCTGTCCTCACCAACATCGTTCGTTGTCATCGTTGCTATGACGTGTTTGCTCCTCTGTTCAGCCTCCTCTGTTCAGGTCTTTGTTTCTCTCCTTCTCCCTGTTCTTCTTTTCGCTATGTCTGATCAGCCTTCATCGTATCGCCGTGTGGCCCGTCGAAAGAACGCTACAAACAATAGTCGTTCAACCGGTCAGCCATCTGAGACTCGCTCCTCGCTTCTGCCCGAGCGCGTCCTCGTGGATTATTCCCGATGGCACACGAGTCACCTTCGCACCCTCTGCGCCACAAACCCTTATCTTCTGCCTCATCCCACAGGTCGCGATGGTTGCAGCGTCCTGACTTTCTACACAAACCTTCATCTTGACCTGTTTACCAGCGTCTATAGCCGCGTCCCCATTTTCACCCATCGCTCCCTCTCCTGGCAGACGATCGAGTCTCGCACAGGCATTGTCACCCTGGCAAATTCTTTTGCTTCCGTAGGGATCAGAGATCTCGTCTCTGATTCCTCTCTCCACTGGGCTGATGAGCCCATCTGGCAGTTCTATGCCATAGTCTTCATCTCTCCTCAACGTGACTCGCTAACCTTCATGACAGGCCTCCAGGTTCACACTGTCATGAACGAGCAGCTTGAGGCCGCTCTCGGTCTGGTTCGCCCCGCTTCTGGGCGCCAGCTGCACACTCTCCCAGACCTTGAGCATCGGTAGTTGGCCATGCTTTATTCCGGCCCCTTCCAGCTCCGTCACATCGCTGGCCTGCGCCGCGATGTCGATCTGGCCCTGCGGATCCTTCGTCTCACTTTGGTCCCTATGATTAGAGACAGGGCCAGAGTCACTTACCTTGCCCTCCATGTTCTCATCTATATCTTTCAGGAGGAGCCATTCGATGTTGTTGATCTCATCATCAGTGAGATTCAGCATGTCCTTCTTGCCCCACGTCGCCAGCTGGTGTATGCTCCCTACATCATGGCGATGCTTCTTCATACCAGGGCCGTTGATACTGAGTTTCCTCGGCCCCATCATCCTCTTCTCTTCTACCCTCTGGGCCAGGCCGATCGCCATCTCGGTGCCCGCCCTACAGCTGCTCCTGGCCCTGCCTCTCTCGCATCTGATGATGATGCTGCGGGGGAGTCAGAGGATGAGACTCCAGCTTAGGAGACTGATCAGGCACCGACCGCAGATCCAGGCACCGGTTCCTCCTCCACCTCTCAGCTTGATCAGGTGATCTAGACCCAATAGCAGATCCTCATCACTCAGAAGGAACACCATCAGATTCTCCTTCGTCTGCTTGCCCAGCAAGAGGAGATTCTGAGTCGCTTGCCTACATCAGCCACCCCAGTCCCTCGCAAGAGGGCCTGCCCAGCGTCTTCCTCGCCAGGATCAGCATTGGGTCCTGTTGCTCCGACCCCTGCTGCACCAGCCTCCGCAGCCCCAGCTTCCACTCCTCCAGCTTCACCAGGCGTCGACCCGACTGGATCTCCAGCAGGCTCCGAAAATACAGCCGTTCTAGGTCTCTCCAGTGAGGAGGATTAGGCTGTAGTGTCTGCTCCAGCCTTTTTGTAATTGATGCCAAAGGGGGAGAAGATTTTTGTATGACATTGATGTTTTCTTATATATGGATGGGTTTGTATGACACTTTCTATGGATATGCTTATGATTGGTCTATGGATATATTTATGTTATGGTTGGATGTTTTTGATATATGGATGTTGATTACTTTTATATATATGAGTTGATTTCATCTTTGATATATTGATTGATATCCATGTTGTATGATCTGGATTTGTTATCAAAGAGAGTTATGATATTGACTTGTGATCTCATGCATACACTCAGGGAGAGTCAGGGGGAGTTATTCATTTTTTATTATCGAACACTTATTGTCATCAATCATCAAAAAAGGGGAGATTGTTGCATCTAGGCCATTATGCCTGATTTTGATGATTAATGAAAACAAGTGTTTCAGACTAATTGTGTTTTTGAGTCACTTGATACAGAGCCTAGTTGGAAAGACGTACAAGATGATCTAGGTGAACCAATGTGAAAAACATAAGTCGCGAAGGACAAAGATGAAACGAAAATCGCAAGATTAAAGATGCAAAGGACCTGAAGTAACAATTTGTTTTTATTTTACCGATCTCGGTGTTTTGGAGGTTGATCGGTTTAGGAATTTGATTTTAGTTTTAACCGTACTATAAAGAGGAGTTGCAAGTCCTCTCTATATCTCCAACATAAACCAAGAAATTGTTGGGTCATTGCATATCATTCATTTCGGTTGGATTTGATTTGGTTTTTTAGTTGAGTTTTTGACAGTAGAAGATTTTTTTGCATTTTCTAGAAATATCTAGGCAGATATAGCTTTTTCTTATGTTTAAAAAAAGATAGCCCTTTAAATTATCTTTCAAACGAGCTATCAAACACTTAAATCGAACCTCTGGATCAAAAGTTATAATTGTTTTTATCCATACTGACTGTCAATATGCTATAATGACTGTCAGTCTAAATGCCAGTCAGTTTAAACTGACATCTTTCTAGAGTGTGTGTTTTTTGTGTCAAAAATATTTTGAACTAAACTGACTGTCAGTATGCCATGCTGACTGTCAGTATGCATTTCGACCTCGAGCTGATTGTTTTGAGTTTCTGTTTTATCTGGTCATTTTTGTAGTCGATACTGACTGTCAATATGTGATATTGACTGTTAGTATGAGCTGACAATTTCCATATGAGATCACAAACGATTAGCTATGTTTTATCCGTGATTTTTTTCAAGCTGTGATTTTGGACACTGACTATCAGTATGTGTTGCTGACTGTCAGTTTGGACTATTTTGTTACCTTTTTCGACCTCAAACGGCTAGCTGAGTTTTCTCCGCAAATTGCTTCGCACTTGTTGTGACCCATGCTGACTGTCAGTATGCATTGTCACTTTTACAGCTTGTGCACAACCGCTAATTTGTTTCTTGAGGTTATAAATAGAGACTTTGAGCAGTTGTTTCATACACCAAGCAGCCTCCCTCTCATACATACACTTAAGCATTTGTTTTAGAGTTAAAAATCTTGATCTGTTGATCAAGTCTTAAGCTTTGTGATCCACCGAGTGCTTTCGTTCATATCATCTGTATACTTAGAGTTTCTCGGTACGTGTTGGAGGTCTAGAAGAGACATTGCAGCTTGTTACTCTTGGTGAATGCCCTCACCTAGATGGTTTGGTGGCGTGGCCGTTGACCTCTTCTGTTCAAAGATTGTTGAAGAGGCTCGGCGTGATTGTAAAAGATATTGGTGCTCACCTTTCCGAAGTGGACAAAGAGCAACTAGTGAGAAATATCCTTCATGGATATTGAAGCAAGACTCATTCATTTGAGTGCTTCAACGAGGATTAGGGGAGACCGGGCGAGTCTCCAAGATCTCGTAAAAAATCTTTGTGTTTGTTCTCTCTTTCTCCTTCTTTTAATTGTGCAATATTTTGTTAAATTGTTTTTGGTTCTTCTCTTTGCAAAAATTGTTTTATTTGAAAAGTTTTAAAGCCTCATATTCACCCTCGTCTAGTCGGCATCCTCGATCCTACATTCTCTTCGGTCCTAAGGTGCCTTTGGAGGTATCAGTTCCTAGGGCCCCTGGTTGATCACAGGGAACCATGGCCTGAAGGCCTAGGTCCCTCCAAGGAAACGGGACCCTAGGACCTTAAGATCCCCCCATTGTCCCTTGGCCCGGGTCCTATAAGGCCTCTTAGGGAATCGGGGCCTAGGGGCCTAGGTCCTGACCAGGTAACCAAGGCCCAAAGGCCTAGGTCTCTCTAGGGAACTGGGGCCCAGGGTCTTGAAGATCTCTCCGAGTATTCCTTGGCTCAAGGGCCTATGATCCTAACTGGAAACCAGGGCTTGAAGGCTTGGGTCCCTCTCGAGGAATTGGGGCCCAAGGCTTGAAAATTTCCGTGAGTGTCTCTTGGCCTGGGCCCAAGGGCCTCCTGGGAATCGTGACCCGTGGCCCTAGGTTCCACCTGTGGAGCCAAGGCCTAGAGGCTTAGGGCCTTCCAGGAAACCGGTTCTTGGGGCCTAAAGATCTATCTCGAAGCTCTACGGCCCGGAGACCTGGGTCCTCAGTTGGAGGCTGTGGCCTGAAGGCCTTAGAGTCTTCCCCAATAATATAAAAATCAATTTCGAGATGAATTGAACACTTGGCCGGTTTGATCACTGGTCCAGTTTTGATAACCATGATCTCAATAACTCTTGCAAGTCATTTTGTGACTTTATTTACATGCAAATTGCTTTCAGTTGTTCCACCACACTGTCACTATTCGATTAAATTCAAACATAAAAGATTAAAAAAATTCAAAAACAACCATCACTGATATGTGATTGTAGCCACCATCTAATCGATAGTCACGTGGAGCAGTTCGTCATAGCCATTGATTGCCGATACCATCGCCACCATCGGCCACTACCCTTAATGTTGTTGCCGTCGATAACTATCCCAATGTTGCTACTGCATGGGTCTCAGTTAATAACTGTTGTTTTTTATTTTTTTTAATAATTTTTTTAACTTTACAAAATAATAATTGTAGGGGTATTTGAAACTAAAGACAACTTTCAAAAGATTAAAGTAATAAAATAACTTACAAAAAATTATTGGGATTGTCATTGACTTTACGGGGGATTTGTAAATTTTCCCGGTACAAATATAAACAGAAATAGAAATTCATTGCTAAGTTGTTAAATTCTTCTGCGGCTACTGTCACATTCTCTTTCCAACCATCTAATCACGATCTCCACAATAATCTTACGATTCTAAATTGAGCCTTGTGCTGAAGGGAGTCCGCAGAAAAATAGCCTTCCATTACTACTATATTTGCAAAGCATGCATTCTTTCCAGACCTATGTCAGAAGGTCCAGCATGGTACAAATATACTCTCTTCATTTCTTTTTACATGTTATTTGAGCTCTTTATATATCTTTTAAGAAATACTGTAACATTATAATTATATTTTTAGTATTATGATTAATATGGTGGGTATATTATTTATGTCTAAGTAATCAACAGTCAAGTGGAGTAATGACAATGAGAGTACTTGAGAAAGAGAAGATCATATTTAACTTTAAAAATATAGAATGACATTATTTTAAATATAAAAATTTCTTCGAAATGACTAACAAAAAAACTTTTTTTAGCTCCTTGCTTCCACTTTTGATATTAATAACTAAATCTTGATCCAATAGTCATCACTTGATCTTATAAATTTTAGATGGTCATTTTTTAGATTGTCATATTTTTCTTATTTTAGATTATTGTATTTTTTTTATTTTAGTCGTCGCAATATTTTTGAGTTGTTACATTCTTTTTTTAAAAAAATTTTATGTAAATATTGGGAGTACTATATCCATACTTAATTTTCTTTCTAAAATGGCGAATAAAAAAGAACGGTGATAATATCTGCTTGCAAAGGGTATGGTTCAGTTAGGAATCTTCACTATAGAGATTATACATCTTGGCTTTGATTGTATTATCTATCTAGTACTTCCAATTTAGTTTCGCATTACCAAAGCATTGAAAGTTTATATATGTAACATTTTGCATCTATAGGAGGCGTTTGGCCGGACTATAGCTCTAATTTTTTGGTAAAAATCAATTAAATCTATGGTCAAGCAAGTAGTTTAATTGGCTATTTATCTAAGATTTTATTTGAAAGAATTTTAGTTTCAACTTATAATTTATCAAAGTTACAGTTTTTCCAAACAATATTATAGGAAGAGTGTATCATAATAAATTAATCTAATTTTTAACTAAAAAACTTAAATCTCTCTCGTGAAGTGAAGTGAAATTATTATGATAAAAATTAAAACCCCAGAAATAGAATCTAAGAAGTTCCGTACTGAAGCTACTTATCAAAGATAATCTGAATCCAGGTGGGAGTTGGTCAAGAAGGTTACCTCAAAAGATTGCGAATAGCAAAAAGGGTAAAATAGATAAATCTTTGACCTTCCTCCCACCAGCACACGGTCGCATCGACAATCACCATGCCCGCGACCCTGTTTCATCGCGGTCCCCCCTGTCCAGCCGTGACATCCCAACTCAAATATTTAATCTATCTTATATTTATCTACTATATAAAAGATACGTATAAAAGATCATTTAAGGTTGAGTACACTAATTTCCGATTAATCTTCTTATATGAGGTGAGAATGACAGAATAAATGAGACGAAAACATAAGTGAGTTGTTGCATGTGCATCGTGTATCCTGCGTGGAGTGCAGCGGTAATGTCTTGGATCCTGTGACATTACAAATAGTATCAGAGTCAATTTTTGTAGTTCGAGTCAGGTGTGCGGAGTACGGTGTGACGATGAGAGTTGACATACAACACTAGATCTACATGTGCATACTAAGATAAAAAATCCTGAATATTTGCCTGTGAGAGTGTATTATGGACTAGTGGAGATATCAAATCCTCTAAAAGATGTGTGATATCGTAACCCAAATATTTAGTCTCGCATTATTTGTCTAATGCGTGGAAGATATGTACATAAAACTATTTGAGTTTAAATGGATTGACGGAGACGTCAAATCCTTTAAAGGAGTGTGTGAGATTCCCACTCAAATGTTTAGTCTTATCTTATTTGTAGTGTGTAAAAGATGTGTATATTCACAAGACCATTTAAGCTGAAGTATATTAACTCCGAATTAACTCCTGTGCTTGGAATGATTATAAAAACACAAGTAAATTGCTGTATATATATATTGTATATCTCGTGTGAGTGTGCAGGGATAGTGTGTTACACCCTGCATGGTTACACCAGTCGACACCCACCGCAGTCGATCTTACCCTGCCTGTTGCTGACTCTACTGGTTGTCGTACCAAAAAGTCTTGCCAAAAGACTTTCCATGCTTATTGTTCATACATGCTACAAAATCTAATAAGCTTGCCCAAATAACTCCCTTGTTATATAATCTTTTTTTTTTTAGTAAATTACACATGATCTCACATATTTTGTTGTTACTGTTACAAATTAAACCCCATGTTTTAAAAAAAGTTTTAATTCATCCTATATATTTAATTAAATGTTTCAGTTTACACAAACTTGATTAATAGTCTATCAATTTTGAAGATTTTGAGATGTTGGGGCTGAGTGACATCTGTACAACACCTCTGTTGTAATAACATGACACACATATTACACTAATGCATCATTGTATCTTGAGTTTTTAGTGTTTTAAGCTATAAATTATATTGAACTGTAAGATAAAAAACACTAACTTACACATGACCTATGTACTTTGATATTAGTCAGACCCAAGTTCTAAAGACATTTCGATTTGCGCCAAATTTGTTTTCTCAAATGTTTCATTGCACCCTAGCTGAGTTGATTGTCTATCAATTTTTATGAGTTTAAAAGGTTTGGGCTATGCAACATTCATGTAGTACCTCTATAGTGGTAATATGGCACAAATATTACACTAACTTGTCATTTTATGTGTTTTTAAGTTATAAATTTTACTAAATTATAACATAAAAATTATTTGTCAATGCTCTATATATATATATATATATATATATATATATATATATATATATATCTATATATATATATATATATATATATATATATATATATATATCTCATTAACATTGTAGAGATGTGAGGTGAATGTCTAGTGGCCTTGATAATGAAAAATCATTAAAAATAATATATGGTTAACAAAATCCACATTAAATTGAAATATTTGATAAAAAATATTCGAAGGTAAACTGAAACTTTTTAAAAACCTGGGTTTTCTGAACAATGGCACCAAACTATATATATAATATATATATCCATGCTTTGATCACGTGATAGGGTAGTATTAGCGAACATATAAAGTTTAATCACCTGACATTCACATTGTAGATCGAGTTCATTAGCAAGTGCTTTGACTGATGCTTTTCCCCAAAAGTTGATGAAGCAAAAGCAGCTGCGAGAGCACAAAAAGAAAAGCTTCTGTAGCCATCATTAGTTCTCAGTCATTATTAGATCAAATTAACTTGTGCTAACCTCGACGTACCTTTGACCCAATCTAATCTATAGCTTCAGTGCATGTATGCAGCAGAAACAGTGTGGAGGCCGAGTGCGCCACAAGCAACCAATGTTTTTTTTTGGAGGATGTATTTTTTATTAAATAAATTATTTAAATAATTTTAAAATGTTTGTCGATCGTTCTTTCATTTCATTTAAATGGAGAGAAATTTTACAATATTCCTGGGAGGCACTAGTAGTAGCTCTCACTTACTTCGAGATACAAATTAATCAAATTTGACCATTGATTTATTGAGCATAAAATTGGTATTTTGTTTCACATTTTTTTTCATGATTTTGTGTTATCGGTGATTACATAGTGTCAGATTTGATTTTTCTTTGACAACTAATCATATGATTGGGTAATTAATATCTTGTGCACAACAATGATTTGATTGGAAAAGCATTTTGAGCAGCCGTTTTGAAGCAATGCTATAATATAGGTAATCAGTGTCGATAAATTATCATGGTAACAATCTTGATCGGCAGCAATTTTATCTTCAGTTGATTTTCTAAATTTGCAAAACAAAAGTTAATATCCACTTAAGAAAAATTATCATAGTTGTACATTTGTTTCACGAGAATTAGATGAACTCATAATTTCATCTACAATTCCACTCATATATGGACTTATTAAGAACATTAAATTCTTCAATTTTGTCTCACAAATTTTGCCTATAATTTAGAAATTACTTAATATCTAACACTTCAAACAACTAGACTATAGATAGATGAACACGAAGAGAAGGCATGGACCATAGTGGGAAAGAGAGGGACAAACGGAGAGAGATTCAAGAGAGGGGGAGACAGAGAGAGATTTGGATTTTTTTTTTTTAGAAAATAGTCAAGGAGCTGCTTGTATTTCGATTATGGAGGTCAAAAATTTCCTGTACAGTACATATTACTGCAAATGAAAGCTATGCATCTAACTCTCAAGACATTCACAAGGTCTTAGCTCTCCCACGTCTTTGGCGCCTCCTCACAGTCCTAGCGGATACAACTAACCCATTGTTGTTCCTGCTCCTTGCCACATGCGTCATTCTGTCATTGAGCCTAGCGTATAACATCTGCTGATTAGATATTGTATTCTGGAAGATGATAAACATATATTTTAAAGACAATTATGAAGATAATTGTATCATAATATATTTATGAATTCTTATTGTATTTTTTGAATAAAGTATCAATTATCGATATATGTGATTTATTTGTGGAACTCTTTATAATAATATATGAATTGTCTTAATTTATTTATGGTATTATCATCGATACTTATTCTAAATATTCCTGATTTTCAGTATTATATAGAATAATAATGCAAGATAAGTCAGCATGATCATTGATTGATAGTCAAGTTTCACGGACCATAGATGTGAGATATCAAGACAATGTCGTGACACTACCACAGAAACAGACATCCAGGTCGGCACATCACAGATGGTTATGAACTTTTCAATGGAACACCGTCTGTGAAGGCCTGTCGGAAGAATATGTTAAGTTATCATAGTCGGTTTTGAGGTCAAAATCAATTGTGATAGTCAAGCAGACGGTTTTGACCACGGAACATCATATACGGTTTTGAACTAAGAACCGTATATGATAATTAGAATATCACAGACGGTTCCGTGGTCAAAACCGTCTGTGATTATGACAGTCGGTTTTCAATTTAGAACCGTCTGTGATAGTATGGTATTACAGATGGTTTTGATGTCAGAACCGACTGTGATAGTCCCAACAGTGTTCGCCTCCATGCTTGAACTGTTAAAATTGAAGGGAAGTAACAGCTGGATCGACAAGAGTTTCATGACACTGTTAGATCTTTTAGCAGACATGCTTCCGGAAGGAAACGAGTTGCTAAAAAATGTTGCATCTAGGCCTTCATGTCTAACCCTAATTTTGATGATTAATGAAAACAGAGTGTTTAAGACTAACTGTGCTTTTTGAGATTGATTGATACAGAGCTCCATTGGGAACATAGTCGAGATGAACAAAATGAACCTAACGCAAAAGAAGTAAAAGCACAAGTCGCGAAAATGAAGTCAAGACGCAAGCCGGGAAAGCATAGAAGACCTAAGGTAATATTGTCTTTATTTTTACCGATCTCAGTGTTTGGAGGTGATCGGTTTAGGAAAATTGTTTTTAGTTTTTAACCGTACTATAAAGAGGGGTGGCGAAAGTCCTTTCTTTATCTCCAACATAAACCGAGAAACTTAGGTCACTGCATTGCATCTTTTTAGTTGGATTTGATTTGAATTTGGTTTGAAAGATTTGGATTTTCCGTTGAGTTTTTGATAGCAGAAGAGTTTTTCAATTTTACAGAAAGATCTAGGCAGATCTGGTTTTTGCTTCTGTTGACAAAAAATGTAGCCCTTAAACTTATCTTTCAAACGAGCTATTAAACACTTTTTTTGGATTTCTGGATTTAAAGTTATCACTGTTTTTGTTCATACTGACTATCAGTTTGCATAACTGACTGTCAGTTTGAATGTCAGTTTATATTAACTGACAATTGTCCAGAGAGGGTGTATTTTGGACTCAAAATTTTTGTACTAAACTGACTGTCAGTTTTTCCATACTGACTGTCAGTTGGGGTTTTGACCACAATTGTTTTTAACTGAGTTTCTATCTGTTTTGGTCGAGTCTTTGGTCGAACTGACTGTCAGTTTGCATAACTAACTGTCGTTGTGGGTTTCAAGTTTCCATAAACGACCACAAACGGCTAGCAAATTTTTATCCGTAAATTTTGTCGGCCGTTGTACATGAAACTGACTGCCAGTTAGGCAAACTGACTGTTAGTTTGTGTTGCTGATTTTCAGCCCTAGCTCCAACGGTTCATTTGATTCTTGAGGCTATAAATAGGGGCTTTGGGCATGAGTTTTAGAGAACAAGCAGCAACATTCTCTTATACACTCTTGAGCTTTAGTTTTCTACACAAAATCTTGATCTGTTGATCAAGTCGAGTGTTTTTCGATCCACCGAGAATTTCAGTTCATTTGCATTTGCATTCTCTTAGTTTCTCGGTGCGTGTTTGGAGGTCTAGAGAAGACCTCGCTGCCTATTACTCTTGGTGAGCGCTCTCACCTAGACGGTTCGGAGGCGTGGCCGTTGACCTCTCCAGTTTGGAGATTGTCGGAGAGGCTCGGCAAGCTTGTACAAGGCATCGGTGCTCGCTTTTCCGGAGTGGATAAGGAGCAACCTCTAGTTGATAATACTCTTCGTGAGTATTGAAGCAAAACTCAAGTGACTTGAGTGCTTCAACGAGGACTAGTGGAGACTGGGCGAGTCTCTGATACCTCGGTAAAAATTACTGTGTTCATTATCTTCTCCTCTTGCTCATTTTAGTATTTGTTCTTATTTTGCAAATATTTGTTTAAGTTTAAAGTTTTAAAAGCCTCCTATTCACCCCCCTCTAGTCGGCATCCTTGATCCTACAAAAAACACCTACCAAGAGAAAAAGCTGTTGTGTCCTTTGGGAATAGAAGTAGAAAGGATACATGCATGCCCGAATGATTGCATCATTTACCGTAACGACTACAAGGATATGCATGTTTGTCCGGTGTGCGGCGCATCCCACTATAAGCGTAAGGACTGAACTAATGATGACGACTGTGTTGAGATAAAGCAATGACCTCCTGCTAAGGTGTTGTAGTATTTTCTCATCATTCCCCGCTTGAAACGTTTGTTTGCAAACCATAAAGAGGCAAAATTATTGGGTTGGCATTCGGAAGACTGCAAGAAGGATGGAAAGCTGAGATACCCCACTGATTCTACGTAGTGGAGAAGCATCGACAGGGAATTTGTTAACTTCGGATTGGAATTGAGGAATATAAGGTTAGGGTTGAGTACCGATGGAATTAATCCTTTTGGTAACATGAGCAGTCGGCATAACACTTAGCCAGTTCTTTTGTGTATCTATAACCTTCCTCCTTGGTTGTTTATGAAGCGCAAGTACGTCATGATGTCGCTACTTATCTCAGAACCAAAACAACCCGGAAACGATATTGATGTGTAGCTAGCACCATTGATAGAGGATTTGCTAATAATGTGGAACGAAGGGGTGCAGGTATGGGACGCGTACAAACGAGAGAACTTCATTCTACATGCTATGATATTCTGCACCATCAACAATTTTCCTGCCCTTGGAAATTTGTCGGGCCTTAGTACGAAAGGAGCCAAAACTTGTCCCCACTGCGAAGAGGAGACTGAGGGCGTGTGGCTGAAGAATTACAGGCAAATAGTGTACATGAGTCACTGTAGGTTTCTTTCGAAGAATGACGTGTATTGTAGGAGGAAGAGGGAATTTGACGGCCACAAGGAAGATGGTTCAGCCCCAAAGCTTATGAGCGGGAAAGAAGTTTACTCACGATATTTTTGGACTTACCATATTGGGAGCACTTAGAGGTTCGGCATTGCATTGATGTCATTCATGTAGAGAAGAATATTTGTGACGGTTTAATCGGCCTATTGCTGAACATTCCGGGGAAGACAAAGGATGGCGTCAATGTGCGGCGTGACATGATCGAAATGAAAATCAGGCCTGAGCTAGCACCGAGATAGCATGAGAAAGGTTGTATATACCTCCCCCTTGCCTGCTATACTTTGTGCAAGGCTGAGAGGAAAGAACTTTGTAACTGTCTCTATGGTGTTAAAGTTCCACCAGGTTACTTCGCGAATATGAAAAAGCTTGTGTCCATGGGCGATTTGAAATTGCTTGGTATGAAGTCTCACGATTATCACGTGTTGATGACACAAATGCTTCCTGTTGCCGTCCGAAGTATTCTGCCACATAAGGTCAGAGCGACGATCACGAGGCTGTGTTATTTTTCAATGCAATTTTTTGCAAGGTCATTGATCTTGAGGGACTAGATTCTCTGTAGAGTGAGGTGCTTCGAACTCTTTGTCAGCTTGAGATGTATTTTCCTCCGTCATTTTTTGATATCTGGTCCATCGCACTGTCCACTTTGTCAGAGAAATCAAGATATGTGGACCCGTGTTCCTACGTTATATGTATCCGTTCGAGAGGTACATGGGTGTACGTAAGGCTTACGCGAGGAATCGCTCTCGGCCCGAGGATAGTATTGTCGAAGGTTATGCAAGGGAAGAGGTTGTTGAGTTCTGCGTTGATTACATGGCCGAGGTAGAAGCAATAGGAGTTCCTGTGTCTCGTTACGGGGGAGGCTTGATGGTGTTGGAACTATTGGACGGAGAGCAATCACTCCTGATTTCGATCACATTTTTGGGTCTTGCAACACATGACGGAGGTGTCTCCGTACATCAACAAGCACAAGGAGATGCTACAACAAGACAATCCTCGCTGATCTGAGGTTTGGATCATGAGAGACATAACAGTCGATTCAACGCATGGATGAAAGTGCAAATCACCGAGGAGTCTGCAAGTGAGAATCTTAAATGGTTGGCAAAACGGCCAATATTTACTGTACAGACATGGCAGAGATACGACATCAATGGGTACACTTTTTACACAAAAACTCAAGATCAAAAGAGCACTATGCAAAATAGTGGAGTGAGTGTAGAAACTTTTCATTAGGAGTTCAGCGAGACAGGCCTAACAAGGGTAGTATGTGGATTGAACTCGTACTATGGGTTCATAGAAGAAATTTGGGAGCTCGATTAACTATTCAAGATTCCCCTGTTTCGATGCCGATGGGTCCATATCCCACAGGGTGTGAAGGTTGACAGTTACGGTTTCACTTCTGTGGATCTTGATCGAGTTGCTTATAAAGATGAGCCATTCATACATGTAAAGTAAGTCATTCAGGTCATTTATGTCACTGACCCGGCCAATAAGAAGTGGCACATTATCCTTCATGGCAAGAGAAGGATTGTTGGAGTTGAAAATGTCATAGACGAGGAAGAGTACAATCAATTTGATGAGATGCCTCCATTTGGAGATGGCATACAGGTCGATACCGAAGACACCGACGAAACCAGTTATATGCATATGAATCACCAGGAAGGGTTATACTTTAAAGGTAATCAACCGTCTTTATCTCTCTGTTTCCATCGGTATAGCTTATCCTCTAATTCTTGCCTTTGCAGAGCTGTGGCAAATGGAAAGTTGAGGATAATATGGGTATGTACGTACGTAGGTGCAAATTGTTGGTCAAAGTCCCCATTTGTATGTAAAATTTATTTGAGCATGCTCCACATGGGACTCTTAAGGTTGTAACCTATTTTCGGAGCATTTGGACTTCATTTGAAATATCTGAGTGTTTCAGTGCTTCTCTCCCGATATTATGAAACGTACAGCACAAAATTGTTCCAACTTAAAATTTCTTCACCAAAATCTTTCAAACTTGATTTCGCTATGCTCTAAATATGTCTCTTGAGGTTTCCATCAAGTTTTGGAGCATTTGGACATCATTTGCATAGATTTGAGGCTTTTTAGATATTGAAATTTCAGTATTTAGAGTTGCAGAGTTTCAAATTGTAAAGCACTACATCATTTGCATAGTTTTGGAACTATCACTGACGATTCTGAGTTCAGAACTGTCTGTGATAGTTGCCTATCAGACGGTTCTTAACTCAGAACCATCTGTGATAATCTCTCTACATAGTTTAAGGAGGGCTTTGTCCCACTCATTTCCACACTTTGTGACTCTTCACTTCACTTGCCCTAGCTCTCTGGTGGTTGCACACACTGTCTCTCTCCAGCCTCCCACCTCCGGCGCGACCACCTCCATCGCCTTCCCACCATCCTTATAGCTTGTGAGTTTCTACCATGCTTGATGAATTTTAAGTATATGGGTTTTATCAGTAATTTGTCTTGCTATTGCTCACAATTTTATGATAATGTTAGTCAATTTCAAATTTACGAACAGTTAATGTTGATTTCTGAACTATTGCTCATCAGTTGTGCTAGTCTAGGTCAATTTACGAACAGTTTTGAGATATTGATTTGATATTTGTTTTGGATTTAGTTATACATGTTTAGTAGTTTCAAATTTAGTTATAGGATTATTAGCTTCAAATTTACTTACATTGTTCTCTCTTTCACTTATGTTAGCAACTGATATGTCCAGTGACGAAATAAACTGGTCGGGAGTCCGAGCGACCTCTCTGACAATGAGACGCCTGGGTCGGAGGTCACCCCATCCACCGTGGCCCAGCCTCAAAAGAGAAAGGGGCGAGGCCAGATGACATGCGCGCCTCTCGATAGGTGGGAAAAGCAGCACATACAGTTCGACGACAACGGGTCGGTCAGTACCGCTTACTATGCGGCAAAGTGACAAGGGAGAGGGTGCCCATCACCACCTCCGAGTGGGGTCAAGTGCCTCGAGAGTGCAAGGATGAGCTGTGGGAAAAAGTGTAGGCGGTGTTTCATGTTCCCGAGGATTGCCAGCTCACCATCCGCCGGACGGCACTGATGGCAATAAACAAGGCGTGGAGGACCTTCAAGAGCCATCTTGTCAACCACTATATGAAGGAGTCAAAGACCCCCTTCAATGACTACCCTTTCATGACTCCCGAGGCATGGCATCAGTTCGTGGAGATGAAGGACACGCCCGAGTTCCAGGCGCTTAGTGAGAAGGGCAAGGCTAACCAGACCAAGAATACTCACCCACATAGACTAGACACTGGTGGGTACGTGGGGAAGAAGGCGTGGTGGAGGAAGCAGGACGACTAGGCTTCCCAGTCTTCGGCCTCCGCTCCTTATGCGGGCATAACGGACGTGCGTGCTTGCAATTAGTGTTGAGCAAGATCGAAGATGACCTCCTTTGAAGGCGTCTCATTGAATAACCCTATAGACAGGGAAGTGATCGACCGATTGGTAAGATCTCTAACTTACTATCCTCGTAACACGCATGCAATGGGTTATATTGCTAAGTTCTCTTATTGCAGGCAGCGCTGAGTGCACAGGCGTCATCTGGAGAGTTCAACCCTAGGAGGCAAGGCATCAAGAAGCTGGCTTCCAGGGGAAAAGCAAAGAAGAGCGCGGCGAAGGAGAGTGAGAAGAGCACGCCGTCTCCCATGCCATTCATTCTGGGGATGCCCATGGCCCCCGATACTGCAATTCGGAGCATGGGTCTCGCATGCAAGAGCCTGCATGGATGGTACATGCAGAAGACAAACAAGACCAGGAAACAGCGTCCGACACACTTCATGGTCAAGCACACCGTGGCAGAGTTCCACCAGGATGTCGGGACCTATCTGGTGACCTTCGAAGACTTGCACAATTTATTCAATAAAGACACGCTCGACGTGTCAATCCTACGGTTTTGGGTGCTGTAAGTATCTACTATCCTACGCCTATTTGTGCATATATGAATATATGCCATTTATTAATTGGTTAGTTCCGTGCAGCTGCATGACCAAATATGCCAAAACTAAATGGGAACCTGTCGGTTTGTTGGACCCCCTGCTGGTCGCCGAGGTGATGTTTAAGAGCGATGCGGACTTCGTTGTCAACTACATCAAAAGAGAGTTGCTTGCTCAGGTCGATGTGTACATACTTATACCGTACAACTAGAGGTGAGTGCTTTCATCAGTACTTTACCCGTAGATTAGTGTCTCCATATGCACACCCCAGACTTAGATTAAATTATAAATTCTTTATGCGTAACATGTAGGTACCACTGGATCTTGCTGGTGCTTATTCTGAAATGGAACAAGGTGTTCTACCTTGATTCATTGCAGAGGAAAGGGTACGAGTATGGCGGTGCGCGAGATGTATTCGAAAGGTTAACATGTTTTATGATATTCATGTGGACCTGTCTTGCATCTAGATTTACTGTCCTCAAATTGTCAATTTCAACTATCTATAGGGATTTCACGAACTACTTTGCCGAGGGAGGGCAACAGCACAAGCGGTGAGCCTATAAGTTTTAGTGGATACAATTTTCGATACAAATTTCAACCGGCATCTGTTTTACTTTATAACGTCTCCCCAGCTAACTTTCGGTCTGTACATTGGCAGTGCCATTAGCAGCCGGATGACAATACATGTGGGTTCTATGTGATGCACTACATGTACGACCTCATCATCCCTCATCGACCAAATTTCCCCGAGGTATACAACTGCCGCGCTTTGTATCGATTTGACAAAATTTATAACTGCATTGAGCTAATTTTTTCTGTACCAACTCTTGCTGCTAGGGGTCGACTTCTCTTCAGAAAGCTTTGACCCTATGCAGATTGGTTTAGTCTGAGGGATGCTCGCTTCGTTTTTCATGGCAGATGTCATATCACCCAAGAGGCAGTTTAGGGACCCGCTTGGTTCGTATTAGTGCAGCCTTACTAACTAAGACTAGTATAGTAATAAATATCTAACATACTGATTTTAATTGTCGATTATATTTATTTGTTCAATCTTAATTGTACATATTTCAGAAATGTTGCATGAAACTTAATTAAATTTGATTGATTTTGAGCTGTATAAATGAATGCATGCTATTGTACATGTTTCTGAGTTCTATGCATCTATGAAATGAACTGTATATATTTCTGAGTTCTGTGCATGTATGAAATGAACTGTATATATGAAATGCTATTGTATAGAGTGCATGGCTAGCATGATTCCTGAGGCTAGCCACAAAAAAAAGAAAAATCTTTAAAAAAAATTAATATGCACAGACGGTTTTGAGACAAAAACCGTCTGTGATAAATCGATCTATGCATGTATCACAGAGTATGACAAACGATTTTGACCTCAAAACCGTCTGTGATACTCATACTACCACAGATACTCATACTATCATAGATGGTTTTTAGCTTGTAACTGTCTCTAATAAGGAGACTATCCCAGATGGTTTTAACCTCAAAACCGTTTGTGATACTCATACTATCACAGACAGTTCTGAGATTATAATCATCTGTGGTAGTATGAGTATCACAGACTATATTGAGCTTATAACCGTCTCTGATAAGAAGACTATCCCAGATGGTTTTGACTTCAAAATCGTCTGTGATACTCATACTATCACAAACGGTTCTAATATTATAACCGTCTATGGTAGCATGAGTATCACAGATGGTGTTGAGTTTATAATCGTCTCTGATAAGGAGACTATCCTAGATGGTTTTGATCTCAAAACCGTGTGTGATACTTATACTATCACAGACAATTATGAGATTATAACCGTCTGTGGTAGTACGAGTATCACAGACAGTGTTGAGCTTATAACTATCTATGGTAGTATGAGTATTATAGATGATTTTTAGGTCAAAACTGCCTGTGATAGGAAAAATCACAGACGGTTCATAACCGTCAGTGATAGTACACAAATATCACGGACTCGAATATCACTGACGGTTTAGAACCATATGTGATGGCTGTTTTGAACCGACTATGATAATGTATTCTGTAGTAGTGTGGGCACATGTTGGAGCACATGTTGGAGAACATGTTGGTTGGATTGACCCATCTTGAGACACTATTGAGATTATTATGTGTCATCAGTTTGTTTCTAAAATTTATTATGCTTTATCTTTAGACTTGAGATCATCATGGTTTCATGCATACGCAATAGCATACCTTGGCATCACGACTACTGTTCTTAATTAAGTAGTCATAAAGGTGACTTACAGATATAATATGAACAATGTAGTTGAAAGTGGATGCTTGAGATGGAATTTGCCCCTCCCATATCTTGAGAGAGATATCTTTGGACCCCTCAATGTAATTGGACTAAGAAAGTGCATGGCCGTGCCAATTATAATTGAGAGTCAATTATGGAAAAAGGTTAGTCCATTAAGATCGAGAAAAGATCGAACTATTCAAGAATGACACGTTTCTCACCTTGAGTTTGATCTGGTATCGTGAGGCAAAGAGATTATCCATGATAGGTTGTATAAATTATTCGGATATGATCTTCGTGTATATGTGGGTAGTCATAATATCTTGCTAAGGACCGCTTATGACTTATGATTCGAAAAGTTGTTTCCAATAACAGCCAAATATACACGAACCTACATGTTACATACTTAACGGATTGAAGCATTAATTCGGATGAAATCTGAAACGGGTCTCTTATTGGTAATGAGTTTACCATTGGGATTATGATTCGGATTGGAGTAGAACTTATTCTGTAAAGTCTTATAAAAGGAGATGAGGTGGGCATGCAAAAATATCTGATCAATTCTGACCTCTATCACTATCCACGAGATAAACTTCGTAAAACTCTAGCCGCGTGTGCTGGTGTTAGCACACGAACACGCGGTGCTCTTTCCCCGGATGTGTAGATATCCGTAGAGGTGTGGCTACTACTGCTGGTCACGATCCGGTTGCGACATCAATTCTTCTTCTGCTTTTGCGTAGTCACATCTACGTGTCTAGTGGTAAATATCTGATCTATGATCTAATGTTTTGATTGTTTTCAGGGTTTTGGGTATTTAATTTTTAAAATTGCACTAGGGTAGCAACCCGATCTTCTACAGAAGATGCATCGGTTTCTTTCGCCCCCATACTGTCCAGAGTGTTAGGATAACCAATGTGCTACAGGAGCTTCTTCGTTCTTTCTGTTCACTTCATATGGCGTTCTCCCACCATTCTGTTAGCTCGACGTTGTACAGGATGGGGGCCTATGTCGTCATAAAATTCAATCTCTATAGTTCAATGCTCCATACTATTGTGATGTATGAGCATTTCTGGAACAACTGTGTAATAGTCATTATTCTACACCACAGAGCACGCAAGTACCTTGGTTTGGCCATCCTCTTCTCTCCATGTTGTCGGTGGTGAGGCATCTACCATGCAGAACCAGCCACTCGAAAAACTTGCACTTGGTTGGCGCCTTTGTTTTCCAGACTACCCTGTGACCCTGAAACGGAATACTTCCATGGAAGAAGTCTGTGTAAGCTGATTTAGCTGAGTAGATTCCATAATTGGTCCATTTCCAGGTTAGTTTATCTTCCTCGTGTAGGTTTAGCACAACTGCCTGGAGAATTGTCCATAGATGCAGGTATTCATGGATGGCCTGGATAAAGAGTGCATCTTTAATATCTTGTACCCATTGGTTTCCCACCATTCTTTTCCGCATGCTAACGTAACTGAATAGGATTGGTGCAATGTCCTTTATTGTCTTGACTTGCAGCCAACGGGAGTGCCAGAATGGAGTTTTGCCATTACCTACAGTGATCACCGTGGAAGCTTCAAAGAGTGCTTTGATTATTGGGTCTCCTTCAGTGTACAATCCGATCCAAGGCTTTTCCTGGGCAGTCCACTCGAACCAAAACCATCGCGAACGTAGAGCATAGCTGAAAAGCTTTAGATCATGCAGGCCGAGTCCCTCCAGGTTTAACGGTCTGCAGACCTTCTTCTAGGATAGTAGGCAGTGGCCACCATGTTCTCTCTCTTTGCCTTCCACAAATAACTTTTTCTTAATTGATCAATCTTTTTGATTACCCAGGCAGGAAGAGGTGCTACTGTCATATGGTAAAATAGGGATTGATGTGAGAATAGTTTTAACTAGTATTAGCCGCCCTCCAGGAGATAGAAGCTTTGCTTTCCAGCCTACCAATCTTTTTGCCACCTTGTCTAAGAGATGGTGATACTAATTTTTCCTGAGTTTGGTCACGTCTAGAGGCATCACCATGTATTTGGTTGGTAGCTCCTTCAATTCACTGTAGAAGATTTCCATGATGCATGCTGTCTTCATCTGTACATCGAAGCGGAGTGATCGAGCTTTTTGCTATATTCACTTGTAATCCTGAAGCATTGCCAAAATGCTATACAAGTTGAAGTAGGGCTGTCAAGTCCTCTCGTTTAGGTCTCACAAAAGGATGGTATCATCGGCGTACATGGAGCATCTGAATCGAACCGATTCGCTTCCCAGACCAGTTAAGATGTTCCATTCTTCTGCTTTGTCAATCAAGGCTCTGAATGCATCCATGACCAAGATGCCAAGATGAAGAGGAAGGGGATAGGGGATCACCCTGGCATAGGCCCCATTGGTGTCTGATTTTCTGCCCTTGGAATCCGTTGAGTAGAATTCTTGTAGACGATGAGCTTAGTAAATTTGAAATCCATTTCCTCCATTTCAGCCAAAACCTTGGTTTTGCAGTCGTTGAAGCAGGAATTCCCAATAGACAAGAGTCGAAAGCCTTTTTGATGTCGAGTTTAAGCGCCATCGGTTGCCTTCGACGGTGAAAGAGCTTGACCAGGCTTGCAGCATAAAGAAAATTATCTTGAATACATCTACCTTTAATGAATATGCTTTGGTTAGCCAGCACGAGCTTGTCCATGTGTGTAGCTAGTCTCCTGGCCAAAAGTTTTGAGATGATCTTGGCAACACTATGGATTTAGATGATTGGCCTGAAATCTTTTGAGGATGTTGCCTCCTTTGGGATCAAGGTGATGTGCAGTTCATTGATCTTATGCAAATATTGGCCATCCTCTCGCAAGAAACAGTCAGCTACTGCCATGAGATCCTCCTTAATTATCTCCCAATTTAGCTTATAAAACATCATGTTGTAGATGTCTGGTCCTGGTAGTTTTTCAAGGTGCATATCTTGTATCGGTTGTATGACTTCTTTCTCCGTGAAGGGTGTCTCCGTGAGGCTTTCTTCAGTGAAGCTGAGAGATTGCAAGTTCAGTGTGTATGGCTTGGCGTTTGTAGTTCCAATGATTCCAATGAGATGTTCTGGAAGAGTTTGTTCCTTCTTTTGCATGGGATATCGCTAGATTATTTCCATTTTTTGCGCTGATATGAAGTTTTTAAAGCGTTTATCACTGGTTTTTATGTAGAGTAAAAATCATGTGTATAATACTTATTACACAACGAATTTGAGAATTGACACTCATTAGAAATGAGATTGTTGTAGGACATTCTCCTCTAAAGAAATTTTTGAAAAATGACACATATACATGTGTTATCTTGCATTCTACCGTATTTGTCTAGTATTATACATGTATTTGAAAAAGAGGAGAGAGAGTGGACAAAATTGAGAAGACAATTTTAACCCTCATTAATTTTGCCCACATGTTGAAGCCTTTTTGGCCGCCGCTACCCCAAACTAGGGTTTGAGCAGCAACTATTCCCCTTCTCCTCCAACGTACCATCCTACTCTATCGTTGCCGGCCATCCTTTCCCTTCAGTGATCTCGCTCGGTGCTTGAGGGCAATCCCAGCAGCAATAGCATGGCAATAGAAGGTGCGAGAAGCCCCAGAGGTGGGAAGAAGGATCTATCCTGGGTCCTGAGGGGTGAGTGAAATTTCTGCTATAACTTGATGAATTTTCCATGTGTGAATGAGATTAGGGTGCTGCATTTTGCTAGATTGGAGTCAAATTAGTGGTGTTAACTGAAGTAGAGTTCTTCTTGCACTTTGAGCTAGTGGTTCTAACATAGTAGGCAGCATGACTAACCTTAGTGATACTTTTTCTTCATGCTTTACTTTCTTTTCTTTAGGATGGATCCTAGCACAGCTTTCAGGGTAGACATAACAGTGGCTGGTTATTTTTACATTCGTGACAAGACGCCATGGCTCCCCCAAGAACAAGGGCTCGCACCCTTCCCGGTGATCCGGGTCTCGGAGACCCGGCGCCGTCCGCCCGGGACACTGCTGTCTCGGCGGTCCCATCCGGAGGCGACCTGGCTCAGGTACCGCCTCCCTCCTTTCCTCATAACTTAGGTGTTTCCACCTCCAGGTCGTTCCCGGTGACCGTGGGGACCTCGGCTGGGACCAGTCTCCCCCCGACGGCTCCCCCGGCTCCCCGGGACGCCCTGCTCGAAGCTCTCGTGGAAGGCCAGCTCCGCGCTCAGCGCTCTATGGACGAGCTCCTTAGCGTGTTGGCGCGGCCTCCGGCCCCCACATTTGCGTCACACCCGTATCCGGGGAACATGCCCCCGTTTATGGGTTACCCGGCGGCCCCTCCGGCCTCCGGGGGTTGTCTGCCCCGTATGATCCTGCCGGGGGGTTCCCTCCCCCTGCGGGATATACGTCCGGACCCTTCCCGACACCCGGGCCCGTCCCGGTGCCGGGAGGTTACTTCATGCCGGGGCCCTTCGTGGCACCAGGGGGGTACCCTGTCCCTGGCCTATTCCCGGGGCCGGGAGCCCACTTCATGCCGGGGGTTTTCCCTACGCCGGGAGCCAGTCCCGCCCCCCGCGTCGCGTTTAACGTACCGGGGGCGGTTGACAGAGCAGCTCCTGTGCCTCAGCAAACTTCCCCCCGCATGGGCTCCCCGGTTCCGGACGTCGCCGCGGGGGCTCCCCCCTCGCCGGTTCCGGGTGTTACAGGGGCTCCCCCCTTCCCGGTTCCGGTCGTGGCCACTGGGGCCCCCTCCACTTCGATTCCAGGCGTCGCCGTGGGCGCCCCCTCCCCAGTTCCGGATAATACAGGGGCTTCCCCCTTTCTGGTCCCGGGGGTCGTCGCAGGGGGCTTCCCCCAACCGGCTCCGGAAGCCTCCGGGCCGGCAGCTATAGCGCATGAGCTCCCTCCCTCGGCGGGACATGTCCGTTTCGCCTGGGGGGAGGTCGAGCGAATGCGTTCACCAGAGCGCGGGGAAGAACTTCCCCCCGGCCGCGGGCGCGGGGAGCCTCGCTCTCGCACCGGCCAGGGGAAGAGACCCGCTGAAGAGCCAACCTCTCCGGCGGAGAGCCCGGACGTCCGAGAACTTAGTCCTGGCCCAGAGGAAAAGCGTCGCTACCGCCATTCTGGCGGACCTCTCGGACCGCTTCCAGACTCAGACAACGAAGGTCCCGTGAAAGAAGACAGCGACCGGGGCTCTCCCCGGGAAGTGCAGGGGGCCAACCAGCCCCTGTGCCGAAGACTTCGCAGCATCAGGTGGTCGTGGCCCTACCGCCCTCCGCACATCGAGCACTATAACGGTGAGGCAGACCCTTACGAGTTTGTGCAGGTCTACTCCACAGCCATCTCCGTGGCCGGGGGGGACGAGACGGTACAGTGCAACGTCTTCCCCCTCTACCTCTCCGGCGTTGCTCGCTCCTGGTTCTACAACCTGAAGGCGGGCTCCATCAAGTCTTTCTCGCAGCTCAAGCGGGAGTTCTGTGCCAACTTCCAAGGGAATTACGTGCGTCCCCTGGACTCCTCGCAGCTGTACACTGTCCGGCAGAGGATTGGGGAAACCATCAGAAGCTTCTTCAAGCGCTTTGCTCAGGTGAAAAGCAAAGTGGCCCATGTCCCCGACTCTACCGTCATCGAAGCCTGCAAAAGCGGCATCCTCCTTGGGGAGCTCCACTGAAGGCTCTCCCGGAGCTGCCCCTCTTCCGCCGACGAGCTCTTCAACGTGCTCGAAAAGTACGCTCGGGCGGAGGAAGATGACATCTGGAAGAAGACCCAGGGGGCTCCCGCCCCCGTCGACCGGGGGGCCAAGGATCCCCCCAAACGCCCCAGGCAGGGGGGGCGTAGCGAGCCACGGCCTCGGGACACCTTTGTCCTCGAGGGCGGAGGCGGCTTGCGCGACCCCCCGAGGGCCAACCGCCCCTTCCCCAAACCGAAAGGCCATGGGGGAGGACAGTCTTCGCGCGGCCGGGAAGGCCCCGCGGGGAGAAGGCGGGAAGGACCATGGTGCAGCTTCCACAGGTCCAGTACCCACGCTACCCGAGATTGTAGCCAGCTGCTGCAGCACTTTGCGGACTTTCTCGACCAGCGCGGGCAGGGGGGGGGGGACTCCGGCCTCCTTGCCCCCTCGGCCAGCTGTTCCGGCCCTTCCCGCTCCCGCGGGGGGTCAGCAGACGCAGGAGGGGGAGCCTTCAGAAGCTCTCCCCTTTCAAACTTCGCAGCGGCACATCAACGTCATCGTGGGAGGATCTGCCTCCGGGCGGGATTCTAAGCGCCAGCGTAAGGAGTACGCGCGTGAGGTCAAGGTTGTGGGGGTGCTACACACGTCCCCGCCACCGAAGTGGTCGGACGTCCCCCTCACCTTCACGGCAGAAGACGCGCGGGGGTTCGCTTCCCCCACGACGACGCGCTCATTGTCTCCGCGACCATCTACAACTGCCATCTGGCCCGTATCCTGGTGGACGGCGGGAGCTCCACCGATGTCCTATTCCTGAAGGCCTTCAAAGAAATGCAGGTGGATGAGAAGCTCCTGCAGCCCGTTGCCGGGCCCCTGCAAGGTTTTGTCCCGGGGAAGGCGATCCACCCCGTGGGCAAGGTAGATCTTCCAATGACCTTCGGCACCCCGGAGAACTACCGAACCGAGCTGGTCCGCTTCGATGTAGTGGACCTCCCCTCCTCCTACAACGCGATTATGGGGAGGACTTTGAATAGGGTTGCAGACAGACAAGTTCTCTTTTCTAGAAATTAACAGTGACTTAGCTGATGAGTTCACTTGGGGGAGCACATAATATCCCTCACTGTATTTCTGGGGCAACATGACAAATAGCTTCCATAGCCTAGAGTTAGATGTGATGAGCACATCACTCCTTCCGATACACGCATCAATCATAATTCTCCGCTTGTTACACAAGGACCAATAACGCACGGTCGAACCCGATTGTTACATTGCCAGGTGAACTCATTCCTAAGTTTATATATATGGTTTTGAGAATGGTTTACTATCTAATGATAATAATATTGTACTTAGGAGCCATGGAGAGGACCAGCAAGGATGCGAGGACCAGCAAGGAGCCCAAGTCGAGTTGGAGTCCAAGACGGATTCGAGTTGGAGTCCGGTTCGGTCATCCAGGAGCAATCTGCCTTCAAATGACCATAACTCCCTCATACGAAGTCCGATTGGGACATTCTTATAGTCCACGGAGAAGCCCAGGACGAGATATTTCCAATGTATCTGGCCCCATGTCCAAATTCCTTCGGGATCATCGGCAATTAACAAAATAAGTTTCGACCAGATTCTGATTCGGCCAAGTCGGTGCTGCGACACCTTGTTTCGGGCCTTCGGCCCATGTATTCCCTAGTAGGGCATGAGAAACCCTAGCCACACCGCCTCTTCATATACTCAGTAGTCGTCACTGTTTAGATTTGGATTTTTCTTAGATTATTCTGCCATTGTAGTTTCGCCAAACTCGGTTTGTGAAATCCCAACTAGTGAGCTTAATATAATTCGCAATTCAGTTGCTTCTTCTTCGTTCTTGCTTGTGTTCTCGATTTGCAGTAGGAACAAGTCTTCGTGGCGAGGTCAATCCGTGCGTGCGCATGGTTGATAACCAAAGGAGCCATGGTGTAGCGGTTGCAGGTTTTGGATCGGTTCTAGATCGAAAATCGGATTGTCAACGTCGAGTTCTCCACCAATCGACTTACCATACCTGTCGGAAGATCGGGCACCGTTTCCCATCAAGATGCTTCTATGTTCAACGTCTTCAAGGAATATGAGCACATAACAAAGGTAGCCATTCATGTAATTGTGATGGATCCTACTCTACAATCCCAAGGATTTGTAAGTGCAGTTGAAGATTTTTTAAAATAGCGTCGTAGCGGCCACAATAAGCCTCTTACTCAGCACAGCAATGCTTCTGCTACTCGACGTGCTCAGCAGGATTCAAGGTCCACCATTTGTAATGAGCAGAGTCATGTTGTTGGTTCAGTAGATGATATATGTGGTGAATATGATGATTGAGCACATAGGGATCAATGATGAGGGCCTCTATGACATAGGGGAAGAGGATGGTGCTGACTTCTTTACTACCGGGGAAGTTAACTATGCAAACTTTGTGCCTGATGAGGATGTGGAGAAATTGGAGCAAAATCTGAATGAGGAGGAGGTAAATAATGAAGTTCATTGTGAGCCAGTATATGTGTCTAACTTAGAAAATCCTAAGATAGAAGTGGGCGCCACATTTGGTAGCCAAACTGAGTTTAAGAAGGCTCTAAGGCAATATGAAATTCTGAATGAGTTTGAGTTCCACACAGATAAAAGTGAGCAGAAAAGGTTTAGTGCCGTATGTAATGATCATACTTGTAAGTGGAGAATTGTAGTTGCTAGACTACAAGATAACGTAACTTATCAGGTATGGTCAACATGTTTATAACAACTAACTATACTCCTACAAGTATATGGTTTTCACATTTATGACAATTAACTTTGTTTCTTGCAGACTAGGAAGCTCCCTATCCCTCACTTGCAAGTCAACAAGGGAGGCAAGTGGTAGAATGGCTATAACTGATTGGATTACTGACAGGGTGGTCGAATGGGTAAGAGAGAATCCAGTAATAGGGGCAACAGAGCTAATGAAGAAGCTGATAGAGAAGTATCATGTCATTTTGGCTTACTGGAAATTATGTGCTGCTAGGAATGCTGCTATTAAGCATAGCTATGGGGCCTGGGAGGAAAGCTTTGACATGTTACATAGCTTTAAGGCAGAGGTGGAGATGAGGTTCCTTGGTAGGTAGTGGAGATAGGCTACATGAAAGTAAGAGGAAAGAATAGGTTTAGCAAGATGTTTGTAGCTTTGAAGCCATGTATAAATTTGTTCCTAAATGGATGCAGGTCATATTTGGGCATAGATTCAACTCACATAATAGGCAAATTTAGAGCATAACTAGTTGTTGCAACTACTGATTGCGCCCGGAGAGGGGCGAGGCACGATGTTTGTAATAACCTCAAGCGGACAGTTGAACGTTGAGCGCTTGAGAGTTGAATTCCATGAGAAAAAAGTGTATTCGTATTTTAGGTTAACAGACTATCGATTAAGTCTAAACGATTTGAGGCGGTTGTTTGTTTACAACTAAATCTACTATTAAAGCTATCAATCTAGGGTTTAAAATAGTAAAAGAGTGAGTATAAAAACTAAGGTTTTAGAAACATGAAGGAAAACCTAGGGTTTCAGGAATTCTATAACCATCAAGCATAATTTTATCCAAGGTCTGAGAATTGCAAGTTAACTTCAACTATTTTTCAAGACAGATTTAGTTGTCAGTATGGTCGCTGGTACAATGATCAGATGATCGCTTCCATGGTTAAGTTTGGTAAGAGCCTCTCTCCTATTCAGGGTCCCGTGTCAAGGTGCAAAAGACTCAATAACTCTCCTAAATTCTTGTTAAGACTCAACTGTTACGTTTGTTGCTAGAATGAGAATTTAGAGTTTAGAGGAAGAAAACGTAAGAAACTAACTGCAAAACTTAAGATCCGGACCGAGGAGGAATTACACCTTCCGGATTAGGTCATTCCTAATCCTATGATTTGATTACGGGCTGGACCAGGTTTTGATCTAGTCTCGATCATATTCTGGTTGCTCTGATTGAAGTATAGATGGGTTTCAAGTATACTCGATCAGATGATAATATACAGAATAACAGGATCTTACTCAGAATTATCGAAACTAGACTCTTTGATGATTTAAACTAGACCTATTACAGAGTATTTATAATCCAATCGTATGAATACGTATCAGACTTGGACATTAACTAAATCTAACATGTAAGACTTAGTTATATGTATTTGGATTAGATTGGAATACAATCTGACCAGAGATCAAATTCCTTCCTGAGGTCGTGAAGTCTTCCGAGGTCGCAAGCCTTCCAAGGTCGTGAAGCCTTTTGAGGTCGCAAGCCGTTTTGAACTTGACCTGAAGTATTCATCCTAAAGAACCCGAAGATCCTCCCGGATCATTACTCCCCAATTGAGAAAGAGCCAACCCTTGTTGGCGACCATGTGATCAAAACTGGAGATGTGGAAATTGAGCGTGACCATCGTCTCAGGTGTACCACTTTGCCGCATGTGCTCATTGATCTTTTCGACTGATTCGAAAAGACTCGTGGGTACCGCTGCGGGTGGTTGTCACCTTCTTCTCCGAGATCACGTTGTCAGGTAAAGATTCTTCTCATTGATAGATCAAGTTTTCAACAGATAGTACTATGGTATCCGGCTCATCATCTAGCATAGAAGGCTCGAAGAGTTTGAGGTGTTCAATATTGATAATCGAGTAAATATACATGTATGGAGGTAACTTGAGCTGACAAGCATTACGACCAACTTTCCGTAAAATCTGAAAAGTACCGTAACGGATGAGTTTAAGTTTTTACCTTCACCTTTAAGTCTCTCTTTACTACCAGACCATATCACCTTGAAATTGAGCATGAACTCAGTGCCGATCATGTCGCGCCTTGTATTCGAGTTGAGCTTTGAGCAAGTTTTGGTCAATCTTACTATGGAGCCATTGAATACCTTCCAGAAACTTTTCTGCTCAATCCCGATTAGAGACTTCCTTACTGTTATGTGCTGAGGTAGGGATCACAAATTGCATGTAGAATGGACTTTGTGGTAGAAATCCCAAGCAGAACTCAAAGGTCGACTTTCTAGTCGAACCATGCACTGCTCGATTAAAAGCAAACTGCAGGTACGGTATGCTTTCATCCCAAGACTTCGGATGCTTAGAGTTAAAGCCCCTCAAAAGATGAACGATTGTTCGATTTACCACCTCGGTTTGACCATCAGTTTGAGGATGAAAAGCAATACTCCTCTTTAGCTTTTATCCATCATCATCCAGAGTGATCGCCAAAAGTGACTACGGAACTGGGTATCACGATCAGACACAATCGAAGTTGGCAGTCTGAAATGTGTCTAAACGTGCTGAAAGAATACTCGAGCCCGCTTCTTCTCTCGTGATAGCCTTTGACAAGGTATGAGAATTATCATTTTGGAGAACCGATCAATAATGACCACAAAGAGATAGTTGTTGCCAAGTCGGGTCTTAGGCAATCCTTCCAAGAAATCCATGGATATGTTTTCCCATGGTCACGATGCAACTGGCAAAGGAGTGTGCAAACCTAATTTCCAGTTTGCTGGTTTTGAAATGCTGCAAAGACCACAGTCTTGAACAAAACTAATCACATTCTGCTGCATACGCGGACAGAAAACAATTCTTTGTAACCCCAAAGTGACCAGCAACCTTCGATGTATGCTATTCTTACAGCCATTGAATTCGAGATACTCCACGAGGTATACAAAATAAATTGCCTTTGTACAAGAGTCATTCTAGTCGAACAAACTCTATAGGTTTCCCTGTTTCGAACTCAGCTAGTGTTGATAAAAAATCAGGATCTTCATTGTACATTGTGGCATAGTCATCATGACATGAGGGTTCTATCTGCATAAATGCTGATAAATAGAGGGTCGTAACTGATGGTCGCGACAACGTGTCAACCAGTTTATTATGTACGCCCTTCTTGTACTTAATCACTAGATTGAATTGTTGCAGATACGACATCTACTTCATATGTCGAGCTTGCTGTAGCTTCGATTAAGTTTGCAAATATTACAAAAGTTGGTGGTCGGTGTGGACAACAGTTTCTTCACCCAAAAGGTAACACCGCCAATGTTTCACAGCCTGTTGCAGTGTACACAATTCCTTGTCGTAAGTCGGGTAGTTCTTCTGAGCTCTTTGGAATAACTCGGAGTGATATGCTACTGGTTGACCTTCTTGTATGAGCACTGCGCCCATTGCATAACCTGAGGCATCGGTTTCTTGATCGAATGGTTTCTTTAGATTCAGCAAAGCTAGAACAGGGTCTTCGCTGATCTTCTTCTTTAGTAAGAG
Organism: Pharus latifolius; assembly: GCA_019359835.1. Classification (NCBI taxonomy): domain Eukaryota; kingdom Viridiplantae; phylum Streptophyta; class Magnoliopsida; order Poales; family Poaceae; genus Pharus; species Pharus latifolius. The sequence goes on along the minus strand of CM033324.1, from coordinate 54,423,374 downwards.
AAATGTGTCTTAATGTTTCCATGTCCATTCGAACTTCTGGTCGATCATGGTTAATGCATGCAACGGAGAAGCCACTATCGAGAAGTGTCGTATGAACTTCCGAAGGTATTGGCATGCTCCTACAAAACTACGAACTTCCGTTTCTGTTCGCGGTCGCGGCCACTCGCGAATCACTTTTTACCTTATCCGGGTTGATTTGCAACGTACCATTGCCGACCACGAATCCCAGGTATAGTAGAGTTTGTTGGATGAACTTGCACTTCTTACAGTTGAGGCGAAGTCGATGTTGCTGAAGTCGATGTTGCTGATGAAGCCGATGTTGCTGAAGCTGATGTTGAACACCCTTTCGACATGAATTAGATGCTTATCCCAGGAACGACTATAGATCAGTATGTCATCGAGGTAAATGATAACAAAGTCATCGATGAACTGTTGCAATACGTCATTCATAAGACGCATCAAAGTTGTCGGGGCATTACAGAGGTCAAATGGCTTGACCAGCCATTCGAACAGACTTGGTCTTCCATGTGTCCTCCTCTCGGATACTGACTTGGTGATACCCTGATTTTAGATCCAATTTCGAGAAAATAGCAGCATGCTTTAATTGATCTAGCAGGTCATCAATACGAGGATGGAGGTACCGGTTCTTGATAGTGATCTTGTTCAGTGCTCTTCTTCGGACTCAACTTTCCTTTTGATGAGGTCAAATTCTTTCTTGTCGTTGCGCGATTAATTTTTTCTCAATCGCCATCGCAGTCGTACTTGCAATCGTGATATCCTGAATGCCGAACAGGCTTAACTCAGTACTGATCGATTTCTGAAGTCCAGATGTATATTTTTGGAACTCTTGAGGGTCAGATAGTGAGATGCCAATGAACATTGCTTATCTCCAGAATTCCGTTGTATAAACCTGGATGGATTGGTCACGGTGCTGATACAATCTGTGCCAATGATCACATCTCTCCTTGAGATAACCCATCGGGTAAAATTCTTATCGTAGGAGTCATTTGAATTGACCCATGCAACGTTTTCAGCTTCACCACTAGAGACAAAGGCCTTCCACCATATCTTGGTGTGGTCCTTCATCTTCAAAGGTGCGAATTTCACCTTTTGAGCGCTATTGAACCCTCGTAGGTCAAAATAGGTTTTAAGATGGTTGATCCAAGAATCCAGCTTCTCGGCATCGATCACCCCATCATATATGGGTATATCTATCTTAGCTTTGACCTTGAAAGATCCGACAGCTAAGAAGGTATTGGTGAGGTCGTCGGCCTTATGGTCGCTTTCATCTTCATCTTCATCTGGCCTACGCAAGTTGTCACTAATCTTCACACTCTTAACCTTGACTTTTGAAGCATCAACTTCAGAAGGTATAGCCATGGCCTGCTGCTTAATCCAAGCAAGCACGGTATCCATGTCGGTGGAGAGTTTAGCCACTCATTTAGCTAGGTTAGCTTGAACGGAGGTATCGTCAAACATCTTCGGAGACGCGACTGTAGGAACCGTCGAATGATTGTTTAGAATTTCACTGGAAGTTTTATAACCTTGGTGAGTCTTCACCATTCACAGAACAGGATAGTTGCTTTGATAACAACTTGATCTAATTAAGGGCTGGACCAGGTTTTGATCTGGCCTCAATCAGATTCTGGTTGCTCTGATTGAAGTATAGACGGGCTTTGAGTATACTCGATTAGATGCTAATATGCGAAATAACAGGATCTTACTCAGAATTACCAAAACCCAAGTTGATCAAAAACACAGTTCAAAAGATAGCACAACTCTTTATTGAAAAGAGAGATATTGTACATGTCGAATGTTAGGACGCACCCGCCTACGTTGATGAACTATGTGTCTAAGACTTAAATAAGTTTAATGGCTCTTCGATGATCTAAACTAGACCTATTACAGAGTATCTATAGTCCAATCGTATGAATACGTATCAGACTCGGACACTAACTAAACATAACAGATAAGACTTAGTTATATGTATTTGGATTGAATCGGAATACAATCCAACCAGAGGTCGAATTCCTTCCCGAGGTCGCGAAGTCTTCCAAGGTCGCAAGCCTTCCAAGGTCGCGAAGCCTTCTGAGGTCGCAAGCCGTTCCGAACTCGACCTGAAGTATTCATCCTGAGTACCCGAAGATCCTCCCGGATCACTCTAGAAGTGAATTACTCGCAAAAACTAATAAAAATATAGAAATAATAAGAAATAAATGAAAACTTACTTGATTGCATCAAAAAGTTAGGTTTGTCGTTCTTGCGGCTTACAAACGTGGAAAATAGAGAAGGGGGCTTTTCTTACCTAAAACTAAACTTAACAAAACTAAGGAAAGCATCTAAAGCATAAAACATGTTTAATTGAGCCAAAACTTCTCTATTTACAATACAATAGGTCAATGGAATCCACTCCAAACAGTGCGAGAAACAAATAAATTAGAGCCAAAACAACCAAAACGAGTTGGAAACTGAGCTGGGCACGACCCGTGATCGTATCGAGTAATCCAATCGAGACTAAGCTTGGTCATGCTGAGCAAAACGACTGCGCCTGGTCGTGCCCGTGCTTGTACCGAGCTTGGTTGCGGGTGTGCAAAATGACCAAAACTGAGTCTGGTCATGACCATGCAAGCCGACGGAAACTGAGCCTAGTCATGCCAATCAAGCGGCCGAAATCGAGCCGGGCATGGGTTGTGCCCGTAGTCGTGTTGGGCTCGGTCCAGGATCCTATTTTCGTCTGGTTTTTGTGTCATTCGTTGAAACAAGTCCAAATGAACTCGAAACGCTCCCGAATTTTGTAGGCATGATCCTTGGAACATAGCAAACACACCTATGAAAGCGGATTGTAAAAATGATACAAAAAGTTACATAAATGTCACATCAAAAGAGTTTTCAACATGTTTTCACTAGCAAACCTAGGATAAAAACACTACTAATTTAGCACTTATCAACTACTGTGGATGGGCATTACTGGATGTTCTCAGTAGCCTATGGTATTTATAGACTGAAAATATACAAAAAAAAATGACTCGGTTCATGGAGAAATTGAAGGTAGCAATAGGAACACCTATTGGGCTAGCCATACACACAAATGCAGGTAAAAACATTGATGTCACTGTCAATATGGTATGTAGACATGAAGTTGAGCACATAGAATGTATGAGGCATCTGTGGAATAATTTCAAGAAGAAATTCCCTGGTGAAGTTTTTGAGAAGACCTTGTGGCTAGTAGCTAGAGCATATACTAGTGACAAGTTCCAACACTAATTTAACCAGACTGTGAATGCTTGCCCATAGGCCAAGATTTTCCTTGATAAGAACCACAAGCATCTTTGGTTAAGAAGCAAGTTCTCAGACAAATGCAAGTGTGACAATACCAACAACAATATAGTTGAGTGCTTCAAAAATTGGATTTCTGAACGATTTGCATGATTTTTTCATATAATTTCCCTCATGTTTATGCACATTTTAGTCATAAACATCGTCATATACCTAGGTTATTCCATATTTGTCGCCAAATCGACTGGATTACTCATTTCGTAATTTTTATCGCAGGTTGGCGCGAATTAGATGGATTTTGGCTAACGGAATGCACCTCATCAACTAAACCTGACCCTTAGTCGATTCCAGATAGAAGCACGTGTTTCTACGGACGCGTAGGAATTGACCGTGCCAAAATCGGATTCTCCGGGGGCTCGGAACCTCAAAACCTGACAGCCTCGGACCCATCTGTAATTTCTGAAAACTCTAAAGACCAAATTGCAAAATAGCCAAGACTCATAAATCTAAACCCTAATTCGTGAAGGATCTTTTTATGATTTCCAAAATCTCGAGGGCCTTTTTGCTTATTTGCCTTTTCTTCTCAAAACCTAGCCGCTTGCTTGTGTGGACACTGAAGCATGGTTTTTCTTTTTTTCTTCTTCTCTTCTTGCCCCTCACTGTTTCCTCACCTCCGTCCCACCTCATTGCCAATGGCCAGGCAATACGTCGTGGTGCCCTACTCACCACCCTCTCGACCATAAAATTCCCCGGCTTCTTCCTTTTGTTGATCCGTTTGAGACCTAGCCTTGGTTTTCGCACTAGACTCGCCCAGATTCTAATATGCGGAATAACGGGATCTTACTCAGAAATACCAAAATCCAAAGGTTGATCAAAAATACAGTTCAAGTTAATTGCACAACTCTTTATTTCAAAGAGGGCTTTACATGTCGAACGTTAGGTCGCACTCGCCTACGTTGAAGGAACTATGTGTCTAAGACTTTAATCTAGACTCGATTGTATTCGATGATCTAAACTAGACATATTACAAGGTATTTATAGTCCAGTCATATGAATACGTATCAGACTCAGTAACCTAAACGTATTAGACTCATATAACTAACTAACTAACTAATCATAAACGGATAAACTTAGTTATATATATTCGTATCGGATTACAATTCCGACCAGAGGACCAATCCATGGTCACAGACCAATTCATGGCCGCGAAACCTTTCCGTCATGAAACCTTTACGAACACGGTTAAGGTCGCGAAGCCGTATGCGATTTGGACTTGAAGATCCTCCCAGATCATGACTCCCTTGTTGAGAAGGAGCCAACCCCTGTTGCGACCTCTCGATCAAACTGGAGATGTGAAAATTGGGCTTGTCCATGTTCTCTGGTGTACCACTTTGCCGCACGTACTCGTTGATCTTTCCGACCGATTCGAAAAGTTTTCTTTGTGCCACTGCGGGTGGTAGTCACCTTCTCCAGAATCACATTTTCACGTAGAGGTTCGTCTCATTGATAGACCAAGTCTTCAACAGATGGTACTATAGTATCTGGCTCATCATCCAGCATTGAAGGCTCGAAGAGTTTGAGGTGCTCAACATTGACAACCGAGTAAATATCCATGTATGAAGGTAACTCGAGCTGACACGCGTTATTACCCACTTTCCGCAAAATCCGAAAAGGACCATAACGAATGGGTTAGAGTTTCTTACCTTCACCTTTAAGTCTCTCTTTACTAAGACGTAATCATACCATATCACCTTCTTGAAATTGCGCATCAACTCGGTGCCGATCATATCGTGCCTTTTACTTGAGTTGAGCTTTCAGCAAGTTCTGTTCAACCTCACGATGGAGTCGTTGAATACCTTCCAGGAACTTTTGTGCTCGATCCTGATCAGATGCTTCCTTGCTGTTCTGTGCTGAGGTAGGGATCACAAACTCCATGTCGAAAGGACTTTGTGGTAGAAATCCTAAACAGACCTCAAACGGTGACTTTCTAGTCGAACCATGCACTGCTCGATTAAAAGCAAACTGCAGGTACAGTATACTTTCATCCCAGGTCTTTGGGTGCTTCAAGTTATATCCCCTCAAGAGATGAACGACTGTGTGATTTACCACCTCGGTTTGACCATCAGTTTGCGGATGAAAAGCAGTACTCCTCTTTAGCTTGGTGTCTATCATCGTCCAGAGCGATCGCCAAAAATGACTAAGGAATCGGATATCGCGATCAGACACAATAGAAGTCGGCAGTACGAAGTGTGTCCAAACGTGTTGAAAGAATACCCGAGCTGCTTCGTCTCCCGTGAAAGTCTTTCGACAAGGTATAAGAATAATCATTTTGGAGAACCGATCAACGACCACGAATAGATAGTCGTTGCCACGTCGGGTCTTAGGCAATCCTTCCAAGAAATCCATGGATATGCTCTCCCATGGTCGCGATGGAACTGGCAACGGAGTGTACAAACCCAATTTACGGTTTTCCGGTTTCGAGATGCTGTAGAGACCACAGCCTCAAACAAAACTAGCCACATCTTGCTGCATACGCGGCCAGAACACATGCCAGTGAAGATTTTGCAACGTCTTTGTAACCCCAAAGTGACCAGCTACCCTCGATGTGTGCGCTTCTGGAAACCATTGAATTCGAGGTGCTCCACGAGGTATGCAAAGTAAATTGCCTTTGTACAAGAGTCCTTCTCGATGAGCGAACTCCGTAGGTTTCCCTGTTTCGAGCTCAATCAGTGCTGTTTGAAAATTAGGATCTTCATTGTACATAGTGGCATAGTCATCATGACATGAGGGCTCGATTTGCATGAACGCTGATAAATAGAGGGTCGAACTGGTGGTCGTGAGAACATGTCCGCCAATTTGTTGTGTACGCCCTTCTTGTACTTGATCACCAGATTAAATTGTTGTAGATACGACATCCACTTCATGTGCCGAGCTTGCTGTAACTTGGATTGAGTTTGCAAATATTGCAACGGTTGATGGTCGGTGTGGACAATAGTCTCTTTACCCAAGAGATAACACCGCCAATATTTCACAGCCTGATGCAGTGCGCATAGCTCCTTATCATTAGTCGGGTAGTTCTTATGAGCTCCTTGGAATAACTCGGAGTGATATGCCACTAGTCGACCTTCTTGCATGAGCACTGTGCCCATCGCATAACCTGAGGCATTGGTTTCTATCTCGAATGGTTTTTGGAGATTCGGCAAAGCTAACACAGGCGCCTTGCTGATTTTCAGCAAGAGAAATGTGTCCTCATGTTTCCCTGTCCACTCGAACTTCTGATTGATCCTGGTTAATGCATGCAATGGAGAAGCCACAATCGAGAAGTGTCGGACGAACTTCCAAAGATATTAGCATGCTCCCACAAAACTACGCACGTCCGTAACTGTTCGCGGTCGCGGCCACTCACAAATCACTTTTACCTTATCGGGGTCGATTTGCAATGTACCGTTGCCGACCATGAATCCTAGGTAAAGTAGAGTTTGCTGGCCGAACTCACACTTCTTACGATTGAGGCGAAGTCGATGTTGCCGAAGCTGTTCAAACAACTTTTCGACATGAATGAGGTGCTCATCCCACGAACGACTGTTAACCAGTATGTCGTCGAGGTAAACGATCACAAAATCGTCGATGAACTGTCGCAAGACGTAATTCATAAGACGCATAAAAGTTTCCGGGGCGTTGCAGAGACCAAATGACATGACCAGCCATTCGAACAGACCTTGTTGTGCTTTGAACGCGGTCTTCCACATATCCTCCTGTCGGATGTTGACTTGATGATATCCTGACTTAAGATCCAATTTGGAGAAGACCACAGCATGCTTCAATTGGTCTAGCAGGTCATCAATACGAGGAAGGGGGTACCGGTTCTTGATGGTGATCTTGTTCAGTGCTCGATAGTTGATGCACATACGCCAAGTCCCTTCTTTCTTTAGCACTAACACCACAGGAGATCCACAAGGTGAACTACTCGGTTGAATGACACCATCGTTTATCAACTCACCAAGTTGTCGCTTGATCTCTTCATTCTCCAATATTGAGTTGCGATACATACTCAGATTGGGCAGTGTCGCATTGGACATAAGCTGAATTTCGTACTCGACTGGACGTTTCGGCGGACGAACCTGGGTAGTCCCGAATAGGTCATTGTATTCCTCCAGCAGTCCTGACAAATGACCAGAATCCTCTCGGCACGCCAATGACAATGCTAATCGAGTACCCTCACCTTGACCAATAGGTCGAATCATGACAAGCACATACTTGTGACATGCATTAACAATTCGTTTGGCTTGATTTACGATAATCAAGTTTGAAGTGTTGACATGGATGTCTCTACTGATCACGAACTTAACTCCGTCTTTGGTGAGGTCATACTCTTGCGCTCACCGATGGAAGTGAGCGTCTCGATCATACAGATACGGATTCCCAAAGATCACCTGAGAGATATTGATAGGGATAACATCGCATTGCACCTCATTGATATATCATGCAGAGATCGCAAACTTCAACACACACTGACTCGTAATCTGTTGGTTCACGTCGGATGTAAACCAACCCAACGGATATGGTCGCGGGTGTGTGGTTGTCTTCAAACCAAGTCACCGAACCAGTCCAGTGGGGACCAGATTCTTCTGACTTCCGGGATCGAATATCGCTGCGACCACTTCTTGCTTCACCTGGATGTTGATGGTGAACAAGTCCTCCGTTGGGTGATGGTCGTTCGGTGGATCCGAACCCTTCTACTTCGGCATTGCCATCAGAGACAAGGTGGTATCTGCCTCATCAACCGAATTCACTCGGACAACTTCTTCGTCGGGTGAAGTTGCAGTAGTCGTGGTTGTTCTTTTCCCTGGTTCATTTTTCTTTGGTCGAAGTTCAGGATGAAGCTTGTAGCATTTGTCTTTGGTGTGTCCCACGACTTTACAATGTTCACAAAAGGCACCCGTGCCTGATTTGAAGCATTCTTCTTTGGACTCGGCCTTTTCTTTGCCGAGGTCGCACTTTCCTTCGTGCTTTTGTCACTGCGGGATTTGTTCTTCTTCTCGATCGCCATAGTAGTTGTGCTTGCGGTCGCGATGTCTTGGATGCCGAACAAACTTAGCTCAGTACTGATTGATTTCTGAAGTCCAGATGTGTATTTCCGAAATACCTGAGGATAGGACAGTGAGATGCCGATGACCATTGCTTGTCGCTGAAACTCCGTCGTATAGTCTTGGACGGTTTGGTCGCGCCGTTGATACAATCTGTGCCAACGTTCCCATCTCTCCTCAAGGTAACCCATTGGATAGAATTCTTATCGCTGAAGTCATTTGATTTGACCCCACGCAAGGTCATCAGCTTCACCACTGGCGACAAGGGCCTTCTGCTTGATCCAAGCAAGCACGGTTTCCATGTCGGTGGAGAGCTTAGCCACTTGTTCGGCTAGGTTAGTTTGAACGGAGATATCGTCAGACATTGTCGGAGACGCGGCTATAGGAACCTTCGATTGATCGCCTAGAGTTTCGCCGGAAGTTTTGTAACCTTGCCGAGTCTTCACCATCCACAGGATAGGAAAGTTGCTCTGATACCAATTTGATTCGTTTGAGACCTAGCCTTGGTTTTCGTACTAGGCTCGCCCAAATTCTAATATACAGAATAACGGGATCTTACTCGAAAATACCGAAACCCACAAGTTGATCAAAAACACAGTTCAAGTTAATTGCACAACTCTTTATTTCAAAGAGGGCTTTACACTTCGAACGTTAGGTCGCACTCGCTTACGTCAAAGGAACTATGTGTCTAAGATTAATCTAGACTCGATTGTATTCGATGATCTAAATTATACCTATTACATGGTATTTATAGTCCAATCGTATGAATACGTATCAGACTCAGCAACCTAAACGTATTAGACTCATATAACTAACTAACTAACTAATCCTAAACAGATAAACTTAGTTATATATATTCGGATCGGATTACAATTCCGACCAGAGGACCAATCCATGGTCGTGGACCAATTCATGGTTGCAAAACCTTTCTGTCACGAAACCTTTCCTAACACGGTTAAGGTCGCGAAGCCGTATGCGATCAGGACTTGAAGATCCTCCTGGATCACTTGTTCGAGCTACCAATCCAGCCACCGCCACTGCTTCTTCTCCGATCCTGGCGCTGTTTGCCACCGTAGTGATAGCGGTAGTGGACGGCTGCCCTCTCCTCGTATTCTCTGGGGAAGCTTCTTTTCTCTCCGCCCCTTTGCCTTCCTCACCTCCGTCCGTCTCCGGCTCGTGCCAGTTCCTTCATCCACGACGTGCCACACTTCAGATCTGGCTGCCACCGCCCTTAGATCCCTCTTCAACGCCTCCCACGTGCCCAAGCCACCACTTGTTCTTCTCCTCTCCCTCTCTTGGTGCATCTCACCGCCGGTGTGACAACGGCCAGTGAGACGTCGTCTCTTCTTTCTCTCTCTTTTTCTCGTCTCTCCTCTCCATTTCCACTCCTACGTCGCCATGCGCTGCCACACATTCCACCATCGTCGGATCTGGCTCCTAGATCTACTCAATCTCGTCTCTGCACTCTCTCTTCCCAAACGCGTTGTGTGCCGCCTTCACCGGCGCCGCCTCCCCCTTTCTCTCTCCCTTGACCTGATTTCCCCCAGACTTGACTTCGGCTTCCTCATCTTAGACTAACTCATCATCGAGCTCCTCACCGATGCTCGATGACCTTGACCGCTGTTCTTCGTCTACCACATCTTGTGGGCTGACAACAATAAGCACCTTCTTCCTTGATCTTTGACCACGACGGCGACTTCGACTTCGACCACCACAACTCCCTGATGATCATGGCTCCTCGACCACAGCTGCAACGACCACAGCTTCATCGACCACTTCAACCTCGATCACCTCTACCACCCCGCTCCAGGCTCGACCACGACCAACTTCAGATTTCAGTTACAATTTCCTTTCCCTCAAATCCCTTCTCTGTGTCGCTAATCTGTCTTTCCTGGGATGTTTGTACTGAATGATAACTGACATTATATGACGATCTGATTACACTCTGTTGAATGATTGTCTTGTATTGAATCTTTTCTTGTTGTTCTGAATTGAACTTGCTGTTGAAATGAATGGGCTTGAGTTTAACTTGGATTGGCAATTGTCTCAGTTGTTCTTGTGTTCTTGAACCTGACATGCAAAGCATAGATGGTCTGTTATGAAAAGCTTATCTCTGTCCAATTTTCTTTAAGACTTGTCTTATGTTGTTATGCAGGATTTTCCTAATCAATCCCCAGTTAGAAACTGAGATGCATACTGAGTTGAATAAGATCGCAATTCTCTATATTGATTATATTTTCTGAGTTTGTGAGTATGAGAAATTCTAGTTGTTTGTGAATTTGTCTAAAGTTGAGTCCTTCGTGTCTTTGTGGTTGAGGTTGAGAGGCTGTTGGGGAACGGTTTGTGCTATCTCTGTGTGCCTGTTCATTGATACCGTCGAGAGATGTACTCGTTTTAGTCGTTTTCGCTACCCTTTTTTGTGGAACCACTGAATGATACGATTCTATCACATGTATTCACGATAATGCGTATAGATCTAGCACTGACTAATAGTCTCGGTGTGATCACCTCTATCTCTCTATTTCTTCTGACATTTTCTCTCTCTTTCTTTCGTCTAGTTCATTTTCATTATACATCGATTTAGTTTAGTTCTACTTGTTTCGCTTCTCTAGTCCCTGTGGAAAGAATGACTGAATACTCGCCTTACTGCTCCAATCTCGTTCTCTTGCGAGACGGTCTAGGCCGATATCACTGCATGTAAGGATTTGTATGTGGTTGATCTTATGGAAAAGATTAGACAGATGCTGATGAAGAAATTTGAACTAAGGAGGACAAGTGCAACTAGGTTGGAGGGTACCATTCTGCCAAGTGTTATCAAGGAATTCAATGCTAAGAGTAGGGGCCTATGAAACTATGATGTTATTAGAAGTGGACATAGCATTGCTGAGGTTAATGGAATGGACAAGCAAGGGAACAATTGGAGAGATGCAATTGATTTTTCCATTAGTAAATGCACCTACAAACAATGGCAAATTAGTGGCAAGCGATTTTTACATGCCATTGCTTTTATTTTCTCTTTAAAAGGATCAAGCATGGAAGATTATGTTCATGAGTACTACTTAGTTTCCAGATTTCAAGCTACTTACGAAGGAGTGATAATGCCAATGAAAAATAAGTCTCAATGGCCTATGGGTGATCAAGGCTTCAAGCTATTGGCACCGCTAATAAAGAGGCCAGCTGGTCGCCCAAGGAAGTAGAGAATCAAGGGATCAGATGATAAACAACTTCTAGCAATTCATATCACATTGAGGCATACGAAACAATTAATCTAAGCAATTTTAAAATTTTACAAGTATCCGACTTATCAAATCTCAATATTAGAAAAGAGAGCTTAATCAACTAAATTATTTTTACAACTTCTTTCGTATAGGGTTTAGAACAAACAACAGTTAAAGAAAACAATCACCATGCTACAATTTATACAAAGTTGCTAGATTGCCCTATCTAGAGGGAAAAATTAAAACATTTTTATTACTGTTTTTTATTTTATTCATTTTTTGTTTTATTTTTCACCTTTTTCGTTCTCTTAGCCAGAATGTTTTGAACTGGATCATTCCATCGCGGCTAGAGGAGACAGTTGAAAATGCTAACTTAAGTGCACTTACAGATAGGTAGCTTTGTCGATTTCTTGAGCCCCTGTAAGTAGTCTCGTTGTTCCGTATACCTTCCCTTTACCAGCTGGTCGACGATCCATCACCACCTCCCTCTAACGGGTCGCTTATATGTCACAAGAGACTAGACAAAGCCGCATCTTAAGCAACTATTTTATTATAACAAAATTTTTTTTTGTGTGGATGAGTTAAGTAAATCTTCCCTTCCCCAGTTGGTCGACGATTCATCACCGCCTTCCCCCAGTGGGTTGATTATATTTCACTATTTCACATTTTTATTGGGCAACTAGCAATATAAGCATAAAAAGTAACATAAGAGAGTTTTAAATGAGAGTTTATTAGAAACCTTAAATTTGGAAGAAGTCGATAATGATCTAAAAGATAAGCACAACCTTTAATAGTTAAGTTAAGACAAACACTCAACACAGGAATTCAAAACTTTTAAAGAGAGCTAAGTTCAATTGATAATATGCAATGATGTGATAGGATAGCCATCTATTTGATTAAAGATCATCTTCAAAACCGGACATTCCAAGTTGATATATTTTTTTATTTTTCAGTTTATGATGGCAAAAGGGTGGAATGATGATTCACTGAAGGCTAAGAAAACGATAAAGTGACTACCCCCAAGCTAAATCAGACATTGTCCTCAATGTTTGGAGAGAGATATAGATTACCATTTGCGGTTGTGGTGTCTGGAGGTTGATGTTGTTGAAGATGATGTGGTGAAAGAGGGAGTTGTGGTCCACATAGCTCCGGTGTTTTAGTCCAAGGCATCACAAGTTAAAACCTGAAAAGAAAAACAAAAAAGAAACAAAAAGGAAAGAAAAATAAAAATGAAAACTTACGTACCTTGGAGATCACTTGTTGCAGGGTGGTGGAGGCGATTGGTGGAAATACGGTAGAGGGTAGTACGGGTAGGTTGGTGGTGGGTAGGGTTGTGGAAGAACACCGGGGGTGTGAAGATGAGCCCCGTGGTAGGTAGATGCGCCTGGATATGTGCTATCCGAGAGGATGTGGCTTGGGAGTACATGACAGTCGTAGAGGTGGTCCACACGACCGGTGAGGTGGTCCATCCTGGAATTCATCATAGCCCTGTAATCTTGTTGGCGCTTCATCATTTTCTTGATGTTGCATCAGGGCGTCATCATTGTTGTAGAAGTTTCAGATCGGAGGTGTGTCAGGGCATCATCATTATCGTAGAAGCTTCAGATTCAGAGGTGTTGTGGCACGAGGAGTCGGAATCAACAGTCAGATCGGATTTTTAACGATTGGATGGAGAGATCTAGGGTTGTTTGTGTAGAGTTTTTGTGGAGGTTTGGAGCTCAAATAATGGAGTTTTTCTGTTGGGAGGGTTGGAGAATATGGGTGTATTTATATCGGGGTGATAGGTAGGAGTTTGGATTGTATGGGAGAAGAAAAGTGGAAGGAAATAAAAAATTTCAGCACAAAACACAACAGACCAGAGACTCACCCTAGCCCAGAACGAAATCAGGCATGGGTCATGCACGGCCCAGGGCACGACCCATGCCATGAGTCGTGCTAGGCTCTGTCCCTTCACGCGATTTTTTTTTTCTTTTTTTTAGTATTTTTTTCAGAATTTCAGCTCTAATTTGTGTATGTTTTTCGGAAAATGGGTTTTGGAGGGTCAAATGACGTCGGAATTGAGCGATTCTTTCACCTCTGTGTTCATAATAGAGAAAACTACATGTTAGTATACTGGGTTGCCTCCTCGCTAATGTTGGTTTAACGTCTTGCTCAACAAAACATCCTCAGTTGTTCAGAAATATATGTAATTGAAACCGAGTTTAATGCACTTACCTCATCTCCAGCATTGTATAATTTGATGTGATGCATATTTACCTTGCAAGTGGTACCGTTGTGTGCCCGAAGCTCTACGACACTGTACGGGAAGACTTTTTTCTATCACGTAAGACCCAGTCCATCGTGATTACAATTTTCTTGGAAATAATTTCAACCGCGTATTAAATACTAAAATCAAATCACCTTTTGTAATCTTACAGTTGAGGATCCGCTTGTTGTGGTCGGGCATGCATTGTCGATAGATGTTGTCAACTCCTTTTTTGAAAAGGTTCGGATCGTCCCAGTAGTAGTGTTGGATGTCGTGGAGGAAGTGCTTGTGTTTTCTGTACCTCATCCTTGGATGAAATTCATGGTTAAATAAATAGTTAGCATAATCAGTGTACCATGGTTCATTTTGAATTAAGTAAAGGTGCTCATCATGTAAGGCATCATTGATGTGAATGTTGGTAGTGACGGTGAAGAGTCGTGAAAGATGATCGGCGATGACGTTCTCAGCACCATTCTTGTATTTAACTTCCAAATCAAACTCCTGCAGCTATTGGATCCATCGTGCGAGTCATGGCTTGGTTTCTTTCTTGGTCAAAAGATACTTAAGAGTAGCATAATCAGTGTGCACAATAACTTTTGAACCAATCAAATATGGATGAAATTTTTCAAGGGCATATACTGTAGCAAGCAATTCTTTTTTAGTTGTGGTGTAATTAATTTGAGCATCATCCAATGTCTTGCTTACATAGTATACAACATGTAAAACTTTATTTGTTCGTTGCCTTAGAACAGCGCCAATTGTAGAATTACTATCATCACACATCAATTCAGAAGGTTCATTCGGTGGTTGGATGATGGGAGCAACAGATAATGCATATTTCAATTTATTAAAGGCATCAAGAAATTTTTCATCAAAATCAAATGGCACATCTTTCCCAAGCAATTGGGTGAGAGGTTTAGTAGTTTTTGAAAAATCTTGAATGAAATGACAGTAAAAACCTGCATGTCCCAAAAAATTGCGTATGCCCTTCACATTGGTTGGGGGTGGAAGACTCGCAATGACGTCGATCTTTATCTTGTCGACTTCGATCCCTCATTCAAAAATTACGTGGCCAAGCACCACGCCTTCTTGAATCATAAATTGGCACTTTTCTCAATTGAGCACAAGGTTCACTTCTTCGCACCTGCATAAGACTCGAGAAAGATTATGTAGACAAACATTGAAAGAGGAACCATAACTGCTGAAATCATCCATAAAAACTTCCTTTATTTCCTCAATTAAATCTGAAAAGATAGCCATTATACATCTCTGAAAGGTCGCAGGCGCGTTACATAGCCCAAACGACATTCAGTGATAAGAAAAAGTATCGAATGGACATGTAAACGTTGTCTTGTCTTGATCAATGGGATGAATTGGGATTTGAAAGAACCCCGAATACACGTCAGGAAAACAAAAATATGAATGTTTGGCTAATCTTTCCAATATTTGATCGATGGAAGGTAATGGAAAGTGATCCTTCCTAGTGGCGCTATTCAATTTGTGATAATCAATGCACATGCACCATCCAGTGACAAGTCATAGGGATCAATTCATTATTTGCATTCTTGACCACGGTCATACCCCCTTTCTTTGGAACCACACGAATAGGACTAACCCAATTACTATCAGAAATAGGATATATGATACCCGTATCTAATAGTTTAGAAATTTCAGCTTTAATGGTTTCCTTCAAGTTAGGGTTTAGTCTATATTGACATTCAATGGAGGTTTTTGTTTCATCAACTAGAGAGATCCTATGTATGAAAATTTTAGGGCTAATTTCTTTGATATCATCAATTGAATAACCTAGGGATTGCGATGCACACGAAGTAAAGAAATAAATTTTTCTAGTTGTGAATCAGTTAAGTTTTCATTAACAGTAATATGTTGCATCTCATCATTATCCAAAAACACATATTTCACTGAGAAAGAAAGAGTTTTAAGTGTGGGTTTACTTACCTTTTCCTTAGTTGGGGTGTCGGAGTTAGAGATGTCATCTTTGGATGGTTTTTTGTTTTTTCATCTTCATTT
The DNA here is from genome assembly GCA_019359835.1 of Pharus latifolius. NCBI lineage: Eukaryota > Viridiplantae > Streptophyta > Magnoliopsida > Poales > Poaceae > Pharus > Pharus latifolius. The sequence continues at coordinate 54,407,517 of CM033324.1, read as the reverse complement.
TGTTTGTCTTCTTTGCTACTGTTCATTTTTTCATTTTCAAAAATTTCATCCGTTTCTTCTTCCAAAGTGAGTCGAAGTGGTGATTCCTCTTCTAGGACTTCTTCTAGGGTGTCCATGCTGCAATGTTTTTCTTCATACATAGGACAATTAACAAGATTAAACATTTTAAACAAAATTTTCTCATCCCCTATGTGAAAAGTAATTTGTCCCTCACGAATATCAATGAGGGGCACCTATTGTCTGGAGTATTCGTCGTCCTAATATTATAGGTATAGCAATATCTTCATCAATATAAAGAATGAAAAAATCAACTGGAAGATAAAATTTACTGACTTAAAGAGGCACGTCTTCCAGAATTCCTTCTAGATGCTTCACCGAGCGATCGACAAGTTGCAAAACCATGCGTGTAGGTTTGATCGCACCCATGCTCAAATGTTGTGCATTGTTAAGAGGCATCACACTCATGCTTGCGCCTAGGTTGAAGAGCTCGATTGACATGTACTGTACCTATGTTGCAAGGGATGGAGAAGCTCCCTTGATCCCGCAGCTTTGCCGACATCTTGTTCTAGATTAAAGTACTATAATTTTTTTTATCAAAACAATAGTTTGAAATTCACTCAAATCCCTCTTTTTAGTGAGTATGTCTTTTAAGAATTTTCTATAAGAAGGCATTTGAGTTACCAAATCAGTGAAAGGTATAGTGACATTGTGTTTTTTCAAGATTTCCATGAATTTTTCAAATTGCTTATCGAGATTCGCTTTTACGTATCTTCCTGGGAAAGGTCGAGTTGAATTATAAACACGTGTTACCTGATTTTCTCCACTTTCCTTTTCTTTTGGTTCGGCGATCTTGTCATCATCCTCCACTGGTGGTAATGATACTTTCGTTGTTTTACTTGCCAGTGGTGGTTCGGTGGGTGGTGTTCACTGCAGTAGCTTTGTTCCACTACTAATGATTACTGCATTAAAAATAAGAGGGTTAGAACAAGCTATAGAATTAATTTATTCAGAATTATGGGGATTAATTGGTTGAGAATTACGAGTATCCTCTCCCCCGGAGACTTTGCATCTTGGGATAGGCCTTTTCCGTCTGGGGCTCCAAGTCCTCTGGATGTGTCTTTTTCTTCCGCTGGGGACTTTATGTCCCTGGAACAAATTTTACTCCCAGAAACCCCCAATCTCCTAGGTGCGGTTCTCCCCGAGTGGGTATCCTCTTCCATGGAGACTTTATGTCCCGACAGAGGATTTTTTTCTGTCTGGGGGCTCTAAGTTTCCCAGGTGCGGTTTTCTCTTCCCAAGTGCCCTGGGTGTTGTTTTCTGTTTCCCCGATGACTTAATGTCCTGGGTCCCAACAATGTGAACCGGCCATTTTCTTTGCCACTAGCGTGGGGCACTTATGCTAACTACTCCGCGGGGGGGGGGGGGGGGGGGGGGGGGGGTAAAAACTAGACCGCCACCTACTGGGAAAGTCTCTGAAAGCCTACACAAGATGACGAGAAAACAACACAAAATTCACCAAGTCAAACTTTATTGATTGAAGCAAACTGGGGGACAGCCTCCCGCGGTAGGAAGAGGTTCTCCCTGGGTAGTGACACTCAGGAGCAAGTACATACATAACCGGGGAAGTTAGGCTTCCCCGGAGAATTACCCCAGAGGACAACCCCCTCCGATGGGGAAAGAAGACTAATACTCCTAAGCTCCTCGGCGAGCTCCCGGGAAATATCTTTGTACAGGCTTTGTACTCTTTGAAAAGCTTCCTTCAGCATGGCTTCCGGCTAGTACTCGTACCCGGCTAGTGGGAGGACCTAGAGTGGGAGGACCCTTTGGGATCTTGGTTCCGAAGGAGCTAATTTGGCTCGATAATAATCAAAATTGGCTATGTGCCACTTGGGGAGCCACCTCAACAAACATGTGTCCTGGGAAGCTGAGGCCTCCCCAGGGGCCCTGATAATGGGAGTCTCTCCAGAGCTCACGGGAATCGTCCCATCGACTCCCTCCCTTGCGGCAGGACTTAGCAAAGCAAGAGCCTCCCGGGAACAACTTAGACTATGGGCCCCAGACCCCCTGGGCTCCAGGGACTTCCCCCTTTCGAAGGCACTCGTTTCGAACACCTGGTAGTAACCGAACGAGACTTACCAAAAACATTCTTCATTTCATCAGACGAACATTTACAAGTTTCCAAGACTTCTTCTAAGAAGCTACCATGAGCAAAAGTCCTAAGAACAGAATCTAAATTCCAAGGCGGAGACTCATACTAGCCCATCTAAGTCCCCCCCTGGGGAAGACCTCTCCTGCCATCACGATGTTCGACCCCGGGCCCTCTCGCATCGTTCTTGGTGCCAAAGCAACTTGGTCGAAGAGGGCCCTGGGTCCTTGGCCTTCAGGCCCCAAGGCTCCAAGTGGTTCATAGTGAGGGCCTTGGGTTTCTGGGAAGGTCCAGGGCCTCTAGGTCCCAAGTCTTCGAGTGGTTCCCGGTGAAGGCCCTGGGACACTGGGTACCAGATCCCTGAGAAGGTCATAGACCTCTAAGTACCAAGTCTCCTAGTGGCTCCAGGTGAGGCTCCCGGGGCTCTGGGCATCGGGTTCCCGGGAAGGTCTCAAGTCTCCGAGTGGTTCGCTAGTACCTGGAAAGGTCCCAGGCCCTTGGGTCCCAATTCTCCGAATGGTCCCCGTTGAGGGCCTCAGGGCTCTGGGCCTTGGGTCCATGGCAAGGTCCTAGGCCTCCGGCTCCCAAGTGCCCGATTGGTTTCTGGTGAAGACCCTGGGACCCTGGGTCCCTAGTCCCTGGGAAGGTCTCGGGCCTCCGAGTCGCAAGTCTCCGAGTGGTTCCCAGTGAGGGTCCCACGGTTCTGGGCCCCAAGTTCCCGGAAAGGTCCTAGGTCTCTAAGTCCTATGCCTCTGGGTCCAACCCTCCAGGAAGAACCTAGGCACGTGGGGGCCAATGTCTCCACAAGCACCTCGGGAATCGAAGTGGACAAATGTCGAGCATCTGGGTCTCATGCCTTGCGAAAGGACCGCCATGCCCTTTATTCGACGGTCGGGGCTAGGGTTGTTTAGTAATTTGCATCTTTTAGGGTCTATATATACCCATGTACCGCTCTTTTTTAAGACAACACTCTCATTTTACATTCAATATACTCAAAGAAAAAGACGTCTCTAGGAGTCCTCTCCTCGCGAGAGAGCCTCCCCCGCCGACTTACGTCAGGGGTGTGTCAACAGGACTAGGGTCCCCACTGTGATCTAAACCTGTATAAATCCCCTATGTCACTCTCTGTGCTTGTGTGACACGGGGTGACCCATCGCACGGTCAGCTCGCGTCGCCTTACGCATGTTCTACATCGTCAAACCTACTGTGGGGTTTCATAACACCACGACAAAACTGAACTAAACTAAACCAAGGAAAGCATGATTAATTGAGCTAAAAGCTTCTCTATTTATAATACAATAGATCAACGTGTCCAAATATAACTCTCAACGTGTAAGGGATGGATCTGGCTTCAAATGGCACGATAAACAAATAAATTGGAGCCAAAACAACCAAAACCAATTGGAAACTGAGCCGGGCACGACCTATGGCATGGGTCATGCCCTAGACCAAGCACGGGTCGTGCTCGCGATCATGCCGAGTAAATTGACCGAGACCGAGCCTGGTCATGACAAGAAAAATGACCATGCTTGGTCTTGAAAAAGGATCGCGACAGGTCGTGCCCGTGGTGGTACTGAGCTAGGTCACGGGCTTGCAAAATGACCGAGATCGAGCCTGATCGTGACCGTGCAAAACAATCGAAATTGAGTCTGGTCGTGACCATGCAAAACGACTGAAACCGAGTCCGATCGTGCCAAGCAAGTGATCAAAACAGAGCCTGGTCATGCCAAGCAAGCAGCCAAAACTGAGCTGGGCACGGGTTGTGACTGTGGTCGTGCTGGGCTCTGTCTAGGGTCCTTTTTTGTCCGATTTTTGTGTCCTTCATCAAATTGGTCCAAACGAACTTCAAACACTCCCAAATTTTGTAGGCATGATCCTTGGAATGTAACGAACATAACCATGAAAGCTGTATATAAAAATGATACAAAAAGTAACATAAAATGTCACGTCAAAGAGTTTTCAGCACGTTTTCACTAGCAAACCTAGGGAAAAGCACTACCAATGTAGCACTTATCAATGAGATGCAACTCATTGTTGTTAATGCAAACTTGACCGATTTGCAACTAAAAAAAATTGATTTCTTTACTTCGTGTGCATTGCAATGCCCTAGGTTATTCAATTGATGATATCAAAGGAATTAGCCCTAAAATTTGCACGCATAGGACCTCTCTAGTTGATGAAATGAAAACCTCCATCGAACGTCAACGTAGACTAAACCCTAACTTGAAGGAAACTGTTAAAGTTGAAATTTCTAAACTATTAGATGTGGGTATATCGTATTTGTGATAGTAATTGGGTTAGTCCTGTTCATGTGGTTCCAAAGAAAGGGGGTATGACCGTGGTTAAGAATGCTAACAATGAATTGATCCCTACTAGACTTGTTACTTATAGCTCATGTGCATTGATTATCACAAATTGAATAGCACCACTAGGAAGGATTACTTTCCATTACCTTTCTTGGATCTAATGTTGGAAAGATTGGCCAAACATTCATACTTTTGTTTTCTTGATGGGTATTCAGGGTTCTTTCAAACCAATTCATCTCGATGATCTAGACAAGATGACATTTACATGTCCGTTCGATACCTTTGCTTATCGCCGAGTGCCATTTGGGCTATGTAATGCACCTGCAACCTTTTGGAGATGTATGATGACTGTCTTTTCAAGTTTAATTGAGGAAATAATGGAAGTTTTTATGGATGCTTTCAACGTTTATGGTTCCTCTTTTGATGCCTGTCTACATAATCTTTCTCGAGTCTTGTGCAACTGTGAAGAAGTAAACCTTGTGTTCAATTGGGAAAAGTACCAATTTATGGTTCAAGAAGGCGTGGTGCTTGGCCACATAATTTCTGAACAAAGGATTGAAGTCGACAAGGCGAAGATCAACGTCATCATGAGTCTTCCACCACCGACCAACATGAAGGGCATACACAGTTTCTTGGGACATTTAGGTTCTTACCGTCGTTTTATTCATGATTTTTCAAAAACTGCTAAACCTCTCACCCAATTGGTTGGTAAAGATGTGCCATTTGATTTTTATGAAAAATGCCTTGATGCCTTTAATAAATTGAAACATGCATTAACTGCTGCTCCTGTCATCCAACCTCCAAATTGGAATGAACCTTTTGAATTGATCTGTGATGCTAGTGATTATGCAATTGGTGCTGTTCTAGGGCAACAAACAAATAGAATTTTACATGCTATATACTATGTGAGCAAGACATTGGATGATCAATTTAATTACACCACAACTGAAAAAGAATTGCTTGCTTTAGTATATGCCCTAGACAAATTTCATCTACATTTGATTGGTTCAAAAGTTATTGTGCACACTAATCATGCTGCTCTTAAGTTTCTTTTGACCAAGATAGAAACCAAGCCACAACTCGCATGTGTTGGATCTAGGTAGATCTTAGTATCTAGGTTTTGATGATTAATGACATTTTGGATAAATCCATGATGATTAAAGTTAATCTGAAGATATCAAATTTGATGATTAAATGACAATTTAGATAAATCCTGATTTAGCACAAGTAAATTGAATTGATTATCGGTAAACCCTGAATTGGATGTTTTTCTCGATTGCGGGTTTGATATTGATGCATATGTAGAGGATGAGCTCGGTGGTTACATCAAGCTTGTGCTGATTGATTGATCAAAATGTAATACGTTAAATCTGAGACTGATGACTCCAGTTGTGGATTTTATATCGATGCACATGTTGAGGGGGAGCTCATCACTTTGGTCATCTAGGTTGATTGATATCATGATATGAGCAGTATAGATCGTGTGCGTATGTGTTTATCATCTACGATCTATATGATTGTATTTTATCTTATACTCATTTGCTACTCGTTGAATATAGTTTGTCATGTCATTTGAAAGAGAAACCGTTGAGCTAACTCCTGTGTGGAGTAGCTTCTCTGGAGGTGATTAATGATGACTTATATATGAGACTAATGTTGTGCATTGAGTGTACGTATTGTAGTCTCAGTTTGATTGCAGGATAAAAGCGAGCAAGGGTGTGAAGAGGATGAAGTCGATATGAGACATCTCGAGCGAGGTCGAGCTTAGCGAGGTCGAGCCTTGCGGGGACAAGTGTCGAGCGGTCGAACTTCACGAGGTCGAACTGCACCTAAGGTAAAATCCAAGATTAAGGATTGTTTTCTTAGGGTTTTACCGGTCTCGGTGTTTGGAGACAGACCGGGTTGATAGGTTTCTTTTTACTAGTTTGACCATACTATTAAGAGGGGTCGGAAACTAGTAGCTTGAATCTATCTAGTGCGGAAGCTCAGATGCATTCATATCATCTTGCACTAGTGTCTTGCATTGCTAGTGAGTCTAAGTGTAGTTCATGTGTATTAGATTAAATGTTTTGAAAACTGCACTTAGTCGTGATCGCCAGCTGTTTAAATTGGTTTATTTATCTAGAGCTGGTCGTGGTCGTATTTGCATGTTTTGGTCGTATCAGTGTTGATACGTGGTCGTGGTCGTGTCGCTTGTTTGGCGGCTTTCTGTTTAGGGTTTGGGCGTGGTCGTAGGAGTTCGGATTGGTCGTACCAGTCTTCGACTCGCTTGCATACGCTCGACCAAACCCTATCGACTACCTGTTTTCGATCGGATGTCAAGACCTGTGTGGTCGTGGTCATTGCTAAGTGACACAAATCACATCCGTGAGAAAACGGCAAATCCGTATGTGCAAATACTTTAAAATTGCATTTGAGATGATTTTGGATTGAACATTTTGACAGCAGGAAAGTTTCTGAGTTTTCTAGAAGTTTCTAGACCTTTCTAGGTCTTGCTCCTGTTGACAAAATTGTAGAGCTCTGAGTTATCTTTCTAACAAGCCAAAAATCATCTCAATGGGATCTCTGGATCAAAAGTTATGCATGTTTTACTGTCAGTGTGCAGTGGCCGAACAAATGCATCAGTCCGGAGCTATTTGTCCGAAGTGGCCGGACTTTGTCCGAAATGGCCGGACATTGTCCGGCCTGTACAAATTTTTTGAGCCAAAAAATGAAACAGAGACAAATGCATCCGTCCGGGGCATTTGTCCGTTATGGGCGGACTTTGTCCGAAATGGCCGGACATTGTCCGGCCTGTACAAGTTTTTTGAGCCGAGAGTTAACAGAGACATATCCATTTGTCCGGACGTTTTGTCCGGACAAATGGTATCCGTCCGGCCTTCACAAATTTCACCCAACGGTCACTGACACATTTGCAACGGCTGAAATTTTTGTACTGGCCGGACAGTGTCTGAAGTGGCCGGACAATGTCCGGCCTGTACAACTTTTGGCCCGGTTTCTTGCAAATGGCTAGTTTTTCATTGAGGCTATAAATACTTCATGTTTGGCTTCATTTTTGGGTGCTCAAAGACTTCATTCTTCAGCTGAAAACCTAGCCAATTGATTTGCATATGTGTTATTGCATTTAGAGGCTAGAATTGAGCCCAAATCTTGAGTAGATTTGAGAGAGAGCTTGAGGGAGATTGTGTGAGTGTTTAGTGCACTTCATCTCCATTAGATTGCTAGTGCTAGAGTGTTGAGCATCTCATTTGCTTCATTGAGCTTCTAGCACGTGGTTGATTCAAGTGAAAGCGCATCCGGCTTGTTACTCTTGGCGATCGCCTTCGCCTAGACGGTGCCGGAGGAGAACCGAGATCTCTCCAGTTGAAGTTTGTCGGAGAGGCCGGCAAAAGATTGTGAAAGGTGTGGTGCTCGCCTATCCGGTGTGGAGAAGGAGCAACCCTAGTGAGATATCCTTCGTAGATATAGAAGCGAGGCTCCGAGTGAGCGCTTCAACGAGGAGTAGGGGAGACCGGGCGAGTCTCCGAGACCTCGGTAAAAATATTGTGTCAAATTGCGTATTTCATATTTGCTTTACATTCATCTTGACACAATTGCTATATTTACCATTGTTGCATGTCTTATTGAATAGTTTATTTGATTGAATGCAACTAGTTGATTAAATTCCTTTTAAGCCTCATTGTATAATTTAGGTCTCTCAATTATTCTTTAAAATTGCTTAATTGAAAAGAAATTTTAAAAGCCTCCTATTCACCCCCCCTCTAGTCGGCATCCTCGATCTTACAGCATGATGGACCCTACTGTTGCAGGAGTCTGGTTTGGAAATTAAAGATAAGAAGGTGCTAAGAACGTCATCGCTGATCATCTTTCATGACTCTTCATCGACATCATCGATGTTCACATCAATGATGCTTTACCTGATGAGCACCTTTACTTAATGCAAAAAGAACCATGGTATGCCAATTATGCTAACTATTTATTTAACTATGAACTTCCTCCAGGGTTGACATATAGACAACGCAAACGCTTCCTCCATGACATCCGATGCTACTACTGGGATGATACAAACCTTTTCAAAAAGAGAGTTGACAACATCTATCAACGATGCATCCTCGGCCACGAGATCCAAAGCGTTCTTGAACATTGTCATTCATCTCCATGTGGCGGACACGCCGGAGCTTCAAAGACAGCGGCGAAGGTATTTCAATCAGGGTTGTTTTGGCCTTCTTTATTTAAAGGTGCTTATAATTTCATGCAAAAATGAAATCCTTGCCAACATTCAGGAAATTTGAGTAAAAGACATGAAATGCCCTTAACAAATATTCGTGAAATTGAACTTTTTGATGTATGAGGTGCAGATTATATGAGACTTTTCCTTCTTCTATGGGGAACTCCTACAACTTAGTCACGGTTGATTATGTTTGAAAGTTGGTAGAGACTGCTGTGACACCAACAAATGAATCAAAACGTGTGATTAAATTTTTCAAAGTAGTCATCTTTCCTTGATTTGGTGTACCACGAGTGGTGATTAGTGATGGCGGTGCGCATTTCACTAATTACCAATTTCAGAAATTGTTGATGAAATATGGGGCTATTCATACAGTTGCTCTTTCATATCACCCTCAAACAAGTGGACAGGTTGAACTTTTGAATAGAGAAATCAAAACGATTTTGCAGAAGGTGGTGGCACCGTCACGAACAGATTAGTCGCTCAACTATCCGATGTTCTCTGGACATATCGCACTGCATTCAAAACTCCACTAGGTATGAGAGTTACAAAATTGTATTTGGTAAGAATTGCCATTTGCCTGTTGAATTGTCACAAAGGGTGTTATGGGCGTTAAAAGATCTCAATTGGAATTTCAACAAAGAGGGAGAAGGTGAATCCTCGAATTGCATGAACTAAAAGAGCTTCAGAACAACTCCTATGAAAGTGCCCTAAATTAAAAAGACAACATGAGGAAGTGGCACGACCAATGGATCCTCAATCGTAAGTTTAAACAAGGTGATTTGATTTTATTATTTAATACGAGGTTGAAATTATTTCTAGGAAAAATTGAAATCACGATGGACTAGGCCTTACATGACAGAAAAATTCTTCCCGTAGGGTGTCGTAAAGCTTCGGGCACACAACGGTACCACTTTCAAGGTAAACATGCATCGCATCAAGTTATACAACGCGAGAGATGAGGTAAGTGCACTGAACTCGGTCAATTCTTTCAATTTCATCTATTTCTTAATGATTGAGAATGTTCCGTCTAGCAGGACATTAAACCAGCACTAGTTGGGAGGCAACCCAGTATACTAACACATAGTTTTCTCTCTTATGAACACAACGGCATAAGAATCGCTCAATTCTGATGCCATTTGACCCTCCAAAATCCATTTTTCTGAAAACATACACATAAAATGACAATTACGGCTGAAATTCTGAAAAAAATCCAAAATAGGAAAAATTTTCAGTAGGGACCCGAGCCCAGCGCGACCCGTGGCACGGGCCGTGCGCTAGGCCGAGCACACCCCGTGCTAGTAGGCATGCCAGGCTTGGTTGGGTGCCCTGGTTCCCTATTTTTGCTGATTTCTTTCTATGTTTTGTTATTTCCTTTTCCCACACAACTACAACTCCTACCTGCCACCCCTATTTAACCAACCCATCTCCTCCAACCATCCCCAACAGAAAACTCCATTATTTGAGCTTCCAAACCTCCACAAAAACTCTCCAAAACCAGCCCTAGATCTCTCCATCCAACCGTTAAAAATCCGATCTGACTACCGCACCTCTAGATCTCGAACTTCTACGACAATGACGACGCCCCTACGCAACGTCAAGAAAATGGCAAAGCGCCAACAAGGTATGTCTTCACAAACCTATTCAGATCATAATTTCCACACATCTATTTTACTAATCCCGATCATCTTACTAGGTTTTTTGCATATGAAAAGGAGACCCTTATGGCCAACTAGATTTTTAGATGCTCATGTCATTCGGTCTCTAGGGATTGACGATGATGTGCTCCGCCTAATTCACAATGTGGGTTGGGATACGCTTATCGGTGTGTAACATCCTGAGTTTTGGGGTGAAAAGTTTCTTTCTTAAAAGTCCTGCATGCATGTATCCCTGTAGTAGTAGCCAGATCAGTTGAACTCTAATCTCTCCCAAACCCTAAAAATCTCCAAATCTATTCTCTAGATCCAGATCAAGATCTGACCATCCAGATTTAACCTACCAGTTACCCTGAAGATAAAAGTCTTCAGGAGCCAGATCAAATTCTGACCCTAACTCTCAGTATCTAAGTCTCTTTCTGTTTTCGAAAACAGGAAATTCAGATTTACCCTAAGTACCCCAGATTCCAGATAACTGAGTTATCATGGGTTAACCCTATCCAGACTTATGTATCTATTGGAATATGTTCCTAGGTATACCCTCAACTTACTCCAAAAAGTTGGGAACCAGATTGTTTCATCTAAACACTTTTCGCAGTTTAGTCCAAATTTTACTGCGAATAAGTCCTTTTCTGTTTACCTGGAAGCCTGAAAAGGCTAAAATTCACAAATCAACTCAAACCTCAGAATTCCTTCAGGGAACACCTCCCAAATGCTAGTTGATACATATTTCCCTTCTGTCTAGACTTCAAAATCTCACCCCAATTACCAGAATTCGAGATCGACAAAATCCAGATCTATTTTACCCTAATTTTACCCTATTTTCGAAAATAGGTGAAATCCCTCAAATCTTATCAAATTTTCTCCAAATTTGAGCTGGATGAGTACTAATAGAAATGTTATACTCAGCCATGAAATCAAATTCCAGATTAAACCTCTCTAAGACAGAAATTACAAATCAGTCCAGATTTCAAATAAGAATCATTGCATTTTGGTCCCTGGTTCGACCAGAGGCACTGTACACGACCAGCAGCCGTGCACGACCGCGACCACCACGCTGCCACGCCAGGAACTTCGTCGCCGGTGAAGTCCCGTGGTCGCCACCCTTGCCACTGCGTTCCTGCCACGCGTGCGCACGCCGTTCGCCACCGTGGAGCCACCGCGGCCGCACCAGCATCGCCGATTTTGCCCGCGCGCGCACGCCATTGCTGCAGCCACTGCAGAAGCTTTGCGCCACGTCGCGCGCATGCCTTGGGGGTGCATCACTTCGCCTTCACCTCCACCAGAGCAGCAGCGCAGCTGACACGACCGGTGAAGACGTCGCTTCGCCGCCTGTCATCGCCACCGGTCACTTCCCAGTCGATTCAAGCCGGCTTCAACTCCCCGTGCGATTGTAGACGTTGGGAGCCCCCGCAGCCTCGCCTATTTAAACCCCCCTGGACTAGCAACCATCTTACACACCTGCACACCAGCAATCAGTCAAACTTGCTGTGTCTTCTTCTTCCCCGGTGAGCAGCAAAGAGGGAGCACGGTGCCAAGCTTCCCCACTACTTCATTCTCCAATCCAACACCCCCAGTGAGCTTCCCTCATCTCCCTCATGCTTCTCGAGCTTGGAATTTAGTCTAAATACCCTCAGTCGCCGGCAATTTCAGTTTTACTCCAGTAGCTCCGGCGAGCAATTAATCTCATTCCAGAATGAATTGATCTTCGAGCCAGTAATCAAATATGCTCAGTAGACCTTGCTTAACATCCCTAAGCAACCAAAATCGACAGATTTGCTAAAATGTGAAAAACCCCAAATTGGAACTTTGCTTGTGAACTGAGCTTGCTGTTCAAGCTTTTCTGGTGCATTTCTAGTTAATCTAACTTCACCAGTAGCTTACTTATGCCCCAGAGACCCTCCTCAAGCAAGGAATTAAGTTTATTTGCCCTAGATCAAAAATGCCCAAATCAGGTTTGAGTTAATCTTTTCTCCGGCCAATATTCCCTAAATCCAGCCAATCCAGCCATAGAAACCTTGCCATCTAGATGTTTTGGACCATTTTGAGCAACTTTGTCTTCTACCACGACCCCTAATTCGGCCTAGAACAGGAGTTATGGCTATGCCCTAGTTGCTGCACTGTTTGTGCTGCAGGTACTCCAGGCCAGTCAACTTCTTCGCTGGTTTTCATCATTTTCCAGCCATTTTCAGCCTTGGATCCTGTTGAATGAATTGTTCCTGTTATCAATGCCTACCTCCCAGACAAAGTGGTGCATCATTTGGAGCTCTAGATCAAAAGGTATGGCAAGCCCTAGTTTCTGGCCATGTCAAGATCAATGCCAGAGCATGTCAGCCAGTGGCATTAGCTCTTTTCACCTCTTTTCAGTTGTGCAAACTGGAAATAACCTTGTCCCTTAGACTTGTGGAGTTGTGCTCTACATTTTATTCTACTGCCACAAGTTGAGATAACCCCTCTATCATCCATCGACCCTATGTCGATGCCTTGAACCGAATGTCGACCTAAAGACGTTCGCTGTTTTTGAGCGAACCAGTCGCAACCTTGATACCATTCTGATATTTTGAGACATTTGGAACCTTGTAGACCTTCAACAACTAACCTAATCCTAATCAATTTCTAACCTAATCATCTCAGAATCATCAAGACTTCATCTTTGCATTATTGCATATAGTATAATAATGTATTGAAAAGATTGTGATTATTGGTTATTTGTTTGATTGGAGAGCAGATCAAGAGCCCCAGTTCGAGGACTTCACTGTTGACCCGACATCAGCTGCTGTATTTTACGACGCGGAAGGCAAGTCATATTCTTGGTCACCTCGAACCTATATTTTAAGAGTTGCTATAACATAACCTTGAATATAGATAATATTGCATGAGAAAGATTGGAAATGGTTGATTTATGAATTGGCAGTACTGGACTGGTTATCTGTGAAATGTGAAATAAACAAGTTTGAGCCATGAACTATTATATATATTTATATACTTATATTCATGAAATAAAACCCCTAGCCGTGACCAGGAAATGGTATGGAATGGTGGTAGCACTGGAGGTGCTAGACTGCAAAGGATGTGCAGGCACTGAAGGTGCAGGGTTGTGGATGGTCTGGTCACTGGCATATAAGGACTAGAACCTTGTGTTGTGCGTCTAGTGGCATGAACAAACGTACTAACCGCAAGCCTGGTATGGGACAGGCCTGGACAAGTACTTATGTGAATCGTACATGAAACCCCTGCATGAGATGGAAAGTAATACACTTAACTCACGGGGTTCAGCTCCTCCACGTATCACTGAATGTGATTTGATCAAGCACGTTGACCCAGTAATGGGAAGAGGCTTCTGGGTGGGGGTATAGCCCGCCACAACTGCGGTTTGTGTGAAGAAAACTGCAGGGTCAGGGGTGAATTGTAAGTGAAACATAACAAAAGTTCCTGTTATTTCCACCTTGCCGCTCACAGTATGAAGTGAGTCAAGGGTCCAATCATTCTGATAGGATGGGCTTGAAAGTGGAATATCTTGCGGGTAAATTGGTACCTCTCTGCAGAGTTAGAAATGTATTCGAATACTTCGTGCTCCCGAGTTTTAGGAGTCTGCTACGGTGGATTAAATCCACGGGGTGTGACACAAGTATTATTTTTCTAAATAAAATATATTAAATCAAGATTACCCAAATGACATGTGTTGTCATGATAAGGAGTGCTCCCGTGGGCGGTCATGTGTTGACGTGTCGCGGTAGTGCTATAATTTAGTGAACATGAATGACGATATTATATTATAGAAAGGTGCTGCCATGAGTTGAGCCAGGAAAGAGAAAGATTATTTTACAAATATCCATAATTCTTGACTAGTCTAGGTTCATATCATCTCTACTATATGTATCTACTCTTACCTATGACTTGCTGAGTACGAAAGTGCTCACTCTTGCAACTTACAATTCAGTAGATGGAGCGTTCTACAACCAAGACGAAAGCATGGAGTACTTCGTGGATCCAGAAGGAGGAGCGTCAGTCCCGTCGTTTCCCTGATGTGTGTTGTTCTGCCGTCCACTTCTCTTTGTGGGTGGGTCACCTACCTTCTGCTGTGTAGATGTTATTTTGCTAAACCTGTATGCCGCGAAGGCATTGTAACCTCCTTATGTAATATTAAGGCCAGCAGGCCACACTGCTTAAATATTTTGTAAGTGACTCTGTTGCAATATGATATACTCCTGTGCTTGACTTATCCTGGGAAGTCAAGGGTATGTGTATGCTAGGCATATAAGGGACTAGCTGCAGCGAGCTAGGTCTCTACAGGAGTAGTCGTTGTCCCAGTTTCGGGGCGCGACACGGTGATAGAGATATGCCTAGAGGAAATCATAGAGATGGTTGTATTATGACATGTTTATGAATTCTTTTAAAAATATACGTTATTGCATTCCTTGAATAAAGTATCACTTTTATCGATTAACAAGTGACTTGTTCGTGGAACTCTTTATAATGATATATGAATTGTCTCAATTTTATTATGGCTTAACCAGTGATACTTATTCTAAACATCCCTGATTTTCGGTATTAGATGGAATAATAATGCAAGATAAGTCAACACGAGTATTGATTGATATTCAAGTTTCACGGACCATGGATATGAGATATCAAGTCAATGTTGTGGACACATGTTGGTCGGATTGACCCATATTGAGATTATTGTATGTCATCAGTTTGTTTCTAACAGTTATTTTTGTTTATCTTTAGATCTGAGATCATCACGTTTCATGCATGAGTAGTAGCATACCTTGGTGTCATCGACCGTTGCTCTTAACTGAGTAGTCATGCATAAATGTGACATATAGATATGTTATGAACCATGTAGTTGAAAGTGGATGGTCGAGATGGAATTTGCCCCTCTCATATCTTAAGAGAGATATCTCTGGGTCCCTCAATGTAATTGGACTAAGAAAGTGTATGGTCGTGCCGATTATAGTTGAGAGTCAACTATGGAAAAAGGTTAGTCCATTACAAGATTGAGAAAGGACCTAACTATTGAAGGATGACACGTTTCTCACCTTGAGTTTGATCTGGTATCGTGAGGCAAAGAGATAATCCATGATAAGTTGTATAAGTTCATCGGATATGATCTTCGTGTACATGCGGGTAGTCATAATGGCTTGCTAGGGACCGCTTCTGACTTGTGATTCGGGAAGTTGTTTCTAGTCTGGCCAAATATGCACGCACTACCACAGAAACAGACATCCAGGACGGCACATCACAGACGGGTATGAACTGTTCAATGGAAAACCGTCTGTGAAGGCCTGTCGGGAGAATATGTTCAGATATCACAGACGGTTCTGACGTCAAAAACAACTGTGACAGTAAACCAGACGGGTCTGAACACAAAACCGTTTGTGATAGTATACTTATCACAGACGGCTCTAACCTAAAAACCAACTGTGATATATACAATCGGTTCCCAACTAAGAACCGTCTGTGATAGTCTACTTATCACAGACGGTTCTAAACTAAAACCCGACTGTGATATATACAGACAGTTCAGAACTCAGAACCGTCTGTGATAATTAGACTATCACAGACGGTTCAGAACTCAGAACCGACTGTGATTTATACAGTCGGTTGTAAACAACGAAGCGTCTGTGATAGTGTAGTTATCACAGACGGCTCTGATGTATGAACCGACTGGAAAAGTTCCGGCGCTTCGAATTCTCAACTGTGATCATTTTTGTCTCCGATCTTCGCGCGCGGCGCCTAGGAGAACACGAAGCATCGCTTTGGAAGTTCTATAAATTGACAGTGGAAAAATTGTCATTTACTTTACAAGTTTTTATAGTTCTCAGACTGTTTGACTCCTTAGCTTGTCTGTGCCAATGGCATCCTCGATGGCATCGTCAGCCTCGCCCTCCCCGGTATGAACTCTCAATCTTTTTGACTTACCCCTGTATTGTTAATCCATGTTCAATACATTCTTGACCTGTTGATTTGCACAGGGAAGGGGAGCCGTGGAAGACACTGCCAAAGTCAAGGCCGAGCTGAGGGCCCTCCAGGAGGAGCACAAGCTCCTCACGGAGAAGCACACTCGGCTACGGCTTGACCTTGACTATCTCTTCCAGCGCATTCAGCGCATGAAGACGGATGGTGACAATGCTAGGGCGAGGACGAGGCGTCTTCGCGAGGAGAAGAAAGCCGCGGATATGACCATCGCTGGCTGCGGTTTGACAATGAAGGATACCATCGCGAAGCTGAGGGAGGTCGCAGGCCTTCTCGACGCTGAAGTAGTTGATCCTGAGAAGGACAACTTGTCGCTGGAGGAGTCCTACGTCCTGGCTGCAAGTCAAACTGACTTTATTCTAGATGGAGCCAGGGCTAAGACCACTCCTTGACCTAGCATTTGGTATTTTTACTTTTTTTTGTAAGTGATGAAACAAATTATTGAAAACTTTGTTCTTATGTCAACTTTCTAATTTTTCAGCACATTCTTGGACTGCATGCAATCTTCCCTCTTTCTTTATCTTTCTTTAGCTTTTTTCGAACATTCGACCATACAAAGGTATGTACACTGTGTGCGATCAAGGAACGACTATCGCGATCTTTGGCTTATGATCGGAGCCCTTGAAATAATATAGAAACAATATAGAAGTCGCAGGTCCCATGCAAATAATATAAAAAGAATATAGAAGTTATATATCAACGTGCTTTGAATATCACAAACGGCTCTGAGGTAAAAAACATCTGTGATAGTCACATTAGAGACAGTTTTTATGTAAGGCCCGACTGTGATAGTCCCAACAGTGTCCTCGCCTCGAATTCTCAACCTCTATCAATATCACAGACGGTTTTTAACTACAAACCGTCTGTGATAGTAATATTACAGACGGATTTTATGTAAGGACCGACTGTGATTGGAGAACAGTTATCGACGCTTCAAATTCTTAACTTCTTTCAAATTCTCAGCGGTTCAACTGGAAGCAAAACTCCAGGGAGGGAACAAGTATTTGTAGAAGTCGAACAGTTCAATATTCAACAGACATATTAAAGACAGTTCGGACATCAGAACCGTCTGTAATATTAAAGCAGACGGTTTGATCTCCCAACCGTCTGTGATAGTCCCAACAGTGCAATTCTCTACATGCAATTGTTGATAACCGCACATAATAACTGAGCAGATGAAGAGACTTAATTATTTACTTCAAATTTAATTTGCATCGAATTATGTAATCTGACTCTTCAACTTCCTTTGCCGTGTTGCAGTTTATCTCCCGAGAAGTTATATATCATGAATTTATTGACCTTGAAAACCAGTAGTGCACTTTTTAGAACTCGAGGCACCCGCGCATATGAACCGTCACCTTCTGTTTCTATAAATAGCGAGGCTCCTAAATCCCTGTCTTTTTTCCCTCCTCAACTCCCACCTTGATGGCGAGCCGAGATTCCAGTGAGGTTATTGAAATTGATCAGAGTGATGAGGAAGAGATAAGGAATGAACTCGATCAGGATCTTCAGAAAGTAAGTCCTCTCTGAAACTCTAATGCAGATCTTTCTTTTATGACTTGATTACCTCGAAACAAATGCATTTCGAAATCCACAGGTGCTTGAGGAAATGCTCCCTCCAAAGAAGAGACTTAGAAATGATGAAAGATCGTACAGTGGAGCTGCAGCGAAGACTCTAGAGGGTGCTGAGGCCTGTGTTGCCACATTGCCCCTTGCAACCCCTCCAGTTGCATCGACTCCACCTTTGGAGATCCACAATAATCCTTCTAATATCCCCTCTCCAACACCTTTGTA
Organism: Pharus latifolius; assembly: GCA_019359835.1. NCBI lineage: Eukaryota > Viridiplantae > Streptophyta > Magnoliopsida > Poales > Poaceae > Pharus > Pharus latifolius. Next base: position 54,389,409 of record CM033324.1, on the reverse strand, counting down.
TCATCAGCTTTTCTGGGGTAAGGCTCACACTTCCACGTCCAAATCCACTCCGAAGCTTGGCAATCATCTTCACCCTTCCAGCATACGTCCCTAGGAGAAGCTGGAGAAGCATATGTGCAGGAGGAGAAAGCTGCCTTGTGCAGAACTCTCCAAAAAAAAAATGAGGCGCTGGAGAAGCATTCTGAGGGGATGTCTTTTGCCATTCTGCACTTGGCAGAGTGCATGCTTTGAGTTGCAGCTTCATCTCCACCTTTGTTGTATCAACTTTAATTTCTTGGATGATCCTACTGATGCCAAATCCACTCCTTTGGTGAGAGATGATGTTGATAGTCTTAGAGCCATTGGTAGTTCTCCTGGGCCGGCCAGTGTAGATCCTACTGATGCCAATACGTCCCTAGGAGAACTTTGTAAATTACTTTTGGAACAGGTCGACACTAATCAACTGGTCGCTTAATTAATAGTATCTCTTATGTATGGAAAGATTGTACGAAATAAGAAATTTCTTTTCCTTATATATCTGGCTTTCGATTGATTATGTAACTGATAATCACCAAATGATGTTCTGTGTAAAAATGTTAACAAGAAAATACTGCTGCGATCAAGAAGGTTTTTAACTCAAAACCGTCTCTGCTTGAAAGATTACAGACGGTTTTAATTTCAGACATATATATAAAACAAATATGAAAAACAAGATAAAACCAAATAGTCTGAACGTTCATTTTTTTAAATACTAACATTGAAATAAGATAGAACCAAATATGAAAAACAAGTGGAACAACTGATGACCAGTAGTCAAATGCAAACAAACAATCTGGGATATTATATGTAACACCCCGATTTTTCCAAATCCTGGCCTGTCTTGTCCCTTTCTATTTCAGAATAAGATCCCAGTTGTGCCAGCAGCTTACCCCAAAAAGTCGGCAATCAAACCCTTTCGTTTAGATCTTTTTCACAAATCAGCCCTTTTCAGATTTGTCAGAAACCCAAAAAGACTAAAAGTCTCAGACCACCTCCAAACTTTGATCTGATTCAGTGAATATCTCACATTCACTATTCTGAACATTTTTCCCTTCTGGAAGAATTTCCAAATCCTGCCCTAAACCTGAGTTTCGACCCTCGCCGTTTTTGAAACCCTAATTACCCTGTTTTACCCTAAAGTCGTTTTCCCCAACTTTTGTCGAAACCCTTCAGATCTTGCCCGATCTTGTCAAACTTTGGCCAGATGAGTTCTAATAATCTTATAGAACTTATCTGCGAAATCAGATTTCAGATCGGACCCTTAGATCTCCAGATTTGCAATCAAGCCCAATTCTATTTCAAACTTTCCTTGCAAATCAGTCCTTTTATTGAATTTAGGCCCCTGGCCGTGTCTCAGCAGAACCCGCCGCAGTGCATCGCCGTGTTCTTCGCCGCCGGTGAACCTCCTGCCGTGCCAACACCTTAGCCACGTAGCTGACACCCGTGCGCACTCGTGGCACCGCCGTGGACGCCACCTCGGCCGCGCCAGCACAACCAATGTCTTCCCCGCGCGCGAGCCCGCGAACCAGCAAGTCCAGCTTCACCCGTTCGACACGTCTCGGCCACGCGTCGACGGAGCTTTCACTTCACCGTTCCCTCGTCGCTTGCACCTGTGCCTACCACTGCCAAAAGCCTGCACCGCTGCACGCCAGTGCCTCGCCATCATCGCCGGCACAAGTCCCCGCTGTGTCCGGTCGCTTCGCGGTCGACTTTGTCGCCTCTGTTCCCCAATTTGTCGACCAGAGGATTGCTTCAGCGCCTATAAATACTCCTGAGTGCATTGCTTCAGTTTCCAGTACCAGAAAACCACCAATTCTCCAGCGCCGCCGCGAACAACTTCTTCCCCGGCGAGCTGTTTTCGAGGCCGCCGTCGCCAGAGCTCTCCACAGCCCCAATCTCCAATCCAAGGCCACCAGTAAGTTCCTCTCTTCTCCCTCTCTGTGTCATAGCTCCCAATTGCACCAGATCGATCCCCATCGCCGGTGATCGCCGGAATTGCTAAATGCCCTGTTCCGGCAATGCTGGCCAATCTACCTCGAATTAGCCCTTGAGCCTGTGAAGAGAAATGATCAGTGAGTTATTTCAAGCAAGCCTGTGTACTTAGATTTCCAGATTGAGCTCAAATTGATGGTTTCCCCAAATCCGGATTTCACCAGTCGCCGGCGATCGTCGCCAGGCTTCTCCGGTGATTATCTGACCAAACTAACCGTGCCAACAGCTTCCTTATACCTCCTAGATGCTCTCCAAGCTTGGATTAGAGTTCTTTCGGCCTGTAGCAGAAACCCACAGCTGGCAGTACTTCTTCTCCGGCGCCGATGATCGGAAAAGTGTTCCTGGCCGTTTCAGCCCAAATCACCTTGTCATTTAGATGTGCCTTAGCCTCCTGAGCATTTTTGTCTTCTAGCCCGATACCTAGATCGGCCTAGATTGGAAGATATAGCTTTGCCAAGTTTTTGTCCAGAACTGATCTAGTGCAGCCAGTTCATCTCAGTTCATCATTAAATTTCCTTCCTTCCAGCCACTTTCAGCCCTTGATCCTGTTAAGTATTTTGTTCCTGTTATCAATGCCTACCTCCCAGACAAAGTTGTGCATCAATTGGAACCCTGTATCAAAAGTTATGTCAAGCCCTAGATTTTGGCAATGTCTGCACTATGTCAGTGCATGTCAGCCACTGGCATTAGCCTTGTTCAGCCCCTTCTGGTTGAGCAATTGAAATGCCACCTTGTCCCCTAGATTCCTGGAGTTGTGTTCTACATCTTTCCCTTCTATCACTTCTCCAGAAAACCATCCTAATACCAGCTTGAAGCTATGCCAAAGCCGTGAACTGAATGTCGACCCTTCGATGTTCAATCCTTTGTAGCCGTTTCTTCGACCAGAACCCTTGTGACCTTGCCCTAACCTTTTCCCCTGCATGCATGACTTATTTACTCAATATTTTCTATGGAAACTATTTTATGTATACTTATGTAGTGTATGTGTTGTATTGCTTGTGTCCGCCGCAGAGCCCGAAGTGAAGGAGCGGAAGAAGTCTTCGAGGTTCGTCTGAGTAATTAGACCCAGAAGTTCAAGGCAAGCCTCATTCCTTTGATCATGTCTCACCCAATATTTTCATATGAAGTATATTCACTGTTTCTTACTATGCATGCTTATTTGAAGTACAAGTTATGTTTGAATGACATGAATAGATATCGCCTAATGGATCATGAAACCCCTTTTTGTTATTGAACTTTCATATATATGCTTTTGTCACCCTAGGACTCATATACTGAATATTCACATTAAACTTGAAATGGTCAAATACATGAGAAGTTATAATGAAAACCGTTTTGTCAAGAAAACTGATAAAAGGTATCAGTAGTGAGGATTGGTTTGTATGGAGAGGGTGCGGTGCGCACCAGGGAATTTGAATGTTCCTCACTATTGGTTCATAAGGACAAGAACCTTGTGCTGTGTCTCTATACGAATTGTAAACGTACCAACCACTTGCCTGGTATGGGACAGGCACAACTTAGTAGCTTTTTGGTATTAGCAGTTCCCTACATGGTTTGACGATCTGGTTTCTCGCGTGGAAACTGGAAGGCCAAGGTTCGGCCATGAGTGATGTGAGTCAGAAAAATGATGAGAGGAAAAGGCGTAAAAGAAGGAAGGCGCCCTAGACCTGATTAAGCCGTGAGCGGTTGTAATCTTAAATGGTCGTATGTCTCGCGTGGACATAGACCAAGGCTATGTGTCCTGAGGGAACATAGACCAGAGAGGCTAGGAAGTAAGGCAGTGGGGAAGACCCACAACGGTACTTGAGACTTAATTGTCTATTTACCGGGCAGGGATACTGTTAATACTGAACTGTAAAAGCGTTGTGTGATCTCGGCCTTGTCACATGTGTATAAGTCACATGGAGTTGGCCCGACTTGAAAGCCGAGTGAATTGGTGGATTTAAAAAGAGGTACACCTTTGCAAAGTGTAAAAGAAGTATCAGATACTCTGTACTCCCAGGTTCAGGAGTCTTTTCGTAGTGGATGTTATCCATGGGTTATAGCACAAGTAATGATTTGGAATGTTTTCATAATATGGTTGATAAAAATGATGACTCATGGGAGACCATCACACATAACGATTTCTAAAGTATAACTTAAGATTTACAAAACCCCGTTGTTGAAAACAAAACCCTCATTTGAGAGATCAAAGAATTGAGATCTATACTATTTATAATTATAAGTCTTAAACCCTTTTCTTGATCACTCCTCATCTATATACCTACATTCTTGTAATGAGACTTGCTGAGCATTGTGTAAAAACATGCTTACCCTTGCCTTTACAAACAAATTCAGAAGAAGACTTTGAGAATTCCGATTCCCCTGGCCTTGAGCACCAAGAAGAGGAAAGAGTCTTTCCAGACGATTTGAGCTTCTAGGAGGGTCATGAGCCAAGTTGAGTCCGATGTGGAGAAAGCCCTTCCAGAGCCGCTGCAGAAGAAAATGAAGACCCTTGTGGTTGCTTTTTGTGTTGTTTTTCTGTGTTCGGTACTTCAATACCGATTCTTGATTTTGAAAAACTCTCTACTTTTGTATCAACTTTAATTAGTGCCACCCTTGGCATTATGATATTGTAATAGTGGTCCTCGTGACCTTGTACTTGCTTTATCTACCAGCTTTATTATTTAAAGTGAATCCTGTTGTTGTGAGCCTGTGATGTACCTTTCTGTGCGCAATCTACCTGGGCGGTTGCCAAGGTGACCCTCAAATGGGGGGTCTCACATTATAGACGGTTCGGACATTAAAACCGTCTGTGATAACACAGACGGTTCTGAGGTAAAAACCGACTGTGATAACCACATACACAGACGGTTCTGAGATAAAAACCGACTGTGATAACCACATACACAGACGGTTCTTAGGTAAAAACCGACTGTGATAATCAGACGGTTCGGACCTTAAAACCGTCTGTGATAATCAAATACACAGACAGTTCTGAGGTAAAAACCGACTGTGATAGTAAAGCGGACGGTTTGGAGTTCATAACCGTCTGTGATATTTCTTTCATAGTTACACAAATTGCACCGATATTACCGACGGTTAATAGAGTGAAACCCGTCAGTAATATTCTGTTCTTCAATAATGCACTGATATTACCGACGGTATTATATAGAACCGTCTGTATTGAACCTGGTATAAAAGGTCTTTTGGCGGATGTTTTGAGGTAGTCGTACTCTCTTCCTCGACCTACACTGTCCAGTTCGAAGAGATTTGGGGCAAGGAAGAGCGAAATCTCGAAAGGCCGGGGGAGCATTTGGGGGCAAAAATTTGAGGATCGAACCAAGGTTGGTACTTGCTCCCAAGGCATACACATTACTTGATTTCATCATCAATATCGATCTCCATTGATTTACTAATTAGCATGTGTATGAATTTGATTAATTGCAGATGGTCCGAGACTGGATGTATAATGACAACCGAGTGGGTGAGGAATACATGAAAGGTGTTTTTGATTTCTAAAAGGTTGCTGAGCAAGACATGGCGAAGAAGGGTTTACCATATATGTACTGTCCTTGTGTAGACTGCCAGAATATTAAGATGTTCACCAACTCATCTCAAATTGTCGCCCACTTGATCCGACGTGGTTTCAAAAAGGGGTACACGTGTTGGGTCCACCATGGAGAAGAGCCAACTGCAGAAACAACTGCCACTCAGGTTGAGGAATAGGACATGTCGGATCCGAACAACGACTTCGACGAGGATATGCCAGAGGATGACCATTTAGATGACATGTTGCGTGATGTGGAAGGAAATTACAGTGAAAGGGAGTTTGGCAAATTCAAGCGCTTGATTGAGGACTCAGAAAAGCCGTTGTTCCCTGGTTGCAAGTCGAAGTACACAAAGTTGGCCTCTGTGCTTGAACTGTTAAAATTGAAGGCAAGCAACAGCTGGACCGACAAGAGTTTCACAGCACTGTTAGATCTTTTGGCGGACATGCTCCCGGAAGGAAATGAGTTGCCAAAAAACACCTACCAAGCGAAAAAGCTGTTGTGTCCTTTGGGAATGGAAGTAGAAAGGATACACGCATGCCCTAATGATTGCATCCTTTACCGTAACGACTACAAGAATATGCATGTTTTTCCGGTGTGCGGCGCATCCCGCTATAAGCGTACTAAGGACCGAACAGACGACGGCGACTGCGCGAAGATAAAGCAAGGACCTCCTGCTAAGGTGTTGTGGTATTTGCCAGTCATTCCCAGCTTGCAGTGTTTGTTTGCAAACTGTAAAGAGGTAAAATTACTGCGTTGGCACTCGGAAGACCGGAAGAAGGATGGAAAGCTGAGACACCCCGCTGATTCTTCGCAGTGGAGAAACGTCGACAGGGAATTTGTTAACTTCGGAGCAGAATTGAGGAATATAAGGTTCGGGTTGAGTACCGATGGAATTAATCCTTTTGGTAACATGAGCAGTCGGCATAGCACTTGGCCGGTTCTTTTGTGTATCTACAACCTTCCTCCTTGGTTGTGTATGAAGCGCAAGTACATCATGATGTCTCTACTTATCTCAGGACCAAAAAAACCCGGAAACGATATTGATGTGTACGCAGCACCATTGATAGAGGATCTCCTAACAATGTGGAACGAAGGGGTGCAGGTATGGGACGCATACAAACGAGAGAACTTCATCCTACGTGCTATGATATTCTGCACCATCAACGATTTCCCTGCCCTTGGAAATTTGTCGAGCCATACTACGAAAGGAGCCAAAGCCTGCCCCCACTGCGAAGATGAGACTGAGAGCGTGTGGCTGAAGAATTGCAGGAAAACAGTGTACATGCGTCACCGTAGGTTTCTTCTGAAGAATGATGCGTACCGTAAGAGGAAGAGGGAATTTGACGGCCACAAGGAAGATGGTTCAGCCCCGAAGCCTACGCGCGGGAAAGATGTTTACTCACGGGTGAAGGACATAGACGTTGTGTTTGGAAAGGGTGGTAATAAATTGAAGCCCCGCACGAAGAACACTTGGAAGAAGAGATCGATATTCTGGGACTTACCGTATTGGGAGCATTTAGAGGTTCGTCATTGCATTGATGTCATGCATGTAGAGAAGAATGTTTGTGACAGTTTAATCGGCCTATTGCTGAACATTCCAGGGAAGAAAAACGATGGCGTCAATGTGCGGCGTGACATGATCGAAATGAGAATCAGGCCCGAGCTAGCACCGAGAGAGGACGATAAAGGCCGTATATACCTCCCCCCCGCATGCTACACTTTGTGCAAGGCTGAGAGGACAGAACTCTGTAAGTGTCTCTATGGTGTTAAAGTTCCATCGGGTTACTCCGCAAATATGAAAAAGCTTGTGTCCATGGGCGATTTGAAATTGCTGGGTATGAAGTCTCATGATTGTCTCGTGTTGATGACACAAATGCTTCCTGTTGCCATCCGGAGTATTCTGCCGCATAAGGTCAGAGAGACGATCACGAGGCTATGTTTTTTCTTCAATGCAATTTCTTCGAAGGTCATTGATCCCGATGGACTGGATTCTTTGCAGAGCGAGGTGGTTCGAACTCTCTGTCAGCTTGAGATGTATTTTCCTCCATCGTTTTTTGATATCATGGTCCATCTCACCGTCCACCTTGTCAGAGAAATCAAGATATGTGGACCCGTGTTCCTACGTTATATGTATCCATTCGAGAGGTACATGGGTGTACTTAAGGCCTACGTGAGGAATCGGTCCTGGCCCGAGGGTAGCATTGTTGAGTTCTGCGTCGATTACATGGCCGAGGTAGAAGCAATAGGAGTTCCTGTGTCTCGTCACGAGGGGAGGCTTGATGGTGTTGGCACTATTGGACGGAGAGCCATCACTCCTGATTTCGATATGTACTCGAAAGCTCATTTTTGGGTCTTGCAACACATGACGGAGGTGTCTCCGTACATCGACGAGCACAAGGAGATGCTACGACAAGACAATCCTCGCCGATCCGAGGTTTGGATCACGGGACAACATAACAGTCGATTCAACGCGTGGATGAAGGTGCGAATCACCGGAGAGTCCGCAAGTGAGAACCTTAAATGGTTGGCAAAAGGGCCCACGTTTACTGTACAGACATGGCAGGGATACGACATCAATGGGTACACATTTTACACGAAAGCTCAAGATCGAAAGAGCACTGTGCAAAATAGTAGAGTGAGCGTAGAAGCTTTCCTTGAGGGGTTCACCAAGACAGGCCCAACAAGGGTAGTACGTGGATTGAACTCGTACTACGGGTTCATTGAAGAAATTTGGGAGCTCGATTACGTACTGTTCAAGATTCCCCTGTGTCGATGCCGATGGGTCCAAATCCCACAGGGTGTGAAGGTTGACAGTTACGGTTTCACTTCTGTGGATCTGGATTTCGTTGCTTATAAAGATGAGCCATTCATACTTGCAAATCAAGCCATTCAGGTCATTTATGTCACTGACCCGGCCAATAAGAAGTGGCACATCGTCCTTCATGGCAAGAGAAGGATTGTTGGAGTTGAAAATGTCGTAGACGAGGAGGAATACAATCAATTTGTTGAGATTCCTCCATTTGGAGATGGTGTACAGGTCGATACTGAAGACACCGACGAAACCAGTTACGTGCGTATGGATCACCAGGAAGGGTTATACTTTAAAGGTAATGAACTGTACGTCTTATCTCTCTGTTTCCATCGGTATAGCTTATATCTCCTGTAATTCTCGTCTTTGCAGGGCCGCGGCAAGTGGAAAGTTGAGGATAATATGGCTGTGTACGTGGAAATTGTCGGTGAAAGTTCCCATTTGTATATAACATTAACTTGAGCATGCTCCACGTACATTGTATGTTAAATTTATTTGAGCATGCTCCAAATTGTAACCAATTATTGGATCTACGTACACAGTAACCAATTTACAGAGCATTTGGACTACATTTGAAATATCTGAGTGTTCATTTAAAACAAGTTTTCGAGCATTCAGAGTTGAAAGCTAGAGATCAGTTTCAGGTTGTAAAACTAACGTTCAATAGAGAGATTATCAAGGATGGTTTTGACCTAGTACAGACGGGTATGATTCTATAACCGACTGTGATAATCTCAGTCACAGTCGGTTCTCAACTCACAACCGTCTGTGGTAATCTCTCCTCTAGTAGATTACCACAGACGGTTTTTATTTGAGAACCGACTGTGATAATATTACTATCACATACGGTTATGTATATATAACCGACTGTGATGTTTTCAACAGTGTCCGACTCTTCGAGTTCTTGACATGCACCGTCGGTTTTCAATTCCAAACCATCTGTGATAATCAGAGTCACAGTCGGCTCTCAACTCAAAACCGTCTGTGATAATCTCTCTAGTGACTATCACTATGTCGATTATTACAGACGGTTCTGATGCGAGAACCGACTGTAATAATATCGTCGCGGTTAATAGTTCAAGGCGGGGATTGTCCCGCTCATTCCAGTTCGCAACTGTTGCCCTAGCTCTCTCCGCCCTCGCACCGTCCGTCGCGATCACCTCCATCGCCTCCCACCTTCTCCTCCTCTCCGTCCGTCGCGATCACCTGCATCGCCTTTCCACCGTCAGGCGCGATCACCTCCATCGCCCTCCAGCCTCCGACGCGATCACCTCCATCGCCTCCCCACCGTTTCTGTCATTCTTGGTTAATTATAAGTATATGGGTTTTGGTATAGAATTATTAGTTGCAGATTTACTTAAACTGTTCTCTCTTTCACTTATGTTAGGAACTATGTCTGGTGACGAAATACACCACTCGGGGAGTCAGGGTGACCTCACTGGCGATGAGACGCTTGGGCCGGAGGTCACCTCGTCCGCCGTGACCCCGCAGAAGAAGAGAAAGGGGCGAGGCCGGACGACATGCGCGCGTCTGAACAAGCTGGAAAAGCAGCACGTCCAGTTCGACGACAATGGTGTGCCGGAAGCTCCGGACAAACTTGTCGGTCAGTACCGCTCACTATGCGGCAAAGTGGCAAGGGAGCGGGTGCCCATCACCACCTCCGACTGGGGTCAAGTGCCCCCAGAGTGTAAGGATGCGCTGTGGGAAGAAGTGCAGGCGGCGTTTCACATTCCGGAGGATAGCCAGTTCACCGTCCACCGGAGGACACTGATGTCAATAAACAAGGAGTGGAGGAACTTCAAGAGCCACCTTGTCAGGCTCTATGTGAAGGAGTCGAAGACCCCCTTCGATGACTTCCCTTTCGTGACTCCCGAGGCATGACAGCAGTTCGTCGAGATGAAGGCCAAGCCAGAGTTCCAGGAGCTTAGTGAGAAGGGCCAGGCTAACCAGGCCAAGAACACCCACCCACACAGACTAGGCATCGGTGGGTATGTGGGGAAGAAGGCGCTGTGGAGGAAGCAGGACGAGGAGGCTTCCCAGTCTTCGGCCGGCAGTCCTTATGCGGGCATAACGGACGTGCGCGCCCGCAATTGGTGCCGAGCAAGATCGACGATGAACTCCTCCGGAAGCGTCTCCGCGAGTAACCCTGCGGACAAGGAAGTGATCGACCGGCTGGTAAGATTGTCCGATCACGTACTATCCTCATAACACGCATGCAATGGGCTGTATTGCTAAGTTCTCCTGTTGCAGGTGACGCTGAGTGTGCAGGCGGCATCCAGAGAGTTCAACCCGAGGAGGGACAGGGATATCCTCACAGCAGCGCTAGGAAACAAGGAGCATCCAGGCCGCGTGCGCGGCCTCGGCGCCACTGTGCCTTGGTGGTATGGTTTCCCTGATGATGAGGAGGCGGCTAAGAGGAGAAAGAGATCCCACCAAGCCCGCGATGAACGGCTCAAGGAGGAGATGCGATCGGAGTTTGCTGTTCGGGACAAAGCACTCCTGCAGCAGTTGTCGGAGATGCGGTCCATGTATGAAGAGCTAAGAAAGGCGACCCAGGGCACCCCCGTTCTAGAAGCGGAAGTACCGACCCCCATTCTTGGCCACCGTAGTAGCTGCGCGTCTGCGCCGGGGTCTTCGCAGACAGAGCCCTCTCCAAAGTATCCGGTGGACTCTCTGCAGGTAATGACCGTTAATGCGCACTGTTTGTCTATGTTAATTCATTCGAAAGTGAGAAGCGGTGAAATTCAACATGTTAATGCGCACTGTTTGTAGGAACCCGCCTCCTGCAAGCTTATGGTGCTGGCCGGTGTCTTCCCGATCGAGGCTGCCCGTGGGATGGCGCAACCATGCACGGCGGGGGCCACAATCCATGGTGCCCCTCTATGTGAGGGTTTTGCACGGGTCCAAGTGGACAGTGTCTTTGACCATTGCAAGGATTTTCCGTTGGAGAAGCCGCCGAACGACGAGATTACCACTCTCGGGGATGCAGTGCACACGTTCGTGCAATGGCCCAAGAAAGACATCGTCCTGTATGAGGTAATTCCCCCACCAGTTTCATAATTTGTACTGTAATAATAGCCCTCAGAGTTAGTGTCATAATACATAGGTTCTTACATCACAGACATCACAGACCGACACGCGGCCTACTAGCCAGCATACCCCTCCGATGACGAAGCTGACTCCGAGTAAGAGGCAACCATTCAAGAAGCTGGCTATGAGGGGAAAAGCAAAGAAGAGCCCGGCGAAGGAGAGTGAGAAGAGTGTGCCAGCTCTCATGCTGTTCTCTCTGGGGATGCCCATGGCCTCCGATACCGCAATTTCGAGCATGGGGTTAGCATGCCAGAGCCTGCATGCATGGTACATGAGGAGGACAAACCAGACCAGGACGCAGCGTCCGACGCACATCATGGTCAAGTACACCGTGGCAGAGTTCCATAACGACGTTGGGACCTACTCGGTGACCTTCGAAGACCTGCACAATTTACTGAACAAAGATGCGCTCGACTTGTCAATCCTACGGTCTTGGGTGCTGTAAGTATCCTACTATCCGTGCATATACGGATATATGTCATTTATTAATTGGTTACTTCCGTGCAGCTGCATGGCCAACTATGCCAAATCCAAGGGCATACCTGTTGGTTTCTTGGACCCCCAGATGGTCGCCGAGGTGATGTTTAGGACCGACACAGACTTCGTTGTTGTAACATCCTGAGTTTTGGGGTGAAAAGTTTCTTTCTTAAAAATCATGCATGCATATGTCTCTTCTAGATCAACCAAATCAGCCTCAGCTTTATTCTGTTCTAGCCCTAAAATCTCCAAATCTATCCTGTGACCCCAAGTCAAGATCTGACTTTCCAGATTTGATCTATCAGTTATCCTAAATCTAAAAGCCTTTAGAACTCAGATTCAATTCTATCTCTAACTTCCAGATTTATCAACTTCTTTCTGTTTTCGAAAACAGAATATCTGTTATTACCTTTTACCCTAAGTTTCAGAAATTCAGATTTAATCAAAATCTTAGCCAAGTTCAGACCAGATTATTCCTGGATTATGATCAAGGGTATGCCAATACCTTAATCCAAAAAGTTGGCAGCTAGATTTTACCATCTGAACCTTTTTCGCAAATCAGTCCAAGAGTATCGCAGATCAGTTCTTTTTTCAGATTTTCCAAAAACCTAAAAAGGCAAAATGTTGCAAATCATCTCCAAATTCAAATCTGATTCAGGGAACACCTCCCAAATGCTTTTCAACACAAATTCTTCTTTTATGAGTATCTCAAAATCAAACCCTAAATCCCAGAATTCGAAATCAATTGAAATTCAGATTTCAATTACCCTAAAATACCCTATTATCAGTTCATATCAGAAATCATCCAAACATCTCAAATTTTATCTTCAATCTGTGCCAAATCATTTGTTGAATCAAGTTTGCCAAATCAGCAGAATCAAAATCGGATCAAACCTTCCAAATCTCCAGATTTACAGTTTAGTACAAATCAAGAATTGGAAATTGCAATCAAGCCCAAATTCGACCAGGACAGCAACTGCTGTGCACGACCAGAGATCGCCGTGCATTTGCGCCGCGCTTGCTCGCCGCCGGCCACGCCTCGCCTCGCCTGAGCTCGTGCTCACTTGAATCTGCATGTGCACACGCGTCCACGCCCCAGCTATCGCCGTGGCAACGCCGGTGAACAGCTTGCTCCCGTGCGCGACCGTTGTCAGCAACTCTTCGCCACGTTGCTGTGCTTTTCCAGCCCTTGTTGCCACTGCCTTGCACCGCCCAACAGCATTGCGTCCCGATGAAGCAATTGTTTGATCAGCAGTCACCTCGCCTGTGCGCCGTCGCGTCACCGCTCGCCGCTGTTGCATCTCCGCCCGGCAAATCAAATCACTGGCGCCAATTTATTGCTATTACATCCTTGCAAGCTTCGCCCTCTGGTCTATTTAAGCCACCAGTGCCTTGTATTATTTCCTCTTCACCAGGACTTAGCCAATTTTCCAAATTTCCTCGCCGCCGTCTTCTTCTCCGGCGAGTCCAGATTGAGGCCTCACGGTGCCAGCACAATCTGCTGCACCTCTCACCAAATTAAAGCTATCAGTGAGTTCCCCTACTCATCCTCTCTGTGCTGTACCATTTAATTGCTCACCGGTGACCTCTAACGCCGGCGATCACCGGAATTGCCGATTACCCTGTTCCTGCAATGTAGTTTAATTCAGCCCGAATTAGCTCTCATTTCTGTGGAAGAAGATGATCAGTGACTCATTTCCAGCAAGCCTGTGCATCAATATCTCCAGATTGAGCTCGAATTGAAGCTTTCCCCAGATTTGAGTTTCTCCAGAAACCGGCGATCGTCGCCAGGCTTCTCCGGCTATCCTCCGGCCAAATTGATCGTGCAGGTGACTTCCTCTTACCTCTCTTTCACTCTCCAAGCTTGGAATTGAGTTCATTCGGCATAAATCGAAAACCCCCAAATGGCAGTGCATCTTCTCCGGCATCGATCACCGGAAAGCTTGTTCCTGGCCATTTCAGCTTCATCCACTTTGTCTTTCAGGTGTGCCTCAACCTCCTGAACATTTTTGTCTTCTAGCTCGATCTCTGAAACTGCCCAGATTTCAAGTTACAGCCATGCCAAGATTGTTGTCCAGTGGCTTCACTGTGCCGTGTCGCCACCACACTTCTCCTTTGAATTTCATCACCTTCCAGCCATCTTCTGCCCTAGATCCTGTTGAATGATTTGTTCCTGTTATCATTGCCTACCTCCCAGACAAAGTGGTGCATCATTTGGAACTCTAGATCAAAAGTTATGCCAAGCCCTAGTTTCTGGCCATGTCAGATTCAATGCCAGACTATGTCAGTCAGTGGCATTAGCCCTTTTTACTCTCTTCCAGATGTGCATTTTGGGCATAACTTTGTCTCTTAGATTTCTGAGGTTGTGATCTACATTTTATTCTTCTATCACAACTTGATTTGAGCCCTTGAAATGCATGTTATGCTAAACCCTAGCTTTTGACACTATTCCAGTGCATGCCAGCCAATGGCATTGGCCTTGTTTACCCACTTCTGATTGTGCATTTTGAAAGCCACTTTGTCCACTAAATTTGTAGAGTTATGATCTACATTTTCTTCTACTGTCATAACTTGAGATAAGCTCTCTTGTTTTCCTTGAAGTTATGTCAGAATCTTGATCCGAATGTCAATTTGCTGACATTCGCTGTTTTTGACCAAACCAGCCACAAAACTGATGTTCTTATTGTAACCTTGAGAACCTAAGAGCATTTAACACCATTCTTAGCCAATACTTTGAAACCCTAAACTCTCAACTCAGTTCAGCTTGTAATCTCATTTATCCCCAGTATCATTCAGTCACTCTTGTAAAGCATATCTGCATATAGATCCTAAAACATTTTAATATATAAGTAATATTTGTGTGTATTGTTTGGTTTGTCGTCGAGCAGAACCAGAAGCTGAATTTGAGGACTTCGGTGTTGACCCGTTATCAACTGCTGTTTCTTACGACGCGGAAGGCAAGTCATATCCTTGGTCATCTTGAACCTATATTTTAAATGTTGCTATAATATAACCTTGAATATAGGCAATATTGCATGTGAAAGATTGAGAATGGTTGATTTATGAATTGGCAGTACTAGACTGGTTATCTATGAAATGTGAAATAAATAAGTTTTGAGCCATGAACTATTATATGTATTTATATATTTATATTCATGAAATAAAACCCCTAGCCGTGACCAGAAAATGGTATGGAATGGCGGTAGCACTGGAGGTGCTAGACTGCAAAGGAATGCAGGCACTGAAGGTGCAGGGTTGTGGATGGTATGGTCACTGGCATATAAGGACTAGAACCTTGTGTTGTGCGTCTAGTGGCATGAACAACGTGCTAACCGCAAGCCTGGTATGGGACAGGCCTGAAAAAGTACTTATGTGGATCGCACATAAAACCCCTGCATGAGTTGTGTTGTGATGTTTGACATAAGGGACGGTTCCCACACTATCACTGAAGGTGATCTGATATTTGACCCAGCATTGGGAATATAAGTAAAGGTGTGGAGGTTTGGATACAACCTGCCACAACTGTGGTTCGCGAGAGATCCACAGGGTCAGGGGTGAATTGTGAGTGATACATAACAAAAGTTCTTGTTATTTCCACCTTGCCGCTCACAATATGAAGTGAGTCAGGGGTCCAATCATTTTGTTATGATAGGAAAGGCTTGACAGTGGAATATCTTACGGGTAAATTGGTACCTCTCTGCAGAGTTAAAAACGTATTTGAATACTCCGAGCTCCCGGGTTTTATAGGAGTCTGCTGCGGTGGATTAAATCCACGGGGTGTGACACAAGTACTATTTTCTAAATAAAATGTGTTAAATCAAGATTACCCAAATGACATGTGTTGTCATGATAAGGAGTGCTGCCGTGGGCTGTCGTGTGTCGACGTGTCGCGGTAGTGCTATAATCTAGTGAACATGAATGATGATGTTATATTATGAAAAGTGCTGCCATGAGATGAGGTATGAAAGTAAAAGATTATTTTACAAACATCCATAATTCTTGACTAGTCTAGGTTCATATCATCACTACTATATGTATCTACTCTTACCTATGACTTGCTGAGTACGTAAGTGCTCACCCTTGCAACCTACAAATCAATAGACGGAGCGTTCAATGATCAAGATGAAGGCGTGGAGAACTTCTTGGATCCAGAAGGAGGAGCGTCAGTTCCGCCAGAGCCCTGATGTGTGTTGTTCTGCTGTCCACTTCTCTTTTGTGGGTGGGTCACCTATCTTCTGCTGTGTAGATGTTATTTTGCTACCCATGTATGCCGTGAAGGCATTGTAATCTCTTTATGTAATATCAAGGCCAGCAGGACACACTGCTTAACTATTTTGTAAGTTACTCTGTTGCAATGTGATATACTCCTGTGCTTGACTTATCCTGGGAAGTCAAGGGTATGTGTATGCTATGCATATATGGGACTAGCTGCAGCGAGCTAGGTCTCTACAGGAGTAGTTGTAGTCCCAGTTTCGGGGCGCGACAGTTGTCGACTACATCAAAAGAGGGTTGCTTGCTCAGGTCGACAAGAAGTATATACTTGTACCCTACAACCAGAGGTGAGTGCTTTCATCAGTACTTCACCCGTAGATTAGTGTCTCCATGTGCACACCCCCAAATTTAGATTAAATTTTTAATTCTCTACGTGTAATATGTAGCTACCACTGGATCCTGCTGCTACTTATTCCGAAAAGCAACAAGGTGTTCTACCTTGACTCATTGCAGAGGAAAGGGTACTCGTATTGCGGCGCACGAGATGTATTCGGAAGGTGATGTGGACCTGTCTTGCATGCATCTAGATTTACTGTCCTCAAATTGTTAATTTCGGCTATCCTCAAACTATCAATTTTGACTATCTACAGGGCTTTCACGAAGTACTTTGCCGAGGTAGGGAGACAACACGAGCGGCGAGCCGATAAGTTTCAGTGGTTACAATTTTTGGTACAAATTTCAACTGGCATCTGTTTTACTTTATAACTTGTCCCTACCTAACTCTCGGTCTGTAAATTGGCAGTGCCATCAGCAGCCGGACGACAATACATGTGGGTTCTACGTGATGCGCCACATGTATGACCTGATCATCACCCCTCACCGGCCAGATTTCCCCGAGGTATACAACTGCTCCCCTTAATTTGTCTCGATTTGACAGAATTTACAACTTCAGCTAATTTTTTATGTACCAACTCTTGCTGCAGGGGGTCGACTTCCCTTCAGAAAGCCTTGACCCTCGGCAGATTGGTAATGTCCGAGGGATGCTCGCTGAGTTTTTCCTTTCAGAGGTCATATCACCCAAGGGGAAGTTTAGGGACCCGCAAGGTTCGTATTAGTGCGGCCTTACATTTATTTGTACATCTAACACACTTTAATTGTCGATTACATTTATTTGTTCAATTGTACATATTTCTGAGTTCTGTGCTGTATATATGAAATGCTATACAAATATATTTGAGTACTGTGCATATGAAACTGTATATATTTGAGTACTGTACAAATATAATTCTGAGTTCAATTGTACAAATATATATGAGACTGTATATATTTGAGTACTATGCATGTATGAAATTCACGAACTGTATATATGAAAATGCAATTTGTACAGAGGACATCTGTGACTGTTATAATCTCAGACGGTTTGTTAGATCAAAACCGTCTGTGCATGCACAGACGGTTTTGATCTTACAAACCGTCTGAGATTATAACAGTCACCGATAATAACCCATCGCAGATGGTTTGGACCTCAGATCCATCTGTGATATCACACTATCACAGACGGTTTCAAGATTAACACCGTCGCTGATATCGCAGATTGGTTTAATATGAGTATCACAGACGGTTTTGATCTCAGAACCGTCTGTGTTAAGAGTATCACAGACGGTTCTGAGATCAAAAACGTCTGTGTTGATATCCAAACCGTCTCTGGTCATCCTGAGTACCACAGACGGTTCTGATATCCAAACCGTCTCTGGTAATCTGAGTATCACAGTCTGTTATGACATCAAAGGCGTCTGTGATACTCATACTAACACAGACGGTTCTGATGTCAAAATCGTCTGTGTATACTAAAGTATCACAGACGGTTCTATTCTCAGAACCGTCTGTGATAGTCTAATTATCACAAACGGTTCCGAAAACAGAACCGTCTGTGTAGTATGACTATCACAGACGGTTCTGACCTTATAACAGTCTGTGAAATATGAGTATCACAGACGGTTCTGAACTTATCACAGACTGTTCTGACCTTATCACAGACGGTTCTGACCTTATCACAGACGGTTCTGACCTTATAACAGTCTGTGAATGGATAGATCACAGACGGTTGAAAACATCAAAAACCGTCTGTGATAGTACAAGATTATCACTGACTCGAATATCACTGACATGTAAGAACCATCTGTGGTAGTATGACTATCACAGACGGTTCTGACCTTATAACAGACTGTGAAATATGAGTATCACAGACGGTTCTGACCTTATAACAGTCTGTGAATGGATAGATCACAGACGGTTGAAAACATCAAAAACCGTCTGTGATAGTACATGATTATCACTGACTCGAATATCACTGACGGGTAAGAACCATTTGTGATGAATGTTTTGACTCGACTATGATGATGAATTCTGTAGTAGTGACGAACCTATAGGGTTACACACTTAACGGGTTGGAGAATTAATTCGGATGGAATCCAAAACGGCTCCCCTATTGGTAATGGGTTTATCATTGGAATTAGGGTACGCATTAGAGTAGGACTTATCTTGTGAGACCTTATAAAAGGAGGTGAGGTGGGCATGCAAAATGATCTGATCAATTCTGGCTGTCACTACTGTGGACGATTTGGACTCGGGGCCCTTAGTCGATCTTATGCAAATTTGTGAGTTGCAAGACCTTTCAGGGCACTCCTGCGGAAAGGTAGGGTGAATCAAGTCTGTAGAGCCACAAGATATTTTATACAGGTTCGGGCCCTCGATGGTGGGAGTAATAGCCCTACGTCCTGTTGTGATTTCACTATATGTAATAAAATATTTGTACAAAAGGGGTAGAAGAGAAGATCACAGACGATGATCTCTTCTATGTTAGTGTCTCCCTAACTATATCTAAGTCTTCAGGTTTGGTGAATGCCTGGTAGTGCTTGTATGCTTGACCAAATTAGTCACTTATCACTTGCTTCCTTTGGAACGTGCATTGACTACCCTTTTATACTGGACAAAAGGGTGCCAACACGAAACGGCGTTGGACAGTTGTTAATATGCAGTTTTGTTAACTGCACCTAACTCCCACGCAGGCTTAACACGTGCAATCAAGGGATAACTGCACATGTTAACCTCCTGGCAGTTGTCTTCATACGTGGAAATATCTTCGTAATTCTCGAGATATGCCCATTCAAAGTGCTAGGCCTTCTCTGATTATCCTGGTCGCAGACAATCAATGATCCTTTGACCGCGCACTGTCTGGAGTTTCTTGACCGCGCACTGTCTGCGACCTCATGATCACGCAGGGGCTACGACCATGAAGTATCATTGTATCCGCGCCCTTTAGATCGTCTGAGACCATAGCGATGGACTTATTGACATACGTCTAGTCTGATTCTGTCCTAAACCAGGCGTGCAATACTTTGAACTAGCTTGAGTGATAATCCTCGTCAGCTAGCCCCCAAATTTGAAGAAAATGAAAGAACATATTTACTTCAAATTTTTATCTTGCATCGAATTATGACCCCGACGTTTTAACTTCAGCTGATACTGTTCCGCCGTGTGACGGTTCATATCCAGAGAAAAACCCTGAGTTTTTCTTGGCTGGTAATGATGATTTTGGCGACTCATCGTAATGGCAACTGTAAGTGCAGTTTAAGAACCCGAGACGTGTGTGGAAACGAACCGACGCCTTTAGGCCTATAAATTGAAGAGCCTTTCGGTTCTTTGTATTCACGAGTTTCTTTGCCATGACTAAGTCTTTTCCAGAACAACTTCTCCTCTCCAGTTACTCCCTATAAGCCTCAATTATTGTTCCCATGGTAGATCAAGACCCCAAGAACATCATTGAGATTGAGAGTGATGAAGAGGAAGTGATACCTGAATTTGACCAGGACTTCTAGAAGGTAAGTCCTTTCTGGAACTTTTGGTTCAAGTCGTCATTTTATATTCTGATCATTTCCAAAATGCTTTTTGGGAATGGACAGGTGACTGAGGAGCTGGTTCCCCCAAGGAAGAAACCCAAGGTTGACGAGGGATCCTCCAGTGGAGCTTCATTCACGGGTACAAAGGTTGGGGATGCATCATTGCACTCTCCTTCCTTGTCCCCTGTAGTTCTTCCTGTCCATGCAACTCGGCAGGTCAAACCTTCATCTCCACCTTTGGAGATTCATAACACTGCTTCAAGGCTTTCTTCTTCTTCTCAGCTTTTTTCATTGCGATCAAGCGATCCCCATCTTTTGATGGGTTATCAATTTTCTGGTGGGAAAGTTACATTCTCGCGACCAAATGACCCTCAGCTTTTGTTGGGTGATCAATTTTCTCGTGGGAAAGTTGCACTCCCATGACCTGATGGTCCTCGACTTTTGTCGGGTGATCTACTTTCTGGGGAAACACTTTATCCTCCCGTCCAATCTTACCGCGAGGATTGGTAATTATTCTCATTTCCTCTGCTGGTCGTTTTGTTTTTTAAAACTAACACATACATGTGCAAGAGATGAAAATTTCTGGAGCCCCCAGCGACCAGCCTGCTGAGGTCCAACCTCTTTCCCTCGAACAAACTCTCCAGAAGGAAAAAGAGGCTATGGAGAAGAAGACCGAAGAAATGTCTTCGACCATTCTTCACCTGGCAGAATGTTATGACAACTCCGGCGAAGAGGCGCGCCAATTCCGCTTGGAGAGAGACTATGCTCGGCAGCAGCGAGAATTCTTCGATACAATAAGGAATAATAGCGCCTCTTTGATTCGGGATGATGTAGATAGGTTTAGAGCCATAGCTAGTTCTCTAGGGGCAGCCAATGTTGATCCCACTGATGCTAATATGTCCCTGGGAGAACTTTGTAAAATGCTATCAGACTAGGTTGACGCTTTGGTCGCCTCTGTCCCCTTCATATGTAAAGACTATCAGAAATAAAGAGTTTCTTTTCCTCACATACTTGATCTTTTTAAAAGGATTATGTAGAACTTATAATCCGATTTATGGTTCATTTCATTCTGTGAACAATAGTTACACGAGAATGCTTTTGCATTCAAAAACTGGTTCAGTCCTTCGGTCTCAGAATAGCATTAAGACTGTAAACTGCGATCAGAACTAGAGTAATGATCAGAAAACAATTCTCTGGTCTCAGAATAGCATTGAGACCATAGACTGCGGTCAGAACAATCGCAGAACAAACAGCCTTTTGACTATACAGCGACCATAGCTGATGAGGAACGGGGTCCCGATCTTCCGACAGGTAGGGGATAGTTCGATTGGTGGAGACTCAACGTGGACGATCCGACTTTCGACCAGAACCGATCTAGGCCTGCAATCATTACACTACTGCTCCGTTCGTTATCAACCGTACCGAGGTGCGGTTGACCTAGCCATGAAGGCCTGTTCCTGCAAGCGAATCGAAGAACACGTGCAAGAACACAGAAGAAGCAATCTCGAATTGCAAGTATGTATTAAGATCACAAAGTGTTGGGGTTCCACAAACCGAAAGACGGCGAACTGCGACAGCAGAAAAATTCGAAGCAAAACCCAATTCTAACAATGACGGCTACGAGGTTTTAATATGCGAGAGGGGTGGCGTCTAGGGTTTGGGGCGCACCCCCCACGCGGGATACATGGGCCGAGGCCCAATAGACAGGTGACGCAGCACCGCACGGCCCAACAGAATCTGGTCTCCAATTGTTGCAACGATTGTGATTGACTCAGAAGGATTTTGGATGTGGGACTAGATCCGTTAGAAAGGTCTCATCGAGGGATTCTCCGTAATGTCCTTGAACGCCCCAAACGGAGTTCGTATACATCTTCTACGCCCGTTTGAAGACAGGCTGCTCCGCCGTGGCCGACCCTGACTCCAGCTCGCGGTAGACTTGATTCCCGACCCGTCTTGGCGCAAAGTGACACCCTCACTGATCAACACCATGATTCCTGAGTACAAGCACAATATTATTAGGTAGTAACTCGCTCTTGTCAATATTCTCTCGTGTACTAAGAAACGAGCTCACTTGGTGATTTAGTTGACGTGCACGTGCCCTTGTTATTGGTCCTTGCACAACGGGTGTTGGAAGAATGGACGCATCGTTAGGGGTGATGTCCTCATCAATAGCTGTCGTGATATATCAAAGGAATATGTTGTGATCAGTGTAAAGACTATAAACTTATTCCACAGTCAAAAAGAATTATTCCCATAATAAAGATTTAGGAAATCTCCAATATTTTTATCCGTATCATAGCCCCCGAATGCGAAATAAAATGATAAGAGCACATTTCATTTCGGATTCATTATTGGGTAGGGATAACGGGTTTCAAGAGGAAAGAGACCCATTATGGGAAATTAATAAAATATTTGGCGAAGGGTTGCCTCGGACATATAAAAGGAAGCGGTAGCTTACTGGAGAAGCCAAAAACCCTTCGTTGCCTTATACCCTCCTACCGCACAAAACCCTCTTTTGTATTCCTCGTCTTCGTCGTCTCCAAAGTCACCACTTTTCTCCCCAATCCTTCATAGTAATGGCGTTCTGGAGCCGATCCATGCACCATACCAGAGAGAGTCTGGTGGCTCTAGAAAAAGAAGAGATTCTCCCCCACAACTGCTGATCAACTGGCGGCTAGCGGAGAAAGATCAAGAAACCCCAATCGTCCAAGAAGGCGAATTGGTGATCTTAGAGGAATACCTGCACTGCGGGTTCCGATTCCCAGAAAGCGAGTTTCTGCGGGGAATCTTGGACCACTATGGGCTGGAGTTAGTGAATCTCCACCCAAATGCAGTCCTTATTTTGGCAATTTTCCAACACCTCTGTGAAGCCTTCGTTGGAGTGCTTCCAAGCGTGGAGCTTTTCCGACGCTTCTACTTTTCGACATGGTCGAAAAGTGCCAATGCCGCTAGGTGCATCTACTTCCGTATAAGGGAGAAGAAAGAGTACCCATTCCCGCCCCTACGTGACTTTTTCCATGGGTGGTACCATAGATGGTTCTACTGCACCCCTTCGTCGGAGAGCGGACTATGGTTCGCGAACGCTCGACCGGAGAAAGCCAGTGAGTTAGACTGCCTTCTCATTCTGAGCGTAGAATAGAAGAAACAAGCTCAAGCTATTCTGCACCTAGTCTAGCAAGACTTGATCGTGCTTGATATTATATGCGACTTCATGAAGAATCGGATAAGCCCCCTGCATGAAAGGGCACATCCAGCTTGGGAAGTTAAGTCCATGGCGGACAGTACCCTGGACTATAATAATGGTATGTCCTTTAATCAACAAAACATACATTTTTACTGACTAAAAAAATGTTGTATTTGTTAACATGCTTTTTTGTGACACAGCTCTATCTTTGTCTGAGATCGAGAAACGGACAAACTACCTCCTTCGGGCGTATAACGCCACTGTGGAGGGAGCTAAAGGATCGTCTCGCCCCCAGAGCTTAATTAACACCGGTGACGATCTTAAGCAAGAGCGCCAAAAGGTGTGACTTTTTTCAAACAAGCTCTGTTGTAAATCATCCATTTGTCTTATATTACCAAAAGCATGTTGAATAATACAACTTCTGGGAAAATTTGCTGAGGCCATACGTCCAACTGAGGACGTTGGTCCTTCGAGAAGACCGACTACGAAGAGGGTAAGGAGGACCCCTTCAAAGCACATAGCGAAGGAGTCCGCTCGCAAAAAACCTAAGAAGATTCTGGGAGAGTCTTCTTCGCAGAAGAAAACCATTACCGCGAAGAAGATTGCGGTAAGATTCTTGGTTCCTCCTGTACCCCCAAGCACTAGCGGAAATTACTTCTTTGTCGTACAGGGCCAAGGGAGAGAGGATGAGGAAGACGACATTCCTCTAGTTCACCGCAAGAGGAAAACGACTGACCTTCTGGGAACAAGCGTCCCAGAGAGGTCGACTTCCCTTGTGGTCGACGAAGTCCTGTCCCTGGCCGCAAGGACAGAAATAGCTATAGTGGGCCCCGTGTCCACTGATAATCCAGTGGTTTCGGGTGGAACCCTGGTGCCTGAAGCTCATGAAGCCTCAGGACTTGCAACACCTCCCCTTCTGATAGAAGGAGTGACTATGGTAAGATTTCTCACAATCCTGCATGTTTTCGTTCCTCTGTGCACATCTATTGAGTTGTGTTCATACAGGGAGAAGTGGTTACTGTCCTTTTGAAGAGAAGGAAAATGAGGACAGACAAAGACTCTTCCCCGAGAGCAGCCATCAAGCTCTTCTCCCTCGGGAGCACATCATCGAAACCCAAACTGTGGGTGGGGTTTCGGATAAAGTGAGAACTTTTCCAATCGTCATCTAAATATGACCGACCAGAGGTTTCTTCACCTTTCAATGTGTCTGTTTGTTGGCACAGGGATGCTGCACCCAGTACCCCGGTGACCTTGACAAGCCATGGTACACCCACTATGGAGGTCGCGGGAGAGCCAAGCCCGATTCCCGTGGCCGAAGAGGTTCTTCGGGCCATCGTGGATGGAATGGCAGAGGAAATCCGTTCCCAAGGGACAGAAACCGAAGTCCCGGTCATAGAGGGGGAACAACTAGAAAAGTCATCTGCTGCCCCTACCGCAAACACAACAAGTCCTGAGGTTAGACCTCATGCTGATGTTGAGAGCGACTCAATCAGTGATTACATAGAGGTATGATCAATTTTTATTTTCCAACCCGCAAAGAATTCTGGAAAATTCAAGTCTCAAGAGCAATTTCTTATCGTGTTCCAGGACTTGACCTGGGTAGCAACCAAGTCAACAGCCATAGAAAAGCACATTGAGGTCGCACAACGGAAGATCAGCTGGCTAGAACAGTAAGTATAGTGCTCTTCATTCATCTTAACTTGAATCCGTATTTAAGCGTAACTGATTGTCTTTCTTGCTACAGAGAAAATGCCTTTCTGCACAAGAGCATAGCTGATCGAGAGAATCAAGAAGAAGCTGCAACTGTGAGATATTCTTCTTTGGAGAAGGAACTTCGCGACGCGCAGTCAAAGCTTACTTGTAAGTACACTACTGACCAGAAGAAAACTTCACATCATATGAGCTTTACTTGTAGTAAATGTTTACTGTGTTCATACAGCAAAAGAGGATCAAATAAGACGTCTTTCAGAAGAGAGCAGAAACCTTCAGACGACCATCGAGTTGCAAAGCTCGAGAATTGATACTGCCAGCATGGAGAATAAGGGACTGAACGAAACAATTTCCTCCTGCAGCGGTACTCAATCAGACATCTTCGAAAAGCTGAAGATGGTGGCCACTCTGCTGAAAACAGATGTGATCGAGTCGCAAAAGGACAATCCAAGCCATAATGAGTTAGCCACACTGGTCGTGGCCCAAGCCGAATCACTCCTCGAGTATCTTCCTGAAGATACCAAATGGCAAGAAGAGGCGCTAAGGTCAAATGTCAGATCCGTAGCCTCTGCCATTCTCTGCAGATTACGATTCCACCATGGCCCAAATTTGAATTTGAAGCCGGTGGTAGGAGATGCAGAGATCGAGAGTGTTCAGTCTAAAGCCATCTCTAAAGAAGTCAAGCCTCTAGTCGAAGACCTACTGAAAGAGCTAGGCCTCATTTGATTTTTTTTGTAATGATCTCTCTCAGTAACTATACTTGTAAAATTACATTTATCACATGCGAATGCGTGCCTTAAATTTTTGGAAAAGAGTGATACTTTCTTCGTTTCATAGCATGATCATATCCTCTTAGCCCTCTTCCAGAAATCACCAATACTCTAGATTTAGTATTATAATTTCTGGAAAAATATGGGCATGATGAATACTCAGGAAAATGCTTTAACCTAGATATAATCATCCGATCGAACCGATACTGATCTCAATACAACATCCGACCTTATTACGAACTGGCAGCCACTCGAATGATCAGGAACATGCCAGTAAGTCCTGTGTGCGTTGAGGAACGGCTTATTGAGGGATGTCTTAGCTGGATGCGACCACGAGATCGGCCAATGAATCCGACTAAGATATTTGTAACAAGATGATCATCGCCGATCAGCCCCCGAGCCAGGCCCGATATAGGTATGGCAAATAAAGGAAACGAACATAACATGAACCGTAGAAAAGTATTCACGAAGATTTTGTTAAACTATGCTAATTGAACAAGAAAAAAGATTAGGAAACTTACACGTAAAACTTGCGCAGTTGATCAATGTTCCATGTATTGGATAAGATTCTACCATCCTCCATTACTAATCGGGCCGATCCTAGTTACCGTACTGAAACAACAATGTAAGGATCTTCCCACTGAGGAGAGAACTTATTGCGGTTAGACTGGTTTTGTATTTTTTGTAAAACCAGATCACCCTCGTGAAGACTACGCGGCTGCACCCTTCTGTTGTGATATTTTCGTAAAGCTTGCAAATATACCGCTGACCGTACCAATGCTCGATCACGCTTTTCTTCGAGAATGGTTAAATCCTGGGTACATTGTTCGATCTGATCAATCTGGTCGAATTGATCTGTTCAGACAGAACCAATACAAATTTCCGTAGGTAACACTGCCTCAGCGCCGTATACCAACTGGAAAGGTGTCTCACCAGTGGCCCGACTACAGGTAGTGCGTAGTGCCTATAGAACGGAGTAGAGTTCATCCATCCAAGTCCTCTAGCGCATCTTAAGGCGATCAAAAACACGTTTCTTGATGCGTTGTAATATTTGCCCATTGGCGCGTTCGACAGCACTATTGCTCTGTGGATGAGCTACAGAAGCAAAGTACACCTTGGTTCCAATATTATCGCAATAGTGCAAAAAGAGGCCACTAACGAATTGGGAACCGTTGTCAGTAATGAGACGACTTGGAACACCAAATCGAGTAACAATGTTCTTATGAAATATCTGACTTGAATGTTGGTGCTGAAATAAATCTTCTAGATGGCAACAATAATTGTGTTAGAACAAACATTGATGGTATACTTGTTGAGAAATCTCCACCTCAAATGGGGAAGTAAGATGCTATTTATTGAATGTGTTGTTTATGTCTATGTTCTTTTATTTTTTCGTCTAATATTGTAAAATTTTATTGTAGCCGAAAAGATGCAAAATGAAAGAGGAAGAAATAATGGAGCTATGCAGAATGAGTATGAAGAGTTACGGCAAGCAAACATTGAAAGAATGTCGCGCCCCGAGACTGGGACTACGACTACTCCTGTAGAGACCTAGCTCGCTGCAGCTAGTCCCATATATGCATAGCATACACATACCCTTGACTTCCCAGGATAAGTCAAGCACAGGAGTATATTCACATTGCAACAGAGTAACTTACAAAATAGTTAAGCAGTATGGCCTGTTGGCCTTAGTATTACATAAAGAGATTACAATGCCTTCGCGGCATACATGGTTTAGCAAAATAACATCTACACAGCAGAAGGTAGGTGACCCTCCCACAAAGAGAAGTGGATGGTAGAACAACACACATCAGGGCTCTGGCGGAATTGACACTCCTCCTTCTGGATCCAAGAAGTTCTCCATGCCTTCGTCTTGATTATTGAACGCTCCGTCTACTGATTTGTAGGTTGCAAGAGTGAGCACTTACGTACTCAGCAAGTCATAAGTAAGACTAGATACATATAGAAGTGATGATATGAACCTAGACTAGTCAAGAATTATGGATATTTGTAAAATAACCTTTTTCTTTCATACCTCATTTCATGGCAGCACCTTGCATAACATAGTATTGCTATTCATGTTCACTAGATTATAGCACTACCGCGACACGTCGACACACGACAGCCCACGGTAGCACTCCTTATCATGACAACACATGTCATTTGGGTAATCTTGATTTAACACATTTTATTTAGAAAAAAAATATACTTGTGTCACACCCCGTGGATTTAATCCACCGCAGCAGACTCCTAAAACTCGGGAGCACGAAGTATTCGAATACGTTTTTAGCTCTACAGAGAGGTACCAATTTACCCGCAAGATATTCCACTTTCAAGCCCTTCCTATCATAACATAATGATTGGACCCCTGACTCACTTCATAATGTGAGCGGCAAGGTGGAGATAACAAGAACTTTTGTTATATTTCACTTACAATTCACCCCTGACCCTGCAGTTTTCTTCACACAAACCGCAGTTGTGGCGGGATTACCCCACACCCGGATGCCTCTTCCCATTACTGGGTCAACGTGCTTGATCAAATCACATTCAGTGATACGTGGAGGAGCTGAACCCCGTGAGTTTAGTGTATTGTTTTCCATCTCATGCAGGGGTTTCATGTGCGATCCACATAAGTACTTGTTCAGGCCTGTCCCATACCAGGCTTGCGGTTAGCACGTTGTTCATGCCACTAGACGCACAACACAAGGTTCTAGTCCTTATATGCCAGTGACCAGACCATCCACAACCCTGCACCTTCAGTGCCTGCATTCCTTCGCAGTTTAGCACCTCCAGTGCTACCGCCCTCCATACCATTTTTTTCTGGTCACGGCTAGGGGTTTTATTTCATGAATATATATATAAATACATATATAATAGTTCATGGCTCAAAACTTGTTTATTTCACATTTCACAGATAACCAGTCTAGTACTGCCAATTCATAAATCAACCATTCTCAATCTTTCACATGCAATATTATCTATATTCATGGTTATGTTATAGCAACATTTAAAATATAGGTTCAAGATGTCCAAGGATATGACTTGCCTTCCGCGTCGTAAAATACAGCAGTTGATGTCGGATCAGCAGTGAAGTCCTCGAACTCGGGCTCTTGATCTGCTCTCCAATCAAACAAACAACCAATAATCACAATTTTTTCAATACATTATTATACTATATGCAATAATGCAAAGATGAAGTCTTGATGATTCTGAAATGATTGGGTTTACAGGCTGATTAGGGTTAAGTTATAACCAAGGTTAAGATTAGTTGTCAAAGGTTTACAAGGTTCCAAATGTCTCAAAGTATCAGAATGATATCAAGGTTGCGACTGGTTCGCTCAAAAACAGCGAACGCCTTTAGGTCGACATTCGGTTCAAGGCATCGACATAGGGTCGATGGATGATAGAAGGGTTATCTCAACTTGTGGCAGTAGAATGAAATACAGATTACAACTCCACAAGTCTGATGGACAAAGTTATTTTCAATTTGCATAACTGGAAAGAGGTGAAATGAGCTAATGCCACTGACTGACATGCTCTGACATTGGGCTGACGATGTCAAAATCTAGGGCTACGCATAAAATGCAGTTCAAGGGCTCAAATCAAGTTGTGATAGAAGAAGAAATTGTAGATCACAACATCAGGAGTCTAAGGGACAAAGTTATGCTCAAAATGCACATTTGGAAGGAAGTGAAAAGGGCTAATGCCACTGGCTGGCACAACCTGGTATTGCACTGACATAGCCAGAAACTAGGGCTTGCCAAAACTTTTGATCTAGGGCTCCAATTGATGCACTACTTTGTCTGGTAGGTAGGCTTTGATAACAGGAACAATTGATACAACAGGATCTAGGGCAGGAGATGGCCGGAAAGTGATGAAAACCGGCGATGAACTCGGTGGCTGAAGTTTCAAATCACAGGACTGGACAGGAATTAGGGCATAACTATAACTTCTGATTTAGACTGAATTGGAAGTTGAGCTAGTAGACAAAGTTGCTCAGGAGATCAAGGCGCATCTGGTGGACAAGGTTTCTGGAGCTGGATAGGCCGGGAATGGTTTTCCGGTGGCCGGCGCCGGAGAAGAAGACACTGATATTGGGGGTTTTGGCTACACGAAGTTTGAACTCGATTCCTTGCTTGGAGAGCATCTAGAAGGTATAAGAAAGCTTCTGGCATGATTGAATTGGCCGGAGAATCACCGGAGGAGGCTGGCGACGTTCGCCGGCGGCTGGTGAAGCTCGGGCTAGGGAAGAGCTTCAGTTCTTGGTCAATTTCACAATTCGACTTCACAGGCTTGCTTAAAACAGCTCACTGATCATTTTTGTCTACAGAATCGAAAGCTTATTCGAATTAATTTGAATTGTGCAACTGGAACACTGCATTTCACTGAATTCAGCAATTTCCGGCGATCACCGACGACAAGATGCCTGGAAATCCAATTAGAAGCTACAGAACGATGAGAGTAGCGAGAGAAACTCACTGATGCTGTCAATTTGAGGGTTGAGGCTGCGGTTGAGGCTGTCACCGAGAGCCTCTGTGCTGGACTCGCCGGAGAAGAAGAAACGGTGAGGAAAAATGTACGGTTTAGTTACTGGAAGGCTTTGGAGAGCACTGCTAAAGATGGGAAAGCTTCTCTGGGATTGCTATTTATAGGCAAAGCAAAATGAAACGAAGCTCAAGCTCACGGCTTGAAGCTAAGATGCTTGCGCCAGTGCACCTTCGCGCTGAAGCAACGGTGAGCACAAGCAAGCAAAGCTTCTCTCTGGCATGTAGCAGTTGGTGTGCTGGATGGAGGTGGCTACGGCACCAACTAAAGAGCAAACACGTGTGCATGCAAAGGCGGTTGCGAAATCACGGCTAAAGCGGCGCTGTTCAGCGGTGAAACACAGCGACGAGGTCGAAGCAAACACTGTGCACTGCGGTCGAGGTCGCCGTGCAGTGTTGGTTTGGTTGCAACAGTGAGCGAGGTCGAAGGAGGTGATCCCTGGTCGTGAACAGCAGCTGAGGTCAAAACAGGGACCTAATTGCAAAGATTTTTGATTGAATTTTGGACTGATTTGTAATTTCTGATTTAGAGATAATTGATTTGCAATCTGATTTTACAGCTGAGTATAAACTTATACCTTATACTCATCTAGCAAGAGATTTGGTAAAATCTGGCATGATTTGATGATTTTCGATATAAACTGAAAATAGGGTCCTTTAGGGTAAAATAAGATTTGAGTTTTGTCGATTTCGAATTCTGGCATCTAGGATGAGATTTGGATATTCTGATAAAATAAGATTTTGTATTGATTAGCATTTGGGAGGTGTTCCCTGAACAGATTTGAATTTGGAGTTAATCTGAAGATTTCAGCCTTTTGGGTTTCTAGATATTAGATAAAGGACTGAATTGTGATATAATTTGGACTGATATGTGAAAAAGACTTAGATGATATAATTTGGCTGTCAATTTTCTGGATTAAGGTATTGGCATACCCATGATCATTATCCAAGAATAATCTGGTTTGAATTATATCAAGATTTGGCTAAATCTGAGTTCAGAGTAATTAGGGTAATTAGAATAGTAAATAGAATCCTGTTTTCGAAAACAGAATAGGATTGATAGATCTGAGAGTTAGAGATGAAATTGAATCTGGCTTCTGAAGACTTTTATGTTTAGAGTAACTGATAAATCACATCTGAGAAATCTGATCTTGATTTGGGTTTACAGGATCGATTTTGAGATTTTAGGGCTAAAACAGAATAAAGCTGGGGTTGATTTGGCTGATCTAGAAGAGACATATGCATGCATGAGTTTTGAGAAAGAAACTTTTCACCCCTAAACTCAGGATGTTACAAAGAAACAATGAGGTATTGAGAGCATTGCGCTTGCCTATATGTCGTGGTATTGCGAATACTTCGACAGGTTTTGTGGACGATCCTAGCAAAGAAAACGCGACGCGGGTTGACCAGGTGATCGATCCTCCCCCGCCGGACAAACACAACAAGTGACATGAGGGTTTATACAGGTTCGGGTCCCGGTGTGGGCCCTAGTCCTGTCTGCGTGCTCCCGACCGGAGTCGGCTGGGGAAGCTCTCTCGGGGAGAGGCTTCCGGAGCACACCAGTGAGATTGGCTATTCTAGCAATAATGAGCAACTTGTCTTTACAACAGGGGAGTACAAGGGCTTATATAGCCCCAAGAGAAGCAAAAAGACTAAGCTACCCCAGACGCTACCGTCGGATCGAGGGGTAGCAACGTCCTTCTCCCGGCCAGGTGCCTCGGATGCTTGACAGGTGGCCGCTGATTCCCGAGGCGCTTGCCACGCGACCCGCACGTGACCAAGGCGCTTGTCACGCGACCCGCACGTGACACGGAACCAAGGGCTCCTATCCCCGGAAGGACGACAGCGCCCGGGACAGGCATCGGGGCCCATGTCCCCGGGTGAAAGGTGGCGCCCAGGACAGGCGCCGGGGGTCTAGTCCCCGGGCGAAAGGCGGCGCCCTGGACAGCGCCGGGGGCATTGTCCTCGGACAAAAGGCGGCGCCCGGGACAGGCACCGGGGGCCTTGTCCCCGGGAGAATGGTGGCGCCCGGGACAGGCACCGGAGCCCATGTCCCCGGGTGAAAGGCGGCGCCCGGGAGATGCACCGGGGGCCTTGTCCCCGGGCGAATGGCGGCGCCCGGGACAGGCACCGGAGCCCATGTCCTCGGGCAAAAGGCGGCGCCTGGGACAGGCGCTGGGGGCCTTGTCCCCAGGCGAATGGCGGCGCCCGGGACAGGCACCGGAGCCCATGTCCCCCGGAGAAAGGCGGCGCCCGGGACAGGTGCCGGGGGCCGCACCTGGGACAGGCACCGGAGCCCATGTCCCCAGGCGAATGGTGGCACCCAGGACAGGCACCGGCGGCCATGTCCCCGGGCGAATGGCGGCACCCGGGACAGGCACCGGCGGCCTTGTCCCCGGGCTAAAGGCGGCGCCCGGGACAGGCACCGGAGGCCATGTCCCCGGGCAAATGGCGGTGCCCGGGACAGGCGCCGGAGGCCATGTCCTCGGGCAAATGGCGGCGCCCGGGCCAGGCACCAGCGGCCATGTCCCTGGGCAAAAGGCGGCGCCCGGGTTAGGCGCCGGGGCCCATGTCCCCGGGCGAATGACGGCGCCTGGGACAAGCACCGGAGCCCATGTCCCCAGGCGAAAGGCGGCACCCGGGACAGGCACTGGAGGCCATGTCCCCGGGCAAATGGCGGCGCCCGGTACAGGCATTGGAGGCCATGTCCCCGGGCAAACGGCGGTGCCCGGGACAGGCACTGGAGGCCATGTCCCCGGGCAAATGGCGGCGCCCGGTACAGGCATTGGAGGCCATGTCCTCGGGCAAACGGCGGCGCCCGGGACAGGCACCGGCGGCCATGTCCCTGGGCAAACGGCAGTGCCCGGGACAGGCGTCGGAGGCCATGTCCCCGGGCAAATGGCGGCGCCCGGGACAGGCCCCCGCGGCCAGGTCCACGGGCAAACGGCGGCTCCCGGGACAGGCATTGGAGGCCATGTCCCCGGGCAAATGCCGGCGCCCGGGACAGGCACCAGGGGCCTTGTCCCCAGGCTAAAGGCGGCGCCCCGGACAGGCACCAGGGGCCTTGTCCCCGGGCAAACGGCGGCGCCCGGGACAGGCACCAGGGGCCTTGTCCCTGGGCTAAAGGCAGCGCCCGGGATAGGCACCGGGGGCCATGTCCCCGGGCTAAAGGCGGCGCCCGGGATAGGCACTGGGGGCCTTGCCCCCGGGCTAAAGGCGGCGCCCCGGACAGGCACCGGGGGCCATGTCCCCGGGCTAAAGGCGGCGCAACTTACCTGGACTTACTCTCGCGGAGATTTCCCCCAACATCAGCCCCCCATGCCCTCCGGGGACGATGCTCAAGTCCCCAGAGGGTATGGTACATGTCATCGAGAAAATCTCCGGGGGAAGCTACCGGAGCCGCGACGTTTCGATTCCCGTGCCGCGTGCTTATGACCGCGCCGTTTGGCCATAAATGCGCTCGCGGTTTGAACTGGTGCCTCGGTTCACGGGCCTGTACCTTCGTTTCCCGTGCACGGTTTGAATTTCAACGGCACGGATGCACCGGGAAGTGCCACGAGGCACCCATCTGGGCCACGCTTCGCCCCTATAAATAGGGCCTTGGGGGCCCGGAGAGCTCATTCCAAAATTTTCAAACTCCGGCGCCCTTAGCTCTCCCGGTAGCCCCCTCCCGGTAGTTAGCTCCCGGAAGCCTAGTCTCCGGAACCTTCAGGTCCCTCCCGCTCCCGAAGCCTTAGCCACCGGAAAGAACTTGATGGCGCCCAAGGGCCGGGCGAAGACCACGGAGGTGCCCCCGGAGGAAGTCACTGCGGACTTCCTCTGGGCCTCTGAGTTCACGACCGGGGAGTTAGAGTCCCTGGTCGACCGGGGAGTTGTCGAGGACGGGGACGTCCGGATCCCCGCGAAGAAAGATGGAGCCCCCTGCCCCAGGCCCGGAGAGGTTCTGGCCTTCGACGCCTTTCTCGAGGCGGGGCTCCCGCTCCCGGTGCACCCATTGCTCTGGGAGTTCTTGAAGGAATATGGGGTGGCTTTGAACCACCTAACGCCGAACGCCATCATCCGGATGGGCCTATTCATATGGCTCTTCGAGACGGTGACCGGACGGGAGTCCACGCTGCGATCCTTCTGGTACTTCTACGAGCCGGCGGCAAGGAGCTCCCACATGGTGAAGGGGGGACCCAAGTCCCCCTTCGGCTCGGTGATGGTCCAGATGCTAACGTCCCGGGTAGCCGAGTACCCGGTGGTGGCCTCCCGGGATCTCTGGGGCGACTGGATCCGGAGGTGGTTCTACCTCTGGGTCAGGGACAATGAGGTGGTGTACACCCCGGAGGCCCCCACCTGCAGCCGGTCGTCCGCACCGAAGTCCCCGGTGTGGACGGAGGAGGAGCTGAGGCTCCTCGGAAAGGTCGTCGCCTCCCGGGTATTCCGCTTTATGCGGGACGCCGCCGAGGAGATGATGCTTTTGAGGATCTCCCCCTTCTCGAGCGGGAGGAGGGGGATCGGGATGTGCCCGAAGCAACGGCCCCCGGTGAAACTGGTGACCCGACGTAAGTCCTCGAGGACCTGGTTCATTTGACTTACAAATTTTTCTAAATTTATCTAACTCTTACCTTTCGTAGTTCGGCCGTACCCGGCGGCCCGGGAGAAGGCGGAGAACCTCCTGGGGAGGTACTTCGCCGATGAGTACGAGCGCATCGTGCGCGTCGTGGGGGAGGGCCCTCCCAGGAACCTGGTAGCCGAGGCCTTCCCTACCCCCGGATCGCACAAGTGGGGGAAGGAGGCTGCCGGGGGCTCTGAGCCAAAGAAGGCCAGGGTTCAAAAAGCCCCCGGCCCATCGACGATGCCGGCCTCGACGTCGGCGAAGGCCCGGGACGAGACCCCCGGGACTGGGCGCGCCCGGGCGCCGGCCCAGAAGGAAGCAACGCCCCCTCCCCTGGAGAGCCCCGCCGATGCTCGGGGGTAGGGACCGGCCGCGGGCGGGGAGGCGTCCGATTCGGCGGACTACGCCCCCTCGCCGCATTCGGCGACAGCCCTCCCGGCGCCCCCGGCACCTTTGGAGCCGGAGAGGCCGGAGGTGAGGTTCGCGGAGGCCTCGCCTCCGCTTGTGGCATGACCGGTAGACGAGGGGGGGAGCGCCTCGGTCTATGAGGCCCCTCCGGAGGTGGAGGTCCCAGGGGCCCCGCAGCCCGGGAAGGTAAAAGGGCTCATGATCTCTCCTCGGGGAGGGACCCCCTC
Organism: Pharus latifolius; assembly: GCA_019359835.1. Taxonomy (NCBI): domain Eukaryota; kingdom Viridiplantae; phylum Streptophyta; class Magnoliopsida; order Poales; family Poaceae; genus Pharus; species Pharus latifolius. The sequence goes on along the minus strand of CM033324.1, from coordinate 54,353,936 downwards.
TGAGAGCTCCTCAGCCACCTCATCGGAGGCCACCTCCTCGGCGATGAAGATGCCAACCACCGCCACCCCGGCCCACATAATGCCGGGGTCTCAAGTCCGAGGGTCCCGTCATCGGCCGCGTCGGGACCAGCACCGGGAGGGAGACACCCCTGCTTTCAGCGGGGGAGGTCAACTGCTACGCGGAGGGCCTGCAGACCCGGAAGGTCGAGGCCTATGTCTTGGAGGGGACTCTCCGTGAGCGTTTGGGGGAGCTTCAGTCTCTCCAAATCCAGGTACTTACCCGAACCGTTGGATGCTTTCTTTCGGCCCCCTAAACTCAAATTTTTTCTAACTCTTGAGTTTGTAGGGGGTGGCCATTACCTGGGGCCTTGAGCAGCGCGTCGGCGGGCTGCTGAAGGAGGCGGAGGAGAGGGCCGCCGCTTTCACGGAGCAGCAGGATGAGGCCCTCTGGTAGCTGGCCCGGGTCTGGGCCCAAGTCCATGTCTCCGAGACCATCAACGACCGCCTCCGACGGGAGGCCAAGGCGAAGGAGGAGGCCCTTTGGGAGCTCGAGGGCTCGAGCGTCCGGGCGGTGATGGACGCAGGCCGCTCCGTCCGCTCGGCCCTCAAGGGCCCTGGCATGAGCGTAGGCTCTGGGAGCAGCTCTGAGGTGCCCCCGGCCACACTCACGGAGGCTGTGCATTTTCTCAACGCACAAATCTCCGTGATCCCGGAGGCCGTAGAAGCCCGGGCGCGAGGCCGGGCAATCCCCGTGGTGGCGGCCGCAGCCGGGCTCGTGGAGCACCGGGGGGTGGGCGCCCGGGCGATCGGGGGCCGCATCCCCCGGAGCTTCCCGGAGTTTTTTGAGCCCTCTCGCCGGGAGGTGGAGCAGCTCGCCGGGGGCTTCTACGACCGGATCGTCCGGGTGAGGTTCCCGGCACCGGCGCCTCCGAGAGTGGATGCCCCAGCCCCGGCCCCGGCGGAAGCCCCCGGGGGGGAGGACGCCAATGACAAAGTATGAGTGTAATACCCTGAGTTAGGGGTGAAAAATTCCTTTTTCATCAATAGCATGCATGCATGTATCTGTAGTAATAGCCAGATAAGTATCTATCCTAAGCCCTAAAATCTCCAAAATCTATCCTGTGACCTCAAATCAAGATCAGATTGTTCAGATGTGATCTATTTGTTATCCTGAATCAAAAAGCCTTCAGAACCCAGATCCAATTCTATCTCTAACTTCCAGAATTATCAACTCCATTCTGTTTTCGAAAACAGAATATTCTATATTACCTAAATACCCTAAGTTTCAGAAATCCAGATTTAATCCAAATCTTGACCAAGTTCAGACCAGATTATTCCTGGAACATGATCATGGGTATGCCAATACCTCAAACCAGAAAGTTGACAGCCAGATTTCATCATCTAGACTCTTTTCACAAATCAGTCCAAGAGTTATTGCAAATTAGTCCTTATCTGATATCTGAAAACCCATAAAGGCTAAAATCTCCTGATTAACTTCAAACTCAAAATCTTTTCAGCAAATCTTTTCTAAATGCTATTTGTCACAAGTCTCTCTTCTGTGCGGATATCAAAATCAAACCCTAAATGCCAGAATTCGAAATCGACAAAACTCAAATTCTACTTTACCCTAATTTACCCTATTTTCAGTTGTATCAAAAATTATTCAAATGTATCAAATCTTATCAAACATCTTTGCCAAATATCTTATCGAATATATCTGCTAGATTAGTGAAATCAATTTCAGTCTAAACCTTCCAGAATTCCAGATTTACAATTCAGTCCAAAACCCAAAGATTTGAAATTGCAACTCAGCCCATTTCGACCAGGACAGCAGCAAGCATACGACCAGAAACCGCCGTGCCTGTGCGCCGTGGTTGCTCATCGCTGGTGAGGCTTGGCCGCGCTTGTGACCGTGCATGCCAGTGCGCACGTGTCCTCGGGCCAGCTAGTGCCGTGGCAAGGTCGCTGCTACGTCGACGACCAGTGCCTGCTCCCGCGCGCGATCAACGGCTGTTGTCAGCAACTCCTCGCCACGTCGCTTTGCCGCACCAGTAGTTGTCGCCACCGCTTGCTACAGCTTTGCCAGGTCCCGATGAGGCGACACTGTGATCAGCTGCAAGCTTGTCGCCGTCGCATCACTGCTCCTTGTTGTTTCTTCGCCGCTATTGCTCCTGCACGCAACCAGTCAAGTCACCAGCAGCCAATCACTTCATTGTCTCCTCCTTGCAAGCTTCGCCTGGTCTATTTAAGCGCTCCTGTGTGCAGCAGCTTCTCCACACTTCACCAGAAACCAGCCAAATTCCAAATCTCGCTGTTTCAGTCATCTTCTCCGGCGAGCCGTCGAGGAGGCTCACGGTGCCAGCGCTCTACACTTAATCTCCTGCCAAATTAAAGCCATCAGTGAGTTCCCCTACTCATCCTCTCTGTGTAGTACTATTTAATTGCTCACCGGTGACCCTAACGCCGGCGATCACCGGAATTGTCGATTGCCCTATTTCTGTAATGTGGCTCAATCCAGTACAAATTAGCTCTCGTTTCTGTAATCAAAATGGATCAGTGAACCTTTTTAAGCATGCCTGTGAACTTAGAACAATCAATTGATCCCAATTTGAAGCTATTCCCGATTTCGCAATTTGACAGTCACTGGCTCACGTCGCCAGGCTTCTCCGGTGATCCTCCGGTCAATTTGATGTTACCAGAAGCTTCCTTATACCTCCTAGATGCTCTCCAAGCAAGGAATTAAGTTCTTTTGGCCTGTAGCAGAAACCCCCAATTGGCAGTGTTCTTCTCCGGCGCCGATCACCGGAAAAGCTTGTTCCAGCCGTTTCAGCCCAAATCACTTTGTCTTTTAGATGTGCCTTAGCCTCTTGAGCACTTTTGTCTTCTAGCCCGACACCTAGATCGTCCTAGATTGGAAGTTACAGGTTTGCCAAGTTTGTGTCCAAAAATGATCTAGTGCAGTGTGTTCATCTTAGTTCATCATCAAATTTCTTGCTTTCCAGCCATTTCTTGCCCTAGATCCTGTTGACTTAATTGTTCCTGTTGTCAATGCCTACCTCCCAGACAAAGTGGTGCATCATTTGGAGCTCCAGATCAAAAGTTATGCCAAGCCCTAGTTTTTGGCATTGTTAGCTCTATGCCAGAGCTTGTCAGCCAGTGGCATTGACCTTGTTTACCCACTTCTGGATGTGTAACTTGAAAACCACTTTGTCCACTGAATTTGTAGAGTTGTGATCTACATTTTCTTCTACTACCACAACTTGAAATAAGCACTCTAGCTTTTCTTAAAGTTATGTCAAAGTCTTGATCCGAATGTCGATCTGTTGACATTCGCTGTTTTGATTAAACTAGCCACAAAATTGTTATCCCTATTGTAACCCTGAAACCCTAAGATTATCTAATCACCAACCTTAGCCCAAATTCCTTGAAACCCTAGAATCTCGACTCAGTTCAGTTTGCAGTTCAAATTATCTCCAGTATAGTTCAATCATTCTTGTTGAGCATTTCTGCATATAAGTCATAAAACATTTTAATATTATAAGTAATCATTGTGTGTTTGTTTGTCGTCGAGCAGATTCAGAAGCTGACTTTGAAGATTTTGCTGTTGAACCGTCATCAACTTCTGTATCTTACGACGCGGAAGGCAAGTTATATCCTTGGTCATCTTGAACCTATATTTTAAATGTTTCTATAATATAACCTTGAATATAGGCAATATTGCATGTGAAAGATTGAGAATGGTTGATTTATGAATTGGCAGTACTAGATTGGTTATCTGTGAAATGTGAAATAAACAAGTTTTGAGCCATGAACTACTATATGTATCTATATACTTATATTCGTGAAATAAAACCCCTAGCCGTGACCAAAAAAATGGTGTGGAATGGCTGTAGCACTGGAGGTGCTAGACTGCAAAGGATATGCAGGCACTGAAGGTGCAGGGTTGTGGATGGTCTGGTCACTGGCATATAAGGACTAGAACCTTGTGTTGTGCGTCTAGTGGCATGAACAACGTGCTAACTGCAAGCCTGGTATGGGACAGGCCTGAACAAGTAATTATGTGGATCGTACATGAAACCCCTGCATGAGATGTGTAGTGATGCACGATAAACACGGAGTGCGGCTCCCACACATATCACTGAAGGTGATCAAGCACGCTGACCCAGTAATGGGAATAAGCAAAGGGGTGGAGGTTTGGATACAACCTACTACAACTGTGTCTCGCTGAGAGCCACAGGGTCGGGGGTGAATTGTAAGTGATGCATAACAAAAGTTCTTGTTATCTCCACCTTGCCACTCACACATGGTTGTGAGGAGGGGTCTAATCATTTTGATAGGATGGGCTTGAAAGTGGAATATCTTGCGGGTAAATTGGTACCTCTCTGCAGAGTTAAAAACGTATTCGAATACTCCGAGCTCCCGGGTTTATAGGAGTCTGCTGCGGTGGATTAAATCCACGGGGTGTGACACAAGTACTATTTTCTAAATAAAATATGGTTAATCAAGATTACCCAAATGACATGTGTTGTCATGATAAGGAGTGCTGCCGTGGGCTGTCGTGTGTCGACGTGTCGCGGTAGTGCTATAATCTAGTGAACGTGAATGATGAGGTTACTTTATGAAAAAGTACTGCCATGAGATAAGAAAGAAAAAGATTATTTTACAAATATCCATAATTCTTGACTAGTCTAGGTTCATAACATCATTACTATATGTATCTAGTCTTACCTATGACTTGTTGAGTACATAAGTGCTCACCCTTGCAACATTCAACTCAATAGATGGAGCCTACCTTGATCAAGAGGATGGCATGGAGTACTTCGTGGATCCAGAAGGAGGAGAATCAGTTCCGCCAGAACCCTGAAGTGTGTTGTTCTGCCGTCAACTACTTTTGTGGGAGGGTCACCTATCTTCTGCTGTGTAGTTAAATATTTTGCTAAACCCTGAATGCCTTGTAGGCATTGTAATTCTCTTTATGTAATATTAAGGCCAGCAGGCCACACTGCTTATTATTTTGTTAGTACTCTGTTGCAATGTAATATACTCCTGTGTTTGACTCATCCTGGGAAGTCAAAGGTTTGTGAGAATGGGACTAGCTGCAGCGAGCTAGGTCTCTACAGGAGTAGTCGTCGTCCCAGTCTCGGGGGGCGACAATGAGCCTCCCCCCGGGTCTTAGTTAGGACCCTTTTTTGCTTTCTTAGAATTTTGTTCCCAGTAGCTTCTTAGAAGAAGCCCCGGACACTTGTAAAAAGACATTTTGAAATGCAATGGAAATTGAAAATTTTTCTAAGTCTTGAATGAATACCATGTTACAAAGTTTCCCGGGAGGTTACTCCCGGGCGAAGGTTCGGAAGAAGTTCCCCGGGGGCGAGGCCTTTGAGCCCTGGTAGGTGCCCACCGGGGGACGCCCAAGCCGCTTTCATCTTGTTGAGCCTCCTCTCCGGGGAACGTAGCGGGGACGTTGCCCGGGAGCCGATCTGGTTGAGATGGCATCTGGAGTGGCACTTGGATAACTTCGATAATCACCGCGCCAAATTATCCCCTTCGCGTCCGGGGTCCCGGATGATCCCCCCTCTTCTGATACTTCCACCGGCGGGCTACGAGTATTGGTCCGAGGACCTGCTCCGGGAAGCTCAACGCCGCATACGCGGGTTGTACCGAGACCTGACCCGGGAGCTATCGAAGGGCCTCCGGGACTATTAGGCGTAGGAGCCTTAGGACGTAGAGAATTTCCGGGTTATGACCCGGGTTGTACCATTTTTGATGCCCACTGGAGGGGGAAGATGTCCTTCGGTTGAAAGATCAATAAAGCTGTGTTTGCTTGTTGTTGCTTTGAGAATCTTCTTTTGATAAGATAGAGCTAAGTTTGCTCGTTTTTCTTGGATGGTCTGGATGACTTCTTTTGACAAGATAGAGCTAAGTTTGCTCGTTTTTCTTGGATGGTCCGGACGACTCCTGGGGGCTCCTTATCCCCCCGCCCACAACGGGCCGGAGGGTAGCTCTGCGCGCTGTGGGGGTGACAAAGCCCCCGGGATGAGGGCCCGTGACTTAAGAATTTTTCCAAGTTAGAAAATTCCAAGACGAAGTTTCCTGGGGGAATTTTTCTCGAGGTAATTTTTCCGGGAGACAATCGTCCGGTGGCCGTGAAAACGGGGAGCCGGGAATAAGGTCTCCGGGAAAGAAATATCCAAGAAATCCGTAATTTTTCCAAGAGACAATCATCTGGTCGCCGTGAAAACGGGGAGCCTTGAATAAGGTCTCCGGGAAAGAAATATCCAAGAAATCCGTCCCGTTGGGGAGACTATCAACTCCCGGAGGAGGATGTGCCCAATGACGGGTCTGAGTATTTGGGTAGGGGACTAGTCTCCCAAAGTGACTCGTTACCGCGGTCCCTGAGGACCGGGTTGCCGCTTACACCCTCAGTCCACGAGGGGTGATCGTAAGCCGCCCTACAAGAGGGACTTGTTGGGTCATGAGAGCCCACTTCCTCACGGGGAGGGCATCTTCGCGGGGAGGGCATCCTCACGGGGAGGGCATCCTCGCGAGGAGGGCATCTCCGTTAGAGGCGTTAATGTAAAGAACCTGCAATGAGACAGTTGAAGAGAAAATTCCAGTTTTATTGATAATGAAACAAAATACAACGCCTCCCCCCACGAAGTCGCGAAAGGGGAGGGAAAGGTGATTACAATGTCACCCCTCCCCCTCCGGCGTGATCGCTCTGGGGGAGGGGACAGTAAGTACAAGGTCCCCCTTCCCCCTCCGGCGTAATCGCTCTGGGGGAGGGGACGGACTTGTGTAGGCTAGACGTAAAACTTACGAAGTAAACGCAAGTTTCACGTGTGCTTCAGCTCCTGCTCTTGGAGGTTGGAGAGCTTGTAAGCCCCCGAGCCCAGGACCGCGGAGATCCTGTAGGGGCCCTCCCATTTGGGGGAGAGCTTGCCCTGGGCTTGGGGGTTCGTGACGCCCTTGAGGACAAGGTCCCCGAGGCGAAAAGCCCTCTCACGCACACGCTGGTTATATGCACGCACCATCTCGCGCTTGTAGATGGCATGGCGGAGGAGCGCTCGGTCGCCTTCCTCCTCCACGAGATCGATCTCCAGTCACTGGTTGGCCTCATTGGCTTGGTACGCTGCGGTCGTAGCTCCGTCTAGGAGCTCGACTCGCAGTGACCGGACGCGGCTTGGGGAGGGGCCTGCCGGGGGGTATCGCAGCGACGTCTAGTTCTGGGGGAGAGACTTCCCCCCAGGCGCCTTAATGATGTTGACTCTTCCGATTGTGGCGGCGACGCATTCGTATAGAGCGCGGGCCACGTCTTTGTCTCCCCGGACGGTGATGACGCCGTGAGGCCCGGGGACCTTCATGCAAAGGTAGTTTTGGTGGGTTCCGGCCCCCAAGTGGTTGATCGTGGTCCTCCCCATGATCACGTTGTAGGAGGAGGGGAGGTCCACCACGTCGAATCGGAACATCTCAGTCCGGTAGTTCTCCGGGGTGCCAAACGTCATGGGGAGATCCACCTTCCCCACGGGGTGGATCGCCTTCCCCGGGACGAACCCTTGCAAGGGCCCTGCCGTGGGCTGCAGAAGCTTCTCATCCACCTGCATCTCCCTGAAGGCTTTCAGGTAGAGGACGTCGGCGGAGCTCCCGCCATCCACGAGGATGCGGGCCAGGTGGCAGTTGTAGATGGTGGCAGAGACGATGAGCTCGTCGTCGCAGGGGAAGCGAACCCCGCGCGTGTCTTCCGCCGTGAAGGTGAGGGGGACGTCCGACCACTTGGGTGGCGGAGACGTGTGTAGCACCCCCACCACCTTGACTTTGCGCGCGTACTCCTTACGCTGGCGCTTAGAGTCCCGCTTGGAGGCGGACCCTCCCACGATGACGTTGATATGCCTCTAGGAAGTTTGGAAGGGGAGAGTTTCTGACGGCTCCCCCTCCTGCGTCTGCCCCTGCTGACCCCCCGCGGGAGCAGGAAGGGCCGGTACAACCGGCCGAGGGGGCAAGGAGGCCGGAGTCCCCCCCTGCCCATGCTGGTCGAGGAACGCCGCGAAGTGCTGCAGCAGCTGGTGGCACTCTCGAGTAGCATGGGTACTGGACCCGTGGAAGGTGCACCATGGTCCTTCCCTGCTTCTCCCCGCGGGGCCTTCCCGACCGCGGGAAGACTGTCCTCCCCCATGGCCTTTCTGCTCGGGGAAGGGGCGGTTGCCCCTCAGGGGGTCGCGCGAGCCACCTATGCCCTCGAGGACAAAGGTGTCCCGAGGCCATGGCTCGTTACGGCCCCCCTGCCTAGGGCGTTTGAGGGGGTCCCTGGCTCCCCGGTCAGCAGGGGCGGGGGCCCCCTGGGTCTTCTTCCAGAGGTCGTCCTCCTCCGCCGAGCGTACTTTTCGAGTACGTTGAAGAGCTCATCGGCGGAGGAGGGGCAGCTTCGGGAGAGCCTCCGGTGGAGCTCTCCTGGGAGGATCCCGCTCTTTCATGCTTCGATGACCGTAGAGTCGGGGACGTGAGCCACTTTGCTCTTCACTTGAGCGAAGCGCTTGAAGAAGCTACGGATGGTCTCCCCCATCCTCTGCCGGACGGTGTACAGCTGCGAGGAGTCCAGGGGACGCACGTTGTTCCCCTGGAAATTCGCGCAAAACTCACGCTTGAGCTGCGCGAAAGACTTGATGGAGCCGGCCTTCAAGTTGTAGAATCAGGAGCGGGCGATCCCGGTGAGGTAGAGAGGGAAGACGTTGCATTGCACCGTCTCGTCCCCCCCAGTCGTCGAGATGGCCGTGGAGTATACCTGCACAAATTCATAAGGGTCGGCCTCACCGTTGTAGTGCTCGATGTGTGGCGGGCGATAAGGCCGCGGACATCGAATGCACCGAAGTCTGCGGCATAGGGGCTGATTAGCCCCCTGCACTTCCCGGGGAGAGTCCCGGTCGTTGTCTCCAATAACGGGGGACGCGCCCTCGTTGTCGGAGTCAGGAAGCGGCCCAAGAGGTCCGCCGGCGTGGCGGTGGCGACTCTTTTCTTCTGGGCCAGGACTGAGTTCCCGGACGTCCGGGCTCTCCCTCGGAGAATCTGGCTTCTCGGTAGGTCTCTTCCCCCGACCGGTGCGAGAGCGAGGCTCTCCGCGCCCGCGGCCCGGGGGAAGCTCTTCCCCGCGCTTAGCCGTATGCATTTGCTCGACCTCCTCCCGGGAGAAACGGACCTGGTCCGCCAGGGGCACCCTCGGGAGCGGCCCCGGGGGAGGATGGAGCTCATCTACTGTAGCTACCGGCCCGGAAGTTGCCGGGGCCGGCAAGGGGGAGCCCCCTACGAAGACCCTCGGGACCGGAAAGGGGGAAGCCCCTGTATCATCTGAACCGGGGAGGGGGCACTCGCGGCGACGTTCGGAACCGAAGTAGAGGGAGCCCCCGTGGCGACGACCAGAACTGGAAAGGGGGAAGCCCCTGTAATCCGGAACCGGCGAGGGGGGAGCCCCCGCGGCGACATCCGGAACCGGGGAGCCGATGTGGGGGCAGGTCCGCTGAGGCACGGGAGCTGCTTTGTCGACCGCCCCCGGTGAGGTAAACGCGATGCGTGGGGCGGGACTGGCTCCCGGCGCAGAGAAAACCCCCGGCATGTAATGGGTCCCCGGCCCGGGGAATGGGCCCGGAACGGGATATCCCCCCCGTGCCACAAAGGGCCTGGGAATGAAGTAACCTCCTGGCATCGGGAAGGGCCTGGGTGTTGGGAAGGGTTCGGACGTATGACCCGCAGGGGGAGGGTACCCCCCCCCCGTTGGGGTCATATGGGGCAGTTGAACCTCCGGAGACCGGAGGGACCGCCGGGTGACCCATAAACGGGGGCATAGCCCCCGGGTATGGGTACGGCGCATATGTGGGGGCCGGTGGCTGCGCCAACACGCGGAGCAGCTCATCCATAGAGCGTTGGGCCCGGAGCTAGCCCTCCACTAAAGCCTCGAGCAGGGCGTCCCAGGGAGCCGGGGGAGCCGTCGGGGGAAGACCAGTCCCGGCCGAGGCTCCTGCGTTCACCGGGACCAACCCGAAGGTTGAACCACCTAAGTTAAGAGGGAAGGTGGGAGGCGGTACCTGGGTCTGGCCGCCTCCGGGCGGAAGCGCCGGGACGGTCGTGTCCCGGACGGGTGGCGCTGGGTCACCGGGACCGGCGTCACCGGGGAGGGCGCGAGCCCTCGTTCTTGGGGGAGCCATGGCATCTTGTCACAAGTCCCCACGGTCGGCGCCAACTGTCGTGGTATTGCGAATACCTCGACAGTTTTTGTGGACGATCCTAGTGAAGAAAACGCGACGCAGGTTGACCGGGTGATCGGTCCTCCCCCGCAGGACAAACACAACAAGTGACACGAGGGTTTATACAGGTTCGGGATGTCGACCTTCCCCACGGGGTGTATGGTTTTCCCCGGGACGAAGCCTTGCAAAGGCCCCATCGTGGGTTGCAGGAGCTTTTCATCCACCTGCATTTCTTTGAATGCCTTTAAATAAAGGACGTGCGCAGGCTCCCGCCGTCGACCAAGATTCGGTTGAGGCCACAATTAAACACGGTGGCGGAGACGATTAGCGCGTCATCATGGGGGGAGCGCAACCCCCGTGCGTCTTTCGCGATGAACGTTAGTGGGACGTCTGACCACTTCGGTGGTCGGGACGTTTTGATGACCCCTATTTCCTTCACTTCTCGCGCATATTCTTTGCGCTGGCGTTTGGAGTCTCGCCCGGAAGCGGATCCTCCCAAGATGACATTAACATGCCTCTGGGAGGTTTGGAAAGGGATCTCATCGTTCGAGCCCCTTTCTTGGCCTTGCCTCTGGTGTCCCCTCGGTGGAGCGGGGAGTGCTGCCAGAGCCGGTGATGGAAGGGGTAAGTAGGTAGGGCCTCCTCCCCCCGGCCCATGTCCCCCCGGCCCATGCCGCTCAAGAAATGCTGCGAAGTGTTGAAGGAGCGCGTGGCACTCTCAGGTGGCATGGGAATTGGACTTGTGGAAAGTGCACCATAGGGTGGCTCCAGCCTCCTTGCCCCCTGGATTGGGAGCCTCTTGCGTGCGGGAGGATTGGCCTCCCCCGCCGCCTATGGGCTTGGAGAAGGTTCGTTGTCCCCAGTTAGGATCCCGGGAGCTGCCTCCGCCTTCGAGGACGGAAGCGTCCTGAGGCCTTGGCTCGTTGCGGGGTCCTTTCCGGGGACGTTTGTCGGAGGGGTCCCTCGAGTCCCTCTCCCCAGGACCGGAGGTCCCCTAGGTCGTCCTCCTCGGCTCTCACATACTTCTCGAGCACGTTGAAGAGCTCATCAACGGAGGACGGGCAACTCCGGGAGAGCCTCCGGTGGAGTTCTATAGGGAGGATGCTGCTCTTGAATGCCTCAATCACCATCGAGTCGGGGACGTGAGCCACCTTGCTCTTGATCTGGGCGAAGCGCTTGAAGAAGCTTTGTATTGTCTCCCCGGACCGCTGGTGAACGGTATACAATTGCGACGAGTCCAGGGGACGGATGTAGTTCCCCTGGAAGTTTGCGCAAAACTCACACTTCAGTTGCGCGAAGGACTTGATGGACCCAGACTTGAGGTTATAAAACCACGATCGGGCTATCCCGGAGAGGTAGAGGGGAAGACGTTGCATTGAACGCTTTCGTCCCCCCGACCGCCGAGATGGCCGTGGAGTAAACCTGCACGAACTCATAGGGGTCGGCCTCCCCATTGTAGTGCTCAATATAGGGCGACAGATATGGCTTCGGCCACCGGACACACCAGAGGTGGCGGCAAAGGGGTTGATTAGCCCCTTCCACTTCCTTTGGGGAGTCCGCGTCGCTATCCCTCTCCACGGGGGAGGCGCGTTCATTGTCTGAATCGGGAAGGGGTCCCAACGGATTGCCTACCTTTCGGTACTGTCTCCCTTCTTCGGGGTTGGTGGAGCTCACCTCTTGCACCTCGGGGAAGTCCCTAGAGGTGACGGTGGCTTCTTGTATGGGTCTCTTGCCCTTATCCATTGGGACGCAAGAGCGACGCCCGTGTGCCAGGAGTGGTTCCTGGCGACGACGGGACGGGGCTCCTTCAGACCTTGCCGTGCGCATGCGCTCTACCTCCTCCTGAGTGAACCGTGTTTGGTCCATCGGGGGAGCCCAGGGAGGGGGCCCCGGGGGAGGGAGCTGATGTGCGCCTACGAGTGGCGCGGGAGAGGAGTTGTGTGCCGGGGGGGTTCCGGCGATGGAGACAACCCGCGGCGTGGGAAAAACTCCCAGCGGGGGAACGGCCTGCATCACGGGGACCGTGTCGGAGACACCTCCTAGGACAAGCAAGGTTCTGGGGAGGGGAATCCCTTTCGGGGCAAGGGACAGCCCGGAGACGGGAATGCCTCCCGGGAACGGGAGTCCCCTGGGGAAGGGGAGGGAGTCCACCGAGGGTGGAAGCTCCTTCCCGGAGAAGGGAATACCTCCTGGGGGAGGAAGTCTACTAGAGGTGGGTGCGCCCCCTGGGGGTGGAGGTCCATCGGAGGAGGGAGCACCTCCCGGGGGAGGGAGTCCACTGGAGGTGGGGACACCTCCTGGGGGAGGAGGTCCACCGGAGATAGGTGCACCCCCCGGGAAGGGATAGCTCTCGGAGATGGGAGCACCTCTCGGTAGTGGAGATCCGCCGGAGGAGGCAACACCTCCAGGAGGAGGGATTCACCGGAGGTGAGAGCACCCCCCGGGAGTGAGTAGCCCCCAGGGGAGGAGGTCCGCTGGAGACGAATGCACTTCCTGGGAAGGGATAGCCCCCGGAGATGGGAGCACCTCCCGGGAGTGGAGATCCGCCGAAAGAGGGAACACCTCCCAGGGGAGGGAGTCCACCGGAGGTGAGAGCACCCCCCGAGAGTGAGTAGCCCCCGGGGGTGGGACCACCTCCAGGGGGAGGAGGTCCACCAGAGACGAATGCACTTCCCGGGAAGGGATAGCCCCCGGAGACGGGCGTACCCTCCAGGAGTGGAAGTCCTCCGGGGACTGGTGCACCTCCTGGGAAGGGATAGTCCCCGGAGACGGGCGTACCCCCCAGGAGTGGAAGTCCTCCAGAGGTGGGAGCACCTCCCGGAAAGGGGAAAGTTCCTAGTGCAAAGAAGGCTCCTGGGTGTCCCACCATGAATGGCGGTGACATTCCCATGAACAGGAACGGGTGGGGGTATGTTGGGGCCGGAGGCCGCCCTATGGCGCGCAACAACTCCTCAAGAGTGTGTTGCGCGCGAAGTTGGCCCTCCACAAGTGCCCCGAGTAGCGGGTCTCCTAAAGTCGAAGGTGTCGCCTTGGGGGCGCTTGGTCCCTCCCGCGCAGAACCCTCGGGTTGGCTCATAGGAGCTACTCCCGCCCCAAGTGCGATGGGAGAGTGGAGTGTTGCCTACCCCTGAGCATCCCCGGGAGAAAGTGCCACGACGACAGCACCTTGCGCGGTCAAGTACCTCGTTCTTCTTGGAGCCATGACTATTTGTCACGAGTCCCCACGGTCGGCGCGAACTGTCGTGGTATAAAAAATACCCCGACAGGTTTGAGGACGTGTGTAACACGTGTTTCTCAACACGAGCTGACCGTGTGACGGGTCACCCTGCGTTGAACAATCTCAGAGATTGACACAAGGGTTTATACAGGTTCGGGCCTCGGTGGAGGCCCTAGTCCTGTCGACATGCTCCCGACATGCGTCGACTAGGGGGCTCTCTCCCGGAGAGAGGGCTCCAAAGCACGCCTATTCATTTTTGTGAATTGAGTACAAATGAATGTCTTAGGTTACAAGAGAAGGTACAAGGGTATATATAGACCCCAAAAGAGGCAAATTACTATGCTACCCTAGCTCCAACCGTCGGTTCGAGGGCCAGATGGTCTTCTGGCAAGGCCTGGGGCACCGATCTTGGAAACGTTGCCGCCCTTGAATTCAGTGCCCCCTTCTCCAGGACGAGGTCTAGGAGTGAGGCCACCTCCTAGCCTGGAGAACAGAGCCAGGGAGTGCGGCCACTTCCACACCCGGAGGACTGGGTCCGGAGGTGACGCCACTCCCACACCGGGAGGACAAGACCCGGGAGTGAGGCCACTTCCACACCTGGAGGACGGGGTCTGGAGGTGAGGTCACTCCCTAGCCCGGAGGATGGGGACCTGGAGTGAGGCCACTCCCATACCCGGATGGGGTCCGGGAGTAAAGCCACCTCTTCACCCGGAGGACGGGTCCCGGGAGTGAGGCCACTTCCGCACTCGGAGGATGGGGTCCGGAGGTGAGGCCACTCCCTAGCCAGGAGGACGGGACCCGTGAGTGAGGCCACTCCCATACCCGGAGGATGGGGCCAGGGAGTGAGGCCACTTCCACACCCGGAGGGCGGGGTCCGGAGGTGAACTCACTCCCTAGCCCGGAGGGCGGGGCCTGGGAGTGAGGCCACTCCCACACCCGGATGGGGTCTGGGAGTAAAGCCACCTCTTCGCCTGAAGGTCGGGTCCGGAGGTGAGGCCACTTCCTAGCCGGGAGGATGGGGCCCGGGAATGAGGCCACTCCCACACCCGGATGGGGTCCGGGAGTTCCGCCACCTCCTAGCCCGGAGGTGAGAAGATCCTTCTCCCATCCCCGGTTGATGCTCTTGGCATGTCTAATATTTTCCCCTAACACAACTAGTTTCAAGTCCTTCACATATACAAGTTTTTTCAAGTTCGTAGAATACCCATATAGAACTTTAACACCATACAGGCACCACTAGAGTTCTGTTTTTTTTTTTGCTTTTTGACAAAGTATAGCTGGTAGGGGGGAGGTATGTACACTTTCCCTCCTCCAACGGTACAAGCTCAGTCTTTATCCCCATTTCCACCATGTCACGGAAAACTTTGATATCATCTTTTGTTTTTCCCAGAATGTTCAACAACAAACCAATCAAACTGTCACAAACATTTTTCTCTACATTCATGACATCAATGCAATGTCGAATTTGTAAATGCTCCCAGTATGGCAAATCCCAAAAAATTGATCTCTTCTTTCAAACATTTTTTTCTAAAGGTTTACAACATTCACCGAACTCAACTTTGATGTCCTTCACGTGCAAGTAAAGCTTCCTTACCAGTCACAAACACTGGGGCTGATACTTTCTCAAGCTTCCCATTAAATGATTTCTTCTTCTTATAGTAGGGTGATGCATTAGAAGAAACCTATGGTGACCCATGTACACTATTTTTTGCAGTTCTATAACCACATGCTCTCAGTTTCATTTAGGCAAATAGGGCAAGCCTTGTCTCCTTTCGCACTATAGCATGACAAATTTACGTAGGCCGGGAAATCATTTATATATGGTGCAAAATATCATGGCCCACAAGATGAAATTCTCTTGCTTATATGCATCCCACTCTCGCACCCGTTCGCTCCACAATTTTTGTAAGTCCTCGATTAAAGATGTTAGAAACACATCAATATCATTTTTGGGTTGTCTGAGTCCTGAGATTAATAACGACATCATAATGTACTTGTGTTTCATACATAACAAAGGAGGAAGACTGTAGATGCATAAAAGAACTGGCCAAGTGCTATGCCGATTGCTCATATTTCTGTGTGGATGCATACTGTAGGATCGAGGATGCTGACTAGAGGGTGGGTGAATAGGAGGCGTTAAAATTCTTTTTGACTAAACAATTTTTCCAAGATTATTCAGGAAAACCTAGTTTTCATAAGGGGTTTTAAAAACTATCTAACATCTAGTTGCATTCAACAATATAGGATATGAAATACAACATGCAACAAAAGTAATTGAAACAATTGTACCAAGATAAATACGAATTGTATAAGAGAGAAACAATTGACACAACAATTTTTACCAAGATCTCGGAGACTCGCCTGGTCTCCCCTACTCCTCATTGAAGCGCTCACACGTGAGCCTCGCTTCTATATCAACGAAGGATATCTCCACTCGGGTTGCTTCTTCTCTACTCTGGATAGACGAGCACCAATACCTTTCACAAGCTTTTATCGGCCTCTCTGAAAAACTTCAACGGAGAGATCGCGACTCACCTCCACCAACCATCTAGGCGATGGTGATCACCAAGAGTAACAAATTGAACGTTTTCACTTGAATGAATCTAATGCTAGAAGCTCAAATGATGCAAATGGATGCCCACAGCACTAGCTTGCAAATGATGGATGAAGTGCACTAAGCACTCTTAGCCTCTCACAAATGCTTCTCTTCTAATTCTCTCAAGAATTTTGGCTCAAATCTTAGTTCTAAATGCAAGAGATTGATTCCAAAGAGTTTGGCTAGCTTATGCACAGGAATTTCGAGTTCTTGAGCAGCCTCAAATGCAAGCAACACGAGGTATATACAGCCCCCTCAAAGAAACTAGCTGTTTGCAACAAGGTGACGAAATTTTGTACAGGCTGGACATTGTCCGGCCAGTGCAAGTCAATATGACCGTTGCAAATGTGTCAGTTACTGTTGGGCTATTTTTGTGAAGGCCGGACAAATAATCTTTTGACCAGACAAAAAGCCCAGACAGATTCATTTGTCTCTGGTTCATTCTTCGATTAAGGCCCACACAAATTGTACAGGCCTCTCGGACAAAAACCCCCAGACGGATTTATATGTCACTAGTTACAGTTTTCCTAAAAACTCACAGATTTGTACTGGCCGGACATTGTTCGGTCATCACAGACAATGTCCAGCCTGTCTTGGACAAAAGCCGCCAGACATATCTATCTGCCTCTGTTTTCATTTTGCAATGCCACTAGAGTTTTGTACTGGCCGGACAATGTCCGGTCACCACAAACAATGTTCGGCCTGTGCAAAACAAAAATAAGACTTTACCATTTTTACTCTAACTCAACATTTGGGGTATATGCACATGCAATTAGTCTGTTTTCTCGCGGATATGTCTGCTGACACTTAGCATAGACCACGACCAATTTTGATTGAAGAAGTTTATGCCACTGGTCGAATACCCAGTCGAAAGCAGGTGATCGAATGGGTATGGTTGAGTGTCCATATTCGAGTTGAATAGGTACGACTAGTTTGAACTCCTATGACCACGACCAGTCTCCAAATAGTGATACAGCCTAAATGTGCAAATATGACCACGACCAGCTCTATTACTGAAACAGATTGATATAGCTGGCGACCACGACTAAGTGTAGTTTTCAAACATCATCTCTAATTCAACCAAACTACACTTGATTTTCTATCAATGGAAGAGGTCATTAATTACTAATCAATAAGATATGAATGCATTTGAGCTTCCACAGTAGATTGACTCAAGCTACTAGTTTCCGACCCCTTTTAATAGTACGGTCAAACTAGTAAAAAGAAGTTCTATCAAACCGGTCTATCACCAAACACCGAGACCGATAAAATTCTAAGAAAATGATCCTTAATCTTGGATCTTACCTTCGGTGAAGCTTGACCTCGTGAAGCTAGACCTCGCTCAACATGACTCATATCGACATCAACCTCCATACGCCCTTGCTTGCTTTCATCTCGCAATACACCTTGAGACTACAACACATACGCTCATTAAACAACGTTAGTCTCATAGTTGGATTGTCATTAATCACCAAAGAAATTTCTCTCGAAGGGAGTTAACTCAACAATTTCTCTTTTCGGTGTTTAATGACAGAATCATTTTTGATAAACCACAAAAGAATAAGAGATGACATACACAATCATATAGATCCATACATGATAAGAAATAAGCACACGATCCATACTACTCATATCATGATAATGATTAGCATAAGCTTGATGCGAGCACATATGATAGACATGATGAGCTCCCCTTCAACATATGCATCGATATTAAAACACGACAACGGAAACATCAACTTCTATGGTTTAACAAAGAATGTTTCAATTAACAATTAGCACAAGCTTGATACAAGCATAGATAACCAATATGAAGAGCTCCCCCTCAACATATGCATTGATATTAAACCACAACAAGAGATACATCAGTTTTATGGTTTAACAAATAACAAATTTACTTGTGCTAAAACAAGGTTTATCCAAATTATCATTAATCATCAAAATCTAGATCCAACAATCTCCCCCTTTTTGATGATTGACGACAACAATCTCCATAAAGCCCAAATTAGATTCTTCAGCTCCCCCTTAATATATGCAATAGTATTTCAGAACTGAGCAAAGAATTTAATCATATAAGTCAAGACATGAAGCACAAGTTCAATCAAAATATCTCAAGTATCTCTCCCAAATAATGATGTCAAATAATATCTCTCCTTAAAGATCAATGATCTCAAATATCAATCCAACTATCAATCTCAAATATCTCATCTCTCTCACACAAATATCAAATGATATCAAATGTCAACTATCTCAGATATCTCTCCCCCTTTGTTATCAAGCACAAAAAGGAAGGGGTGAGAACTCAAATCTCAAAGACGTGTTGATTTTTACTTGAAGTTACTTGTATTCAAAGACAAGATCTCAAGAACATTTGCAAGTAATTTTGAAAATATACTCAAGGTATATAGAAGGATAACAAGGCAATCAACACACAACGAATACATCAATGACATTTAATCCACTTCTAATCATGCAAAATCTAGATGCATCTAATAGTTTGGTGTGAAAATATCCGCTAGATGCATGTTTGTCTTTATATGATTGATCTCTATATTTCTTTTTTCCACAAGATCTCTTATACAGTGGTACCAAAAATCAATATGCTCTATCCAAGAGTTTTGAATCAAATTGTCTACTATCTTTACGGCACTTTCATTTTCTCATAAGAGTGGCATCTTTCCGAAGGCAATTCTATAATCCAACAAGATTTATTTCATCCATAAATACTAGGCATAGAAACCACCAGATGCACCTTTTCGATTGATCTTGCAATCCACAAAATCTGAATCCAAATAACCAAGTAGTTCAAAGTTTGTAATTTTTGGATTCCAAGGACCTATCCTAGGATAGCATTTCAAATACCTAAGGATTATTTAATGGGAATTAGATGACATTCCTTAGGAGATGATCGAAATCTAGCATAAAAGCAATCACTAAATATGATGTTGGGCCAAAATGCGGTAAGACAATGCAAACTACCAATCATAGATCGATAGAGTTTAGAATTAACCGCTTTTTCATTTTTGTCTATATCGAGATGTCCATTTGTATCCATGAGAGTTGTAATAGCATCAACATCTTCCATCTCGAGGCTCTTGAGCAAATTCTTCACATGCTTGATTTGACTCATGAACGTTCCGTTCTTGAGTTGTTTGATTTGTCATGCAAGGAAGTAACTTAGCTCTCCAATCATTTGCATCTCGACTTCCTAAGCATCATCTCACAAAATTCTTGACAGAGGGATTCATTAGTAGAATTGAAAATAATGTCATTAATATATATTTGACACACAAGAAAATAATGTCTCGATTTTGTGATAATGATTGTGTCAACCTTCCCAATTTTAAAATCGTTTGATACAAGAAAAGTTCTGAAGCGTTTATACCAAACTCGATAGGAAATAGCATTTTCAGTCCTCAAAAAAAAATTTCCTTCTTTTGGCATTAATCACCAAAATCACACAAATGAAAGAGATGCCAAAAAGAGGTTAGTCGAAACAATTTTAGGTCACAAAAATAGGAGAAAAGTATATGACCTAATGAAGAGTTCAACACTTCCACAAAAGTACTCAAATTGATAATCCAGTTGAACATGCTCTAATTTTATGAAAATCATATTTGTTTTCATATGCAAAAACAATCAAAAACTTTCCAAAAACCCCATTATAAGAACCATGCAAAATAAGGAGAGAGGGTAGTAGAGATCTGACCAAAGCAGGGAGAAGAAGAAGTTGAAAAGATTAAGAACCATCCAACTGCACACAGGCCGGACAGAGTACGCTGGGGCTAGACAAAGTCCGGGTTGGGCAGACAGAGTCTGGCTCTGGGCGGACAAAGTCCAGACGGTTCAGAAATTTCGCCTGAAACTTTGAATTTTGAGATTTTTGCAATTTTGCTACAAAAAATGAATTAAGTTCCAAAGAGATTTGAATATCAGGTCAGTAACTTAGGTGGATAGAATTTGATGGATTTGATTCGAAAAAGATCTTGATTTTAATTTCTCAAAAGTGATTTTGGAGTAAAATGGGTAAAACCAAACATATTTTCATGAAATCTTCAATTCTTGACGAAACTTCGACTTTTCTCAAATCTTCAGACTTGGACTAATTTGAAATACTATTTTATGCCAAGAGACTGAAGAAAATTTGGCTCAAATAGCTAGATTCACAAAAATGCACATATTGGGTGTTTTCGGGTCAAGAGTCGTTTTCGGGCAACCTATGATATGTGATAACTTGAAAACCATAGGTCTTTCAAGAAAAAGTTCAATACGAACTATCATCGGGTGATTGAGTTCTAAGTGTTTCATGTAGAAAGTTTTTGTCAAAACTCAACCCACCTTGTTTTATGGAAATAAATCATTTTGGGCCGAAACAAGATCCTTAAGTTTACAATTTTGTCAAAATTTAGTGTTTTAACTTGTCATTTTCAACTTTCAAGAACTTTGAAAACAAGTTTGAAACCTATTTCGAAGTTTTTGTGGCATTTTTGAACATTTTTGAGTATTTCAAACACTTTTTCATCTTTTGACTTAAAAATGACCCTTTTTACCAAAACATTTGTATAAATTGATACATGTACACAATTAGGGTATACAATGGTTCAATGACTTTGAAGTTGCTCCCCCTAAATGTGTCATCCAAGTTTGGTCATGAATTATGTGCAAGAGATAAAAATGATCTATTTGTGAATAACAAGAGTTCAACAAGAATCAAAACAAAAGAGAAGATCATGAACTTCTTTCTTTATGGCCTAAAACTAAAATATTTTAATGAAATCAATTTAAGGCCATGTCATGCTAGGAGCAAGAGAATACTATTTGGCATAAGTTTTATTTGAAGTTCTTGCAAAATAATATTTGGATCAAAACGATTGAATTCCAAAGATAATCAAGAAGGATTCAAATGAACTCAAATGGAGAACACATCCAAATAAACACCAAAACTCACGAAAAGTTTCATAGAGATAAATAACATCAATGCAAACTCTTTCCATGAGGATTCAAGATTCAAATGTTTTAGTCATTTGAAGGAAATTAGAGATTGACATCCAATTTGACTGAAGTTTTCTTAAACACGTTGGCTTCTTTATAATCATAGAAATATGTGCAAACAAGTTCCAAACATTCCAAAATAAGTTTTGGAGATAAATGATAGAATGAGGAACTAGATTGCCTTTTATAGTGAAGCCAAGATTGAAGCCAACAATAAGATATGAAAAAGACAAATGTTGACTAGATTGAAAGATTCAGACTTGTTTTCATTTTGCACAGATGTGCTTCTTAGATCACTTAGATGTGCTTGAACTAGTGAGTGATTGTTCGAAAACAGGACTTTACCATTCTTAGATGTGCTTCTTAGATCACTTAGCCATGATGTGCTCGAACTAGTGAGTGATTGTTCGACCGCTCATGATGTTTGGACCACCCTTGAGTCTTTATTTGTAGGCACATCTAACCTTGAGCATGTTAGGTGTGATTATTAATGCAGTACTATGAGGCATTTGTGATGTTGGAACATGATATACTATCCACCATATATGATCGCTTGATCAATATCACAAATAAGCTCAAAGCCAATGGCGCTAATATTTCCAATCTAGACATTTGCAGGAAATTACTTCAGGTGTTGCCAGAAAGTCGCTACAAAGACTTCATAACTACTCTTGCAAACGATGACCTTTCCAACACTTCACCGAGTGAGCTCATTGACATGCTTATGTGAAATGAGGCTATGTACAAGGAAAAGGACATATGTTCCACCTCCAAGCATATCAAGAATGATGATTTCCTTGCGGAGGATCGGGAGCTTTCTAGCAAGTTCAAAGACGTCAACAACTTGGTTTGCCTAAGCAAGACAAAGGCGAAATCTTGCAAGAAGAGCTCAAGGAAAGTTAGAAAGAAAGCGTCGAATTCGAAGTCTTTATCTCAAGACAAATCTATATGCCCTATGGCATGTGATTCGACGGTATCAAATACTAACCTCTCTAATAATGAGCTTATGGATACAATTGTAGAGTTAAACGACTTGCTTGGCAATATGACTAAAAGCTTTTGCACTTTAAAGAATAACTACTCATCCTTGAAAGTGCAGTATCAAGAGTTGAAAAGCTCTTATGACTCTTTGCTTGCCAAGGATGCTATTAGCTCCACAAGTATATTAGATATTGGAGTTTCTTGTGACTCGCTTATTGATCCATATTTAGAGTCACATACTTCCACTTCATATGCTAGCACCTCTTGTAATAATTTAATCGTTGATTCATGGTTAGATTCAAATGCTAGTTTTGTGGACACTAATACTTCATGTGATAATTTGTCTAGTGATTCATTTATTGATTCACATGATTGTACGGTTGATACTAGTAACTCATACCATGATTCATCTAGTGACTCATCTTTATACCATGGTGCTAGTACTAGTCGCTCCTCATTTGATATATCTAGCTCATATAGTGATTGTAGTGCTATGCCTTCATGTTCATTTACTTATGATGATATGCCGTCATGTTCTCATCGTATTTAATGTGTTGACTAGGAATCATATCAAGCACCTAAAATTGAAAATGATGAACTTAAGACTAAAATAAATAGATTGAGCAATTGTAACACCCCTGTTTTTGCTAAACCCTAAAATAGCCAAAATCCACATCTGGACCCCAAAACCTAATCTGCTTCAGCCATTCCCTTCTAAATGCTGTTCAGAATATTTTTCCCTTCGGGACCATCTCCAAAATCTCACCCTAAAGCCGAGTTTCAAGCCTCGCCATTTTAAAACCCTAATTACCCTGTTTTACCCTAAACTGTTTTCCCCAATTTTGTCGAAACCCTTCAGATCTTACCCGATCTTACCAAACTTTGGCCAGATAAGTTCCACTAATCTTTTGCAACTTAGCTGCGAAATCAGATTTCAGATCGGACCCTCAGATCTCCAGATTTGCAAACAGGCCCAAGTCCTATTCAAATTATCCTCACAGAACAGCCCCTGGAATAAGTTTCAGAAATTGCAGAACAGCCCAAATGTTATTTTCGAGTCCTTTCGACCAGCGCCTGGTCGTTGCCACGACCAGTGCCCGAGCCACCATTGCCGCGCCGCGTTCTCGCCGCGTTTGCTCGCCGCCGGCCACCATCTCTTGTCGCCTGTATTGTGAACAGCTGAACCACCTCCCGCGCACGTGCTAGCCACCGTGGCATCGCCTTGCCCAGCGGTTAAACGGCCGCGCTCCCGCGCCTCGTTTTCGCGCGCGCTCTCGTTGCCGTGGCAGTTGCATGCGTGTACGTGTCATCGCCGGAGCCTTGCTGTTGCCTCCGCATCTGCGCCGTTCCAGGCGAAGTCCCAAGGCAACTGGCAAAGCTGCAACACCGCCTGAAGCGCGATCACGTCGCCGTCGCCGTCGTTGCGCCTGCGCCCGACAAGTTTCTCCCCGGCGCAAGCAACCGTTGTCGCGTTCACCCTCGCAAACTCCGTCCCCGTGCCTATTTAAACCCCCTCGACGCTGTGAAGAAGCACAAGCTCAGGACTTAGCCAAAATTCCAGCTTCTCGCCGTTTTCGCTTTCTTCTCCGGCGAGCCAGTGAGAGAGCTCACGGTGCCAGCCCTTTCCACAGCCCCTCTCTTCAATCCAGGTTCACCAGTGAGTTCCCCTCGTTCCCCTCTCTGTGTCATAGCAACCAATTGCACTAGATCGATCCCCATCGCCGGTGATCGCCGGATTCCCGATTTGCCCTGTTCCCCCAATGCCACTCGATTCAGCCCAAATTAACCCTCAATCCTGTAGAAGAAGTTGATCAGTAAGCCTAGTAGAGCAAGCCTGTAGAACCAGAATCCCCAATTAAGCTCAAATCGAAGAAATCCCAAATTTGAACCTCGGCCGTTCGCCGGACTTCGGCGCCAAGCTTCTCCGGCCGATATCCAATGAAATTAACCTCCCCAGTAGCTTTGTTGTGCCCTAGAGACCATCGCCAAGCTTGGAATTGAGCTCATTCGCCCTGAATCGAAAACCCCCTTTGTCCAGTGTCGTCTTCTCCAGCGCCGGTCGCCGGAATTTGTTCCCGGCCGATCCAGCGCCTGAAACCTTGTCCCTTAGATAGATTCCAGTACCCTGAGCAATATTGTCCACTAGCTCGACACCTGGATCTGCCTAGATTGTGAGTTATGCCTATGCCAAGATCACTGTCCAGTAGCTCAGTTCATGTCCAGGCCACCGTGGTTCATCGCCGGATTTGGCCACCCTCCGGCCACTTTCAGCCCTTGTGCCTGTTGAGTATATTGTTCCTGTTAGTAATGCCTACCTCCCAGACAAAGTGGTGCATCATTTGGAGCCCTGGATCAAAAGTTAAGCCATGCCCTAGTTTCTGGCCATGTCCAGCACTATGTCAGTGCATGTCAGCCACTGGCATTAGCCTTGTTTGACCCCTTCTGGTTGAGCAATTGAAATGCCACCTTGTCCCTTAGATTCCTGGAGTTGAGATCTACAACTTTCTCTACTGTCACTTCTCCAGAAAACCATCCTAAGACTAGTTTCCAGTTATGTCAAAGCCATGAACTGAATGTCGACCCTTCGACGTTCAATCCTTTTTAGCCGTTTCTTCGACCAGAGCCCTTGTGACCTTGCCCTAACCTTTTCCCCTGCATACATGACTTATTTACTTAATACTTTCTATAGAAACTATTTTCAGTATGCTTATGTGGTATGTGGTTGTGTGTTGTCTGATTGCCGCAGAGTCAGAAGCTGAAGGAGCGGAAGAAGTCCTTGAAGATCCGTCTGAGTTTTTAGACCCCACATTGCAAGGCAAGCCTCATTCCTTTGATCATGTCTCACCCAATATTTTCATATGAAGTATATTCACTGTTTCTTACTATGCATGTTTAGTTGAAATACAAGTTATGTTTGAATGACATGAGTAGATATTCCCTAATGAATCATGAAACTCTTTTTGTTATTGAACCTTCTTATGTATGCTTTTGTCACCCTAGGACTCATATACTGAATATCCACATTAAACTTGAAATGGTCAAATGCATGAGAAGTTATAATGAAAACCGTTTTGACAAGAAAACTGATAAAAGGGATCGGTAGTGAGGATTGGATTGTATGGAGAGGGTGCGGTGCGCACCAGGGTATGTGAATGTTCCTCACTATTGGTTCATAAGGACAAGAACCTTGTGCTGTGTCTCTATACGAATTGTAAACGTACCAACCACTTGCCTGGTATGGGACAGGCACAACTCAGTAGCTTTTTGGTATTAGCAGTTCCCTGCATGGTTTGACGATCTGGTTTCTCGCGTGGAAACTGGAAGGCCAAGGTTCGGCCATGAGTGATGTGAGCCAGAAAAATGATGAGAGAAAAAGGCGTTAATGAAGGAAGGCGCCCTAGACCTGATTAAGCCGTGAGCGGCTGTAATCTTAAATGGTCGTATGTCCCGCGTGGACATAGACCAAGGCTATGTGTCCTGATGGAACATAGACCAGAGAGGCTAGGAAGTAAGGCAGTGGGGAAGACCCACAACGGTACTTGAGACTTAATTGTCTATTTACCGGGCAGGGATACTGTTAATACTGAACTGTAAAGCGTTGTGTGATCTCGGCCTTGTCACATGTGTATAAGTCACATGAAGCTGATCCGACTTGAAAGCCGAGTGAACCAGTGGATTTAAAAAGAGGTACACCTTTGCAAAGTGTAAAAGAAGTATCGGATACTCTGTACTCCCATGTCCAGGAGTCTTTTCGTAGTGGATGTTATCCATGGGTTATAGCACAAGTAATGTTTCGGAATATTTTCATAATGCGGTTAACAAAGTAGTGACTCATGGGAGACCACTACATCTAAGGTTTTATTGAAAACTTGTTTAACGTTCAAAGTATTATTCTCATGACAAAGTACTGTTTTACTGAACAAATGACTTGGAAATCTATATATCTCTATCCATATGAAACCAAAACCCCAGAATCATATATTTCACCCTCATGTAAGTACAATCACATTAATTCCCGGAATGAGTATTGCTGAGCACCAAGTGCTCACCCTTGCAATTTGCATCCAACTGTAGAAGAGGGATTCGAGGATCCCGAGTCCTTCAGTTATGAGTTCCCGGCAGAAGATGGAAGCGCCCCGGACGAGCCCACGTTCTAGAAGGATTGCGCACCAAGTCAAGTCAGATGTGGGAGGAGCCACTTCAACCCCGCTGCGGATGGAAATCAAGCTTTTTGTCGTTGCTTTGTGCTTTATGCTGTGTGTTCGGTACTTAGATACCGACTCTGGTTCTGATAAACTTGTTATTTTCTTAGCAACTCTACTTAGCGCCATTTTCGGTGCTTTGGGTATGTAATATTGGCCAAGCTGGCCTGCTACCTGTTTAATGTTATTATTATGCTTGTCTGGTTTGGAGCTCATGTGTCATCCTGCTGTGTGTAACCTACCTGGGCGGTTACCAAGGTGATCCTCAAATGGGGGTCTCACAGCAATGACCTTGCTAAATATCATATGAGTAGTGCTATACTTGTTAAACCCCATTTAGATCATTATTATTCATTTAAAAAGGGAAAATTAAATCATGCACACTCATCTAGTAAGAGTCATCACATGCTTCATCACACTCATACAAATTCATTCGAAAAGCCCTCTCGAACTTCATGTTCCTCTTGTCACTTAATAGGGCAACATTCGCATGAGTGTGTCTCTAACACTTTTAAAGTTGGTTCTTTTGACTTTTATTTGATTTCTTGTTCTAGAAAGGGTTTAATTGCAAAACTAATTGATTTTCGTTTTCAAAAACCTAAAGATAGAGCAATTTGAGTATCAAAAGATTTATGCGACAAGACTAGAGGGCCTCGTATGGTTTGGGTACCAAAAAGAGCTTAACTCTTTCTAATGTATTACATAAAAAATTTTGCATTGCATTTTCTCCCCTTATTCTTTTTTGTTTTAATTCCCATGGAAAACTATGCAAAAGAATGAAAATTTAAAACTTATGATTGTTATATTTTTAGGGGTAGTAATTTATGAATGCCTCCTTTGTTCATTGCACCTCTCCTATATGTGAAAATTTCAAAATTGCAAGCATAAGTGTTTAAAATGAACTCCTTTTGTCAAAATGTCAAATTTTCATTCAAAAGGCCAAAAATCATAAATTCCTATCAAAATGGTATTCAAAATGTATTTAAAAGGTTTTTAGAGGCTTTGAATAAAAATGATGTTAAAAATTATTTTTATTAAAAATTAGTCCCAAAATGATCTTCGAGTATGTTGTTCTTCAACCAAATAGGTTTCGAGCACAAATCAAAAACTATTTGGATTTTGCCAAAACTTGCTTTACAAACTCCTAGATATTATTACTCCGAAGAAGTTTGAAATTGAAAAATTTCTCAAAAGGTTTTTAGTTTCAAAGTTATGGGTATTTGAATCTCATCGGAAAACTTGATTTGACCTGAAATACCTTATACATGTAAAACATGACTTTAGCTATTTCTATGGTCTTTATTCATAAGCTTCAGCTCAAAATGATATAATTAACTTATGTAAGCTCTTTCATATCAAAAATCCCATGAAAATCAAATTTGAACTCAAATTTGTAAAATTTTGTCAAACTTTAACCTTATTGGTTAACATAAAGATCATTTGACCATAACTCTTGATTGCAAAATCCTTTTTGGAAAATTCTTTTTGAAAAATGTATTTCATGCAATGAAAATCATGTCTGCAAATTTTCACTTCAATTGGATTTGATTTGAGTAATATATGATTCTTTTCGCAAATCAAATATGAAATCTGCAAAATTCAGACTTCTCGTGGTTTTTGGCTGTTTTGTCATTTTTATATCTTTAACTTGGTTAGCTATTTGAAGAGAGTTTCTACATGATATCTTATCTTCAATGATTGGTCTTTATTGTTAATTTATTTCAAAATTGTTTCTACACTATCCACTGTAACAAATTTACTTCTGCTAAAACAGGGTTTATCCATATTGTCATTAATCATCAAAATCTAGATCCAACACATACCATAAGTACTCAACCCAAACCTTATATTCCTCACTTCACCACCAAACTCACCAAATGTTTTGCTAATGTTTCTCCATTGAATAGAATCGGCTGGATGTCTCAATTTTTTGCTTTGTTTCCTACCTTCAGCATGCCAACATAAGTACTTCGCATCTTTCGGATTTGCAAACAGACGTTTTAATCTAGAAATCACAGGCAAATACTACACAGTTTTGGTTGGGGGTCCTTTCTTTACCTTTTCACATTCACTGTGATCAATTCAGCCCCTATGCTTATACTGCGATGTACTGCATCTAGAACAAACATCCAAATCCTCATATTCATTACAGTACAGCACACAATCATTTGGGCATTCGTGTATTCTTTCGATTTCCATTCCCAATGGATACAATAGTTTTTTTTCTTGGTAAACTAATCTTGGCAACTCATTTTCCTCTAGAAGTATGTCTGCTAAAAGATCTAATAGTGTCGTGAAACTCTTATCGCTCCAACCATTGCTTGCCTTCAAGTTATATAATCTCAGCATAGAAGACAGCTTTGTAAATTTTGCACATCCAAGTAACAAAGGCTTCTTAAAATCAGCAATCAATTTGTCAAATTTACCAAAGTCGTTTTCACTGTAATCTTCTTCTACATCATGCATGTAACATTTCATTTAAATTTTCATCATCTGCATGCACATCCAAATGAACATTATCAAAATTCTGATGATCATCATTACTGCGATCCACTTCAGGGTCCTACTAGTTGGTAACGGTGCTTGTTTCATCAAGATCTTTGCCATGCTATATCCAATGGGTATATTGTGCATTACAACCACGATGAATCAAATGGCTCTTAATCTGATCAGAGCTGCTAATCCTCTTTAAGTTCATACAATCTGTACAAGGACAATGCATATGTTTTTCTCCCTTCTTCGCCTTTTCTTGCTCATCAAATTTAATAAATCTGTTCACACCCTCCAAATACTCAAGAGTAGTATGTTTTATTCCATACATCCAATATTCCCAGTCCATCTACAATTCACAAAATTGACAAATTAAAAAAATAATGAGTTAGGCATGCATGAAACCTGGCCAATTAAGCTATTTATATACAGCTACTTACAACTGATATATAAAACCTTAACTTGATGAAACACTAACCTAACTACACAATGCAAGCTAGTGAGCTCATAAATCATGATGCATTGTAAGAGCCAGCTAGCTAGTTAGCTAGCTTCCGAGCTTGGAGCTACAGCTAACTTGCAAGTAGAGAGAGAGATAGAGAGAGAGAGAGGTGATGAGAAGCTTACATTACAGAGAGGGATTGAACTTCCTTCCATTTGCCCTGATCACTCTAGTTTGGAACATGGAACAGAAGGAAACAAAGAGAGAGAGAGAGATGAGCAGCAAGGGTCGAGTGGGTTTGACTTATAGTACAACTTTACTAACGGTTTGCAACACTAGAACAGTTAGAAGATAGCACAATTTTTCCAACGGTTATGTGTCTATATCGGTTACAATAAATCAAAACCTATTCTAACGGTTCCCAAATAAGAACCATTACTATAAATACATTTCTTCTAACGGTTATTTATTAAAAACCATTAGAATAAAATAAAATCTATTCAAACGGTTCTCAAAATACAACCATTAGTGTAAGTATATTTCTTCTAACTGTTAATATATTAAGAACCATTACAATAAATCATGTGATTTTAACTTACGAGTTTTCACAACCCAACCGTTAGTATAAATGCCCTTTTCCATTGCGCACCATGTACACTAACGGTTTTCTTCCAGATTATGTAAAACCATTAGAAGATATAGGTGAGTAGACTGTATTTCTGTAGTAGTGTTTGTTGTGTAACGAGTTGTAAGGGAGGGGCCCGCCCATTCGACAAGTCCTAACAATGCAATTGCTCTGGATACAGTTTCTCTCACATTAGTGGATTTTAGTTCTTGTTTACAAGTACAATAGTAGTAAAAACACAAGAAACTGCAGCCATTACTGCTTATGGATATAGTACCATAATTACATTAGAGGGGCTGACATAGTATAAAAAAGAAGTTGGTTGGTTTCTTTTGAAAAATACAAGTGCGGTCCAGGGTCCTTCACAAGTTGTACTCAACTTGGCACATGATCCCAAGGTAGCTTTGTCTTCTGAAGCTTCCACAAATTCCTTTTCACTGATGAGACAATTAGCAAGAGTGAGTACAGAGTACTCGACAAGTCACAATATAACAATTGCATATTGATATACATGTAGAGTTGACCAGTGGAGCATGTATGCAAGTTGTAACAGTAATTAAGAGATGCTAAGGAATACATATATGAATTGATGAAATCATTTAGTAAGTTTACAAAATGAGTCTTTGAACAAATAGTTTGATGAGGGAGTTGTTCCATTTGCTGATGGTTGAATAATGATTCAACTCATCATAACTATTCAAAATTCCACAACACTACTTGTGTCACGCAATATGATCTAAAGTCATTGGCTGTGGCATGCCCCAAGAACCCGGAGACACGAATTACTCAAATACTTTTTTAAGCTAGGCAGAGGTGTACTGCTTTACCCACAAGATTTCTCAACTTATTACTGTCAAATCATAAACATACCACAGTTTTGCATGTGACTGAGCTGAGGATAACACGCTGTTCACCCTGCCTTGTAATAATGGCTCTGCCCAATATAAGGTCTACCACTGGATTGGTAGCCAATATACAATTTTGGTGGGCTTAACCCCCAACCTTGACCCCTTTTCTAGTACTAGTCCGTAGTAGGGATCTTCCCTTGTCCAGTAATGGTGTAGTGCAAGGGTTGATGTACAGAAGGGGTCTTTCCCCAACCGACAATCATATAGTCAAATGGAATACTCACCAAAATGTCCCACTCCTCCATGCAAAGCCAAGTTAATTACTTGGCAAGGATACTGAGTCATGCATGTCCCATACCAAGCTTGTGGTGGTACGTTTTCATGCCACTAGATGTATAGCACAACTGTTTAGTCCTTATGTGCCAGGGTGACGTATCCAACCACTATCCCACTTATATAGCTTTCGCCCACCAATCCTACCATCCTCACCATCGATACTCTAGTTTTCTCAATCATGATTTGTTTTTCAAATAGCCATCAACAGGTTAAATATATTTGGCCTACATAGTTGAGTTCATTATGCTAGCAGTCTTATATACCAATCTCCAGGGCTTCGGGTGTATGTCAATAAGCTCAATAATTCAAGGATGGCTGATCAAATTGGGTCGATAGCAAAACATGTTCTAATGAAAATAAACTTTCCACTTAAGATTGCATGCATAATATCTCAAACACAAATTAAGTAGCAGTTATGAAAATATTCGGAGTGACATGATCAAGGATTTGTGACTTGCCTCACTTGGCTGAGGTGTCTTCAGAATTTGTTACTCCTTTGCTCTTGAACGATTTTGACGGGGATTGTTACCCGAGTTAAATCGTTCATGTCTTTTCAAGGTTGCGCATATCGTTCCATGGTCGCACATACCTTTCTATGGTCATAGGAAACCACAGAATGAGATTTAAACTAGCAGTCACTACTTTTCCATGGTCGTAGAAAACCAAGGAAAGAGATAATGTCATAATCCAAGGATATTTTGGACATAACCCATCAAGCATGTTTAACTCCCATAATTTTAATAACTACGGAATTCTATAGTCTCGACGCTTATTGTCGCAGAGTCCATGGTCTCATATTATACTTGCAAGTATTATCGTCGTGGAGACATTTGCCTACGATCATACCATGTCACAGAGATAAAACCAGATACCAATACATGGTCAAGTCTATACGCAACCATAGTATTGAAGACTTAAACTATGATCTGGGGATCATATAACTAAGTCACTATTCATAATAACCGTTCCTTGTTCCTTATGATTATTCCTAAAATAATCATAACCTCCTGACAAGATAACTGTCGAAGAAGATAAAGATCGATGTATAGTTTCTATAACCGCATGTTGTAAAATTGACAAACAATAACCAACCATAACCTACAGCAATCGCTATGCAGTAGTTGTAGACGATTGCCAGGCGTCTCTCCAATGAAGCAACTAACGTCCCTTCGACAAGTATAAAAGGACCTTTTGGGGAAGAGTTCTAGAAAAGAAACAAGGCAATAGAGAACTAGACAATACGTTCTCTTTGTAATCCTTTACATTCATAGTGAAAAACCAACAGGAGTAGACTTATTACTCAAGATTTGAGGGCCCAAACCTGTATAAATCTCTGTGTCATTAGATCCATAGATACTGTGATTTCTTTGGTGATTATCTGGATTGTCTCCCTATTAAACAAACTAAATTCGTGTAAGTTCGACTAAGAACTCTGGTTCTAATTGTCGACAGAGTCTCCCTTGAAACTTAGAATCGTATCCAACACAATCACGTATATAGTTACTGTTGGGGGAATCCCCAGGAGGCCCCACGAAGTCTTGAGGAGTCCCCGGTGAGATCCGGAGGGTCACCGGAATCCCGGTGAGACCCGGAGCGCCACCGGGCCCCCGGTGAGATCCGAAAGGTCACCGGGCGCCCGGTGAGATCCGAAGGGTCACCGAAAGCCCGGTGAGACCCGGAGAGCCACCGGGCCCCCGGTGAGATCCGGAGGGTCACCGGGTGCCCGGTGAGATCCGGAGGGTCACCGGAAGACCGGTGAGACCCGGAGAGCCACCGGGCCCCCGGTGAGATCCGGAGGGTCACCGGGCGCCCAGTGAGATCCGGAGGGTCACCGGAACTCTGGTGAGACCCGGAGAACCACCGGGCCCCCGGTGAGATCCAGAGGGTCACCGGGCGCCTGGTGAGTCCCGAAGAGTCTCCGGGTTCCCGAAGGGCGGCTGCTGACCGTGAAGCCTCTGGGAAGCCGGTGAGGCCACGTGTCGAGCATCCAGGCCGTCCCCCTGGTCAAAGGACGTCCCCGCCCTTCCATCCGATGGTTGCAGCGAGGGCTCTTTAGTCTTTTGTATTTCTTAGGGGCTATATATACCCCTCTTGTACCCTTTTTCAGGGATTTAAATTCATTTATATTAACGCAATATCCGGCTCTCTTGGAGACCTCTCCCCGAGAGCTCACCTTCCCAGCGGACTCGTGTCCGGAGAGAGCCAACAGGACTAGGGCCCCCACTGGGACCCGAACCTGTATAAACCCCCGTGTCAGTTTCTGTGTTGCCCGGCGGGAGAAGACCAGTAACTCGGTCTGCTCGCGCCGTTGTACGAGTGCTGTGCACGTCCTAACCTGCCGAGGTATCCGTGATACCACAACTGTTGGCGCCGACCGTGGGGACCTCGCGACGAATCGCCATGGCTCCGGCAACAACCAGAGCTCAAGCCCTGTCATCTCCCGAGGGCGCTGGTCCCAACAACCCGGCTCCGCCTCCGCAAGATGAGGCCTCTGCGGCCCTGCCCCCCGGGGGCGCGCGGGGGGAGGACCCGCTTCCTCCGCCCGCGGCCTCCGGCCAAAGGGTCCCCGTTTCTGACCCGGCGACCGCAACCGAGCTTGCGGGGCCGAGTGCGCCCCAACTCCCTGTTCCGGTCTCCGGAGATTCTGTGCTGGGGGCTTTGATCCAGGGCCAGCTTCGTACCCAGCACACCCTAGAGGAGCTGCTGCGCGTCCTGGCGCGACCCCCGGCTCCCGTCTACCCGCCTCCACATCCGTTTATGGGGGCACTGCCCCAATTCTTCATGGGGCACCCCGCCTTTGCCAGGCCCGGGATGTTCCCCGTTCCCGGAGGCGTGCCCGGGCCGTATCCGGTCCCGGGGATGCTCCCCACGCCAGGGGGTCAACTTGTCTCCGAGCCCTTCCCCGCCTCGGGGAGTCGCCCGGCCCCGGGTCCGGAACCCCCGCGAGCGGCTGCCGGCGCGCTGGGGATAACCTCCGTGCCAGAGCCTGAGAGCCTTCGGGGGCCGACGCCTGGAGCCAGTGCAGCTCCCGCTCCCGTAGACGCCCCGGGGACTCGAACCGCAACTACTCCCGCCGACGCACCGAGCGCGGACCCGGCGCATGGCCCGGTCCGCGCGCTGGCAACGTTCACTGGGACGGTGGCAAATGCGCATCAGCTCCCTCCCCCTCCGGGGCCGCCCCTGCGGGCGCCCCCAGCGGATCAGACCCGCTTCACGAGGGAGGAGGTCGAGCGAATGCGTACCGCCAAGTCCGCGGAAACCACCTCCCGCCATCGGTCAGGACTCCCCCGAACCCGCGGGCGCGCGGAGACACGCTCCCAACTCGCCTTGGGGAAGAGACCGTTCAAGGAAGCTGCTACCCTCCCCACAGAATACCTCGATGCCCAAGAGGTCAGCTCAACCAATCCGGAGGAAAAGAGGCGATACCGTCACACAGGGGGACCGCTGCCACCCCTTCCAGACTCTGACAATGAGCATGCGTCCCCGGCAAGAGAAGACGGCGACCATGGATCCCCCAAGGAAGTTGAGGGGACCAACCAACCGCTGTGCAGTTGCCTCCGCTGCATCCACTGGCCGCGGCCTTACCGCCCACCGCACATCGAGCACTACAACGGTGAGGCTGATCCTTACGAGTTTGTGCAGGTGTACTCAACGGCCATCTCGGCCGCTGGAGGGGATGAGACAGTGCAGTGCAATGTCTTTCCCCTCTACCTCACGGGCATCGTACGCTCATGGTTCTACAACCTTAAAGCTGGATCCATCAAGTCCTTCGTGCAGCTGAAGCGCGAATTTTGCGCGAACTTCCAGGGAAACTATGTGCGGCCCTTAGAATCATCCCAACTCTACACCGTCCGGCAAAGAACGGGGGAGACTATCCGCGGCTTCTTTAAGCGCTTCACTCAGGTGAAGAGCAAAGTGGCGCATGTTCCTGACTCCACGGTCATCGAAGCATGGAAGAGCGGGATACTCCCCGGGGAGCTCCATCGGAGGCTCTCCCGGAGCTGCCCCACCTCCGCCGACGAACTCTTCACCGTACTTGAGAAGTACGCCCGCGCAGAGGAGGACGATCTTTGGAAGAAGAACCAGGGGGCTCCTACCCCCGCCGACCGGGAGGCCAGAGACCCCCCCAACAAACGTACCTGAAGAAACGATCGCCGCGAGCCACGGCCTCAGGACGCTTTCGTCCTCGAGGGCGGAGGCGGCTCGCGCAACAGCGGCAAAGGCAGTGGTGCCCCTCCTAAGTCAAAAGGCTATGCGGGAGGACAATCCTCCCGCGGGCGCGAAAGCTGCCCCAAGGAGAGCAAGGAGGGCACAGCCAGTGTGCGGTGCACCTTCCACAAGTCGAGTACCCACGCTACTCGAGAATGCCATCAGCTTCTACAACACTTCGCGGCTTTTCTCGACCAGCGCGGCCAGGGGGGAAGGGGCCCTGCCTCCTTGCCTCCCTCGACGGCTTTGCCAGCGCTTCCCGCTCCCACGGGCGAGCAGCAAAGACAGATGCAAGAAGGGAGCTCAGCCTAGGAGCTCCCCTTTCAAACCTCCCATAGACGTATAAACGTCATTACGGGGGGATCTGCCGCGAGACGGGACTCCAAGCGTCAGCGCAAGGAGTATGCGCGAGAGGTGAAGGTTGTGGGGGTGCTGCATACGTCTCCGCTACCGAAATGGTCGGACGTCCCCCTCACCTTCACAGCGGAAGATGCACGCGGGGTTCGCTTCCCGCACGACGACGCACTCATCGTCTCGGCTACAGTCTACAACTGCCAACTAGAGCGCATCCTCATCGATGGCGGAAGCTCCGCCGATATCCTATACTTGAAGGCGTTCAGGGAGATGCAAGTCAACGAGAAGCTGCTGCAGCCCGCACTCGGGCCGTTGCAAGGCTTCGTCCCCGGGAAGACCATCCACCCGGTGGGGAAGGTCGACCTACCGATGACCTTCGGCACTCCGGAAAACTACCGGACGGAGATGGTCTGGTTTGATGTTGTGGACCTCCCCTCTTCATACAACGCCATTATGGGGAGGACCACGATCAACCATCTAGGGGCGGCAATTCACCAGAATTACCTCTGCGTGAAAATTCCTGGGCCTCACGATGCGATCACTGTTCGAGGTGACCAGAGCGTGGCCCGCGCTTTTTACGAACCCGCCACCGCCGCTATTGGAAGTGTCAACATGATCAAGACTCTGGGGGGAGAGAACCCCCCCGAACCTCAAACTGCCCCGGCCGCTTCTTCCGGGAGGCCGCTCCCGAGGCCACGCCCCGAGGGAGACCTCCGGAAGGTCCAACTGTCCGCGGGAGATGAAGAGAGGACCGTCAGGATCGGGGCAGACCTCCTCGACGAGCACGCCGAGCAACTCGTGGCCTTCCTTCGCGAGAACTCGGACGTTTTCGCGTGGGAGCCCTCGGACATGTAGGGCGTCGCTCGGGACGTCATTGATCATAAGCTCGCAGTGATCCCCGGCCGCTCCCCAGTCAAGCAAAAGTTGAGAAAGCTATCCCTCGAGCGCCAAGACGCCATCAAGGTAGAGGTCACCAAGCTTCTAGAGGCAGGGTTTGTGCGGGAAGTCCTACACCCCGAATGGTTGTCAAACCCCGTCCTCGTAAAGAAGTCAAGTGGCAAGTGGAGGATGTGCGTGGACTTCACCGACCTCAACCGCGCTTGCCCAAAAGATAACTACCCACTCCCGCGGATTGACCAACTGGTCGATTCAACCGCGGGATGCGAACTGATGAGTTTCTTTGATGCATACTCGGGGTACCATCAGGTTCAAATGGCGATGGAGGACGAGGAAAAGACGAGTTTTATAACTCCCCTCGGCACCTTCTGCCATCTCCATATGCCCTTTGGGTTGAAAAACGCCGGGGCAACCTTCCAGCGTCTCATGACGCTGGTCCTGAAGGACCAAATCGTCCGTAACGTCGAGGTCTACGTTGACGACTCGGTCGTCAAAAGCCTTCGTGCGGCCGCACACGTCGACGACCTGGCGGAGACCTTCCGCAGCCTCCGCAAGTACGGGTTGAAACTCAACTCGAAAAAATGCGCCTTCGGCGTACGCGGCGGGAGGCTGCTCGGCTTCTTGGTGTCCCAGCGGGGCATCGAGGCAAACCCTGAAAAAATCCGAGCCCTGCTGGACATGCCTCCCCCGCGTTCCGTCAAAGACGTACAGAGGCTCGCCGGCCGCCTGGCCGTGTTGGGTCGCTTCATCTCGAGGTCGGGAGAACGCGGACTCCAGTTCTTCAAAATCCTCCGGGATCTCGAGGGGTTCAGATGGACCCCTGAGGCCCAGACGGCGTTCGACGCACTGAAGAAGTACCTCGCGAGCCCTCCGATGCTCGTGAGCCCGTCCCCGGAGGAACCTTTACTACTCTACCTCGCTGTGACCCCAGTCGCAGTGAGCGCGGTGCTTGTGAGAGAGCAAGATGGGCAACAACGCCCTGTGTACTACGTAAGCGAGGCCCTTCAAGGGGCTAAGACGCGGTACACTGAAGTGGAGAAGCTGTGCTATGCCCTCCTCATGGCGTCGCGGAAGCTCCGCCACTACTTCCTCGGGCACTCAATCACGATCCCGTCATCTCTCCCGCTGGGGGAAGTGGTGAGAAACAAGGAGGCCACTGGCCGAATTGGCAAGTGGGGGGCCGAGCTCGCCCCTTTCTCCCTCACCTTCACGGGCCGCTCCGCCATCAAGTCGCAAGTCCTCGTTGACGTCGTGGCGGAATGGACCCCAACCACCGAAACGGATGGAGGGACTCCCCTCGCCCCTCCCCGGTGCCAGGATCATTGGACGCTCATGTTCGATGGCTCCTTATGCCTCGCCGGGGCCGGCGCGGGGGTGGTCCTCCGGAGTCCCGAAGGGAAGATGCTGGAGTACGCCGCCAGGCTCGAATTCCCGGCTACGAACAATGTCGCTGAGTATGAGGCCTTGCTCCTGGGATTGTGCCTCGCGCGCTCCCTGGGAATCCGCCGCCTCCTGGTGAAAGGAGACTCCCAGCTGGTGGTCAACCAAATGGACAAGTCTTACTTGTGCCACGACGCGAACCTGAGTCTGTACTTCGGGGAAGTGCGGAACATGGAAAGACACTTCGAAGGCTTGGAGGCCCGATACATCCCCCGACGGGATAACACCCGGGCCGACACGTTGGCCCGGGCGGCCAGTGCCCGGGAACCTCTTCCCAAGGGCGCTTTTCTGGAAATCATCACGAGGCCCTCGATAACCCTTCCGGACGCGAACCCTGAGGTTCGCGTCCCAGAGGTTTCCGAGATCACTCGGACTGCATCGTGGATGGATCCCCTCATCTCCTGCATAAGGGACGAGGGGGAACCTCCCGGTGACGCTGAGGTGAAGCTCTACAAGCAGGGGGCTTCCGCCCTCCTTCGCTGCTTCCCGCTGGCGGAAGGACTCTAGCTCCTCGAGAACATACACTTGGGGAGCTGCGGATCCCACTTGGCTCCGCGGGCGGTCGCGGCGAAGGCCCTTCGCCAAGGATTCTACTGGCCCACGTTGGTCCGCGACGCACGGGATCTAATCTCCGCGTGCGAGGCCTGCCAAAAGATGGCGAAGGCCACCAGGCTCCCCTTCGCAACATTGCAAACCATCGCTGTTACTTGGCCCTTCGCGCGCTGGGGGATGGATCTCCTTGGTCCCTTCCCCCCAGCACTTGGGTGCTACAAGTACGCGGTGGTCGCCGTGGATTACTTCTCCAAGTGGGTGGAGGCTGAGCCCTTGGCCAGCATCACTTCCCGCGCGGTGCAACGTTTTTTCTAGAAAAATATAGTATGTCGCTTCGGGGTCCCCCAAGAAATCACCGTCGACAATGGGACCCAGTTCGACTCAGCATATTTCCGGGAATTCTGTGAAGGCTTAGGCACTACCCTCCATTTTGCCTCCGTGGCTCATCCATAAAGCAACGGAGCCGTTGAAAGGGTCAACGGCATGATCCTACAAGGCTTGCGCCGACGGCTTGAACAGACCGCCTCCAAGCGAGGCGCATGGGCAGAAGAGCTTCCAAGCATCCTCTGCTCCATGCGTACCACCCCTAGCCGAGCAACAGGGCGCACGCCTTTCTCGCTCGTCTACGGGGCCGAAGCAGTTCTCCCCTCGGAGATTAGTTTTCGATCACTGTGGGTCGAGCTCCTGGACGGCGCTACGACCGCGGCGCATCAAACCAACGAGGATAATCAACGGTTGGAGGTCGACCTCGTCGAAGAAGAACGCGACCGAGCGCTCCTTCACCACACCATCTACGAGCGCGAGATGGCACGCGCGTACAACCAGCGCGTGCGCGAAAGGGCCTTCCGCTTTGGGGACCTGGTCCTCAAGCGCGTGACAGACCCCCAAGCCCAGGGCAAACTATCCCCCAAGTGGGAGGGCCCATACAGGATCTCGGTGGTCCTGGGCTCCGGAGCCTACAAACTCTCCACACTTGAAGACCAGGAGCTGACACACACTTGGAACATAACCTTGCTTCGCAAGTTTTATGTTTAGCCTCCGGGCTCGCCACCTCCTCCACCGCGCTTCCGCGGGGGGAGGCTTATGTACTCACAGTTCCCTCCCCGGCCGCGCTTTCGAGGGGGGAGGCGTTGTATCTCACCCTCTATTAATACAAGTGGATTTTTTTGATCAACTCTGGGATTTTTATGTCTCCGTTAAATTGAATGGCTTTTTTCTACTTCACCGTTGGAATTCTTTTACAAGAGTTTTTTCTTCCGCCTAAATGGCGACGTCTCCTCTATAAAAATTCCCTCCCCGTGAGGATGCTCTCTCCGTGAGGAAGTGGGCTACCACAGCCTAAAGTCCCTACAACGGGAGCATAGCTCCCATAGGGCGGTTTACAGTAACCCCTCGTGGACTGTGGGGGTAAGCGGCAACCCAGTTCTCACGTACTGCGGTAACGAGTCACTTCGAGAGATTAGTCCCCCCTCGAATGCTCTACACCCGCTACCGGGTCACGGAACCATTCTAAGGGAACATCCTTTGCCTCCCGCGGCAGACGGAAAACTCGCTTTCGGAGTTTATCATCTCAAAAAGATAGACCGACCACTTTCTCGGTCGCACACAACTACTAGCCCCCGGGACTCCCGACGAGGGGCTACGCAAATTACTCACCCAGTGCAGTCCGGGTCCTTTCACTCGTTACCCACAGCGCGCAGAGCTGTGCTGCACCCCGCTGTGGGGGGGGGGGAGGAAAACCCCGGACCCGGACAGAAAAACAACGGCTTCACGCGGAAGGCTCCGAAGTTTCTGAGACAAAGACGTGGCAAATAAAAAAGTCTATGGCTTTATTGATACAACATCACACTGGGGGACAACCCCCCCCCCCCCGGTAGGACAGAAGCGCCCCCCGGGTGAGACCCGGGCACACAAGCATGGCCCGGGGAGTTAGGCTCCTGCGGGAAGATGCTCCGAAGAACGATCCCCGAGAAACAACTACACCTAATAATCCCGGAGACCCTTTGAGATCTCCCGGGAAAGATCCTTGTACAAACTTCTCACACGCCGAAGAGCCCGCCGAAGAAGACTCTCCGGCCAGCACTCGTAGCCAGCCGGGGGGAGTATCCTGAGAGGGGGGACATTTAGGGCCCCCGGCCTCGGTGGAGATAACTCGGCGCGACAATCGTCGAAGTTTCCCTAGTGCCACTCCGGGAGCCAACGCAGCAGGACCGGCTCCCCGGAGGCACCTCCCTTCGCGAAGTTAGCACGAACGGATTCGGAGACTGGCCCGCTGAATGCTCCCCCGACTGCCAGACTTAGTAAAATCGAGGCCGCCCGGGCGCTACTCGGGCTAGACCCCCCGGGCGACCCTCGAGCACTCTCCAAAAGATGTTCCTCAGGGCAAGAAAGCCCTGGGAAAGCGATGTCTAAGGATGCCTGTCGACAAGTTGAACACACTTAGCAAAAGCACTACTTTATTCCAGTTGAAGGATATTTACAAGTTCCTGGGGCTCTCTCTAGAGAAGCCACCCGGAGCAAAAAAGACCTGAAAAGAGAAGCCTAATCTAACCGGGGGGGGGGGAGCTCATACTTGCCCGTCCTTGTTCCCCCCCGGGGGGACGTCCGCGTTGGCTGACACGTCCCGACCCGAGCGCCGGCCGCCCGTCTCCATGGCGCCGGTGATCCGGTCGAAGAGAGCCTCAGTGGACCGCTCCAGCTCAGCCCGCCGAGGGTCGAAGAAGGTGGGGAAGCTCCGGGGGACAAGCTCCCCGATGACCCCGGCGCCCTCTCCGCGGTGCTAAACGAGGGCCGCCGCCAAGGCGATCACCGGGACGGCGAGGCCTCGTGCCTGGGCCTCCGCAGCGGCAGGGATCAGGGCAACCTGCGCACCATGGAAGTGCGCAGCCTCCCCAACCAACGCCGGCACCGGGTCGGGGCCTGCCCCCTGCCCGAGCTCGATCCCGAGCTCCTCGAGGGTAGAGCGGATCGCCCTACCTCCCACGACCACGGCCTGGACGCCCGAAGCTGCGGCCTCCCGCTCCGCCTGCAGCTCCCTCCGGAGCGAGAGTCCGTGCCCTCGACGGCGGCAAGCCGAGCCTACACGGCGGCGAGCTCCCCAAGCGCCCGCTCCTTCTCGGAGCGCTCCGAGGCCACGTCCCTGAGCGCCTTCTCCTTCCCGGCGCGCTCAAAGGCCGCTATGTCCTCGGCAGCCCGGAGACGCGTGGTGAGCCGAGACCTGAAGCCCCGGGCCAGTGCAACCGTCTGTGCGAAAAACAATGATCAGAGCACGAAAGACG
Organism: Pharus latifolius; assembly: GCA_019359835.1. Lineage (NCBI taxonomy): Eukaryota > Viridiplantae > Streptophyta > Magnoliopsida > Poales > Poaceae > Pharus > Pharus latifolius. Next base: position 54,312,248 of record CM033324.1, on the reverse strand, counting down.
GACGACCATGAAATTCAAGTAACCTACCCGAAGTTCGGAGGCGATCACTGCGTCAACGTCACCCTCGTCGCCCCCCGGGTCGCTCCCGCGGGAGGCCTCCCCACCATGCAGAGCCCCCTCCTCTGGAGTCCCATCGTCGGAGGAGCCGGAGGCCTGATCCAGCGGAGGCGCCGGAACCCTGGGGCGAACGAATAGGCCCTTACCCCTCCCGGGTACAGGGAGCGCCGCCGTCGTGGACCGGACCGCCGAGGAGCCCGTCTCTGGGGCCAGGATCAAGGCCATCGGCAGGCCGCCCGGCATCCGAAACCGGACGGAGACCTCGCTGGATGAGGGCTGCGGCCGGACCGACGCAGAAGCAGGAGGCGGCGAAGGGCTCGGAGCGTACATCTCCGAGTCTGAGCCCTGGCCCTCTCCGGCTGGAACGCCGCCCATGGGATCCGGCCCGCCCAGAGTGTCTGGGGCTGCGCCCAACACCCCAGCAACCCCCGCCGCGGAGTCCCTCACCGGAGAAGGCGGGGGTGAAGACCGGGGCCTCGCGGGACTCCTCCGAGCCCGGGATCCCGCGGGGCTACCGGACGGGCGAGACCGCTTCGAGGGTCCGCCGGCAACCTCCTTTCCTCGCTTGCGCGAGGCAGGAGTGGGCAGAGACACCCGGGCTGGGAGCCTCAGCCCAAACACCTCCGCGACGGCTTTTCGGGGAGGACCCTCCCCGATGACGCGAACTACCCTCTCGTGCTCGTCCTCGTAGTATCAGCCGAGGAGGGTCACTGTGATCTCCTTGGCCCGGCCATAGGACCTAACTGCGAGAGCAACAAATGAAGCAAGAGTTAGGAAAAGTCTCCTAGCAGGGAGAAGGGGTCCGAATACTTACGGTTCGCCACTGCCATCCGGGGTGGCCTGTGCGCCGCCGAGATTCCTCTCTCTCGACGGGTGTGGAATGGCGCCACTCGGAGGAGGGCCATCTCCTGCGCAAGATCCCGCATGGACCGCCGGAATCGGGCCTCCGCCATCGCAATGAGGAGGTCCATCTCCGCCACGGTCCACTCAGGAGTCACCGGGCCGCTGGACCGCGAGTATGTCGACGGCTCCCGAGAATAAGTCACCCCCGGGTCTCCTTCCCGGAGGTAGAACCAATGCCGGAGCCAGTCCCCCCAATGGTCCCGGGAGGCTAGCACGGGGTACTCGTCAGCGCGGCCCGGGGTCAGCTGGATCATGATGGAGCCGAAGGCCGACCTAGGACCGCCCCTCCTCACCACCGGGCCCCTCGCCGATGGCTCGTAGAAGTACCACAGGAGCCGCAGGGTGGGCTCCGTCACGGCGGTCGTCTCGCACAACCAGATAAACAGGCCCATCCTGACAAGAGTGTTCGGGGTGAGATGGTTGAGCGAGAGACCGTATACCTGCAGGAAGTCGCGCAGAAGCGGGTGCACCGGAAGTCGGAGGCCCGCCTCCACGAAGGCCTTGAAGGCCACCACCTCCCCGTCCTGGGGGCTCGGCACCTGCTCCGCCGGGCCGGGAATCCTGATGTCCCCTGCCCGAAAATAGCCGCGCTCCAAAAAGGCCTCAAGGGCCCCCGAGGAGAACTCGGTGGCCCCGAGGAAATCGGAGGTCACCTCCTCCACGGGCAGCTCGGAAACCTTGGCGCGACTCTTCGGCGCTATCACGGATGAACTTGTCAAAAAACCGCTGAAACTACCGGGTGCTACCGGGGAGTGTCACCGGAAACTTCCGGAAAGAAGTTACCGGAGGTCACCGGGAGTCACCGGAAACCACCGGTGAAAGATCACCGGGTCTTTTTGAAGGAGACTCGAAACTACCGGGCGCTTCCAGGCAAAGTCACCGGAAGTCACCGGAAATCACCGGAAGCTACCGGGAAAAGGTCACAGGAAGTCACCGGGAGCTACCGGGAGGCTACAGAAGTTTGTGGGGTTTGAGGGCTTGTGGGCATGCTCAAACTAAGGGCCCCTCCCCCCCCCCCTATTTATAGGTGGTGGAGGGGGACCCGGGTACCCGCCACGTGTCCACAAAGCCATCCGAGCCGCAGGACTGGACCGTCGCGCCCAAGACGAAGCGACGCGAATGTGAACGCTTCGAAACGATGCGTCTATTCGCAGATAGGCGCGTCCCGCGGAGAGACAGTTCGGAAGCTGAAACGCCGCTGGCAGCGTAAGGGACTTCGTGGAAGACGAAGCGTCATCGTCGGGAGCTTCACATACCCTTCGGAGGCACCAAGTGCCCCCGAGGGCCTGGGGGGCTGCTGTTGGGGGAATCCCTAGGAGGCCCCACGAAGTCTTGAGGAGTCCCCAGTGAGATCCGGGGGGTCACCAGAATCCCGGTGAGACCCGGAGCGCCGCCCGGCCCCCGGTGAGATCCGAAAGGTCATCGGGCGCCCGGTGAGATCCGAAGGGTCACCGGAATCCCGGTGAGATCCAGAGGGTCACCGGAAGCCCGGTGAGACCCGGAGAGCCACCGGGCCCCCGGTGAGATCCGGAGGGTCATCGGGCGCCCGGTGAGATCCGGAGGGTCACCGGAAGACTGGTGAGACCCGGAGAGCCACCGGGCCCCCGATGAGATCCGGAGGGTCACCGGGCGCCCGGTGAGATCTGGAGGGTCACCGGAACTCCGGTGAGACCCGGAGAACCACCGGGCCGGTGAGATCCAGAGGGTCACTGGGCGCCCGGTGAGTCCCGAAGAGTCTTTGGGTTCCCGAAGGGCGGCTGCTGACCGTGAAGCCTCTGGGAAGCCGGTGAGGCCACGTGTCGAGCATCCAGGCCGTCCCCCTAGTCAAAGGACGTCCCCGCCCTTCCATCGGACAGTTGCAGCGAGGGCTCTTTAGTCTTTTGTATTTCTTAGGGGCTATATATACCCCTCTTGTACCCTTTTTCAGGGATTCGAATTCATTTATATTAACGCAATATCCGGCTCTCTTGGAGACCTCTCCCCGAGAGCTCACCTTCGCAGTGGACTCGTGTCCAGAGAGAGCCAACAGGACTAGGGCCCCCACTGGGACCCGAACCTGTATAAACCCCCGTGTCAGTTTCTGTGTTGCCCGGCGGGAGAAGACCAGTAACTCGGTCTGCTCGTGCCGTTGTACTCGTGCCGTGAACGTCCTAACCTGCCGAGGTATTCGTGATACCACGACAGTTACCAATCAAAAAAATAATTACACATAATTGTACATGTATGCATGAGAGTAAATTGACGAATGATGTTGGACGAGATAGATCGAGTTTGTTTAAGTGATGAACTATATGAGTAAGATAGATCTAGTATCAGTAACATAACTTATAGGGACCGAGGATAGAGACGGATGAAACTAAATAGCTAAAATAGATTAAATTCATCCAAGTGATGAAATTAGACAAACAATATGAATCCAATATCAGAAATATAATCTAGAGAAGTCGAGGGGTAAAGATTAAGGTCTGATTTAAAAGGAGATCAGTTGAGTGGAAATACAAGTTGAAAATGAGATGATTGAAGTTCTATGATTCCAAAAGCCTAATCAGATTCACTCTTCATTTAGTTAGAGTACGTCGAGGATGAGCTGATTCACAAATATCTAAAAAGTATTTTTTTATTTTTTTTATCAATTCAAGTAGTCTTAGTTATTTAATTTCAAAGTGAACTGCATTATTTTAGAAATATGTTTCGAATTAGTGATTAGTTTAATTTAGTAAAATCACTTATTTAATTCTTGTTAACTTAACTAGTTATGTTATTATTTTATGTTTAGGAATATTCAAGAATTACATTAGAATAAAAGAAAATTGGCCGAGTTAATATTTTGAAATTTAATTTGAAATAATGCAATTTGGATTGGCTTGTTTGTATTTTAACTAGGTCAAAATAACTAAGATTTCGATATGCTAACTCTATGACCTAAAGAAGGTGTAATTTAGAATTATATTCTTATTCTAGATAATGAATTAGTTTTAAGATAGGTTTATTCCAATTAGTATTAATTTTCTAAAGAATTAATTACCAATTTATTTATTACTTTATTTGGCTAAAATAGATTTGAAGTAATTGAGTTACCTTAGGGATTGTTTAATAAGATATCTGGATAAAATACAATTTTAGTTTATGATGATTTATATTTATTTTTAAAATGAGATAATCACTTTGAATTTAGAAGTGTGAAAATTGGTGGTTGATTTAGTTTAGCGAATTATTAAATAAATTTTTAATTGTCTTGGTCAGATATGCTATTGCCTCAGGCTTCGGAAATTCAGTAAAAAGGAACTTTTTAATGTCTGTCATGAAAATAACTTTATTTTACCAGGCAACGATTAATTTTACTAAGATGGCTAATATTAAAGGTTGTATTAGGTTTTTAAGTTAGAAAAACAATTCAATTCAAGTCATGACCTAATTACGTAATTTGGTTTAGCTTCATATTGAATTTGACTTAACGTGACAAAATTTATATAGAGTAAAACTGAAAGGAGTAAACTCGAATTTAGATTTCTAATTCGAATTCCAGTTCAAGTTTTAATTTAATTGGATTAAAAAGAAACCAAATCAAACAAACCAAATCAGTTTATTATTATTTTTATTTCTCCTGAAAGAAGTTTAAGTTCAAACTTTTTGTGATATTATTCTTACTAGATAAAAGGAAATTTTAATGAAATTTCAAATTGAAACCCAATTATATTGGATTAGGAGTCAATTAAAATAACTGGAAAATCAAATTAATATAGATTTTGGAGCTGGAGGTTGGCTCAACCCAAGAGCTCGCTGGAGCCACCTGAAGCTAAAGCCTGGCTCCCACATCAGCTCGATTTAAATTCTCTCGGCGCAATGGTGGGTTTTACCTCACATACTAATCCTGAGCACGGTGGCAACGGTGAGGCGACGTAGCACCAGCGCCTGTGGACCAGACAAGGAAACAGGGAAAATCAGTTGGTTCATCGTCGCTGGGCCACTCCCAATTTGGTATCATCCTAGTTGATTCGGTTTTGGTTTACAATTTGGCACCCAATTTCTCCGGCGAACCCAAACAGAATGCGTGCGACTTCAGCGACAGCTCGTCGAAGGCAGCGGTGCTCGGTGGGGAGCAGGAGGAGGTCTAGGTGACTGTTGGTAAGGTTGGATTGCACAGAGGCAGGTGGAGAAAAGCAGGTGACGTGACCGCATTTTCCGGCGATGTGGAGCTCGCCAGCGACGACAATAACAGCAAGGAATTTAATATTCATCTGAATGAACATGTTTCTAATGCTGGGAGGTGCGGATTAGTAAGAAAAGAATTATATTTTTCGGTTGCCGGTATAGTTCAATGGAAGGTTCAGGGGAGGCGGCGGTCGACGGCGAAAATTGTGATCCGACAGCGGTCTCTCACCGGAGTTGGTTCAAAAGAGTTGATGATGATGAGAGGAACCTAGCAGAATCAGATTTGGCCTCAGGCGATGCTTGCCGGCGCTTGAACCCGGTGGCTGACAACGAAACAGTGCCGGCTGCGTTGTTTTATCGACAAAAGAAACAATGTAGAACAGTAGCTAAGTAAGTGTTGAAGTATACTGATCTCTGAAGTTTTAAAAATGCAATTTAACTGGGATTTCAGTGATTTCAGAAATATATTTCAAATATAATTTGAAGACAAGAATATGTAGTAGATCAAAGTTTAGTTTACCTGCTTCAGGGTTGAACAGAAGTAGATTGCCCCAATAGTGGACTGCATCAAGTTACTGCTTTCACTGGAATTCAAAAGGAATGGAGCAGTATGTCTGCTAATATGTATTTGAATACATTTATGCATGAATATGTATCAAAGTGAACCACCAGTATGTGTATGGTGTAAAATTAACGAAAATATGCCTGGAGCATGGGTATGTGTGTATTTTTCTGGACCATACATGTATATACTGTGTGCCTGAGTTATATGTGTACAAATGGCAGTGTGTGTGTGTGTGTGTGTGTACTGAAGAAGGAATAAGGTGGTTCCACAGTTTTATATTTGACTTGCTTATCCATATGTGTGTATAAATATGCATCTATGCATGTGTGATCTAATGTATGCACATATCTGTAAAGCCAAGAAAAATTCAATACATATAAACGTGCAAATGTATTTGTGCATATATGTATATATGTTTATGTATGTGTGTATGTTTGGGTACATGCAAGATCATGTCTTATAATCAGGGGGAAAGATAGGTGTAGATTATACTGCAAAGAAAAGTGAAGGAAATAAATGAAGTATACAGCTGTTGAAGAAAGGAGCTTAACTGTAATCAGGAGGAAAGAACCCAAATGAAAGGGTGAAAAGGGGTGGAGTAGTATTTTTCATCAAACTAAAATTATGGTTCGAATGAACTGAATTATGAAATTAAGGTATTAGCAAATTAGGTTTTTAGAACCATTAAAATGGATGATGTTTGAATTGCTTATAATAACTTAGGATTTTTCTCTTGAAGGACTAAAATATAAATGAGGAAAAATGAAAGGGGCTAATTTCCAGAAGATGAAAAGAGAATAGTCATTTGTAATAAATTAGTGTTTTGTAAAAGGTCAAGATGAAATAATTTAGGAAGTTGAACAAATTAGGGTTTCTTAAGAACTAAGTTCTGAAAACAAGGTATTTAGGATAGCAATGAATGGTGTTTTCTGAAAACAACTACAAGACTGAAAATAACTGACATTTGGAGTCGAATATGGAATGGCGGCAAAAGAAAACTTCGAACTAGAATCTAAAATAGAGATGGTCGATTAGACAAATATGAATTGTGAGCAAGAACGGTGAATTTAAACATTTGTGTAGCTAAGTTGTTTGAAATTTTCAAGAATTGGTTTTCCCACAAATGAAATATTTGAGCCCTGTTTTTGAGACATTACACGAGTGTCATGCACCTAATTTTCCCTTTATGTGGAAGAATCTAGTGTTTGCATTGCCTTCTTTTAGCTAAAGGACACGAGATCTCTGCCGCCCTAACATGCACTCCAGATATGCCAACCCTAGATAGCGGCCCTTCAGAGAGCATTGCAAGCTTTGCTCCTCTGCTGATGAGAGTTATCAGAGGTTGTTGGAGAATTTTGTGGGATTTGTTGGGGGTCATAGGAATTAAGGGGCTTGTAAAATTATTATTATATCTAATATCTCATTTTTTTCATATAAATTGATTATGAAAAGTATTAATATATTTAGACCATTGGATATTAGTGATTTGGATAGTTCAAAACAAGGTGGAAGTAATGAAAAAGAACTCTCAAAAGGACTGGGTGAAGCTAGGGGTGGAACTTTAACTTGTGGCTTGCGAGCTACTCGGGCTTGGCTAACTAACAAATGAACTGAGTTCGAGGTATCCTTATAGCTCGATTCAAAAATGAGTCGAGCCAAAGCTAGACCTTGTCTCGCTCGGGTTCGACTCGATATATATATATCTATATATCAATATATGCATACTGATACCCACTCCTCTCCTCTCCTCTATGGCTTTGTGTCTCCTCGGGTCCTCATACTCCATCTCTCAGTCTCATCTCTGCCGCCACCTATCTCGCCTCCACCACCTCCTTCACCACCGCACCTGGCTACTGGGCACGAGGCACCCCGTGTCTCCTCCATTGCCCCTGGTTTCCCGCTACCGCCCTGCGCCTCCTCAGTCACCACCAACCGCCCCCCCAACGCTTCCATCACATAGATCTGACAAGATCCGGTGCGGAGGCAACACGAGCTTTGCGATGGTAGCTCTAGGGTTTAGTTGGCAGCGAAGGCGAGGTGCGCAGATCCGGCGAGATCCAATGTAGAGGCGAGCTCGAAGCGGCGGCCTTGGTGGAGGAGATGAGGTGCCCAGATTCGGCGAGATCTGGTGCAGAGGCGAGCTCAGAGTGGCTGCAATGGCGATGGTGGGGCATGGGCGCAAATCCAAGAGCGAGGCGGCGGCAGATGGTGACGGTGCAACGGTGTTTCATCACGGCTAGCCGGCGATGAGGCAGCAGGGAGCAACCGACCTAGTCTAGCTCGCGAGCTGGGTCAAGTCGAGTTCGAGCTTGCAATTCAGCTTGGTGACCTAACAGAGCTGAGCCGGCTTGGCTCGTTAGGATGAACAAGCTCAAGCCAAGCCAGGGCCAGCTTGCTCAAACTCGGCTCGTTTCCACCCCTAGGTGAGGCACCATATTCCAAGTTATTGCGACATGTTTAGAAACACCAGAAACGATGGAAATACTTATCTAAATCATTATCACATAGGCAAATCCGATGTGAAATAAATATCAATATTTCGAATATGCCGTTACCATTATCCGCTAGTAGTAATCACATTTTATCTATCTTTCTCTGAACTTTATATTAATCACTCTCAATCGCACACAAGTTAGGATGAGGAAGATAGAATTATTTAGGTTGTTAGACAAAATTTTATAATAAAATTTGTTTTGTGTTTATGACATATGGATCTTTATTTGATCAAAGGATTAAAATATAAAATCTCATACGTAGATCTAAGGGAGCAAATAAATATAGAATCATGTTCTATTTGACAATATGAACACAATGATATATGGTTTGCTCCATAAAATTCACTTGACAACATAACCATTTATTATTCCATTTGGTGTGCCAGCTTGACCAAAATTTAGTACACCACACCACATAGTTAGGACAATGATGGGCTATGGTCAATCTTGATTCCAACATGGTCAGATGAGTTAGTTAAGCCATCAAGACTCACAGAAATCCTAGTCAGACAGTTAACTATCGATCTTATTGTAAAGGATGTATCTGTAAATAGGTCTTAACTTTTTCGTTCCTTGTTGGAATAAGGTGTTCTATGTTATTTTAGAAATGTTATGATCCAATGGACATATTTAATACAAGGTTGAAGCGTGGAGGTCATGAAAATCCAAAAGTCTACTCTAATCAAACTTATGCAAGTACCTAACCTAAATTCGTGCAAAATTGATATAACTTTTTGGTCCTTTAATAAATGAGTAATTCTATGATTTTTTTGGAATCTTATAAAGTTGGTTAATTTATAAAGTGTATCATTATGGTTTAAATGGTATATTTGAAGGTTTATAGACTGCCCAAATGTCTCTCAGGGGCTGAAATGTAAACATGGCCATAACTTTTTGTTTGGTGTCCAAATAAGACAAATAAATATTTTATTGTACTCTCCTTGTTGATACAAATGCAACAATTCATAACTTGTCTCGTAAATTTTTATCTTTATAGTTGATATTTTTCGAGACTCAAATGACCTGTCAAATTTGACCCAAGTCAGGTTCGGTCACACGAAATCTGAGCCATATCAATTATGCACGAATTAAGTATTAAAAAACCTTAATTTAGTTCATAATTCCAAATTAAATAATAATAAAAATATTATTCTTGTAATCATCTCAATGTTCATATTTTAAAATTTGAATTTAAATAGAGGATAATCATCCCTTAATCTCCTCAACTAGCTGCCGCCGCCCTCCTAGAGGGGGCTTTTCACCTTGAGGGGGTTGGTTATTATCTTCCTCCCCCACTAAGAGCTCTAGTGAGAGGCGTCTTATAGAACTCATTTTCTTCTCTTCTTCAGCTTTTTTCATGAGTAAGCATTTGAAGCCATGGGAGTGACCATCAATGGTGAGTGTCATCCATTAGCATAGCATGCATTGTGCATTGCATGAAAGACTTATGCATGAGCGTCAACTTGACATAGGCGTTTGTTAATTGGCAAATGCACTAGAAATCCACTAATCTTAAAGGAAGTTTAGAGAAATTTCTGGAGCATGAGGTGTATCCATGACCTTCGTTATAGGGCCCCAATCCAGCCGAGCAAGGCGAGCTAGATTCATGGTACCGAGACATTGAATACTGGAAGGTCCAACATGTGTCACTCCGAATCCATTCGTATTGTGGCAAAGAATTGGATCTGGAGACGGTGCAAGACGCATCAATCCCGATCTATCCTAAAATTATTGAAGCGAGCTGATGTGGACATCACAAGCTCCAACGACCAAGATGTTCGCCCCGATGACCAAGATGGTTGCATACAAGACTCTTCGACCAAATTTCAAGGACCGATTACTTGATCTCGTGCCAAGCAAATTTGTGACCAGTGAATGCTAACTTGAGTCTCATTTCAGATTTAAACAACTTAATGGTACTTCCAACATCCACTTCTTTGGTTGAACTTAGGTGCATTGCAAGGGACGACGAAGATTGGTCGCACGAATGAGGGTGGTGCAAGGCACACACTGTCTATCCTTTTACGAGCAATTCTGGAGACAATATGAGCTTGCAACATGGTCATGGGCCACATCATTAGAAATATAATGAAGTCTAGTTTCCAACGCATCAAACCATGAATCATTTCGACTTCCGAGTCAAAAGTTATGGTCATTTTAGTGGAAGCTGCACAACCAGTCCAACTTGCGCGAAAATTGAAGCAACTCTTTTCCAAACGAATTGGTCTCTTGGATATCCAAGGAAACTCTTCATCTAATGAGTGCCTTCACACCTTAATTAGGAGGGTTGGTTGTTTAAGAAAACTTTTCATCTAATGGTTGCTTTCACACCTAAACTAGGAAGCTTGTTCCTAGTATAAATACCCCATGTATTATAACTATTGGAAGCACTTTTGATCAAACCATTTTAGCTATATGCTAGTGCAGCAAGACTGCTTGAGTGTTCCTCTACCTTTGCTCTTGTGAGTTCTCTTGGATTCGCGAGAAGGATCTTTACGGGTCCCCCTAGTTCGTGCTCTACGATTCCGGCTATTTTGTGTGGATTAGTCCCGGATTGTGGTTCTGCAATTGTTCGGACAGCATGTCGGAGTTCTTGTAGCTTCAGATCGACTTCCCCATCGTACGGGTTGCAACCAACCTTGGCAGGTATAAAGCCAGTTACCCCGGCTGTTCGTAGCTAGTTATCTTTGTTCTATCCTACGCCGTGAAGATCGGGCCACCCTTGTGGAGAAACTGATATGCGTTGGTGCAGCAGTGACCCATCCCCACACCATTTGGTATCAGAGCCTCCGTTGACACGGTAGGATCTGCTATCTATTTACCATCCATATTATCCATATTACTTGTGTTCTTCGTGTTCTTATTCTTATCCTAGAGTCCAAAAGCCATAAAAAAAAAACCAAACCTTTGTTGTGGTACTGAAATTTAGTGTTGCACGTTGCAAGCTTTTATCTTATTCTCATCAAAGTTATCTTGTGCTGCATCCTTATCATCGTCAGTCATCTTTAGTTTGTGCTAAAAATAAGAAAAGAAAAAAAAGAGAAGAGAAGAGTTAAAAAAAAAAGAGAGTGAAAAAAAACAGTAGCAAAGGAGTGTGTTGCAGCTAGTGGATGATGTGAAGTTTCTTTTACTTGCTTTGTTGCATTTCTACCACTTTATTTTAGTACTACAAAGCCTTCCTTTGATTAGCCCTCCGAACTCCATTATAAACCAAGGCTAAAGTTCTTTGATCCCTGTTATTCAATCGCTTAATCACTTCCGGTAACTACCACATTGCACAATCGCGGTCTGACGAGAACGCACAAGAACATTGGTAAGTAGGAGGTGAGGTTGTGTGATTCCATAAAGATATTCCTATTCTACTATATTGCCTCTCCTTAACATGGCAGGTTCTCAGTCAAGTGTGCATGGAGGAAATAATGGTGAAGAAGACGTTCCAGTGAGACGTGGTGAGCTGCGACAACTGCAGGATACTTTGCTTGAAGCAATGCAAAGGATGCTCCGTGAGAATCTTCTGGCCGCCGGTGGTGGAGTGGCACCTCCACTGAACCCTGCTGCTCCAATAGCCGAAGACGGTGATGAGAACTCCGTTGCATCCCATGCTGGAGATGAGCACAACAATCTGAACCATCGGGCTGATCATGGCGCAAATGCACGGGCTGCAGCTGCTGTTCATGGTCGTCGTGGTCGAAATGACCCTGATAATGCCGCTAGAATCAAGTTAAGAATTCCAAAATTCACTGGAAAGGAAGACCCCAATGCTTATCTTGAGTGGGAAGAGCAATGTGATCAGATTTTCTGCATACACAACTTCTCTGATGCAAAGAGGGTAAATCTTGCTTGTGTTGAATTCTCTGGTTATGTGCTAACATGGTGGAACCAAGTGTAGAAAAACCAACGTCAATTGGGCTTAGATCACATCAATGCGTGGGAGGACATGAAGCGTGTGATGAGACGTCATTTTGTTCCATCTCAATATCAACGAGATCTCCGTAATAGGCTGCAGCGCCTTACCCAAGGATCACGCACTGTGGATGAATATTATAAAGAGATGGAGACTCTCTTAATTCATGCAAGGATTCAGGAAGATGAAGAATCTAAAATGGCTAGATTTTTGCATGGTCTTAATGCTGAAATTTCAGATTTTGTTGAGATGTTCCCTTACAATAATCTGCAGGATCTAGTGGATCAAGCAAAGCGAACCGAGAGAAAGGTTCGGCACCCTGGAACTTCTCGCCCTTCAGCAAGTCGTTCAGCTGTGACACCTTGGCGTCGTTCTCAGCCAAGTCAATCCCATGGTGGTTCTCAATTCCAAAACACAACTAATGGTCCATCAGTTCGTGCTACTAGTGGTAAGCCATCAGCTTCCTCGGCGTCATCACCGGCTGACCGTAACAGTGATAAGCGTCCTGCTGCATCCACAGGAGCCTCATCCGCTACACCAGTTCCCAAGCGGAACCGAGACATCGAGTGTTTCAAGTGCAAGGGATGAGGGCATATTTCTTCAGAGTGTCCTAGCAGGAGGGTGATGATTGTGAATGAACAAGGAGAGTGGGAATTTGAAAGTGATGAAGATGAACATAAATCACAAGGTGAAGAGGAAGAAAATGATGAGGAGAATGTATGTGATATTCAAGCTGATGCGGGAGATAATAATTGCTTTATTTCTCATCGTGTGCTCAGCGTTAGTGCTGCAAAAGGAACAAAGGACAACGGCATAACATCTTCCACACTCGTGGTACAATCAAGGAGAAGGTATGTCGTATCATTGTTGATAATGGCAGTTGTAATAACATTGCTAGCTCAGATTTGGTGGAGAGATTGAAGCTGAAGCAAAGGCGGCATCCTAGCCCCTACAAGATGCAATGGCTCAATGATTGTGGTTCGCTGAAAGTTAGCAATATTGTGACAATTCCGTTCTCCATTGGGAAGTTCCAAGATCAAGTGGAGTGCGACGTAGTTCCGATGCAAGCTTGTCAATTGCTGTTGGGACGTCCATGGTTGTTTGATCATGATGTTCAGATTAGTAGTCAAGCCAACCGAATTTCATTCATGTATAAAGGAGAGCACATCTCTTTTCTCCTTTTAACATCGGAGGAAATCTTGATGGATGATCAAAAAAGAAAGGAGAGAGAGAGAAACACTTGAGAGAAAACCACCAACATAGTGAGCGAGTGATTCCAAAGCCAAACAAAACTCCACAACTGAAATTACCCAAGTCACAGGAAAAAGAGGGTTTAGTAATGATGACTAGGAAGGGGGACATGAGGGAATTGAGAGAACCCAATTGCACTTTCTTTGTACTCATGTACAAGGAGAATTTTCTATCCACTAACAACTTCCCCTCTACTTTGTCAAGTGTTATTTTTGATCTTTTGCAGAGCTATAAGGATGTGTTTCCAGACGAAGTACCACCCGGGCTGCCACCAAAGAGAGGCATTGAGCACCAAATTGACTTGGTATGGATGCATTTTCGAAAGGAGCGCTTTCCAGAACAACGTAAAAGCAAATTGCAACCAAGAGCAGATGGCCCATTCAAAGTGCACAAAAAGATTAATGACAACGCATACAAGATTGATCTTCCTGAGGAGTATGGCGTTAGTCCAACATTCAACGTATCCGATCTCTCTCCCTACATTGGACCATCAGAGTCGAGGACGACTCCTTTTCAAGAGGGGGAGGATGATGTGGACATCACAAGCTCCAACGACCAAGATGTTCACCCCGATGACCAAGATGGTTGCATACAAGACTCTTCAACCAAATTTCAAGGACCGATCACTCGATCTCGTGCCAAGCAAATTTGTGACTCTTCAACCAAATTTCAAGGACTGATCACTCGATCTCGTGCCAAGCAAATTCGTGACCAGGTGAATGCTAACTTGAGTCTCATTTCAAATTTAAACAACTTAATGGTGCTTCCAACGTCCACTTCTTTGGTTGAACTTAGGTGCATTGCAAGGGACGACGAAGATTGGTCGCACGAATGAGGGTGGTGCAAGGCACACACTGTCTGTCCTTTTGCAAACAATTCTGGAGACAATCTGAGTGTGCAACATAGTCATGGGCCACATCATTAGAAAGATAATGAAGTCTAGTTTCCAACGCATCAAATCATGCATCATTTCGACTTCCAAGTCAAAAGTTATGGTCATTTTAATGGAAGCTGCACAACCAGTCCAACCTGCGCGAAAATTGAAGCAACTCTTTTCCAAACGAATTGGTCTCTTGGATATCCAAGGAAACTCTTCATCTAATGGGTGCCTTCACACCTTAATTAGGAGGGTTGGTTGTTCAAGAAAACTTTTCATCTAATAGTTGCTTTCACACCTAAACTAGGAAGGTTGTTCCTAGTATAAATACCCCATGTATTTCAACTATTGGAAGCACTTTTGATCAAACCATTTCAGCTATATGCTAGTGCAGCAAGACTGCTTGAGTGTTCCTCTACCTTTGCTCTTGTGAGTTCTCTTGGATTCGCGAGAAGGATCTTTACGGGTCCCCCTAGTTCGTGCTTTATGGTTCCGGCCGTTTTGTGTGGATTAGTCCCGGATTGTGGTTCTGCGATTGTTCGGACAGCAGGTCGGAGTTCTTGTAGCTTCGGATCGACTTCCCCATCGTACGGTTGCAACCAACCTTGGCAGGTATAAAGCTAGTTACCCTGGCTGTTCGTAGCTAGTTATCTTTGTTCTATCCTACGCCGTGAAGATCAGGCCACCGTTGTGGAGAAACTGATATGCGTTGGCGCAGCAATGATCCATCCCCACACCACGAGCCATCTGAGTTGTTTGATACTGAGCCATCTATTCCCTATCCTGGGAGCATTATTCAGAGCTATCAACAGACATCCCACTATGCCTCCATATCATACCATTTGCATCACTAGATGCCTATAAGGCTAAGGCAATATCACAACTTCACTAGTTCATCACTATATCTTGTTTGTGACTGATGAAGTTAGACACCATTAATGCTAGGTACCGATAAGGCGAAGGTATCCATCCTGTTTGCGACTTACAAGGACAAATAACACCAAAGTCAGGCACCGACAAAACGAAGGCCAAGTTACGTGATAGCACCATATACCGATGAGGTTATAGATTTTCATAGTTGCATGCATGAACATACACATTGCATACATAGTGGACAAATCTGACTACCAATAGCAGATTACTTGAAGGTCTTCTGCAGATTCAATCTACATATGTAATTAACTAAGAACTTTACATAACCCTGAGAATTAGGAATCAAGTAGTGCCTGATGACAGGTGTACTTCATAGGCGCAAGGATGATATGTAAAATCTCAAAAGGGACTTGTATTTTGTAATTCTTCCACTACAACACGGTAGGGCAGCACAAGCTGTAAAACTGCTGGGAAAAACTTTTTTCTCAGCAGTCCTGCAGATGAAAATATAATTTTGATTTTTCACCGATGTGTCAGCTGGGAAAAGTTATTATTTTTAGTAGATCTACTGCTAGGAATAAGTAATATATAGCAAGCTGTAAATCAGTTTGGAAAAAAATATATAGGATCTGTGAAACAGCTGGCAATGTTTTTTATGCTGCAAAAATCTTTTTTTTACCAGCAGTCGTACAGGTGAAAATAAAATTTTGATTTTTCACTGATGTGTCAGTTGGGAAAAATTATCATTTTTAACAGATCTACCGCTAGGAATAAATAATATATTTTTTTGGCAAAACTGAAAATTTTTAGCACAACAAAAACATATATATTATTTTGAGATTGAAAATTTTTAGCACAAAAATATCAGATATATTATTTTGAGAGAGAAAATTTCTAGAGGAAAAAATAACAGAAAATATTTCGGGAGATTTTTTTCAGCCAAATATAAACCCTCGCGCTAAATTCACCTATCCCTCCTCACGGCCGGCCGACACCCCACCTAAATCCCCTCGCTACGCCTCTCCCCCACAGCCACCGACACCCCCACCTCTCCACCACTAATCCTCCACCAATTCCGCACCCCCACCAATCCCCACCGCACCTCCACTTCAATTTCCTAGCGGCAGTGGCCTGCAGCGGAGGGAGGAGGCGGAGCGGCAGCAGCCTGCGGCGGAGGGAGGAGGCGGAGCGGCAGCAGCTTGCGGCGGAGGGAGGAGGCGGAGCGGCAGCAGCCTGCGGGGTGGCTTGTGGCGGAGGGAGGAGGCGGTGTGGTAGATCTGCAGATCGGGCATGACGCGACAGATTGGCTTGGTGAGGGGTCGAGGCCGGCGGCCAAGCGCGGCAGAGGGGCCAGTGAGGTCCAGTGCGGTAGAGGGGCAGAGGGGGCAAGGGCTGGCGCCACGGCAACTCGCGGGCAGTGGTGGACCTATTCTACAGCTGTGTCACGCCCGACGGCTACTTCTGGCAAGCAAAGGTGTGTGATCCTCTTCTGCTTTCTCCACTGGTTAAATTTCTCAGTAAATGTCTCTTCGATAACCTTATTGTCCTCACGTTTTACCAAGATTACTCCAGCCCGCAATTTCTTCAGCTTTTCTTCCATTTCTTGGACCTTCATGAACATGAGATCCACCATCAACATTGGTTAAAAAGAATACATTTATAAATAAATGACTGGCCTTGGAACATACTTTCGCTTTGCAATTTAGTCTCCTTAGAATTAATTTCTTCCAGAGTCAAGTTTGACTGCAGAGCTCGCACCTATGCAAAATTGGATTTGTACTTAGATATTTCTAAGCTCCAATCAAATTGCCAACACTCAAAGATAACAGGACCATATACTACAGAGTACAGAGTACAGAAAACTTACCAGCTTCAACCTCACTAATTGCCTTCTTTTGAGCTGCAAGTTCTTCCTGTGGCATGCTATTTTCATTCTTCATCTCCTCAAGTTCTGAGCCATTTGGTATCTTGAATTGATCTTGCCGAGCAAGGTAAATTTTCTACTTGCCATACTCCTTGAAGGAAACCTGTCCACTGTCAGCTAATGCATCCAGTGCTTTCTGCATTGCAGTTTTCTTAAGATTAAACTTCTGTAGTGCATCAGCTACATTCTGAGAATTCAAGGGCCTATTTTGCTGCAGAGTCATGATAATAGTCAACACAACCAAATGACAATGCTCAAGTTGAGCCTACAAGAAATCATCTTCTAGTAAGGTAAAGATCAAAGATATGTGAACAAACTATCGATAAAGTGAGAACCTGACATCCATCTAAAGTAACTAAAGTAGTCACTGAAGTGAAAGAACTCACCATTCAATGGAACAAACAATCTAGCTTCAGGAAACTGAACACACAACTTAAGGGACTTGGATTCTGAATTTAATTACTGAACTAAAAAATTTACCAGTGAATTGAAAAACTTACCTACCATCCAAAATGATAGGGATGCCTCAAATTAAATACACACTCATAAGACTATAACGCCATGGCCCGATGCCCGAAATGTGTAACAGATATCTATGAGAAAATAAAAAAAAATACAACACATAACTTTACTACACACAGCTATCAGCACTTCAATAGTATAAGCCATTCAAAGGCATGCCTGGGCATTTTTCATTAATAACTCATGGTGTCATCCAGCACAGTTTTTTATTCTAATTTTATCATCTTATGAGATTGGTTATATCGACTGCATATGTTTGTGTTCTAAGTAGAAATCCGTGAAAGCCCAATGATTGAATTTCTACCCATCACAAATCCGTGAAAGCACCAATTGATCCTTCTTTGTCTGAGTGTTGTCTCAGGAGCATAGAAATGTAGAAATCCGTGAAAGCCCAATGATTGAATTTCTACCCATCACAAATCCGTGAAAGCACCAATTGATCCTTCTTTGTCTGAGTGTTGTCTCAGGAGCATAGAAATATATTGGCATTTTTCATGGAAGCATTATTTACAGCTAGTTTCTTTCCAACCATATTCTACCAAGATTGCTCGGCGGTGCCATCACTTGCATTGCTGAAAATGTGACAAGCTTGTAGAGAAGAATTTTAGCAAAATTTTGCTAGATGATACCTTTTCCTCTTGTTTTTTCAGTAGAGGATGAGGAAGGATTTTCTGTGCTAGTTGCGTTTACGCTGGTTGATTTACCAATTGTTGATTTGTTTTAGCTGTAACCCTGTTTCCTACATTAGTCGAGCCTTGTCTTCTTGAATGAGTTAGGGAAGAACTGCTCATGAGCAACAGCATCCAAATACCATAAGTAGCGATTATCATGGCATCAATATGTTATCACATACAGTAGGGTATGGCCATTTAGAATGAGCTTGCCACCAAGCTTTCAAAGTGGATGCAGTATCTCCTGGGAGTTTACTAGCTCTTCGCTTGCGTATTATCTCCTCCCTAATATCGACAAGTTTCTCTCTGTAACCCTGCAGGTTGGGAGCATTGTTTAGCCAACAACATGATAATTAATTAACATTTTAGAAGGTTGTCATGCTTGTATGGAAGGATATCTTATCATAGCACTTTAATATCAACATATAGTGGTATGTGTTCAAGGCATCCTACCTATTGATCAGTCTTTCAGCACTCTCTTTTTGCCTATTTGCCATCAATAGCTCTCTTGTTGCAATGTACAACTAAGGACAAGTCAAAAGAACTATTCAACATATGCTGAGATCCTAGGAAGCCCACAAGTTGCATACTAATGCAATATTTAGCATCACAATCTCTTATTCTTAGCACAGCCAAAAAAAAAGAATAAGAATCAGCTTGCTTAGTACCTTCTTTAGAACATTCTCATAGCTTGCCCTACTGACCAGAGAGAAGGACAATATGAATACATCAGCTCCCCTATAGCTAAGAGGTATCAATCTGTTGTAATCCTCCTGACCTGCAAAAAAATTTCACGTCAAAATGGACCCAAAAAAAAATTCCAAAGCACAAACCAAACAAGAAATACTTTAAAAAAAAAATTTGTGTTTCTGTAATCTAAGCTCCCCACCTGCTGTGTCCTAGAGTCCCAAGTTCACAATGCTCCCATCCACAAAAACATTGGCACTGAAGTTGTCAAACACAGTGGGGATGTAATCCTGTCAAAACCCAACAAACAAAGTAAAAAAAGAAAATCAAGATTGGCATCAAAGAATCTTCAGAAGAAAAAAAAGGGGGAAGAGATGAATCAAGATTCAAGAACCAAATCATATGAGGTCAGATCATAATGAAGCAAGCAACCATTGATTGAGCAAGAAAAGAAGATTTGAAGAAATGATTAGCTGAAATACTTATAGTGGGGAACTTGTTGCTAGTGTAGCAGATGAGCATGCATGTCTTGCCCACAGCACCATCCCGCACAGCATCGAAATGGAGAGTTATTTTTTGTAAAAAATAATTAATGTGGACTATTTCTGTAATTCTTTTTTATGGGTTATTTCCGAAGAAAATTCTTCTAAAAAAGAAATTTTGGTTTGCAACCATTTATTGTTTTACACCTTCTAGGTAACACTACCTCCAAAATATATAAAGAACTGAAATACTATGAGTATAAAAGGTTTACTGTGAAATATCTGTTAAGGATGCTTATGAAATAAAATTACTTGCTTTAAATTTGAAGTTATAAGTGGTTCATGACTTGCTTCTCTTCCATGTTACACTTCCTAATTACACATGTTAAACTTACCAAAAGTACCAAGAATCTATTATTGTAACAAAACAGTTTGTTGAAAAACACAAGTATTGAGCACATGCCAATGATTTTTTTTAAAAGAATAGTGGAATAATTGGTAGATTTACAATGTTTGATTATATGATGTATACCAACAAAACAAAACTATTTTGTAACAACGGAGACAAGTTAGTGAAACATTTTGAAAACAAAATAAACATTAGAGTAGAGCAAATCAAATTCAGCAAACATGTTAGAACTTCTCTTCAAGTAGGTTTTGTCACTCATCATAGGCAAACAAACAGCAACAAACACCTCCACATGGTGGTCGTGGTATGACTAAATAGTGCTTGATGTAACCATCTAAGTTGCGAAACCTTTAAGTCTTTGGTGTTATTGACACAATACTTAGCATCAATAAGGATGGCCATGTAGAGAGAGTTGAAGTAAGGAAGTCATCAAACATAGGTAGGCATCTTACCAAATAGTATGATATTAAACCAATGGAGAAATAAGGAAACAAAAAGTGACGCGATCGAGATACATGGTGACTAGGATTTTGAACTGAATAGTGTAGATGAATGGCATGAACTAGATCAATATAAGGATTAGGGATGAAGTACCCAAAGAAAGCTGATACAATTTTTTATTGTAGTTGTAACAAGGCAAGGCAACAAACTCAACAAGCAATAGCAAAGTTGTCATGTGGCTAGAAAATGGTCTTATATTGTCCATCTAGATTGTTATGACAAAAAATCCCATGAATAATCCCATATAAAATTGCATTTGTATTTTTTTTGCCTTAAAAGTTGTTTCTTCAATCTATTTTTTGTTTGCATAATTTCAGATTTCATAGATTGGACTTCCAACTTGGAGATTGTTCCTGTCAGGTTTCATCTTGGAAAAATTAGTTGCAATCAGGTAATATTATTATTATTTTTGCTGCTATATGATTCTTGTTTGTGCTATTTGTATATGAACAAGGAGTTTGTGTGCTATAGATTCTTTGAAAAGTATGTCAAAGAGAGGAACTAACTAGTGACTATTGTGCAAATTTTTAGTTCATTTGGAGTAATATAGCATTGGCATGAGCTAGTGATTTAGATATGATATTTAGAGATTCAAATTGTAACTCCAAATTTTTGTAACTGGTTATTGTATAAAGATTTTAGTTTATTAGGAGTAATATAGTATCAACAAAAGCTAGTGATTTAGATATGATGTAACACCCTGAGTTAGGGGTGAAAATTTCCTTTTTCATCAATAGCATGCATGCATGTATCAGTAGTAATAGCCAGATCAGTATCTATCCTAAGCCCTAAAATCTCCAAAATCTATCCTGTGACCTCAAATCAAGATCAGATTGTTCAGATGTGATCTATCAGTTACTTTGAACTTAAAAGTCTTCAGAACCTAGATCCAATTCTATCTTAACATTGGTTTCCTTAACTTAACCCTAATCAGCCTCTAAACCCAATCATTTCAGAATCATCAAGACTTCGTCTTTGCATCTTTGCATAAAGTATAATAATGTATGGAAAAGATTATGATTATTGGTTGTTTGTTTGATTGGAGAGCAGATCAAGAGCCCGAGTTCGAGGACTTCATTGCGGATCCGACGTCAACTGCTGTATCTTACGACGCGGAAGGCAAGTCATATCCTTGTTCATCTTGAACCTATATTTTAAATGTTGCTAAAACATAACCTTGAATATAGGCAATATTGCATGTGAAAGATTGAGAATGGTTGATTTATCAATTGGCAGTACTAGACTGATTATCTGTGAAATGTGAAATAAACAAGTTTTGAGCCATGAACTATTATATGTATTTATATACTTATATTCATGAAATAAAACCCCTAGCCGTGACCAGAAAAATGGTATGGATGGCTGTAGCACTGGAGGTGCTAGACTGCAAAGGAATGCAGGCACTAAAGGTGCAGGGTTGTGGATGGTCTGGTCATTGGCATATAAGGACTAGAACCTTGTGTTGTGCGTCTAGTGGCATGAACAACGTGCTAACTGCAAGCCTGGTATGGGACAGGCCTGAACAAGTAATTATGTGGATCGCACATGAAACCCCTGCATGAGATGTGTAGTGATGCACGATAAACACGGAGCGCGGCTCCCACACATATCACTGAAGGTGATCAAGCACGCTGACCCAGTAATGGGAATAAGCAAAGGGGTGGAGGTTTGGATACAACCTGCCGCAACTGTGCCTCGCTGAGAGCCACAGGGTCGGGGGTGAATTGTGAGTAAAACATAACAAAAGTTCTTGTTATTTCCACCTTGCCGCTCACAGTATGAAGTGAGTCAGGGGTCCAATCATTTTGTTATGATAGGAAAGGTTTGAAAGTGGAATATCTTGCGGGTAAATTGGTACCTCTCTGCAGAGTTAAAAATGTATTCGAATACTCCGAGCTCCCGGGTTTATAGGAGTCTGATGCGGTGGATTAAATCCACGGGGTGTGACACAAGTACTATTTTCTAAATAAAATATGTTAAATCAAGATTACCCAAATGACATGTGTTGTCATGATAAGGAGTGCTGCCGTGGGCTGTCGTGTGTCGACGTGTCGCGGTAGTGCTATAATCTAGTGAACATGAATGATGATGTTACTTTATGAAAAGTGCTGCCATAAGATGAGATGAGAAAGGAAAAGATTATTTTACAAATATCCATAATTCTTGACTAGTCTAGGTTCATATCATCACTACTATATGTATCTACTCTTACCTATGACTTGCTGAGTACGTAAGTGCTCACCCTTGCAACATTCAACTCAATAGATGGAGCCTACTTTGATCAAGATGATGGCACGGAGTACTACGTGGATCCAGAAGGAGGAGAATCAGTTCCGCCAGAACCCTGAAGTGTGTTGTTCTGCCGTCAACTTCTTTTGTGGGAGGGTCACCTATCTTCTGCTGCGTAGTTAAATATTTTGTTAAACCCTGAATGCCTTGTAGACTTTGTAATCCTCTTTATGTAATATTAAGGCCAGCAGGCCACACTGCTTAATATTTTGTGAGTACTCTGTTGCAATGTAATATACTCCTGTGTTTGACTCATCCTGGGAAGTCAAAGGTTTGTGGTATGGGACTAGCTGCAGCGAGCTAGGTCTCTACAGGAGTAGTCGTTGTCCCAGTCTCGGGGCGCGACAACAAAAGTTGGTATCAGAGCAACATGAGAACTTGACTGTAGGACGACACCTTTAGGAAATTGGCCGTGCCAGAAGACGTAATTTATCCAGAAAACTATTTGTTGAAAACTTTATTTTGGTAAAAATAATGAGCTTTGTAGCTCTTGAAAAACCTTCATTTCAAAATTTTATTTGGATTTTCTAAAAATCGGTAAGATTGTGAGAGTGCGTTCTGTTGTTTCAGAGTGTCTTAGAGGTTGGTGTAGACAGAGCTAGTGAATGCTCTTGATAGTTTGTGATTCGCTGTTGCTTTTGCAATGGTTAATTTGTGTATTATGGCTAATAGCCTAAGTAATTTTATGCATAAAAGTAGTTACATTAATTTCTGCATTGTTGTCTTAGTTGGCCTTAGTTAGTTAGATTCGTCTAAACTTTTTCAGAGCCACCATGGTTGACACCAGAAGGAGATCTCGAAGTGGAAGAGAAGATATAGGTCAGACTCCGCAGGAAGAAGAAACTATGACAAGAGACCCTTTGTTTCAGCAAGGATCTCAGAGTTCCAATCCACCTCAGAATGAACAACCCAGTCTTCAGGAAATTTTGTTGTCAATGGAGAAAAGTCGACAGGAAGCTCAGATAGCTCATACCCAGTTGTTAGCCCAGATAGTTCAGAAACTGCCTACTGGAACAACAGAAGGAACTACTTCTGCTGTAGGAGCAAGATTAACAGATTTCCAAAAGACCCGTCCACCAACATTCTCTAGTGCGACCGATCCCATGGTTGCCGATGATTGGTTACGGGATATCGAGAGGAAACTGGACACGGTCCGATGCAGCGAACGAGAGAAAGTTTTGTTTGGATCTCATCAGTTATCAGGAGCTGCAGCCGCATGGTGGATGAATTACCAGGAAGCCCATCTTGATAAAGATAATATTTCTTGGAGGGAATTTAAGGATCAATTTCGGAAATTTCATATACCTACTGGTGTTATGGCAGCTAAGCGTCGGGAATTTTGGAATTTAACTCAAGGAAGTAAGTCAGTTACTGAGTATCTACACCAATTTACTCATTTGGCTCGATACGCACCTGGAGATGTGGATACTGAAGAGAAGAAGATAGAGCGCTTCACAGAAGGACTTCAACACTATTTACAGTATCAAATTGCTTCTCATGAACTGACGGAATTTCAAACCCTAGTGAACAGAGCTTTAAAGGTGGAAGAAAAGAAGAATATGGGGGAAGAAAGCCGAAAGAGGAGGATGTTCCAGCAAACAAGACCACAGCCAAATCCAATCAGAGGAAGAGTTCCTATCACTCCCAATTTCCGACCATCTTATCAGAATCCCAGACCAGCAACGACATTGTGCCCCAACTGCCGAGGAAATCATTCTCAGAAGGATTGCCCTCATCCTCGTGTTGAGTGTTATCATTGTGGACAGCGTGGGCACCGTAAAGAATTCTGTCCTTGGATACAGCTTCCAATGTCCATTGCCAGATCTCAGGCAGGAACACAGCCAGTAGTAACCCGAGCATCACCATCACAGAATTTTAGAGGAAATTCAGCAGGAAGAGGAGGAAACCTGGCTAATCGAGGAAGAGGAAGAGGTAGAGCACCAACTGCAACCCAAGGAGGAAGATTAAACTATACTTCAATTCAAGAAGCAGGCAACGCCACCGACATTCTTCTAGGTAGATTTCTGATTCAATCTGCATCTGCCTTAATATTGTTTGATCCTGGTGCTACAAATTCATTCATGTCAAAAGCATTTGCATCTGAAGTTGAAATGCATATAGACCAAGTACCACTAGAGTACTTTATGGTTATACAAACTCCAGGGGCTAGATTATCTGTTTACTCGATCTGCCCAAATGTAACTTTCATTATAGAAGGGGTAGAATTTGAGGCAAATCTACTAGTTCTAGAACTGCAAGGACTAGACATTATTTTGGGAATGGATTGGTTGTCCCAACATAAAGGTCTAGTAGATTGTGAAGAGAAAACCCTTAGTCTTGTCAGTAGCCAAGGGGAGAGAGTTCTCTTCCATGCAGAAAGATCAGCAGTCAAGAGACTGCTAAGATCTGTTCAAGCATTACAAAAGTTATGCCTGGAACAAGTGCCTGTAGTGCAATGATATTCTGATGTGTTTCCAGAAGAATTTCCGGGAATGCCACCTGGCAGAGAAATAGAATTCAGTATTGAGCTTAAACCAGGAGCAGCGCCTATAGCAAAACGTCCCTATAGGATGCCAGTTACAGATTTGGAGGAGCTCAAGAATCAACTCGAAGACTTGGAGAACAAAGGATTTATCAAACCCAGTGCTTCGCCATGGGGAGCCCCAGTCTTGTTTGTGAGAAAGAAAGACGGAACTCTACGAATGTGTGTAGATTACCAAGCTTTGAATGAAGTCACTATTAAGAACAAGTATCCATTACCAAGAATTGATGACTTGTTCGATCAGCTTCGAGGAGCCAAAGTATTTTCCAAGATAGATTTGAAATCTGGATATCATCAGCTGAAGATCAAGAAAGAAGATATACCGAAGACTGCTTTCACTACCAGATATGGTTTATATGAATTTACAGTGGTACCTTTTGGCTTGACCAATGCTCCAGCAGCTTTCATGAATGTCATGAACAGCACATTTATGGATTTTCTTGACAAGTTTGTCATAGTATTCATAGATGACATTCTGATATATTCCAAGAGTACGGAAGAACATGAGCAACATTTACACCTAATCTTGGAAAGGCTACGAGAGAGGCAATTTTATGCCAAGTTTGACAAATGTGAATTTTGGATGTCAAGAATTTCATTTCTTGGACATGTGTTGACAGCAGAAGGAATTTCAGTGGATTCAGCTAAAATCTCTGCAATCAAGGAGTGGAAGCAACCTACCTCAGTTTCAGAGATTAGAAGTTTCTTGGGATTAGCAGGGTATTATAGGAGATTCATCGAAGGATTTTCCCAAATTGCCAAACCTCTTACAAACCTGCTAAAGAAGGATGTTGCATTTGAATGGACCATCAAGTGTGAAGAAAGTTTTCAGAAACTGAAGCAGAAATTGACAACAACACCAGTCCTCACCTTACCAGACAGCAAAGAAGATTTTGTAGTTTACTGTGATGCTTCAAAGCAAGGAATAGGCTGTGTGTTAATGCAGCAAGGTCGAGTAGTGGCTTATGCTTCACGTCAATGGAGACCACATGAGGAAAATTATCCGACCCATGATTTGGAGTTAGCAGCAGTAGTACATGCTTTAAAGATATGGCGGCATTATCTCATTGGACGTAAGTGTGAGATCTTTACAGATCATAAAAGCCTCAAGTATATTTTCACACAGACAGAGCTCAACATGCGTCAACGACGATGGCTGGAATTGATCAAAGATTATGATCTTAGTATTCAGTACCATCCAGGGAAAGCTAATGTAGTGGCTGATGCCCTAAGCAGAAAAGTTTACAACCTACAAGGAAGGTTATGTTGAAGAACCCTTACCTACAACAAGAGTTGCAGAATCATCAAGTGGAAATAGTACCGCAGGGAACGGTAGCTACTTTAACAATAAAATCTCAACTTGAAGAACAGATAGGAAATGCCCAGAAGGAAGATGAAGAAATTTGTAAGATCAAGAGTCGAATCAAGTTAGGAAAAGCTCAAGGCTTTACTGAAGATAACCAAGGGATTGTATGGTATCGAGAAAGAATCTGTGTACCTCAAAACGCAGATCTTAAGGAAATAATTCTCCATGAAGCACATAAAACTCCATACTCAATACACCCTGGTAACACAAAGATGTATCAAGATTTGAAAACCAGATTCTGGTGGGATAATATGAAGAGAGATATTGCAGAGTATATTGCAAACTGTGATACATGTCGACGAGTTAAAGCAGAACACCAGAAAATAGCAGGAAAGCTACAACCTCTACCAATACCATTATGGAAGTGGGAAGAAATTGGTATGGATTTCATTACAGGATTACCTAAAACTCACGGAGGATATGATTCCATATGGGTTATTGTGGACAGACTTACTAAAGTAGCTCATTTCATACCAGTTAAAAAGATTTATGATGGCAGTAAATTAGCAGAGTTATACATGCAAAGAATAGTGGCATTGCATGGTATTCCTAAGAAGATAGTTTCAGATCGTGGAACACAGTTTACCTCCAAATTTTGGAATAGACTGCATGAAACCCTAGGAACCCAGTTGGACTTCAGTACTGCATATCATCCACAGACGGGAGGACAGACAGAAAGAGTCAACCAAATCCTAGAGGATCTTCTAAGAGCTTGTATACTAGATTATGGAACATCATGGGACAAATGTTTACCATTTGCAGAATTTACATATAATAACAGTTATCAAGCTAGTATACAGATGGCACCATTTGAAGCTTTATATGGACGTAAATGCAGAACTCCATTGCATTGGAATGAGCCAGGAGAACGAAAAGTCATAGGACCAGAGATAGTAGAAGAAGCAGAAGCTCATGTCAGACTCATCAGAGAAAGGTTGAAAACAGCACAATCATGACAAAAGAGTTATGCAGATAAACGACGAAGAGAATTATCATTTGAACCAGAAGATTTTGTGTATCTCAAGGTTACACCATTCAAAAGATTACAAAGATTCCAAGTGAAAGGAAAGTTATCTCCAAGATACATTGGACCATTTAAGATAATCAAGAGAAAGGGAGAAGTATCATATAAATTGGAATTACCTGAGGGATTAGCAGGAGTGCATGATGTGTTTCATGTCTCTCAGCTCCGGAAATGTTTAAAGGAATCTACTGACCAGATAGATGTACAAGATGTGCCATTACAGAAGAATCTCACTTATCTTGAGCACCCAATCAGAATCCTAGCCACTGATGAACGTCAGCTCCGAAGGAAGAAAATCAGATTGTGTAAAGTTCAATGGAAGAATCATTCAGAGCAAGAGGCTACTTGGGAGAAGGAAGAAGATCTTAAGCAAACATATCCTTATCTTTTCCTGTCTTAGGTAAATCTCGGGGCGAGATTTCTTTAAGGAGGGTAGATCTGTAACACCCTGAGTTAGGGGTGAAAATTTCCTTTTTCATCAATAGCATGCATGCATGTATCAGTAGTAATAGCCAGATCAGTATCTATCCTAAGCCCTAAAATCTCCAAAATCTATCCTGTGACCTCAAATCAAGATCAGATTGTTCAGATGTGATCTATCAGTTACTTTGAACTTAAAAGTCTTCAGAACCTAGATCCAATTCTATCTCTAACTCCCAGAATTATCAACTCCTTCTGTTTTCGAAAACAGAAATACCTTATATTACCCAAATACCCTAAGTTTCAGAAATACAGATTTAATCAAAATCTTGACCAAGTTCAGACCAGATTATTCCTGGAATATGATCATGGATATGTCAATACCTTAATATAAAAAGTTGACAGCCATATTTCACCATCTAGACTCTTTTCACAAATCAGTCCAAAAGTTATCGCAAAATAGTCCTTATCTGATATCTGAAAACCCAGAAAGGCTAAAATCTCCAGATTAACTCCAAATTCAGAATTTCTTCAGCAAATCTTCTCAAAATTCTATTTGCCACAAGTTTCTCTTCTGTACAGATATCAAAATCAAACCCTAAATGCCAGAATTCAAAATCGACAAAACTCAAATCCTAATTTACCCTAAATTACCCTATTTTCAATTGTATCAAAAGCTATCCAAATGTGCCAAATTTTATCTTCAATCTCTGCCAAATCATCTGTTGAATAAAGATTACCAAAACAGTAGAAGCAAATTCAGTTTAAACCTTCCAGAATTTCAGATTTACATTTCAGTCCAAAACTCAAAGAATTGAAATTGCAAATGAATCCATTTTCGACCAGGTCAACAGCAGCATTCGACCAGGGACCGCCGTGCTTGTGCGCCGTGGTTGCTTGCCGCCGGTGAGGCTTCGCTCGTGCTCGTGCATGCTTGCTCTTCCTATTGCGCACGCGTCAGTGTCTCAGCCATCGCCGTGGCAACACCGTGGCAGCGTCGACGACAACACCGCCCTCGTGCGCGACCAGCAGCAGAAACACCAGGCTTTTGTCAGTTGCTTTTGCGCCGTGCCAGTTGTTGTCGCCACCGTGTGCTCTAGCGTTGCAAAGTCCCGATGAGGCGACACTGTGATCAGCTGCAAGCTTGTCGCCGTCGCATCACCGTTCTTCGCTGTGTCTTCGCCGCTGTTGCTCCAGCACGCAACCAATCGCATCACCAACTGCCAAATCAATTCACTGCTCCCTCCTTGCAAGCTTCGCCTGGTCTATTTAAACACCACTGTGCTCAGCAACTCCCTCACACCTCACTGGAAATCAGCCAAGTCCCAGAAATTCCTGTTCCAGTCATCTTCTCCGGCGAGCCGTCGAGGAGGCTCACGGTGCCAGCGCTCTACACTTAATTTCCTGCCAAATTAACAACATCAGTGAGTTCCCCTACTCATCCTCTCTGTGTGATATCATTTAATTGTTCTCCGGTGGAGTCTAACGCCGATGATCGCCGGAAATGGCTGAAAGTCGAAGATGCCCTCTTCCGGCAATGCTGGCCAATCTACCCCGAATTAGCCCTCGATCCTGTAAACAAAATTGATCTGTAGGTTATTTCAAGCAAGCCTGTAAGCTTAGAATCCCTAATTAAACATCATTCGAAGCTTTACTCTAAACCGAGCTTCACCAGAAACCGGCGATCGTCGCCAGGCTTCTCCGGTGATCCTCCGGTCAATTTGAGGTTACCAGAAGCTTCCCTATACCTCCTAGATGCTCTCCAAGCAAGGAATTTAGTTCTCTCGGCCTGTAGCAGAAACCCCCAACTGGCAGTGTCTCTTCTCCGGCGCCGATGATCGGAAAAGTGATCCCGGCCATTTCAGCCCTCGAAACCTTGTCATTTAGATGTACCTTAGCCTCCTGAGCATTTTTGTCTTCTAGCCCGACACCTAGATCGGCCTAGATTGGAAGTTATAGCCATGCCAAGTTTGTGTCCAGAACTGCTCCAGTGCAGCCAGTTCATCTTTGTTCATCATCAAATTTCTTGCTTTC
The DNA here is from genome assembly GCA_019359835.1 of Pharus latifolius. Lineage (NCBI taxonomy): Eukaryota > Viridiplantae > Streptophyta > Magnoliopsida > Poales > Poaceae > Pharus > Pharus latifolius. The sequence goes on along the minus strand of CM033324.1, from coordinate 54,282,300 downwards.
TAGCCATTTCTTGCCCTAGATCCTGTTGACTTAATTGTTCCTGTTACTCAAGCCTACCTCCCAGACAAAGTGGTGCATCATTTGAAGCTCCAGATCAAAAGTTATGCTAAGCCCTAGTTTTTGGCATTGTCAGCTCTATGCCAGAGCTTGTCAGCCAGTGGCATTGACCTTGTTTACCCACTTCTGGTTGTGTAATTTGAAAACCACTTTGTCCACTAAATTTGTAGAGTTGTGATCTACATTTTATTCTACTACCACAAGATGAGATAACCCCTCTATCATTCATCGACCCTATGTCGATGCTTTGAACCGAATGTCGACCTAAAGACGTTCGCTGTTTTTGAGCGAACTAGTCGCAACCTTGATATCATTCTGATATTTTGAGACATTTGGAACCTTGTAAACCTTTGACAGCTAATCTTAACATTGGTTTCCTTAACTTAACCCTAATCAGCCTCTAAACCCAATCATTTCAGAATCATCAAGACTTCATCTTTGCATCTTTGCATAAAGTATAATAATGTATGGAAAAGATTATGATTATTGGTTGTTTGTTTGATTGGAGAGCAGATCAAGAGCCCGAGTTCGAGGACTTCATTGCGGATCCGACGTCAACTGCTGTATCTTACGACGCGGAAGGCAAGTCATATCCTTGTTCATCTTGAACCTATATTTTAAATGTTGCTAAAACATAACCTTGAATATAGGCAATATTGCATGTGAAAGATTGAGAATGGTTGATTTATCAATTGGCAGTACTAGACTGATTATCTGTGAAATGTGAAATAAACAAGTTTTGAGCCATGAACTATTATATGTATTTATATACTTATATTCATGAAACAAAACCCCTAGCCGTGACCAGAAAAATGGTATGGATGGCTGTAGCACTGGAGGTGCTAGACTGCAAAGGAATGCAGGCACTAAAGGTGCAGGGTTGTGGATGGTCTGGTCATTGGCATATAAGGACTAGAACCTTGTGTTGTGCGTCTAGTGGCATGAACAACGTGCTAACTGCAAGCCTGGTATGGGACAGGCCTGAACAAGTAATTATGTGGATCGCACATGAAACCCCTGCATGAGATGTGTAGTGATGCACGATAAACACGGAGCGCGGCTCCCACACATATCACTGAAGGTGATCAAGCACGCTGACCCAGTAATGGGAATAAGCAAAGGGGTGGAGGTTTGGATACAACCTGCCACAACTGTGCCTCGCTGAGAGCCACAGGGTCGGGGGTGAATTGTGAGTAAAACATAACAAAAGTTCTTGTTATTTCCACCTTGCCGCTCACAGTATGAAGTGAGTCAGGGGTCCAATCATTTTGTTATGATAGGAAAGGTTTGAAAGTGGAATATCTTGCGGGTAAATTGGTACCTCTCTGCAGAGTTAAAAATGTATTCGAATACTCCGAGCTCCCGGGTTTATAGGAGTCTGCTGCGGTGGATTAAATCCACGGGGTGTGACACAAGTACTATTTTCTAAATATAATATGTTAAATCAAGATTACCCAAATGACATGTGTTGTCATGATAAGGAGTGCTGCCGTGGGCTGTCGTGTGTCGACGTGTCGCGGTAGTGCTATAATCTAGTGAACATGAATGATGATGTTACTTTATGAAAAGTGCTGCCATAAGATGAGATGAGAAAGGAAAAGATTATTTTACAAATATCCATAATTCTTGACTAGTCTAGGTTCATATCATCACTACTATATGTATCTACTCTTACCTATGACTTGCTGAGTACGTAAGTGCTCACCCTTGCAACATTCAACTCAATAGATGGAGCCTACTTTGATCAAGATGATGGCACGGAGTACTACGTGGATCCAGAAGGAGGAGAATCAGTTCCGCCAGAACCCTGAAGTGTGTTGTTCTGCCGTCAACTTCTTTTGTGGGAGGGTCACCTATCTTCTGCTGCGTAGTTAAATATTTTGTTAAACCCTGAATGCCTTGTAGACTTTGTAATCCTCTTTATGTAATATTAAGGCCAGCAGGCCACACTGCTTAATATTTTGTGAGTACTCTGTTGCAATGTAATATACTCCTGTGTTTGACTCATCCTAGGAAGTCAAAGGTTTGTGGTATGGGACTAGCTGCAGCGAGCTAGGTCTCTACAGGAGTAGTCGTTGTCCCAGTCTCGGGGCGCGACATATGATATTTACAAATTCAAATTGTAACACCAAATTTCTGTACTTTCTAGTCTTATATTGATCAAATTCTTGTTAATAGGCTCTTCTATTCCCATGTTGCATAGGTGGATGAATGTTCAGGACTATTTTGACCAAAATAATAAAGTGCAAGGACTCAAGGATCAATGATCAACAACAAAGTGGATTCTATATTAGTTGGTGCACATGGTCCTAAAGAACAAGGGATTTGAGTATGCATAATGTGCAAACTAATAATGCTATAATTTGAGTAGTTTCCATCACTGATCACCCTTAAAAAGTTCTATATATCAAGAAGGTTGGACAGAGTCAATCATTGTGTTCTAAAAGGCATGCATGCCCTTTAATTTATAGGTGTTACACAATGCATCCACTAAACAGAAAAAAATAGTAGTCTTATGTTATATAGTCATAACTATTTAACAATTATGTATCTAACTCTTTAGATAGACATTAGTAAATTTTTTATAATTTTGGTGTACAGATGTGAAATGTATGGAAATACTCCTAGTTATGTAATTGTGTTTGTGCATATATATGTGCTCCTACAGAATCCGCAGGTTAGATCCATTGTGGCGTTGGTGCTTCTGCATGAAGCTGAAACCACTTTTACACTAAAGAATTTGATGTGCTTGAACAGCTCTAACTTCAAGTTTACAAGTACTCATAAAGTTAGAATTATTTATATGGCTATGTCATTGATTACAACTACAATTACCTTCTATTATAAGATGTAAATTTTATTTAAAACAACAAAATAATAGTCTTTTGTCAAACACTATCAAAACTCTAGTCTTTAGTATATGTCGCAGTAGAGTTATATCATATATGACTTTAGTTTCTCTATGATAGAAGTTGAATCCAAAACTTGACCAAACTAAGTCTTGAACATCAATTCTTTAAAACTAGCATTTAATTTTTTTGAAATATTATTTAACTTGGAAATCAATGATTTAGAGGGACCAATAGTATATTTTTTTTTGGCATACAATGTTAATCATATAAGTCTTTAGACTCTTAATTGGAGAAGTTAAATATCAAATGGGTTTCTATTTTCACTTTGGTGAGAAAAATTGGACAAGTAGGAAGAAAGTCTCACCAATTGTGTGCCTTAATTTGAATTTTTTATGGTTTTTGGAAAAGTAATTTTTACCCCTAATCCCATATTTTTCAATTTTCCTGGTAGATCTATATTTTTTTCATTTAAGTACTTATCTTTGTTTGCAGGTTGTAATTATGCCTTTGTGTCATACACTTTCCTTTTCACAATTTAAGACTATTTTTATTTTTCTATATTTCACAATATAAACCTTACTATAATTCCAATATATTATTTAGTATATGTTTGACTTCTTTATCCTCTATGGTATCCTCTCACGCCTCCATTTACATTTTTTCCTCACACATCCAAACTTTATATAATAGAGGCATCATTAATTTATTATAATTATTTTCTCTCATTCAATACTCTTAATTCGCATGTGAATAAGAAGTAAACTTATATTATGAATCAAAAGAAGTATTTCAACAATGAATGAATGACTATATAGAATGATGTTATTGCTTGCTTACATGAACAATAACATGGTGTGATGGGCCAATACTTACCTTATCAAATTGTATTTTGCTAGCCAATTTTTGTAGTTAGCTGAGATTATTATTAAAATTAACTTAGTAATTTCAAATCACTTTGGAGAGAGAAATTTTTGCAGTAAGCTATTACTTCTTTCTAAATAGGAAGTATTTGTTAACCTTCCCTCCCCCGTCTATTTGTGTTCTTGTTTATAAACTCATTTCAGACTAAAATCCGTATTAAACTAGTAATGATACTAGCTAATTTTATTTCAGATATACTAGCTGATTCTTATAGTAAGCCATATAATAAGGAAAGACTACGAGGATTTTAAGGTCTTTGGCATTTATTATGGACAAGCGTTGGATGAGTGCGGCTAGGTAGAAAACAAACACTCAGTCACTAAATCAAATACAATGCTACTTTATGTGATTATTTTGATTGAAACTAATGATAATTAAATGTAGGTACTCAACTGAATATAACCAAGGCATAAAGGACTTCATAGAGTTTGCTTTTGCAAATTCTGCAAAAGCAAATGAAATTCTCTGCCCTTGTAGAAAATGTGTGAACTGTGTTTGAAGAGAAGCTGAAGTTGTTTATGAACACTTGATTTGTGATGGGTTTTTAGAAGGATACACCAAGTGGATATTTTATGGTGAACAAACAACATTGCACAGGACAAACAAGAAATCTAATATAGAAAATGTTCCTAATATGGATAGTGAGCCGCAGCTAGATGAGATCATTGAAATGATCCATGACATAGGATGTGGATACCAAGAAGTTGGTGATATAGGTGGTGATGCTTCCGATTCGGAGGATCAAGATGTAGATGTTGAGACATTCTATAGGTTAGCAAGTGATGCTAGTCAAGAGCTCTACCCTAGGTGCAAACTCACAAAGCTACAATTTATTGTGAGGCTCCTTCACATAAAATTCCTAGGTGGATGGAGTAACAGTAGCTTTGATTTGTTATTAGACTTACTGAAGGAAGCATTTCCAAAGAATGCCACAATGCCAAAAAACTTCCATGATGCAAAGAAGATGGTGAGAAGTCTCGGGTTGGGTTATGAGAATATTGATACATGTGAACATGACTGTATACTATTTTGGAAAGAGCATGCAAATATAGACTCATGCCCAAAATGTGGAACTTCCAGATGGAAGATAGAAAAGAAGAGCCCGGATGGGAAGCTGTAACATCCTGAGTTTTGGGGTGAAAAGTTTCTTTCTTAAAAGTCATGCATGCATATGTCTCTTCTAGATCAACCAAATCAGCCTCAACTTTATTCTGTTCTAGCCCTAAATCTCCAAAATCTATCCTGTGACCCCAAGTCAAGATCTGACTTGCCAGATTTGATCTATCAGTTATCCTAAACCTAAAAGTCTTCATGAGCCAGATTGAATTCTAACCCTAACTCCCAGTATCTAAGTCTCTTTCTGTTTTCGAAAACAGGAAATCCAGATTTACCCTAAGTTCCCCAGTTTCCAGATAATTGAGTTATTTTGATTTAACCCTATCTAGACTCAAGTATCCCCTGGAATATGTTCCTAGGTATATCCTCAACTAACTCCAAAAAGTTGGGAACCAGATTAATTCATCTGAACACTTTTCGCGGGAAGGTCCAAATTTTACTGCGAATAGGTCCTTTTCTGTTTACCTGGAAGCCTGAAAAGGCTAAAATCTACAAATCAACTCCAACTCCAGAATTTCTTTAGGGAACACCTGCCAGATGCTATTTTATACAGATCTCTCTTTTGATCAGACTTCAAAATCTCTCTCCAATCACTAGAACTCGAGATCGACAAAATCCAGATCTGTTTTACCCTAATTTTACCCTATTTTCGAAAATAGGTGAAATCCCTCAAATCTAATCAAACTTTTTCTAAATTTGAGCTAAATGAGTATTAATAGAAATATTATACTCAGCCATGGAATCAAATTCCAAATTGAACCTCTCAAAGACCAGATTTGCAGTTTAGTCCAAAGCCAAACCAACAATCATCGCAAATCAGTCCCTGGTTCGACCACGGGCTACTGTGCATGACCAGGCTGTTACAATCGACCACGAGCGCCGGAGTTTGGTCGTCGCCGTTGCCGCTGCCGCAGTTTCGTCGCCGGCGATCTCCAACGTTGCCACCTCAGACACTGTTTCCCTGCCGCGTGTGCGCATCGTGTTCGCCACCGTGGAGTCACCTCGCCCGCCAGCAGCGCCTTCGTTCTCCCGCGCGCACGCCCGACAACGGCAGCCCAGCTGCGCCACGTTGCAAACATGCCTGGGGGAAACATCAACTCGCCGTTGCATCAACCAGGACTGCGCGCCAGGCTGCAAAAGCCGGCACGGCTGCTGGAGCGCGTCGCTTCGCTGCTGTCCCGCCCGGCCGGTCAATTCGCCATCGATTCGAGCTTCAATTCTCCAGGCAATTCCAGCCGTTGCTAGCTTCTAGCTGTGCCTATAAAAGCCACCCCAGCCCAGCTCGAAGACACTCACACCAGAACCACTCAAGTTCCTAACCCCGCTCTCTTCTTCGTCTTCTTCGGCAAGCTCGAAGAGAGGCTCACGGTGCCAGGCCAATCCACTGCACCGAGCTCCAAATTGAAGCTACCAGTAAGTCTCTCTCATCCACTTACCTGTGTAGTAGCAGCCAATTGAACTCTAGCGCACCTCATCGCCGGGAATTGCTGATTTTCCCCGACAACTCCGGCGAGCAATTAATCCCTAACTAAACCAAATTAGCTCTCGAGCCTATGATCAAACATGATCAGTGGACTGTGTGGAACACATCTAAGCAACCAGAATCACCAATTTTGCTAAAACTGGGAAAACCCCAAATTTTCACCTTGCATGCAAACTGGGATTCGCCGTTAAGCTTCTGTGGTGATTTTCCAGTTAAATTGACTTCACACCTAGCTTTGTTATGCCCCAGAGACCCTCCTCAAGCAAGGACTCGAGTTCAATTGCCCTAGAACAAAAATACCCAAATCAGGATTGAGTTCATCCTTCCTCCAGCCAATATCTTCTAAATTCAGCCACTCCAGCTCAAACCACCTTGCCATCTAGATGTTTTGGACCATTTTGAGCAACTTTGTCTTCTACCACGACCCCTAATTCGGCCTAGAACAGGAGCTATGGCTATGCCCTAGTTGCTGTACTGTTTGTGCTGCAGGCACTCCAGATCAGTCAACTTCTTCGCTGGTTTTCATCACTTTCCAGCCATCTCCTGCCCTAGATCCTGTTGAGACATTTGTTCCTGCTACAAATGCCTAACTACCAGACAAAGTGGTGCATCATTTGGAGCCTTGAGTCAAAAGATATGGCTAACCCTAGTTTCTGGCCATGTCAACCCTATGCCAGGCTGTGTCAGCCAGTGGCATTGAGCCTTTTCACCCACTTCCAGCCATGAGCTTTGAAAATAACTTTGTCCCTTAGACTCCTGACGTCGTGATCTACACTTTTCTCTACTGTCGCAATTTGAGTTGAGCCCTCTATCATTCATCAACCCTATGTCGATGCCTTGAACCGAATGTCGACCTAAAGACGTTCGCTGTTTTTTTTAAGTGAATCAGTCGCAACCTTGATATCATTCTGATATTTTGAGACATTTGGAACCTTGTAAACCTTTGACAGCTAATCTTAACATTGGTTTCCTTAACTTAACCCTAATCAGCCTCTAAACCCAATCATTTCAGAATCATCAAGACTTCATCTTTGCATCATTGCATATAGTATAATAATGTATTGAAAAGATTGTGATTATTGGTTATTTGTTGGTTTGGAGAGCAGATCAAGAGCCCGAGTTCGAGGACTTCACTGTAGATCCGACGTCAACTGCTGTATTTTACGACGCGGAAGGCAAGTCATATCCTTGGTCATCTTGAACCTATATTTTAAATGTTGCTAAAACATAACTTTGAATATAGATAATATTGCATGAGAAAGATTGAGAATGATTGATTTATGAATTGGCAGTACTAGACTGGTTATCTGTGAAATGTGAAATAAACAAGTTTTGAGCCATGAACTATTATATGTATTATTATACTTATATTCATGAAATAAAACCCCTAGCCGTGACCAGAAAAATGGTGTGGAATGGCTGTAGCACTGGATGTGCTAGACTGCAAAGGATATGCAGGCACTGAAGGTGCAGGGTTGTGGATGGTCTGGTCACTGGCATATAAGGACTAGAACCTTGTGTTGTGCGTCTAGTGGCATGAACAAACGTACTAACCGCAAGCCTGGTATGGGACAGGCCTGAACAAGTACTTATATGAATCGTATATGAAACTCCTGCATGAGATGGAAAGTAATACACTAAACTCACGGGGTTCAGCTCCTCCACGTATCACTGAATGTGATTTGATCAAGCACGTTGACCCAGTAATGGGAAGAGGCTTATGGGTGGGGGTATAGCCCGCCACAACTGCGGTTTGTGTGAAGAAAACTGCAGGGTCAGGGGTGAATTGTAAGTGAAACATAACAAAAGTTCTTGTTATTTCCACCTTGCCGCTCATAGTATGAAGTGAGTCAGGGGTCCAATCATTTTGTTATGATAGGATGGGCTTGAAAGTGGAATATCTTGTGGGTAAATTGGTACCTCTCTGCAGAGTTAAAAATGTATTCGAATACTTCGTGCTCCCGAGTTTTAGGAGTCTGCTGCGGTGGATTAAGTCCACGGGGTGTGACACAAGTATTATTTTCTAAATAAAATATATTAAATCAAGATTACCCAAATGACATGTGTTGTCATGATAAGGAGTGTTGCCATGGGCTGTCATGTGTTGACGTGTCACGGTAGTGCTATAATTTAGTGAACATGAATGATGATGTTATATTATAGAAATGTGCTGCCATGAGCTAAGCTAGGAAAGAAAAAGATTATTTTACAAACATCCATAATTCTTGACTAGTCAAGGTTCATATCATCTCTACTATATGTATCTACTCTTACCTATGACTTGCTGAGTACGTAAGTGCTCACTCTTGCAACTTACAATTCAGTAGATGGAGCATTCTACAACCAAGACGAAGGCATGGAGGACTTCTTGGATCCAGAAGGAGGAGCGTCAGTCCCGCCAGAGCCCTGATGTGTGTGTTGTTCTGCCGTCCACTTCTCTTTGTGGGTGGGTCACCTACCTTCTGCTGTGTAGATGTTATTTTGCTAAACCATGTATGCCGCGAAGGCATTGTAACCTCCTTATGTAATATTAAGGCCAGTAGGCCACACTGCTTAAATATTTTGTAAGTGACTCTGTTGCAATGTGATATACTGGGAAGTCAAGGGTATGTGTATGCTATGCATATATGGGACTAGCTGCAGCGAGCTAGGTCTCTACAGGAGTAGTCGTAGTCCCAGTTTCGGGGCGCGACAGAAGCGAACACACAAAATTCCTAGAAAGATTCTTCGATATTTTCCACTTAAAAAGAGGCTCCAGAGACTGTATATGTCATCAAAGATAGCAGCTGATATGAGATGGCATAGTGAAGGGCGCACTAGAGATGGGTTGGTACGCCATCCAGCTGATTCTCCCGCTTGGAAGGATTTCGACCACAGGTACCCAGACTTCAGTTCTGACTGTCGCAATATTAGGCTGTGTTTGGCAACAGATGGTTTTAATCCTTTCCGAAGCCTAAGTTCATTACATAGCATATGGCCTATTGTCTTGATTCCCTACAACCTTCCACCATGGATTTGTATGAAGCAACCAAATTTTATCCTCTCTCTGCTTATTCCTGGTCCTAAAGCTCCTGGAAATGATATTGACATCTACCTTCAACCTTTGATCGATGATTTGTTAGAGATGTGGCATGGTGTCAAAACTCGTGATGCATCATCTGGTCAATGGTTTCAATTGCGTGCCGCCTTGTTCTGGACTATTACTGATTATCCAGGATATGGATATGTATCTGGACAAGTTACTTCTGGTGAGGTTGGATGTGTTGTTTGCCATGCAAATACTTGCTCACTTCGTCTTAAAAATGGTAAAAAAATACTGCTTCATGGGACATCGTTGATTCTTGCATTCTTGTCATGAATTTAGAAATGATAGTGAGTCATTTGATGGTACCAAAGAGTATAGGGAAGCCCCAGTTTCTCTTTCTAGATATGATGTTATAGAACAAACAAAAGATGTAAAAAATGATTTTGGGAAGGATCCAACAGGGAAAAGACCATCCCGAAAGTGTAAGGGTAAGGATGGTGAACCAAAAAGTATTTGGAAAAAACAACCAATATGGATGCAATTGTCCTATTGGAAGGATATTTTGTTGCGGCATAATCTTGATGTGATGCATATCGAGAAAAATATTTGTGACAATATAATTAACACACTTTTGGATATTGATGGCAAATCAAAAGACAATTTGAACACTCGCTTGGACCTCCAACTATTAGGTATCAAGAAGGATCTGCATCCTATCTCAGTAGGGGACAAGTTCTATTTACCTCCTGCATCTTACTCATTGAGTTCTGCAGAAAAAAGAATGTTTTGTGAAGTATTAAAAGGAGTTAAATTTCCAGATGGATATGCAGCTGATATATGAAGTCATGTAAATGTTCATGATAAGAAGATAATTGCGTTAAAAAGCCATGACAGTCATATTCTTTTAGAACACTTGCTTCCATTGGCTGTTAGAAGGATACTACCAGAAAATGTTAGTATTGCATTGATTCGTGTAAGCAACTTCTTCAAGAAAATATTTTCTCCTGTAATCAATGTAACTGATATGGAGAGATTAGAGTCTGAAATTTCTGAAACCTTGTGCCTTCTTGAAAAAATATTTCCGCCATCATTTTTTGATGTTATGGTGCATTTAATGGTCCATCTTCCTACTGAGGCAAGGATTGCTGGCACTGTCCTGTACCGCAATATGTATCCCATAGAAAGGTATATTAATTCCATAGTAGAAGGCTCAATTTCATTAGACTGTTATTAATATTTTCATTAATTAATTATTTCAAAACTTTTATAGATTTTTGATGAGGTTGAAGAGCTATGTTCGAACTAGAAGTCACCCAGAAGGATTAATTGCGGAAGGTTATATATTTGATGAGAGTATGACATTTTGCTCTCGTTATTTGCATGGTTGTGAGACTAGATTTAATCGGCTGAGTCGAAATGATGATGCACAATTCAATACCTTGTCAACTGGTACCACATACTTGAACAACATAGGTCGCGGTTTGACTGGCAAGTGCACTATTACGTTGGACCATAAAACATGGATTCAATCTCACAGATATGTCTTATTTAATTATGAGCATATTGAGCAATATTTGATGTATGTTCTCTAGCTAATTTTTTATTAAATGTTATTAAATTAGTTCAAATATATATTTTATAATATCTTACATTCAAAAAATATTTGCAGAAAACATTTGGGGTATCTTTCATCTATTGGTCATCAAAGGATTCATGAGAGAGAGCATATACATCATGCAACATTTCATGAGTGGTTTAGATTGCATGTAAGTTCATAAACAACAATTTTAGCTAAATACATATTTCAATGTTTTTGTATTAATCGTATAAATAAATTTTTCTAGGTGAATGAGTTACTATCAACTGGGGAAGATGTAGGAGAAGAGATTCAGATACTAGCAAGTGAGCCTTTTATGGTCGCGACAAAATATAACAGTTATTCAATAAATGGATACAATTTTCATACAATATCTTATGATGAGGGCAGATCAGTTCAGAGTAGTGGGGTAGCTATTGTTGCAAAAACTTGTAGTTTTTCTAGTTCAAAGGATCAAAATCCACAAATAGGAGATATAACATACTATGGTGTCATAATTGAGATACTTGAGTTAGATTATCGTCGAAAGGGTAATGTTGTTCTCTTCAAATGTGATTGGGTTGATGTTCTCAGAAAGGACAAATGGGTTAAGAAAGATAGATTTGGGATTACGACAGTGAACTTCAAGCATTTAATTAATACAGGGGAAAAATTATCAGATGAGCCATATATTTTAGCATCACAAGCTACTCAAGTCTATTATGTTGAGGATCCTATCGATAAAGACTGGAAAGCTGTCATTGAGTCAAGGCCAAGAGACCTCTATGACATGTCTGCGGAGGAAGAAATTGAAAATACAGTGGTAACTGACAAAGTTAGTGAAATCTCTGAGTTGAATGTTGGTGCTGAAATAAATCTTCCAGATGGCAACAATAATTGTGTTAGAACAAACATTGAAGGTATACTTGTTGAGAAATCTCCACCTCAAATGGGGAAGTAAGATGCTATTCATTGAATGTGTTGTTTATGTCTATGTTCTTTTATTTTTTCGTCTAATATTATAAAATTTTATTGTAGCCGTAAAGATGCAAAACACAAGAGGAAGAAATAATGGAGTTATGCGGAATGAGTATGAAGAGTTACGGCAAACAAACATTGAAAGAAACAATGTGGTATTGAGAGCATTGCGCTTGTCTATACGACTTCCTGGAAATGAAATGAGGGAAAATGTCTTGAGACCATCTACAAGAACTAAAAAGGTTATTTGTTTTACTTGATGTGCTGCTAATTTTTATTTCTAAGAACTATTTTGTAATTATCTCCCAATATGATGCATGTTGATTATGTCATAGCACACCAATGATCAGCCTGTAGTTCCCCATCAAGAGCCATCACAACGTCAAAGGCATATCACTAGCAATGAACGTATTGAAAATGAAGATCCTGACGACATTTCTATGGAAGAACAACAACTTGGCGATAATGAAGATGAAACATTGAATATAGGTATATTTAAGTATAGTTTTGCATTATTTTGCTCTCTTTTTTATATCATTGGTTATTATTTTCAATTGCATATTTGTGTAGAGCAAACTCATCCAGGTCAAAAAAATAAAAGGAAGGGACGAGGACCCACTACCAAGCATGACATATGGAAGCGAAGGAATGAACCAAAAATTCATGTTGACCATAATATGAATAATCAACCAGTTGGTGATCAAGCTTCACCATTAACCAACTTTATTTCTATAATAGTGAGATCAGGAATACCACTTTCCTATAAAGACTGGAATGATATTGATGTAGATAAAAAGGAATCTGTTTGGGCTACTGTAAAGGTACATTTGTATACTACTAAGAATAAAAAGTCTAAATTAATTTACTCTCATTTCAGCCTTACATGTATATTTTAATAGAACTGAGATATGCTTCAATAGCTCCTCTTACTATACATAGTACTGACTAATTTTCCTTCTAATTAAGGGTGAAAATATATATGTGGAGCTTTGCAATTTATTATTAGATGTGTCATTCTAATATGAAGAGAGAGTTTGATTCTATATTTTATTTTTTACTTGCATTTTGAATTTTACTTCATAAATTGGATAGCATTCCTTTATAGTTATTTAAAATCATCAAAAATAGTAACTAGTGACAAGTTTTGTAGGCTCATGATCTATGTATTCCATAGACATGTATAGTATAATAGTATATAATCATTGACAACTTGATAATTTTGTAGGAATTTTTTGATGTTCATGATGTTCATGATGACCTTGAGGATTGGGTTTTACAAAAAGCGGCAGTGAAATGGAAAGATTTCAAATGTGAAATAAAGAGGAATTATTTTAATGAAACAAAAACTGATGAGGAACTTTTTTCTATGAAGATTGATTCTAGAGTACCTAAAACAGATTGGATGTGGCTTATAGAGCATTGGAGAGCTCCGAAAAGTCAGGTAAAACTTTTTTATAAATGATTCTTAATTACAAATTAAATATATTTTATGCAATTAATTATATTCTCATCTTATAGGCTCTAAGTGAAATTGGAAAAGCAAATAGTGCAAAAATGACAATGACACATACTACTGGAAGCAAGAGTCTTGCTCGGATTGCACATGGTATGGTATTAAATGTCTTAATATTTATTTCTACTTTCTTTAGATAACTAATTGTCAATATTAATGGAAGTGCAGTCCAAAGAGCTGGGTTATATGCCCGTTAGACATGAAGTTTTTATCAAAGCACATACCCATAAAAATGGAGTTCCAGAAAAAGGAGCTGAAGACATAATTGTAAGTGTCATTGAAGGGTTACATGTATTTATAATCAACGATCAAATGTAAACATATATATATATATGAGCTTTATCTAATTTTCAGAAAACAATTGCGGAGACATGTGCCAACAAGCCAGAACTCGCTAAAAAAACATAACAGAAGGAGATCTATTTTATCATGTCTTTGGAAAAGAAAAACGCTCACGTGTACGTGCTATTGGTTTGGGCGCTACTCCTCAAGACTTAAAGATGCCAGGGGTACAAAAGTATTCATCCACTAAGCTTCAAATAGCTAATGCAGCAAGGATAAGACTTCAAAATCAGAATAATCTTTTGATAGAGAGGCTAGATAAAATGGAGAGGGAGAGTGAGATTGTGGGAAACAAAGAGCAATTGGCACGGATGGAAAAAGAAATTGAAGAATTGAAGCAAATGCTTGCTTCACAGGCTAGGCAAAATATAGATAATGATTACAATCAGAGATCTAAGGGTCATGTGCAGGTGATTTTTTTATATATGTTCTTTATAATATTTAAGCAATAATATACATATGGTTATTTACTAAATTGCTCAAATGTTATGTACTAATTACTGTAGGACACGGGAGACGAAAGTGATGGTTGTTCTATAGAGTCATATGCAGGTGAAAATAGGGTTCCACGAAACGTAAGTTTACATTTTATTATTTTACCTCAAAGTTGTACCTAACCTAACAATATTTAGACTATCAACTTATCCTTAATTTTTGTATAGATAATGCAAAGGAGAGTTGGTAAGACGCATGATGTACCACGCTATAGGCATGAGGAGATAATAGTTGCCAGTTAATTATACTCTATTGAATTTGGATGCTCATTATTGAGGTAACCATTGAGCTTATATGCAATTCTATTTAATCTTTAGGGAGGAAAGGAAGTTATTTTGATTTCTTTTATGAGGCCATATATTCCTGTTGCTAAGGGTACGCTTCAAAGGGCATCTCGAAGTGTAATTGTTGGTGACACACCTCTTGGGCCTGAGTGTTGTGAGGTGGTTGTGAACTATGTGTTGAAAAGAGATGCTCCATTGTTACGTCCATATGGAAATGTTAGAAAAATGTCTGATGCGCTTGGACGATCAATTGCATGGCCACGTGAAAAAGTAATCTATTCTATCTAGTATAATCACTCTTATTTACTTACTAATACCATCTAAGTAAACAAACTATGAACTTTTACTTGTAGATCCAAGATGATACTACAATAGGTGGTGGTCCATCTCGTGTTCTAGGTATATATAATTCTAACCTATTATTTACCTGATTAGTTACTATTTTTCCATTTGTCTTGTTTTGTTATTAATAAAACAATGCTTACAGGTTAAAGGGACAAGAAAATTAGTTGAAACTAAGTGGAAATACTTAATAATTTTATAAAGGTGAGGTGTTATCAACACAATCCACATGTTATTCATTTTTTAAATTTTAAGTGTATGTTAATTGTGCTTTGAACTAGTAGCTCACTTTCATATGATTAATTTATTTTATTAAGTGTATGCAAGTCATGTCAACCAACACAATTTTCTCATTCGCATAAGCAATAGCTTGTACTTGTTCTACAACAATCGACCAACCATCTTTTATTATAATTGTCATATGTTTTATATGTTACTTAAAACAAAAGTTATTGATTTGTATATATTTATCTCAAGGCTATTGTAATCAATATCTTTTCTTATGCAGGTGGTTAACAGTAAGGTGTTAAAATCATATGAAGTGATGAAGATATTTTACGTCATAAGAGGAGTTTGAAAGTGGAATATTTTACTTTGGATAGTTATAGTTGGAACAAAATATATAAAGTTAGGAATAACATATATGGGCATATATTTGGTGTAAAGAATTCTTAAGTGATATTTTTATCGCAATTATTTCAGAGATTCTATATCTATTTTGTTTGGTTTTGTCAATTGAATAATTTGTTATCATTACGAATCTTGTCAATGGCTATATAAAGCAAAGAATTCAATAAAATATGGTGTGATTTCTGTTAGGATAGTGCATATTATAATTTTAGTTGTAATATTGTTGCTTAATTACTAAAAAAATATATATTTAAAATTAATTATTGACACAATTCCTAGCGGTAAATTTACTATAAATAATTCACATATTTAAATTTGATAGTCTAAATTCTCAATAACAGATCAGCTGGTAATAATTTATTTCAAGTAGTTGTACAGCTTGGAATAATGTATTACAAGTGGACATACAGGTGGGAAAAGTTCAAACTTTCCAAGCGACCTACAGTTGGGAATACTCTTTGCAACCGGATCTACAGCTAGGAAAAATATTCCAAATAGTTATACAGCTTGGAATAATGTATTACAAGTGGACATATAGGTGGGAAAAGTTCAAACTTTCCAAGAGACCTACAGCTGGGAATACTCTCTGCCACCGAAAAATATTCCAAATAGTTATACAGTTTGGAATAATATATTACAAGTGGACATACATGTGGGAAAAGTTCAAACTTTCCAAGTGACCTACAGCTGGGAATACTCTCTACCACCGGACCTACAGCTGGGAAAAATATTCCAAATAGTTATACAGCTTGGAATAATATATTACAAGTGGACATACAGGTGGGAAAAGTTCAAACTTTCCAAGCAACCTACAGCTGGGAATACTCTCTACCACTAGACCTATATTTTTTACCACCAGATCTACAGCTGGGAAAAATATTCCAAATAGTTATACAGCTTGGAATAATATATTACAAGTGGACAATCTACCGCTGAGAATACTTTTTGCCACCAGACCTACAGCTGGGAAAAAATATTCCAAATAGTTATACAGCTTGGAATAATATATTACAAGTGGACATACAGGTGGGAAAAGTTCAAACTTTCCAAGTGGTCTACAGCTGGGAATACTCTTTGCCATTGGACCTACAGCTGGGAAAAAAATTACAGCTGGGAAAAAATTTTCGCAGCACCTTTTCACCCAGCTGTAGCAAACCTTATTCCCAGCAGCTAAAGTGCTGGGAATACTGGCTTTTGCCAGCTGCTCAACTGCTAGCATTGAAGTGCTATCTTATAGTGTTCATGAATTAATAAACTGCATTATTGCTCCTAAATTTATGTGTTCTCTTTTTTTAATTTATATATTTATATATATTGACAAGCCCGCAATCTTAAATTTATCCTAGGGTGAAATTTCTCGGTGAAATATAGGTACAATATAGTTTTTTATGACTTATTAATTCATGTGAATATTGTAAAACTTATTTTGTGATAGAGCATATACATTTTAGCATTCTTTATGTTACTATATGTATAAATGTGTTCGGAACTTAATACTCTTGAAAATCTATGGATTAGGAGACACATCTAAACTAGGAGAATGAAAATTAGAAATTTCAATCGTTAGATCATATATAGATGATTCAATTAAGCTAGTGAAAGCCACTAATAACTTTAGAGAAACCCATGAACTATTGCACTTTTACTGACCTATCCTTCCACTTTTTAGTGATATGAGCAAACCAACTTAATCAATAACTCAAATTTGATGTAATGATTAAGATTATAGTTTTCATTCTCTTCTTTTAATATCATCTCTAATACATAGCACTTATGTATAGATGTTTGAAGGTGCCACATCGCCATCTTCTCAAGCGTACATTGCTCCAATACAAGTACAATGTGGAGATATTTAAATAGACCCATCTAGGACAATCCACCAATGGAAAGGAAGGAAAAGGAAGAGAGAATATAAAACAATCAATTTTTTAATGAAAGCATCCAACTTTTTGGAATGTTTAGCTGAGCAGCTGATGCTAAAGGAGAAATCCTACAACCAAATGGTTTCCCCCTTCTTAAACATCTCCTCACAAGCCTCACCAGAAAAATCCTAAGGATTGTTTCTATCTGATATGTTCTTTAGTTACTAATAGTCCCACGTTTTACAAAATAGATAAATTTTATCATATTGTCATGTTTCGTATACAAACTATTCAAAAAGCCAAGAGTGCATTTAGCATTTTTTTTTCAGTTAAATTCGTACTTTAAAAGTTAGAAAAAAGAAAGTAAAGTTACTGTAGTACTTCTGAAAGCGGAGGTGGTGTGATTTACACTTTCTTGTTCTATCAACTAACAAAAACTCTGCTTAAATATATACTTCGTTGAAACATCAGGTGGATGAAATCACTTAAATCCCACAGTACGGAAATTGTAATGAGCACTCTTTATGAACATAGTTTTCCTAAATTTTTTTTGTCAATCAGCGATTGCTAGCTAAATTATTGTTGTAATCAAGTCAATTTGAGGCATAAAAAAGGATTTAATGTTTAATTAAGTCAACAATAGATAATTACGTATATCCATACCATCGGAGAATGCATGTCATATCTCAAATTGTGTAGATACTTAACAAATATTGCATATATGTGTCTCAATACATATCATATTATTAATATAACCCCAATACATATCAAAATACGGGTTGTGATTTGCATCTGCAGCCGACATGAGTGATGATTGTATGTATAGTTATTCATGACCAACTTAATTGAATACTAAATACTTGTTAGGCCTCAAATGGACTTAGTTGCAACAATATTTTAGTTAGTGGAAACTGATTGGCACAAAAATAGTTTGGGACTATCTATGGTGCATGTGTCTGTTTTTCCTTAAAAACTTGCCCCATGTACGCAACATATTTAGATCTGATTAAATCTCCACAATCCCTTTCTCCCCCACACTTTTCTCCCTCCTCCTCTTGACCGACGGCCATTTTCTTCTTTCTTGCTTATCATTGCAACCACAACCACTGCCCCTTCACGTCGCCCATTTCTCCCACAGCCACTACCTCCCATCGCCTCCACCCGCAGCTAGCGGCACCACCACTGCCTTTGATCACCGTTGAGCCGCCGTTGTTAGAGAAGTTAAAGAGGGGGTTAGGTGGACTCTAGAGGAGCAAAATCTAATAAGAGAGGTTTGATCCAAAATTAGAGACAAATGTATGCAGGATAAGAAAAACATATACCTGTCTATTAGCAATTTTTTAAAAGTTATAGAAACTTGGTGAAATTTTATTGAAAATAAAAGATGCTTACTACAATTTCCTCCCCCCAAGGATATTTTACATGACTTTACACCATGCCAACCCTATGTACCACGGAAACGGATCCTCTAAAATACAGCTATTAGTGTTAAGTTTACTGTAGCCCCTAAAATTCATTGTCCAATTCAATCCAATGGCCCTGCTTTCGTTTCCCCGCCGTCCAATAAAATTTTATAACTTAACTCCCGTACGTTTTCTTGAAAACATCGTAGTTTTACGAAAAGGAAAAACCACGACCGATCTGAATTCGACACAAATATTGTGATTTTGCCTTTTGATTCAGTCATTACTTGCCCTTTCACTTCCCCGGCAGCACGACTGCATTCTTCGCCACCACGGAGTCCTCGCTTGCCTAGTCAAGCCTTACAAGGTCCAAGTTCCGCAGGAGGCCGTCGCATACCACCGTCTCTTCTGCACCTCCGAGGCCGAGAGCTACACCATCCTGTTTAACAGCTTTTCACTGGAAGCCTACTGCGCCAAGTACTACAGGAACCAGGTTAGACCCAAGAGGGTGTTCATCACCTCACGTGACACGGCGTGGCTCGACAACCAGCCGGCGGCATACGTGTTCTTTAGGAGCACGTGCGGGTTAGGTGCCAACCATCCCTGGGAGCTGGCGTCTATGCTCGGCAGGCAGTGTGTTGTTCCTTTCGGTCGTGCCTACGCACGCTTAGGACGCGGAGTGCTCGCTATTGAAAATCAAGTAAGTTATACTAGTAAAATTTTAAAATTTTTTACTCGAAGACTGCAAGTAATAGATCATAGATTAGATTGTTACCAACAGCGACAATAATTTGGTGAAGCGATCGAATGTGCACAGCAACCATTCGCGGATCCTTCTGCTCAGCAGACATAGATGACATGACTGTTTACAGATCGTCTTGGTTAGCGCAACAATTGCAGTAACGTCTCTATCAATATCCACATATACATATGATGGTGTGTTAGCACCAACGCGTATGACAAGGGTTTAGAGGTTATTATTTTAGAGATGACAGCTATAATTTTTCGTGATGTTCTCAAAACCCATCATACCTCTTTTTATACAGAATCTTGCAGAATGAGTCTAACATTAAGTCTCCGCATTTGATACGAAAACCCAATAACGGATCCAATCTGAATGCAGAATGAGTCTAACATTAGATCGCTGAGTCTGACATGAAACCCACATAACAAATTCAATCAGAATGCAGAAGGATGTTTCATCTAGGTTTTGATAATTAATAACAATTTTGTTAAATTTTGATTTAGTAGAAATATTTTAAATGTCATTTGTTAAATCTTTATTTTAGAGCTTCCTTATCTCAGATTTGAAGTTGATGTCTCTCTTGTTGTGGTTTCATATCGATGTATGTGTTGAGAGAGAGCTCATCATATTATTCATCCATGTTTGCATCATCATTGCATCAAACTTGTGCTAATTATTTTGGTGACAACCTAACTATGAGACTAACATGGTTTAATAGGTATATGTGTTGTAGTCTCAAAATGAATTGTGAGATGAAAGCAAGCAAAGTGGTATGGAGAATGATGTTGATATGAGCCATGCACCTTGAGCGAGGTCAAATTTCACCGAAGGTAAAATCAAAGATTAAGGATCATTTTCTTAGGATTTTATTGGTCTCAGTGTTTGGAGATAACTGAGTTGATAGGTTTCTTTTTACTAGTTTGACCGTACTATTAAGCGGGGTCGGAAACTAGTAGTTTGAGTCGATCTAGTGTGGAAGCTCAAATGCATTCATATCATATTGCACTAGTACTCATTCACCTCTTACATTGCTAGAAAACAAGTGTAGATTTTCTGAATTGAAGCTAAGATTTGAAATCTACACCTAGTCGTAGTCGCACAGAGTAAATAAAGTGGTCGCATTAGTATTCAAACTGGTCGTGGTCGTACCTACACAAACTAGTCATATAGAGTACAAAAACTGGTCACATAAGTATTGAAATTGGTCGTTGTCATTTCTGTACACACTGGTCGTATCTGTAATTGAACTGTTAGTGGTCGTATAAGTAGTAGAATTGGTTATGATCATATCTAGTACACAAACTGGTCATTTGATCAGCATCTATTCAACCACCAGTCATTCGATCAGAAGTTATTCGACCATTGGATTTTTGATTAGATTTTCAATCAGAGTTTTTCCAACATGTTTGTACAAAACTGATCGTGGTCTATGCTGACAGTCAGCATGCATGTCCGCGTGGACGTTGACGTTTGTGTTGGTCTTTTTGGCAGTAAGAACGTTGTTTGAATTTTGTAGAAACATATAGGGTGATCTAGGTCTTGTTCTTGTTGACAAAATTGTAGCCCCTTGAGTTATCATTCTAACAAACCAAAAATTAGGTCAATCTGATCGCTAGATCAAAATTTATGCTTATTTTATTGTCAGCTGTACAGATCTATGTGGACTATCAGCATGGGACATTGATAGTCAGCATGAATGTCAGCATAGTGACGCTGACTGTCAGCATAAATGTCAACGTGAATGCTGACATTTGTTTAGAGAGGTATGTTTTTGAGACCCAAAAACTTTTGTACTATGCTGATAGTCAGCATAGTGATGCTGACAGTCAGCATGAATGTCAACGATGCGTGCGGATGTTTCTTCAGAGACGCATGTTTTTGAGCGAAAATATTTTTGACCTATGCTGACTATCAGCACATGTGCTGACAAAATTTCCAACGGCTACTGATTGTGTCATAACTAGCCATTTGAGGTCAATGCTGACTATCAGCCTTCGATGCTGACTGTCAGTGTGTACTGATTTTTTCCCTACACGACCATAACGGCTAGTTGAGTGTTTTGGGATATATATATATATATATATATATATATATATATATATATATATATATATATATATATATATATATATATAAGTTGTGAGCATATTTTTGCCGTCTCTCTAAACTAGAATTTGATACACACTTGAGCCTAAGTATTCTTGTGTCCAAGACTTGATCTTTTGATCCAAAAGGGATTTATCGAGTTTGTGAGAGATTCTCCAAGAAGAACCATTTGCACTATTTGCATCATTAGAGTTTCTCAGTGATTGTTGGCAGTCAAGCAAAGATCTTTGGCACCTCATTTCATATCCCTAGCAAGATCATTGCTTGACTTAGTGTATTTGTGAGAGGCTAAGAGTGCTTAGTGCACATCACCCATCATTGTGCAAGCTAGTGCTAGAGTGTGGGCATTCATTTGCATCATTTGAGTTTCTAGCACTTGATTTATTCAAGTGAAGGTGTACGACTTATTACTCTTGGCGATTGCCATCGCCTAGACGGTTGTTGGAGGAGAGTCGCGATCTCTACGTTGGAGTTTGTTGGAGAGGCCGACAAAGACTTGTGAAAGGCATTGGTGCTCGCGTATCCAGAGTGAAGATATCCTTCGTAGATATAGAAGCGAGGCTCGTGCATGAGCACTTCAACGAGGAGTAGGCAGACCGGGCGAGTCTTCGAGACCTTGTTAAAAATTGTTGTGTCACTTGTTTATCTCTTGCACACTTTATATTTTCCTTGACTTATTTGCTTCTGCTTTGATCCATTTGAGACCTAGCCTTGGTTTTCGCACTAGACTCGCCCATATTCTAATATGCGGAATAACGAGATCTTACTCAGAAATACCGAAACCCAAAGTACTTGCACAACTCTTTATTTCAAAGAGAGCTTTACACGTCGAACGTTAGACACACTTGTCTACGTCGAAGGAATTAAGTGTCTAAAACTCAAATAAGTTCTATGACTTTCCAATTGTATTCCATGATCTAAACTAGACCTATTACAAGGTATTTATAGTCCAATTGTATGGGTACGTATCAGACTCAATAACCTAAACGTATTAGACTCATATAACTAACTAATTCTAAACGGTTAAGGTCGTGAAGCCGTATGCGATCAGGACTTGAAGATCCTCCCGGATCATGACTCCGTTGTTGAGAAGGAGCCAACCTCTGCTGTGACCTCTCGATCAAACTGGAGATGTGGAAATTGGGCTTGTCCATATTCTCTGGTGTACCACTTTGCCGCACGTGCTCGTTAATCTTTCCAACCGACTCGGAAAGTCTCCTTTGTGCTACTGCGGGTGGTAGTCACCTTCTTCTCCAGAATCACATCTTCGCGTAGAGGTTCGTTTCGTTGATAGACCAAATCTTCAATAGATGGTACTATAGCATCTGGCTCATCATCCAGCATTGAAGGCTCGAAGAGTTTGAGGTGCTCAACATTAACAACCGAGTAATTTTCATGTATTGAGGTAATTCGAGCTGACAAGCATTATTACCCACTTTCCGCAAAATCTGAAAAGGACCATAACGAATGGGTTTGAGTTTCTTACCTTCACCTTTAAGTCTCTCCTTACTCAGATGTAACCATAGCATATCACCTTCTTGAAATTGCGCATCAACTTCGTGCTGATCATGTCGCGCCTTGTACTTGAGTTGAGCTTTCAGCAAGTTCTGTTCAACCTGATGATGGAGTCGTTGAATACCTTCCAGGAACTTTTGTGCTCGATCCTGATCAGATGCTTTCTTGCTGTTCTGTGCTGAGGTAGGGATCACAAACTCCATGTCGAAGGGACTCTGTGGTAGAAATCCTAAACAGACCTCAAACGGTGACTTTCCAGTCGAACCATGCATTGCTCGATTAAAAGCAAACTGCAGGTATGGTATGCTTTCATCCCAGGTCTTCAGGTGCTTCGAGTTATATCCTCTCAAGAGATGAACGACTGTGCGATTTACCACCTCGGTTTGACCATCAGTTTGCGGATGAAAAGTGGTACTCCTCTTTAGCTTGGTGTCCATCATCGTCCAGAGTGATCGCCAAAAGTAACTAAGGAACTTGGTATCGCGATCAGACACAATAGAAGTCGGTAGTCCAAATTGTGTCCAAACGTGTTGAAAGAATACCCAAACTGCTTCTTCTCCCGTGATAGTCTTTCGACAAGGTATAAGAATAATCATTTTGGAGAACCGATCAACGACCACGAATAGGTAGTCGTTGCCACGTCGGGTATTAGGCAATCCTCCCAAGAAATCCATGAATATACTCTCCCATGGTCGCGATGGAACTGGCAAAGGAGTGTACAAACCTAATTTTCGATTTGCCGATTTCGAGATGTTGCAGAGACCACAGCCTCGAACAAAACTAGCCACATCTTGCTGCATACGTGGCCAGAACACATGTCGGTGAATATTTTGCAATGTCTTTGTAACTCCAAAGTGACCAGCTACCTTCGATGTGTGCGCTTCTCACAACTATTGAATTCGAGGTGCTCTACGAGGTGTACAAAGTAAATTTCCCTTGTACAAGAGTCCTTCTCGACGAACGAACTCCGTAGGTTTTCCTGTTTCGAGCTCAGTCAATGTTGTTTGAAAATCAGGGTCTTCACTGTACATAGTGGCATAGTCATCATGACATGAGGGCTCGATCTGCATGAACGCTGATAAACAGAGGGTCGTAACTAGTGATTGCGACAACATGTCCGCCAATTTGTTGTGTACGCCCTTCTTGTACTTAATCACCAGATTAAACTGTTACAGATACTATATCCACTTCATGTGCCGAGCTTGCTGTAACTTGGATTGAGTTTGCAAATATTGCAACGGTTGATGGTCGGTGTGGACAACAGTCTCTTTACCCAAGAGATAACACCGCCAATGTTTCATGGCCTGATGCAATGCGCATAACTCCTTATCATAAGTCGGGTAGTTCTTCTGAGCTCCTTGGAATAACTCAGAGTAATATGCCACTGGTCGACCTTCTTGCATGAGCACTGCGCCCATCGCATAACCTGAGGCATCGGTTTCTAGCTTGAATGGTTTCTGGAGATTCGGCAAAGCTAACACAAGCGCATCGCAGATCTTCCTTTTCAGCAAGAGAAACATGTCCTCATGTTTCCCTGTCCACTTGAACTTCTGATCGATTCTGGTTAATGCATGCAATGGAGAAGCCACAATCGAGAAGTGTCGGATGAACTTCCAAAGCTATTGGCATGCTCCCACAAAATTACGCACGTCCGTAACTGTTCGTGGTTGCGGCCACTCACGAATCACTTTTACCTTATCCGGGTCGATTTGCAATATACCGTTGCCGACTATGAATCCTAGGTAAAGTAGAGTTTGCTGGCCGAACTCACACTTCTTACGGTTGAGGTGAAGTCGATGTTGCCGAAGCTATTCGAACACCTTTTTGACATGAATGAGGTGCTCATCCCACGAATGACTATAAACCAGTATGTCATCGAGGTAAATGATCACAAAGTCGTCGATGAACTGTCTCAATATGTCATTCATAAGACGCATGAAAGTTCCCAGGGCATTGCAGAGGCCAAACGGCATGACCAGCCATTCGAACAGACCTTGTCGTGTTTTGAACGCAGTTTTCCACGTATCCTCCTCTCGAATGCTGACTTGATGATATCCTGGCTTAAGATCCAACTTGGAGAAGACAACGGCATGCTTCAATTGGTCTAGCAGGTCGTCAATACGACGAAGGGGGTACCGGTTCTTGATGGTGATCTTATTCAGTGCTCAGTAGTCGATGCACATATGTCAAGTTCCATCTTTCTTTGGCACTAACACCACAGGAGATCCACAAGGTGAACTACTCGGTTGAATGACACCATCGTTTAGCAACTCAGCAAGTTGTCTCTTGATCTCTTCATTCTCTAATGCTGAGTTGCGATACATACTCAGATTGGGCAGTGTCGCATCGGAAACAAGCTGAATTTCATGCTCGACTGGACGTTTTGGCAGACGACCCTGGGTAGTCTCGGACAGATCACTGTATTTCACCAGTAGTCCCGACGAACGACCAGAATCCTCTCGGCACGCCAACGACAATGCTGGTCAAGTACCCTCACCTTGACCAATGAGTTGAATCATGACAAGCACATATTTGTGACATGCATTAACAATTCGTTTGGCTTAATTTGCGGTAATCAAGTTCGAAGTGTTGACATGGATGTCTCTACTGATCACGAACTTAACTCCGTCTTTGGTGAGGTCATACTCTTGCGCTCGTCGATGGAAGTGAGCGTCTCGATCATACAGATACGGATTCCCAAAGATCATCTGACAGATATCGATAGGGATAACATCGCATTGCACCTCATCGATATATCGTGTAGAGATCGCAAACTTCAACACACACTGACTCGTAATCTGTTGGTTCACGTCGGATGTAAACCAACCCAGTGGATATGGTCACGGATGTGTGGTTGTCTTCAAACCAAATCACCGAACCAGTCCAGCGGAGACCAGATTCTTTTGACTTTCGGGATCGAATATCGCTGTGATCACTTCGTGCTTCATTTGGATGTTGATGGTGAACAAGTCCTTCGTTGGGTGATGGTCGTTCGGTGGATCTGAACCCCTCTCCTTCAGCATTTCTATCAAAGACAAGGTCGTATCTGCCTCATTAACCGAATTCACTTGGACAACTTCTTCGTCGGGTGAAGTCGCATTAGCCGTGGCTGTTCTTTTTCCCTGGTCCGTTTTTCTTTGGTCGAAGTTTAGGATGAAGCTTGTAGCATTTGTCTTTGGTATGTCCCGCGACTTGACAATGTTCACAAAAGGCACCCGTGCCCGATTTTGAAGTGTTCTTCTTCGAACTTGGCTTTTTCTTTGTCGAGGTTGCACTTTCCTTCGTGCTTTTGTCTCTGCGGGATTTGTTCTTCTTCTCGATCGCCATAGCAGTTGTGCTTGCGGTCGCGATGTCTTGGACGCAGAACAGACTTAGCTCAGTATTGATCGATTTCTGAAGTCTAGATGTGTATTTCCGAAATACCTGAGGATCGGACAGTGAGATGCCGATGACCATTGCTTGTCGCCAAAACTCCGTCGTATAGTCTTGGACGGTCTGGTCGCGCCGTTGGTACAATCTGTGCCAACATTCCCATCTCTCCTCAAGGTAACCCATCGGATAGAATTCTTGTCACAGAAGTCATTTGAATTGACCCCATGCAAGGTCGTCAGCTTCACCACTGGCGGCAAGGGCCTTCCACCATGTCTTGGTGTGGTCCTTCATCTTTAAAGGTGAAAATTTGATCTTTTGAACGCTACTAAACCCTTTCAGGTCAAAGTAGGTCTCAAGCTGATCGAGCCATGAATCTAACTTCTCGGCATCGATCTCCCCATCATAGATGGGTATTTCAATCTTAGCGTCGACCTTGAAAGATCTGAGAGCTAAGGAGGTGTTGGCGATGTCACCGGCCTTATGTTCGCCTTCGTCTTCATCTTCGTCTGCCCTGCGCAAGTCTTCACCAGTCTTCACACCCATAACCTTCCCTACTTCAGGAGGTACAATCATGGCCTGCTGCTTAATCCAAGCAAGTACGGTTTCCATGTCGGTGGAGAGCTTAGCCACTTGTTCGGCTAAGTTAGCTTGAATGGAGGTATCGTCAGACATTGTCGGAGACGCGGCTATAGGAACCGTCAATTGATAGCCTGGAGTTTCACCGGAAGTTTTGTAACCCTGGCGAGTCTTCACCATCCACAGGATAGGAAAGTTCCTCTGATACCAACTTGATCTGTTTGAGACCTAGACTTGGTTTTCGCACTAGGCTCGCCCAGATTCTCATATGCAGAATAACAGGGATCTTACTCGGAAATACCGAAACCCAAAGTAATTGCACAACCCTTTATTTCAAAGAGGGCTTTACACGTTGAACGTTAGACACACTTGTCTACGTCGAAGGAATTAAGTGTCTAAAACTCAAATAAGTTCTATTACTTTCTGATTGTATTCCATTATCTAAACTAGACCTATTACAAGGTATGTATAGTCCAATCGTATAAGTACGTATCAGACTCAACAACCTAAACGTATTAGACTCATATAACTAACTAATCCTAAACGGATAGACTTAGTTATATATATTTGGATCGGATTACAATTCCGAATAGGGAACGAATTCCTTTTCATGGTCGCGAACCAATCCATGGTCGCAGAACCTTTCCGAACACGGTTAAGGTCGCGAAGCCGTATGCGATCAAGACTTGAAGATCCTCCTGGATCACGCTTACTCTTTGTTACATATTGTATTTCATTTTCCATCTTGTTGAATGCAACTTGATTTTAGATAGTTTTAGACCCTTTTGTGAAAATTTGGTTTTCCTTCATATCTTGTAAAAATTGTTTTAGTCGAAAAGTTTTTAAAACCTCCTATTCACCCCTCTCTAGTCGGCATCCTCAATCCTACAAAGGAGTCTAACATTAAGTATCCAAATCTAATACATAAACCACATAACAAACCCAATCCGAATGCATAAGAGTCTAACATTAAGTCTTCGAATCTAACACGGAAATCCCATAATAAACCCAATCTGAATGTATGAGGAGTCTAACATTTAAGTCTCTGAATCTGATACGAAAACCCCATAACAGACTCAATTTGAATTGCATTGTTCCAACCGTTAAATGTGTGACCCTGTAGGTTCGTGCATATTTAGTCATGACCCGGGAGTACTTACCCGAATTATAAGTCGGTATTGGCCCCTAGCAGGACATAACGACCATCCAAATACACACGACGATCATATTCAACGAACCTATATAATGTTTTCATGTTGATCCTCTTGCCATACGATACCAGATTAAATCCAAGGTAGGAAATGTGCCACTCTTGCACAGTTCAATCTTTTCTCGATCTCATAGTGAACTGACCTTCCCGTAGTTGACACTCAACGACAAACGACATGGCCATGCACTTCTCAATTCATCTATATCGAGGGGCCCAGAGATATCTCTCTCACTATATGAGAGATGCAAATTCCATCTTAACCATTCACATTCCTCCATATGGCTCATAGCATACTTGAATATTACCTTTATTACCACTCAATTAAAAGTAGCGTTTGGTAATATCAAAATATACTACTACACATGTACGAAACTATGATGGTCTCAGGTCTAAGGATAAATCATAAACATTATTTGAGACCAACTGATGACACTTAAATGACAAATCCAAACAGTGTCTCAAAATGGGTCTATCCAACATTATATTCTCCAATATATGTTCACATTATTCATTTGATATCTTATATCCATGGTCCGTAAAACATGACCATCAATCAATATATGTGCTAATCCATTAATCAATAATATTCTATTTAAAGATAATGGGTCAGTGACTTTATAGAATAATATCATCAAATAAATTTAGAGTTTCATGAACAAGTTACACACTTGTTGCTCAAACTAAGATGATAATTTATTCAAAAAATAAAATAACATATTATTCAAATGTTCATAAACATAACAAAGTTAAGTACATCTCTTTGATTTTCTCTAAGACATATCACTAATAATCTCCCACTTGGACTAGAGTCAATTACAAATATATCTAATACCTATTGCTCTAGTATGCACCTCATGCTTTGTTTGCGGGAGAGGTTTTGTCAATGGATCAGCAACATTTAAATCCGTAGACACTTTGCAAATCTTCACATCACCTCTATTCACGATTTCTTGGATGAGGTGATAACGCCTCAGTATATGTTTGGATTTCTGATGAGACCTTGGTTCCTTGGCTTGTGCAATGGCTCTACTATTATCACAATAGAGATCTATTGGGCTTGAAATGCTAGAAACCACACCAAGTTCATAGATGAACTTTTTAATCCAAACAGCCTTTTAGAACCTTCAAAAGTAGCAATGTACTCTGTTTCTGTTGTAGAATAGTGACAGTTTTTTGTTTGGAACTCTTCCAGCTTATAGCTCCTACATTAAGGCAAAACACAAAATCAGATTGCGATCTGAAATCATCTTTGTCAGTTTGGAAGCTAGCATCGGTGTAACCACTAACAACGAACTCTTCCTCACCTCCATAAACCAGGAACACATACTTAGTCCTTCTCAAGTATTTAAGGATGTTTTTTAGGCAATCCAATGACTCTCACCTGGATCTAGTTGATATCTACTCGTAACACTTAGATCATAGGAGACATCTGGGCGTGTACAAAGCATGGCATACATAATAGACCCAATAGTAGAATTATATGGAATATTATTCATTCGGTTCCACTCATCACATGTTGAAGAACATTGACTCTTGCTAATAGTAATACCATGTGACATGGGAAGAAAAACTTTCTTGGAATCCTGCATGTTGAATCGATTCAACACTTTGCCAACATATGTATTTTGGCTTAATCCAATCAGCTTCTTAGATCTATCTTAGTAGATCATAATACCCAAAATATATGCTGCCTCACCTAAGCCTTTCATAGGAAAGCTATTTTTTAATGAGGACTTCATAGACTCAAGCATAGGAATACCATTTCTGATCAGAAGTATGTCATCCACATATAAGACCAGAAAAACAAGTGCGCTCCCACTTTCCTTTTTGTAAACACAAGTCTCTTCTTCATTTTTTATGAAGCCAAACTGTTTGACTACTACATCAAAACGAAGGTTCCAACTCCGAGATTCTTATTTCAACTCATAAATGGATTTCTGAAGTTTGCATACTTTCCCAATATTTTCTGGATCAACAAAACTTTTAGGCTGTGTCATATAAACACCCTCACTTAGGTTTTCATTTAGGAAAGCAGTTTTGACATCCATCTATCATATCTCATAATCAAAATAGGCAGCAATATCCAAGATGATCCTGATTGACTTTAACAAAGCAACAGGCGAAAAGATTTCATCATAATCAACACCTTGAATTTGGTTGAAACCTTTTACAACTAATCGTGCTTTATGGATATGAACATGACCATCCATGTCAATCTTTTCTTATAAACCCATTTGCACTCAATAGTTTTTACACCATCAGGTAGATCAACCAAGTTCCAGACTCGATTGTTATACATGGATTCAATTTCGGATCTCATCATCGCTTCTTCATAAGTGTTGGGCTCATCATTATTTAGCAATAATATTTCACACTGCTCTGTTGTAAGGAACATGTATCTTTCAGGTGTGGGACGTACTCTTTTAGACCTATGTGTAACCGGTGCTTGTCCTGCATTTTCTACATTATTATGCAGGTCTTGCTGAGCTTCTATGGTTGCTAAAACAATTTCTAGTGGTTTTTGAATTTCTTCAAGTTGCACTGTGCTCCCACCTGCTCCTTTTGAGAGAAACTCTTTCTCCAAAAAGACACCATTTCGGACAACAAACACTTTGTTTTCTTCTCGATTATAGAAGTAATATCCTTTTGTTTCCTTAGGATATCCCACAAAGAAGCATTTATCTGATTTGGGTTTGAACTTATTAGACATTAAATGTTTTACATAAGCCTCACAACCCCAAATCTTAAGAAAAGACAACCCAGGACGCCTTCCAGTCCATATCTCATATGGTGTCTTTTCTACGGCTTTTTTATGGAACCCTATTTAATGTGAACGCAGCTGTTTCTAGATTATATCCTAAAAGGACAATGGAAGATCAGTTTGGCTCATCAACGACCAAACCATGTCCAACAAGGTCTTGTTCCGTTGTTCCGACATAGCAGTCAATTGAGGTGTTCCTGGCTGGGTCAATTGTGGAACAATTCCGTGTTGTTTTAGATGATCATCAAATTCTTGGCTCAAATACTCCCCTCAATGATTACGTCGTAGGGTTTTGATTGTCTTGCCAAGTTGATTCTGTACTTCATTCTAAATTCCTTGAATTTATCAAAAGTTTCAAATTTATGCCTCATTAAGTAGACATATCCATATCTACTTGACAAGAATTTTTAGCTATTTTTAGGCCTCCATGGTCGTGATAGCGCCACATGGTCACACATGACTATGGCCGCGGCCCTACCTATGGTCGCCAAAGGCCAGAAGGAAGAACGTTGGGTAATCCAAGGGTATTCTGGATATAACTCAAAATCATATTCATTCTGCGCAAAATCAAGACATTCGTTATCTTAAAACCTATGTTTTATGCTGTATCCAAAGACAGTGTGGTCGCAGAGATAGTCCCTACGACTGTCCTCTCTAGCAGATACAAGAACTAACCTAAGCACCGTGGTCGCAGTATTACGCGATCATTCCTCGAACATTACCCCATCATGATCCTTATGATTACTTCCGAGGTAATCATAAGTCTCTAACAAGGTAACCATCGAAGGAGGATAAGATGGTAGGACGGTTCCACGATGACCCAGTCAAGCCTACCAAACCACCACATATCCATGATCTACGGCAACTACCACACCCACGACCTGCTAGCTACCACTTTGGGGCGATTAGGAGAGATCGTGGGACGTGCCTCCAGGAGAACAATCAACGACCTCTTCGGCAAGTATAAGAATCGACGACGGAGAGAAGACTAGGCTTAGCAAAGATAGGATTAGCTAGCGACACATTGTAAACCACCTCTCTGTAAACTTTTTTCCCACATAGTCAATTACACAGGGCGTAGGGCTATTACCCAGCTTAAACGGGGACTGAACTTGGATAATTCTGGCTTCCCGTGTCTTTTGATTCATTAATACCTTGAATCTCTTGAGAATCTGTCTGATTGGTCTCATACCTTCTAACTCCCTTTCTTGCATAAGATTGACGGAGGGACCCAGAGTTCCAATCGTGGAGATGATTGTATCATGATATGTTTATGAATTGTTACGAATAAAATGTTATTACATTCCTTGAATAAAGTATCACTTTTATTGATCAAACAAGTATGTGACTTATTCGTGAAAATATTTATTATGATATATGTATTGTCAGCATTATCAGTGATACTTATTCTAAACATCCTTGACTTTTGGCATTACATGGAATAATAATGCAAGATAAGTCAGCACGATTATTGATTGATAGTCAAGTTTCACGGACCATAGATATGAGATATCAACTCAATGTTGTGGACACATGTTGGAGAACATGTTGGTTGGATTGACCCATCTTGAGACACTGTTGAGTTTTTTATGTGTCATCAGTTGGTTTCAAATAGTTATTTTGGTTTATCTTTAGATCAGAGATCATCACGATTTCATACATGCATAGTAGCATACTTGGTATCATCAACTGCTACTTTTAGCCGAGTAGTCATAAAGGTGACATACAGATATGTTATGAACCATGTGGTTGAAAGTGAATGGTCGAGATGAAATTTGCCCTTCTCATATCTTGAGAGAGATATCTCTGGGCCCCTTGATGTAATTGGACTAAGAAAGTGCATGGCCGTGCCGAATATAGTTGAGAGTCAACAATGAAAAGGTTAGTTCATTACAAGATCAAGAAAGGACCGAACTATTCAAGGATGACATGTTTCTCACCTTGAGTTCAATCTGGTATTGTGAGGCAAAGAGATAATCCATGATAAGTTGTATAGGTTCGTCGGATATAATCTTTGTGTACATGTGGGTAGTCATAATGTCTTGCTAGGGACTGCTTATGACGTGATTTGGGAAGTTGTTTCCGGTCGCATCGAAATATACACAAATCTACAAGGTCACACACTTAACGGATTGGAGTATTAATTCGGATGGGATCCGAAATGGGTCCCCTGGTGGTAATGAGATTACCATTAGGATTAGGGTTCGCATTTGAGTAGGACTTATCTACAAGACCCTATAAAAGGAGGTGTGGTTGGCATACATTGATCATCTAATATATTCTGGCTGCCACCACCATCCACAAGATAGATCTCGGGAAACCCTAGCTGCGTGCGCTGGTGCTAGCACACGAACACGTGGTGCTCCTTCCCTGGACGTGTGGACTTCCGCAGAGGTGCGGCTGTTATTGCTGCACTTCTGGTCACGATTCGGTTGCGACATCGACTCTTCTTCCGCTGCTGCGTTGTTGCATCCGCGCATCTAGTGGTAAATCTCTTGATCTATGATCTATTGTTTGCAAGCTTCTTGAGATTTCGAGTAAAGTTATTGAAATTGCGCTAGAGTATCAGAGCCTCGTTGTATAGCATAGATATAGATTGTTAACATATAGCATATGTTTAATAGATTAGATCTATTAATAATTGTTAACAACATGTTAGATCAGAATTAATAGAATTCGATCTATTGGTGTTTCATGTGATGAAACATATTCTAACCTATGACAGATGTGATATATCACTTTCGGCAGAATCGTAGAAGATGATATCTCATAATGTGGATTTGTTAAATTGACGTGATCAATTTTACATGAGTCCATATCTAATCCGATTGCTACTATGAATCCTTGCATGGGCCAGTGGGAGGTGGTGTAAAGGCTAGCATTGTAGTGACAAGATCGAAGACCAAGTTTTCTGTTAGATTGGATCTAAAAGATTTGGTACATCTTTAAAAATATCATCTTAGGGATTAATGGAAATCTTAACTAATTTGATTAGTTTGGAAGTTGGGCTGATATGATCAATCCGATGAGATTTTCTTTGGACGGATATGCCCCCCTTCGAACTCCCCGCCTGCTAACCGGCTAGCGGGACAGCCGAATGTCACTGTCAGGCTTTTATTGTTTTAGGACCCTAAGGTGCATGAAGGGATGGGATTCTTTTCCTAACTTGTATTTGTAGGAATTTGTATGAGAAGTATGGCCCTTATGCATGTTTATGTGATGTGATCATTGTCGACGATTTGGACTCAGGGTCCTCTGTTGATCTTACGCAGATTTGTGAGTTGTATGTGAGACCTTTCAAAGTGCTATCAGGTAATTTAAGATAAGCAATGAAGTAGAGACGTGAAGATTTATATAGGTTTGGGCCCTCGATGGTGGAAGTAATAGCCCTACATCCTGTTGTGATTTCACTATGTATGAAAGAAGGGATATACAGGAAAGAGAGATTATCACAGGCGATAATCTTCTTTTACACTTCTGTCTATTAACTGTATTTGAGTCTTTAAGAACGTCTATGGATGTTGACCATTCTCCTGTTTTTTTTCTATTATTCTACATCAGCAATCCTTTTATACTCAATGAGAGGATGCCAATGCAAGATAGTTCTAGACGGTTTCCATAATGCAGTTCGTATAACCGCATCAATCTTCTTCGCCGGTTAAGCACGTGCAATTATAGATAGCCGCACACGTTAACCTCCTGACGGTTGTCTTCCCTCGTGGAAGAAGTTATCTTGACCCTAAGAACATGTCCAGTAAGAGCTTGAACACCCTCAGGTTGTCTTGGTCGCGCAGAGCCAGTGACCTTCTGACCGCGCTTAGCCTGCGACCTCATGACCGTTTGCAACCTTCTAGTGCACAGGAAGCTGTCCGATTGCTACCATAGTGGCTGCTAAGACTCATAGACATATATCACATCCGAACTTGACTTGAACACGATATATGTCAAATAAACTAGCTCGGGTGATAATCCATGTCAGCTAGCCCCCAAATTTGAAGATATAAAAAGATTATGACTTCAAATTTAATCTGCATCGAATATATAACTCGACGCTTCAACTTCTTCAGTTGGCACTATACATGATGTGGCGGTTTATCTCCCGAGAAAATCTCCAGATTTTTCTTGATAGGTAATCATGAAGTTATTGACTATTTAACCAAGGCAAGTGCAGTAAGTGCACTTTAAGAACTCGAGGCACCCACAAATGCGAACCGTCGCCTCCAGGCTCTATAAATAGTGAAGCCTTTCAGTTCTAAGACTCACAAGCTACCTTTTGGCTAAGTCTTTTAGAACCTGTTTTTATTCCTTACTTCACATTTCCTATTCGACTCCCATCTTAATGGAGGACCGAGACTCCAAGAAGATTGTTGAGAGTGATGAGGAAAAAGTAGAGATAGGAATTGACCACAATCTCTAGAAGGTAAATCTCTTCTAGAACCCTGATACAAATCTTTCCTTTGCAGTTTGATCATTTCCAAAGTAATGCATTTTGGAACTTACAGGCGCTCGAGGAATTGATTCCTCTTAAGAAGAGATTCAGAAATGACGAAGGATCCTCCAGTGGAGCTGCATCAAAAATACTAAAGGGTGTTGACATCTGGGCTACCACATTGCCCCTATCTTCAGCCTTGCAACCCATCCAGTTGCATCTTCATCACCTCCTTTGAATCTCCACAACAATCCATCTAACCCTCATTCATCTGGAGAAAGTCTCATACCCTGCTTGGCTTTCTCCTCTGCTTCTCAGGTAATCATCTTCATCCTCTCTGTTGGTCTCATGTTTTTAGAAACTAATCCATACATGCTCAGGAGGTGAAGGCCCCTGGAGCCCCTAGCGATCAGCTTGCTGAGATGCAGGCTCTTCTAAGGGAGAAATATGAATTGGTCAGAACCCTCAAAGAAGAAAAAGAGGCGCTGAAGAAGCATTATGTGGAGATTTCCTCGATCATTCTACGCCTGGCAGAATGCTATGATGGAGCCCGCGAAGAGGCGCGCAAGCTCCATCTGGAGAGAAATCGTGCGCGAGACTAGCGAGACCTCTCCGATACAATAAGGAATAGTTGCACTCCCTTAATAAGGGATGACATCGATAGGCTTAGAGATATCGCCAGTTCTCTTGGGGCGACCAGTGTTGATCCCACTGATGCCAATATGTTCCTAGGAGAACTTTGTAAATTACTCTTGGATCAGGTTGACGCTTTAGTCGCCTGTATCCCTTTTATATGTAAAGACTGTAAGAAATAAAGAATTTCTTTTACATACTTGAGTACTTGAATGATTATGTATAACTTATAATCATCGACTAGTGTTCTCTGTGTGAAAAAATGATGACAGGAAAACACTTCTGCGATCAAAACATACACAGGTAGTACTTCTTGAAAAAAAGTACAGCTGATCGAGAAAGCCAGGAAAAGGCTGTAGCCTTGAGATTTTCTTCCATGGAGAAAGAATTTCATGAGACGCAGCTAAAGCTTTCCTGTAAGTTTTTCTTCCAACCAGATGGAATTATTTCTTTACATGAACTGTCGTAAAATCAATTACTTTGCCCATGTAGTACAAGAGCAACAGATAAGCCTTCTTTCATAAGAGAGGGATGACTTCCAGGAGAAGTGTACCCGGGCTGAAATCAAAACGGGGCGACTTCACACAACCGTCGAGCACTAAAGTGCAACCATCGAGTCTCTCAAGAAAATGATCGATGTTATCTGTGAGGAGAGAGAAACCCTGAAGGTGACAATTTCCTCCTACAGTGACATTCTATCGCCAGCTTTTCGAAAACTGAAGATGGTTGCGAATTTGCTGAAGGCTGATATTGTCGACCCTCAAAAGGAAGAATTAAGCCTCGACGAATCGTGCAAATTAGTGGCGGCTCAAGCTGAATCACTACTTGAGTATCTTCCTGAAGATACCAAGCGGCAAGAAGAGG
Organism: Pharus latifolius; assembly: GCA_019359835.1. Lineage (NCBI taxonomy): Eukaryota > Viridiplantae > Streptophyta > Magnoliopsida > Poales > Poaceae > Pharus > Pharus latifolius. The sequence continues at coordinate 54,245,210 of CM033324.1, read as the reverse complement.
TAGTGAAGGACAACGCAAGATCTGTCACCTCTGCCATCTTATGCAAGCTCAGACGTCACCACGGCCTGAATTTAGACTTGAAACCAGTGGTGGGAGACGTAGAGTTTGAGAGTGAGAATCACCTTGAGGATATCATGAAAGAAGTGAAGCCCTTGATCGAAGATCTTCTGAAAGAACTCGGCTTATTGTAATATCACTGTAATGAACAATGACCCTTTGTTTTTTACTGTACCTGCAAATATATAGTTATAATATGCAAATGCATGCCTTAAGTTTTTTTTGGAAGAATGTACTCATTTTTGTTTTATATCATGGCCGATATCCCTCTAGCCCCCTCCTGAGATCATGTCTATTGAAAACATTGTATCATAATCTCAGGAAAAGATGGGTTATTGATAATCAGGAAATATCTGGCGAGTTCCTTAAATGTTTAGAAACGGTTTACAAAGGAATGTCTCAACCTAGATACGATCATCTAGTCACACTGATACTGATCTTAATATAATACCAATGTTTATTATGAACTGGCAGCCACCGAATGATCAGAAACATGCTAGTAAGTCCCATATGCGTTTAGAAACAGCTTATTTAGGGATGTCTTATCTAGATGCAACCATGAGATCGGCTAGCGAATCCAACTTGTTTATTATAGTAAGATGGTCATCGGCGACCAGCCCCCGAGCATAACTCGGTCTGAATAGGGCAAAAGAAATCGAACCATAACATAATGCAAAAAGAAGGGCACATAAGTTTTTTAACAAAATCATGCTAATTGAAAAGGACAAAAGAAATGGGAAACTTATACGTAGAACTTGCGTAGTTGATCTATGTTCCAAGTATTGGACAAGATCCTCCCACCCTCCATCGCTAATCGAGCCGATCCTGGTCACGGTATGGAAACTACACTATAAGGGCCTTCCCATTGAGGGGAGAATTTATTGCGGTTAGACTGGTTTTGTATCTTTCATAAAACCAAGTCATCCATGTGGAGACTACGAGGCTGCACCCTTTTACTGTGATATTTACTCAAAGCTTGTAAGTATACCACAGACTTGATCAGCGTCTGATCACGTTTCTGTTCGAGTAGGGTAATATCTTGGGTACGTTGTTCAAGTTGATCAGTTTGATTGAATCGATCTACTCGAATAGAACCAATGCGAATTTTCATAGGTAAGACAGCCTCGGCACCATATACTAGTTGAAAAGGCATCTCACCCATAGTTCGACTACAAGTGATGCGTAGTGCTCATAGAATGGAGTAGAGTTCATCTACCCAAGCCCCCCGAGCGCATCTTAAGGCGATCGAAAACACGTTTCTTGATGCCTTGTAATATCTACCCGTTGGCATGTTCCACGGCACCATTGCTCTGTGGATGAGCTGCAGAAGCAAAGCATACTTTGGTTCCAATGTCATCGCAATAGTCCAAAAAGAGACCAGTGACAAACTGGGAACCATTGTCGGTAATGAGGCGACTTGGAACACCAAATCGTGTGACTATATTCTTATGAAAGAATTTCTTCGCCGCAGCGGCGGTAACGTTGCAGACTGGTTCAGTCTCAATCCATTTAGTAAACGTGTCAATGGCTACAAATTGGAACTTGCATCCATTGACCGCTTGGGGCATAGGGCCCATGATATCTATTCCCCAAACTGTAAAAGGCCATGTTAGAGGAATAGTTTGTAAGGCATATGTAGGCTGATGAACTTGCCTTACATGAAATTGACATTATGGGCATGTCTTGACCAAATGCTTGGCATCATTAAGTGGCGAAGGCCAGTAAAAGCCATGTCGGAATGCTTTTCTGACCAGTGTGCGATATGACGTGTGCACCACATGCACTATCATGAATTTCTTTCAAGAGGGATTTACTTTCCTCTTGAGATATACAACGCATGAATACTCCTTGAGCACCCTTCCTGTATAAAACTCCATCTATGAGTTTATACATGTGCGCTTTTCGAATTAACCGATCACTTTTGGTTTCATGCTTGGGAAGGGTCCCATGTTCGAGATAGATCCGCAATGGATGAGTCCAACCTCCTTCATGTCCAAGGTTGGTGACGCAAACTGCCACCGGGTCATCTTCGATCGAAGTCATGACCGAGGGATGTTCTCAGTGTTCAACGAACACTCTTGCCGGAGCGGATGTGCTGAGGACCAAATTTTAGATAATTGGTTTAAGAGTATATTGTCCTTTCGCAGGATATATTGTACTTCGAAATAACTGAAGTGTTTTTTCAATTTTCTCACTTCCCCCTGGTAATGAGCCATTGTATCATCGGAGGTGCTGTACTCCTTGTTTACCTGGTTTATGACTAGCTGTGAGTCTCCCCTCACCACTAATCGACGGACTCCGAGGAATCTAGCTGCCCGGAGCCCTGCAATAAAACCTTCATACTCTGCTGTGTTGTTAGTCGCAACAAAATGTAATTGAATAACATACTTGAGTTGGTTGCCCTGAGGTATGATTAAGACCACTCCAGCCCTCGAGTGTTGAAAACTGCGAGAACCGTCAAATACATCATCCAATGGTCGGTGCATTGCAAATCCTTGGATTCTTGCACAGGAGGGTCAGGATTAGTCCACTCGACCAAAAAATCTGCAAGAATTTGAGATTTAACTGAACACGAGGGGTGAAATGGATGTCAAATGCTCCAAGTTCCACTGTCCACTTCGCGATGCGACCGGATTTCTCCGGGTTCCAGATAATATCTCCCAATGGGAAGGACGAAGGCACAGTAATTTTGTGCGCTTGAAAGTAGTGTCGTAGCTTACGGGAAGCCATCGGAAGTGTGTAAAGTATCTTCTAGACCTCAGGATAACGTTCCTTTGGATCGTGAAGTACCTCGCTTACGTAATATATTGGTTGTTGTACACCCTCTCTTTCTGCGACCAAAACTACGCTGACCGCGTGAGGGATGGCCGCCAAATAAAGGAGTAGTGGTTCCCCTAAATTTGGAGAGACCAACATTGGCGGATTAGACAAGTAAGCTTTGATCTCCTAAAAGGCCTTTTCGGCTTCATCCGACCAGGTAAATCCATTGTGTTTGCGAAGAGCCTTAAAGAAAGGTTGTCCTCGTTCGCCTAGCCTCGATATGAAACGGCTAAGAGCCGCCATGCGACCTGTTAGGCTCTGGATGTCCTTCATAGTCGAAGGAGATCTCATTTGTTCAATGGCCCAGATCTTTTCAGGATCAACCTCGATTCCTCGTGAACAAACAAGGAAACTCAAGAGTTTGCCAGAAGAAACACCGAAGGAATATTTTTCTGGGTTTAATTTTATTCCATGCTTGTTTAGATTACAAAAGTTTCAACAACGTCATCTAAGTGATTCGAGCTTTTTAAGCTTTTTACTACCAAATCATCAACATAAGCTTCAAGATTACGCCCCATCTGGGAAAGAAAGGTCTTTTGCATCAAGCGCTGCTACGTGGAACCGGCATTCTTCAGACCAAATGGCATTCTGACATAGCAGTAGGTGCCAAATGGTGTGATGAAGGCAGTTTTCTCTTCATCTTCTTTTGTCATGCTAATTTGATGGTATCCTGAGTAAGCATCCAGGAAACTCATCAGTTCACAACCCGCTGTAGAATCGACCAACTGATCGATGCGAGGAAGGGGAAAATCATCCTTTGGAAAGGCACTGTTTAGGCTGGTGTAATCGACGCACATACGCCACTTACCATTTGACTTTAGGACCATGACCGGGTTTGCAAGCCACTCAGGATGATCGACTTCACGAATAAATCTCGTATTCTAGAGTTTGTCCAACTCCAATCGGATGGCTTCTTGCCGATTGATAGCAAAGGGTCTGAGCTTTTGCTTTATTGGTCACTGTCCAGGTCGAATTGCTAACCTGTGCTCAATTACCTCCCTTGGGACTCCAGGCATGTCAGATGGTTCCCACGCAAACACATTTGTGTTAGCCTGGAGGAAAGTAACGAGCTCGAGTTCCTATTTGTCGTCCAGGCCCGATCCAATCCAAATGGTTCTAGATGGATCATCTGGGTACAATGTAACTAGCTTTAACTTCTCATCTGGTCGCGGGGTAACTTTGATCATATCAGAAGCCGTGGTCGCAATCTTAACATCCCGGAGGGGAAGTTGGTCCACTAACTCCAGGAATAACTAATCACAAGTTAGCACCGTGTTCTGGCTGCCTCAGACTGAGATAATGCCTTTGGGGCCCGGGAACTTGGCACATTGATAACCATAATGCGTTGTCGCCATGAACTTAGCGAGAGTTGGCCTACGAAAAATAGCGTTATATGCCGAGTCACAATCAATTACGTCAAAGGTAATTAATTCTGTTCGGAAGTTGTCTGATTCTCCCAGTGTCACCAGTAGCAGAACCTGTCCCATCGACATCATTGAGAGACCAGGGATTATCCCATAAAACGGATGGATTATGGGTTTAATCCTCGAACGAGGAATTTGCATCTCGTCCAGTGCGTTGACCAGCAAAATGTCCAAGGAACTGCCCCCGTCGATTATAACTCTTTCAACTCGAGCATTGCTAATTATTGGGGTGATGACCAAAGGTAGTCTCAATGGTCATGTAAGCCCAATAGGACAATCAGCTCAATCAAAAGTCAAAGGAGGTTCTCACCAACGGGGGTATTGAGGCTCACCGAGGGGAGCCTCTGCTTGATTTACTTCACGGTAAAAAGTTTTAAATTGACTCTTTGATGCAAAAGAAGAGGAACCACCAAAAATAATATTGACATAGTTTTGGGGTACCTGGTAGGACATTTCTTCATCTCCGTCGGCGTCTGTAATCCCGCAGGCCTAATCCTTTTGTGGAAAAGTAGGCATCGGTCCAATCCCTTGGTAGAAGTCATCAAATTGCTTTAACCAATTCCGGTAGTTCTTGAGATCATGTCCCGAAGAATTGTGGAACGGATACCACTTCTTATTTCCCTACGGGTTAGTTTGTTTTCTTGACTAGTCGCTATCGCGACCACCGGAAGAGGTTTTATTTTTAAATGGAAACTTATTACCTTTTCCTGGTGGTGGTTTCTCTGCAACGGTGACCTCCCAATATTGTCCAGTCCGATTTTCCTGGACTTCTTTGATTTTCCGCCTGATGATGATTCCGATTTCTTGCTAGAATTCTCCTTCTTATCATCCTTAAGAGCTGGCTGAGGCAGTGAATTTTCTTTATCCACCATCTTGTTCCATTCCACGGCTTCAACCACATTAGAATAGCGGTCAGCCATGTCGAAGAGATCGGCTACTGACCGAGGGGGTGGATAAGCAGATCTTCGGTAAACCTCCGATATTACACGACATGTTTAAATGCCCTAATAATGGAGTTGTCAGATATGTTCGTAATGGTATTCCTCACTCCGACAAATCTCTTGACAAACTGCCGAAGAGTTTTAGTAGACGTCTGGCGTAGGCGATGAAGATCATCCTCCTTTCCTGGCTTCTGGTAACAGTTCTGGAAATTGTTGAGTATGGCATCAAACAACATTTCCCAGTTGTAAATCAAACTCTCTGGCTGATTGAACAACCAGGTTCTCGCCGGTCCCTCGAGGACCGTTGGCAGGTATTTTTCCATGACGCGGTCATCTCCGCCTGCCGCTTGAATAGCGGTAATGTAAATCCGAAGAAACTCGGACGGGTTCTAAGTTCCATCAAATCTCTCAATCATTCCGGGTTTAAACTTGTATGGCCAGACCACCGCACGAAGGCCTGGCGAGAAAGCTTTACAACCAACATAGGAACTACGGAAGAATCTGTGACTTTTGACGCGGGAGACCTCACCCTGAGGAGATACACCTCGCGGTCCCAGGAGAGAATGAACGGGCATGCGATCTCGATCACGGGAACTTCCAACTCGCTTGGCCTTGTCATGACGAACTAATCCTGGTGATAATCAGTTACACCTAATGACTGGAGTGGGAATAATCTCTTTCATGGGAGTGAATCTTAGAACGGGATGACGCTATTGGAGTTGCATCAGATGCAACCTCATCGAGCATATCCGCTAGGACTCTGGCAAAAGTTGGTGCGTCTTCGATTTTAGGAGGGGGATTACGCAGAGCATCAGTGATAACACAAAGTCGATCATGTGTACTCCTCCTAGGTGCTCCAGGTGTCATCATTTCTTCAATCGCCGACAGAAAAACCGGGGCTAAAGAGGATGTCTGGTCGCGCCTGCGACTATGCGGATGACGAGAGGAACTAGGAGCGGCATCGTAATGAGATTGCGCATGTTGCAAAGCTTCCTTTGCAGCCCTTCTAGCCTTGTTCTCTCGTTGCTTGCGATCCTGATCCTCCTTTTTCTTTTGTTCCTGTTCCTCCTTTTGCCGGCGTTCCTGTTCCTCCCTGGAAATTCGCTGCTCTGGAGTTTCCTCCAATAAAGCAGCAAATTCTCGGGGGAGCGAGGTCGCAGAAGGAGAAAACATCTCTGTTTGTTCTGAATCAGATTCGAAATCAAAGAGAGATTTGAGGTTATCAGGGTCAAACCTCCCAGGACTAAGCTCTATGTTACCATCGTCCACATTCTCTGAAGCAATGTGTTGCGACACATATTCAACCTCGGATGTGGCAGCACTCACATGAGGCACCTGGTCTATCTTTTCTATCTCTTGGTCGATGGACATGACCTGAGTCGGAGAAGACGCATCCTTGGGATGTTCCTCAGGAACATCCTCATGAGGAACATCCTCGCAATCCACCTCTTCCATCGGAACAGGATTGCTAGGTGAGGGCATCTGAATGTGGGAATAATCATCGAGATCGAAATCGTTCTCAAAATCATACGCCCCAGAAATGACTATCAGAACTCCCGATAAATGAAAGCACACCTTGAAAAAGGCCCCATGGTGGGCGCCAGCTGTCGACGATATGGACTCGGGGTCCTCTCTCGATCTTACGCAGATTTGTGAGTTGTATGTGAGACCTTTCAAAGTGCTATCAGGTAAGTTAAGATAAGCAATGAAGTAGAGATGTGAAGATTTATAGAGGTTTGAGCCCTCGATGGTGGAAGTAATAGCCCTACACCCTATTGTGATTTCACTATGTATGAAAGAAGGGGTTTACAGGAAAGAGAGATTATCACAGGCGATAATCTTCTTTTACACTTATGTCTATTAACTATATCTAAGTCTTTAAGAACGTCTAGGGATGTTGACCATTCTCCCTTTTTTTCTATTATTCTACATTAGCAATCCTTTTATACTCAATGAGAGGATGCCAATGCAAGATTGTTCTAGACGGTTGCCATAATGCAGTTCATATAACCGCATCAATCTTCTTCGCCGGTTAAGCACGTGCAATTATAGATAACCGCACACGTTAACCTCATAACGGTTGTCTTCCGTCGTGGAAGAAGTTATCTTGACCCTGAGAATGTGTCCAGTAAAAGCTTGAACACCCCCAGGTTGTCTTGGTTGTGCAAAGCCTGTGACCTCATGACCGCGCGTAGCCTGCGACCTCATGATCACGCACAGCCTGCGATCATGAACTGACTCTATGTCCGCAACCTTCTGGTGCACAGGAAGCTGTCCGTGTGCGACCATTGTGGTTTCTAAGACTCATAGACATATATCACATCCGAACTTGACTTGAACATGATATATGTCAAATAAACTAGCTCGGGTGATAAGCCTCGCCAATCATGTAATTATCATGATCTGTGAATCGTTTATTTTGACCATGGTTGAGATGGTCGTCTCTTTTTGTATAATGGCCTGCGTGCCGACATGTGTGATGATTGACACTCTCATGTAAATTCATATCTAGATATTAGTGTAGTAGCTTTGAAATCACCCCAGGATTTTCCAAGCATGGTGGATTGAACCCATGAAGATGGAGATGGAGAACACCATACTATCTCATAGATTGATTATATCATCTAACTGATGGTTATTTTCGTGCATATGGATTATTTGCCATATTTTCTGTGCATAAAGATTATACTTGAAAACCAAAAGATATTAACTGTGGTGTCTAAGGAAAGAACACATCATAAGATTTTTATTAATAAGCCCTGCTCGATGCAACGCTTTCCTTCATGGTGTGAGCGAAAACAATCGCGGTCTTTCCAGGCCTAGGTTACTGCCAACGTAAGTTAAATATAGTCATTGTTGCGCCTGTTAGATCGTCTAGCTGATGATTATTTTAATTGTTGCTTGAAAGTTTTGAACATTGTTAAGTCCCTAAAATTAAGTTGTTTTGATGCCCTTTTTAATTGCTGCAACTGTCAAAGCCTTGATCGTTATTTGGTAGGCTTGACAAATCAAGGTGCCATTAACTATCTTGGTAAGGCAGGATAAGTGTTGGACACTTATACACATAGAATTGGTTTCACTTAACAAAGCTATCAAAATAGTTTTGAGCTTTGGGGAATGGTGTTGGGAGCCGGGACATGTTGATGTCACCCAACAAATAAGTGTCATATATGATATGATTAGCAAAAGTTTCTTACCTAAATAACTAGGTTTCTAGCAGTGATGCCAAACCTCACTAGAACATAGTGAAATATGGATCTTGACCCACTATATGTCATTCTAGGGACTATGTTTTTAAACATATTGTGGAAAATACTTTTATTAAATGTTAATAGAAGATTGTTCATAAAAAGGATGTCTTTTGCATGTTTTTCTATTGTAGATAATGGCCGATAACTCCTCAACCAGTTTTAATTTGCGATCTGTACTCAATAAAGAAAAACTGAATGGAACAAATTTCATTGATTGGATTCGTAACTTGAGGATCGTTCTCAAACAAGAGAAAAATGACTATGTTCTAGAGTCTCCAGTTCCTGATGAACCTTTGACTAGCGCTCCACGATCTCAATGAGATGCTTATAAGAAGCATGTTGATGATGATCTCGATGTCAGTTGCCTCATGTTAGCAACAATGGCTTCTAAATTGCAAAAGCAATTCGAGAACTCCAATGCTTATGACATGAGTGTGGCTCTTCGAAACTTGTTCGAAGACCAGGCAAGGGTGGAAATATATGAGACCACCAAGAACTACATGCCTGCAAACTGGCAGATTGATCCGCAGTTAGCTCTCATGTAATCAAGATGATTGGTTACATTGAGAGCTTGGGTAAACTTGGTTACCCCCTTAGGCGAAAGTTGGCTATTGATGTAATTCTCCAATCGCTACCTTCGATCTACGATCCTTTCATATTGAACTTCAATATGAATAATCTGGAGAAGACTCTACCTGAATTGCATGGGATGTTAAAGACGACAGAGCAGAACATCAAAAAGAATCCTAACAATGTGTTGATGGTCCAAAAGGGAAAGAATTTCAAGTTTGTCGACGATTCGGTTAAGGGCAATGGCAAGGCTCGAGATGAGAGCTCAAGTAGCCAGCATAAGCCCAAAGGAAAATCCAAGCCTGGCTCTACAGCTGCTTTTGAGTGCTTCGATTACAAGGAATCTGGCCATTGATAACCATAATGCGTTCTCAGCATCATCCTCCTCACGCCCTTGCTTGCTTTCATCCTGCAACCATTCTGAGACTAGAATATATACACTCAATGCACAAACATTAGTCTCATATACAGTTCGTCATTAATCACCACTAGAGAAATCACTCCACTCCACACAGGAGTTAACTCAACGATTCCTCTCTTCGGCGAAATGACAAAACCAATTTCGATAAGCAACAAATGAGTAAGAGATGAATCACATCATATAGATCCATATATGATGAAGACATATGCACACGATCCATACTACTCATGTCATGATAAAGATAAGCATGATGCAACCACCGAGCTCCCTCTCAATACATGCATCAATCTCGATACCACAAATGAAGGAGTTATCAAACTTCCGGATTTATCACATGACATTCCAATTTACACTTAGCACAAGATTGATGCAACCACAGAGCTCCCCCTTAACATATGCATCAATTGTTAAACCAGAACCGGGAGTCATCGACTTATAGGGTTTAACATTAACAATTCAATGTACTTGTGCTAAACTAGGATTTATACAAGTTTGTCGACGATTCGGACTCGGTGTCCTTAGTCGAACTTATGCAGAATTTTGTAAGTTGTGAGACCTTTCAGGGTGTCCCTCCGGGAAGGGATGATGAACCAAAGTTAACTGGAGCACAGAGAGTTTTAGACAGGTTCGGGCCCTCCATGGTGGGAGTAATAGCCCTACGTCCTGTTAGGATTTCACTATGTGTAGGAAAATTACAAGGTTATGGGAAGAGTCTTCACAGGCAAAGATCCTTCCCGTGTGATGATATTAAACACCACTAAAATGCCTATAAAAGCTAGTAAACTTAGCCTAATGTCTTCTGTTGATCTTTTGGTCTCTCCCCCTCGTCTGATGCATTGGCTTACCCTCTTATACTGGTCAAAAGGGTGCCAAGGCATAACAGCATCGAACAATTGCTCGGGTGCAGTTGTGGTAACTGCCTTTAACCTCCATGCAGGCTTAACACGTGTTATTAAGGAATAACTACATGTATTAACCTCCTGACGGTTGTCTCTATACGTGGAAGAATCTTCGGGATACTCGGGATATCCCTGTTGTAAAGTCTAAGCAACCCTGCGTCTCCTAGTCGAGGGTGTTCTGACTGTGGATTGCTTGCAATTATCTGACTGCGCACTATCTGCAGCCTTCTATCTGCGTATTTGCATACGGGCTTCTGACCGCGCACTATCTGCGGTCTGATCGCGTAAGCTTGCGATCACGTGTCCAGGCGCCTCGGAGCAGCTTGAGTCCATATGAATGGACACTCATCTGGTTCGAATCTGTCTTGAACCAGATGTGCATTTATTTGAACTTGCTCGAGTATCAATCCTCGTCAGCTAGCCCCCAAATTTGAAGAAAACGAAGAGACATGTTTACTTCAAATTTTAAGACTTACATCGGATACGTAACCCGACGCTTCAAATTCTCCACTTAGTGGCGCACTAAGTGTGGTGGTTTGTTTCCCGAGAGGGACTCTGGGTAATATTTGACAGGTAATGATGGTGCTGTAGAATTTGTTTTTTTAACCCAAGATAAAATTGTAAATGTTTTAAAAGATCGAGGCATTCGAAAAATGAATCGTCACCCTGGGGGCTATAAATACCGAAGCCTCTTAACTTTAAAACTTCACAAATCCTTTCCTGGCTAAGTCTTTTCCAAAGCCATCTTTTCTTCTCTTTTGTACACTCTTCACTGACAGATCAAAACATCATTGAGATTGAAAGTGGTGAAGAAGAAGTGGCACTTGAGTTCGACCAGGATTCACAGAAGGTAAATCTCTTCTAGAATTCTCGGTTCAAGTTACCATCTCATGTTCTAATCATTTTTTCGAACGCTTTTTTCAGAAATTTACAGATGTCCAAAGATCTGGCTCCTCTAAAGAAGAAACCCAAGGTTGATGATGGATCTTCTAGTAGGACAAAGGTGAGAGATGCATCATTGCGCTCTCTTCCTTTGGTTCTCGTAGTCCTTCCTGTCATGCACCTCGGCAGGTCGAACCTTCATCTACACCTTTGGAGGTTCATGATGATCCCTCAAGGCATTCTTCTCAGTTTTCTCCATTTCATCCCAGTGATTCCCGTCCTTTGACGGGTGATAAATTTTCTGGTTGGCAAGCTGTACTTCTGCGACCAGATAATCCTCAACCCGCGTTGGGGAAAAAATCTTCTGGTGGGAAGATTGCACTTCCACCATATGATGATCCTCAGCTTTTGTCGGGTGATCTACTTTCTGGGGGAATACTTCAACCTCTCACTTGCGAGGATTGGTAACTATTTCTATCTCCTTTGCTTGTTGTTATAGTTCATAAAACTAACATATACAAATGTAGGAGACAAAAATTGTTGGAGCCCCCAGTGACCAGCCTGCTGAGATTCAACCTCCTCTCCTCGAACAGACTCTCCAAGCGGAAAAAGAGGCCTTGGAGAAAAAGACCGAAGAGATGTCTTCGGCCATTCTGCACCTGGCAGAATGTTTTGATAGATCCCGTGAAGAGGCGCACCAATTCCGCCTGGAGAGGGACTACGCTCGACAACAGTGAGCCCTCTCCGATTCGATTAGGGATGGTAGTGCGTCTCTTATTAGGGACGATGTAGATAGACTTAGAGTAGTTGCTAGTTCCCTAGGGGCCGTCAATGTAGGTCCTACTGACGCCAATATGTCCCTAGGAGAACTTTGTAAACTCCTCTTGGATCAGGTCGACGCTTTGGTCGCCTGTATCCCTTTTGTATGTAAGGATTGCCAGAAATAAAGACTTCCTTTACCTTACATAATATGGAAACTCTTCATAATCTCTGTGTGAAATTATGGCCATAAGTGATGTCTTTACGACCACACATACACAGATAAATTCGAGTACTGCGATCAGAAACGTTGTAATATGTCACTCTGCGACCAGTACTGATACCACGATCAGAATCATAGTGGCGGTCAGAACTGAAATCCGATCAGGACTATTTTTGTTATCAGAACCGAAATCCGATCAGAACTACCATTGCTATCAAGATGGAAGTTCGATCAGAATCGTAGTCTTGACAACACAACAACTTGTCCAAATGACAACTACATGCACAACAGTTACTTATTCGCAATGATCATAGGACATCTTTATGATCAAAATGTATATTCTGAGAAGATCACGGGAACACATTGTGACCAATATGTGAAAGTTTACAAAAAACATGAAGGATAATGTCCTCCGAAAATCTTTGTAAAACTTTTCACGTTCTTATGTTCACCCTAATTCCCAAATTCGAAACAAAGAACACTTTTCATTTCGGATTCGGTGCGGGGAACGCATAACGGGTTTCCCAGAGAAAACATCCATTATGAGAAATAAATAAAGTATTCAATGGAACGTTGCCTTGGGACTATAAAAGGAGCAAGTAGTTTCCTGAGGAATCCATACGCAACCAGCATCCCGCCTTAGAACTGTCGCCGCACAAAACCCTCATCCTTCGTCTTCCATCATCCCCAAAGCCGCCAACTTTTTCCTGCAATCTCTTGCAAAAATGACGTCTTAGAGCCGATCAGTTCACCACACGGAGGAGAGTCTGATAGCGCTGGAGAAGGAAGAGATCCTCCCTCCGCGGATGCTAATCAACTGGGGACCCGCGGAGAAAAACCAAGAAACCACAATCGTCCAAGAGGGCGAGCTGGTGGTTTTCGAGGAATACCTATGATGTGGGTTTCGATTCCATGAAAGCAGGTTCCTGAAGGGGATCTTAGAGCATTATGGGTTGGAATTGGTGAATCTCCACCCGAATGCTGCCCTGATCTTGGTAATTTTTCAGCACTTGTGCGAAGCTTTTGTCGGAGTGTTCACTAGCGTGGAACTCTTCTGGCGTTTCTACTATTTGGTGTGGTCAAAAAGCGCCAATGCCTCCAGATGCATTTACTTCCGAATAAGGGAGAAGAAAGAGTATCCCTTCCTCCCCTGCGAGATTATGTGCACCAGTGGTACCAGAAGTGGTTTTACTGCACCCCTCCGTCCGAGAGCGGGTTATAGTTCGAGAACTCTCGACCAGAGAAGTCCAGCAAGTTGGACTCTCTCCCTGCTCTAAGCGCAAAGCAGAAGAAGCAAGCCCAGGTAATTCTTCACTTAGTCCAGGAGGGACTGACTACTCGCGATATCATCCGCGACTTTGTGAAGAATCGGGTGAGCCCCCTGCGTGAAAGGGCTCACCCGGCTTGGGAAATACAGTCCATGGCGGATAGCACCTTGGACTATAATAATGGTATGTCTCCCAGTCAACAAAAACATAAATTTCTTCCAAAAAATTGAATCTGTTAACCTGTTTGTGTGTGATGTAGCTCTGAGTTTGTCCGAAATCAAAAAACGGACGAACTACCTCCTCAAGGCGTACAGTGCCGATGTGGAGGGAGCCAAAGGGTCGCCTCGCCCCCAGAGCCTGATCAACACTAGCGACGACCTTAGACAGGAGCGCCGAAAGGTACAGACTTTCTTGCCAAAGTCCATTCGTAGACCACCCACTGATCTGGTATTCACGAGAATGACTTGAATGGCACAACTCCTGGGAAAGTTCGATGAGGCGACACGCCCAGTCGAAGATGTCGGCTTCCTGGGAAAGCCGGCTCCGAAGAGAATAAAGAAGATCTTTTCAAAGCGTGGAACAAAGGAAAACATTCCCAAGAAGTCTAAGGGACTTCTAGGAGTGGCTTCCTCTACCAAAGCTCTCTCTACCGTAAAGAAAACTGCGGTAAGATACTCAATGCCTTCTAATCCCCTAGGTACAAACCAGAATCACTTCTTCGTCATACAGGGCGAAGGGAGCGAGGAGGAAGAAGATGATGTCCCTCTTATCCGCCGTAAGAGGAAGACGATTACCTCCCTGTCCGGCGAAGTTTTGTCTTCACCCGCAAGACCAGAAACAACCACGGCGGGCCCCGCACCATTGATAACCCTGTGGTTGTGGGTGATGTCCCAGTACCTGAAGCTTAGGATGCTTTAGGGCTTGCTACACCTCTCCCCCTGACAGAAGGTGTGCCTGTGGTAAGATCCTTCACAGCTGGGATAGTTGTTTTTAGTTTGTGAACGTTAACTAAGTAGTGTTCATGCAGGAGGAAGAAAACATTCCCTCCATCCGCCATGAAACAGTTGCGGCCAGCCCTGGGGCGGCGAATGCTCCGCTCACAACGCCTAGAGCGGGAATAATAGAATAGGACATTGTGATTGCCAGCAACCCAGCGGTTGCAGAAGCAGTCCTGACACCTATGGTCCAGGAGACACCTGGTCCAGCGACGGTACCTTTACCAACCGAAGAGATCACCCAAGTAAGGATCATCCTAGCCTCAGTCTTAATCGTTCCTTATGCGCATGTTCATGAATTTATGCACACAGGGAGAAAAGGACAGGGTCCTCTTTACGAAGAGGAAGACTAGGACAAATGATGACTGTCCCCTTTTCCTTGGGGAACCCTCTTCGAAATCCCAAAAATTAGAGGGAATTCGAGTAAGGTAAGAAATCTCCCTTGTATGGACAAGGTTAAATCTCAATAGAAATCTCAATTGATAACATTTTCTATTGTTTAGGCACAGAAGTCCAGTGCCTAGCCCTTCGGCGGCCTCAGCCAGTGTTGGGGCTTCCTCTACAACCGAGGTCTCCGGGCAAAGCTCAATCCCTTCAGCCATGGAGGTCGTCCGGGAAATGGTGGATAGGGTATCTGCAGAAGTCCAATTAGATATATTGGAATCTGCAGCCCTAGCCAAGAATAAAGGCTAGCAGGAAGGAACATCTACTATCCTTGTTGGGGATAAGGTGAACCCAGCGGTTCAACTTTCATCTGTACCAAGAAAACTCTCATTCCGAGACTATGTTGAGGTACGTCGATCACCTCTTATAGGTTTTGTTCTTGCATAAGAGCATTTGTGTTTTGAAACTGATCTCCTTCCTTGTCATAGGAAATAACCCGCATTGCGACCATGTCGATGACTATGATAGATAGCATCGAACCTACAGAAGAGGAAAAAGGTCTCTTGCAGCGGTAAGGGAGATATTTCTTTACCCATTCAAATGCAAGACTTTATCTTGGTAATCCTTTTTTCTGTCACAGAGAAAATGCTTATTTGATGAAGAGCCTCGCTGATCGGGAAAACCAGGAGTTCCGGGCAGCCACCCACATCTCATTCCTGGAGAGCGAGCTCCAAAAATTGCGGTCGCAGCTCTCTGGTAAGCATATTTCTGTCAAGAATAGATTAGTTTCATCGTACGAAGCATTTGTAATGGCCTTTTGTCACAGCACGAGATGACCAAATAAGTCGGCTCGATCAAGAGAAGACAACCCTCCAGGCGACCCTTGACTCTGTTCGCAGAGAGAACAAGGATTTGAGCACATCATTTTTATCCTGCAGTAGTGCTCAAGGAAACATCTTCAAAAAACTGAAGATGGTGGCCGGTCTGCTAAGGGCTGATGTGGTCAAAACCGCGGTGGACGACCTTAGTCTTAGCGACTGAACCACACTGGTCATGACCCAAGCGGAGTCACTTCTCGAGTATCTTCCTAAAGATACTAGGCGGCAAAAAGAGATGATCAAATCAAGAGTTCGATCAACTGCCTCTGCCATCCTCTGTCGACTTCATCTTCGCCATGGCCCAGATTTGGATCTGACCGCAGCGGCGGAAGAGGCAGAGGTCGAGAGTGAAGACCAGCTTAGGTCTATAATGGAGGAGGTTAGACCTCTTGTCGAGAAACTCTTGAACGACCTCGGCGTACTGTAAATTATTATACCTGTACAAATACAACTCATACAATGCGAATGCATGCTATTTTTGTTTTAAAAAGCACAAAAAACGCTTTTTTGTTTTCATGTTGCGACCATATTCCCCTAGCCCCCGCCTATGGTCATATGTACTGTAGACATAGTATTATGAGCACAGGAGAAATAAATGTGGAGTGACGACAGGGATACCCGACCAGGCTAACAATCATACTAAACACAATACCCAACCTTATTGCAAACCAGCAGCCACTCTGATGACCAAGGACATGCCAGCAAGCCCCGTGTGTGTTGAGAAACGCCTTATGGAGGGGTGTCTTGTCTGGAAGTGATCACGAGATCGTCCAGCGAATCCGATCAGGATATTGTGACAATATAATTGTTAGCGACCAGCCCCCGAGCCAAACTCATTACATATGCGGGCAAAAAGAGGAATAATCCACACATGAAACTAAAAAACACCTATTTTATTAAATCATGCTAATTGAACAGGACAAAAGAATTGGGCACTTACACATAAAACTTGCGTAGTTGATCGATGTTCCAAGTATTAGATAAGATCCGACCATCCTCCATTGCTAACCGAGCTGATCCTGGTCGCGACACCGAAATAACAGTGTAGGGGCCTTCCCATTTTGGGGAGAACTTGTTGCGACTAGATTGGTCTTGTATTTTACGTAAAACCAGATCGCTCACGTGAAGACTACGTGGTTGCACCCTTTTGTTATGATACTTGCGCAAAGCTTGCAAGTATACCGCGGATTTGATCAAAACTCGATCACGTTTTTCTTCTAGGAGGATGAGATCTTGTAATCGCTGTTCGCTCTGATCAACTTATTCGAATTGATCTGTCCGAATAGAACCAATACTAATTTTCATAGGCAACACGGCCTCAGCCCCATATACTAGATGGAAAGGCGTCTCACTGGTGGCTCGACTAGAGGTAGTCCGTAGTGCCCACAGAACGGTGCAGAGCTCGTCTGCCCAAGCCCCCGAGCGTGTCTTAAGGCGATCGAAAACATGTTTTTTGATGCCTTGTAATATTTGCCCGTTGGCACGTTCAACGGCACCATTGCTCTACGGATGAGCTACAGAAGCAAAGCACACCTTGGTTCCAACCTGATCGCAGTAATCCAGAAAAAGACCACTAGCGAACTGGGAACCATTATCAGTAATGAGACGATTTGGAACACCGAATCGAGCCACAATGTTCTTATGGAAGAACTTTAGTGCTGCAGCTGCGGTAATATTGCGTACCGGTTCGGCTTCAATCCACTTTGTAAACGTGTCAATGGCTATGAACAGGAACTTGTATCCATTGGCCGCTTGTGGCATAGGACCGACAATGTCCATCCCCCAAACCGCGAAAGGCCATGCAAGGGGAATGGTTTGTAAGGCATAGGCAGGTTGATGAACCTGTCTCGCATGAAACTAACACTAAGGACAGGTCTTGACCATATTCTCAGCATCATCAAGCGCCAAAGGCCACTAAAATCCTTGTCGAAAAGCCCTTCCGACAAGTGTACGACATAACGCGTGCGCACCGCATACACCGTCATGAATTTCTCTCAAGAGGGATTTGCCTTCCTCTTGGGACACACAGCGCATAAATACTCCTTGAGTACCTTTCCTATACAAAACTCCTTTTATGAGCTTATATAGCCGTGCCTTTTGAACTAACCGATCGCTTTCGGTTTCTTCCTCGGGCAAGGTCCCATGTTAGAGATAGACCCTCAATGGATGAGTCCAATCTCGTTCCTATCCGAGGTTGGTAACACAGACTGTTACCGGATCATCCTCGACCGAAGTCATAATCGAAGGATGTTCCAAGTGTTCAACGAACACTCCTGCCGGAGCGGATGTGCGTGAGGACCCAATTTTGGATAATTGGTCTGTGAGAATGTTGTCCTTTCACGGGATGTATTGGACTTCAAAATGACTGAAGTGTTTTTCCAATCTCCTCACTTCCCCCAGGTAATGAGCCATTGTCTCATCGGAGGTGCTGTACTCCTTGTTTACCTAGTTTACAACCAGCTGTGAGTCTCCCCTCACCACTAATCAACAGACTCCGAGGAATTTTCCTGCCCGGAGCCCTGCAAGAAGACCTTCATACTCTGCTGTGTTGTTGGTCGCAACAAAGTGTAGTTGAAAGACAAACTTCAGCTGTTCGCCCTAAGGTGTAACTAAGACCACTCCAGCCCCCGAGTGTTGAAAACTGCGAGAGCCGTCAAAGTACATTATCCAGTAATCGGGGCATTCCAATTCTTCGGACACCTGCACGGGTGACTCAGGATTAGTCCATTCGACTACGAAGTCGGCCAGGACCTGAGACTTAACCGCAGTGCGGGGTGTGAAATGGATATCGAATGCACCGAGTTCGACAGCCCATTTGGCGATCCGATCAGATTTCTTCGGATTGCGGACAATATCCCCCAATGGAAAAGATGAGGGTACTGTGATCTTATGTGCTTGGAAGTAATGTCGTAGCTTATGGGAAGCCATCAGTAGTGTGTAAAGTATCTTCTGGACCACAGGGTATCGCTGCTTAGGACCACGAAGTACTTCTCTTACATAATAGACGGGCCTGTGTATACCTTCTCTATCCACGATTAGGACAGCGCTGACCGCATATGGTGTGGCCGCCAAGTAGAAGTAATTGTTCTCCTTTGTCGGGAGACACCAAGACCGGCGGACTGGATAGATATGATTTCACCTCCTGAAATGCTTTTTCGGCCTCATCGGACCATGTAAAGTTGTGATGTTTGCGCAGGACATTGAAGAAAGGTAGTCCCCTTTCGCCTAGTCGCGATATGAACCGGCTTAAGGCCACCATGCGACCTGCTAGGCGCTGAACATCCTTGATGGTCGAGGGAGACCTCATCTGTTCGATAGCCCTGATTTTTTCAGGATTGACTTCGATTCCTCTGGAACAAACAAGAAAACCAAGAAGTTTTCCTAAAGAAACCCCGAAAGAACATTTCTTCGGGTTTAATTTTATTCCAAATTGATTTAAATTACAGAAGGTTTCAGCGAGATCGTCTAAATGAGATAATCTTTTGGTGCTTTTTACAACCAAGTCGTCTACGTAAGCTTCAAGATTACGCCCCATCTGGGAAAGAAAGGTCTTTTGCATCAAGCACTGGTACGTGGAACCTGCGTTCTTGAGACCGAACGGCATTCTGACATAGCAGTAGGTGCCGAACGGGGTGATGAAGGCAATCTTCTCTTCATCTTCTTCTGCCATGCTAATTTGATGATATCCCGAGTAAGCGTCCAGGAAACTCATCAGTTCGCAACCCGCAGTAGAATCGACCAGCTGATCGATGCGCAGAAGGGGGAAGTCATCCTTCGGAGAGGCACTATTGAGGCTGGTGTAGTCGACGCACATGCACCACTTACCATTTGACTTGCAGACCATGACCGGATTTGCAAGCCATTCCGGGTGATCGACCTCGCGAATGAACCCGGCCTTTAGGAGTTTGTCCAACTCCTCTCGGATGGCTTCCTGTCGGTCAACAGCAAAACACCTGAGCTTTTGATTTATAGGTCGCTGTCCAGGTCGAATTGCTAGCCTATGCTCGATTACTTCCCTTGGGACTCCAGGCATGTCGGATGGCTTCCACGCAAACACATCTGCGTTAGCCCGGAGGAAAGCAATGAGCTCGAGTTCCTATTTGTCATCCAGGCCTGATCCAACCCGGATTATCTTGGATGGATCATCTGGGTACAATGGAACCAGTTTAAGTGTTTCGTCTGGTCGAGGAGCAGCCTTGATCGTGTCAGCGGAGGCTGTGGCGACCTGAGCGTCCCGGAGGGGAAGTTGGTCCACCATCTCCAGGGATAGCCGATCACACGTCAATGCCACATTGCGACTGCCTTGGACCGAGATGACACCTTTGCGGCCAGGCAACTTGCCGCACTGGTAAGCATAGTGCGTAGCCATCATGAACTTAGCAAGAGTTGGCCTGCCAAAGATTGCGTTGTAAACCAAATCACAATCAATTATATCAAAAGTAATTAATTCTGTTCGGAGGTTATCTGGTTCTCCCAGCGTGACCGGGAGGACCACCTGTCCCAATGGCATCATGGAGGGACCAGGAATTATCCCATAAAATTGATGGATTATGGGCTTGATTTTCGAATGAGGAATCTGCATCTCGTCGAGCGCCTTGACTAATAAGATTTCCAAGGAGCTACCTCCGTCGATCAGGACCCTTTTGACTCTCGCATTGCTGATAATTGAGGTAATGACCAGAGGAAGCCTCAATGGTCGAGTGAGCCCCACCGGACAATCAGAGCGATCAAATGTCAAAGGTGTGTCTGACCAACGGGGGTACTGAGGTTCACTAAGGGAACTTTACGTTTGGTTAACCTCTCGATAAAAAGCTTTAAATTGTCTCTTAGAAACGAAAGAGGAGGAACCTCCGAATATAACATTAACATGATTACGAGGTACCTGGTAAGACATCTCTTCGTCCCCGTCGGCGTCTCTTAACCCGCATGCTTGTTCCTTAGTTGGTAAGGTCGGCATAGGTCCAATCCCCTGGTAGAAGTCATCTAACTGCTTCAACCAGCTCTTGTAATTTTTGAGGTCGTGGCCTGCGCAGTTGGAGCGGACACCATTTCTTGCCTTCCTGCGGGTTAGTCAACTTCCCTAGCTGGTCGGTACCGCGACCACCAGGAGCAGTTTTATTTTTAAACGAATAGTTGTTACCTTTGGTCGATGGAGGCTTCTTTGGTCGATGGAGGCTTTTTTGCGACCAAGATCCTTCCCGTGTGATGATATTAAACACCACTAAAAATGCCTATAAAAGCTAGTAAACTTAGCCTAATGTCTTCTGTTGATCTTTTGGTCTCTCCCCCTCGTCTGATGCATTGGCTTACCCTCTTATACTGGTCGAAAGGGTGCCAAGGCATAACGGCATCGAACAGTTGCTCGGGTGCAGTTTTGGTAACTGCCTTTAACCTCCATGCAGGCTTAACACGTGTTATTAAGGAATAACTACATGTATTAACCTCCTGACGGTTGTCTCTATATGTGGAAGAATCTTCGAGATACTCGGGATATCCCTGTTGTAAAGTCTAAGCAACCCTGCGTCTCCTTGTCGAGGGTGTTCTGACCGTGGATTGCTTGCAATTATCTGACCGCGCACTATCTGCAGCCTTCTATCCGGGTATTTGCATACGGGCTTCTGTCCGTGGTCTGGTCGCGTAAGCTTGCGATCACGTGTCCAGGCGCCTCGGAGCAGCTTGAGTCCATATGAATGGACACTCATCTAGTTCGAATCTATCTTGAACCAGATGTGCATTTATTTGAACTAACTTGGGTATCAATCCTTGTCAAAGTTGTCATTATCCAGATCAATATTAATCATTATGGATTTATCCAAATCGTCATTAATCATCAAAACCTAGATATTTTAGATCGACCTAGATCCAACAATCTCCCCCTTTTTGATGATTGATGACAACAACTTCTATAAATCCAAAATAGATTCTTCAGCTCCCCCTCAATATATGCAATAATATATCGGAACTGAGCAAAGCATTTAATCATTTAAATTAAGGGTGTGAATGACAATTGAGCACAAGTTCAATCAAGTCATCTTCCAAAATATCAACTTATCTCAATTTTCTCTAACTCAATTATCTCTCCTAAATATCAATGATATCAAATAATATTTATTTCTCCCCCTTTGTCAACTAACTCAATTATCTTTCTCATATTCTCCTAAACTCTCTCAAAATCTCTCCCCATAAGGCTTTCTCTAAAACTTATCTCTAAAACACTCTCCCTCTAAAGCTCTCAAAAATCCTCTCCCCCTTTGTCATCAAGTACAAAAAGGAAGGGTTAAAAACTTAAATTTTGACAAGCAACATTTTTGGGGCCCTGGAATATTATATGAAATGGTTTTTATGCAAAAGCATGATCTCAAGAAAGTTTGTTGCAAGTGATTTTGAAAAACACATTCAAAGTATGGAGAAGGATAGCAAGACAATCAACACATAATGAGTATATCGATGACATTTATATCGAGGACATTTAATCCATTCTCAATGATCCAAAATCTTGATGCATTTAGTAGTTTGATGTGAAAATATCCACCAAATGCATGTTTGTCATGATTGATCTCAATATTCTCTTTATGCCACAAAGTCTCTTATACAATGGTGTCATATATCAATATACTCTAACGAGAGTTTTGAATCAAATTATTCATCATCTTTACGACACTTTCAATATTTCATAAGAGTGGCATATATTCGAAATCAATTCTAGAATCCAACATTTTTTTTTCATCCATAATGATCAAGCACAACAACCACCTGATGTATTCTTTCGATTGATCTTGCAAGTCATGTAATCCAAATCCAAATAATCAACTAATTCAAGATTTGTACTTTTCGGATATCAAAGATCTATCTAGGATTATATTTCAATTACCTAAGAATGCATTTAATGGCAATCATATGACATTCCTTAGGAAATGATTGAAATCTAGCATATTTGCAATCACTAAATATGATGACGGGGTAAAATGCGGTAAAATAAAGCAAAACTATCAATCAAAGATCGATAGAGTTTAGAATTGACCACTTTTTCGTGTTCGTCCATGTCGAGATGTCCATATGTAGCCTTAAGAGTTGTAATAACTTCATCATAATGCATCTCGAGGCTCTTGAGCTATTTCTTCACATGCTTGAATTCACTCTTGAACATTCTGTTCTTAAGTTGCTTGTTTTATCGTGCACGGAAGTAAGTTTGCTGTTGAATCATCTCGCTTTCCCTAAACATCATCTCACAAAAATTCTTGATAGAGGGCTTCATTAGTATAATCAAAAGTCATGTCATTAATATGTATTTGACACACAAGAATATAATGTCTCGATTGAATGTTTGATGATGATTGTGTCAAACTTCTCATTTAGAAAATCATTTGATATAAGAAAGGATTTTGAGCTTTTAAACCAACTCAATTGGAAAAAATAGATTCAATCCTCAAAAACTCACTTCTTTTGGCATTTAACACAAAAAGACATACAAATGAGGAATATGCCAAAGGAGATTTGTCGAAACATTTTTAGGTCACAAGGTTGAGATAAAAGCATATGACCTAGTGAGGAGTTCAAATTTTCAAAAAGAAACTCAAATCTCAAATTCATTGAATATGCTCCAAAATCATGAAAATGATCTTTGTTTTGATATGCAAAACACAATTAAAAGCATTTCAAACCCCATCATATGAATCATGATCAAATGCAAAGATATGGGAAGAAATTAGAGCAAGGATGTGACAAAACCAGGAGGTAAAAGAATCAGCTGAAAAAGAATAAGAAATCATCCAACTTCACACAGCCCGGACAGTGTCTGCTAGGGCCGGACAAAGTCCGGTATGGGAGGACAGAGTCCGGCTCTGGGCGGACAACGTCCGAACAGTTCAAATAAACCTACTTAAAACTTTTGAAATTTGTGATTTTTGCAATTTTGCTTCAAAAATTAAATCAATTTCCACAAAAGATTTGAATGGCAAGTCAGGAACTTAGTTGGATACCAATTGAATGAATTTGATTTGAAAAAGTTCTTGAATTTGATTCCTCGAAAGTGATTTGGGGTAAAACGGGTAATCCAAAAGTGATTTTCCCGAAAACTTCAATTTTCGTTGAAACTTGGATTTTTATGAAATATTTGGACATGGATGAGTTTAAAATACTATTCCAAACCAAGAGATGGGAGAAGGTCTGGTCCAAATAGCCAAATTCGCAAAAATGCACTTTTGGGTATTTTTGGTCGATAGCCGTTTTCGGGCGATCTAGGATATGTGATAATTTGAAAACCATAGGCCTTTTGAGAATAAGTTCTATACGAACTATCTTTGGGTGAGTGAGTTCTAAATGTTTCATGTAGAAAATTTTGATCAAATCTCAACCCATCGTGTTTTATGGAAATGAATCGTTTTGGGCCAAAACAAGATCCCGAAGACTTCAATTTTGTCGAAATTTTGCATTTTAGCTCGAAACTCTTTTGTTTCACTTTCAAAACCTTTGAAACCATATTTGAAACATATTTATGAAGGTTTTGTGGTAATTTTGAACATTTTGAAAGTTTTGAGCTGTTTTTACCTTTTTGCTCGAAAATAACCCTTTTTACCAAACAAGTGCATAATTTGATACATGTGCACAATTAGGGTACACAAGGATTCAATGACTTTGAAGTTTCTCCCCTAAATGTGTCATCCAAGTTTGGTCATAAAAAATGTGCAAGAGATGAAAATGATCTATTTGAAAATCAAGAGCTTAACAAGAATCCGAATGAACTAAAATTGAGAAAACATTCAAATAAATACCAAAACTCATGGAAAGTTTCATAGAGATAGAACACATAAACAAAAATACTTTCCATGAAGATCCAAGATTCAAATATTTTAGCCACTTGAAAGAATTGACAGATTAACATCCAAATTGACAAAAATTTTCTTAAACATGTTGGCTTTTTTATAATCATCAAAACATATGCAAACAAGTTCCAAAAATTTCAAAATAAAATTTGGAGATAGATGATGAAAATGAGAAACTAGATTGCCTTTTATAGTGAAGCCAAGATATGATCCAACAAGAAGATATGAAAAAGACAAATGTTGGTCAGATTTCAAGTTTCAGATTTCAAGTTTGAGAAAATCATTTTACACTTTTAAAAGCACCTGAACATCTATGCAAATAACTTCCAATAATTTTGAAATAAATTATCAAGAAAGATCAATCATAGAGGATAAAATTTCATATAGAAACTTTCTTCTAATAGACAACCAATATAGAGATATGAAAATGACAAATCAGCCCAAAACCATGAGAAAACTGAATTTTGCAAGTTTCATATTTGATTTGTGAAAAGAGTCAATTTTGCTCTAATCAAATCCAATTCAAATGAAATTTGCTGAAATGATTTTCAATGCATCAAATACATTTTCCAAAAAGAATTTTCTGAAAAGGATTTTTCAATCAAAAGTTATGGCCAAATGATCTTTGTATTTAGCAAAGAGGTTGAATTTTGACAAACTTTTGCAAATTGAGTTCAAATTTGATTTTCATGATATTTTTCACATGAAAGAGCTTACATGAGTTATTCAAATCATTTTGAGCCAAGGCTCACAAATAAAGACAATAAAAATAGCTAAACTCATGTTTTGCATGTTTAGGGTATTTCGATACAAGGCAAGTTTTTCGATGAGATTCAAATATCCATAACTTTCAAATAAGAACTCTTTTGATAAATTTTTCAATTTCAAACTTCTTCGGGATAATAATATCTAAGTGTTTTGTAAAGCAAGTTTCTACAAATTCCAAATAGATTTTGATTTGAGTTTGAAAATGATTTTGTTGAAAAACAAGATATCTGAAGATCATTTTGAGGCTAGTTTTTCATAAGAATTTTTTGACATTGTTTTTCATTTAAAGCCTCTAAAAACATTTTAAATACATTTTGAAGACCATTTTGATAAGAATTGATGATTTTTGGCCTTTTGGATGGAAAATTGACTTTTTGACCAAATGAGCTCAATTTAAAGCTTATAATTGTAATTTTGTAATATTTCACATGTAGGGGTATGATGAGCAACGGAAGCATTCATAAATTATTACCCCTAAAGATGTAGCAACATAAGTTTCAAATTTTTATTCTTTTACAAAATTGTTGCCCATGAAGATTAAAACAACAAAGAACACAAGAAGAGAATGCAATGCAATTTTCTCCTTTTAAAATGAGATTTCTTTTTATAAAAGCTTCAAAAAGAGTTAAACCCTTTTTGGTACCTAAACCATATGAGACCCTCTAGCCTTGTCGCATAAGTCTTTTGGTACCCAAATTGCTTTACCTTTAGGTTTTTGAAAATGGAAATTAATTGGTTTTGCAATTAAACCCTTTCTAAAGCAAGAAATCAAATAAGAGCCAAAAGAGACATTTCTAAAAGAGTTAGATGCATACTCATACGAATGTTGTCCTTTTAAATGACATGAGGTACGTGAGGGTTTTTTGAATGAATTTGTATGAGTGTGATGAATTATATGATGCCTCCTACTAGATGGTGAGCGTGATTTAATTTTCCCTTTTAAATGAATATTTATGTTCCAAAGGGGGTTTAACAAGCATAGCGCTACCCACATTACATCTAGTAAGATTTTTGCTCAATCCATTTACTTTAGTCTTTAGTTCATCATTTTTAATTTTATGTTCTTGAGATGATTCCGTGTTAATACATGACTTATGATAAGAACATGACGATACCTCATCACTTGTAGATGAACTCGAAGGCATAGCACTAAAATCGCTAGATGAGCTAGGCATATCCGATGAGGAGCGACTAGAACTAACACTATGGCATAAAGATGAATCACTAGATGAAATATGGTATGAGTTACTAGTATCAACCGTACAATCATGTGAATTATTAAATGAATCACTAGACATATTATCACATGAAGTACTAGTGTTCACAAAGCTAGCATTAGAATCTAACCACAAATCAACAATTGAATTATTGCTAGCATGTGAAGTAGAAGTGTGTGACTCTAAAGATGGATCAATAGCGGAGTCACAAGCAACTCTACCTCTAAAATACATGTAGAGCTAATAGTATCCTTGGCAAGCAAAGAATCATGCGATTTCTTTAACTCTTGATATTGCACTTTTAAAGATGAATAATTATTCTTTAAAGTGCTAAAGTTTTTAGTCATATTGCCAAGCAAATCTTTTAACTCTACAATTATATCCATAAGCTCATTATTAGAGAGGTTAGCGTTTGATACCGTCGAGTCACATGCCGTAGTGCATATAGAATTGTCTTGAGAAGAAGATTTTGACTTCGACGCTTTCCTTCTAGCTTTTCTTGAGTTCTTCTTGCAAGGTTTCGCCTTTGTTATGCTTAGGCAAACCACATCATTTACGTCCTTGAGCTCGCTCGAAAGCTCCTGATCCTCCACATTTAAATCATTGTCCTCGATATGCTCGGAGATGGAACACATGTCCTTTTCTTTAGACATTGCCTCATTTGACATAAGCATGTCAATGAGCTCGCTCGGTGACGTGTCAGAAAGGTCATCATTTTCAAGATTGGTGATGAAGTCTCCATAGCAACCCTCCGGCAACACCTGGAGAAATTTCCTACAAATATCTAGATCGGAAATATTAGCTCCAAGGGCTTTGAGCTCATTTGTGATGTTGATCAAGCGATCATATATGGTGGAGAGTATGTCATGCTCCAACATCACAAATGCCTAATAGTCCCGCAATAGCAAGCGCATCTTAACATGCTCAAAACTAGATGTGCCTACAAATAAAGACTCAAAAGTCATCCAAACATTGTGAGCGGTCGAACAATCACTCACTAGTTCTAGCACATCATGGCTAAGTGAATTAAGGAGCACGTCTTTAGCTTTTGAGTCTAAGAGGTGAATGTGCTTATCCGAAGATGATGAATTGCTTATACCCTTTTGCACTAACCTCCACAATTTTAAATTTAATGCCTCAAGATGAGTACTCATCATAATTTCCAACGTGAATAATTTGAGCCATCAAAGTGAGGAGCTAACAACCCAAAATTCTGCATCGAATTCAACCTTTCTCTCTAGCGGTAAAGCCGATAAAAGAGAGACCTTGCTCTGATACCAATTGTAGGATCAAGGATGCCGACTAGAGGGGGGTGAATAGGAGGCTTTTAAAATTTCTTTTCAATTAAGCAATTTTAAAAGATATTTCGGATAACCTAGATTTTGCAAAGGGGTTTAAAACTATCTAATCAATTAGTTGGATTCAATCATATGAAATAAGTAATTCAACATGCAACAACAATCTAACATATAGATGCAATTGATCGATATAAAAATACAATACAACAAGCAATTAGATTGATTTAAACAATTGTGTCAAGACAAATATGAAATGAATACAAGACAAGAAACTGACACAATATTTTTACCGAGGTCTCAGAGACTCGCCCGGTCTGCCCTACTCCTCGTTGAAGCGCTCACATGTGAGCTTTGCTTCTATATCCACGAAGGATATTCACTAGGGTTGCTCCTTCTCCACACCAGATAGGCGAGCACCAAACCCTTCACAAGCTTTGCCGGCCTCTCCGACAAACTTCAATGGAGGGATCATGACTCTCCTCCGACACCATCTAGGTGAAGGCGATCGCCAAGAGTAACAAGTTGAATGCGCTTTCGCTTGAACGAATCACGTACTAGAAACTCAATGATGCAAATGAGATGCTCAACACTCTAGCACTAGCTTGCAAATGGAGATGAAGTGTACTAAACACTCACAATCTCTCCCAAATGCTCTCTCTCAAATCCACTAAGGATTTTGGCTCAAATTCTAGCCTCTAGATGCAATATCTCAGATGCAATGTGTTGGCTAGCTTATCAACTGAAATATCAACTCCTTGAGCAACCCCAAATGAATGCAAACACAAGATATATATAGCCCTCAAAGAAAACTAGCCGTTGCCACGAAAAGGCGAAATTTTGTACAGGCCGGACATTGTCCAGCCATGTCGGACACTGTCCGGCCAGTACAATAAATTTCAACCGTTGCAAAACATCAGTTACCACTGGGGGATTTTTTTGTAAAGGCCGGACAATGTCCAGCCATTTCAGACAATGTCCGGTCATGACGGACAAAAGCCCCCGAACATATATATCTGTCTTTGTTAACTCTCAGCTCAAACAAATTATACAGGACGGACAATGTTCAGCCACACCGGACAACGTCCAGCCCGTCCAGACAAAAGCCTCTGGGCGGATGCAAACACCTCTGGTTCACATTTTGCAACAGGCTCAAAAAATTTGTACAGGCTGGACATTGTCTGGCCATTTCGAACACTGTCCGACCAATGCACATCGACAGTAAAATAAGTATAACTTTTGATCCAGAGATCCGATTGTGATGATTTTTGGCTTGTTGGAAAGATAACGCAAAGCTCTACAATTTTGTCAACATGAGCAAGACCTAGAAAAGCCTAGATATTTATAAAAAAGTAAAACAAGTTCCTGCTGCCAAAATATCCAACACAAAAAACATCTCTAATGCAATTTTGGGTATTTGCACATACGGATTTGTTGTTTTCTCGCAGATATCTTAGCTGACACTCAGCAATGACCACGACCAATATGATTTATGAACTAAAACGACATGTTGAATATCCGATGAAAACAGGTGGTCGGGTGGATTTGGTCGAGCGTACGCAAGCGAGCCGAAGACTGGTACGACCAGCTCGAACTCCTATGACCACGACCAAACCCTAAACAGAAAACCGCCAAATGGGCGACACGACCATGAAAACACTCCAAACAAGGATATGATTAGAATGTGCAAGTACGATCACAACCAGCTCTAGAAAATAAACAAATTTAAATAGCTGGCGATCAAGACTAAGTGCAGTTTTCAAAACATTTCTCTAATGCACCACAAACTACACTTAGACTCTCTAGCACTGCAAGAGGCAATAAAACACTAGTGCAAGATGATATGAATGCATCTGAGCTTCTGCACTAGATAGATTCAAACTACTAGTTTCCGACCCCTCTTAATAGTATGGTCAAACTAGCAAAAGGAATCCTTTCAACCCGGTTTATCTCCAAAACACCGAGACTAGTAAAATGCTAAGAAAAAAATTCTTAATCTTGGATTTTACCTTTGGTGAAGTTCGACCTCGTGAAGCTCGACCACTCGAAGTTTGTCCTCGCAAAGCTCGGCCTTGCTAAGCTTGACCTCACTCGAGATGACTCATATCGTCATCATCTTCTTCAAGCCCTTGTTTGCTTTCATCCTACAACCATTCTGAGACTATAATATATACACTCAATGCACAAACGTTAGTCTCATATACAGTTCGTCAATAATCACCACCAGAGTAATCACTCCACACAGGAGTTAACTCAACGATTTCTCTCTTCGGTGAAATAACAAAACCAATTTCGATAAGAAACAAATGAGTAAGAGATGAATCACAAAATCATATAGATCCATATATGATGAAGACATATGCACACGATCCATACTACTCATGTCATGATAAAGATAAGCGTGATGCAACCACCGAGCTCCATCTCAACACATGCATCGACCTCGATACCACAAATGAAGGAGTTATCAAACTTCTGGATTTATCACATGACATTCCAATTTACACTTAGCACAAGATTGATGCAACCACAGAGCTCCCCCTCAACATATGCATCAATTGTTAAACCATAATCGGGAGTCATCGACTTCTAGGGTTTAACATGAACAATTCAATGTACTTGTGCTAAACTAGGATTTATACAAGTTGTCATTATCTAGATCAATATTAATCATTATGGATTTATCCAAATTGTCATTAATCATCAAAACCTAGATATCTTAGATCGACCTAGATCCAACAAAACTAAGGATGTGTTCCTGGTTTATGGAGGTGAGGAAGAGCTCATTGTAAATTGTTACACTGACACTAGCTTCTAAACCGACAAGGATGATTACCGATCGCAATTTGGGTTTGTGTTTTGCGTCAATGGAGGAGCTATAAACTGGAAGAGTTCTAAGCAAGTGACGGTCGCTGATTCTATAACAGAAGCCGAGTACTTGGCTGCTTCTGAAGCAGCAAAGGAAGCTGTTTGGATAAGAAAGTTCATCTCTGAACTTGGTGTGGTACCTAGTACTCATTGTTAGTCCGGTGGATCTCTATTGTGATAATAATGGAGCCATCGCTCAAGCTAAGGAACCAAGGTCACATCAAAAGTGCAAGCATATTCTTCGGCGGTATCACCTTATACGAGAGTTTATCAGTAGAGGTGATGTGAAAATATGCAAAGTAAATATAGACTTCAATATGGTAGATCCTTTGAAGATGCCTCTCCTGCAACCAAAGCATGAGGCGCACACTAGAGAAATGGATATTCGATACCTATATGATTTGACTCTAGTGCAAGTGGGAGATTGATAGAGATATGCCCTATAGCAATCGGTATTCGATACCTATATGATTGACTCTAGTGCAAGTGGGAGATTGATAGAGATATGCCGTAGAGACAATCATAGAGATGATTGTATCATGATATGTTTATGAATTGTTATGAATAAAATGTTATTGCATTCCTTGAATAAAGTATCACTTTTATTGATCAAACAAGTATGTCACTTGTTTGTGGAACTCTTTATTATGATATATGTATTGTCCGCATTATCAGTGATACTTATTCTAAACATCCCTGACTTTCAACATTACATGGAATAATAATGCAAGATAAGTCAGCACGATCATTGATTGATAGTAAAGTTTCACAAACCATTGATATGAGATATCAACTCAATGTCGTGAACACATGTTGAAGAGCATGTTGGTTGGATTGACCCATCTTGAGACACTGTTGAGTTTATTATGTGTCATCAGTTGGTTTCAAATAGTTAATTTGGTTTATCTTTAGACCTGAGATCATCACGGTTTCATACATGCGTAGTAGCATACTTGGTATCATCAACCGCTACTTTTAGTCGAGTAGTCACAAAGGTGACATACAGATATGTTATGAACGATGTGGTTGAAAGTGAATGGTCGAGATGGAATTTGCCCCTCTCATGTCTTGAGAGAGATATCTCTGGGCCCCTTGATGTAATTGGACTAAGAAAGTGCATGGCCGTGCCGAATATAATTGAGAGTCAACTATGGAAAGGTTAGTTCATTAGAAGATCAAGAAAGGACCGAGCTATTCAAAGATGACAGTTTCTCACCTTGAGTTTGATTTAGTATCATGAGGCAAAGAGATAATCCATGATAAGTTATATAGGTTCGTCAGATATGATCTTCGTGTACATATGGGTAGTCATAATGTCTTGCTAGGGACCACTTATGAATTGTGATTCGGGGAGTTGTTTCCGGTCGCGTCCAAATATACACGAACCTATAGGGTCACACATTTAACGGGTTAGAGTATTAATTCGGATGGGATCCAAAACGGGTTCCCTATTGGTAATGGGTTTACCATTAGGATTAGGGTTTGCATTTGAGTAGGGCTTATTTGCAAGGACCTATAAAAGGAGGTGCGGTTGGCATGCATTGATCATCTGATCTATTCTAGCTGCCACCAACATCTACGAGATAGATCTCGGGAAACCCCAGTTGCGTGCGCTGGTGATAGCACACGAACACACGGTGCTCCTTCCCTGGATGTGTGGACTTCCGTAGAGGTGCTGGTCAAGATCCGATTGTGACATTGACTCTTCTTCCGCTGCTGCGTTGTTGCATCCGCGCGTCTAGTGGTAAATCTCTTGATCTATGATCTATTTCTTGCAAGCTTCTTGGGATTTCGGGTAAAATTATTGAAGTTGCGCTAGAGTAGTAAGCCCATTCCCCAACATTCGCGACCATGAAAAGGCTTCGCAACCTTAGTCGAGTTTGGAAAGGATCCGCGACCTTGTGAGGTTTCGCGACCTCGATTCGAACTCGGGTTGAAATTGTAGTCCAATCCAAATATCTATAACTAAGTCTTATCTGTTAGGTTTTGTTAATGTCTGAGTCTAATATGTTTAGGTTATTGAGTCTGATACATATGATTGGATTATAAATACTTTGTAATAGGTCTAGTTTAGATCATCGAATATCATCGAAGAGTCATATAACTTATTTAAGTCTTAGACACTTATAGATCCTAGATCAACGTAGGTGAGTGTGTCCTAACGTTCGACGTGTAAAGATCCCTCTTTGAAATAAAGAGCGTGATATCTTTTGAACTGTGTTTTCAAATAACCTTTGGGTTTCGGTATTTTTGAGTAAGATCCCGTTATTCTGCATATTAGCATCTGAGCGAGCCTAGTGCGAAAACCAAGGCTAGGTCTCAAATGGATCAAGTTGGTATTAGAGGAACTATCCTGTCCTATGGATGGTGAAGACTCACCAAGGTTACAAAACCTCTAGCGAAACTTCAGGCGATAATTCGACGGTTCCTACAGTCGCGTCTCTGAAGATGTCTGACAATACCTTCGTTCAAGCTAACCTAGCTGAACAAGTGGCTAAGCTCTACACCGACATGGATACCATGCTTGCTTGGATTAAGAAGCAGGCCATGGCTGTACCTTCTAAAGTTGATGCTTCAAAAGGCAAGGTTAAAGGTGTGAAGACTTGTGAAGGCTTGCGCAGGACAGATGAAGATGAAGACGAAGGCGACCATAAAGCCGACGATCTTGCCAACACCTCCTTAGCTATCGGATCTTTTAAGGTTGACGCTAAGATTGATATACCCATATATGATGGGGTGATCGATGTTGAGAAGCTGGATTCTTGGATCGACCAACTTGAAACCTACTTTGACCTAAAAGGGTTTAGTAGTGCTCAAAAGGTGAAGTTCACACCTTTGAAGATGAAGGACCACGCCAAGACATGGTGGAAGGCCCTTGTCGCCAGTGGTGAAGCTGACGACCTTGTGTGGGGTCAATTCAAATGACTCCTGCGACAAGAATTTTACCCGATGGGTTACCTTGAGGAGAGATGGGATCGTTGGCACCGATTGTACCAACGGTGCGACGAATCTGTCTAGGACTATACTACGGAGTTCCGGAGACAAGCAATAGTCATTGGCATCTCACAGTCTGATCCTCAGGTATTCCAGAAATACACATCTGGACTTTAGAAATCAATTAGTGCTGAGTTAAGCCTATTCGGTGCCCAAGACATCGCGACCGTGAGCACAACGGCTATGGTGATCGAAAAGAAGAACAAATCCCACAACGACACAAGCACGAAGGAGAGTGCGACCTCGCCAAAAAGAAAGCCGAGTCTGAAGAAGAACGCTTCGAAACCGGGCACGGATGCCTTTTGCAAACATTGTCATGTCGTGGGACACACCAAAGATAAATGCTACAGGCTTCATCCTGAGCTTCGACCAAAGAAGAATGGACCAGAGAAAAGAACAGCTACAACTACTACGGCTACAACCAAAGAAGGAGTTGTCCGAGTGACTTTGGTCGATGAGGTGTGATGAGGACATCACTCCTATGCATACGCCCGAGACTCCTCCAGTTGTGATGCAAGGACCCATCACAAGAGCACGAGCACGGCAATTGAATCAACAGGTGAGCTCGTTCCTAAGTGCCCGTGTATATACTTGTGAGGATAGTATGCTACCTAATGATATTATTGATTATATTGTACTTAGGAACTTTGGAGAGGATCATGAAGGCCTTGGGAACCAGCAAGGGCCAGGAGGGAGGCAAGGAGGGCGTCCAAGTCAAGTTGGAGTCCCAATTCATCTCGGAGTCGGAGTCCCAATTCATCTCGGAGTCGACTACCTCGGCCACCAGGAGCAGTGTTCACTAAAATAGTCGCCCAGGCCAAAAACGGACTCTGATTTCAATGATCCACATATGTATCGAAAGCTAAGGAGATAACCTTTCCAATGGCACCGGTTTCAGGTCAATTGGACTGCTGAGTCGACGGGAATTCGCGTTACAATTTGGCGGACAGAATCTGTCCCAGGGTGCTGCGTCACCAATTTGGGCCTTTGGCCCATGTATCGTGTTGGAGTCCATCACGGACACGTCTAGGGTTTCTAGGACGTCCCTTAGCCCTTATATTTAGTAGCCGCCGCTAGGGTTTGGTTTGGGTTTTGCTTTAGATCAATTCTGTCTTTGAACAGTGTCGCCGTTCATCGGTTTGTGAGACCCCAACTCGTGAGCTTTATCCTCCATTGCAAATTCAGTTGCATCTTTCTCGTTCTTGCTTGTGTTCTCGATTCGCATGCAGGGATAAGCCTTCTTGGTGAGGTCAATCGTGTTTGTGCATGGTTGATAACCAACGGAGCCGTGGTGTAGCGATTGCTGGGTTCGGATCGGTTCTGATCGGAAGCCGGATCGTCAACGTCGAGTCTCCACCAATCGACTTACCTCTACCTGTCAGAAGATCGGGCCACCGTGCGCATCAAGTGGTATCAGAGCCTCGGTTTCCCGTCAGGTATCATTGTATCCCCTTTAGTTTTGTTTTGCCATCGTCCTAGAGTCCAGAAAATTTGCCCCACAAAAAAAGTTCATCATCAATTCCGCTGTCCTACAACCCTTTGAGCTTTGCAATTTCGTTTTCAGTATCGTATTGTTGAGTATTGATCCATAGTCATCGTCTTGTTGCTGGTTTGAGGTCGCGAGCCGCCTTGTGTCAATTGCCCTGCACCGCTGGCCATCCTTTTTCACCCGCAAACCTAATCCTATTCTAGCCTACCCGGGAGAAAGATCTGAATTCGCGAGCAATTCAAGATTGTGCAGTGTTCACTAAAACTGGCATAACTTTTGCATACGAACTCCGATTTGGGTCTACTTTTTTTTGTTTCGAAGGGGACGACGACGCGCATCTGAAAATTCCACACGTCTTTAGACCTGTGCATTTTTTTGACCCTCAAAAAAGCTTCTAAGACCGAGTTTCGACGCCCGGAAGTTTGCTGTCCTGTTTTGTCAATTCTTTCGGGCATCGGTTTCCTGTCGTTTGTTGCTTCAAATTGTGAGATTTTTGTTTCTCCTCTGAGTTAAGAGGTATATATTTGTGTTAGAAAAAAAAAAAAAAAGAAGTGAAAAAAAAAAAAAAAAACAGAGAGAAGAGAAAGAGAAGTAGAAAATCAGAATTGCTTGCATCCTTTGAGTCCTTTGTGCTGTGATATATCCCTTGCTGGGTTGAACTAGTTCTAGGAGCACGCTTAGGCCAGCAACTGTGACAAGAACTTTGAATCTTTATTCAGCTTTGCTAACTGTTTTCGAAATTTGCTAATCCTTGCTACTATACTTTGCCTTCCAAGCTCCACCTTTCTTCTGATCAGTTCAGGTTCAATTCGGCAATCGCTACACTCAAGCTTGTCACGGTATCACGAACCAGCCGCCGGTTGTACCACCTGTTGCATTGGTAAGAACACTTGTAAGAGCGTGGTAAGACGCTTGAGAGTGAGTGAAACCACCTTCTGCCGCCAAAGTAGTTGATAGGGATTATACCACCGGTTGTTTTTGTTTCTTTTGTCTTTCTTTCAACTAACAATGGCAGGTAATGAGGAAGATGAGTGTGTTACATGGAACGAGCTTAACAACGCGCTCAATGACATCAACGCAAACATCGCAAGGATCGGCCAAGATAACGACCAAAGATTGGAGAGGATAGAGCGAAGCATCGCCAATCTTCTTACCAGGTTGGAAAATTTTGAGAGACAGCCGCCTCCCAATGGAGCTCGCAGAGTGGAAGATCAAGAAGAGTCTGTCGCGGGAGATGAAGTGGATGGAGAGGGCCATGATGCCTTTGCCGCTCGCCTCATCTTCGGCCAAAAGAAGTGAGCGGACAGAACGGCCTCCGTCTTCTTGGCACCAAAATGACCCATCAAACCTCCTCCATGAGCTTCCTGTATCAAAAGAAAATGAATGGATCCAACTGGAACACATAGGCGGTTAGCTCTAAACACAAATCCATCAATTATCACATATTTGTCCCATGTTCTTCCCTCTTTGCAATGCAGCAAGACATCCTTAAAATCATCATCATTAGCATATTGTTCTTTAATTGATTCCAATCCAAATATACAACAATCAAGTTGGGACAACATGGTATATCTCCTAGACAAGGCATCAGCAATCACATTATCCTTCCCTTTCTTGTGTTTGATAACATAGAGTTAGACAAGCTACTAGTGAGTAAAGATTGGGAATCTAACACAAAAATTTAACTCCCATCTTGTTCCTGAGATACATAGAGTTAGACAAGCTACTAGTGAGTAAAGATTTTGCTATCATTTGGTGGAATGAGATAGTAAATGCTGGATTAGCACCTGATACATGGGATAAATTAAAACAAGCTATGCGTAGAAGATTTGTTCCTCCTTCTTATAAACGTGATATGCGCAAGAATTTGCAACGCTTAAATCAAAATAATAAATCTGTTGAGGAGTACTACCAAGAGCTACAAATAGGCATGTTGCGTTGTGAGGTAGTTGAGGATGAGGAGGATAAGATGGCTCGTTTTTATGGGGGATTACGGCGCGAGATTCAGGACATAATTGATTACAAAGAATATAATTCTATCAATAGATTGTTCCAGCTTGCTATGTTGGCAGAAAAAGAATTGCAGGGAAAACAGCAAAGGCCAAGGAGTAATTTCGGCAACATACCCACACCAAAGACGACGCCGGGGACAACCAAATCAGCTCCACCCCTTTCTGTTCGGTCTGCTGCCCCCTCCATGAGTAGGGCGCGTTCAGCAGCACCATCACCGCCATCACGAGTTCCCGAGGTGAGTAAATCTAATCATGTGCAGGCACCAACAAAGAGTTCTTCATCGGTGGCTTCCACGGGTCGAACAACGGAAATTGTGTGCCACCGATGCAAGGGGATGGGCCATGTCATGAAGGATTGCCCAAGTCGTCGAGCGTACATTGCAACAGAAGAAGGTGGGTACATTAGTGCTAGTGATGTTGAGGATGAATATGCTCTTGTAGCTAACCTTGCAGATAATGAGGATGACCATGAGACGGACGACGATGATGAGGAGATTTTAGGGACCGGTGCCACCAAGAATTATAGGACAATCATTGTGCAACGAGTGTTGAGCGCTCAAATGGAGCAAGCGGACAAGCTACAACGCCATAATTTGTTTCAGATGTACCTCATCGTCAAGGACCGTCGTGTTCGTGTCATAATTGATGGTGGGAGCAGCAATAACTTGGTGAGTTCAGATCTGGTGGAGAAGCTTTGCTTGCCCACACGTGCACACCCTCATCCCTACCATATTCAATGGTTCAATAACAGCGGTAAGGTGAAGGTAACACAAACGGCGAGAGTGCAATTTTCCATTGGAACATACCATGATTTTGCTGATTTTGATGTAGTGCCTATGCAAGCATGTTCCCTTTTGTTAGGCCGTCCATGGGAATTTGATACTGATGCAATTCATCACGGTAGAAGTAACAAATACACTCTTATGCACAAGGGGAAGAAAATCACTTTGCTCCCTATGACTCCTACTGAAATTGTGCAATGTGACAAAGAGAGAGCTGAAAATGGGCGAAAAGAGAGTGCTCTTGAATCTGAAAATCAGCAAGTGGCTAAAAATATTTTCCCACCTAAGAAAGACAAGAAAGAACCTAGTTCTAGGTCCGAGGGAATTAAATTGAAGGGTGGTGTTATGCTTGCTACAAAATGTGACCTTGCTGAAATTAATGAGAATGATGCACCGTGCTATGCTTTGATATGCAAAGATGCTTTGTTTTCATTGGATGATATGCCCAGTACTTTGCCTCCTGCTGTCACTAACCTTTTGCAGGAGTATGCAGATGTTTTTCTTGCCGAGATACCTCCAGGACTCCCACCCATACGAGGGATTGAGCACCAAATTGATTTGATACCTGGAGCGAGTTTGCCAAACCGAGCTGCTTATAGGACCAACCCCGAGGAGACTAAGGAGATTCAGCGCCAAGTCCAAGATCTTTTGGACCGCGGGTATGTACGTGAGAGCCTTAGTCCTTGTGCTGTTCCTGTTATTTTGGTTCCTAAGAAAGATGGCAGTTGGCGCATGTGTGTAGATTGTAGAGCCATTAACAATATCACAATAAGGTACCATCATCCTATTCCTAGGTTAGACGACATGCTTGATGAGTTAAGTGGTTCTATAATTTTTTCTAAGGTTGACTTGCGTAGTGGATACCACCAAATAAGAATGAAATTGGGAGATGAATGGAAAACAGCCTTTAAAACCAAGTTTGGATTGTATGAGTGGTTAGTCATGCCTTTTGGTTTAACTAATGCACCTAGCACTTTCATGCGCTTAATGAACGAGGTTTTACGAGCTTTCATTGGGAAATTTGTGGTGGTTTATTTTGATGATATATTGATTTACAGCAAGTCGTTACATGAACATCTTGATCATCTACGTGCTGTTTTTGATGCTTTGCGTGCTGCACGTTTATTTGGTAACCTCGAGAAGTGCACTTTTTGCACCGAACGAGTATCGTTTCTTGGCTATGTTGTGACTACACAGGGAATTGAGGTGGATGAAGCCAAGGTGCACGCGATTAAGAGTTGGCCAACGCCCACAACGATTTCACAAGTGCGGAGCTTCCATGGACTTGCCGGATTTTACAGCCGCTTTGTGAAGGATTTCAGCACCATTGCAGCCCCATTGAACGAGTTGACGAAGAAGGGAGTTGTGTTCCATTGGGGGCAAGCACAGGAGAATGCCTTCAACCTTTTGAAAGATAAGCTTACTAATGCACCTTTACTCCAACTTCCTGATTTTAATAAGACCTTTGAGCTTGAATGTGATGCTAGTGGGGTTGGACTTGGCGGTGTTTTGATGCAAGATAGTAAACCTGTTGCTTACTTTAGCGAAAAATTGAGTGGTCCTGTTTTGAATTATTCCACGTATGATAAAGAATTGTATGCTCTTGTGCGATCTTTAGAAACGTGGCAACATTATCTTTGGCCCAAAGAATTTGTTATTCATTCCGATCATGAGTCGCTAAAACATATTCGCAGTCAAGTGAAACTGAATCATAGACATGCTAAATGGGTTGAATTTGTTGAATCTTTTCCTTATGTTATCAAACACAAGAAAGGGAAGGATAATGTGATTGCTGATGCCTTGTCTAGGAGATATACCATGTTGTCCCAACTTGATTGTCGTATATTTGGATTGGAATCAATTAAAGAACAATATGCTAATGATGATGATTTTAAGGATGTCTTGCTGCATTGCAAAGAGGGAAGAACATGGGACAAATATGTGATAATTGATGGATTTGTGTTTAGAGCTAACCGCCTATGTGTTCCAGTTGGATCCGTTCGTTTTCTTTTGATACAGGAAGCTCATGGAGGAGGTTTGATGGGTCATTTTGGTGCCAAGAAGACGGAGGCCGTTCTGTCCGCTCACTTCTTTTGGCCGAAGATGAGGCGAGCGGCAAAGGCATCATGGCCCTCTCCATCCACTTCATCTCCCGCGACAGACTCTTCTTGATCTTCCACTCTGCGAGCTCCATTGGGAGGCGGCTGTCTCTCAAAATTTTCCAACCTGGTAAGAAGATTGGCGATGCTTCGCTCTATCCTCTCCAATCTTTGGTCGTTATCTTGGCCGATCCTTGCGATGTTTGCGTTGATGTCATTGAGCGCGTTGTTAAGCTCGTTCCGTGTAACACACTCATCTTCCTCATTACCTGCCATTGTTAGTTGAAAGAAAGACAAAAGAAACAAAAACAACCGGTGGTATAATCCCTATCAACTACTTTGGAGGCAGAAGGTGGTTTCACTCACTCTCAAGCGTCTTACCATGCTCTTACAAGTGTTCTTACCAATGCAACAGGTGGTACAACTGGCGGCTGGTTCGTGATACCGTGACAAGCTTGAGTGTAGCGATTGCCGAATTGAACCTGAACTGATCAGAAGAAAGGTGGAGCTTGGAAGGCAAAGTATAGTAGCAAGGATTAGCAAATTTCGAAAACAGTTAGCAAAGCTGAATAAAGATTCAAAGTTCTTGTCACAGTTGCTGGCCTAAGCGTGCTCCTAGAACTAGTTCAACCCAGCAAGGGATATATCACAGCACAAAGGACTCAAAGGATGCAAGCAATTCTGATTTTCTACTTCTCTTTCTCTTCTCTCTGTTTTTTTTTTTTTTCACTTCTTTTTTTTTTTTCTAACACAAATATATACCTCTTAACTCAGAGGAGAAACAAAAATCTCACAATTTGAAGCAACAAACGACAGGAAACCGATGCCCGAAAGAATTGACAAAACAGGACAGCAAACTTCCGGGCGTCGAAACTCGGTCTTAGAAGCTTTTTTGAGGGTCAAAAAAATGCACAGGTCTAAAGACATGTGGAATTTTCAGATGCGCGTCATCGTCCCCTTCGAAACAAAAAAAAGTAGACCCAAATCGGAGTTCGTATGCAAAAGTTATGCCAGTTTTAGTGAACACTGCACAATCTGGAATTGCTCGCGAATTCAGATCTTTCTCCCGTTTAGGCTAGAATAGGATTAGGTTTGCGGGTGAAAAAGGATGGCCAGCGGTGCAGGGCAATTGACACAAGGCGGCTCGCGACCTCAAACCAGCAACAAGACGATGACTATGGATCAATACTCAACAATACGATACTGAAATCGAAATTGCAAAGCTCAAAGGGTTGTAGGACAGCGGAATTGATGATGAACTTTTTTTGTGGGGCAAATTTTCTGGACTCTAGGACGATGGCAAAACAAAACTAAAGGGGATACAATGATACCTGACGGGAAACCGAGGCTCTGATACCACTTGATGCGCACGGTGACCCGATCTTCCGACAGGTAGAGGTAAGTCGATTGGTGGAG
This sequence comes from Pharus latifolius, assembly GCA_019359835.1. Taxonomy (NCBI): domain Eukaryota; kingdom Viridiplantae; phylum Streptophyta; class Magnoliopsida; order Poales; family Poaceae; genus Pharus; species Pharus latifolius. Next base: position 54,203,676 of record CM033324.1, on the reverse strand, counting down.
ACTCGACATTGACGATCCGGCTTCCGATCAGAACCGATCCGAACCCAGCAATCGCTACACCACGGCTCCGTTGGTTATCAACCATACACAAACACGATTGACCTCACCAAGAAGGCTTATCCCTGCATGCGAATCGAGAACACAAGCAAGAACGAGAAAGATGCAACTGAATTTGCAATTGAGGATGAAGCTCACGAGTTGGGGTCTCACAAACCGATGAACGGCGACACTGTTCAAAGACAGAATTGATCTAAGCAAAACCCAAACCAAACCCTAGCGGCGGCTACTGAATATAAGGGCTAAGGGACGTCCTAGAAACCCTAGACGTGTCCGTGATGGACTCCAACACGATACATGGGCCAAAGGCCCAAATTGGTGACGCAGCACCCTGGGACAGATTCTGTCCGCCAAATTGTAACACGAATTCCCGACGACTCAGCAGTCCAATTGACCTGAAACCGGTGCCATTGGAAAGGTTATCTCCTTAGCTTTCGATACATATGTGGATCATTGAAATCGGAGTCCGTTTTTGGCCTGGGCGACGATTTTAGTGAACACTGCTCCTGGTGGCCGGGGTAGTCGACTCCGAGATGAATTGGGACTCCGACTCCGAGATGAATTGGGACTCCAACTTGACTTGGACGCCCTCCTTGCCTCCCTCCTGGCCCTTGCTGGTTCCCAAGGCCTTCAAGATCCTCTCCAAAGTTCCTAAGTACAATATAATCAATAATATCATTAGGTAGCATACTATCCTCACAAGTATATACACGGGCACTTAGGAACGAGCTCACCTGTTGATTCAATTGCCGTGCTCGTGCTCTTGTGATGGGTCCTTGCATCACAACTGGAGGAGTCTCGGGCGTATGCATAGGAGTGATGTCCTCATCACACCTCATCGACCAAAGTCACTCGGACAACTCCTTCTTTGGTTGTAGCCGTAGTAGTTGTAGCTGTTCTTTTCTCTGGTCCATTCTTCTTTGGTCGAAGCTCAGGATGAAGCCTGTAGCATTTATCTTTGGTGTGTCCCACGACATGACAATGTTTGCAAAAGGCATCCGTGCCCGGTTTCGAAGCGTTCTTCTTCAGACTCGGCTTTCTTTTTGGCGAGGTCGCACTCTCCTTCGTGCTTGTGTCGTTGTGGGATTTGTTCTTCTTTTCGATCACCATAGCCGTTGTGCTCACGGTCGCGATGTCTTGGGCACCGAATAGGCTTAACTCAGCACTAATTGATTTCTAAAGTCCAGATGTGTATTTCTGGAATACCTGAGGATCAGATTGTGAGATGCCAATGACTATTGCTTGTCTCCGGAACTCCGTAGTATAGTCCTAGACAGATTCGTCGCACCGTTGGTACAATCGGTGCCAACGATCTCATCTCTCCTCAAGGTAACCCATCGGGTAAAATTCTTGTCGCAGGAGTCATTTGAATTGACCCCACACAAGGTCGTCAGCTTCACCACTGGCGACAAGGGCCTTCCACCATGTCTTGGCGTGGTCCTTCATCTTCAAAGGTGTCAACTTCCTTCACCTTTTGAGCACTACTAAACCGTTTTAGGTCAAAGTAGGTTTCAAGTTGGTCGATCCAAGAATCCAGCTTCTCAACATCGATCACCCCATCATATATGGGTATATCAATCTTAGCGTCAACCTTAAAAGATCCGATAGCTAAGGAGGTGTTGGCAAGATCGTCGGCTTTATGGTCGCCTTCGTCTTCATCTTCATCTGTCCTGCGTAAGCCTTCACAAGTCTTCACACCCTTAACCTTGCCTTTTGAAGCATCAACTTTAGAAGGTACAGCCATGGCCTGCTTCTTAATCCAAGCAAGCATGGTATCCATGTCGGTGTAGAGCTTAGCCACTTGTTCAGGTAGGTTAGCTTGAACGAAGGTATTGTCAGACATCTTCGGAGACGCGACTGTAGGAACCGTCGAATTATCGCCTGAAGTTTCGCTAGAGGTTTTGTAACCTTGGTGAGTCTTCACCATCCATAAGACAGGATAGTTCCTCTAATACCAACTTGATCCATTTGAGACCTAGCCTTGGTTTTCGCACTAGGCTCGCTCAGATGCTAATATGCAGAATAACGGGATCTTACTCAAAAATACCGAAACCCAAAGGTTATTTGAAAACACAGTTCAAAAGATATCACGCTCTTTATTTCAAAGAGGGATCTTTACACGTCGAACGTTAGGACACACTCACCTACGTTGATCTAGGATCTATAAGTGTCTAAGACTTAAATAAGTTATATGACTCTTCGATGATATTCGATGATCTAAACTAGACCTATTACAAAGTATTTATAATCCAATCGTATGTATCAGACTCAATAACCTAAACATATTAGACTCAGACATTAACAAAACCTAACAGATAAGACTTAGTTATAGATATTTGGATTGGACTACAATTTCAACCCGAGTTCGAATCGAGGTCGCGAAACCTCACAAGGTCGCGGATCCTTTCCAAACTCGACTAAGGTTGCGAAGCCTTTTCATGGTCGCGAATGTTGGGGAATGGGCTTACTACTCTAGCGCAACTTCAATAATTTTACCCGAAATCCCAAGAAGCTTGCAAGAAATAGATCATAGATCAAGAGATTTACCACTAGACGCGCGGATGCAACAACGCAGCAGCGGAAGAAGAGTCAATGTCACAATCGGATCTTGACCAGCACCTCTACGGAAGTCCACACATCCAGGGAAGGAGCACCGTGTGTTCGTGTGCTATCACCAGCGCACGCAACTGGGGTTTCCCGAGATCTATCTCGTAGATGTTGGTGGCAGCTAGAATAGATCAGATGATCAATGCATGCCAACCGCACCTCCTTTTATAGGTCCTTGCAAATAAGCCCTACTCAAATGCAAACCCTAATCCTAATGGTAAACCCATTACCAATAGGGAACCCGTTTTGGATCCCATCCGAATTAATACTCTAACCCGTTAAATGTGTGACCCTATAGGTTCGTGTATATTTGGACGCGACCGGAAACAACTCCCCGAATCACAATTCATAAGTGGTCCCTAGCAAGACATTATGACTACCCATATGTACACGAAGATCATATCTGACGAACCTATATAACTTATCATGGATTATCTCTTTGCCTCATGATACTAAATCAAACTCAAGGTGAGAAACTGTCATCTTTGAATAGCTCGGTCCTTTCTTGATCTTCTAATGAACTAACCTTTCCATAGTTGACTCTCAGTTATATTCGGCACGGCCATGCACTTTCTTAGTCCAATTACATCAAGGGGCCCAGAGATATCTCTCTCAAGACATGAGAGGGGCAAATTCCATCTCGACCATTCACTTTCAACCACATCGTTCATAACATATCTGTATGTCACCTTTGTGACTACTCGACTAAAAGTAGCGGTTGATGATACCAAGTATGCTACTACGCATGTATGAAACCGTGATGATCTCAGGTCTAAAGATAAACCAAATTAACTATTTGAAACCAACTGATGACACATAATAAACTCAACAGTGTCTCAAGATGGGTCAATCCAACCAACATGCTCTTCAACATGTGTTCACGACATTGAGTTGATATCTCATATCAATGGTTTGTGAAACTTTACTATCAATCAATGATCGTGCTGACTTATCTTGCATTATTATTCCATGTAATGTTGAAAGTCAGGGATGTTTAGAATAAGTATCACTGATAATGCGGACAATACATATATCATAATAAAGAGTTCCACAAACAAGTGACATACTTGTTTGATCAATAAAAGTGATACTTTATTCAAGGAATGCAATAACATTTTATTCATAACAATTCATAAACATATCATGATACAATCATCTCTATGATTGTCTCTACGGCATATCTCTATCAATCTCCCACTTGCACTAGAGTCAATCATATAGGTATCGAATACCGATTGCTATAGGGCATATCTCTATCAATCTCCCACTTGCACTAGAGTCAAATCATATAGGTATCGAATATCCATTTCTCTAGTGTGCGCCTCATGCTTTGGTTGCAGGAGAGGCATCTTCAAAGGATCTACCATATTGAAGTCTATATTTACTTTGCATATTTTCACATCACCTCTACTGATAAACTCTCGTATAAGGTGATACCGCCGAAGAATATGCTTGCACTTTTGATGTGACCTTTGTTCCTTAGCTTGAGCGATGGCTCCATTATTATCACAATAGAGATCCACCGGACTAACAATGAGTACTAGGTACCACACCAAGTTCAGAGATGAACTTTCTTATCCAAACAGCTTCCTTTGCTGCTTCAGAAGCAGCCAAGTACTCGGCTTCTATTATAGAATCAGCGACCGTCACTTGCTTAGAACTCTTCCAGTTTATAGCTCCTCCATTGACGCAAAACACAAACCTAAATTGCGATCGGTAATCATCCTTGTCGGTTTAGAAGCTAGTGTCAGTGTAACAATTTACAATGAGCTCTTCCTCACCTCCATAAACCAGGAACACATCCTTAGTTTTGTTGGATCTAGGTCGATCTAAGATATCTAGGTTTTGATGATTAATGACAATTTGGATAAATCCATAATGATTAATATTGATCTAGATAATGACAACTTGTATAAATCCTAGTTTAGCACAAGTACATTGAATTGTTCATGTTAAACCCTAGAAGTCGATGACTCCCGATTATGGTTTAACAATTGATGCATATGTTGAGGGGGAGCTCTGTGGTTGCATCAATCTTGTGCTAAGTGTAAATTGGAATGTCATGTGATAAATCCAGAAGTTTGATAACTCCTTCATTTGTGGTATCGAGGTCGATGCATGTGTTGAGATGGAGCTCGGTGGTTGCATCATGCTTATCTTTATCATGACATGAGTAGTATGGATCGTGTGCATATGTCTTCATCATATATGGATCTATATGATTTTGTGATTCATCTCTTACTCATTTGTTTCTTATCGAAATTGGTTTTGTTATTTCACCGAAGAGAGAAATCGTTGAGTTAACTCCTGTGTGGAGTGATTACTCTGGTGGTGATTATTGACGAACTGTATATGAGACTAACGTTTGTGCATTGAGTGTATATATTATAGTCTCAGAATGGTTGTAGGATGAAAGCAAACAAGGGCTTGAAGAAGATGATGACGATATGAGTCATCTCGAGTGAGCTCAAGCTTAGCAAGGTCGAGCTTTGCGAGGACAAACTTCGAGTGGTCGAGCTTCACGAGGTCGAACTTCACCAAAGGTAAAATCCAAGATTAAGAATTTTTTTCTTAGCATTTTACTAGTCTCGGTGTTTTGGAGATAAACCGGGTTGAAAGGATTCCTTTTGCTAGTTTGACCATACTATTAAGAGGGGTCGGAAACTAGTAGTTTGAATCTATCTAGTACAGAAGCTCAGATGCATTCATATCATCTTGCACTAGTGTTTTATTGCCTCTTGCAGTGCTAGAGAGTCTAAGTGTAGTTTGTGGTGCATTAGAGAAATGTTTTGAAAACTGCACTTAGTCTTGATCGCCAGCTATTTAAATTTGTTTATTTTCTAGAGCTGGTTGTGATCGTACTTGCACATTCTAATCATATCCTTGTTTGGAGTGTTTTCATGGTCGTGTCGCCCATTTGGCGGTTTTCTGTTTAGGGTTTGGTCGTGGTCATAGGAGTTCGAGCTGGTCGTACCAGTCTTCGGCTCGCTTGCGTACGCTCGACCAAATCCACCCGACCACCTGTTTTCATCGGATATTCAACATGTCGTTTTAGTTCATAAATCATATTGGTCGTGGTCATTGCTGAGTGTCAGCTAAGATATCTGCGAGAAAACAACAAATCCGTATGTGCAAATACCCAAAATTGCATTAGAGATGTTTTTTGTGTTGGATATTTTGGCAGCAGGAACTTGTTTTACTTTTTTATAAATATCTAGGCTTTTCTAGGTCTTGCTCATGTTGACAAAATTGTAGAGCTTTGCGTTATCTTTCCAACAAGCCAAAAATCATCACAATCGGATCTCTGGATCAAAAGTTATACTTATTTTACTGTCGATGTGCATTGGTCGAACAGTGTTCGAAATGGCCAGACAATGTCCAGCCTGTACAAATTTTTTGAGCCTGTTGCAAAATGTGAACCAGAGGTGTTTGCATCCGTCCAGAGGCTTTTGTCTGGACGGGCTGGACGTTGTCCGGTGTGGCTGAACATTGTCCGTCCTGTATAATTTGTTTGAGCTGAGAGTTAACAAAGACAGATATATATGTTCGGGGGCTTTTGTCCGTCATGACCGGACATTGTCTGAAATGGCTGGACATTGTCCGGCCTTTACAAAAAAATCCCCCAGTGGTAACTGATGTTTTGCAACGGTTGAAATTTATTGTACTGGCCGGACAGTGTCCGACATGGCTGGACAATGTCCGGCCTGTACAAAATTTCGCCTTTTCGTGGCAACGGCTAGTTTTCTTTGAGGGCTATATATATCTTGTGTTTGCATTCATTTGGGGTTGCTCAAGGAGTTGATATTTCAGTTGATAAGCTAGCCAACACATTGCATCTGAGATATTGCATCTAGAGGCTAGAATTTGAGCCAAAATCCTTAGTGGATTTGAGAGAGAGCATTTGGGAGAGATTGTGAGTGTTTAGTACACTTCATCTCCATTTGCAAGCTAGTGCTAGAGTGTTGAGCATCTCATTTGCATCATTGAGTTTCTAGTACGTGATTCGTTCAAGCGAAAGCGCATTCAACTTGTTACTCTTGGCGATCGCCTTCACCTAGATGGTGTCGGAGGAGAGTCATGATCCCTCCATTGAAGTTTGTCGGAGAGGCCGGCAAAGCTTGTGAAGGGTTTGGTGCTCGCCTATCTGGTGTGGAGAAGGAGCAACCCTAGTGAATATCCTTCGTGAATATAGAAGCAAAGCTCACATGTGAGCGCTTCAACGAGGAGTAGGGCAGACCAGGCGAGTCTCTGAGACCTCGGTAAAAATATTGTGTCAGTTTCTTATCTTGTATTCATTTCATATTTGTCTTGACACAATTGTTTAAATCAATCTAATTGCTTGTTGTATTGTATTTTTATATCGATCAATTGCATCTATATGTTAGATTGTTGTTGCATGTTGAATTACTTATTTCATATGATTGAATCCAACTAATTGATTAGATAGTTTTAAACCCCTTTGCAAAATCTAGGTTATCCGAAATATCTTTTAAAATTGCTTAATTGAAAAGAAATTTTAAAAGCCTCCTATTCACCCCCCTCTAGTCGGCATCCTTGATCCTACAATTGGTATCAGAGCAAGGTCTCTCTTTTATCGGCTTTACCGCTAGAGAGAAAGGTTGAATTCGATGCAGAATTTTGGGTTGTTAGCTCCTCACTTTGATGGCTCAAATTATTCACGTTGGAAATTATGATGAGTACTCATCTTGAGGCATTAAATTTAAAATTGTGGAGGTTAGTGCAAAAGGGTATAAGCAATTCATCATCTTCGGATAAGCACATTCACCTCTTAGACTCAAAAGCTAAAGACGTGCTCCTTAATTCACTTAGCCATGATGTGCTAGAACTAGTGAGTGATTGTTCGACCGCTCACAATGTTTGGATGACTTTTGAGTCTTTATTTGTAGGCACATCTAGTTTTGAGCATGTTAAGATGCGCTTGCTATTGCGGGACTATTAGGCATTTGTGATGTTGGAGCATGACATACTCTCCACCATATATGATCGCTTGATCAACATCACAAATGAGCTCAAAGCCCTTGGAGCTAATATTTCCGATCTAGATATTTGTAGGAAATTTCTCCAGGTGTTGCCGGAGGGTTGCTATGGAGACTTCATCACCAATCTTGAAAATGATGACCTTTCTGACACGTCACCGAGCGAGCTCATTGACATGCTTATGTCAAATGAGGCAATGTCTAAAGAAAAGGACATGTGTTCCATCTCCGAGCATATCGAGGACAATGATTTAAATGTGGAGGATCAGGAGCTTTCGAGCGAGCTCAAGGACGTAAATGATGTGGTTTGCCTAAGCATAACAAAGGCGAAACCTTGCAAGAAGAACTCAAGAAAAGCTAGAAGGAAAGCGTCGAAGTCAAAATCTTCTTCTCAAGACAATTCTATATGCCCTACGGCATGTGACTCGACGGTATCAAACGCTAACCTCTCTAATAATGAGCTTATGGATATAATTGTAGAGTTAAAAGATTTGCTTGGCAATATGACTAAAAACTTTAGCACTTTAAAGAATAATTATTCATCTTTAAAAGTGCAATATCAAGAGTTAAAGAAATCGCATGATTCTTTGCTTGCCAAGGATACTATTAGCTCTACATGTATTTTAGAGGTAGAGTTGCTTGTGACTCCGCTATTGATCCATCTTTAGAGTCACACACTTCTACTTCACATGCTAGCAATAATTCAATTGTTGATTTGTGGTTAGATTCTAATGCTAGCTTTGTGAACACTAGTACTTCATGTGATAATATGTCTAGTGATTCATTTAATAATTCACATGATTGTACGGTTGATACTAGTAACTCATACCATATTTCATCTAGTGATTCATCTTTATGCCATAGTGTTAGTTCTAGTCGCTCCTCATCGGATATGCCTAGCTCATCTAGCGATTTTAGTGCTATGCCTTCGAGTTCATCTACAAGTGATGAGGTATCGTCATGTTCTTATCATAAGTCATGTATTAACACGGAATCATCTCAAGAACATAAAATTAAAAATGATGAACTAAAGACTAAAGTAAATGGATTGAGCAAAAATCTTACTAGATGTAATGTGGGTAGCGCTATGCTTGTTAAACCCCCTTTGGAACATAAATATTCATTTAAAAGGGAAAATTAAATCACGCTCACCATCTAGTAGGAGGCATCATATAATTCATCACACTCATACAAATTCATTCAAAAAACCCTCACGTACCTCATGTCATTTAAAAGGACAACATTCGTATAAGTATGCATCTAACTCTTTTAGAAATGTCTCTTTTGGCTCTTATTTGATTTCTTGCTTTAGAAAGGGTTTAATTGCAAAACCAATTAATTTCCATTTTCAAAAACCTAAAGGTAAAGCAATTTGGGTACCAAAAGACTTATGCGACAAGGCTAGAGGGTCTCATATGGTTTAGGTACCAAAAAGGGTTTAACTCTTTTTGAAGCTTTTATAAAAAGAAATCTCATTTTAAAAGGAGAAAATTGCATTGCATTCTCTTCTTGTGTTCTTCGTTGTTTTAATCTTCATGGGCAACAATTTTGTAATAGAATAAAAATTTGAAACTTATGTTGCTACATCTTTAGGGGTAATAATTTATGAATGCTTCCGTTGCTCATCATACCCCTACATGTGAAATATTACAAAATTACAATTATAAGCTTTAAATTGAGCTCATTTGGTCAAAAAGTCAATTTTCCATCCAAAAGGCCAAAAATCATCAATTCTTATCAAAATGGTCTTCAAAATGTATTTAAAATGTTTTTAGAGGCTTTAAATGAAAAACAATGTCAAAAAATTCTTATGAAAAACTAGCCTCAAAATGATCTTCAGATATCTTGTTTTTCAACAAAATCATTTTCAAACTCAAATCAAAATCTATTTGGAATTTGTAGAAACTTGCTTTACAAAACACTTAGATATTATTATCCCGAAGAAGTTTGAAATTGAAAAATTTATCAAAAGAGTTCTTATTTGAAAGTTATGGATATTTGAATCTCATCGAAAAACTTGCCTTGTATCGAAATACCCTAAACATGCAAAACATGAGTTTAGCTATTTTTATTGTCTTTATTTGTGAGCCTTGGCTCAAAATGATTTGAATAACTCATGTAAGCTCTTTCATGTGAAAAATATCATGAAAATCAAATTTGAACTCAATTTGCAAAAGTTTGTCAAAATTCAACCTCTTTGCTAAATACAAAGATCATTTGGCCATAACTTTTGATTGAAAAATCCTTTTCAGAAAATTCTTTTTGGAAAATGTATTTGATGCATTGAAAATCATTTCAGCAAATTTCATTTGAATTGGATTTGATTAGAGCAAAATTGACTCTTTTCACAAATCAAATATGAAACTTGCAAAATTCAGTTTTCTCATGGTTTTGGGCTGATTTGTCATTTTCATATCTCTATATTGGTTGTCTATTAGAAGAAAGTTTCTATATGAAATTTTATCCTCTATGATTGATCTTTCTTGATAATTTATTTCAAAATTATTGGAAGTTATTTGCATAGATGTTCAGGTGCTTTTAAAAGTGTAAAATGATTTTCTCAAACTTGAAATCTGAAACTTGAAATCTGACCAACATTTGTCTTTTTCATATCTTCTTGTTGGATCATATCTTGGCTTCACTATAAAAGGCAATCTAGTTTCTCATTTTCATCATCTATCTCCAAATTTTATTTTGAAATTTTTGGAACTTGTTTGCATATGTTTTGATGATTATAAAAAAGCCAACATGTTTAAGAAAATTTTTGTCAATTTGGATGTTAATCTGTCAATTCTTTCAAGTGGCTAAAATATTTGAATCTTGGATCTTCATGGAAAGTATTTTTGTTTATGTGTTCTATCTCTATGAAACTTTCCATGAGTTTTGGTATTTATTTGAATGTTTTCTCAATTTTAGTTCATTCGGATTCTTGTTAAGCTCTTGATTTTCAAATAGATCATTTTCATCTCTTGCACATTTTTTATGACCAAACTTGGATGACACATTTAGGGGAGAAACTTCAAAGTCATTGAATCCTTGTGTACCCTAATTGTGCACATGTATCAAATTATGCACTTGTTTGGTAAAAAGGGTTATTTTCGAGCAAAAAGGTAAAAACAGCTCAAAACTTTCAAAATGTTCAAAATTACCACAAAACCTTCATAAATATGTTTCAAATATGGTTTCAAAGGTTTTGAAAGTGAAACAAAAGAGTTTCGAGCTAAAATGCAAAATTTCGACAAAATTGAAGTCTTCGGGATCTTGTTTTGGCCCAAAACGATTCATTTCCATAAAACACGATGGGTTGAGATTTGATCAAAATTTTCTACATGAAACATTTAGAACTCACTCACCCAAAGATAGTTCGTATAGAACTTATTCTCAAAAGGCCTATGGTTTTCAAATTATCACATATCCTAGATCGCCCGAAAACGGCTATCGACCGAAAATACCCAAAAGTGCATTTTTGCGAATTTGGCTATTTGGACCAGACCTTCTCCCATCTCTTGGTTTGGAATAGTATTTTAAACTCATCCATGTCCAAATATTTCATAAAAATCCAAGTTTCAACGAAAATTGAAGTTTTCGGGAAAATCACTTTTGGATTACCCGTTTTACCCCAAATCACTTTCGAGGAATCAAATTCAAGAACTTTTTCAAATCAAATTCATTCAATTGGTATCCAACTAAGTTCCTGACTTGCCATTCAAATCTTTTGTGGAAATTGATTTAATTTTTGAAGCAAAATTGCAAAAATCACAAATTTCAAAAGTTTTAAGTAGGTTTATTTGAACTGTTCGGACGTTGTCCGCCCAGAGCCGGACTCTGTCCTCCCATACCGGACTTTGTCCGGCCCTAGCAGACACTGTCCGGGCTGTGTGAAGTTGGATGATTTCTTATTCTTTTTCAGCTGATTCTTTTACCTCCTGGTTTTGTCACATCCTTGCTCTAATTTCTTCCCATATCTTTGCATTTGATCATGATTCATATGATGGGGTTTGAAATGCTTTTAATTGTGTTTTGCATATCAAAACAAAGATCATTTTCATGATTTTGGAGCATATTCAATGAATTTGAGATTTGAGTTTCTTTTTGAAAATTTGAACTCCTCACTAGGTCATATGCTTTTATCTCAACCTTGTGACCTAAAAATGTTTCGACAAATCTCCTTTGGCATATTCCTCATTTGTATGTCTTTTTGTGTTAAATGCCAAAAGAAGTGAGTTTTTGAGGATTGAATCTATTGTTTCCAATTGAGTTGGTTTAAAAGCTCAAAATCCTTTCTTATATCAAATGATTTTCTAAATGAGAAGTTTGACACAATCATCATCAAACATTCAATCGAGACATTATATTCTTGTGTGTCAAATACATATTAATGACATGACTTTTGATTATACTAATGAAGCCCTCTATTAAGAATTTTTGTGAGATGATGTTTAGGGAAAGCGAGATGATTCAACAGCAAACTTACTATTCTTTGGGGATGACATGTTGTTGAAAACAGCAGCTTGGTCCCCAATTTATTCCATAGAGTTCTCCAAAAGTGGCTCAAAAACTTGGCATCACGATCTGAAACAATAGTAGAAGGCATACCATGCAAGCGAACGATTTCTTGAAAGAAAAGGTTAGCAATATTAACAGCATCATCGCTCTTATGACAAGGAATAAAGTGAGCCATCGTAGAAAATCTATCAACCACCACAAAAATACTATCCCTCCCCCTCTTGGTCCTAGGCAGTCTTAAAACAAAGTCCATAGATATATCCTCCCATGGAGTGCTAGGAACAGGAAGAGGCATTTATAAACCATGTGGATTCAATCGTGACTTAGCCTTTTGACATGTAGTGCAGCGGGATACAAACCTCTCAATGTCTCGCCTCATCTTCGGCCAAAAGAAGTGAGCGGACAGAACGGCCTCCGTCTTCTTGGCACCAAAATGACCCATCAAACCTCCTCCATGAGCTTCCTGTATCAAAAGAAAACGAACGGATCCAACTGGAACACATAGGCGGTTAGCTCTAAACACAAATCCATCAATTATCACATATTTGTCCCATGTTCTTCCCTCTTTGCAATGCAGCAAGACATCCTTAAAATCATCATCATTAGCATATTGTTCTTTAATTGATTCCAATCCAAATATACGACAATCAAGTTGGGACAACATAGTATATCTCCTAGACAAGGCATCAGCAATCACATTATCCTTCCCTTTCTTGTGTTTGATAACATAAGGAAAAGATTCAACAAATTCAACCCATTTAGCATGTCTACGATTCAGTTTCACTTGACTGCGAATATGTTTTAGCGACTCATGATCGGAATGAATAACAAATTCTTTGGGCCAAAGATAATGTTGCCACGTTTCTAAAGATCGCACAAGAGCATACAATTCTTTATCATACGTGGAATAATTCAAAACAGGACCACTGAATTTTTCGCTAAAGTAAGCAACAGGTTTACTATCTTGCATCAAAACACCGCCAAGTCCAACCCCACTAGCATCACATTCAAGCTCAAAGGTCTTATTAAAATCAGGAAGTTGGAGTAAAGGTGCATTAGTAAGCTTATCTTTCAAAAGGTTGAAGGCATTCTCCTGTGCTTGCCCCCAATGGAACACAACTCCCTTCTTCGTCAACTCGTTCAATGGGGCTGCAATGGTGCTGAAATCCTTCACAAAGCGGCTGTAAAATCCGGCAAGTCCATGGAAGCTCCGCACTTGTGAAATCGTTGTGGGCGTTGGCCAACTCTTAATCGCGTGCACCTTGGCTTCATCCACCTCAATTCCCTGTGTAGTCACAACATAGCCAAGAAACGATACTCGTTCGGTGCAAAAAGTGCACTTCTCGAGGTTACCAAATAAACGTGCAGCACGCAAAGCATCAAAAACAGCACGTAGATGATCAAGATGTTCATGTAACGACTTGCTGTAAATCAATATATCATCAAAATAAACCACCACAAATTTGCCAATGAAAGCTCGTAAAACCTCGTTCATTAAGCGCATGAAAGTGCTAGGTGCATTAGTTAAACCAAAAGGCATGACTAACCACTCATACAATCCAAACTTGGTTTTAAAGGCTGTTTTCCATTCATCTCCCAATTTCATTCTTATTTGGTGGTATCCACTACGCAAGTCAACCTTAGAAAAAATTATAGAACCACTTAACTCATCAAGCATGTCGTCTAACCTAGGAATAGGATGACGGTACCTTATTGTGATATTGTTAATGGCTCTACAATCTACACACATGCGCCAACTGCCATCTTTCTTAGGAACCAAAATAACAGGAACAGCACAAGGACTAAGGCTCTCACGTACATACCCGCGGTCCAAAAGATCTTGGACTTGGCGCTGAATCTCCTTAGTCTCCTCGGGGTTGGTCCTATAAGAAGCTCGGTTTGGCAAACTCGCTCCAGGTATCAAATCAATTTGGTGCTCAATCCCTCGTATGGGTGGGAGTCCTGGAGGTATCTCGGCAGGAAAAACATCTGCATACTCCTGCAAAAGGTTAGTGACAGCACGAGGCAAAGTACTGGGCATATCATCCAATGAAAACAAAGCATCTTTGCATATCAAAGCATAGCACGGTGCATCATTCTCATTAATTTCAGCAAGGTCACATTTTGTGGCAAGCATAACACCACCCTTCAATTTAATTCCCTCGTACCTAGAACTAGGTTCTTTCTTGTCTTTCTTAGGTGGGAAAATATTTTTAGCCACTTGCTGATTTTCAGATTCAAGCGCACTCTCTTTTCGCTCATTTTCAGCTCTCTCTTTGTCACATTGCACAATTTCAGTAGGAGTCATAGGGAGCAAAGTGATTTTCTTCCCCTTGTGCATAAGAGTGTATTTGTTACTTCTACCGTCATGAATTGCATCAGTATCAAATTCCCATGGACGGCCTAACAAAAGGGAACATGCTTGCATAGGCACTACATCAAAATCAGCAAAATCATGGTATGTTCCAATGGAAAATTGCACTCTCGCCGTTTGTGTTACCTTCACCTTACCGCTGTTATTGAACCATTGAATATGGTAGGGATGAGGGTGTGCACGTGTGGGCAAGCAAAGCTTCTCCACCAGATCTGAACTCACCAAGTTATTGCAGCTCCCACCATCAATTATGACACGAACACGACGGTCCTTGATGATGAGGTACATCTGAAACAAATTATGGCGTTGTAGCTTGTCCGCTTGCTCCATTTGAGCGCTCAACACTCGTTGCACAATGATTGTCCTATAATTCTTGGTGGCAGCGGTCCCTAAAATCTCCTCATCATCGTCGTCCGTCTCATGGTCATCCTCATTATCTGCAAGGTTAGCTACAAGAGCATATTCATCCTCAACATCACTAGCACTAATGTACCCACCTTCTTCTGTTGCAATGTACGCTCGACGACTTGGGCAATCCTTCATGACATGGCCCATCCCCTTGCATCGGTGGCACACAATTTCCGTTGTTCGACCCGTGGAAGCCACCGATGAAGAACTCTTTGTTGGTGCCTGCACATGATTAGATTTACTCACCTCGGGAACTCGTGATGGCGGTGATGGTGCTGCTGAACGCGCCCTACTCATGGAGGGGGCAGCAGACCGAACAGAAAGGGGTGGAGCTGATTTGGTTGTCCCCGGCGTCGTCTTTGGTGTGGGTATGTTGCCGAAATTACTCCTTGGCCTTTGCTGTTTTCCCTGCAATTCTTTTTCTGCCAACATAGCAAGCTGGAACAATCTATTGATAGAATTATATTCTTTGTAATCAATTATGTCCTGAATCTCGCGCCGTAATCCCCCATAAAAATGAGCCATCTTATCCTCCTCATCCTCAACTACCTCACAACGCAACATGCCTATTTGTAGCTCTTGGTAGTACTCCTCAACAGATTTATTATTTTGATTTAAGCGTTGCAAATTCTTGCGCATATCACGTTTATAAGAAGGAGGAACAAATCTTCTACGCATAGCTTGTTTTAATCTATCCCATGTATCAGGTGCTAATCCAGCATTTACTATCTCATTCCACCAAATGATAGCAAAATCTTTAAACTCACTAGTAGCTTGTCTAACTCTATGTATCTCAGGAACAAGATGGGAGTTAAATTTTTGTTCAACTGTCATTTCCCAATCTAAGTAAACTTCAGCATCATAAGTACCAGAAAAAGATGGTATGGTAAATTTAACCCTAGCAAAAGAATCATCATGTCCACGACCATTACGAGGATTAAAATTGTTACCTCCCATACCTTGACGGTTGTTATTCAGGCGTTGTTGTTGTCGCACATCCTGTGCAGCGGCGCGAGCGGCAAAGGCATCATGGCCCTCTCCATCCACTTCATCTCCCGCGATAGACTCTTCTTGATCTTCCACTCTGCGAGCTCCATTGGGAGGCGGCTGTCTCTCAAAATTTTCCAACCTGGTAAGAAGATTGGAGATGCTTCGCTCTATGCTCTCCAATCTTTGGTCGTTATCTTGGCCGATCCTTGCGATATTTGCGTTGATGTCATTGAGTGCGTTGTTAAGCTCGTTCCGTGTAACACACTCATCTTCCTCATTACCTGCCATTGTTAGTTGAAAGAAAGACAAAAGAAACAAAAACAACCGGTGGTATAATCCCTATCAACTACTTTGGCGGCAGAAGGTGGTTTCACTCACTCTCAAGCGTCTTACCACGCTCTTACAAGTGTTCTTACCAATGCAACAGGTGGTACAACCGGCGGCTGGTTCGTGATACCGTGACAAGCTTGAGTGTAGCGATTGCCGAATTGAACCTGAACTGATCAGAAGAAAGGTGGAGCTTGGAAGGCAAAGTATAGTAGCAAGGATTAGCAAATTTCGAAAACAGTTAGCAAAGCTGAATAAAGATTCAAAGTTCTTGTCACAGTTGCTGGCCTAAGCGTGCTCCTAGAACTAGTTCAACCCAGCAAGGGATATATCACAGCACAAAGGACTCAACGGATGCAAGCAATTCTGATTTTCTACTTCTCTTTCTCTTCTCTCTGTTTTTTTTTTTTCACTTCTTTTTTTTTTTTTTTCTAACACAAATATATACCTCTTAACTCAGAGGAGAAACAAAAATCTCACAATTTGAAGCAACAAACGACAGGAAACCGATGCCCGAAAGAATTGACAAAACAGGACAGCAAACTTCTAGGCGTCGAAACTCGGTCTTAGAAGCTTTTTTGAGGGTCAAAAAAATGCACAGGTCTAAAGACGTGTGGAATTTTCAGATGCGCGTCGTCGTCCCCTTCGAAACAAAAAAAAGTAGACCCAAATCGGAGTTCGTATGCAAAAGTTATGCCAGTTTTAGTGAACACTGCACAATTTGGAATTGCTCGCGAATTCAGATCTTTCTCCCGGTTAGGCTAGAATAGGATTAGGTTTGCGGGTGAAAAAGGATGGCCAGCGGTGCAGGGCAATTGACACAAGGCGGCTCGCGACCTCAAACCAGCAACAAGACGATGACTATGGATCAATACTCAACAATACGATACTGAAAACGAAATTGCAAAGCTCAAAGGGTTGTAGGACTGCGGAATTGATGATGAACTTTTTTTGTGGGGCAAATTTTCTGGACTCTAGGACGATGGCAAAACAAAACTAAAGGGGATACAATGATACCTGACGGGAAACCGAGGCTCTGATACCACTTGATGCGCACGGTGGCCCGATCTTCCGACAGGTAGAGGTAAGTCGATTGGTGGAGACTCGACGTTGACGATCCGGCTTCCGATCAGAACCGATCCGAACCCAGAAATCGCTACACCACGGCTCCGTTGGTTATCAACCATGCACAAACACGATTGACCTCGCCAAGAAGGCTTATCCCTGCATGTGAATCGAGAACACAAGCAAGAACGAGAAAGATGCAACTGAATTTGCAATTGAGGATGAAGCTCACGAGTTGGGGTCTCACAAACCGATGAACGGCGACACTGTTCAAAGACAGAATTGATCTAAGCAAAACCCAAACCAAACCCTAGCGGCGGCTACTGAATATAAGGGCTAAGGGACGTCCTAGAAACCCTAGACGTGTCCGTGATGGACTCCAACACGATACATGGGCCAAAGGCCCAAATTGGTGAGGCAGCACCCTGGGACAGATTCTGTACGCCAACTTGTAACGCGAATTCCCGTCGACTCAGCAGTCCAATTGACCTGAAACCGGTGCCATTGGAAAGGTTATCTCCTTAGCTTTCGATACATATGTGGATCATTGAAATCGGAGTCCGTTTGTGGCCTGGGTGATGATTTTAGTGAACACTGCTCCTGGTGGCCGAGGTAGTCGACTCCGAGATGAATTGGGACTCCGACTCCGAGATGAATTGGGACTCCAACTTGACTTGGACGCCCTCCTTGCCTCCCTCCTGGCCCTTGCTGGTTCCCAAGGCCTTCATGATCCTCTCCAAAGTTCCTAAGTACAATATAATCAATAATATCATTAGGTAGCATACTATCCTCACAAGTATATACACGGGCACTTAGGAACGAGCTCACCTGTTGATTCAATTGCCGTGCTCTTGTGATGGGTCCTTGCATCACAACTGGAGGAGTCTCGGGCGTATGCATAGGAGTGATGTCCTCATCAAGGTGGATACGACCTTATTTTTTATGGAAATGCCAAAGGAGAAGGATTTGGATTCACCTGACGACCATCACTCCATGGAGGACTTGTTCACTATCAACATCCAGGTGAACCATGAAGTGGTCGCAGCAATATTCGATCCTGAAAGTCAGAAGAATTTGGTTTCCGCTGGACTGGTTCGATGACTTGGTTTGAAGACAACAACACACTCGCGACCGTATCCGCTGGGTTGGTTTACATCCGATGTGAACCAACAGATTACGAGTCAGTGTGTGTTGAAGTTTGCGATCTTTGCTCGATATGTCGATGAAGTGCAATGCGACGTTGTTCCTGTCGATATTTGTCAGGTTATCTATGGAAGTCCATAACTGTATGATCGTGACGCTCACTTCCATCGGCAAGCACAAGAGTATGAGCTCACTAAAGACAGAGTTAAGTTCGTGATCAGTAGAGACGTTCACGTCAACACTTTGAACTTGATTATCGCAAATCATGCCAAAAGAATCGTCAACGCATGTCACAAATATGTACTGGTTATGATTCGACCAGTTGGTCAAAGTGATAGTACTCGAGCAGTGTTGTCATTTGTGTGCCGAGAAGATTTTGGTCATTTGTCGAGACTGCCAGAGAAATACAGTAATCTGTTCAAGAGTACCCAGGGTTGTCCGCTGAAACGTCCAGTCGAGCACGAAATTCAACTCGTGTCTGATGTGACACTTCCCAATCTGAGTATGTATCGCAACTCAGTGTTGGAGAATGAAGAGATCAAAAGACAGCTTGGTGAATTGTTAAGAGATGGTGTAATCTAACCAAGTAGTTCACGTTGTGGATCTCCTATGGTGTTAGTGCCAAAGAAAGATGGACTTGGTGTATATGCATTGACTACCGAGCACTGAACAAGATCACTATCAAGAACCGGTACCCCCTTTCTCATATTGATGACCTGTTAGACTAATTGAAGCATGCTGCTGTCTTCTCAAAATTGGATCTAAAGTCAAGGTATCATCAAGTCATGATTCGAGAGGAGAATACCTGGAAAACCGTGTTCAAAATGCGACAAGGTTTGTTCGAATGGCTGGTCATGCCGTTTGGCCTCTGCAACGCCTCGGAAACTTTCATGCATCTTATGAATGACGTATTGCAATAGTTCATTGACAACTTTGTGATCGTTTACCTCGATGACATACTGGTCTATAGTCGTTTGTGGGACGAGCACCTCATTCATGTCGAAAAGGTGTTCGAACATCTTTGGCAACATCGACTTCGCCTCAACTGTAAGAAGTGCGAGTTCGGCAAGCAAACTATACTGTACTTAGGATTCATGGTTGGCAATGGTATGTTGTAAATTGACCCGGATAAGGTAAAAGTGATTCGAGAGTGGCCTCGACCACGAACAGTTACGGAAGTGCATAGTTTTGTGGGAGCATGCCAATACCTTCGGAAGTTCATATGACACTTCTTGATTATGGCTTCTCCGTTGCATGCTTAACCAGGATTGACGAGAAGTTCGAGTGGACAGGGAAACATGAGGACACGTTTTTCTTGCTGAAGAGGAAGATCAGTGAAGCTTCTGTTCTAGTTTTACCAAATCTATAGAAACCACTCAAGCTAGAAATCGATGCCTTAGGTTATGCAATGAGCACAGTGCTCATGCAAGAATGTCGACCAGTAGCATATCACTCTGAGTTATTTCAAGGAGCTCAGAATAATTACCCGACCTATGACAAGGAGTTGTGTCCACTGCATCAAGCCGTAAAACATTGGCGGTGCTACCTTTTGGGTAAAGAGACTGTTGTCTACACCGACCACCAGCCTTTGCAATATTTGCAAACACAATTGAAGTTACAACAAGCTCAACATATGAAGTGGATGTCGTATCTGTAGTAGTTTAATCTGGTGATTAAGCCCAAAAAGGGCATACACAATAAACTGACTGACATGTTGTCGCGACCACTAGTTATGACCTCTATTTATTAGCATTCATGCAGATCGAGCCCTCATGTCATGATGACTATGACACAATGTATAGTGAAGATTTTGATTTTCGATCAGCACTGGCTGAACTCAAAATAGGAAAACCTACGCAGTTCGTTCGTCGAGAAGGACTCTTGTAAAAAAGCAATTTGCTTTGTATACCTCGTGGAGCACCTCGAATTCAATAGCTGTGAGAAGCGCATATATCGAAGGTTGCTGGACAGTTTGGGGTTACGAAGACTTTGCAAAATCTTCATCAACATGTGTTATGGCCGCGAATGCAGCAAGATTTGGCTAGTTTTATTCGAGGTTGCGGTCTCTGCAGCATCTCGAAACTGGCAAACCGAAAATTGGGTTTGTACACTCCTTTGCCAGTTCCATCGTGACCATGGGAAAGCATATCCATGGATTTCTTGGGAGGATTGCCTAAGACTCGATGTGCCAACGACTAGCTCTTTATGGTCATTGATCGGTTCTCCAAAATGATTATTCTCATACCTTGTCGAAGACTATGACGGGAGAAGACGTAGCTCGGGTATTCTTTCAGCATGTTTGGACACATTTTGAACTGCTGACTTCTATTGTGTCTAATCGTGATGCCTGGTTTCTTAGTCACTTTTAGTGATCGCTCTAGATGATGATGGACACAAAGATAAACAGGGGTACTACTTTTCCTACTAAAACTGATGGTCAAATTGAGGTGGTAAATCGAACAATCGTTCATCTTTTGAGAGGATATAACTCTAAGCATCTAAAGATCTGGGATGAAAGCATACTGTACCTGCAGTTTGCCTTTAATCGAGCAGTGATGGTTCGATGGGAAAGTTGCTTTTTAGGGTTTGTTTGGGATTTTTACTGCAGAGTCCATTCGATATGGAGTTTGCGATCCCTACCTCAGCACAGAATAGTAAGGAAGCATCTAACCAAGATCGAGCACAAAAGTTCCTAGAAGGATTCAATGGCTCCATGGTGAGGTTGAACAGAACTTGCTGAAAGCTCAACTCAAGTATAAGCCGTGACATGATCGGCACCGAGTTGATGCTCAATTTCATAAAGGTGATATGGTATGGCTATATTTGAGTAAGGAGAGACTTAAAGGTGAAGGTAAAAAGCTAAAACCAATTCGTTATGGTCCTTTTCGGATTTTGTGAAAAGTTGGTACTAATGCTTGTCAGCTCGAGTTACCTTAATACATGGATATTTACTCGGTTGTCAATGTTGAGCACCTCAAACTCTTTGAGCCTTCAATGCTGGATGATGAGCCAGATACCATCGTACCATATGTTGAAGATTTGGTCTATCAACGAGAAGAATCTCTACCTCATGACGTGATCTTCAAGAACAAGGTGACTACCACTCGTAGCGGCACACATGAGTCTTTTCGAATCGGATGGAGAGATCAATGAGCGCGTGCGGCAAAGTGGTACACCCGAGAAGATGGTCAAGCTCAATTTCCACATCTCCAGTTTTGATTACAGGTCGCAACGGGAGTTGGCTCCTGACGAGGATTGTTATCCGAGCAAGTACAGAGCACATGCACGTCTGGTTCAAGACAGATTCGAACTAGACAAGTGTCCGTTGCCATGATCTCAGATGACCTGAGAAGCGCGGACACAAGGTCGCAGGTTTGCGCGATCATGAGGCCGCAGACAGTACGCGGTCAGGAGGCCGTAGGCGATGTGCGGACAGGAGGTCGCAGGCAATTTGCAGTCAGAAAGATAGTGCGTGGTCAGAAGGTCATTGACTACTATCGACCAAGATGACTCGGGGCTGCTT
Source organism: Pharus latifolius (assembly GCA_019359835.1). Taxonomy (NCBI): domain Eukaryota; kingdom Viridiplantae; phylum Streptophyta; class Magnoliopsida; order Poales; family Poaceae; genus Pharus; species Pharus latifolius. Next base: position 54,181,679 of record CM033324.1, on the reverse strand, counting down.
AAGCTTTACAACAAGCATATCCCAAGTATCACGAAGATCCTTCCACGTATGAAGACAACTACCAGGAGGTTAATATGTGCGGTTATCCCTTAATTGCACGTGTTAAGCCTGCGTGGAAGTTAAGTGCGGTTATCAAAACCGCACCCGAGCAACCGTTCAAAGCCATTGTGCGTTGGCGCCCTTTCGACCAGTATAAAAGGGTAAGTGGATGCACGAGGAGAGGACAGATTCAAGAGACATGAAGATCTGAGAGATCGAACAGATCTGAGAGATCAACACCAACAAGCTTCCATAGGCTAGTTTAGTCATTTTCTAGACAATCACACAGAAAAGATCTTCGCTTGTGATGATCTTTTCTACAGCTTTGTAACCTTTTCCCATACAAAGTGAAATCACAACAGGACGTAGGGCTATTACTGTCGACGATTCGGACTCGGAGTCCTCAGCCGAACTTATGCAGAATTTGTAATAGTGAGACCTTTCAAGATGACCCTTCGGGAAGGTATGCTGAACAATGGTGAACAGGAGCACAGAGAATTTAGACAGGTTCGGGCCCTCGATGGTGGGAGTAAAAGCCCTACGTCCTGTTGAGATTTCACTAAGTGTGGTAAAATGTTTACAAATGGAAGGAAAAGTCCTCACAGGCAAGGATTTTCCCTGTAAAAGTGTACAAAGATAAGCTAAAGAAGACTTAAAAATGCTATATGAGGTGTGCCGTAGACTTGACTAACTTGGATCCCCCCCCCCTTTATTGATGCTTCATGCCATCCTTTTATACTGCTTGAAAGGGTGCCATGTGAAGGAAACTGCATCAATCGGTTGCACAGACGGTTGGATGCGGTTTTTGAAACTGCTCTTAACCTCCACGTAGGTTAAACACGTGTTATTCATGGATAACTGTACGTGTTAACCTCCTGACGGTTGATTCTCCACGTGTAGGAATCTTCGGGATACTTAGAATATCCTGTCGTATGGGCAACCGAATAGATAGATCCCAGGTATCCTGATCGGCAGATGTTCTGACCGCGGGATTCGGCTGACTGCGTAATATCCCGAATGTGTAGTTCGCGTATAGCTCACAAACTTCTGACCGCGCAAGGCTTACGGTCTGACCGCGTAAAGCTGTGACTTGATCGCGTAAAGCTTGCGACCTCGTGGTGATGCCTCTCAGAATAGCTTGAGTTCGCATCTCTAGACACATGTCTGGTTCGAACCTGTCTTGAACCAGAAGTTTATTAGAAGTGACCCGGGTGTCAATCCTCGTCAGCTAGCCCCCAAATTCGAAGAAAACGAAGAGACGTGTTTATTTCGAATTTTTAAAAAACCGTGCATTGGATTTTTAACCCGGCCCTTTAACTTCTCCACTTAGTGGCGCAGTAAGTGAAAACGGTTGGTTTTTCAAGACGGGTTCTGACATTACGTGACGGGCAATGATGGCGCCGTAGAGATTTTTATCTCGAGGTAAAATTGTAAATGTCTTAACGAAACTCGAGGTGTCTGGAAGGCGAACCGTCGCCCTGGCGGCTATAAATACCAGACCCCTAGTCATGTAAAGATTTACAATTCCCCTTTCACGCCCAAGTCTTTTCCTTGTTACCTGGCCTCTTTCCTTTTCACATACTCCTCCCAATGGCAGATCACGAAATCATTGAGATTGAGAGCGATGAAGGGGAAATTGTCGAACAAGGGTCTCAAACGAACGAAGTCCTGTCTCCCTTAAGGAAGAAACCCAAGGTTGACGAAGGATCTTCCAGTGGAACAAAGGTGAAGAATGTAGCGAGTTTCTTTCTTCCTTCAGTTCCTTTGACCCTCCCCGTTCATGCCTCTCGGCAAGTTAGGCCTTTATCCTTAGAGAAAGATCCTTTCACATCCAATTCACCCATCCTTTTGGGTGATCAACATCCTGGTCGGCAAGCGGTGACTATCCCTCGATCAGATGATTGCCATATTGGGTTGGCGAAGCAATCTTCTTCTGGGAAGGTTGCTCTTCCACCATATGATGATCTTCCTCCCAAGATGGGTGTATCAATGGGTTATGCACCGGGACAGGTAACAATTCTTCTCCCTTTTTGCTGATAATTTTAGTTAATATGACTAACTTTTGCAAAATGCAGGAGGTAGGAGGCCCCAGCGATCAGCCTTCTGCTGCTCCATCTCTTCCTTCCGGACAGACTCTTCTGGAAGAGAAGAATGCCCTGGAGAAGAAGACCGAGGAGATGGCCTCGAAGATTCTGCGTTTAGCAGAATGTCTTGATCGATCCCGAGAAGAGGCGCACCATTTCCGTCGAGAGAGGGACTTCGCTCAGCAACAGCGAGAACTCTCTGACTTGATTAGGGACAATAGTGCGTCTGTTGTTAGGGACGATATAGATAGACTTAGAGTAGTCGCTAGTTCCTTGGGGGTTGTCAGTGTAGATCCTACTGACAACAATATGTCCCTTGGGGAACTTTGTAAACTTCTTTCGGAACAAGTCGATGCTTTTATCGACCGTATCCCTTTTGTATGTAAAGAATGTAATAAATAAAGTTTCTTTTATTCATATGAACATTCTTCATACCTTCTGTGTGAAATTATGGCTAAAAGCTTAGTCCGCGACCATTCATACACAGGAAATTTCAGTTCTGCGATTAGAATCGCGTTTTAAAAGATCACCATGACCTGCCCTGATGCCGCGATCAGACTTAAGGCCGCGGTTAGAACTGAATTGCGACCAGAGTTGAACATTCGGTTAGACTATTACTTCGATTAGAGATGAAGTTTTAGCCTAGAACATGATTTCGATAAAACCATAACCCAATTAGAAACACTTCAGCACGTTAAAAATTGGGTTACGTGATTTTTTCGAACAAAATGTTCAAAGTATAAAAAGGAAAAACGTCCTCTGAAAAGTACTGGAAATTTTTCAGTCCTTTTACACTTTTAGTTTCCAAAACAAAGAAGTCTTTTTGTTTCAGATCCGACGCCTGAGTACTTTATCGGGTCCATCAGAGACAGTATCCATTATGGGAAATGAATAAAGCATTTAATGGAACCACTACTACAGAAGTGCATTCCACTAACCCTTATTTTCTAACGGTTGTAAGCAATCTAGGAAAAATCCGATAGAATAGGACGACAGCGGCGGAAAACCATCATTTTACTATCGGTTATACACTAATCCAACGTTAGTGAAATGCAAATACTTTTTACTATCGGTTATTACTGTACAAACCGATATAATATATTAAATAGTACTATCGGTTTTCCATTTTTAACTGATAGTGAAATTACTGATTTTTTACTATCGGTTATTACTGTACGAACCGATATAATATATTACAATAGTACTATCGGTTTTTCGTTCGTAACAGATAGTAAAATTACTCACTTTATACTATCGGTTGGTACTGTATTAACCGATATAATATATTGAATAGTACTATCGGTTTTTCTCGGGTAACTGATAGTGAAATTACTGACTTTTTACTATCGGTTATCACTGTACTAACCGATACAATATACTAAATATTACTATCGGTTCAACAACACAAACCGATAGTAAAATGACTTCATATACACTAATGGTTATGACAGTGGGGACCTTATTTTACTATCGGTTAATGTTGTTGAACCGATAGTAAAATTGGACAGCTTAATTAGGTCGACCCCTGCTCTGCGCTCTACATGTTGGAATCATTTCAGCCGCGCACAACTCCAAGCTAGAGTGATCTGGAGAAGCTAGCTGAGAGGTTGATCATATTTCCATCCCCCTCGGTATTGTTATCTTCTCATCACCTCTCTCTCTCTCTATCACTCTTTCACACTCTCCCTCTCTCTCTACTTGCAATTCATTAAACTAGATACATGTATCTCCAAGCTAGCTAGAAGGCTGGGTTGGCTAGCTAGCTATAGCTTGCTGAATTTAAGCAGCTAGCTAGCTGGCTCTTCCAATTAATGCATGCATCAAGTTAATTAGGGTTTCATATATACAAATCCATTTAATGTAATTAAACAGCTCATGTATGTACACACATATGGCCTAGCTAATTATGTTTCATTCATATATGCATGCCCTGAGTCATTAATTATTTATTTGATTTGTCAATTTTGTGAAATAATTGTAGATGGACCGAGAATATTGGATGTATGGAATAAAACGTACTACTGTTGAGTATTTGGAGGGTGTGAATGGATTTATTAAATTTGCTGAGCAAGAGAAGGCGAAGAAGGGAGAGAAATATATGCATTGTCCTTGTATAGATTGTATGAACTTAAAAAGGTTCGGCAACTCTGATCAGATTAGGAGTCATTTGATTCGTCGTGGTTTTAACGCACGCTATACCCGTTGGATATGGCATGGTGAAGATCTTGAGGAAACGAGCACTACCGCTACCACTCAGCAGCACCCGGAAGTGGATTGCAGTAATGATGATCATGATCAAAACATTGATAATGTTCATTCGGAAGTCCATGTAGATGACGACAATTTAGATGAAATGTTACGTGATGTAGAAGAGGACTACAGCGAAAACGATTTAGCTAAATTTCAGAAATTAATTGTTGATTCTGAGAAGCCTTTGTTCCCCGGATGTGAAACATTTACAAAGTTGTCTTCTGTGTTGAGATTATATAACTTGAAGGCAAGCAACGATTGGAGCGATAAGAGTTTCACGGTGCTATTGGATCTGTTAGCGGACATGCTTCCAGAGGGAAATGAGTTGCCAAGATCGGTTTACCAGGCCAAAAAACTATTGTGTCCGTTGGGAATGGAAATCGAAAGAATACATGCATGCCCAAATGATTGTGTTCTGTACCGTAACGAGTACGAGGATTTGCATGTTTGTCCAAGATGCGGTGCATCGCGGTATAAGCATGGGGACAAAATTTATCACAATGGATGTGATGAGGTAAAGAAAGGGCCTCCGGCCAAAACTGTGTGGTATTTGCCTGTGATTCCCAGATTGAAACGGCTGTTTGCAAATCCGAAAGATGCGAAGTACTTGCGTTGGCATGTTGAAGGTCGGAAACAAGACGGAAAACTAAGACATCCAGCTGATTCCATTCAATGGAGAAACATTAACAGAACATTCGGTGAGTTTGGCGGCGAAGTGAGGAATATAAGGTTTGGGCTGAGTACGGATGGTATGAATCCACACGGAAATATGAGCAGTCGACATAGCACTTGGCCGGTTCTTTTATGCATCTACAATCTTCCTCCTTGGTTATGTATGAAGCGGAAGTACATCATGATGTCGTTACTAATTTCAGGACCCAGACAACCCGGGAATGATATTGACGTGTTTCTATCACCGTTAGTCGAGGACTTACAAAAATTGTGGAGCGAAGGGGTGCGGGTGTGGGATGCACATAAGCGAGAGAATTTCATGTTGCGGGCCATGATATTTTGTACCATAAATGATTTCCCGGCCTATGGAAATTTGTCGGGGTATAGTACGAAAGGAGTCAAGGCTTGTCCTATTTGCCTGGATGAAACTGACAGCATGTGGTTATCGAACTGCAGAAAAACAGTGTACATGGGTCACCGCAGATTCCTTCCGATGCATCACGCCTACCGTAAGAAGAGGAAGTCATTCAATGGGAAGCCTGAGAAAGGATCAGCCCCAGTGTTTGTGACTGGTAAGGAGCTTTACTTGCGCGTGAAGGACATCAAAGTTGAGTTCGGTAAATGTTCTAAACCTCCAGGAAAAAATGTTTGGAAGAAGAGATCGATTCTTTGGGATCTGCCATATTGGGAGCACTTACAAGTTCGACATTGCATTGATGTCATGCACGTAGAGAAAAATGTTTGTGACAGTTTGATTGGTTTGTTGTTGAACATTCCAGGAAAGACGAAAGATGGCATCAACGTTCGCCGTGACATGCTCGACATGGGCATAAGGACTGAGCTTGCACCGTTGGAGAAGGGAAAGCGGACATACCTCCCCCCGGCCTGCTATACTTTGTCAAAAAGAGAAAAAACAGAACTCTGTCAGTGCCTACATGGTGTCAAAGTTCCATGCGGGTATTCTGCGAACTTGAAAAAACTTGTGTCCATGAAAGACTTGAAACTGGTTGGTATGAAGTCCCATGATTGTCATGTACTGATGTCACAAATGCTTCCCATTGCTATCAGAGGCATTCTCCCAGTCAAAGTCAGAGAGACAATTACAAAGCTATGTTATTTCTTCAACACAATATCTGGCAAGGTACGTAAGCGTGTACTCCTAGCAAGTTAATTAGCTCCATTCGTGGAACTTGTCAGATTTTTTGGATCTGAATATTTGCTGCAACTGTGTCCTTGCAGGTAATTGATATCGATGGACTGGACGATTTGCAACGCGATGTGACTACCACTCTTTGTCAGCTGGAGATGTATTTCCCTCCATCCTTTTTTGATGTTATGGTCCATCTAATTGTTCACCTTGTCAGAGAAATTAAGTTTTGTGGACCCGTGTTCCTGCGCTACATGTATCCATTTGAGAGATTTATGGGTATCTTGAAGGGATATGTAAGGAATCGATATCGGCCTGAGGGCAGTATTATTGAAGGTTATGCCGCGGAGGAGGTGATCGAATTTTGCACCAACTATATGTCCGGGGTTGACCCAATTGGCGTTCCTACGTCTCGGCATGAGGGCAGGCTTCAGGGCATTGGAACGATTGGATTTAAAGCAGTCGTCCCCTCTAGTGATCTGTATGCAAAAGCCCATTTTTGGGTCTTACAGCACATGACGGGGGTGGAGCCATACATACACGAGCACAAGGAAATGTTACGGAAACAGAATCCCTCGAAGCCAGAGATTTGGGTCACCAGAGAACATAATAGGAAGTTTGCTGGGTGGATCGAAAATAGAGTCCTGCAAGCTTCTGAGGGCGATGTAGATGAAGATGTTACATGGTTGGCCAGAGGGCCTAGATTTACTGTAGGGACTTGGCAGGGGTATGACATCAACGGCTATTCATTTTACACAAAAACTCAGGACGAGAAGAGTGCTATGCAATGTAGTGGAGTGACACTACTTGCTATTTCGGAGGATGCCAGGGCAGTAAGAGCACTCGACTCATATTACGGTGTTATTGAGGAAATATGGGAGCTCGATTATGTATTACTTAAGATTCCTCTGTTTCGATGCCAATGGGTCGAAATCCCTCGAGGTGTTAAAGTCGACAATTATGGGTTTACTCTAGTCGATCTCAGTAGAGTCGCACACAAAGATGATCCATTTATACTTGCTGAGCAAGCCACACAGGTGTTCTACATCGTTGACCCGGCCAACCCAAAGTTGCACGTTGTCCTTCACAGTAAGAGACGTATTGTTGGGGTCGAAGACGTTGTGGATGAAGAAGAGTACGATCAGTTCGACGAACTACCTCCATTTTTAGATGGAATCCTTCAATCTGTCCCTACCGAAGATATTGACAAAACAAGTTACCTGCGAGACGACCACGAAGAAGGATTATGGGTGGACAACCATTCTTGACTAATTTGCAATATGTAAGTGACGTATATTACTTGGATCGAAGAATGTTCAAATCAATTTTCAAAAATTCTTTGGGAAAACATACGTGATGCATTGAGAATCATTTCTGCAAATTTTCATTTCAATTGGAGTATATACTTGATTTGAGCAATAATTGATTCTTTTCACAAATATATATGAAAACTGCAAATTTTCATTCCATGATTGGTCTTTATTGTTATTTTATTTCAAAATTATTGCAAGCCATTTGCATGGGGTTTCAGGTGTCTTTACAAGTGCAAAATGATGTACTGAGACCCATCTGTATTTGTTCTCAGGAAATACCTTTAGATCAATTTAACAGTATTATACTATCGGTTTCAACCTCCAAACCGATATGAAATTAACATATACTATCGGTTTACTGTCATAACCGATAGTAAATACAATACAAAATGATGTACTGAGATCCTCTGTAATTCTTCTAAGGGAAATCCTTTAGGGTCAATGAAATTGTATTTTACTATCGGTTATAACTGTGAAACCGATATGAAATTAAACTATACTATCGGTTTATAGTTCACAACCGATAGTGATTTACACTGTGTTATGCTCCCCTGTTCTTAGTTTACTATCGGTTTACTGTTCACAACCGATAGTGATTTACACTGTGTTATGATCCCCTGTACTTAGTTTACTATCGGTTTACTGTTTACAACCGATAGTGATTTACACTGTGTTACGAAAGCCCTAACTTACATGTTTGTACTATCGGTTTTGTGGTGATGAACCGATAGTAAATATTCATTTAATAGGTTATAACCTGCACGATTTTCCCTCCAGTGCAACTGATCACATTCCAAATCGAAAAATACTCGCGCGGAAAACCCTAGAATCGCCGACGTTCGCTTCTTCGCTCCTCTGCGCCACTGGTTCTCCACCGCCTCCGGCATTGCATTGCGCCACCGCCTCCGGCCACTCCACGATCCACTGTAAGTGTTCTTGACCAAATCGCTCGCGTGTATTGCTTAATTCTGTATGCAATGGTTCATATCCCGTTCCATGGATTACAAATAGAAACCTAGAGTAAAATTCATGAACGGTATACACCTATCTGAAATTGTTTCCTGTGATGATTGTAAAGAACAAACCTGAATATTGGATGAACCGATAAGCTCGGTGAAGATAGTTTGAATTGCATTTGCATTAAACTGGGGTTCTTTTTGTATGGAACTAAGCTCTTAGTTAATCTAATTGCAAATTTAGAACTATGTGTAGACTTTGGTGTCAAAAATCTGTGTTTTGGCTACTAACTGCAATGCTAAATTGGATATTTCAGTGACTGAGCCTTACGCCATTCTTCAATTTCTAGAATTTGTGTTGTTTCTGTATGAATGGACAGGACTGGGGTGATTGAAGCTATGAATTGAAGTCTTATTCTGTCATTGATTGCTTTGTCTGGCTCTTAGTCACTTGCGTATTTGAATGTTTATCTACTGCTTGTGCATTCTGTGATTGCTGCTTGAAGTAGAGCTAGTGAAGAAATGAAATTGATTATATGATCTTTTGGCTTTCTTCTGAGTTGGTGGGAGATTGAAGTTTCTATTTCAGTTCTCTCCTTACTTGTGTCGTCCAAATTAGCAAGTCGTATTCTAGACAGCTGATTGATCAGTTGTTATCTTGAATTCTCTCCAGCATTGGTTTGACTACCCTTCTTGTATTAACTTAAAATTGGTTGGTTGTTTAGGCTTTGAGGTTATTTGAGAGAGAGACGATCATCTTGAGTCTGTGTGTTTGTTCCCCGGATTTGCCGTGTAGGCTATAGTTGAGAGGCTATTGGGGAGCGGTCTTTGTTAATTCCTTGCATGATCAATTCATTGATACCGTCAATAGGTGTATGCGTTTTAAGTTAATACATGAACTACAAAATTCATGAACTACAAACTTGATAGCTATGAGAATGACAGAATTGATGAAAATCATAGCATACAGTGTAGTTCACTATCGGTTTCTTACTCAGAACCGATAGTAAATACCATAAACTGATTTTTCTGTTAATTATATCCCATTTTCTAATTTTCATCTCAAATTTAGGTTCATTTATTTTTTAACATACCTTATGTTCCTGCTGAGCAATTACTTTCTGTTCCTGCTGAGCAATTTTTGAAATTTTTCCTAATGCTGACTTGATTACTATCGGTTTGACTTGGAAAACCGATAGTAAATAGTAGTGCCATCATAGTTTGCACAGCTAATATGAATTTTCTGTGAATGACTTCCCATTTTCTAATTTTCATCTCAAATTTAGGTTCATTTATTTTTTAACATACCTTATGTTCCTGCTGAGCAATTACTTTATGTTCCTGCTGAGCAATTTTTGAAATTTTTCCTAATGCTAACTTGATTACTATCGGTTTGACTTGGAAAACCGATAGTAAATAGTAGTGCCATCATAGTTTGCACAGCTAATTTGAATTTTCTGTGAATTACTTCCCATTTTCTAATTTTCATCTCAAATTTAGATTCATTTATTTTTTAACATACCTTATGTTCCTGCTGAGCAATTACTTTATGTTCCTGCTGAGCAATTTTTGAAATTTTTCCTAATGCTAACTTGATTACTATCGGTTTGACTTGGAAAACCGATAGTAAATAGTAGTGCCATCATAGTTTGCACAGCTAATTTGAATTTTCTGTGAATTACTTCCCATTTTCTAATTTTCATCTCAAATTTAGGTTCATTTAAATTTTAATAGACTTTATTTTCCAGCAGAGAGATTAGCATAGTTTGCACTGCTAATCTTTTAAATTTTCCTGAATATAGACCTTAGTATTATCGGTTTTCCTTTTAAAACCGATAGGAAATATAGTATTTGTTAGTTTGCACTGCTCATCTGAATATTCTGTGAATTACTTTGTCATGTACCTTTCTTCATATCAATTGGATGGTTTGTTTATGGTATTTTAGGTAAAGCCATGTCGGCATCTTCCTCGGCTGATACTAGTGATTCGGCGAGGGCGAACGTAGATGGCGCTGCCTCGTCCCAGCGCAAGAGGAAGGCGCGAGGCGCGACGATGTTGGGTCGTTTGGCCAAACGCGCGGATCTTTCCTGTGAATTCAACCAGTTCGGGAGACCGATCGGGAAGAACGCCGGGCACTATGCTGCCTATGTTGGCTTGTTGGCGAAGGAAAGGGTGAAGATCACCGTCCAGAGCTGGAAGGACGTCAAGGCCGACGAGAGGGATAGGCTGTGGGCGGAAGTGAAGGTAAAATTAATCAAAATCACTGAACTCTTGAGTGATCACATTCCCTTGGTTTATCCTAGAGATTAGGTAAGTCCTACTTATATTTGAAACAGGCCAAGTGGAACATCCCGGACGATGGTCCCAAGATAGCTTGCTTGAAGGACATGAACAACACGTGGAAAACCTTCAAGAGCGTCCTCGTCAGTACCTTCCTCGCTAAAGGCGAATCTCCATGCGAGAAGTACCCCTTCATAACGGAGGAGGTATGGGAGCAATTCGCCCAACAGAAGGGGACTCCTGAGTTCAAGGTATGAATGGTTCCTTTGCTTGGTTACACCATTGTATGCAGTAAGCAGTGGTGCATTAATTTTCTTGTTTCTGGTACGAAGGCCCTCAGCGAGAAGAACAGGGCAATCCAGAGGAGGAACGACCACCCACACCGGCTCGGTTCTCGCGGCTATGCGGGGAAGGAGGAGCAGTGGAAGAAGGGTGAAGACGAGGCGTCGCATTTCGTCGACTCCCCTGACCTACCACTCTCCGAGATCCGCGATCAGCGATGCAAGCGTTGGTGGCTGGCCAGAGGGACCGTGTCGGCCACGGGGACTGTGGCGTTCCCAAACCCCAGGGACGTCGAGGTCGTGCAGCGACTCGTAAGTTGCCTAACTATGATCACTAGTGTGCGCACAACTTTGTATATATTTCTTCCTCACAATGGAGAGCTTTCAATGTAACAGATCTCTTGCTCGAAGGAGGCGACCGAGGGATTGTTCAGTCCCCATAGGGAGAACGACATCCTTACCCGGGCTCTAGGGAACAAGGAGCATCCAGGGCGGACGCGAACCGTGGGGGCTGTGGTGCCATGGAAGGAAGGCTTCTCGGACCCCGGGCAAAAGGCGAAGAAGCCTGGCAGCTGGAAGGAAAGGGAAGAGGAGCTATCTCAGAAGATACGGGCAGATGTGACTGCACAATTCGCGGACATGTTCGCTCAAATGAACGAGAAATATGAACGCCTAAGCCGAGTTGTGCAGTCCAAGGGTTTAGATCCAGCTGCCGAGGTCGACGCTGCCAGGCCGAGTAGTGTTGGCTCGAAGGTTCACGTGGATCCGGTGGACCTGATCGAGGTATTGCAACTCTTGAGCTATATATGCAGTTCGGCTGATGCCACTCCCGTTACGTTAGAATTGTTTCGCTAACTTGTTATAATTGTTGCAAATTGCAGAAGCCGGAGAGCTGTACCCTATTGATCAACATAGGCGACAAACCTGTTGCGGTTGCAAACGGGGTCATATACCAGTCTTGGGAGGATGTCCGGATCCACTGCGTACCTCTTGAGCCTGGATTCGCAAAGGTACAGGTGGACATGGCCCTCCCGGGCTACAGCTCTTTTCCGTTGCCCGTCCCAACGGACGAAATGCGGACAATTGGCGAGGCATTGGGCTCGTACATACAGTGGCCCAAGAAGGGTGTTAGACTACAGGAGGTAAACCCTAGCCATTCTAGCTTACAACTCAGTTAATATATTTAATTTTCAAAATCTAATTTAAGCGTTTGTACTTAAAGTGGACGATGGATACCAGCACACTTCCTGAGGACACCAGCCCCGCCACAACGCGTGAGCGAACTCCATCGGCCCCCATGCCTCCTCCGACGGCCTCAAACCCTTCGCCATCAAATGAGGCCGACGGCACCACACCCCAACCTTCGAAGGTATACACTCGCTCCCCGCCCAAAGGCAAGGGCAAGGCCAAAGGCAAGGCCAAACAAAGCCAGCCGGGTACGTTCAAGAACGGGTCCCCACTCGTGTCGGAGTACCTTCTGCGCAATATGGATCAAATAACCAGAAGTCTCCACGAGTGGTACCTGACCCGGTCTAGGCGCCACATCAACTTCTTGGTTCACTTCAGGCCAGCCCATTTTCACCGTGAGCCCGGGAGCATATCGGTGGCCCACGAGGATTTGTTCGACCTCCTCAACTGGCGGGAGCTTGATATGTCCATCATACGGACTGGAGTCCTGTGAGTGTGCTGTTGTCTGAAGTTATCACAGTTCGTTTCATAAATCCAATCACTTTTTGTATGCACTACTTACTAATGTCTACTTTGCATCCAGGTGCATGTATAGGCTGGCGTCGATGAGGGCATGTGACAAGGTGGGTTTCCTCGACCCAGAGAAAATAAGCCTCACGATGCTAGAGCACGACCAAGCACATGCGGAGGAATACATATCAAGGGCACTACTAGCGCAGCAGGACCGAGAGTTCATCCTTGCGCCGTACCACCAAAGGTTAGTGCATTTCCTACTAATTTAACTCATTCTTGTATGTTACGCCTAACATATGTATGAAACGGTTCGCTTATATATGCAATGTAGGGGCCACTGGGTCCTCGCCGTCATTTGCCCATGGATGAATGAGGTCTATTACCTCGATTCGATGAGCGACAAGGTGGCGCATGTTTTCACCCTCACATGGCACATAGACGCGTAAGTAACATAGTTGTCTTAAATTTTTCTCTGACTAGCTAATTAATGATAAGATATTAATCGACAATGCTAAATTAAATATAGGGCTTTCAAAAATTATGCTAGTGCTGGAGGGAGGCATGACGCGTCGAAGGGCACAACAATTTCTTGGAAAGAATATGAGGTAATTAATACGGATGGAAGTACTCATGATGAGTCTTTTAATTTAAGCTTAATTAGTTCTTTCGAGTTAATGTGGGTTTATGTCTTTGCATATGCAATTTTTCCAGTGCCATCAGCAGCCACAATCGTGGGAATGTGGCTTCTATGTCATGAGATTCATGTATGACCTGATCAGGAGAAACTTTGCCCAATTCCCTAAGGTAACTATTTTTCCTGACTCAAAGTCGAACTTTAATTGGATGTGACGTACGATCCTAACTTCATACACGCATATATGCAGAGCACCATGTTGAAAGAGCAATATGAGTTGCCTCAATTGAAGGAGCTGCGAACAATTTGGGCTCAATATGTCATCGAAGAAGTGGCTATCAACGATCGATAGTAACTGACTTGTGTTGATTGTTGTATTTGTGAATATATATTGAATGTGTTGATTCATTGATTTGTGAATATATGTGAATATATGTGAATAGATTCATTGATGTATTTGTGAATAAACTCGATCAATATGTGCATAAATTTAGTCTGTCAAATGCATGTGTATATTACTGTATTAGTGTATTTGTGAACAAATTCAATATGTGAATATTGGTGAATATTTGTAAATATTGGTGTATTTGTGAATGATCCAATGTATCTCTGTATTGCTGTATGTATCTCTGTATTGCTGTATGTATATTTGTAAATATTTAGTACTAACCGTGCAACTACATAACCGATAGGAAAAACTAATATTACTATCGGTTATATACTACAACCGATAGAATAAAGTTTCCAGTACTAACTGTGTCCACACAATACTATCGGTTCATATTTAGAAACCGATAGAATACAGTTTCCTGTACTAAACGAGTCTACAAAATACTATCGGTTATATAATATAACCGATAGAATAAATTTTCCAGTACTGACTGTGTCCACACAATACTATCGGTTTATATATAACAACCGATAGAATAAAGTTTCCAGTACTAAATGTGTCGACAAAATACTATCGGTTTATATAAGAGCCGATAGAAAAAAATGTTTAGATTACTATCGGTTTAGATCCTAGCCGATACAAAAGGCCTAAACAATACTATCGGTTTATATAAGAGCCGATAGAAAAAAATGTTTAGATTACTATCGGTTTAGATCCTAGCCGATACAAAAGGCCTAAACAATACTATCGGTTTTTATACGAGCCGATAGAAAAAACTTATACAATACTATCGGTTTAAAACCGAGCCGATAGAAGAAATAGTCGATAGCGATTAGTGAACGTTGGGATTGTAGATGTTTTACTAACGGTTTTTGAACCGATAGAAGTGTGCTGCCCTCTACTATCGTGCCGACCACTATCGGTAAGAGAACCGATAGTAGAGTGGATTTTTAACCGATAGTGAAAAGCATTTCTGTAGTAGTGAACGTTTGAAACGAGCCGTTTACTCATTAATGCGTCGCCTTGGGTCTATAAAAAGCAGTAGGTAGCTTCTTGAGGAAGCCACTCAGCCGCGAAAAAACCCTTAGAATTCCGCCGCTCAAAACCCTCACTTTCTTCAGCCTTCATCTTCCCCAAATCGCCAGCTTCCCCTTTGATTCTACACCATAGATGGCGTCCTGGAGCAGATCCATTCATCATTCTGAGGAGAGCCTGATGGGGCTTGAGAAGGAGGAGATCCTTTCTCCGCGGCTGCTCATTAACTGGCGACCTGCGGAGAAGAACCAAGAAACCCCAACTGTCCAAGAAGGCGAGTTGGTGGTTTTTGAGGAGTATTTTCGTTGCGGGTTCCGATTCCCTGAGAGTCGGTTCCTTAAGGATATCTTTGAACATTACGGGTGGGAACTGATCAACCTCCACCCCAACGTGATGCTGATTCTTGCAGTATTCCAGCATCTCTGTGAAGCCTTCGTCGGAGTATATCCCAGCGTGGATCTTTTCCGACGATTCTACTTTTCGGCGTGGTCGAAGAGCACCAACGCCGCCGGATGCATCTACTTCCGGCTGAGGGACAAAAAGGAGTATCCCTCCCCACCCCTGCGAGACTCAGTGCACGGGTGGCACCAGAAATGGTTTTACTGGGCACCAGAAATGATTAAGTCCTCCATGGCTAACCGCGCAGATCCTGGCCGCGGCACTGAGACGACAGTGTATGGTCCTTCCCATTTCGGGGAGAATTTAGTGCGGTTAGACTGGTCTTGAATTTTTCGTAAAACCAAGTCGCCAACGTTGAGATCACGTGGTCGCACCTTTTTACTGTGATACTTGCGTAGAGCCTGCAAGTATACCGCGGACTTAATCAGGGCGCGATCACGCCGTTCTTCCAGGAGGATGAGATCTTGCGATCGCTGTTCGGATTGGTTGACCTGTTCGAATTGATTCGTGCGAACAGATCCAATACTTACTTCCATAGGCAACACAGCCTCGGCCCCATAAACCAAATGGAAGGGTGTCTCACCGGTGGCTCGACTAGAGGTAGTCCGTAGTGCCCATAGAACAGTATAGAGCTCATCTGCCCAAGCCCCCGAGCGAGTCTTGAGGCGATCAAAAACACGTTTTTTGATGCCTTGCAATACTTGCCCATTGGCCCGTTCTACGGCACCATTGCTTTGTGGATGTGCCACGGAAGCAAAGCACACTTTAGTCCCAATCTGATCGCAGTAGTCTAGGAAAAGACCGCTAGCGAATTGAGAACCGTTGTCTGTGATGAGACGGTTTGGAACACCAAATCGTGCCACAATGTTCTTGTGAAAGAACTTTTGTGCGGCTGATGCAGTAATATTTCGTACTGGTTCGGCCTCAATCCACTTTGTGAATGTGTCAATGGCTACGAACAAAAACTTGTATCCATTGACCGCTTGTGGCATAGGACCGACGATATCCATTCCTCAGATCGCGAAGGGCCATGCGAGAGGAATAGTTTGCAATGCATAAGCAGGTTGATGAACCTGTCTTGCATGAAACTGACACTGTGGACACATCTTGACCATAAGCTTGGCATCATCGAGTGCCGAAGGCCAGTAGAATCCCTGTCGAAAAACTTTTCCGACCAGTGTTCGGTATGACGCGTGTGCACCGCATACACCGTCATGTATTTCTTTCAAGAGGGATTTTCCTTCCTCCTGAGATATGCAGCGCATGAATACTCCTTGAGTACCCTTTCTGTACATAACCCCATCTATGAGTTTGTACAGACGCGCCTTTCGAATTAACCGATCGCTTTTGGTTTCGTCCTCGGGTAGGGTCCCATGTTCAAGATAGACCCTCAATGGATGAGTCCAATCTTGTTCCTGACCGAGGCTGGCAACGAAGGCTATTGCCGGATCATCCTCGACCGAAATCATGATCGAAGGATGGTCCAAGTGTTCAATGAACACTCCTGCCGGAGCGGATGAGCGTGAGGATCCAATTTTGGATAATTGGTCTGCGAGAATGTTGTCCTTTCGCGGGATGTATTGGACTTCGAAGTGACTGAAGTGTTTTTCCAATCTCCTCACTTCCCCCAGGTAATGAGCCATTGTCTCATCGGAGGTGCTGTACTCCTTGTTTACCTGGTTTACGACCAGCTGTGAGTCCCCCCTCACCACTAATCATCGGACTCCGAGGAATTTTGCTGCCCGGAGCCCTGCAAGAAGACCTTCATACTCTGCTGCATTGTTGGTTGCAACAAAGTGTAGTTGAATGACATACTTAAGCTGTTCGCCCTGAGGCGTAACTAAGACCACTCCAGCCCCCGAGTGTTGAAAACTATGGGAGCCGTCAAAGTACATTGTCCAATAATCGGGGCACTCCAATTCCTTTGCCAACTGCACGGGTGGCTCAGGGTTGGTCCATTCGACCACAAAGTCGACCAAAACCTGAGACTTAACCGTCGTGCGAGGGGTGAAATGGATCTCAAAGGCACCGAATTCGACCGCCCATTTGGCGATCCGACCAGATTTTTCTGGATTTCGGACAATATCCCCTAAAGGAAAAGAGGAGGGTACTGTGATCTTGTGTGCTTGAAAGTAATGTCGTAGCTTACGGGAAGCCATCAGTAGCGGGTAAAGTATCTTCTGGACCTCAGGGTAGCGCTCCTTAGGACCATGAAGTACTTCGCTCACATAGTAGACGGGTCTGTGCACTCCTTCCCTTTCCGCGATCAGAACTGCGCTGACCGCGTGTGGGGTGGCCGCCAAATACAGAAGTAATGGTTCATCCTTTTCAGGAGACACCAATACTGGCGGACTGGATAGATATGTTTTTACCTCCTGAAACGCTTTTTCGGCCTCGTCCGACCACGTGAAGTTATGATGTTTCCGCAAGGCTTTAAAGAAAGGTAGTCCCCTTTCGCCTAATCGCGATATGAAGCGACTTAAAGCCGCCATGCGACCAGCCAGGCGTTGAACATCCTTCATGGTCGAGGGCGACCTCATTTGTTCAATAGCTCTGATTTTCTCAGGATTAACCTCAATGCCCCTGGAACACACAAGAAAACCAAGAAGCTTTCCTGAAGAAACCCCGAAAGAACATTTCTCCGGGTTCAATTTTATTCCAAAGCGATTCAAGTTACAGAAGGTTTCAGCAAGATCGTCCAAATGAGACAATCTTTTGGTACTCTTTACAACCAAGTCGTCTACATATGCTTCGAGATTACGCCCTATCTGGGAAAGAAAGGTCTTTTGCATCAAGCGCTGGTACGTGGAACCAGCGTTCTTGAGACCGAACGGCATTCTGACGTAGCAGTATGTGCCGAACGGGGTGATGAAGGCAGTTTTCTCTTCATCGTCTTCTGCCATGCTAATTTGATGATATCCCGAGTAGGCATCCAGAAAACTCATCAGTTCGCAACCCGCAGTGGAGTCAACCAGCTGGTCGATGCGGGGAAGGGGAAAGTCGTCCTTCGGACAGGCACTGTTGAGGCTAGTATAGTCGACGCACATGCGCCACTTGCCATTTGACTTGCGGACCATGACTGGATTGGCGAGCCAGTCCGGGTGATTCACTTCACGGATAAACCCGGCTTGTAAGAGTTTGTCTAACTCTTCTCGGATGGCTTCCTGTCGGTCGGTGGCAAAACGCCTGAGCTTTTGCTTTATTGGTCGTTGTCCAGGTCGAATTGCTAACCTGTGCTCAATTACTTCCCTTGGGACACCGGGCATGTCGGACGGTTTCCACGCAAACACATCTGCGTTAGCCCGGAGGAAAGCAACGAGGTCGAGTTCCTATTTGTCATCCAGGGCTGACCCAACCCGAATTGTCTTGGATGGGTCATCTGGGTACAAAGGAACTTGTTTGAGTTTCTCATCTGGTCGAGGAGCAGCCCTGATCGCATCGGTGGCGACAGTGGCGACCTGAGCGTCCCGGAGGGGAAGTTGATCGACCATCTCCAAAGATAGCCGGTCGCACGTGAGCGCCACGTTGTGACTTCCTCGGACCGAAATGACACCTTTGGGGCCAGGCAATTTCCCGCACTGATAAGCATAGTGCGTTGCCATCATGAACTTAGCAAGAGTCGGCCTGCCAAAGATTGCATTATAAGTTGAATCACAATCGATTACATCGAAAGTAACCAATTCTGTTCGAAAGTTATCTGGTTCTCCCAGAGTGACCGGGAGGACCACTTGTCCCAATGGCATCATGGAGGGGCCTGGGATTATCCCATAAAACGGATGGATTATGGGCTTGATCTTCGAACGAGGAATTTGCATCTCGTCGAGTGTCTTGACCAATAAAAGATCAAGGGAACTTCCCCCATCGATCAGGACCCTTTCGACTCTCACGTTACTGATGATTGGGGTAATAACCAGAGGTAACCTCAATGGTCTAGTTAGCCCCGCAGGACAGTCAGCGCGATCGAACGTCAAAGGCATATCCGACCAACGGGGATATTGAGGTTCACCAAGGGATGTCTCCGTTTGGTTAACCTCTCGGCAAAAAGTTTTAAACTGCCTTTTGGAAACGAAAGAGGAAGAACCTCCGAAAATGACATTAACATGATTTTGAGGTACCTGGTAAGCCATTTCTTCGTCTCCATCGACGTCTCTAACCCCGCACGCCTGCTCTTTGGGCGGTAAGGTTGGCATTGGCCCAGCTCCTTGGTAGAAATCGTCCAGCTGTTTCAACCAACTCCTGCAGTTTTTGAGATCGTGGCCTGCGGAATTGTGGAGTGGACACCACCTTTTGCCCTCCTGCGGATTAGTTGATTTTTCTGGCTGGTCGGAATCCCGGCCACCAGAAGCAGTTTTACTTTTAAAAGAAGACTTATTACCTTTGGTCGAAGGTGGTTTCTCCGCGACCGCGACCTCACGGTACTGTCCAGAGCGGTTCCTCTTCGACTTTTTTGACTTCCCGCCCGGTGAAGACTCCGGCTTTTTGCTTGAATCTTCTTTCTTGGCATCCTTGAAGCCTGGTTGGGGCGGTAGGTCCCCCTTGTCAACCATTCGGTTCCATTCGACTGCCTCGGCTGCATCGGAGTATCGATCAGCCATATCGAACAGATCGGCCACTGATCGAGGAGGGTGGATAAGCAAGTCTTCAGTGAATCTCCGGTATCGAACGGCATGCTTAAATGCCCTGATTACGGAGCCATCAGATATGTTCGGGATGGTATTTCTTACCCCGACAAACCTCTTGACAAACTGCCGAAGCGTTTCGGTTGAAGTTTGCCGCAATCTATGCAGGTCGTCCTCCTTACCCGGCTTTTGGTAACAGTTTTGGAAATTGCTGAGGATGGCATCGCATAGCATTTCCCAATTGTAGATAGAACCCTCAGGCTGATTGAACAACCAGGTTCTAGCCGGTCCTACGAGGACTGTCGGCAGGTAGTTTGCCATGACCTTGTCATCGCCTCCTGCTGCTTGGATGGCAGTAATATAGATCTGAAGAAACTCGGATGGGTTCTGAGTTCCATCAAACCTCTCGATGGCCCCTGGTCGAAACTTATCGGGCCAAACGACTGCTCGTAGGCCAGGCGAGAAAGCTTTGCAACCAACATAAAGACCGTGAACCGTCCTGCGACTTTCGGTCGGGTTTCGAGCAAACTCACTTAATGGCGAGGTTACTCGGGGTCCCAAACGGGAATGAACGGGAACTCGATCCCTGGCACGAGAGTCCTGCATTCGCCGATATTTGTCCTGTCGGGACGGTATAGGCAGCGGGTAATTCCGTCGGCCAGAGCCAGAATGAGGACCATCTCGTTCATGGGAATGTGTCACTGAGCGGGAAGAGGCTGTCGGGGTCGCCTCGGATGCGACCTCATCCAGTCTTTCCGCCAGGATCCTGAAAAAGGCCGGTCTCTGCGCATCCGTGACCGTAGGAGGAAAATTGCGCATGACTTCCGCGATAGATCGCAGTCGACCATGGGTACTTCTCCTAGGGGCACCAGGTGTTATTGTTTCCTCGTCCACTGGGAAATGCTCCGGTGGTAAGGAAGGAGTCTGGTCACGTCTACGACCATGCGACCGTCGAGAAGAACTCGGGGCAGCATTGTAACGAGCCTGCGCATCTTGAAGAGCCTCTAGGGCAGTTCTGCGTAGTTCGTTGTTTTGTTGCTCGAGATCTTGCTCCTCCTTCTGTTTGCGATCTTGTTCTTCCCTGGCAGCCTGTTGATCGGGAGTTTCCCCCGACAACGCAGCAAACTGCCTAGGGAGAGAGATCGCCGATGGGGAGAACATCTCGGTTTGTTCCGAGTCGGACTCGAAATCAAAGAGACGGTGAAGGTTATCAGGGTCGAATCTTCCTGGGCTAATTTCAGGGTCACCATCATATTTTCCCTCAACGAGATCGTACGATGGGCCGGACTCATCACCTAGCACATTAAGAACCTCTGTGGGTTCTGACCTTGTGCCAGTTACCTCTTGGTCGATTAACATGACTTGGGGAGATGATTCAGCCTGGGGAAGATTCTGGCCTTCGACCTCTTCCATCGGAACAGGATCACTTGGAGAAGGCATTGGGATATGAGCATAATCCTCGAGATCGAAATCATTCTCGGAATCATATGCTCCAGCCATGTTTCGGCGAACCTCCGAATTTCAATTAGGACGCCTTGAGAAAGGCCCCACGGTGGGCGCCAGCTGTCGACGATTCGGACTCGGAGTCCTCAGCCGAACTTATGCAGAATTTGTAATAGTGAGACCTTTCAAGATGACCCTTCGGGAAGGTATGCTGAACAATGGTGAACAGGAGCACAGAGAATTTAGACAGGTTCGGGCCCTCGATGGTGGGAGTAAAAGCCCTACGTCCTGTTGAGATTTCACTAAGTGTGGTAAAATGTTTACAAATGGAAGGAAAAGTCCTCACAGGCAAGGATTTTCCCTGTAAAAGTGTACAAAGATAAGCTAAAGAAGACTTAAAAATGCTATATGAGGTGTGCCGTAGACTTGACTAACTTGGATCCCCCCCCCCTTTATTGATGCTTCATGCCATCCTTTTATACTGCTTGAAAGGGTGCCATGTGAAGGAAACTGCATCAATCGGTTGCACAGACGGTTGGATGCGGTTTTTGAAACTGCTCTTAACCTCCACGTAGGTTAAACACGTGTTATTCATGGATAACTGTACGTGTTAACCTCCTGACGGTTGATTCTCCACGTGTAGGAATCTTCGGGATACTTAGAATATCCTGTCGTATGGGCAACCGAATAGATAGATCCCAGGTATCCTGATCGGCAGATGTTCTGACCGCGGGATTCGGCTGACTGCGTAATATCCCGAATGTGTAGTTCGCGTATAGCTCACAAACTTCTGACCGCGCAAGGCTTACGGTCTGACCGCGTAAAGCTTGCGACCTCGTGGTGATGCCTCTCAGAATAGCTTGAGTTCGCATCTCTAGACACATGTCTGGTTCGAACCTGTCTTGAACCAGAAGTTTATTAGAAGTGACCCGGGTGTCAATCCTCGTCAATTACTCCCACCATCGAGGGCCCGAACCTGTATAAATCTCTTTGTGTTCCAACCGACATTGCTCATCATCCCTTTCCAAAGTGACACCCTGAAAGGCCTCATAACTCACAAATTCTGCATAAGTTCAACTAAGGACCCCGAGTCCAAATCATCGACAGCGGCGCCCACCGTGGGGCCTTTCTCAAGGCATGCTTATTTCTATCTGGAGGTTCGGTGAGCCATGTCTGGAGCATATGATTCCGAGAACGACTTCGATCTCGAGGATTATTCCCACATCCAGATGCCTTCACCTAGTGATCCTGTTCCAATGGAGGAAACCGGAGGAGAAGATGCCCCAGAGGTCGATTCGGCCACTCAGGTCATGTCTATCGACCAGGAGACGACCGACACAGAACCTGCTGAGGGTAAAGGCGATGTTGACTAGGAATTTAGCCCGGGGAGGTTAGATCCCGGTAACCTCCAACGTCTCTTTGATTTCGAGTCCGACTCGGAACAAACAGAGATGTTTTCCCCATTGGCGACCTCGATCCCTAGGAAATTCGCTGCCTTTTCAAAAGAAACTCCCGATCAGCGGGCTGCTAGGGAAGAATAGGAACGTAAACAAAAGGAGGATCAACATCGTGAGCAACAGGATAACGAACTTCGCAGAAAGGCCCTAGAGGCTCTTCAAAATGCGCAAGCTCATTACGACGCTGCTCCTAGTTCCTCCCGTCGACCGTGTGGTCGCAGACGCGACTAGACACCATCTTTATGCCCGGAACATTTACCGGCGGATGAAGAGACGGTGACACTTGGCGCACCCAGGAGGAGCACGCATGGCCGGCTTCGATCCATCGTAGAGGTTCTGTGTAATTTTCCTCCTACGGTCGCAGATGCGCAGAAACCCGCTTTCACCAGAATCTCCGCGGAAAGGTTAGACGAGGTCGCATCTGAGGTGACCCCTACAGCGTCTTCCCGGTCGGTGATACGTTCCCATGAGCGAGAATACTCTAACTCTAGTTCTGGTAGACGGAATCGTCCGCCAATAGTGCTGTCTCGGCATGACAAAGCCAGACGGGCGGGGAATTCTCGTGATCGGGAACACATTTGTGTCCACTCTCATCTGGGACCACATATGGCCTCTCCTTCACGAGAGATCGCCTGAGATCAGGTCAAGAGCCGCAGATCCATCCATGGTCCCTATGTCGGTTGTAAAGCTTTCTCGCCCGGCCTTCGTGCAGTCGTTTGGCCAGATAAGTTCAAACCGGGGGCCATAGAAAGATTTGACGGAACACAGAATCCATCGGAATTCCTTCAAATTTACATCACTGCTATTCAGGCCGCGGGTCGCGATGACTGGGTCATGGCCAACTATTTGCCTACAGTCCTCGAGGGACCGGCAAGAACCTGGTTGTTCAATCAACCTAAGGGTTCAATCTATAACTGGGAAATGTTGTGCGATGCCATCCTCAACAATTTCCAAAATTGTTATTAGAAGCTGGGTAAAGAAGACGACCTTCATCGACCAAAACTCTTCGGCAGTTTGTCAAGAGATTTGTCGGGGTGAGGAATACAATCCTGAACATATCTGATATTCCGTTATCAGGGCGTTTAAACACGCCGTTCGATATCGGAGGTTCACGAAGGATTTGCTCATCCACCCACCTCGATCAGTAGCCAATCTCTTTGATATGGCTGATCGATATTCCGACGCGGTTGAGGCCGTTGAGTGGAATCGGATGGTGGATAAAGGTAACTTACCACCTCAACCAGGTCTCAAGGACGTGAAGAGGGAGGATTCGAACAAGAAGTCAGAATCTTCATCAAGCGGGAAGTCAAAAAAATCGAAAAGGAGTCGATCTGGATAGTACCGAGAGGTCGCAGTCACAGAGAAGCCTTCATCGACCAAAGGTAGCAAACTTTCATTTAAAAATAAAACTGCTTCTGGTGGTCGCAGTGCCGACCAGCCGAAGAAGTAGACTAACCAGCAGGAAGGCAAGAGATGGTGTCCACTCCACAACGCCGCAGGTCACGACCTCAAGAATTGCCGGAGTTGGTTGAAGCAGTTGGATGACTTCTACCAGGGGATCGGACCTATGCCGACCTTGCCACCAAAAGAACAGACTTGCGGGCTAAGAGACGCCAGCGGGGACGAAGAGATGTCCTACTAGGTACCTCGTAATCATGTCAATGTTATTTTCGGAGGTTCCTCCTCTTTTGTTTCGAAACGGCAATTTAAAGCTTTCTATCGAGAGGTGAACCAAACGGAGACTCCCCTTGGTGAACCTTAGTACCCCCGTTGGTCGGATACCCCTTTGACGTTTGGTCGCTCTGATTGCCCTGTGGGGCTTACTCGACCATTGAGGCTACCTTTGGTCATAACCCCATTTATCAGCAATGCGAGAGTCGAAAGGGTCCTGATCAACGGAGGTAGTTCCTTGGCCATTTTATTGGTCAAGGCACTCAACGAGATGCAAATTCCTCGTTCAAAAATCAAACCCATAATTGATCCGTTTTATGGGATAATTCCTGGTCCCTCTATGATGCCATTGGGACAGGTGGTGCTCCCGGTCACGCTGGGTGAACCAGATAACTTCTGAACAAAATTGGTTACTTTTGATGTAATTGATTGTGATTCGACTTATAACGCAATCTTTGGCAGGCCAACTCTTGCTAAGTTCATGATGGCGGCTACGCACTATGCTTACCGGTGCGGCAAGTTGCCCGGCCCCAAGGGCATTATTTCGGTCTGAGGCAGTGGTACTGTGGCATTGACATGTGATCAGTTATCCCTGGATATGGTAGATTAGCTTCCCCTCCAAGAAGCCCAGATCACCACAATGTCTACTGATACGATCAAAGCCGCTTCTCGACCAGATGAGACATTAAAACTGGTTCCGTTGTACCCAAATGATCCGTCCAAGACAATTCGGGTTGGATCAGGCCTGGATGACAAATTGGAACTCGAACTCGTTACTTTCCTCCGAGCTAACGCAGATGTGTTTGCGTCGAAACCATCCGACATGCCCAGTGTCCCAAGGGAGGTAATTGAGCACAGGTTAGCAATTCGACCTGGACAGCGACCAATAAAGCAGAAGCTCAGGCGTTTTGCTGTTGATCGGCAGGAAGCCATCCGAGTGGAGTTAGATAAACTCCAAAAGGCCGGGTTTATTCGCGAAGTCGATCACCCGGAATGGCTTGCAAATCCGGTCATGGTCCGCAAGTCAAATGGCAAGTGGCGGATGTGCGTTGACTACACCAGCCTAAATAGTGCCTGTCCGAAGGATGACTTTCCCCTTCCCCGCATCGATCAGCTGGTCGATTCTTCTGCGGGTTGCGAACTGATGAGTTTCCTGGATGCTTACTCAGGATATCATCAAATTAGCATGGCGGAAGAAGATGAAGAGAAGACTGCCTTCATCACACCATTCGGCACCTACTGCTACGTCAGAATGCCGTTTGGTCTCAAGAACACTGGTTCCACGTACCAGCGCTTGATGCAAAAGACCTTTCTTTCCCAGATGGGGCGTAATCTGGAAGCTTATGTAGACGACTTGGTTGTAAAAGGTTTGAAAAGTTCATCTCATTTAGACGATCTTGCTGAAACCTTCTGTAATTTGAATCTATATGGAATAAAATTAAACCCTGAGATCACTGGACAATGTATTTTGATGGCTCTCGCAGTTTTCAATACTCAGGGGCTAGAGTGGTATTAGTCACACCTCAGGGTGACCAGCTGAAGTATGTCATCCAACTTCACTTTGTTGCGACCAACAACGCAGCAGAGTATGAAGGTCTTATTGTAGTGCTCCGGGCAGCAAAATTCCTCGGAGTCCGTCGATTAGTGGTGAGGGGAGACTCACAGCTGGTCGTAAACCAGGTGAACAAGGAGTACAGTACCTCCTATGAGACAATGGCTCATTACTTGGCAGAAGTGAGGAGATTAGAAAAACACTTCAGTCATTTCAAAGTCCAATACATCCCGTGAAAGGACAACATTCTCGGAGACCAATTATCCAAAATTGGATTCTCACGCACATCCGCTCCGGCAGGAGTGTTCCTCGAACACTTGGAACATCCCTCGATCATGACTACGTTCGAGGATGATCCGGTAACAGTCTGCGTTAGCAACCTCGGATAGAAACGAGATTGGACCCATCCATTGAGGGTCTATCTCGAACACGGGACCTTGCCCGAGGATGAAACCGAGAGCGATCGGTTAGTTCGAAAAGCGCATCTATACAAACTTATAGATGGAGTTTTGTATAGAAAAGGTACTCAAGGAGTATTCATGCACTGTGTGTCCCAAGAGGAAGGTAAATCCCTCTTGAAAGAAATTCATGACGGTGTATGCGGTGCACACGCGTCATTCCGAACACTGGTCGGGAAGGTTTTCCGACAAGGATTTTACTGGCCTTCGGCACTTGATGATGCCAAGAATATGGTCAAGACATGTCCTCAGTGTCAATTTCATGCGAGACAGGTCCATCAGCTGCCTACGCTCTACAAACTATTTGATGCAACACGGGCGGTCCAATCTTTCGATGAGAACAAGAACTACCGATTTGTGAAGACGACTCTCACAATCCGGCTACCAACCGTACACGACTGATACGCCCTGGCAATCGCTGAACCAACTTCGGATTGTTATCGACCGAACTAGAAGCACCATCGACCTGATCACGAAGATCTATTCCTGCAAGCAATCGAAGAACAAGCAAGAACAACATAAACAAGCAATCTGAAATTGCAAATATAGATTGAATCACAAAAAAGAGTTGGGGTTCCGAATACAGATATTGATGTTGATCTAGCCGACCAAGAAGAATATCTCAATAGCTTCATGAAGGAAAGACTATGACTAAACAAAACCCACAGAACCCTAATGGCTCAGTATGATTATATAGAGGAGGTAAAAGAGATCAGTGTCCAGTAAGGAAACCTGAAACCGACATGGACTCTTTCCCTACTCGGACTCGAACTCTATACACGGTACTTGACCCAACCAAAAAGGTGACGCAGCACCGACTCAGTCCAATCAGAATCTGGTAGAAATTTGTTTTGTTAATTTCCAGCGAGACAGAAGGAATTTGGATGTGGGGCTAGATCCATTGGAAGGATCTCATCGTGGGCTTCTCTGTGGACTATAAGAACATCCCAATCGGACTTCGTATGAGGGAGTTATGGTCATTTGAAGTCAGGCTGCTCCTGGATGGCCGAACCGGACTACAATTCGAATCCATCCCGGACTCCAACTCGACTTGGGCTCCTTACTGGTCCTTGTGTCCTTGCTGGTCCTCTCCATGGTTCCTAAGCACAATATTATCACTATTAGATAGTAAACCATTCTCAAAACCATATATATATATATAAATTTAGGAATGAGTTCACCTGACAATGCAACAATCGGGCTTTGCTGCGCGTTATTGGTCCTTGTGTAACAAGCGGAGGATTATGGTTAGTGCGTGTATTCAAAGAAGTGATGTCCTCATCATCCTCCCCTGCTTGCATTTGAGTCGTCCTCGACTCAAGCTCATCTTCCTCACCCAAATATGGCTTCAAATCTGCAATGTTAAAGGTGGGACTAACCCCAAAATCTGTAGGCAAGTCAAGCTTGTATGCATTATTGTTAATCCTCTCTAACACTCGAAAAGGTCCATCAACTCTAGGCAGCAACTTTGATTTTCTTAAGTCTGAAAACCTTTCTTTTCACAAGTGTAACCAAACAAGATCGCCCAGTTCAAAAATTATTTCTGTTCTACCCTGATTAGCAGCAGCAATCTTGTACTTTTCATTCATTCGTTCTATATTCTCCTTAGTTATTTCATGCAGTTTAAGAATCAATTCAGTACGTCGTTTAGCATCAATGTTTACCCTTTCCGAAGATGGTAAAGGTAATAAATCAATAGGAGCACGAGGAACAAACCCATCTACTACCTGAAAGGGACACATCTTTGTGGTTGAATGTAGCGATCGGTTGTAAGCAAACTCCATGTGAGGCAAGCATTCTTCTCACATCTTCAAGTTTTTCAGAACAGCCCGCAACATGGTGGATAATGTGTGGTTGACAACTTCGGTTTGGCTATCGGTTTGGGGATGACATGTAGTACAAAACAGCAACTTGGTCCCCAATTTCATCCATAGAGATCTCCAAAAATGACTTAAGAACTTCGCGTCATGATCTAAAACAATCGTATTCGGCACTCCATGTAGTCGAACGATTTCCCTGAAAAACAAATCAGCAACATTTGTAGCATCATCGCTCTTTTGACAAGGTATAAAATGTGCCATTTTAGAAAATCTATCCACGACAACAAAGATACTATCCCTCCCCTTCTTTGTTCTAGGCAGTCCTAAAACAAAGTTCATAGAAATATCTTCCCAAGGTGTGCTAGGAACAGGTAGAGGCAAATATAAACCATGTGGATTAAGTCATGACTTAGCTTTTTGACATGTAGTGCAGCGTGCAACGTATCGCTCGACGTCACTCCTCATCTTCGGCCAATAGAAGTGAAAGGCCAAGATGTCTTCCATCTTCTTAACACCAAAGTGTCCCATTAGACCTCCTCCATGCACCTCCTGTAAAAACAAAAGACGAACAGAGCTAGCTGGAATACATAGCTTGTTAGCTCGATAAACAAAGCCACATTTATCACAAATTTATTCCAGCTTCTTCCTTCTTTACAATTCAGCAATACATTTTTAAAATCAGCATCATGCGCATATTGTTGTTTGATGGTTTCTAATCCGAAAATCTTGAAGTCAAGTTGAGATAACATAGTGTGACGTCTAGACAAAGCATCAGCAATAACATTCTCCTTCCCTTTCTTCTGTTTAATAACATAAGGAAAAGATTCAATGAATTCTACCCATTTTGCATGTCTACAATTCAATTTGCTTTGGCTTCTAATATGCTTCAAAGATTCATGATCAGAATGGATAAACAAACTCTTTCGGCCAAAGGTAATGTTGCCATGTCTCCAAAGTCCGAACTAAAGCATATAATTCTTTATCATAAGTTGAATAATTCAGACTAGGTCCACTTAACTTTTCACTGAAATAAGCAACAGGTTTACCTTCTTGAATTAACACACCTCCAAATCCAATTCCACTGGCATCACATTCAAGTTCAAAAGTCTTACCAAAATCAGGAAGTTGGAGCAATGGTACGTTCATAAGCTTCTCTTTCAAAATGTTGAACGATTGTTCTTGTGCATGACCCCAAACAAACGAAACTCCTTTCTTCGTGAGCTCATGCAACGGTGCATCAATGGTACTAAAATCCTTGAGAAAGCGTCTATAGAACCCAGCAAGTCCAAGAAAGCTTCGCACTTGGGTGACCGTTGTTGGAATTGGCCAACTTTTAATAGCTTCGATCTTGGCTTCATCAACTTCAATGCCCTGTGAAGTAACAACATAACCAAGAAACAAAACTCGATCAGTGCAAAAGGTTCACTTCTCAAGGTTACTGAAAAAATGTGCATCACGTAAAACCTTAAAAACAGCATGCAAATGTTCAAGATGTTCATCCAAGGATTTGCTATAGATCAAAATGTCATCAAAGTATACCACCACAAATTTGTTGATGAAAGGACGCAAAACCTCATTCATTAATCTCATGAAAGTGCTTGGTGCATTAGTTAAACCGAAAGGCATCACTAACCATTCATATAATCCGACTTTAGTTTTAAATGCTGTTTTCCATTCATCTCCTAATTTCATGCGAATTTGGTGATATCCACTATGCAAATCAATTTTAGAGAACACAACAGAGCCACTCAATTCATCAAGCATATCATCTAACCTAGGAATAGGATGACGATATCGAATTGTTATGTTATTGATAGCTCTACAATCAACACACATACGCCATGATCCATCTTTCTTTGGAACCAAAAGAACAGGAACAGCACATGGACTAAGGCTTTCACGTACGTACCCTTTGTCAAGTAAGTCTTGCACTTGACGCTGAATCTCTTCAGTCTCTTGTGGATTGGTTCGATACGGCGCACGGTTGGGAAACGAGGCTCCTGGAATTAGATCGATTTGATGCTCAATCCCTCGAATTGTAGGCAGCCCCGGTGGTACGTCCTTCGGAAATACATCAACAAACTCCTACAAAACGTTAGCAACAGCAGGAGGCAAAGAAGCAGGCATGTCCTCAAGTGCAAACAAAACTTCTTTGCAAACTAAAGCATAGAAATCAGATGCATTAGGGTCTATCTCAGTAATTTCAGATTTGGTAGCAATCAAAACATAACCATTCAACTTAATTTCAGCATGGTTAGAACTAGGTTCGTTCTTTTTCGGTTGAGCAAGTGGTTTAGCTACGATCTGATTTTCACCTTTGTTATTCTCCTTTTCTCTATTAGCTCTCTCCAATTCATCCTTTAAAATTGCTTCAGGAGACATGGGTAGCAAAGTGATCTTTTTTTGTTTAAACAAGAGAGTATATTGATTAGTTCTAACATGATGCAAAACATCTCTATCATATTGCCACGGTCTACCTAACAATAAGGAACATGCTTGCATAAGTATGACATCGCCGCCTTTATCCCGGGGACAAGGCCCCCGGTGCCTGTCCCGGGCACCGCCTTTTGCCCGGGGACAAGGCCCCTGGTGCCTGTCCCAGGCGCCGCCTTTGGCTTGTCGAGAAGGCTCCCGGTGCCTGTCCCGGGCCCAGCCATTTGCCCGGGGACAAGGCCCCCGATGCCTATCCCGGGAGCCGCCTTTGTCCCTGGGACAAGGCCCCCGGTGCCTGTCCCGAGGGCCGCCATTGGCCCGGCGACAAGGGCCCAGGTGCCTGTCCCGGGGGCCGCCTATTGCCCGGGGACAAGGCCCCCGGCGCCTGTCCCGGGCGCCGCCTTAAGCTCGGGGAGAAGGCCCCAAGTGCCTCTCCCGGGCGTCGCCTTTGGCCCGTGGACAAGGCCCCCGGTGCCTGTCTCGGGCGCCACCATTTTCCCGGGGACAAGGCCCCCGGTGCCTATCCCGGGCGCCGCCTTTTGCCAGGGGACAAGACCCCCGGTGCCTGTCTCGGGCGCTGCCTTAAGCCCGGGGATAAGGCCCCGGGTGCCTGTCCTGGGCGCGCCCATTGGCCCGGGGACACGGCCCCTGGTGCCTGTCCCAGGGGCCTCCTTTCGCCCGGGGACAAAGCCCCCGGTGCCTATCCTGGGCGCCGCCTTTCGCCCGGGGATAAGGCTCCCGGTGCCTGTGTCAGACGCCGCCTTTTGCCCTGATACAAGGCCCCCGGTGCCTGTCCTGGCCGCCGCCTTTCGCCCGGGGACAAGGCCTCCGGTGCCTGTCCCGGGCGCCGCCTTTTGCCCGGGGACAAGGCCCTTGGTGCCTCTCCCGGGCGCCGCCATTGGCCCGGGGACAAGGCCCCCGATGCTAGTCCCCAGCACCGCCTTTGCCACGGGGACTAGGCCCCTAGTGCCCGTCCCAAGCACCGCCTTTCGCCCGGGGACAAGGCCCCCGGTACCTGTCCCGGGCGCGCCTTAAGCCCGGGGATAAGGCCCCCGGTGCCTGTCCTAGGCGCCGCATCTCGCCCGGGGACAAGGCCTCCGGTGCCTGTCCCAGGCGCTGCCTTCTGCACGGGGACAAGGCCCCCGGCGCCTGTCCATGGCGCCGCCTTAAGCGCGGGGAGAAGTCCCCCAGTGCCTGTCCCGAGCACCGCCTTTGGGCCGTGGACAAGGCCCCCGATGCCTGTCCCGGGCGCCGCCATTTGCCCGGGGACAAGGCCCCTGGTGCCTATCCCGGGCGCCGCCATTTATCCGGGGACAAGCACCCCGGTGCCTGTCCCGGGCGCTGCCTTAAGCTCGGGGAGAAGGCCCCTGGTGCCTATCCCGGGGGCCGCCTTTAGCCCGGGCATAAGGCCCACGGTGCCTCTCCCGGGCGACGCCTTTCGCCCGGGGACAAGGCCCCCGGTGCCTGTCCTGGGCGCCGCGTTTTGCCCGGGGACACGGCCCTTGTGCCTGTCCCGGGCACCGCCTTGCCGCAGGGACAAGGCCCCAGGTGCCTGTCCCGGGCGCCGCAATTTATTCGGGGACAAGGACCCCGGTGCCTGTCCCGGCGCCGCCTTAAGCTCGCGGAGAAGGCCCCTGGTGCCTCTCCCGGGCGTCGCCTTTGGCCCAGGGACAAGGCCCCCAGTGCCTGTCTCGGGAGCCTACTTTTGCTGGATGGCAAGGCCCCAGGTGTCTGTCCCGGACGTCGCCTTTGGCCGGGGGACATGGCCCCCGGTGCGTGTCCTGGGTGCCGCCTTTGGCCCGGGGACAAGGCCCCCGGTGCCTGTCCCGGGTGCGCCTTAAGCCCGGGGATAAGGCCCCCGGTGCCTGCCCTAGGCGCCGCCTTTCGCCCAGGGACAAGGCCCCCAGTGCCTATCCCGGACGCCGACTTTCGCCCGGGGACAAGGCCCCCGGTGCCTGTCCCGGGCACCGCCTTTGCCCCAGGAACAAGGCCCCCGGTGCCTGTCCCGGGCGCCACCTTTTGCCCGGGGACAAGGCCCCCGGTGCCTGTCCGGGGCGCCACCATTTATTCGGGGACAAGGACCCCGGTGCCTGTCCCGGCGCCGCCTTAAGCTCGGGGAGAAGGCCCCTGGTGCCTCTCCCGGGAGCCGCCTTTGGCCCGGGGACAAGGCCCCCAGTCCCTGTCCCGGGAGCCTTCTTTTGCCGGATGGCAAGGCCCCTGGTATCTGTCCCGGACGCCGCCTTTGGCTGGGGGACATGGCCCCCGGTGCCTGTCTTCGGCGTCGCCTTTCGCCCGGGGACAAGGCCCCCGGTGCCTGACCCGGGCGCGCCTTAAGCCCGGGGATAAGGCCCCCGGTGCCTGTCCTAGGCGCCGCCTTTCGCCCAGGGGCAAGGCCCCCAGTGCCTGTCCTGGATGCCGCCATTTGCCCCGGGACAAGGCCACCGGTGCCTGTCCCGGGCACCACCTTAAGCTCGGGGAGAAGGCCCCCAGTGCCTGTCCTGGGCGCCGCCTTTTCCCGTGGATAGGGCCCCCGGTGCCTGTCCCGGGCGCCGCCATTTCTCCGGGGACAAGGCCCCAGTGCCTGTCCCGAGCGCCGCCTTAAGCTCGGGCAGAAGGCCCCTGGTGCCTGTCCAGGGCGCCGCCTTTTGCCCGGGGACCAGGCTCCCGGTGCCTGTGTCGGGAGCCGCCTTTTGCCCGGGGACAAGGCCCCCGGTGCCTCTCCCGGCGCAGCCTTAAGCTCGGGGAGAAGGCCCCTGGTGCCTCACCTGGGGGCCGCCTTTGGCCCGGGGACAAGGCCCCCGGTGCCTGTCCCGGGAGCCGACTTTTTCCGGGGGACAAGGCCCTTGGTGCCTGTCCCGGGCGCCGCCTTTGGCCCGGGGACAATGCCACTGGTGCCTGTCTCGGGCGCCGCCATTTGACCGGGGACAAGGCCCCCGGTGCCTGTCCCAGGCGCCGCCATTTCTCCGGGGACAAGGACCCCAGTGCCTGTCCTAGGCACCGCCTTATGCTCGGGGAGAAGGCCCCCAGTGCCTGTCCCGGGCGCCGCCTTTGGCCCGGGGATGAGGCCCCCGGTGCCTCTCCCGGGTGCTGCCTGTCGCCCGGGGACAGGGCCCCCGGTGCCTATCCCGGGAGCCGACTTTTGCCGGGGGACAAGGCCCCTGAAGTCTGTTCCGGGCGCCGCCTTTGGCCCGGGGACAACGCCCCCGGTGCCTGTCCCGGGCGCCGCCTTTGGCCCGGGAACAAGGCCCCCGGTGCATGTCCCAGGCGCAGCCTTAAGCCCGGAGACAAGGCCCCCGATGCCTGTCCCAAGCGCCGTCTTAATCCCGGCGACAAGGGCCCCGGTGCCTGTACAGGGCGCTGCCTTTTGCTCGGGGACCAGGCTACCGGTGCCTGTGTCGGGCGCCGCCTTTTGCCCAGGGACAAGGCCCCCTGTGCCTGTCCCGGGCGCCGCCTTTCGCCCAGGGACATGGCCCCTGGTGCCTATCCTGGGCCCGGTCATTGGCCCGGGGACAAGGCCCCCAGTGCCTATCCCGGGCGCCGCCTTAAGCTCGAGGAGAAGGCCCCCAGTGCCTGTCCCGGGCGCCGCCTTTGGCCCGTGGACATTTCCCCCAGTGCCGGTCCTGGGCGCCGCCATTTGCCCGGGGCAAGGCCCCCGGTGCCCGTCCCGGGTGCCGCCTTTCGTCCGGGGACAAGGCCCCCAGTGCCTATCCGGTTCGCTGCCTTAAGCCCGGGGATAAGGCCCCCGGTGCCTATCCTGGCCGCCGCCTTTGACCCGGGGACAAGGCCCCCGGTGCCTGTCCCAGGCGATACCTTAAGCCCCGGTATAAGGCCCGGGGTGCCTGTGCTGGGCGCCGCCTTTTGCCTGGGGGACAAGGCCCCCAGTGCCTGTCCTGGGAGCCGCCTTTGTCCCTGGGACAAGGCCCCCGGTGCCTGCCCCGGGCGCCTCCTTTGGCTCGGGGACAAGGACCCGGTGCCTGTCCCGGACGCCG
This sequence comes from Pharus latifolius, assembly GCA_019359835.1. Taxonomy (NCBI): domain Eukaryota; kingdom Viridiplantae; phylum Streptophyta; class Magnoliopsida; order Poales; family Poaceae; genus Pharus; species Pharus latifolius. The sequence continues at coordinate 54,147,054 of CM033324.1, read as the reverse complement.
CCTTTGGCCCAGGGACAAGGCCCCCGGTGCCTGTCCCGGGCGCCGCCTTTGGCCCATGGACAAGGCCCCCGGTGCCTGTCCCGGGCGCCGCCTTTGGCCCATGGACATAGCCTCCGGTGCCTGTCCCGGGCCCAGCCATTTGCCCGGGGACAAGGCCCCCGGTGCCTGTCCCGGGTGCCGCCTTTTTCCCTAGGACAAGGCCCCCAGTGCCTATCCCGGGCGCCGCCATTGGCCCGGGGACAAGGCCCCCGGTGCCTGTCCCGGGCGCCGCCTTAAGCTCTGGGAGAAGGCCCCCATTGCCTGTCCCGGGTGCCGCCTTTGGCCCATGGACATGGCCCCCAGTGCCTGTCCTGGGCGCCGCCATATTCCCGGGGCAAGGCCCCCGGTGCTTGTCCCGGGCGCTGCCTTTCGCCCGGGGACAAGGCCCCCGGTGCCTATCTCGGGCGCTGCCTTAAGCCCGGGGATGAGGCCCCCGGTGCCTGTCCGGGGCGCCACCTTTTGCCCGGGGACAAGGCCCCCGGGGCCTGTCCCAGGCGCTGCCTTAAGCCCGGGTATAAAGCCCACGGTGCCTGTGCTGGGCGCCGCCTTTTGCCCGGGGGACAAGGCCCCCAATGCCTGTCCTGGGAGCCGCCTTTGTCCTTGGGACAAGGCCCCCGGTGCCTGTCCCGGGCGCCGCCTTTGGCCCGGGGACAAGACCTCGGTGCCTGTCCCGGACGCCGCCTTTGGCCTGGGGACATGGCCCCCGGTGCCTGTCCCGGGGGCCGCCTTTCGCCCGGGGACAAGGCCCTAGTGCCTGTCCCAGGCGCCGCCTTTGGCCCGGGGACAAGGCCCCGGTGCCTGTCCCGGGCGCCGCCTTTCGCCTGGGGACAAGGCCGCGGTGCCTATCTAAGCTCGGGGAGGAGGCCCCCAGTGCTTGTCCCGGGCGCCGCCTTTAGCCCGGGGACAATGCCCCGGTGCCTGTCCTAGCCGCCGCGTTAAGCTCGGGGAGAAGGCCCCCAGTGCCTGTCTCGGGCGCCGCCTTTGGCCCGAGGACAAGGCCCCCGGTGCCTGTTTCGGGCGCCGCCTGTCGCGCCCCGAAACTGGGACTACGACTACTCCCGTGGAGACCTAGCTTACTGTAGCTAGTCCCATACAAGCATACCTTTGACTTCGCTGGATAAGTTAAGCACAGGAGTATATTCACATTGCAGCAGAAAAACCTACAAAATATTAGACATTGTGGCCTGCTGGCCTTAATATTACATAAAAAGATTACAATACCTTCCCGGCATCAAGGTTTAGTTTAAGAAAAATAAAAACTTCTACACAGCGGATGATGGGTGTCCCTTCCACAGTAAGAAGTTTACGGCAAAACAACGCATCAGGGATCTGGCGGAACTGGCTCTCCTTTATCTTGGTCTATGAAGTTCTCCACGCCTTCCTCTTGATCTTGTTAAGCTCCATCTTCTGGGTTGTAAGTTGCAAGGGTGAGTACTTACGTACTCAGCAAGTCATAGGGAAGAGTAGATACATATAGTAGTATTGTTATGAACCTAGACTAGTCAAGAATTATGGATGTTTGTAAAATAATCTTTTCTTTCATACCTCATCTCATGTCATGGCAGCACTTCTCATAACATAACATCACTATTCATGTTCACTAGATTATAGTACTACCGCGACACATCGACACACGACAGCCCATGGTAGCATCCCTTATCATGACAACACATGTCATTTGGGTAAGCTTGACTTATCAAATTTTATTTAGAAAACATACTTGTGTCACACCCCTTGGATTTAATACACCATAGTAGACTCCTATAAACCCGAGAGCTCGGAGTATTCGAATACGTTTTTAACTCTGCAGAGAGGTACCAATTTACCAGCAAGATATTCCACTTTCAAGCCCTTCCTTTCACAAGGATTGGACCCCTGACTCACTTCATACTGTGAGTGGCAAGGTGGAGATAACAAGAACTTTTGTTATGTTTCACTTACAATTCACCCCTGACCCTGTGGATCTCTCGCGAACCACAGTTTGTGGTGGGATATACCCCCACCCCCAAGCCTCTTCCCATTACTGGGTCAGCGTGCATGATCAGATCAAATTCAGTGATATACGTGGAGGAGCCGTACTCCGTGAAATCAGTGTATTGTTTTCCAACTCATGCAGGGGTTTCATGTGCGATCCGCATAAGTACTTGTTCAGGCTTGTCCCATACCAGGCTTGCGGTTAGCACGTTAATCATGCCACTAGACGCACAACACAAGGTTCTAGTCCTTATATGCCAGTGACCAGATCATACCACACACCGTGCACCTACAGTGCCTGCACAACCAGTGCTAGTACCACCATTCCATACCAAAACCCTGGTCACGGCTAAGGGTTCTATTTCATGAATATATATAAAAACATTTATAATAGTTTATGGCTCACTATTTGATCAATTCACAATTCACAGGCATCCAGCTTAGTACTGCCAATTCATAATTCATCCATTCTCATGCAATACTATTTATATTCAAGATCATATCATAGCAATTCATAAAATATAGGTTCAAGATGATCAAGACTATGACTTGCCTTCCGCGTCGTGAGAGACAGCAGTTGATGTCGGGTCAGCAGTGAAGTCCTCGAACCCTGGCTCCGACTCTGAGCAAAGATCAAACAAGCAACCAAGAATCATAACCTTTTCAATACATTATTATACTACATGCAATGATGCAAAGATAGAATGTCTCAATGATTCTGAAATGATTGGGCTTAGATATCATAGAAGTTGATTAGGGTTAAATCATAGAATTAGGGCTGAAAATGAGTGCTAGGGACTTTTAGGGTTTCAGGGTGAGGAAATGACATTAAGTCCGCGGCTGGTTTGCCCAAAATCGATGAATGTCTTGAGGTCAACATTCGGTTCAAGGCATCGACATAGGGTTGATGGATGATAGAGGAATTATCTCAACTTGTGGCAGTAGAATGAAATGTAGATTACAACTCCACAAGTCTGACGGACAAAGTTATTTTCAATTTGAACTACTGGAAAGAGGTGAAAAGAGCTAATGCCACTGGCTGACATGCTCTGGCATTGCACTCACATGGCCAGAAACTAGGGCTTACCATAACTTTTGATCTAGGGATCCAATTGATGCACCACTTTGTCTGGGAGGTAGGCCTCAGTAACAGGAACAAATCACTCAACAGGATCTAGGGCAGGAGATGGCCGGAAAGTGATGAAAACCGGCAATGAACTCGGTCGCTGAAGTTCCAAATCACAATACTGCACAGGAATTAGGGCATGGATATAACTTCTGATTTAGACCGAATTGGAAGTCGAGCTAGTAGACAAAATTGCTCAGGAGATCAAAGCGCGTTTGGTGGACAAAGTTTCTGGAGCTGGATCGACAGGGAATAGATTTCCAGTGGCCGGCGCCGGAGAAGATGATATTGAATTTGGGGTTTTCCATTATACACGATTTGAACTCAATTCCTTGCTCGAGGAGTATCTAGAAGGTATAAGGAAGCTGTTGGCACGGTTAATTTGATTGGAGGATCACCGGAGAAGCCTGGCGACGATCACCGGCGACTGGTGAAGCTCGAATTTGGGAGTTGCTTCGATTCAAGCTCAATTTCACAATCTGAATTCACTGGTTTGCTTAAAATAGCTCACTGATCATTTTTGTCTATTGAATCGAAGGCTAATTCGGATTGATTTGAGTTGTGCAACTGGAATAGGGCATTTCTTGAAATTCGGCAATTGCCGGCGATTACTGGCGATGAGATGCATGAGGATTCAATTAAATGATACAGCACGATAAGGGAGATGAGATATACTTACTGGTGGCTTCAATTTGGAGTTTGGTGCAGTGGGTGAAGCTGGCGTCGTTGACCTCCTCGGCGGCTCGCCGGAGAAGAAGGCAACAGTGAAGAGAATTTCGTTTAATTGCTGAGAAGCTTGGAAAAGCAGTACTGGTAATATGGGGGCTGCTATTTATAGGCAAAGCAAAGTGAAGCGAAGCTCAAACTCACGACTTGGAGCTAAGATGCTTGCGCCGGTGAAGGAGAAGGCTTCGGGTTGAAGCAACGGCAAGCAACGAAGCACGAAGCTGTGCAAGCTGCTGGTGAGCTGAACAGGGATTGCCACAGTAGTAGCTAAGGTGCCAACACGTGTGCACATGCAAACACGGTTGCAAACAACTCGGGCTAGAGCGGCGGCGAAAACACAGCGGCGAGGTGCTCCTGGTCGCGGTGGAGGTCGAAGCAACCACTGTGCACTGCGGATTTGGTCGCAAATAGTGGGTGAGGTCGTGAACAGTGGCTGAGGTCGAGGTCGAAGTGCCCTGGTCGTGAATTGCAGGTTCCCTCGTCGCAAACAACAGAGGTGGTCGAGCCAGGGACCTAATTGCAAGGATTTTTGATTGAATTCTGGACTGATTTGTAATTTCTGACTTCGAGATGGTTGATTTACAATCTGATTTCACAGATGAGTATTAGCTTATACCTTATACCCATCTAGCAAGAAATTTGGTAAAATCTGGCATGATTTCATGATTTTTGATATAGACTGAAAATAGGGTACTTTAGGGTAAAATATGATCTGAGTTTTGTCGATTTCGAATTCTGGCCTTTAAAATGTGATTTTGTAATCTGGGCAGAAGGGAAAATTGTATCAAATAGCATTTAGAAGAGATTTGCTGAAGAAATTCTGAATTTGGAGTTGATTTGAAGATTTTAGCCTTTTTGAGTTTCCAGATATTAGATAAAGGACTAATTTGCGATATAATTTGGACTAATATGTGAAAAAGGCTTAGATGATATAATTTGGCTGCCAACTTTCTGGATTAAGGTATTGGCATACCCATGATCATAGTCCAAAAATAATCTGGTCTGGATTAGGTCAAGATTTTGCTAAATCTGAGTTCTGAGTATTTGGGGTAATTAGAATGTTAAGTACGATCATGTTTTCAAAGACAGAAAGGAATTGATAGATTTGGAAGTTAGGGATGGAATTGAATCTGGCTTCTGAAGACTTTTATGTTCAGGGTAACTGATAAATCATATCTGAGAAATCTGATCTTGATTTGGGTTCACAGGGAAGATTTTGAGATTTTAGGGTTTGAGATAGATTAGGGTTGAACTGATCTTGCTACTACTACAGATACATGCATGCATGATGTTCATGAAAAAGAAAGTTTTTACCCCTAAACTCAGGGTGTTACAGATCTACCCTCCTTAAAGAAATCTCGCCCCGAGATTTACTTAAGACAAGAAAAGATAAGGATAGGTTTGCTGAAGATCTTCTTCTTTCTCCCAAGTGGCTTCGTGTTCTGAATGATTTCTCCACTGGACTTTGCATAACTTGATCTTCTTCCTTCAGTGGCTAGAATTCTGATTGGATACTCAAGATAAGTAAGATTCTTCTGTAATGATATATCTTGTACATTTATCTGGTCAGTAGGCTCTTTTAAACATTTCCGGAGCTAAGATACATGAAATACATCATGTACTTCTGCTAATCCTGAGGGTAATTCCAATTTATATGATACTTCTCCTTTCCTTTTGATTATCCTAAATGGTCCAACATACCTAGGAGATAGATTTCCTTTCACTTGGAATCTCTGCAATCTCTTGAATGGCGTGACCTTGAGATAAACAAAATCTCCTGGTTCAAATGATAATTCCCTCCGTTGATTGTCTGCATAACTCTTTTGTCGTGATTGTGCTGTTTTCAGCCTCTCTCTAATGAGTTTGACATGAGCCTCTGCCTCTTCTACTATCTCTGGTCCTATGACTCTTCGTTCTCCTGGCTCATTCCAATGCAATGGGGTTCTGCATTTGCGTCCATATAAAGCTTCAAATGGTGCCATCTGTATACTAGCTTGATAACTGTTATTATATGTAAACTCTGCAAATGGTAAACATTTGTCCCATGATGTTCCATAATCTAGTATACAAGCTCTTAGGAGATCTTCCAATATTTGGTTTACTCTCTATGTTTGTCCTCCTGTCTGAGGGTGATATGCAGTATTGAAATCCAATTGAGTCCCTAGGGTTTCATGCAGTCTATTCCAAAACTTGGATGTAAACTATGCTCCGCGATCTGAGACAATCTTCTTTGGAATTCCATGCAATGCCACTATTCTTTGCATGTATAACTCCGCTAATGTACTGCCATCATAGACCTTTTTGACTGGTATAAAGTGTGCTACCTTGGTGAGTCTATCCACAATAACCCATATGGAGTCATATCCTCCTTGAGTTGTTGGTAGTCCTGTAATGAAATCCATACCAATTTCTTCCCATTTCCATAATGGTATTGGTAGAGGTTGTAGCTTTCCAGCTATCTTTTGGTGCTCTGCTTTAACTCGCTGACATGTATTGCAGTTGGTAATGTATTCTGCGATCTCTCTCTTCATATTAGCCCACCAGAATCGAGTTTTCAGGTCCTGATACATCTTTGTGTTACCGGGGTGTATCGAGTATGGGGTTCTATGTCCTTCATGGAGAATTAATTCCTTAAGGTCTGTGTTTTGAGGTACACAAATCCTTCCTCGATACCACACAATTCCTTGGTCATCTTCAGTAAAACCTTGAGCCTTTCCTAACTTGATTCGGCTTTTGATCTTGCAAATTTCTTCATCTTCCTTTTGGGAATTCCCTATCCGTTCTTCAAGTTGAGGCTTCACTATTAAAGTAGCTACCGTTCCTTGTGGTACTACCTCTATCCGATGATTCTGCAATTCTTGTTGTAGATAAGGGCTCCTCAATATAACCGTTTCTTGTAGGTTATAAACCTTCCTGCTTAAGGCATCCGCTACTACATTAGCCTTTCCTGGATGGTACTGGATACTAAGGTCATAATCTTTGATCAACTCTAACCATCGTCGTTGACGCATGTTGAGCTCCGTCTGAGTGAATATATACTTGAGGCTCTTATGATCTGTAAAAATCTCACATTTATTTCCAATGAGGTAGTGTCGCCATATCTTCAAGGCATACACTACTGCTGCTAATTCCAGGTCATGGGTAGGATAGTTTTCCTCATGTGGCCTCAATTGGCGTGAAGCGTAGGCTACTACCCGACCTTGTTGCATTAACACATAGCCTATTCCTTGCTTCGAAGCATCACAGTAAACTACAAAATCTTCTTGTCAATTTCTGCTTCAGCTTCTGAAAACTTTCTTCACATGTAGTGGTCCATTCAAATGCAATATCCTTCTTTAGCAGGTTTGTAAGAGGCTTAGCAATCTGGGAAAATCCTTCGATGAATCTCCTATAGTAACCTGCAAATCCTAGGAAACTTCTGATTTCTGGAAATGAAGTGGGCCGTTTCCATTCCTTGGTAGCAGAAATTTTAGTTGGATCCACTGAAATTCCTTCTGCTGTTAACACATGTCCACGAAATACAATTTTTGACATCCAAAACTCACATTTCTCAAACTTGGCATAGAATTGCCTTTCTCGTAGCCTTTCCAAGACTAGATGTAGATGTTGTTCATGCTCTTCTGTGCTCCTGGAATATATCAGAATGTCATCTATGAACACTATGACAAACTTGTCAAGGAAATCCATAAATGTGCTATTCATGACATTCACGAAGGCTGCTGGGGCATTAGTTAAACCAAATGGTACTACCATAAACTCATACAGTCCGTATCTGGTAGTGAAAGCAGTCTTCGATATATCTTCCTTCTTAATCTTCAGCTGATGATATCCATACTTCAAGTCTATCTTGGAGAATACTTTGGCTCCTCGAAGTTGATCGAACAAGTCATCAATTCTTGGCAATGGATACTTGTTCTTTATGGTAACTTCATTCAGAGCCCGATAATCTACACACATTCGTAAGGTTCCGTCCTTCTTCCTTACGAATAATACCGAGGCTCCCCATGGCGAAGTACTGGGTTTGATGAATCCTTTATCTTCCATGTCTTCCAATTGGCTTTTGAGTTCTTCTAATTCAGAAACTGACATCTGGTAGGGTTGTTTTGCTATGGGCGCTGCTCCTAGTTTAAGTTCAATAGAGAACTCTATGACCCTATCGGGTGGCATTCCTGGAAGTTCTTCTAGAAATACATCTAAATATAGCTGTACTATAGGTACTTGTTCCAGGCATACCTTCTGCAGTGCTTGAACAGATCCTAGCGGTTCCTTGGTTGACGATCTTTCAGCATAGAATAAAACTTTCTCCCCTTGACTACTGACAAGGCTTAGGGTCTTCTCTTCACAGTCTACTAGACCTTTATGTTGGGACAACCAATCCATGCCCAATATAATGTCTAGACCTTGCAGTTCTAAAACTAGCAGATTTGCCTTGAATTCTATCCCTTCTATACTGAAGGTTATATTCGGGAGGATTGAGTAGACAGAGATTCTAGCCCCTGGAGTTTGTATAATCATGGGGTACTCTAATGGTGATATATGCATTTCAATCTCAGATGCAAATGCTTTTGACATAAGGAATTTGTAGCACCAGGATCAAATAATATTAAGGCAGATGCAGACTGGATTAGAAATCTACCTAGAAGAATGTCAGTGGCGTTTCCTGCTTCTTGGATGGAAGTGTAGTTCAGCTTTCCTCCTGGAGTCGCCAATGGTGTTCTACCTCTCCCTCTTCCTCGATTGGCCATGTTTCCTCCTCTCCCTGGTGGACTTCCTCTAACCTTCTATGGTTGCGACACCGGTACTCTGGGTGCTTTTGGCTGTGTTCCTGCCTGTGACCTGGCGATAGGTGATGGAAGTCGAATCCAAGGACAAGGCCCCCGATGCCTGTCCCGGGTGCCACCTTCTGCCCGTGGACAAGGCCCCCGATGCCTATCCCGGGCGCCGACTTTCTCCCGGGGACAAGGCCCCGGGTGCCTATTTCGGGCGCCGCCTTTCGCCCGGGGACAAGGCCCCCGGTGCCTGTCCCGGGCGCCGCCTTTTTCCTGGGGACAAGACCCCCGGTGCCTGTCCCCAGTGCCGCCTTAAGCTCGGGGAGAAGGCCCCCAGTGCCTGTCCCGGGCGCCGCCTTTGGCCCGTGGACAAGGACCCCGATGCCTGTTTCGGGCGCCACCTTTTGCCCGGGGACAAGGTCCCCGGTGCCAGTCCCAGGCGCCGCCTTTCGCCCGGGGACAAGGCCCCTGGTGCCAGTCCCGGGCGCCGCCTTAATCCCGGGGACAAGGCCCCTGGTGCCTGTTTCGGGCGCCGCCTTAAACCCAGGGACTACGCCCCCGGTGACTGTCCCGGTCGCCGCCTTTCGCCCGGGAACAAGGCCCCCTGTTCGTCACCTTAAACCCGGGGACAAGGCCCGTGGTGCCTCTTTCGGGGGCCGCCTTAACCCAGGGAAAATTCCCCCGGCGCCTGTCCTGGTCGCCGCCTTTCGCCTGGGAACAAGGCCCCTGGTGCCTGTCCTGGGCGCTGCCTGTCGCCCGGGGACAAGGCCCCCGATGCCTGTCTCGGGTGCCGCCTTTTGCCCGGGGACAAGGCCCTTTGTGCCTATCCCGGGCGCCCCCATTTGCCCGGGGACAAGGCCCTTGGTGCCTGTCCCAGGCGCCGCCTTAAGCTCGGGGAGAAGGCCCCCGGTGCCTGTCCCGGGCGCCACCTTTTGCCAGGGGACAAGGCTCTCGGTGCCTGTGTCAGGCGCCACCTTTTGCCACGGGGCAAGGCCCCCGGTGCCTGTCCCGGGCGCCGCCTTAAGCCCGGCGACGAGGCCCCTGGTGCCTGTCCTGGGAGCCTCCTTTTGCCCTGGGACAAAGCTCCCGGTGCCTGTGTCGGGTGCAGCCTTGTGCCTGGGGGCAAGGCCCCCGGTGCCTATCCCAGGCGCCGCCTTTCGCCCGGGGACAAGGCCCCGGGTGCCTGTCCCGGGCACCGCCATTGGCCTGCGGTCAAGGCCCCCGGTGCCTGTCCCGGGACCAGCCGGTTGACCGGGGACTAGGCCCCCGGTGCCTGTCATGGGCCCCGCCATTTGCCCGGGGACAAGGCCCCCAGTGCCTGTCGTGGGCGCTGCCTTTTTCCCAGGCGGTACAGCGGTTCTTCTGGAAAAATGTCGTTTTTCATTTTGGTGTCCCCCGGGAAATCACTGTCGATAACAGGACCCAATTCGACTCGGCGTATTTCCGGGAATTCTGTGAAGGCCTGGGGCTCACCATCCACTTCGCTTCAGTGGCCCATCCCCAGAGCAACGGGGCCGTTGAAAGGGTCAACGGTGTAATCCTACAAGGGTTACGCCGACGACTCGAGCAAGCCGCTTCCAAGCGGGGTGCATGGGCAGAGGAGCTCCCTAGCATCCTCTGCCCTATGCGCATGACTCCGAGCCGGGCGACGGGACGCACTCCCTTTTCCCTAGTATACGGGGCTGAGGCAGTCCTCCCCCCGGAGATTGGCTTTCGGTCGCTGTGAGTCGAGCTCCTAAACGGAGGTACGACCGCGGCGGACCAAGCCAATGAGGCGATCAACGACTGGAGGTCGATCCCGTGGAGGAGGAACGCGACCGAGCGCTCCTCCGCCACGCCATCTACGAGTGCAAAATGGCGCGCACATACAACCAGCGCGTGCGCGAGAGGGCTTTTCGCCTTGGGGACCTCGTCCTCAAGTGCGTCACGGACCCCCAAGCCCAGGGCAAGCTCTCCCCCAAATGGGAGGGCCCCTACAGGATATCGGCAGTACTAGGCTCAGGGGCTTACAAGCTCTCCAACCTTCAAGAGCATGAGCTGAAGCACACGTGGAATTTGCGTTTACTTCGCAAGTTTTACGTCTAGCCTACACGGGCTCGTCCCCTCCCCCGGAGCGATTACACCGGAGGGGGAAGGGGAGCTTGTACTCACTGTCCCCTCCCCCGGAGCGATTGCGCTGGAGGGGGAGGAGGGACATTGTAATCACCGTTCCCTCCCCTTTCGCGATTTTGCGGGGGGAGGCGTTGTATTTTGGTTCATTGTTAATACAACTGGATTTTTCTTTAGCTCTGTCTCAATGTAGGTTTTTCACACAACAGTCTCTCACGGCGATGCCCTCCCTGTGAGGATGCCCTCTTAACGAGGATGCCCTCCCCGTGAGGAAGTGGGCTACCACGACCCAACAAGTCCCTACAACGGGAGTCCCACTCCCGTAGGGCGGCTTACGACCACCCCTCGTGGACTGAGGGTGTAAGCGGCAACCCGGACCTCAAGGACCGCAGTAACTAGTCAATTTGGGAGACTAGTCCCCTACCCAAACACTCAGACCCGTCATCGGGCACATCCTCCTCTGGGAGTCGATTGTCTCCTCAGAGACGGAGTTCTTGCATATTTTTCTCGGAGACATTACTCTCGGATCCCCGTTTTCACGGCGACCGAACGGTTGTCTCCCGGAAAAATTACCTTCAGAAATTTCGTCTCAGATTTTCTTGGATGGCCTCCCCGCAAACCTTATCCTCGGCTCTCCGTTTTCACGGTGACCGGGGGGGTTCTTTCCCAAAAAATTTCCCAGAAAGCCGGTTCCCCGTTTTCACGGCGACCAGAGAGCTCCCGGAAAAATCTTGAATTTTGGATTTTCTCGGACGTCTTTTTCCGGCCCCTCCGGAAATTTCTTCTTGGATTTTCCCGGATGTTTCTTCCTGGAGACCTCATTTCCAGCTCCCCGTTTTCACGGCGACTGGAGAGTTCTCCCGGAAAAATTGAAATTTTTACCTCGAAAAACTTGGAAAAATTCTTAAGCAACGGGTCTTCATCCCGGGAGCTTTGTCACCCCCACAGCGCACGGAGCTACCCTCCGGCCCGCTGTGGAGGGGGGGGGGAGATAAGGAGCACCCAGGAATCACACCGTTCCAGACCTTCAAAAATAAACGGGCAAACTTAGCTCTATCAAAGAAATCTCAAAGCAAACACTCAACTTTATTGATCATTCAACCGGAGGACATCTTCTCCCTCCAGTGGGCATCGCTACATCGGATACAGTACAACCTGGATTATAACTGGGAAAGTCTACGTCCTAAAGCACCTACGTCAAATAATCCTGGAGACCTTTTGATAGCTCCCGGGCCAGGTCCCAGTACAAGCCGCGTATGCGGCGTTGGGCTTCCCGGAGCAGCTCCTCGGGCCAATACTCGTAGCCCGCTGGTGGAAGTATCCATAGAGGGGGAATCATCTGGGACCCCGGACACGGAGGGGGTAGTTCAGCACGATGATTATCGAAGTTGTCCAGGTGCCACTCTGGATGCCATCGCAACCGGATTGGCTCCCGAACAATGCCCCCGCTGCGTTTGCTGGAGAAGAGACTTAACAAGATTATAGCGGCCTGGGCGTCCCCCGGACGGCACCCGCCGGGGCTCAAAGGCCTCGCCCCCGGGAAACCTCTTCCGGACCTTCGCCCGGGAGTAACTCCCGAGAAGCTTGATACATTGCATTCATTTAGACTTAGAAAAAATTTCAATTTCCATTGCACTCAAATTATTTTCATACAAAGTGTCCGGGGCTCCTTTAAGAAGCTACCGGGAGCAAAAACCTAAAAAACAAAAAGGGGTCCTATCTAGACCCGGGGGGAGGCTCATACTTGATCATTGGCGTCCTCCCCCTGGGGGGCTCTCGCCGAAGCCGGTGCCTGGAACCTAGCCCGGATGATCCGGTCGTAGAAGCCCCCGGCAAGCTGCTCCACCTCCCGGCGCGAGGGCTCGAAAAACTCCGAGAAGCTCCGGGGGATGCGGCCCCCGATTGCCCGGGCGCCCACCCCCCGGTGCTCCACGAGTCCAGCCGCGGCCGAAGCGCCTCTCGAGCCCCCAGGTAATGGCTGCCCCCTACAAGCTCAAGAGTTAGAAAAAATTCGAGTTGGGGGGGGGGGGGAAGGAAAACACCCACCGGCTCGGGGAGGTACCTGGATTTGGAGAGATTGAAGCTCCCCAAAACGCTCGGGAAGCGTCCCATCCGAGAAGTAGGACTAGACCTTCCGGTTCTGTAGGCTCTCCGCGTAACGATTGACCTCCCCCGCGGAAAACAGGGGGTCTCCCTCCCGGCGCCGGACCCGTCGCGGCCGACGATGGGCCCCCGGACATGAGTCGCCAGGGTAATGTGGACCGGGGTGGCGGGGGCCGGGGTCTTCACCGCCGAGGATGTGGCCTCCGAAAAGGTGGCCGAGGAGCTCTCGAAGGGGGTCCCTCCCCGGGGGGGGGGGATCAGGAGCCCCTTCCACTTCCCAGGCCGCGGGGCCCCCGGGATCTCCGTCTCCAGAGGGACCTCATAGACCGAGGGGCTCCCCCCCTCGTCCACTAGCCACGCTACATGCGGGGGCGAGGCCTCCGCGAACCGGACCTCTGGCCTCTCCGGCTCCAGTGGCGCCGGGCCGCCGGGAGGGCTATCACCGAAGGTGGCGAGGGGGCATAGTCCTCCGAATCATACGCCCCCTCGTCTACGGCTGGTCCCTTCCCCCGAGCCTCAGCGGGGCTCTCTGGGGGAGGGCGTTGTTTCCTTCCGGGCCGGCGCCCGTGCGCGCCCAGTCCTGGGGGTCTCGTCCCGGGCCTTCACTGGCGTGAAGCCCGGTGTCGTCAACGGACCGGGGGCTTTCTGAGCCTTGGCCTTCTTCGGCTCAGAGCCCCCGGTAGCCTCCATTCCCCTCTTGTGGGAACCGGGGATGGGGAGAGGCCTTCTTTCCGATAGCCTTAGCCCGAAGGCCTCAGCTACCAGGTTTCGGGGAGGGCCCTCCCCCGTGACGCGCATGATGCGCTCGTGCTCGTCGGCGTAGTTCCTCCCGACGAGGTTCTCCGCCTTCTCCCGGGCCGCCGGGTACGGCCGGACTGCGAAAGGTAAGAGTTAGAAAAATTTAAGCGAAATGGACTAAGTCATCGGGAACTTACGTCGGGTCACCGGCTTCTGCGGGGGCCGTTGGGCCGAGCACATCCCGATCCCCCTCCTCCCGTGCGAGAAGGGGGAGATCTTCAGGAGCGTCAGCTCCTCGGAGGCGTCCCGCATAGAGCGGACGCCCCGGGAGGCGACGACCTTGCCGAGGAGCTTTAGCTCCTCCTCCGTCCACACCGGGGGCTTTGGGGCGGACGACTGGCTGTAGGTGGGGGGCCTCCGAGGAGTACACCACCTCATCGTCCCGAACCCGGAGGTAGAACCATTTCCGGATCCATTCCCCCCAGTGGTCCCGTGAGGCTACCACCAGGTACTCAGCTACCCGGGACGATAGCAGCTAAATCATCACCAGCCAAAGGGGGACTTTGGCCCTCCCTTGACCAGGTGAGAGCTCCTCGCCGCCGGCTCATAGAAGTAGCGGAACGCCCGGAGCGTGGGCTCCCGTCCGGTAGCCATCTCGAAGAGCCATATGAAGAGGCCCATCCGCACGATGGCATTCGGCGTGAGGTGGTTCAGTGCCACCCCATACTCCTTCATAAACTCCCAGAGCAAAGGATGTTCAGCCCCGCCTCGAGGAAGGCCTCGAAGGCCACGACCTCTCTGGGCCTGGGGCGGGGGGCTCCATCTTTCTTCGCTGGGATCCGGACGTCCCCGTCCGCGACGATCCCCTGGTCGACCAGGGACTCCAAGTCCCCGGTCGTGAACTCGGAGGCCCAGAGGAAGTCCGCGGTGACTTCCTCCGGGGGCACCTCCACGGCCTTGGCTCAGCCCTTGGGTCCCATCAGACTTTATCGGTGGCTTAGGCTTCGGAAACTGGGGGGAACCTAAGGGTTCCGGAGGCTAAGCTTCCGGGAACTAGCTACCGGGAGAGGGCTATCGGGAGAGCTAAGGGCGCTAAAGGCTTGAAGGTTTGAAAGTTTGGAATGAGCTCCCGAGCCCCCCGAAGCCCTATTTATTGAGGCCGAGCGCGGCCCCAATGTGCGCCATGTGGCCGTTCGTGGTACATCCGCGCCGTTGGAATTCAAACAGCGCGCGGGAAACGAAGTGACGGGCGCGTGAAATGAGGCATCGGTTCGAACCACGAGCGACCATTATGGCCGAACGGCGTGGTCATAAGCGCGCGGCACGAAAATCGAAGCGCCACGGCTCCGGTAGCTTGTCTCGGAGATTTTCCCGGTAACATGAACCATTCCCTCCGGGAACTCGAGCAGCGTCCCTGGAGGGCATGGGGGGCTGCTGTTGGGGGAAATCTCCGCGAGACTAAGTCTAGGTAAGAAGTTGCGCTGTTTGCCCGGGGACAAGGCCCCCGGTGCCTGTCTTGGGCGCCGCCATATTTTCCCGGGGACAAGGCCCCGGTGCCTGTCCTGGGCGCCGCCTTAAGCCCGGGGATAAGGCCCCCGGTGCCTGTCTCGGGCGCTACCTTTTGCCCGGGGACAAGGCCCCTAGTGCTTGTCCCGGGCGCCGCCTTTTGCTCGGAGACAAGGCTTCCGGTGCCTGTCCCGGGCGCTGCCATTTGCCCGGGGACAAGGCCCCCGGTGCCTGTCCCGGGCGCCGCCTTTTGCCCTGGGACAAGGCCCCCGGTGCCTGTCCCGGGCGCCGGCTTAATCCCGGGAACAAGGCCCCCGGTGCCTGTCCTGGGCGCCGCCTTTTGCTTCCGTCCTTTCAGAGACAAAAGTCCACGGTCTCGGGTAACATGCAGGTCGCGCGAGAAGCGCCTCGGGAATCAGCGGACACCTGTCAAGCACCCGAGGCGCCTGGCCGGGAGAAGGACGTTGCTACCCTTCGATCCAACTGTGGCAGGCGGTGTAGTTTAGTCTTTTTGCTTCTTTTGGGGCTATAAAAGCCCTTGTGACACCTCATGTAGGGGACAATTGCTCATTATTACTTAGAATAGACAATCTCACAGGTGTGCTCTGTTGGATCAAGGATGCCGACTAGAAGGGGGGTGAATAGGAGGCTTTTAAAAACTTTTAAGCTTGAACAAATAATTGCAAATCAAGAACAGATAATATAAGCAAGAGAGGAAGAGAACGAACACAGCAGTTTTTACCGAGGTATCGGAGACTCGCCCAGTCTCCACTAGTCCTCGTTGAAGCACTCAAGTCACTTGAGTTTTGCCTCAATACTCATGAAGAGTATTATCTACTAACGGTTGCTCCTTGTCCACTCCGGAAAGGCGAGCACCAATGCCTTGTACAAACTTGCCGAGCCTCTCCGACAATCTCCAATCTGGAGAGGTCAACGGCCACGCCTCCGAACCGTCTAGGTGAGGGCGCTCACCAAGAGTAACAGGCAGCGAGGTCTTCTCTAGACCTCCAAACACGCACCGAGAAGCTAAGTGAATGCAAATACAAAAGAACTGAAGTGCTCGGTGGATCGAAAAACACTCGACTTGATCAAAAGATAAAGATTTAAGTAGAAAACTAAAGCTCAAGAGTGTATAAGAAAATGCTACTGCTTGTTATATGAAACTCATGCCCAAAGCCCCTATTTATTGCCTCAAGAAACAAATGAACCGTTGGAGCTAGGGCTGAAAATCAGCAACCCAAACTGACAGTCAGTTTAGTGCACAACGGCCGACAAAATTTACGGATGAAAATTTGCTAGCCGTTCGTGGTTGTTTAAGGAAACTTGAAACCCACAACTGACAGTCAGTTATGCAAACTGACAGTCAGTTCGACCACAGACTCGACCAAAATCAAATAGAAACTCAGTTAAAAACACTGTGGTCGAATCCCCAACTGACAGTCAGTATGGACAAACTGACAGTCAGTTTAGTAAAAAAAGTTTGAGTACAAAATACACCCTCTCTGGACAATTGTCAGTTAACACAAACTGACATTCAAACTGACAGTCAGCCTGAACAAAAATAGAGATAATTTTAAATCCAGAAATCCAAAAGAGGTGTTTAATAGCTTGTTTCAAAGATAATTTCAAGGGCTACATTTTTGTCAACAGAAGGAAAAACCAGATCTGCCTAGATCTTTCTAGAAAATCGAAAAACTCTTCTACTGTCAAAAACTGAACTAAAAATCCAGATTTTTCAAATTAAGTTCAAACCAAATCCAACCAAAATGATGCAATGCAATGACCTAGATTTCTCGGTTTATGTTGGAGATAAAAAGAGGACTTTCGCCACCCCTCTTTATAGTACGGCTAAAACTAAAAACAATTTTCCTAACCGATCATCTCCAAACGCCGAGATCGGTAAAAATAAAATACGGATTACCTTAGGTCCTTTGCTTTTCACATTTGCGTCTTGTCTTCATTTTTGCGACTTGTGCTTTACGTCTTTTGCGTTGGGTTCGTTTTGTTCATCTCGACAATCTTCCCAACGGAGCCCTGTATTAATCAATCTCAAAAAGCACAGTTAGTCCTAAACACTCTGTTTTCATTAATCATCAAAATTAGGGTTAGGCATGAAGGCCTAGATGCAACATGCTCCGGAGCCATCTCTCCCCGAGAGAGCTCCCCCAGCCGACTCTGGTCGGGAGCACGTCGACAGGACTAGGGCCCCCACCGGGACCCGGACCTGTATAAACCCTCATGTCATTTGTTGTGCTTGCCCGATGGGGGAGGACCGGTCACCCGGTCAGCTCGCGCCGTATTCCCTTTGCTAGGATCATCCACAAAACATGCCGGGGTATTCGTAATACCACGACAATCTCATTGTCAAAAAAGTATAATGAAAGATAGTACATTAAGGAAGGCCCAGGTCATCCAACAGCTTGTCTACAAGAACATTGACCTTGGCCCTAATTGCGTCCAGCTGATCCTCCCTGTCGAAAGCTACGCTTTCCACCGCTGGCCTCAGGTCCAAATCCGGGCCATGGTGATGTCTGAGTTTGCAAAGTAAAGAAAAGGCCACATCACTGACATCAATCTTCAATGTCTCCCTACGCCTCTTCACAAACTCTGAGATATTTGTGACAAGCAAGTCGGATTGGGCGGCGACCAGGTTGCAAGACTCGGCCAGTGATAAGGCATCACCCATTGGATTGACAACTTCCACGTCAAACGAGTTTGCAACTTCCTTCAGCCTGGCCAAAGTATTTTTCTCAGTGAGGCGGTAGTTTTCGATGATTATTCCAAACTCTCCTTCTCACTAAGAACTTTCTCTGTTTTTTCTTTGGCCTTGTCGCTGGCCGACTGAAGTTGGTTAATGATGTTGTGAAGCTTCTCCAGGTCATGTCCACGCCTAATAAACTTCTCTTCTAGTTCATCCTTCCCCTCGGTCAGTTTGCGACTTATTTCTCTTTGACCTGCTCAAAGAAAGAACAAAATTCGAGATCAGGTGTCCGAAGAATCAGCTCTGATAATAATTTCTGCTGAGAAGAACTTACAGTTGACATCGGCTTGCAATTTACTGCTCGCCAATGCGAGGCTCTCTTTTTCCCCTTGGAGAACATCATGTGACTGTCTCTTTTCCTCCAAGGATGCGAGGGTGTCAAAGAGTTCCTTATCCTTCTCCCTCAGAGCCTCGGCCACCGCAACCCCTTCATTGTTGCGCACGGTGGCAATCTATTCCAGTAAAGCAGAGTTTTCCCTGCGATAGACTAGAGATTAATATTCTGGTCCACACAAGGACTAGAGGTAAAGCAAGACACTTACTGCTTTATGAGATCGCGCTCTGCTTGGACGACCTTGAAATGCGCTATCAGCACACTGACCATGGTCGCGTTGCAAGCAGAGTTCTACCGACAAACATTCAGCAAACCTTATGCAAAACTCAAATGCATGTTGAAAAACTTGGAGTAAGAATTTCCGTTACCTCCAAAAGGTCCTTTAAAAATTTCCCCGATCCAACTTCTTGGCTCAGAGAAGGTGCATCACCGTGCACTAGCCTAAAGCTTTGAGCTTCGGTGACTATCTTCGGTGCGAGGCACTACATAGCCACATCGACCAGCTGCATGGCAGATGCCTCCATGTCCACAGTCACAGTCGCTATTGCGACCTCAGCTCCTTCATCATCAACGAGTTCGATACATAGCGTATCCGCAACCACCTCGTCAATGACGTCAGGCAATGTTGCGACGTCAGTAATCGCAGGGGGCTCCATTGTGGCCCCTGGTTCTACTACGGTACCACTCATGGCAGGAACACCTGTCACAATCGTTTCTTCTCCCTCGACCATGGCGGTCTTTGATTCAATCTCCAAGGTAGCTGCGGCCACGGTCGAGGGAGTTCTGTTCATTTCAAACACAATTAGTAAAACTGTTCATAGCTCGGCACTGCGACTTAGCCAGAAGTACCACTTACCTCATGCCAAGCCCCAGAAGATTTCTGGAGCTTGACCCCCCGCTTTGGGGAGACAACAGCGAGGACATCGCTTTCAGTGCGGGTTTCCTCGGTGGCTCACTAACCTTCTCCGACGGGTTAGGGGAGTCTCGTCGTCCTCCTCCTCGCTTCCTTCCCCCTGTACAGGCAAAATATAATTCCCCATCCTTCTTGTTGGGGTGTAAGATGAAGAAACGTTTACCGCGGCCATCTTCGCACAGGTCGTAGTCACCTTGGATGAAGTTGCCCCAGCAGTTAGTACTTTTGCTTTGCTGGAGGCTGGAATCTTAGGCTATTTGGACTTCAGGGTCCTCTTCGCCTTCTTGGAGGAACCGCCAGAAGGACCTTCATCACCCAAGGGCCTCTTCGTCCCCACCACTTGGCCCTCAACCAACTACAAAACAGGATATTTATTGGTTCAGCTGACATCCACAGCGAGACTTGTCCCTGATCATCGAACAAAGCATACCTTTCGGAGCGCCTGTAACACATCGTCGGTGCTCCCGACAAGGCTCTCCGGCCTTGTCGTACTTGGGTCGCTTTCCTCAATCGGGTTAAAAGCCTTCAACAGATAACTGGCTCTAACCGCGACATCAAAAGAGGACAACTCTGTACAACCTTACATGTTCACCAATACATCCAAAATAAACAAAATCAACAAGCAAGTGATCTGTCAACATACCAAGGCTGCCATCCCTCGTAGCGTCTTCCTTGGCCTTGATCCCTCTTCTTTAAAGGACTGATTCAATTTTTTACCAAATCAAGGATCACGTCCCGAGCAGTCAAGCCCGCATCTATGAGGCACCTCAGCGCCTGGGCTTGTTTCTTCTGCTCTTCGTCAAGGGTAGGGGCCACATCCTTCCCTTGCTCTTCTCTGGCCGCCGATCGGTGAACCAAAGATGACTTTCCTCCGGCGCGGTGCAGTAGAACCACCTATGGTACCACTTGTGCACTGAATCACATAGAGGAAAGGGGAGAAAGTCTTTCTTCTCTCGCAGGCGAAAGTAAACGCAACCCGAGCCACTGTAAGCTTAGACATGTCCAAAAAGTAATATAGGCGGAACAACACCACACGGGCAAAACACCCAAAAACGCCTCACACAAATGCTGGAAGGTGGCGAGGATCAACACAGAGTTGGCGTTCAGTTTCACCAGCTCCAAACGTAATGGGCAAGAACCTCCCAGAAAAAGTCTCTCTCCGACAGACAAAAGCCACAACGTAAGAAATTCTCGAACATCACCAGTTCGCCCTCCCGCACTGCAGGGCTCTCTTCGTTCTCCCTAGTAGGCTGCCAAGGTATCAGCGACCTGGAGGGAAGATAACCATCAGCCTCTAACGCTAACAAGCTCTCCTTCAATTGATGACTAGATCTTTTCCAACACGCCATCAGAGTGGGATTTTGGTGGAGCAGCAGCAATGGTTGCAACCTATGGCTGAAACAGGGACTTTGCTAACACTTGGATATTTCGATGAAACTTCTATGAGAAGCTAGGGCTTGAGACGATGGGTTTAAAAACCCACTTCCCTCGGTTCCTTCGCCACAGATCACACCACGTGGCAAAAGGTGTTTTTCGCATTAAATGCACGTAAAAAGAACCTGACACGTGCACTCACAGTCCCACGGCTGTTCAACAGGAAGTCAAACCGACAAGACGTCTTTTCAGAAGCTAAAACGCCTTTTTCAAAAGGGAAAATACCTTTTCCAGTATAAAGAAAGCCTTTTTGCTTCGATCTCGGGGGCTAGCAGATAAAGATTGCCGCTCTCATGATCACGCGTAACCATTCTACGCCAATCAGTTTATGATCGGAAGTAGTTCGGTGATCACACGCAACATACATACCTTTCTATGATAGCCAAAAGCTAAGGAAAGAAATAATACAACAGTCTAAGAAAATACTAGATAATCAGAAAGTGAAAAATCAACATGAGAAAAATTAACTCTTTATTAAAATTTTCCATTATTTACTATTGGGGGAAATCTCCGCGAGACTAAGTCCAGGTAAGAAGCTAGCCATCTGCC
Source organism: Pharus latifolius (assembly GCA_019359835.1). Lineage (NCBI taxonomy): Eukaryota > Viridiplantae > Streptophyta > Magnoliopsida > Poales > Poaceae > Pharus > Pharus latifolius. Next base: position 54,125,973 of record CM033324.1, on the reverse strand, counting down.
CGGGGACAAGGCCCATGGTGCCTATCCCGGGCGCCGCCATTTGCCCGGGGACAAGGCCCCCGGTGCATGTCCCGGACGCCGCCTTTAGCTTGGGGACAAGGCCCCCGGTGCCTGTCCCGGGCGCCGCCTGTAGCCCGGGGACAAGGCCCCCGGTGCCTGTCCCAGGCGCCGCCATTTGCCTGGGGACAAGGCCTCCGGTGCCTGCCCCGGGCGCCGCCTTTAGCTCGTGGACAAGGCCCCCGGTGCCTGTCCCGGGCGCCGCCATGTGCTCGGGGACAAGGCTCCCGGTGCCTATCCCGGGTGCCGCCATGTGTCGGGGGACAAGGCCCCCAGTGCCTGTCCTGGGCGCCACCATTTGCCCAGGGACAAGGCCCCCGGTGCCTGTCCCGGGCGCCGCCTTTCGCACGGGGACAAGGCCCCTAGTGCCTGTCCTAGGCGCCGCCATTTGCCCGGGGACAAGGCCCCCGGTGGCTTGTCCCAGGCATTGCTGTCCTTCCGGAGACAGGAGTCTCCGGTCCCGGGTCACGTGCAGGTCACGCGAGGAGCGCCTCGGGAATCAGTGGAAACCTGTCAAGCATCCGAGGTGCCTGACCGGGAGAAGGACGATGCTACCCCTTGATCCAACGGTAGCATGCGGGGTAGTTTAGTCTTTTTGCGTCTTTTGGGGCTATATAAGCCCTTGTAACACCTCATGTAAGGGACAATTGCTCATTATTGCTAGGAATAGACAATCTCACAAGTGTGCTCCAGAGCCATCTCTCCCCGAGAGAGCTCCCCTAGCCGACTCCAGTCGAGAGCACGCCGACAGGAGTAGGGCCCCCCTGGGACCTAAACCTGTATAAACCCTCATGTCATTTGTTGTGCTTGCCCGACGGGGGAGGACCGGTCACCCGGTCAGCCCGCGTCGTATTTTCTTCGCTAGGATCGTCCACAAAACCTATCGGGGTATTCGTAATACCATGACATTTACAAAAACAAAAAAATATACAAAGGGCCATACTAAGAATCGGCCTTAGCCATAACTGCATCAAAAATGAAGTCAGTTTGGCTTGTAGCCAGGACGCATGACTCCTCCAGCGACAAGTTGTTCGACAAGTTGTCCTTCTTAGGGTCAACCACATACGCTTCAAGGAGCCCCACGACCTCTCTCAATGTTGCGAGGGTATCCTTCGTGGTGAGACCACAACTGGCAATGGTTACATCCGCGGCGTGCTTCTCCTCGCGCACAAGCTGCTCTTTTTGTCGAGAAAGCCTTGCGGTCTCCCTGGCCCGATCAAAACTTGCCTTCAAACGCTCAACGTGCTTGAAGAAGTCATCCAAGTAGATCCCCCATCGAGCGTACTTCTCCCCAAGGAGTTTTTTCTCCTCCTGGATAGCCCATAGCTCGGCCTTGACCCTGTACAGCTCTTCCCAAGATTCACGGCTCTACACAAAACGACCAAACTTGCTTCGAGGTAAGAATTGATTAACAAGGATGAGCCTAAGAGCCAAGAGTTAAGAGTTCTTACCGAGGAGGATAAGGGCGAAGCAGTGGCAGCAAGGCCAAAGGCTTCCTCATCCTCCGTCGGGAAAGGAGAATGAGGCGAAGCTTGCCTGGCCATGGGCTGCACCAAAGTCACCTTTCAGGGGATGCTCAGGATGAAGCCTGGTATGCAGCAAGCTCATCGAGCTGCATCAGCCTCTTCGATGAAGATCCCCTGTGATGTGACCATGCACATCATAGATAGGACCAACACTACATCAACATGGTGGTCATCAAGAGTTTCATTCAATTCTTCGTCAGCATGGTCGTCGCCGAGTGCTACCTCGATCATTTCACCAACATGGATTAGTGTAACTTCTTCCATGACATCTACGAAAAGTTGGCAACACTTCACGGCATCCTCTACATCATCTACATCAACTATGGTGTCATCATCAACTATATGGCATCATCGACCCGCACCATGGCCAGGTCGCATGCACAGCCGGCAAGCTCATCATGCTGATATTGCGCTATCGCCGCCAGCAGTTCGGCCTCCACCGTGGCCACCTCCCCAAGCTCAAGACGTATTCAAGAAAGGCGCATCTCCACCACTTCGACGCCCTCTGGTCCCACAAGCCACGTCGTTGCAAGGCCGGCCCAAGAGAGAGCCCAATTTGTCCACGAGTCGGGTTCGGCCATCTCCGCACAGTCAAATTCAAACGGATGCCCAGGGCGCATACGGACTCTGTTTTGGATGTTCTTGGTATGCACGGAGAAGCCCTTGACGAGATCTTTCCAACGGATCCAGTCCCATGTCAAAATTCCTTACGAATCAACAGGAATTGTCAAAACAATATGGTGACCAGAATCTGCCGGGCGCTGTGACGCTACACTTTGGGCCCATGGCCCGTGTAACCCTAGGGTTTAATGCCCCAAACCCTAGCCGTCACTATATATTCAGTAGCCGTCATCGTTTAGACTTGGGTTTTGCTTAGATTATTCTGTCTTCGAACAGTTTCGCTGCTTGATCGGTTTGTGAGACCCCAACTTGTGAGATTAATCATTCGTATTTGCAATTCAGTTTGCTTTCTTCCGTGTTCTTGCTTGTGTTCTCGATTCGCAGCAGGGATAAGCCTTCTTGGTGAGGTCAATCACGCTCACGCGAGATTGATAACCAACGGAGTAGTGGTGTTGCGATTGCGGGGTTCAGATCATGCCTGATTTGAAGCCGGATCGTTCTACGTCGAAGCTCCACCAATCGATCTATCATGTACCTTTCGGAAGATCGGGCACCCAGTGTCACATCACCCTGGAGGGTTCAAGATCATCACCTCCGTGTTTCCTTGAGGTAGTTGAACTGTCAAGCGGCTGCATAAAGGAAAGAGCCTTAGAGAAAACCACATCTGAAGAAAAAGCTTGTGCCAATCTACCAATAGAGGATTACCTCTTGAGACAAAGGCACAACGCCAGTTTCTCGCGCTCCCAAAGCTTCAATATTCTCCTCCCCAACTTCCTCGCTGATCCGATTCGGGGATGCCATTGGCTCAGAAAGTTTGAAGAAAAGAGATTTTGAGACAGAGAAATTTGTGGAGAAGTTGAAGATTACATAGCAGGGGAACGACTATTTATAGACTCACTCAGGCGACGCTTCAACTTCCCAGCCTTGGGCACGATGCGGGAACCTCGAGATCCTCCCTAGTGCCTGCAGCTCATTCCCCGAGACATATCCAAGCTGTCACTAGTGTAATGCAACATGGGAATTCGAAGTGATGAAACTCTTATAAAGAATTCAAAGCTACACACCATTAAAGTGGGCTAGCTGACGATGATTATTAGCTATTTTTAGGCCTCCATAGTCGCGATAGTGCCACATGGTCACACATGACTATGTCTGCGGCCCTCCCTATGGTCGCCAAAGGCCAGAAGGAAGAACGTTGGGTAATTCAAGGACATTCTGGATATAACTCAAAGTCATATTCATTTCGCACAAAATCAAGACATTCGTTATCTTAAAACCTATGTTTTATGCTACATCCAAAGACAGTGTGGTCGCAAAGATAGTCCCTATGACCATCCTCTCTAGCAGATATAAGAACTAATCTAAGCACCGTGAATCTTGATCCTCGAACATTACCTCGTCATGATCCTTATGATTATTTCTGAGGTAATCATACATTAGAACAGAAATGCAGTCTACTAACCCCTATCTTCTAACGGTTATTAGCGATTTAAAATAAAACCATTAGAAAAGGTGCTTCGCAGTCGCAAAAGGCATGTGGTAGGTATTTGTACTATTGGTTTCTATGAAATTTACCATTAGAAGAAGTTATGTGGGTTTTTCTATCGGTACAAAATAGATATACCGTTAGAAAAGGTACACAATTACTAACGATAGTATTTTGCGTACCGTTACAATAAGCCAAAAGATTTATTCTACCATTGATGAATATATTTACCGTTAGAAGATATGAAGAAGAACTGATATAGTCTGTTGGGTACTGTTAGAACCGTTCAACTTCTACAAATAGTTTTATTCTAACGGTGCTGTATATTTTCACCATTAGAAGAGATCCCGAATTATTAACGAAAGTCTGTTGTGTACTGTTAGAACTGTTCGACTTCTACAAATACCTTGGTTTGTCTCTTCCATTCGAACCGTTCCTCTGGCGCGACAAGCCCTAACCCGTAACCTCCATGGACGGCCACGGCACCTCCACTGACGACCGCCGCACCTCCGCAGCTCCATCGACGGCCACTTGTTTCTTAGGTGAATCAAGTCCGAGATGGATCGTAGCCTTAACACTTTTGACTTGATTTCGGCATTGCAAGCAAGGCAAGTAAAATTTCAGCATTGTTAGATTATTCTAAATCTATGATGGCAATTATCCTGCAATTTTTTTATCCTTCAATTTTATGTGTCTTCTTTTCATTATGATTATGTACGGTGTCTTGATCCTAACTTTTACTAAAACAACTAAATAATATCATTGTGGGACAGAGAATGTTCAATTGTTTGAAACTCAAATGAAAAAAATGATCAAGATATTTGTAAGACACACTAGCAAACATAGTCAAATGCCAATAGGACAAACACTAGCTTGCTCAATGATAAAGATATTTGTAAAAAGTTCATTAAATAACTAATGTATAATGGGAATGTAATTTCTTCTGATGAAATAGAGTATAAATTTAATATCTTGATCTCTTAGTTGCAAGTTGATGTTACTATGACAAAGCACAACCTAACCTTCAATTGGTAGTCCTCAGATAGGGAGCCATCTAGGAAGCAGTAAACAATCTTAATTTGCTCTAGAATGCCTATTTATGATCTGTGCAGGTCCTTGGATGATATTCATGAGGGGCAATGTACTTCATGGTTCTTCGTTGCAGTACATTGCCTAGTTGGCTTGTTGGCGAAAGAAAGGGTGAAGACCACCGTCGAGAGCTGGAAGGACGTGAAGGGCGAGATGTTAGTTGGCTCAGTCGAGAAGATCCTCAAGCGCAACATGTTTCTCAAATCAGGACCTATAGAAAGCATCTTACATTTGTATCAGTGATTTCCTCGGGATCACACTCAACTCAACTCAACTGAGTTGACACTACAACAGAAAAGTTTTCTTCTAACGGTAAAAAACACACTTCTACTAACCATTTTTGTACCGTTAGAGATAGACACGATAGAACAAGACAAGATATTTTCTAACGGTAATAACCGTTAGAAAAAGTGTCCTATTCTAACGGCATTTTCCAAAATAATCGGTAGAAAAACCGTTCTAGTCTAACATTTAACTAGAACTATCCGTTAGAAAAAAATAGTATTCTCACTGTTGTTTAGTAGTTTACCATCAGAAAAACTTACACTCTTCTAACGGTTAATTAAGAGTATACCAATAGACAAAAAATTGTATTCTCATGGTTGTTTAGTAGTTTACCGTCAGAAAAAACTTACACTCTTCTAACGGTTAATTAAGAGTATACCGTTAGAAAAAAAGATAGTATTCTCATGGTTGTTCAGTAGTTTACTGTCAGAAAAACTTAAAATCTTCTAACGGTGAATAAGAGTATACCGTTAGAAAAAAAGATATTATACTCACGGTTGTGTAGTAGTTTATCGTCAGAAAAACTTAGGCTCTTCTAACGTTTAATGAAGTGTATACCATTAGAAAATGTTGTTGTTTTCTAACTCTGTTTTCTATTTTAGCCGTTAGAAAAGCTTGGATACACAATACAGTACAGATGCAAAAAAGATTACTTTCACATATACATACATTGATCAGATTGACACATTAGACAGTTATTCACAGTTATTAACATTAAATTTATTCACATATATCGAACCAATACAAATACTAACCAATGGACAGTTATTCACAGTTATTGCATACAAATACTAACCAATAAGACTATTAACAATCTATGCACACCATGTAACTGTTGCATCTAGGCTGTTATGCCTGACCTAATTTTGATGATTAATGAAAACAAAGTGTTTCAGACTAATTGTGCTGTTGAGATATTTGATACAGAGTTATGTTGGGAAGAAATGCAAGTTGATCAAGATAAACCCGACGTAAAATGGATCAAGCACAAGTCGCAAAGCACAAAGATGAGAAGAAAAGTGAGATGCAAAGGACCTAAGGTAATATTGTTTTTAATTTTACAGATCTCGGCGTTTGGAGGTTGATCGGTTTAGGATTTTATTTCTTAGATTTAACCGTACTATAAAGAGGGGTGGCAAGTCCTCTCTAAATTTCCAACATAAACCGAGAAATTACTAGGTCACTGCATTGCATTCATTTCAGTTGGATTTGGTTTTGAAAGATTTGGATTTTCAGTTCAGTTTTTGACAGCTGAAGAGTTTTTGCATTTTATAGAAAGATCTTGGTAGATCTGGCATTTTCTGTGCGAGCTCCAATGGTTCTTTTGATTCTTGAGGCTATAAATAGAGGCTTTGAGCTATTGTTTCATGTGCTAAGCAGCCTCATACTCTCATGTACACTTGAGCATTCTTTTAGAGTTTTCAAAATCTTGATTTGTTGATCAAGTCATGAGTTCTGAGATCCACCAAGTTTTCTGTTCGCATCATTCTTGCATACTTAGAGTTTCTCGGTGATTGTTGGAGGTCTAGAAGAGACCTTGCTGCTTATTACTCTTGGTGAACGCCCTCACCTAGATGGTTTGGTGGCGTGGCCGTTGATCTCTCTCGTTCGGAGATTGTCGGAGAGGCTCGGCATGTTTGTAAAAGGCATTGGTGCTCGCCTTTCCAGAGTGGACAAGGAGCAACCACTAGTGAGAAATATCTTTTGTGGATATTGAAGCAAGACTCAATTCACTTGAGTGCTTCAACGAGTATTAGGGGAGACCGGGCATGTCTCCGAGACCTCAGGAAAAAATCTTGTGCTCGTTCTCTTTATCTTTTTCTTTTAATATATTGAATTGCAATTTGGTTCTTCTCTTTGCAAAAAAAATTTTTATTTGAAGTTTTTAAAACCTCCTATTCACCCCCCTCTAGTCGGCATTCTTGATCCTACAATTGGTATCAGAGCTTGGTCTCTCGATTAATTAGGCTTCACTGCCTAGAGAGAGGATGATGTCAAATGAGAGCTTTTATCTCGGTCATACCGAACGTGCGCCTATCTTTGATGGGATTTACTATCCCTATTGGAAAGTGCGCATGTCGGTATTTCTAGAGGCCATGAGGCTTGATGTATGGGACATCGTTAAACTTGGTTTTACTCCTCCGGATGATCCGGGAAGTCACTTCGATGATGACAGGAGAAAACTACATTTAAATGCTGGGCCAAAAATGCGCTCTTTGCTGATTTATCTTTAAACGAGTTCAACCGTGTGAGTAATCTCACAACAGCTCACAAGGTTTGGACCACCCTTGAAGAAATTTATGAGGGCACGACTAAAGTTGAAGAGGCAAAGTTGCTCAAGATAAGGCAACGATATGAGACATTCACCATGTCGTCAACCGAGTCCGTGGACTCCATGTTTACTCGGTTGAACAACATTGTAAATGAACTCAAGGGGCTAGGAGTTGTTTTACTGACCTTGAAATTGTAAGAAAGATGCTCAGGGCTCTTCCAGAAAGCTTCGACACATTGGTGACGGTACTCACCAACTCGGATCTATCGACCACCACACCGACTGATCTCTATGGGAATCTCATTACCCATGAGATGCATCGAAAGGAAAAGAAGGAAGCAGCCGAACCTTCGCAGACAAAGAAGAAGGCGTTGGCTTTCGAAGCCAACTCCAAAAAGGACTCTAGCGATGGCTCCTCTGACAAAGATGTAACTCTTATGGTAAAGAATACTCAAAAACTTCTTCACAGGTTACACAAGAATGGTATCAACATCGACACACGACCAAAGGGGCCAAAGCAATCGAACTTCAAGGACATCATATGCTATATATGGATGTCACGAAAAGGGACATATAGCCTCAAGATGTCCAAACAAGAACAAGAATTGGGAAAAGAAGAAGAAATTCTTCAGAAAGAACAATGGCGCAACCAAGGAAGCATGCTTCGGAGAATGGATGTCCAGAGGAGAAAGCTTCGACTCTGACTCCGACAATGAAGGAGGTTGCTCCAAGAAGCTAGCTGGACTAGCTCTCGGCAACACTTCAACTAGTTCACCCCTTTGTCTTATGGCTAAGGGTGATGAAAAGGTACATTCTTCTGACCCTTCATATGATGAACTTGTTGAAATGATCACTGAATTGAATGAAGTGTTTGGAATCACTAAAAAGAAGTATAGAGCACATAAAGAAGAGCATTCTTCTTTATGTACTCAATACTCATAATTAAAAGATTCATATGAAAGTCTGCTCATTAAAGATATTACACATGCTCCATCTAAGGTTGCTATAGCCATTTCATGTGATCTAGATGACACTACTTCTCATGCTATTCCTACTTGTTCTCTTGATATTCCATGTGCTTCAAATGAAACAATTTTAAATGAAAATAATGAACTTAAGGCACAAATTGAAAAACTTGGAAAAGGTCTAGAAAATTGCTACAAAGGAAAAGTATCTCTAGATCTTATTCTTAGCAAACAAAAGTGCTCATTTAGAAAAGAAGGACTTGGATACTTTCCGAAGAAAGGAAAGAAACCAAGTACAAAACTATTTTTGTAAAAGCATGCAACACATTTTGCTTTAAATGCCATGAAACTAGTCATTCGCATGAAGCATGTCCTTTAATGACTCCAAACTATTTTGATACTTGCTACATGCTTCAAAGGTCAAAGAAAGGGTATGGTACAGCAAAGTTTGTTGGTGCACCCATGCTAAATAAAAATAAGAAATCAATTTGGGTGCCCAAAGATTTGATTGCTAACATTGAAGGACCCAAAAAGGATTGGGTACCTAAAAAGACTTGATTCTTTTATGCAGGTGAACTACAAGACCGGTGGGAAGCATTGGGTACTAGACAGCGGATGCTCCAAACATATGACCGGAATCAAGAAGTTGTTCACCTCATTAGAAGACAACTCAAGCGAAAATCAAAAGATCACCTTTGGCGACAATCGTCAAGGAAATGTGGTAGGCTTGGTTAAAATTGCGATATCCAATGATCTCTCAATTTCTAATGTTTTATTGGTTGAATCTCTGAACTTTAATTTGCTTTCCGTTGCACAAATTTGCGATCTTGGATTTCTTTGCACATTTTATCCTAAAGAAGTGTTAGTTCAAAATTTGAAAGACAATTCGTTGATTTTCAAAGGCTTTTGTTTTGAAAATCTTTATCTGGTTGATTTTAATTCAAAAGATGCATCTCTTTCAACATGTCTTATCTCTCAAACCTCAAAATGTTGGCTATGGCATAGAAGACTTGCACATGTTGGAATGCATCAACTCAAAAAGCTTTTGAAACGTGATTTGGTTATTGGCTTAAAAGATGTGAATTTTGAAAAGGATAAACCCTGTAGCGCTTGTCAATCTGGCAAGCAAGTAGCTACTTCACATCCAATTAAGCTTGTTCTTTTAACTTGCAAACCTTTGGAACTGCTGCATATGGATTTATTTGGACCTTCTGAGTTCCAAAGTATCGGGGGTAACAACTATGGCTTTGTTATTGTTGATGATTTTACTTGCTACACTTGGGTCTTCTTTATTTCTCAAATATCTGAAACCCCTGATATTTTCAAAAGTTTTGCAAAACACGTTACCACTGAATTCGAACTTTCCATCAAGAAAATCTGTAGTGATCATAGTGGATAATTCGTTAATTCAACTTTATTTGATTTTTGTGACTCTCTTGGAATCAAACATGAATTTTCTACTTCTTACACTCCGCAGCAAAATGGAGTCGTAGAAAGGAAAAATCGAACTCCAATAGAAATGGCAAGAACTATGCTAAGTGAGTATGATACTCCTACTCACTTTTGGGCCAAAGCTGTGCATACTACTTGCTATTCTACTAATCCTCTTTATTTGCATCCTCTTTTAAACTTAATCCCTTATGAACTTCTTATTGGGCGTAAGCCAAATATTTCTTATTTCTGAGTTTTTGGTTTCAAATGCTACATCCCTAAGAAAAGAAACTTTGGTGGTAAATTTCAGAGAAGAGTAGATGAAGGCTTTCTAGTCGGATACTCTACAACTAGCAAAGCTTATCGCGTTCTTAATAAAAATACAAGTTGCATTAAAGAATCTTGTGATTTAAAATTTGATGAAACTAATGGCTCGCAAAAGGAGCAAGTCTCTTGTGAAGTTTCAGGTGAAGATCTTCAAGAAGCTGTGAAGAACATTACCATTGGAGACATCAAACCAAGAGAAGATGATCAAGAAGATGATGAGAACATTGAGGATGATGATCAACATGTATCATCACCTCACATTGATCCACCAGAACAAAGTCAAGAAGATGATGCACAAGACGAAGCACCACGGCAACATCATACCATCACCAAGGATCACCCTATAGACCAAATATTGGGTGATGTCAGTAAGGGTGTTCAAACTCACTCTTGCATTGCTTCGTTTTGTGAACATCACTCTTTTGTATCATCTCTAGAACCTAAACATGTAAATGAAGCACTAAATGATCCTGATTGGGTAAATGCTATGCATGATGAACTTAATAATTTTTCTAGAAATAAAGTTTGGACTTTAGTAGAAAGACCTAAGGATCACAATGTTATTGGAACAAAATAGGTTTTTAGAAATAAGCAAGATGAAAATGGTGTATTGTTGAGAAACAAAGCTCGTCTTTTTGCACAAGGTCGCACTCAAGTCGAAGGTTTAGACTTTGGCGAAATTTTTGCACTTGTGGCAAGACTTGAAGCTATTCATATACTCCTTGCTTATGCATCTAGCTTTGATATTAAATTATTTCAAATGGATGTAAAAAGTGCTTTTCTAAATGGTGAGATATCTGAACTTGTTTTTGTAGAACAACCCCCCGGTTTTGAAGATTCTAAATTTCCAAACCATGTGTTTAAATTGTTTAAAGCTCTCTATGGTCTCAAACAAACTCCTCGAGCTTGGTATGAACGACTTAGAGACTTTCTTTTATCAAAAGGTTTTACAATTGGGAAGGTTGATACAACTCTCTTTACAAAAATGATTGAAAAAGATCTGTTCATTTGTCAGATATATGTTGATGATATTATCTTTGGATCTACTAATGAACATTTCTGTCATGAGTTTGGAGAAATGATGTCTAGGGAATTCGAGATGTCAATGATCCTTGAGCTAAGATTCGTCCTTGGACTTCAAATCAAGCAACTCAAGAATGGTACGTTCGTGAGGCAAACGAAGTACGTGAAGGACTTGCTCAAGCGCTTTGGGATGGAAGATGCTAAGGCAATCAAAACTCCCATGGCCACAAATGGACATCTCGACATGGACAACAATGGAAAATCGGTCGATTCCAAACTCTATAGGTCTATGATTGGTAGTTTGCTTTATCTCACTACATCTAGGCCTGATATCATGTTTAGTGTGTGCTTATGTGCTTGATTTCAATCAGCCCCTAAGGAATGTCATTTAATTGCTATTAAAAGAATCCTAAGGGTACTTGAAATGCTATCCCAACCTTGGTCTTTGGTATCCGAAAAATACAAGCTTTGAATTAATTGGTTATTCGGATTCAGATTATGCTTGGTGTAAGATTGATAGAAAAAACACATCTGGAAGTTGTCAATTGTTGGGGGAGATCTTTAGTATCATAGTCATCTAAGAAACAGAATTCCGTAGCTCTCTCCACCGCTGAAGCGGAATATGTGTCTACTGGCAGTTGTTGTGCTCAAATTGTGTGGATGAAGCAGACTTTTCTGGATTATGGAATTAAATTTGAAAAAGTACCACTCTTGTGTGATAATGAAAGTGCCATTAAAATTTCTAATAATCCTGTTCAACATTCTAGAACTAAGAATATTGAAATTCGGCACCATTTTATAAGAGATCATGTGGCAAAAGGGGATATTGATGTGAGCTACGTTAGAACTAAATTGCAACTAGCAGATATTTTCACCAAACCCCTAGATGAGACTAAATTTTGCTTTATCAGAAGTGAATTGAACATTATTGATATATCTAATGCTAGTTGATGTGATAAGTGTATTAAAATATATTGTATTCTCTCTCTGGTCAAAATCCTCTTACTGGTCGAATTTTTCCATACTGACGGTCAGTTCAATGCTTAGGAGCTTGTTCTTAGCCTCTGGTCGAAGTCATTGACCATGCTAACAGTCAGTTCCACAAACTGACTGTCAGTTATGTGCAATGGTCTTTGGTCATAGCCCTGGTCGTTTTTTAGACTCAAACTAACTATCAGTTTCATAACTCAATTCTATGAACTGACTGTCAGTGTTATACACTGATTGTCAGTTCCATGTTTCTGGGTTTGGAACTGACTGTCAGTTTGTGTCTCCAAAACCCTAAAACCCCCATTCTGTTTCCCTGTCTCCTCATCTTCTCCTCTCGTTGCCGCTACTTTTTTGCGCCTCCTCGCCGTTCCTCTGTGCACCGCAGCTCCTCCGCACCTCGCCGGTGTTTCCTCTCCGCCGGCGCCGCCACCTCGTCGCGCCGCCGCCTCTCCTTGCCGCCACACCTCATTTAGCCACGTCGCCACTTTGTGCTTGCTGTAAGCTGTGTTGCCGTGCCATGGTTCTTCTCATCTTTGCTGCACCTGTGCCTCTCCCTCGCCATCTCTCTCCGGCAGATTATGTTCATCACCGTTTCATCGTCTCTGTTCAACCTCCTCTGTTCAGGTCGTTTCTTTTTCATCTCTGTTTCTCTTTGCCATGTTGGACCAGCCGTCATCTTCACGTCGTGTTGCCCGACGGAAGAACGCGGCAAACAACCGTCGTTCATCGGGTCGGTCGACTGAGCCTCGCTCGTTGCCTCTGCCCGAGCATGTCGCCGTGGATTATTCCCGGTGACACGCAAGCCGCCTCCGCACACTTTGCGCCACAAACCCCTATCTCTCGCTGCATCCCACTGGTTGCGACGCGTGCGACGTCCTCACCTTGTACACAAACCTCCATCTCAATCTTTTCACTAGTGTTTACAGCCCAGTCCCCATATTCGCCCATCGCTCTCTGTCTTGGCAGATGATTGCCTCTCGCACAGGCATTGTCTCCCTGGCAGATTCCTTCGCCTCTGTTGGGATCCGCGATCTAGTCATTGATTCCTCTCTCCATTGGGCCGATGAGCCCGTTCGTCAGTTTTACTCCACCATCTATATTTCTCCCCAGCGTGACTCGCTGACCTTCATGACAGGCCTCCAGGTCCACACTGTCACGAATGATCAGTTTGAGGCCATGCTCGGACTGGTTCATCCCGCTTCTGGCCGCCAGCTCTATACTCTCCCATATCTCAAGCATCGGGAGGTGGTCATGCTTTATTCCGGCCCCTTCCAGCTCCATCACATCGCTGGCCTGCGCCGCGATGTTGACCTGGCCCTGCGGATCCTCCGTCTCACCTTGATCCCCATGATCGGAGACAGGGCCAGAGTCACTTACCTTGGCCTCCATGTTCTTATCTCAATCTTTCAGGAGGAGCCATTCGACGTTGTTGATCTCATCATCAGTGAGATTCAGCACATCATTCTTTGTCCTCCTCGTCAGCTCCTATATGCACCGTACATCATGGAGATGCTTCTGCACATTCGAGCTTTCGACACTGGGCTTCCTCGGCCCCACCATCCGCTTCAGTTCTATCCTCCGGGACAGGCCGATCGCCGTCTCGGTGCTCACCTTGCAGCTGCTCCTGGCTCTGATTCTCCTGCATCTGATGATGATGCTACGGGAGAGTCAGAGGACGAGGCTCCGGTTCAGGAGACTGACCCAGCACCTACTGCACACCCAGGCATCGGATCTTCCTTGGCTTCTCCCTCTCAGCTCCAGCAGATCATCCAGACCCAGCAGGAGATCCTGTGCACTCAGCAGAAGGAACCATCAGTTGCTGCTTCGACTGGTTGCTCAGCAGGAGGAGATCCTAAGACGTCTGCCTTCCTCAGCTTCTCCAGCCCCTCGCAAGAGGGCGCGCCTAGCGTCATCGTCTCTAGGATCAGCTTCAGGTGCAGCTGCTCCAGCTCCTGTGGCACCAGCTCCGGACGCCACACCTCCGGTGTCCCCACCCGTCAACCTGACTGGATCTCCAGCAGGATCCAGAGATACAACCGTTTTAGGGCTTTCCTCTGATGATGAGCCTTAGGCTCTGTCTTTTTGTATTCGTTCCCTTTTTGTGATTGATGCCAAAGGGGGAGAAGTATTATGTCTTTATATTGTTGGATGAGTTTATGTTATGTTGGATGTTTGGATTTTATGGATCATATGGTTTGTTATGATATTTTTTGATATATTTAATGTTGGTTATAATATATGGATATTTACGTCTTATATATGATGGTTGACTTCTCTGAAATCTATTATGTGGATATGTTGGTATATTTGTGATGCTCTGATATTTGTTGGTTGTGATGTATTTGTGTATGATGGTGTTTTGGCCTTCGCTGTATGTATGCTATGTATGCTCTGGACTTACTTTGTATCAGATCTCATGCATACACTCAGGGGGAGTCAGGGAGAGTTATTCATTTATTATTTTGTATCGAACACTTGTTGTCACCAATCATCAAAAAGGGGGAGATTGTTGCATCTAGGTTGTTATGCTTGACCTAATTTTGATGATTAATGAAAACAAAGTGTTTCAGACTAATTGTGCAGTTGAGATATTTGATACAGATTATGTTGGGAAGAAATGCAAGTTGATCAAGATAAACTCGACGTACAATGGATCAAGCACAAGTCGCAAACCACAAAGATGAGAAGAGAAGCGAGATGCAAAGGACCTAAGGTAATATTGTTTTTAATTTTACCGATCTCGGCGTTTGGAGGTTGATCGGTTTAGGATTTTATTTCTTAGATTTAACAGTACTATAAAGAGGGGTGGCAAGTCCTCTCTAAATTTCCAACATAAACCAAGAAATTACTAGGTCACTGCATTGCATTAATTTCGGTTGGATTTGGTTTTGAAAGATTTGGATTTTCAGTTGAGTTTTTGATACAAGAAGAGTTTTTGCATTTTCCAGAAATATTGAGGCAGATCTGGCTTTTTTTTCTGTTGACAAAAAGATATTCCTTTAAAATATCTTTGAAACGAGCTATTAAACTCTTAAATCAGATCTCTGGATTTAAAGTTATATAATTATTTTTATTCATGTTGAGTGTCAGTTTGCTAAATTGACTGTCAGTTTGGATTGTTAGTTTTGTTAACTGACAGTTGTCCAGAGAGGTTGTTTTTTGAGCCAAAAATTTTTGACCTAAATTGACTGTCAGTTTGCATTTTGACCTCAAGCTGTTTGATTTGAGTTTCTGTTTTAACTGGTCGATGTTTTGGTCGAAACTGACTGTCAGCTTGAAGTATCAGTTTCCATATACGACCAGCAAACTTTTATCCGTGATTTTTGTCAGCCGTTGAGGTAGGAACTGACTGTCAGTTTGTGCTATTTTGTTTCCATAAATGACCTCAAACGGCTAGCTAAGTTTTCTCCGGATTTTACTTCTTTCTGGTCGTGACCCAAACTGACTATCAGTTTGAAGAACTGACTGTCAGTTTGTACTATTGCTTTTGTGTGCAAGCTCCAACGGCTCTGTTGATTCTTGAGGTTATAAATAGAGGCTTTGAGCTATTGTTTTATATACCAAGCAGCCTCATACTCTCATATACACTTGAGCATTCTTTTAGAGTTTTAAAACTCTTGATCTGTCGATCAAGTCGTGAGTTTTGAGATCCACTGAGTTTTTTGTTCGCATCATTCTTGCATACTTAGAGTTTCTCAGTGATTGTTGGAGGTCTAGAAGAGTCCTTGCTGCTTATTACTCTTGGTGAACGCCCTCATCTAGACGGTTTGGTGGTGTGGCCGTTAACCTCTCTCTTTCGGAGATTGTCGGAGAGGCTCGGCGTGTTTGTAAAAGGCATCGGTGCTCGCCTTTCCGGAGTGGACAAGGAGCAACCACTAGCGAGAAATATCTTTCATGGATATTGAAGAAAAAACTCAATTCACTTGAGTGCTTCAACGAGAATTAGGGGAGACCGAGCGTGTCTCCGAGACCTCGGGAAAAAAATCTTGTGTTTGTTCTCTTTATCTTTTCCTTTTAATATATTGAATTGCAATTTGGTTCTTCTCTTTGCAAAAAAAAAAAATTTATTTGAAGTTTTTAAAGCCTCGTATTCACCCCCCCTCTAGTCGGTATTCTTGATCCTACAGTAACCACTCGAGCAATATTGCAACTATGGCTACTTGGCTCTAGAGAAACATATGCAAATCAACAAGTTATTCACAGTTATTTACAGAGAGTACACAAGAAAGAGAAAAGTGATCCAAGCTTGTCATGGCGGTTGGTTGCGCACAACTTCGTCCATAACATATTGAGCCCAAATTTGTCGCAGCTCTCTAATCTTTGCTTTTTCGTATATGTCTTTGGACATGGCGGTCTGCAAGCATGTGCGAATACTCAGTAATTAACTTCCTAGTTTTGAACGTGACATCCAATTTTCAAATTTGATTTAGCTAAGATGCTTACCTGGGGGAATTGTGCAAAGTTTGTCCTGACTACCGCATACATGTACTGCAGCACATAAAACCCACATTCCCACGAGTCTGGCTGCTAATGGCACTGAGATAATTGCATATGCGAAGACATGTTAGCTATTCTTTCTATAAACTAATTAAGCATAAACTAAGAGACTCGTGAGTACCTCATATTCTTTCCAAGAATTTGGGAGCCCTGCAGTGCGGCATGCCTCCCTCCAATGGACACATAATTTCCGAAAGCCCTGCATTTCAGTTAGCATTGCCGATTAATGTGTTGTCATTAGCGGCCATATTTCCCTTGACCATGTATTCATTCGGTAACCTGTCGCGTATCGAATCGAGGTAGTACACCTCGTTCCCCCACGAACAGATCATGAGGAGGACCCAGTGGTCCCTACATTGAACGTAAAAGAGAACTGCTAGTTTAAAGTATATCTGAGGTGTAACATACAAGACTGAGTTAAATTAGTACAAAATGCACTAACCTTAGGTGGTACGACACTAGAATGAACTCCATGTCCTGCTAAGCCACCGGCGCCCTTGATATGTACTGCTTGGCGTGTGCTGCGTCCTACTCTATCATCGTGAGGCTTATTTTCTCTGGGTCGAGGAAACCCACCTTTTCACACGCGGCCTTCGATGCTAGCCTGTACATGCACCTGTATGGAAAGGACGGCATTAGTAATGTACAGAAAGTTACTACATTTTAAATGAACTACAACAATATAGAGGATCAGCAAACTCACAAGACTCCAGTCCATATGATGGACATATCGATCTCCCACCAATTGAAGAGGTCGAACAGATCCTTGTGTGCCACGGATATGGTCCCGGGCTCACGGTGGAATTGCTCGGGCCTGAAGGGAACTAAGAAGTTCAGGTTGCGCCCGGCCCAGTGTAGGTACCACTCATGGAGATCTTTGGTTGATCGATCCAATTGCGCATAGTTGCCTCCGCCACAAGTGGGAACCCATTCCTGAACCTCTCCGGCTGTCCCTTTCACCCTTTGCCCTTGGCTTTTGCCGTGGATTGAGCGTGTGCTTTCGAAGGCAAGGACAGGGTGCTGGCGGGTTTCTTTGGAGGTGAAGGGGCTTTGCTGGGAGGCATGGATTCTATGGCTGGGCTTGAGGCTGTCTTTTTAGGGTTGAGGTCTGCAGGAGATCCCTCATACCTTGTGCTGGGGGCACAGTCCCCTGGTAGTACGCTGGCAGGCCACTTCAATTAATGAACACGTATGTTACATTTTGCAAGTTGAGTGTACTGAGTAGGATGTAATCTAAAATGTGTAGGATTTACCTCCTGTATTACAACACACTTCTTGGGCCACTGCACGTAGGAGTCCACTGCCTCAGCAAGTGTCTGCATTTCCTTCGTTGGGACTGGCAACGGAAAAGCGTTGTAGCCCGGCATGGCCATGTCCACCTGTACCTTTGCGAACCCCAACCCCAGAGGTATGCAGTGGATCCAGACATCGTCCCCAGATGGATATACGAACCCGCGGGCAACCACTTCCTGCCGGTCGCCTAGGTGAGTCAGTAGGATGCAGCTCTCCGGCTTCTGCAAATTTGTAACAATTAAAACAGGTAGCGAAACAACTCTAACAGAACAGGAGTGGCATCAACTTAAGTGCACAGCTGAAGGCTTGCAATACCTAAAGCAGATCTACTGGATCCACGAGGACCTTGGAAGAGCAATTGCTCAACCGACCCCGCGGGGTACCGTCGCCCTGGGGATCTGTATCTGCACTCTTGGCCATCAATGCATGTTTCAACTGTGCAAACTCTTCTCTCATATGTGCGACCTCAGCTTGCACCTCAGCCCGTATCTCTGCCCGTACCTCAGCCCGTATCTTCTTGGAGAGCTCCGCTTCCTTCTCCTTCCAGGAGTGGGCCTTCTTCCTCGGTGGAGCTGGACTGCGAAACCAGCCTTCTACGACACGATGACTCCCACGGTCCATGTTCGGCCGGGATGCTCCTTATTTCCTAGAGCCTGGGTGAGGATGTCGTACTCACTCTGCGGGGTAAACAATCCCTACGTTGCCTCCTAATCAAAAGAGATCTGTTACATTTAAGGCTACATTGTGAGACAAATACATATATACACTTGTGCGCACATAGTTTACGAGGTTAGCCAACTTACCATTCGCTGCACAACCTCGGCGTCCTCAGGGTTTGGGAACTCCACAGATCCTGTGGATGACACGGACCCTCTCCCCCTCTACCACCGCCTGCACCTCGCATCCCGGATCTCGGAGAGCGGCAACTCAAGGGAGTCGACAAGAGAATTTTGCTTGTCTTCCTTCCTCCATTGCTCCTCCTTCCCCGCATAGCCCCGGGATCCGAGCCAATGTGGGTGGTCGTTCCTCTTCTGGATCACCTTATTCTTCTTGCGAAGGGCCTTGAACTCATCAGTCCCCTTCTCCTTGGTGAATTCCTCCCATACGTCCTCCGATATGAAGGGGTACTTCTCGCAAGGAGATTTTTCAGCAGCGAGGAAGGTACTGACGAGCCAGCTCTTAAAGGTTTTCCATGTTCCGTTCATGTCTTTCAAGCAGGCCGTCTTAGGTCCATCGTCGAGGATGTTCAACTTAGCCTGTTTTCAAACAATGCATACAAGTGCGAGTTAGTTAAACTTTAGGATAAGCCAAGGGAACGTGATTATGAAAGTGTTAAGCGATTTCGATTAATTTTACCTTCACTTTCGCCCACAACCTATCCCTCTCGTCTGCCGTCACGTCCTTACAGCTCTGAACGGTGATCTTCGCCCTTTCTTTTGCCAATAGCCCAACGTAGGCCGCGTACTTCCCAGCATTCTTTCCGATCGCCCTCCCAAATTGGTTGAACTCATAAGAAAGGTCAGTGCATTTCTCCAAACAGCCCAACGTTGTCACGCCTAGCCCCACCCTCTTGCGCTGGGATGAACCAGCATCTTCAGTTACGTTGCCCCTCGTCAAAGCACTACTATCATCCGATGAAGATGACAACATGGCTTTCCCTAAAATTCCATCAACAAACCATCAAAAATTTAATGGAAACAGAAAGCAAGAAAGGCATGCACCAATTAGAGTTGAGAACAAAAGGAAATGTGTACTTTTGCTCTAGACATTGTCATAGGCATAAGACAACATATATGGGAATTAATTCTTCAGGGAGGTACTGTATAACTTCATTAGTTGAGCATTAGTTCTAATTAGGATTGCTGAAAAGTTTATCAAAAGCAAATAGTATTACAAAGCCAAAGGACCTATTTTCAATATTTGTCTTATCGGTAAACACATCAACTATCGACAGAAGATAAGCTTTCTTCTAACGGTACAAAAATGGACTACCATCAGAACATATTTCTAAGCATCTTCATCTAGACATTTTCATAGGAAGAAGGCAACATATGGCAATTAATTCTTCTTGAAGTTCCATAACTCAGTTGAGGATTGGAGACAAATTAGGTTGCTAAAGGATGTCAAAAGAAAATAGTACTAAAAGGCCAAAAATTGTTGAAGGGTTCAGCAATTTTTCTATCAGTAAACACATGAGCTACCGATAGAAGATAATAATTTTTTCTATCGGCAAAGACATGAGATACCGATAGAAGATGTTTATGAACACCGCCAACATATAAAGTACAGTATATGGAAATTGGATACAAACAATCACACATACGGCAGTATAGATAATTTCAAATCTCAAAATAGGTTCATTACAGCACTGAAACGTATTATGTAAACCCTAGTTTAAATTAACAATGCCTGTGGAGTTTACTAAATCCTACACAATAGCGAACCCTAGTTTAAATCCAAAAGATGAGCAAAGAAATATAGTGAACCATAGTGTAAAAAACACAAACATCAAATAAGGAAGATGCTGGAAAAAGAACAACGAACTAGGGTATTTTACGGCGATCAGTTGTGGCGATGGAGAGGCGGTGTAGAACGGAGCAGCGGCCGACAAGGACGGAAATAAGGACCGGCGGCAGTGGCGAACCGTAATCCAGGCGGTGATCGTCGTGCGGTAGTGAAGAAGTGGTTGCCAACGAGGGTAGGAGTTTTCGCACTCGCAGAGACACAATGCTATAAGTTGGAACAGTTCGACTGAAGGGAAACTCTTGGGTGAAGTTTAATAAAGTAGTGAGGGCCTTTTCTAATAGTACAAACAAGAAATACCGTCAGACTAATTTTTTTCTAATGGTACAACCCAAGAATACCGTCAAACCATGTATGTGCACTTTTCTCATTATAGTTTGAGAAAATTCCGTCAGAGTTGCACACTTTTTCTAATGGTACGACCACAAAATACCGTTCGAACAAGTAAATTTTTTCCAGAGCATAATTTTTGAAGTGGGTAGAGCATTGGAAAATGATGTTTCAGGCCTGTTGAAGAAGCAAAAGGCTGTAATTGGATTTTGGCAAGAAAATTTGAAGGGAAGAATTAAGTTCTTGAATATAAGTGTATTTTACATGTTAGAACTCATGCTGTGGACTAAAGTTGAGATATATTAATGCTGTGAACAAGCTTATCATTAAGTTCTAAAAAAAATGTATAGCCTGATGTATTAATGATAAGTTCCTCACCTTGATGCAGAACTTGTGGGCTATTTTCTTGGCATTTTTCCTTCAATTAGAAAATAGTCATGAATGGTTGTCAACCCATAATCCTTCTTCGTGATCATCTCGCAGGTATTTTGTTTCGTCGATATCTTCAGTAGGGATAGATTGAATGTCCTCTAAAAATGGACGTATTTTTTTGAACTGGTTATACTCCTCTTCGTCGACAACGTCTTTGACCCCAACAATACGTCTCTTGCTGTGTAGGACAACGTGCAACTTTTGATTGGCCGGGTCAATGATGTAGAATACCTGTGTGGCTTGCTTTGCAAGTATGAATGGATTGTCTTGGTATCCAACTCTATCGAGATTGACAAGAGTAAAACCATAATTATCAACTTTAACACCTCGAGGGATTTCGACCGATTGGCATCGAAACAAGGGAATCTTAAATAATCCGTAATCGTGCTCCCATATTTCATCAATAACACTGCAATATGAGTTCAGCGCCCTTATTGCCCTGGCACCCTCATAAATAGCAAACAGTGTCACTCCACTACATTGCGTACTGCTCTTGCCGTCCTGAGCCCTTGTGTAAAATGAATACCCGTTGATGTCGTATCCCTGCCATGTCCCTACAGTGAATCTTGGGCCTCTAGCCAACCATGTCACAGTTTCACTTATGGAGCCCTCGGTAGCTCGCATGACTCTTTCTTGGATCCACCCAGCAAATTTCCTGTTATGTTCTCTAGTGACCCAAATCTCTGGCTTCGAAGGATTCTATGACCGTAACATTACCTTGTGCTCGTGTATGTATGGCTCGACCTCCGTCATGTGTTGTAAGACCAAAAAATGTAATTTTGTGTACACATCACGAGCGGGGACGATAGCTTTGAATCCAATCGTTCCGATGCCCTGAAGCCTGGTCTTGTGTTGGGACTTAGGAACGCCAAATGGGTCAACCTCGGCCATATAATCTGTGCAAAATTCAATCACCTCCTCGACTGCATAATCTTCCATGATACTCCCCTCGGGCCAACGACGAGTCCTTACATATCCAATACACCCATAAACCTCTCAAATGGATACATATAGCGTAGGCACACGGGTCCACAAAACTTAATTTCTCTGATAAGGTGAACAATCAGATGAACCATAACATCAAAAAAGGATGGAGGGAAATATATCTCGAGTTGACAAAGAGTTGTAACCACATCGCGTTGCAAAGCGTCCAGTCCATCCGGATCAATTACCTGCGAGGACACAGTTGCGGAAATTATTCATATCAAAAAAATCTTCTAATTAAGCTCCACAAATGGAGCTAATTAACTTATAGTAGAAGTGCACGTACTTACCTTGCAAGATATTGCGTTGAAGAAATAACATAGCTTTGTGATTGTCTCTCTGACTTTAACAGGGAGAATACCTCTGATAGCAATGGGAAGCATTTGTGACATCATCACATGACAGTCATGGGACTTCGTGCCAACCAGTTTCAGGTCCACTATGGATTAAAGTTTTTTCAAGTTCGCAGAATACCCACATTAAACTTTAACACCGTGCAGGCACTGACAGAGTTCTGTTTTTCACTTTTTGACAAAATATAGTAGGCCAGGGTGTGGGACCCTCATTTGAGGATTCCAGTGGCAATCGCCCAGGTGGATTGCACTCAGAAAAGGCACATTGCAGCTCACAACAACAAGACGCATTATAAAAATGCGAGTAATTAAAAACAAGTGCTGATCACAAGGACCAACATTACAATAACTTAGCGCCGAAATGACGCATTTAATTGTTAATACAAATTAAGGAGTTTTCGACACAAAGGTCGGCACAAGATAAAGCAGCAACGATAAACAAAAGGACTTCTTCAGTCTTCTTTCTCTGCAGCGGCGGTATTGCATGGGCCTTCTCCACATCGAACTCCACCTTGGTGCATAACCCTTTAACCAGATGGGTCCTCAGTTTCTTCTTCTTGTTCCACATTGGGTTCAAGACCATAAGATTCAGGGTCGGCGAATCCTTCCTCTAAATTTGTTTGAAAAGCAAGGGTGAGCACATTGTCCACATGGTGCTCAACAAGTCCCAAGTAACTATGCATGTATATATAGATGAGGGGGGAAATTTCTCAAAGAACAACTCTTTGGCTCTGTATATAAATATATAATAGATTTTCACATGCAGCTTTGACGAAAGGTCTTTATTTTTGAAAGCGAGGCTTTTAAAATCCTAAGCTAGATTTTCAGAAATGTTGTGTGTGGCGGTCTTTCATGCGTCACCACTTTACTCAGATTTTGTGAAAAACTTCCAAAAGCTACTTGTGCTGCATCGACGTGAATAGAATTCACAGCGCGCAGACTCCATAACCTGGGAGCTCAGAGTATCTGATACTTTTTAAACTTTGCAAAGGTGTACCACCTTAATCCACCAATCATTCGGCTTTCAAGTCGGATCAGCTTCATGCGACTTTTACGCATGTGACAAGGCCGAGATGACACAACAATTTACAGTCCTAGTATTAACTATTTCCCTGCCCGGTAAATAGACAGTTAAGTCTCAAGTACCGTTGTGGGTCCTCCCCACTGCCTTACTTCCTAGCCTTGGTCTATGTTCTCGTAAGACACATAGCCTCTCTTGATTACAGTCGCGCACGACTTAATCTGGAGTAGGGCGTCTTCCTTCTTTCCACCTTTTCCTCTCATGATTTTTCTGAACTCACATCACTCATGGCCTTCTGCGGCCCACCAGTTCTCGCAAGAAACTGGACTGACAACCATTGCAGGGAAAAGCTAACACTAAAGAAAGATACTAAGTTGCGCCCGTCCCATAAACAGGCAGGTGGTTGGTACGTTTTTCATGCCGCATAGAAGCACAACACAAGGTTCTAGTCCTTATGAATCTCTAGTGAGGAGTCTTTTACATTCCCAGTGCGCACACAGCACCATCCAACCAAACCATCCTCACTATCGATTCCAATCACATTTTCTTTCACAAAAGGGGTTTTGAACATGCTTTTCTCATATGTGACCATTCAACATTTATCATATAATCATCGAGCATAGCATAGCCTAAGCATGATAATCTAGGGTAACAAGGGTGCAGGGATATTCAATGTCAAAAGGGGCTTTACAATCATTTAGGTCATATCTAGTCATTTTATTGAAACATAATTCTTATTTGAATCTAAGGCATGCATATACTGGAAAACAGTTAACATACTTCATTTCAAAATAGCAGGTGAGACATGATCAAGGATTTGAGACTTGCCTTGCAGTGACGGGTCTAGCTGCTCAAATGAATCTTCAGGGATCTCCTCTGCTCCTTCAACGTCTGGTTCCACGACGGGTACAAACAACACATACACACTATATAAGCATACAAGCACTAGAAAATAATACGTAAATACATCATGCATGCAGGGGAATTGGTTTAGACAAGGTCGCTTGACATTGGTTGAAGAGATGGGTTCAAAGGGCTTGAATGTCGAAGGGCTGACGTTCGACTCATGGCTTGACATTGCCCTAAATCGGTTCTAGGTTTGTTTTCTGGAGATGTGATAGTAGGGAATATTGTAGAACATGGCTCGAAAGGCTTAGTGGACAAAGTGGCATTTCAATTGCTCAAATGAAACAAGTCTAAATCATCCAATGCCACAGGTGGACATGCACTGACATAGTGTTAGACATGGCTAGAAACTAGGGCATTGTATAACTTTTGATCTAGAGCTCCAAATGATGCACAACTTTGTCTGGGGTTTAGGCATTGATAACAACTACAAAACTCTCAACAGGCTCAAGGGCTGAAAGTGGCCGGAGGGTGGCCAAATCCGGTGAGCAAACACGGTGGCCTGGACATTAACTGAGCCACTGGACAGCAACCTTGGCATGGCTATAACTTTTGATTCAGGTCGATTCAGAGGTCGGGCTAGTAGACAAAATTGCTCAGGGGGTTGAGATCTATCTAAATGACAAGGTGAGCGAGGCTAGATCGGCCGGGGATAAATTCCGGCGACCGGCGCTGGAGAAGACAACCTCCAGATTGGGCGTTTCTGTTCCAAAGGGTTTGAGCTCGATTCCTTGCACAGGGAGTGAGAGGGTGAGGTGAGGGATCTATTTGCGGGGTTAAATCGGCCGGAGAGTGGCCGGAGAAGCTTGGCGACGAGGACCAGCTACTGGTGGCGCGCAAACCTCGGAAAAGCCATGATTGTTGCTCAAATTTGAAATCTAAGCTTACAGGCTTGGTCAAATGGGTGCACTGGTCAATTCCTATTACTGGGACGAAGGTTAATTCGGGCTAAATCGTTAGGCATTGCGGGAACAGGGGTTTTTCAGTTTTCCGGTGATTGCGGGCGTTGAGGTGCGCCGGGGACCAATTAATGGCTACGGTACGAAGAGAGAGGTGTAGGGAGCTTACTGGTGGCGTTGGTTTGGAGGGAGAAGCTTCGGGGGAGGCTGGCGCCGTTAGCTTCAGGAACTGCTCGCCGGAGAAGATGAACTTCGCGGCGGCGCTGAGGACTCGGTTGCTCTCTGGTGCTAAGGCTAAGGCAAAGAAGCTGTGGGGTGGTGCGAGGTACTGCTGGGCAAGGGAGGGGGTTTATATCGCTGCGGGTGAGGCTCTCGGGAGCAGCAGCAATCGCCGGGGAGATCCTCTTCTGACGCCGGGACGGTCATCGATGCACTTCGGGACGCGGCGGGGCTCTGCCAGAGACGGTGAATCGCGGGGAAACAGGATTTGGTCAGGAGGTGGTGGCGAAGATCTTCGGGATGGTGGCCAAGTGGCATGAAGCTCCTGGCAGCAGCAGCAGCACGCGCGCGCGGGGAAGAAGATGGCACGGTGGGGTTTGAGCGCTCCACGGTGGCGGTACAGCTGCGCACGGCTGGTGGCTACGTGGCCGTGAGGTGGCAGCGCGGCGAACTTCGCCGGCGACGAGTTAACGGCGCGGCAATTTGGCGGTTGCTGGTTGAAAACTTCACAGGGACCTGGTTGCGAACTTTGGACCTATTTGCAATGATTTGGACTGATCTGTGAAGGTTTTGGCTCGGGAATTTGGGCCTATTTGCAATTCTGAAGATCTGAGGGGCTGATTTGAGTCCTGATTTTGCAGATGAGTGCTACTAAATGTCTTGGACTCATCTAGCAGGAAAAATGATGAAATCCGATAAGATCTGGTGGTTTTGACAAAATTCGAAAACAGGGTATTTAGGGTAATTAGGGTTTGAACTTTTGTCGAGGCTGAAACTAGGGTTTTGGTCGAGATTCTGGAATTCTTCCAGAAGGGAAAAATGTTCAGAAAAATGAAAGAAAGGTTATCACTTGATCAGATTTGGATTTTGAGGTGATCTGGGACTTTTAGCCTTTTTGGGTTTTCTGAAACTTCTGAAAAGGACTAAATTGAAACACCTTTGGACTGAAATGTGAAAACGATCTGGGGAATGAAGTTTAGCAGCCAACTTTTTAGGTTAAGGTAGTGGCATACCTAAGATCAAGATAGGGTTAAAATATCAGGGTTTCCAAAGAAGTTATGCTGATTCGTAAGCAGAAAAGATAGCCAAGAAACTGGGGTGTTACAACCTACCCGCCTTAGGAATAATCTCGTCCTCGAGATTCCGAACAGTCTGAGAATAGGTAAGGAAAATTCTGACGCAGCTCTTCTTCTCTTTCCCAAGTTGATTCTTCTTCGGTGTGGTTGTTCCATTGGACTCTGCAAAATTTTATGGTCCTTGACTTCAATCTCCTTTCACTGACTTCTAGCACCTTGACTGGATATTCCTGGTATGTCAGATCCGGTTGAACCTCCATTTCTGTGGGAGACACTTGCTCCGTTGGTTTTCTCAGGCATTTCCTCAGTTGGGATACGTGAAAGACATCATGGACTTCTGCTAACTCAGGCGGTAGCTCTAGTTTGTATGCTACTTCTCCTCGTCTTTCCAAAACCTTGTATGGTCCTACATATCTTGGGCTCAACTTTCCCTTCATCTGGAATCGTCGAACTCCTTTGTAGGGTATCACTTTGAGATATACGTAATCGCCTATCTCGAAGGATAGTTCTCTCCTTCTTCTGTCGGCGTAACTCTTTTGTCGAGACTGCGCCGTTTTCAATCTCTCTTGTATGATCCTCACATGAGCCGTGGCATCCTCTACTAATTGCGGTCCAAGGAATTGCTTCTGTCCCACTTCGGTCCAATATAGTGGCGTACGGCACTTCCTTCCATAAAGTGCTTCGTAAGGGGCCATTTGTAGACTCACTTGATAGCTATTGTTGTAGGTAAATTCTGCGTATGGTAGAAATTGTTCCCAAGAATTTCCATAGTCCAAAGCACAAGCTCTCAACATATCTTCTAAAATTTGGTTCACTCTTTCTGTTTGACCTCCAGTTTGCGGGTGGTAAGCTGTACTGAACTTCAACTTCGTTCCTAGGGATTTCTGTAACTCTTCCCAAAATCTTGATACAAATTGTGCTCCTCTGTCTGAGACGATTGTTTTTGGTACTCCATGTAGCGTAACAATCCTGGTAAGATATAGCTCTGCCAGTTTTTGCGTTGTGTACTGCGTCTTTACTGGTAGAAAATGAGCTACTTTCGTCAATCTATCGACTATGACCCATATAGAATCGTATCCTTGTTGGGTTCTTGGTAAACCAACTATGAAATCCATTCCAATCTCATCCCATTTCCATTCTGGGGTTGGTAGGGGTTGCAGCGGTCCTGCAGGTTTCTAGTGCTCTGCTTTCACTCTTTGACAGGTGTCACAAGAAGCTATAAACTCGGCAATTTCCTTTTTCATTCCTTTCCACCAAAATCGATCCTTTAGATCCTGATACATCTTTGTACTACCTGGGTGAATAGAGTACGGGGTACAATGGGCCTCTTGCAGTATCATGTTCTTGATCTCCTTATCTTCTGGAATACAGATTCGGTTATGATACCACAAAATTCCTTCTTCGTCCTCACGAAGGTTAATCACATCCTCGTGTTTCATGTCCTCTTTCATCTTCTGAATACTCTGGTCTACTTCTTGAGCTTTTCGGATTTGGTCCTTCAGCTCACATTTTACTGCCAATGCGGCGACGGTTCCTTGTTCAACGAACTCTAAACTCAACTTCTCGAAATCTCCAAGCAATTGGGGTGGTATTCCTAAGATCTTTGCTTGATTGCAGTAGGATTTTCTGCTCAAGGCATCAGCTACTACATTCGCTTTTCCAGGGTGGTAGTGTATTCCAAGGTCATAATCTTTAATCAGCTCTAGCCATCTTCGCTGTCTCATGTTCAAGTCCTGTTGGGTGAAGATGTATTTCAAACTCTTGTGGTCCGTGTAGATTTCACATCTATTTCCAAGTAGATAGTGTCGCCAAATCTTTAACGCATGAACGACGGAGGCTAACTCCAAGTCGTGAGTTGGATAGTTCTCCTCATGTGGTCGCAATTGTCTCAATGCATAAGCTACGACTCTTCCTTCTTGCATAAGGACACAACCTAGTCCTTGCTTTGACGCATCGCAGTAGACTTCAAAATCCTTTTTGTTATCTGGTAACGTAAGGACAGGTGCGGTTGTTAATATCTTCTTCAACTCCTCAAAGCTCTTTTCACATCCTTCTGTCCAGTCGAATAAAACATCTTTCTTTAGTAGTCTGGTGAGTGGCTTTGTAATCTTGGAGAATCCTTTGACAAATCTCCGGTAATATCCGGCTAATCCTCGGAAACTTCTTACTTCAGTCACTGTCTCCGGTTGTTTCCATTCCATGATAGCCTGAATTTTTGACGGGTCCATTGAGATTCCTCTTCCAGAGATAATGTGGCCTAAGAACGAAATTTCTTTCAACCAAAAGGCACACTTCTCGAATTTGGCATACAGTCGATGTTCTACTAACTTTTCCAACACCATCCTAAGATGTTGTGCGTGCTTTTCCTCTGATTCTGAAAAGATGAGGATGTCGTCGACAAACACAATGACAAACTTGTCCAGAAATTCCATGAGAACCTTGTTCATCAAATTCATGAACACTACTGGCGCATTCGTTAAACCAAATGGCACTATAGTAAACTCATGCAATCCATATCTTGTTATGAATGCAGTTTTCGGGATATCTTGTTCTCGAATCTTTAGCTGGTGGTATCCGGACCTTAGGTCGATCCTTGAAAATATCTTTGCTCCTCTTAGTTGATCAAAGAGATCATCGATCCTTGGCAAAGGGTACTTGTTCTTGATCGTCATATCGTTCAGTTTCCGGTAGTCGACACAAAGTCGTAGACTGCCATCTTTCTTCTTAGCGAAGAGCACCGGGGCTCCCCAAGGTGAGGAACTTGTTCTAACAAATCCCTTTCTTTCCAATTCTTCCACTTGCTTTCTTAATTCTTCTTGTTCTTCACTTGTCATACGTGCAAGCTTTCTTGCATAAGGGGCAGATCCGGGTTTTAACTCGATTGAGAATTCAATGTCCCGATCTGGTGGCATTCCGGGAAGCTCCTCAGGAAAAACTTCTGGATATTCATTCACTATTGGAACTCCCTCAAATGGAACTCCTTCCAAGCTGTTCAAACTATTCACTCGGTTGTTCACTATTGATCTCTCTGCGTCGAGTGTGACTTGTTTTCCTTCAGCATTCATCAGGGTTATTGCCTTCTTTTCACAGTCCATCTGGCCTTTATGCTTGGCTAGCCAGTCCATTCCGAGAATGACGTCTAGTCCTTGAAGGTCCAAAACTAGCAAGTTTGCTAGGAATCCTAGATTGCCAATACTAAAGGTGATATTTCTACAGATAGAGTTGACAGGCATTCGAGCTCCAGGGGATTGAATTAAAATAGGGAACTCTAATGCAGATACTGGCAACTTATTTCTGAGCACGAAAGGTCTTGACACGAATGAATGAGTAGCACCAGGGTCAAATAATGCAACTGAAAGTTCAGAGTGGATAAAGATCCTACCGATTACGACGTCTGATGCTTCTCCTGCTTCAACGGCGGATGCATAGTTAAGTCTTCCGCGACCTGCAGCAGGCACTCCTCTTCCTCGGCTATTTTGAAACCTTCCTCCTCTGGAGGGTGGAGCATTCCTGGTGAAGCCTTGGGCTGGAACAGAGGGTCTTGCAGCTTGCATACGAGCGACATTGGATGGAAGGTGCTGCAGTGGACAAGTGTTCCTACGATGTCCCTTCCTTCCGTAGTGAAAGCACTCCTCGTTCTTAAGGGGGCAGTCCTTCAAGAGGTGATTTCCTCTACATCCAGCACATTGAGCTATTGCAGTAGGCACAGGCCTTTGGGGTCTCTGAGGTGGTCTGAAGGCTGGTCGGAAAGTTGGCATCGTTCTCCCTCGACTAGCATTTCCTTGGTAAGAGTTGGGCAAAGCCTTCCTCTTTCGGTCTTCTTCAATTATTCCTCTTTTCTCCTCCATCTTAAGTAGTCGGTTTATTAGGACGTGGAAGTCTGTGAACTCGTGGGATGACAGTTGGTATTGCAGGGAATTCTGTAGTCCTTCACAAAACCTATCAATCTTCCTTTCCTCTGTCGCTATATCTTCAGGTGCGTATCTTGCCAGTTGAATAAATTCATGCAGGTACTGTTTCACGGTCTTACTCCCTTGTCGCAGATTTACGAATTCTCGGCGCTTTGCCTGGACAACGCCTTTTGGGACGTGGTATCTACGGAATTCCTCCTTGAACTCATTCCAGGTGATCGAATCTCTGTTGGTGTGCACGGTCTGGTAATTCTCCCACCAAGCAGCAGCAGGTCCAGCCAGTTGGTTCGATCCGTACAAGAGCTTTTCTTCATCACTGCATCTGACGGTATTCAACTTTCTTTCCACATCTCGGAGCCAGTCGTCTGCCACGATGGGGTCTTCTGTGCTTGAGAAAGTCGGGGGTCGCGTCTTTTGAAAATCAGTTAACTTTGCGCCCATCACGGGTCCTTCAGTTTGTCCGGATGCAATATGCTGCATTAGCTGTCCCAAGATTTGGTTCTGCACAGCCGCTGACTCTTGACGATTGCGCTCCATCCATAGCAGCACATCGTTGATGTCACCTCCCTGTGGCATCGTCGAAGATCCTGGTCTATCGGGGTCTGTGCGGCCTCTTGCTCCGGGTGTAGCTCCTGTATTGTTGGGGTTTTCCTCTAGCCCTCCTTCCTGGGGTCTCGCACGTGTGTTAACCATCCTACTCAAACAGGAGGTTAAGAATAGAAACATTGATTCGGAAAGAATCGTTCACAGGGATGCTAGCAGAATGCTGGCATTAACTCAAGAAGTAAGAATAAGGATATGCAAAATGACTTTTCCATAAACCAATTTTTCAAAAGATACAAAGCTTCTAGCCTCATTGGCTTACAGAGCTCCTCTAACAACCAGCATACATCAATCATACTAAAACAACTACTACAACAAAAGGAAATCTAGCGTCTGCTGGGCTAGGCACAAAAGGTCAAACTAAGGAAGTCTGCAGTCACTCCTCGGCATCATCAGAGGAATCACAAGGTTCTACCTCCTCGGGATCCTCCTCCTCATCGTCATCAGCATCCATCGGGTCATCTTCATTGTCGTCGTTGATGTTGACAATCTCCTTCCCTTTTCCCTCAGGGGTCTTCTCCTTCTTTGCGGTGCAGGGAAGTTCGATCGCTTGACCGTTGATGACTATGCCACGCGACGCAGGCATGAAACCACTGAGATACTCCTTCGAGTTTCCTACCTTCTTGCGAGCGGTGATCCTCAACTTTGGGCGACTCTTCTTGGTTACCGACTCTGCAGCTTCAAGGTCCTTTTCTCCACTTGATTCAGCCATTTCTTGAATTTGTCTTTCTTTTTCTCGGAGACTTGCACGAGCCCTAATAAGCATGCCCTCAAGGTAGTGGCGATCATCGCGGACACGCTCGTAGTCTCGAAATAGGCGGGTGTATGCAATCTCCGAAGCGCGAACGACGTCTCGAGTCTTCGTCAGGATAGCGTCCTCTTGGTCGCTGGACGGAAGAACAACTCGGTACTCCGATCCGGGGACCTGGTAAGGCACGAAGCGGTAAGGGGAATCAGAAAGGTAGTCACTGTACATCTGCCGGACGGAACCTACAGCACGACGGGCAGCGTCCAAGATAGCATCCTCCTCTTCTTCTCTACGGGCTTGGCGTCTAACTGAGCCTCTCCCATGCTCGGGGATCTCGTAGACAATCACCGAGGCCCGACAACCTATGGGTCGTCCATTTATCTCATCTTGCCAGACGCAATATACCGGTCTCTGACTGTCCCGTGCTCCAAAGAATTGCAGCATCATCCACAACAACAGTGCCCACGATCCGAGCTCGTCTCCATGAAGGTATCTCCTGTCGGAAGCCATCTGAAGACAGAACGAAAGGCATCTATAAGAGAAGTCCAAAATCTTTTTCCAAAAATCAAAAATAGCATTTTTCTTAAGGAAAATAGGTTTTCGTAAACAAGTTTTGACAAAGAACTAGCGAACTTTTCTTCTAGGGACGCCCAAGTCTATCTAAGGGTTACGACCTACAGTTGAGTCTTCCGCTCTGATACCAAGTTCTGTGGGACCCTCATTTGAGGATTCCAGTGGCAATCGCCCAGGTGGATTGCACTCAGAAAAGGCACATTGCAGCTCACAACAACAAGATGCATTATAAAAATGCGAGTAATTAAAAACAAGTGCTGAACACAAGGACCAACATTACAATAACTTAGCGCCGAAATGACGCATTTAATTGTTAATACAAATTAAGGAGTTTTCGACACAAAGGTCGGCACAAGATAAAACAGCAACGATAAACAAAAGGACTTCTTCAGTCTTCTTTCTCTGCAGCGGCGGTATTGCATGGGCCTTCTCCACATCAAACTCCACCTTGGTGCATAACCCTTTAACCAGATGGGTCCTCAGTTTCTTCTTCTTGTTCCACATTGGGTTCAAGACCATAAGATTCAGGGTCGGCGAATCCTTCCTCTAAATTTGTTAGAAAAGCAAGGGTGAGCACATTGTCCACATGGTGCTCAACAAGTCCCAAGTAACTATGCATGTATATATAGATGAGGGGGGAAATTTCTCAAAGAACAGCTCTTTGGCTCTGTATATAAATATATAATAGATTTTCACATGCAGCTTTGAAGAAAGGTCTTTATTTTTGAAAGCGAGGCTTTTAAAATCCTAAGCTAGATTTTCAGAAATGTTGTGTGTGGCGGTCTTTTATGAGTCACCACTTTACTCAGATTTTGTAAAAAACTTCCAAAAGCTACTTGTGCTGCATCGACGTCAATAGAATTCACAGCGCGCAGACTCCATAACCTGGGAGCTCAGAGTATCCGATACTTTTTAAACTTTGCAAAGGTGTACCACCTTAATCCACCAATCATTTGGCTTTCAAGTCGGATCAGCTTCATGTGACTTTTACGCATGTGACAAGGCCGAGATGACACAACAATTTACAGTCCTAGTATTAACTATTTCCCTGCCCGGTAAATAGACAGTTAAGTCTCAAGTACCATTGTGGGTCCTCCCCACTGCCTTACTTCCTAGTCTGGGTCTATGTTCTCGCAAGACACATAGCCTCTCTTGATTACAGTCGCGCACGACTTAATCTGACGTAGGGCGTCTTCCTTCTTTCCACCTTTTCCTCTCATGATTTTTTTGAACTCACATCACTCATGGCCTTCTGCGGCCCACCAGTTCTCGCAAGAAACTGGACCGACAACCATTGCAGGGAAAAGCTAACACTAAAGAAAGCTACTAAGTTGCGCCCGTCCCATAAACAGGCAGGTGGTTGGTACGTTTTTCATGCCGCATAGAAGCACAATACAAGGTTCTAGTCCTTATGAATCTCTAGTGAGGAGTCTTTCACATTCCCAGTGCGCACACAGCACCATCCAACCAAACCATCCTCACTATCGATTCCAATCACATTTTCTTTCACAAAAGGGGTTTTGAACATGCTTTTCTCATATGTGACCATTCAACATTTATCATATAATCATCGAGCATAGCATAGCCTAAGCATGATAATCTAGGGTAACAAGGGTGCAGGGATATTCAATGTCAAAAGGGGCTTTACAATCATTTAGGTCATATCTAGTCATTTTATTGAAACATAATTCTTATTTGAATCTAAGGCATGCATATACTGGAAAACAGTTAACATACTTCATTTCAAAATAGCAGGTGAGACATGATCAAGGGTTTGAGACTTGCCTTGTAGTGACGGGTCTAGCTGCTCAAATGAATCTTCAGGGATCTCCTCTGCTCCTTCAACGTCTGGTTCCACGACGGGTACAAACAACACATACACACTATATAAGCATACAAGCACTAGAAAATAATACGTAAATACATCATGCATGCAGGGGAATTGGTTTAGACAAGGTCGCTTGACATTGGTTGAAGAGATGGGTTCAAAGGGCTTGAATGTCGAAGGGCTGACGTTCGACTCATGGCTTGACATTGCCCTAAATCGGTTCTAGGTTTGTTTTCTGGAGATGTGATAGTAGGGAATATTGTAGAACATGGCTCGAAAGGCTTAGTGGACAAAGTGGCATTTCAATTGCTCAAAAGAAACAAGTCTAAATCATCCAATGCCAGAGGTGGACATGCACTGACATAGTGTTAGACATGGCCAGAAACTAGGGCATTGCATAACTTTTGATCTAGAGCTCCAAATGATGCACAACTTTGTCTGGGGTTTAGGCATTGATAACAACTACAAAACTCTCAACAGGCTCAAGGGCTGAAAGTGGCCGGAGGGTGGCCAAATCCGGTGAGCAAACACGGTGGCCTGGACATGAACTGAGCCATTGGACAGCAACCTTGGCATGGCTATAACTTTTGATTCAGGTCGATTCAGAGGTCGGGCTAGTAGACAAAATTGCTCAGGGGGTTGAGATCTATCTAAATGACAAGGTGAGCGAGGCTAGATCGGCCGGGGATAAATTCCGGCGACCGGCGCTGGAGAAGACAACCTCCAGATTGGGCGTTTCTGTTCCAAAGGGTTTGAGCTCGATTCCTTGCTCAGGGAGTGAGAGGGTGAGGTGAGGGATCTATTTGCGGGATTAAATCGGCCAGAGAGTGGCCGGAGAAGCTTGGCGACGAGGACCAGCTACTGGTGGCGCGCAAACCTCGGAAAAGCCATGATTGTTTCTCAAATTTGAAATCTAAGCTGACAGGCTTGGTCAAATGGGTGCACTTGTCAATTCCTATTACTGGCACGAAGGTTAATTCGGGCTAAATCGTTAGGCATTGCGGGAATAGGGGTTTTTCAGTTTTCCGGTGATTGCCGGCGTTGAGGTGCGCCGGGGACCAATTAATGGCTACGGTACGAAGAGAGAGGTGTAGGGAGCTTACTGGTGGCGTTGGTTTGGAGGGAGAAGCTTCGGGGGAGGCTGGCGCCGTTAGCTTCAGGAACTGCTCGTCGGAGAAGATGAACTTCGCGGCGGCGCTGAGGACTCGGTTGCTCTCTGGTGCTAAGGCTAAGGCAAAGAAGCTGTGGGGTGGTGCGAGGTACTGCTGGGCAAGGGAGGGGGTTTATATAGCCGCGGGTGAGGCTCTCGGGAGCAGCAGCAATCGCCGGGGAGATCCTCTTCTGACGCCGGGACGGTCATCGATGCACTTCGGGACGCGGCGGGGCTCTGCCAGAGACGGTGAATCGCGGGGAAACAGGATTTGGTCAGGAGGTGGTGGCGAAGATCTTCGGGATGGCGGCCAAGTGGCATGAAGCTCCTGGCAGCAGCAGCAGCACGCGCGCGCGGGGAAGAAGATGGCACGGTGGGGTTTGAGCGCTCCACGGTGGCGGTACAGCTGCGAACGGCTGGTGGCTACGTGGCCGTGAGGTGGCAGCGCGGCGAACTTCGCCGGCGACGAGTTAACGGCGCGGCAATTTGGCGGTTGCTGGTTGAAAACTTCACAGGGACCTGGTTGCGAACTTTGGACCTATTTGCAACGATTTGGACTGATCTGTGAAGGTTTTGGTTCGGGAGTTTGGGCCTATTTGCAATTCTGAAGATCTGAGGGGTTGATTTGAGTCCTGATTTTGCAGATGAGTGCTACTAAATGTCTTGGACTCATCTAGCAGGAAAAATGATGAAATCCGATAAGATTTGGTGGTTTTGACAAAATTCGAAAACAGGGTAGTTAGGGTAATTAGGGTTTGAACTTTTGTCGAGGCTGAAACTAGGGTTTTGGTCGAGATTCTGGAATTCTTCCAGAAGGGAAAAATGTTCAGAAAAATGAAAGAAAGGTTATCACTTGATCAGATTTGGATTTTGAGGTGATCTGGGACTTTTAGCCTTTTTGGGTTTTTTGAAACTTCTGAAGAGGACTAAATTGAAACACCTTTGGACTGAAATATGAAAACGATCTGGGGAATGAAGTTTAGCAGCCAACTTTTCAGGTTAAGGTAGTGGCATACCTAAGATCAAGATAGGGTTAAAATATCAGGGTTTCCAAAGAAGTTATGCTGATTCGTAAGCAGAAAAGATAGACAAGAAACTGGGGTGTTACACAGGGGGAGGTATGTACGCTTTCCCTTCTCCAAAGGTGCAAGCTCAGTCCTTATCCCCATTTCCACCATGTCACGGTGAACTTTGACACCATCCTTTGTCTTTCCCAGAAGGTTCAACAACAAACCAATCAAACTATCACAGACATTTTTCTCTACATGCATGACGTCAATG
This sequence comes from Pharus latifolius, assembly GCA_019359835.1. Taxonomy (NCBI): domain Eukaryota; kingdom Viridiplantae; phylum Streptophyta; class Magnoliopsida; order Poales; family Poaceae; genus Pharus; species Pharus latifolius. The sequence continues at coordinate 54,089,274 of CM033324.1, read as the reverse complement.
CAATGTTGAACTTGTAAGTGCTCCCAGTATGGTAGATCCCAAAGAATCGATCTCTTCTTCCAAACATTTTTTTCTCGAGGTTTACAACACTTACCGAACTCAGCTTTGATGTCCTTCACGCGCAAGTAAATCTCCTTACCGGTCAGAAACACTGGGGCTGGTCCCTTCTCAGGCTTCCCGTTAAATGATTTCCTCTTCTTACAGTAGGCGTGATGCACCAGAAGAAATCTGTGGTGACCCATGTACACTGTTTTCCGGCAGTTTTGCAACCACATGCTCTCGGTTTCATCTAGGAAAATAGGGCAAGCCTTGGCTTCTTTCGTATTATACCCCGACAAATTTCCGTAGGCCGAGAAATCATTTATGGTGCAAAATATCAAGGCCTGCAAGATGAAATTCTCTTTCTTGTATGCATCCCACACCTGCACCCCCTCGCTCGACAATTTCTGTAAGTCCTCGATTAAAGGCGCTAGAAACATGTCAATATCATTTCCGAGTTGTATGGGTCCTAAGATTAGTAATAACATCATGATGTACTTGCGCTTCATGCATAACCAAGGAGGAAGATTGTAGATGCATAAAAGAACTGACCAAGTGCTATGCCGACTGCACATATTATCGTGTGGGTTCATACCATCTGTACTCAGCTCGAACCTTATATTCCTAACTTCACCGCAGAACTCATCAAATGTTCTGTTGATGTTTCTCCATTAATTAGAATCAGCTGGGTGTCTCAGTTTTCCGTCTTGTTTCCAACCTTCAGCATGCCAACGCAAGTACTTCGCAACTTTCGGATTTGCAAACAGCTGTTTCAAACTAGAGATCACAGGCAAGTACCACACAGTTTTGGCCGGAGGTCCTTTGTTTATCTTGTGAGGTTCACTATCAATCTGGTACCTACGCGTATACCTCGATGCGCCGCATCGTGGACAAACATGCAAATTGGAGGACTCGTTACGGTACAACACACAATCATTTGGGCATGCGTGTATTCTTTCGATTTCCATTCCCAACGGACACAACAGTTTTTTGGCTTGGTAAGTAGATGTTGGCAACTCATTTCCCTCTAGAAGCATGTCCGCTAGAAGATCTAATAGTGCTGTGAAACTCTTATCGCTCCAACCATTGCCTGCCTTCAAGTTATATAATCTCAGCACAGAAGACAGCTTTGTAAATTTTGCACATCCATGGAACCGAGGCTTCTCAAAGTCAGCAATCAGTTTCTCAAATTCACAGAAGTCGTTTTCGTTGTAATCTTCCTCTACATCACGTAACATTTCATCCAAATTGTCATCATCATCTACGGGCTCATCGGAATGAACATTATCAAAATTCAGATGATGATCGATATTATTGCAATCCACATTTGGGTCCTGCTGATTGGTAGCTGTGCTTGTTTCCTCAAGATCTTCACCATGCCATATCCAATGGGTGTATCGTGTGTTAAAACCATGACGAATCAAATAACTCCTAATCTGATCAGAGTTGCTAAACCTCTTCAAGTTCATACAATCTGTACATGGACAAAACATATCTTTCTCCCCTTCCTCGCCTTTTGTTGCTCAACAAATTTAATGAACCCATTCACACCATCCAAATACTCAAGAGCAGTACGTTTTATTAGATACATCTAATATTTCCTGTCCATCTACAATTAACAAAATTTAACGAGTCAGGCATGCATGAAACCTACCCAATTAAGCTATGTATATGTACACAGCCTCTTACAACTGAGATGTGAAACCCTAGCCTGGTGAAATACTAATTAACCTAACTACACAATACATGCAAGCTAGTGAGCTCCTAAAACATGAGGCATTTCCAGCTAGCTAGCTAGCTCCCAAGCTTGGAACTACACAATACAGTTAGCTTGCAAGTAGAGAGAGAGGGAGATCTAGAGGGATAGAGAGATAAGTGATGACAAGTTTACATTAAAGCGAGGAGTCCAATTAACTTCCTTCCAGCTTGCCCTGATCACTCTAGCAGTGTAGCTTCGAGCGTGGAACTATCATCTCAAACAGAGGAAGACAGAGTGCAAAAAAACAAAATAGCAGCTCAGTAATGGTCGAGTGGGGTTTTACATATACTGGACCAATTTCTAATGGTCAATACAAAAAATCAAAGTTAGAATATGTGCGTGTAATTTCATACATACCTCTTTTATCGGTAAATACACATATATACCGTTAGAACAGGTCCAGATATATGGCTGAAACATAAGCAAGCTGGTTCATGCATGATACAGCAATCTAAGTACACGCATGCACACCAGTTCACAAATTGTAGTGCATTCCTGAAGCACATATGCAAATACATGTGTTTCTTGTAACGGTACATATGAAAATTTATTGTTAGAATAGGTCTAGGTATATGGCTGAAACATAAGCAATCTGGTTCATGCATGACATAGCAATGTAAGTATACACATGCACACCAGTTCACAAATTGTAGTGCATGCCTGAAGCACATATGCAATTTACATGTGTTTCTTCTAACGGTAAATATGTGTATTTACCGTTAGAACAGGTCCAGGTACATGGCTGAAACTTAAGCAAGCTGATTCATGCATGACACAACAATTTATTACAAACATACACACCACTTCACATATTCAAGTGCATGCCTGAAGCACATATGCAAATACATGTGTTTCTTCTAACGGTAAATATGTGTATTTACCGTTAGAGCAGGTCCAGGTACATGGCTGAAACAGAAGCAAGCTGGTTCATGCATGACACAGCAATCTAAGTACACAGATGCACACTAGTTCACAAATTGTAGGGCATGCCTGAAGCACATATGCAAATACATGTGTTTCTTCTAATGATAAATATGTGTATTTACCGTTAGAACAGGTCCAGGTACATGACTAAAACTTAAGCAAGCTGATTCATGCACGACACAACAATTTAATTACAAACATACACATCAGTTCACATACAAGTGCATGCCTGAAGCACATATGCAAATACATATGTTTCTTCTAGAGGTAAATATGTGTATTTATCGTTAGAACAGGTCCAGGTACATGGCTGAAACATAAGCAAGTTGGTTCATGCATGACACAACAATCTAAGTACACACATGCACACCAGTTCACAAATTGTAGTGCAGGCCTGAAGCACATATGCAAATACATGCGTTTCTTCTAACGGTAAATATGTGTATTTACCGTTAGAACAGGTCCAGGTACATGGCTGAAACATAAGCAAGCTGGTTCATGCATGACACAACAATTGAATTACAAACATACACATCAAAGTGCATGCTTGAAGCACATATGCAAATACATGGCTACAACAAAATACATGGCTAAAACAAAATATTTGTCTTAACAATCAAATAATCTTATCTAAACACAATGTAACATCAAACAGATCTTAACTAGAAGATAAAGAAATATTTCAAAAGATGCTAATTTGTAGATTAACTAAGAGACACAAAAATACTTTTCTTAGGTACTTGGTACTTCATCTTGCCAAAGAAATTAAGAATCTCTACTTACATGAGATCTTGGTTTGCCTCCATTCCTTCAAGAAAATGGAAGAGGAAACATAAAAAATGAGTATTATTTAAACTCATTCTAGAATGCCTGAAACAAAAGCAAGCTGATTCATGCATGACACAGCAATTTAGATACAAACATACACATGCTAGTTCACAAATTCAAGTACATGTCTGAAACAGCAATACAAATACACACCTACCCACCAATATCTGAGAAGGACTACCAACTGAATGTTAGGTTGTGCTTTGTCATAGTAACATCAACTTGCAACTGAGAGATCAAGATATTACATTTCTACTCTATTTCATAAGAAGAAATTACCTTCCCAATATACATTAATTATTTAATGAACTTTTTACAAATATCTTGATCATTGAGCAAGCTATTTGGCATTTGACTATGTTATTGGCATTTGAGCAACCTACTGAGAGATCAAGATATTTGTGTATCTCATGATATTTGTAAATATCTTGATCAATGATCTTTCAATTTCAATTTCATGTATCTCATGATATTTGCAAACTGCATATTTCAATTTCAATTTCAAGATCTTTCAATTTCAACTTCAACTTCAACTTCAATTTCAATTTCAATTACGAATATCTTTCAATTTCAATTTCAATTTCATTATCTTTCAATTTCAATTTCATGATCAAGATATTACACTAGCTACTATATCTCATGATCTTTCAATTTCAATTGTTTGTAAGTCCAAGTTGGCACTGAGCAACCTACTGAGAGATCAAGATATTACATTTCTACTCTTATTGGCATTTGACTATGTTAGCTAGTGTTTGTCTTACAAATATATCCTGATCATTTTCTTCATTTGAATTTCAAACAATTCAACAATATTTATCCAACAATGATATTATTTAGTTGTTTTAGTAAAAAACAAGAACAAGACACCGCACATAATCATATTGAAAAGAAGACATCAATTAAAATGAAGGATAAAAAAATTACAGGATAATTACCATCATAGGATTAGAATAATCTAACAATATTATCGAAATTTCACTTGCCTTGCTTGCCATGCCGAAATTTAGTCAATAGTGTTGAGGCTACGATCCATCTTGGACTTGATTCACCTGAGAAACAAGTGGCCGGTGATGGAGGTGTGACGGTCGTCGATGGAGGTTACGGGTTAGGGCTAGTCGCACCCGAGGAACTTTTCGAATGGAAGAGACATACCTGGGTATTTGTAGAAGTCGAATAGTTCTAACAGTACACAACATACTACCGTTAGTAATTCGAGATCTCTTCTAATGGTAGAAATATGCAGTACCGCTAGAATAAAATTATTTGTAGAAGTTGAACGGTTCTAACGGTACCCAACAGACTGAATGTCAGTAGTTCTTCATCTCTCCTAACGGTAAATATGTTCAGCACTGCTAGAGTAAATCATTTTGCGTTGTCTAACGGTACACAAAATACTATCGTTAGTAATTGTGTTCCTCGTCATGATCTGTTGTTTCAGACGTGACTTTTGTAATATACATCGAATGTGTGAATTGGTGTATTTGTATATTGTTGTATATTTGTGTATTTCTATTGCTATTTGGGACATGAACTTGAATTTGTACATGGGTGTATTGGTGGGTAGGTGTGTATTTGTATTGCTGTTTTCAGACATGCACTTCAACTTGTGAACTGGTGTGTATGTGTGGACTTAAATTACTGTGTCATGCATGAAACATCTTGATTTTGTTTTAGCCATGTATTTGTACCTGTTCTAATGGTACATACACATATTTACCGTTAGAAGAAATGTGGGACCCTCATTTGAGGAATTCGCTGGCAACCGCCCAAATGGGTTGCACTCAGAAAGGTACATCACAAACTCACAACAACAGGATTTACTTTAAACAATAAAGCTAGTAGATAAAACAAGTACAAGATCACAAGGACCACTATTACAATATCATAATGCCAAGGATGGCATTAATTAAAGTTGATACAAAAGTAGAGAGTTTTCAAAATGAAGGATCGGTTTTGAAGTACCGAACACAGAAAATAACACAAAAAGCAACCACAAAGGTCTTCATTTCCTTCTGCAGCGGCTCTGGAAGGGCTTCCACCACATCGGACTCAACTTGGCTCATGACCCTCCTAGAAACTTGAATCGCCTGGAGAGGTTCCTTCCTCTTTTTGGTGCTCAAGGCCAAGGGAATCGGGATCCACAGATCCTTTCTTCTGAATTTGTGTGCAAAGGCAAGGGTGAGCATGTTTTTACATGATGCTCAACAAGTCTCATTACAAGAATGCAGGTATATAGATGAGGGGTTCTCAAGGAATGAGGTCTTTGTTTTATATGTAATAATAGAATAGATTTTCACTCTAAAGTTATAAAGAAAAGTTGTTAGTTTCAAAAGCAGTACATTGAAATCTTAAGTTATACTTTAGAAATCGTTATGTGTAATGGTCTCCCATGAGTCATCACTTTTATCAACCCACATTATGAAAACATTCCAAATATTACTTGTGCTGAACCACATGGATAAATCCACCGCGAACATACTCCATGACCTGGGAGTACAGAGTATCTGATATTTTTCTTACACTTTGCAAAGGTGTACCTCTTTTTAAATCCACTTCTTCACTCGGCTTTCATGTTGGATCAGCTCCATGCGACTTTTACGCATGTGACAAGGCCGAGATCACACAACGCTTTTGCAGTCTATTATTAACAGTATCCCCGCCCGGTAAATAGACAATTAAGTCTCAAGTACTGTTGTGGGTCCTCCCCACTGCCTTACTTCCTAGCCTTGGTCTGTGTCCTCGCAAGACATATGACCTTATGATTACAGCCGCGCATGACTTAATCAGGCGTAGGGCGACTTCCTTCTATCCACCTTATCCTCTCATAATTTTTCTGATCTCACATCACTCATGGACGAACTGCGCCCAACCAGTTTCCACGCGAGAAACCGGACCGACAAACCATGCAGGGAACTACTAATACCAAGAAAGCTACTAAGTCGTGCCTGTCCAATACCACGCAAGTGGTTGGTACGTTTTTCATGCCGCATAGAGGCACAACACAAGGTTCTTGTCCTTATGAATTAATAGTGAAGAGACATTCACATACCCAATGCGCACACAGCAGCCAACCAATCAAACCATCCTCACTACCAATTCTAATTCACATTTTCTTTCACAAAAAGGGGTTTTGAAACATGTCTTTCATATAAGCGACCATTTGATATTTAGCATAAGTCTTCAAGCATAAGCATAATCCTAAGCCTATATCCTAGGGTGACAAGGGTTCATGAGTATTCAATCACAAAAGGGGCTTAACAATTATTTAGGTTATATCCAACCATATTATTTGAACATACTCTCATTTGAATGTAAGGCATGCATATACTTTGAAAACAACTAACATACTTCATTTCAGAATATTAGGCGAGACATGATCAAGGGGTTGAGACTTGCCTTGCACTGCTGGGTCTAGTTACTCGGACGAAGCCTCGAAGACTTCTTCCACTCCTTCAACTTCGGGCTGTGCGGCGGACACAAGCAATACAACACATACACTACATAAGCATACAGAAAATAGTTGCAATAGAAAATAATAAGTAAATATATCATGCATGCAAGGGGAAATATTTGGACAAAGTCACTTGGGTGCTGATCGAAGAGATGGGCTCAAAAGGAGTTGAATGTCGAAAGGCCGACATTCAGTCCACGACTAGAGATAGCCTTAAGTTGGTCTTAGGTAGGTTTTCTGGAGAAGTGGTAGAACAGAAAGTTGTAGAGCACAACTCCAGGAATCTAGGGGACAAAGTGGCATTTCAATTGCTCAACCAGAAGATGATAAACAAGGCTAATGTCAGTGGTTGACATGCACTGACATTGGACTGACAATGTCAAAAACTAGGGCAAAGAATTAGATTTTATTCTGGACTTCGAACACTTCGCCAACTATGTCTAGGAGATAGGCGAAGATGCCAAGAATACAATGCAAGTGGTTTCAAGGCAAGAGATGGCCGGACGGTGGAGAACTCCGGCGATGAACCGCGGTGGCGACACCGCACAGACATTGATCTGGACAGAAACTTGGCAAGGTCGTATCTTCTAATCTGGGCAGATTCAGATGTCGAGATAGTAGAAGAAAATGCTCAGGGGGCTGAGGCCAAGCTAAGGGACAAAGTGGAGTTCACAGAAAAGTCCAGGGATTACAGGGAATTGCAACAAAGTCCTTGGCACAAGGAAAATCGAATGCCACTGCACTACAGCAACTAGGGTACGCGTGTCTGGACGAACCACGCATGCGTTGCTTCTCCAAACATGTCAGGGAGGTAGGCAAGATCAAAACAAGGTTGCTGGTGAAAGGAATTTGGCTGGGGTGGCTCATCGGCGACGAACGGAGAAGTTGAAACCTTCGGCCGCCTGAGACATGGACGAGCCACGGTGACAGAGAATTGGGGTGGATTAAACTTGAAATTGATTGAGGGGAAGTACTCCTGTGGTGGTGTTGATTGCTCTGGAGAAAGGAATTGAACAGAGGTTAAGTGTGCGAGCTCGTCGGCGTTGGCGTCGGACTTGGAGAAGACGGTGGACGACGAACAGGCGCTACACAACAATGCAGGTTAAAAGCTCTAGGCTACACCATCTAGGGGTTACAGGGAAGGTGTAGATGGCTTCAATTTGGGGAGAGCTGCAGCGAGGCACGCCGGTGACGTGTGACGTCCACGGTGGCGCGCGAAAATTGGAAAATCACGCGGTGCTTTACCAATTTGAAAACTAGCTGAACAGGCTTGCTAAGAAGTGGCTAAGGATCATTTCATTCCACAGAAATGAGTGGTGAAAAGGACTAGAGTAGGTTTAATTTGGGGAACAGGGCAAAAGGCTTTTCACGGCGATCACCGACGATGGGGATTCACCGGCGGCCAATTGGGAGCTATGACACAGACAGGTGGATGAGAGGAACTCACTGGTGAGCTTGGATTGGAGTGAGGGGCTGTGAATTGCTCTGGCGACAGTGGCTTCAAAAACAGCTCGCCGGAGAAGAAGAAGAGAGTGGCTGTGCTTGGGACTTAGCCGATTTTCTGGAGGTTTGGAGTTTTCACAGCATAGGGGGTTTTTAAATAGGCTATGAGGCAGAGCCAGCGAGGGAAACGACGAGGGAAATCGAGCCGGGGACAAGGATGGCCGGGTGCAGGCGCGACAACGGCAAACGGCGACGTGATGTGCGCGGGCTGTGCAGTAGCTTTGCCAGCGCTGTCGAGGGCGCGTTGGAACTGGGTTTGGAACGACGCAGATGCGGAGGCAGCAACACAGCTCCGGCGATGACACGTACGCGCATGCAAGTGCCACGGCCACGGGCATGTGCGCGCGAAAATGGTGCTCTGGTTGCTGGCACATGCGCGCGGGGTGGCTAAACCGATCACAAGCACAGGCGATCGAAGAAGATGGCTGGCGGCGAGTTCTACGGCGAGGCAAGGTGGCGAGGCGCGGATGAACGGGGCCTGGTCGTGGTCGAAAATAGCACAGGGGCCTGGTTGCAAGATTTGGACTAATTCGCGAAGGTTTTGGACTGATCTGCAAGGGATTCTTTTGGGATCTTGGACCTATATGCAAATCTGGAGATCTGGAGGGTTGATCTGAGATCTGATTTTGCAGATGAGTGTTACAAAATCACTTGGTCTCATCTAGCAAGAAAAATGTTAAGTTCCGATAAGATTTGGTGGTTTTGACAAAAATCGAAAACAGAGTAATTAGGGTAAATAGGGTAATTAAGGTTTTGGAAAGTGGCGAGGTTGAAAATTAGGGTTTAGGATAAGATTTGGAAATTCTTCCAGAAGGGAAAATTGTTCAGAATAGTGAATGTGAGATGTTCACTGAATCAGATCAAAGTTTGGAGATAGTCTGAGACTTTTAGTCTTTTTGGGCTTTTGACAAATCTGAAAAGGACTGATTTGCGAAAAAGATCTGAACGAAAGAATTTGATTGCCAACTTTTTGGGGTAAGATACTGGCACAACTGAGATCTCATTTTGAAATAGAGAGAGACGAGGCAAGCCAGGATTTGAGAAAAATAGGGGTGTTACCAGAAACATCTGTATTTGCAAATGTGCTATAGACATGCACTTGAATTTTTGAACTGGTGTGTATGTTTGTAATTATATTGCTGTGTCATGCATGAAATAGCTTGATTTTATTTAGGCCATGTATTTGTACCTATTCTAAGGGTACATACACATATTTACCGTTAGAAGAAACATCTGTATTTGCATATGTGCTGCAGGCATGTAATCGAATTTGTGAACTGGTGTGTATGTTTGTAATTATATTGCTGTGTCATGCATGAAACAGCTTAATTTTGTTTAGGCCATGTATTTGTACCTGTTCTAATGGTACATACACATATTTACTGTTAGAAGAAACATCTGTATTTGCATATGTGCTTCAGGCATGCACTTGAATTTGTGAACTAGTGTATATGTTTGTAATTATATGGCTGTGTCATGCATGAAACAGCTTGATTTTGTTTAGGCCATGTATTTGGACCTATTCTAACGGTACATACACATATTTACCGTTAGAAGAAACACTTGTAATTGCATATGTGCTTCAGGCATGCACTTCAATTTGTGAACTGGTGTGCATGTGTGTACTTAAATTGCTGTCTCATGCATGAATCTTCTTGCTTTTGTTTTAGCCATGTACCTGTACCTGTTCTAATGATAAATATGTGTATTTACCGATCGAAAAGGTACATATGAAACTACACGCACATATTCTAATGGTGATTATATGTATTTACCGTTAGAAATTGGTCCAGTATAAGTAAAACCCCACTCGACCATTTCTGAGTTGCTGTTTTGTTCTGTTGCACTCTGTCTCGCTCTGTTTGCGATGAGAGTTCTACACTCCAAGCTATACTGCTAGAGTGATCAGGGTAAGCTGGAAGGAAGTTAATTGGACCCCTCTTTAATGTAAGCTTGTCATCACCTATCTCTCTCTCCCTCTAGATCTCCCTCTCTCTCTACTTGCAAGCTAGCTATACTTTGTAGTTCCAAGCTTGTAGCTCCAAGCTTGGGAGCTAGCTAGCTAGCTGGAAATGCCTCATGTTTTAGGAGCTCACTAGCTTGTATTGTGTATTTAGGTTAATTAGTGTTTCATCAGGCTAGGGTTTCACATATCATTTGTAAGAGGCTGTACATACACATAGCTTAATTGGGCAGGTTTCATGCATGCCTGACTCATTAAATTTTGTTAATTGTAGATGGACAGGAAATAATGGTTGTATGGAATAAAACATACTAATCTTGAATATTTGGATGGTGTGAATGGGTCTATTAAATTTGCTGAGCAACAAAAGGCGAGGAAGGGGGAGAAAGATATATTTTGTCCTTGTACAATTTGTATGAACTTAAAGAGGTTTAGCAACTCTGATCAGATTAAGAGTCATTTGATTCATCGTGGTTTTAACGCACGATATGCCCATTGGATATGGCATGGCGAAGGTCTTGAGGAAACAAGCATCGCTACCAATCAGTAGGACCCGGATGTGGATTGCAATAATATCGATGATCATCCGAATTTTGATAGTGTTCATTCCAATGTGCATGTAGATGATGATGACAATCTAGATGAGATGTTACGTGATGTAGAGGAAGATTACAACAAAAACGACTTCTATGAATTTGAGAAACTGATCGTTGACCCTGCCAATGCAAAGTTGCACATTGTCCTCCACAGCAAGAGACGTATTGTTGGGGTCGAAGACATTGTCGACGAAGAGGAGTATAACCAGTTCAACGAAATACCTCTGTTTTAAGAGGACATTCAATCTATCCTTACTGAAGATATCGACGAAACAACATACCTACGAGATGATCACGAAGAAGAATTATGGGTTGACAACCATTCATGACTATTTTCTAATTGAAGGAAAAATGCCAGGCAAACAGCTCACAAGTTCTGCATCAAAGTGAGGAACTTATCATTAATACATTAGGCTATACATTTTTGTTTAGAACTTAATTGTAAGCTAGTTTACAACATTAATATATCTCAATTTTAGTCCACAGCATGAGTTCTAACATGTACAGTATGCTTATATTCTAATAACTTAATTCTTCCCTTGAAATTTTCTTGCCAAAATCCCATTGCAGCCTTTTGCTTCTTCAACAGGTCTGAAACATCATTTTCCAATGTCCTGCCCACATCAAAAATGAAGCTCTGGAAAAATTGACTTTTTCTAATGGTATTTTGTGGTCCTACCGTTAGAACAAGTCAATTTGTCTAACGGAATTTTCTCAAACTACCATTCAAAAAGTGCAGACTCATGTTCTGACGTTATTATTGGGTTCTACCGTTAGAAAAAAATAATTAGTCTAACGGTATTTTTTGGTTGTACCATTAGAAAAAGCCCTCACTACTTTATTAAACTTGGCCCGAGAGTTTCCCTCCAGTCGAACCGTTCCAACTCATATCATTGTGTCTCTTCGAGCGCGAAATCCCCTATCGTCACCGGCGACCACTTCCTCATTGCCGCACCACGATCGCCGCCTGGATTACCATTTTCCACTGCCGCCGATCCTTATTTTCCTCCATCACCGGCCGCCACTCCATTCTACACCGCCTCTCCATTGCCACAACTGATCGCCGTAAAATACCCTACTTCGTCGTTCTTTTTCCAGCATCTTCCTTATTTGATCTTTGTATTTTTTTACACTATGGTTCGCTATTTTTCTACACTCATCTTTTGGATTTAAACTAGGGTTCGCTATTGTGTACGATTTAATAAACTCTGCAGGCATTGTTGATTTAAACTAGGGTTTACATAATATGTTTCAATGTTGTAATGAACCTATTTTGAGATTTGAAATTCTCTATACAATAGTATGTTTGATCATTGGTATCAAATTGCCATATATTGTACTTTATATGTTGGAGGTGTTTATAAACATCTTCTATCGGTAGCTCATGTCTTTACCGATAGAAAAAATGTTATCTTCTATCGGTAGCTCATGTCTTTACCGATAGAACAAATTTTTTTGCATTCTCTTTCCTTTCATTGTACCAAATTAGACAACAAGGCTCAAGAATGACATGAATCCCCAAGCATACTAACTCTAACCAACAAATTTGATGTCCCGGATATTTTGTTGAATGGTTCTATAACCAGTATGTGTGATCATTTGTATCAAATTGCCATATACTTTACTTGTATGTTGGTAGTGCTCAGAAACATCTTCTAATGGTAGTCCATGTAATTACTGATAGAGAAAAGGTTATCTTCTGTCAATAGCTCATGAGTTTACGGATAGAAAAAATTGCCAAACCCTTCGACAATTTTTGGCCTTTGAGTACTATTTTCTTTTGACAACCCTTTAGCAACCCTAATTAGTCTCCAATTCTTAGCTGAGTTATAGAATTTCAAGAAAAATTAATTGCCATATGTTGTCTTCTTCCTATGAAAATGTCTAGATGAAAATGCTTAGAAATATGTTTTAACGGTAGTCCATGTTTTTACCGTTACAAGAAGGCTTATCTGCTATCAGTAGTTGATGTGTTTACTGATAGAACAAATGATGAAAATAGGTCCTTTTGCTTTGTAATACTATTTGCTTTTGACAACCTTTTTAGCAATGCTAATTAGATCTAATCCTCAACTAATTAAGTTATAGAGCTCCCCTCTGAAAAATTAATTCCCATATATGTTGTCTTATGCCTATGACAATGTCTAGATCAAAAGCACACATTTGCTTTTGTTCTCAACTCTAAAATTAAAAGACCAAAATGTTGCTCTCAACAATTTTAGGATCTAAAGTACATTCAACCCTAAACATGAGAGACAAAATTGGTGCATGCCTTTTTTGCTTTCTGTTTCCATTAAATTTTTGATGGTTTGTTGATGGAATTTTAGGGAAAGCCATGTCATCATCTTCCTCGGATGTTGGTAGTAGTGGTTCGACGAGGGGCAACATAACTGAAGATGCTAGTTTGTCCCAGCGCAAGAGGATGGGGTGAGGCCAGACGACGTTGGGCCGTTTGGCGAAATGCACCATCCTTTCTTGTGAGTTCAACCAATTTGGGAGGCCGATCGGAAAGAATGCTGGGAAGTACGCGGCCTATGTTGGGCTGTTGGCGAAAGAAAGGGTGAATATCACCGTCTAGAGCTAGAAGGACGTGACGGCGGACGAGAGGGATAGTTGTTGAGCGGAAGTGAAGGTAAAATTAATCAAAATCGCTGAACTCTTTCGTAATCACATTCCCTTGGCTTATCCTAAAGTTTAACTAACTCGTCCTTATACGCATTGTTTGAAAATAGGCTAAGTGGAACATCCCCGACGATGGACCTAAGACGGCCTGCTTGAAGGACATGAACAGAACATGAAAAACCTTTAAGAGCTGGCTCGTCAGTACCTTCCTCACTGTGGGGAAATCTCCTTACAAGAAGTACCCCTTCATATTGGGGGAGGTATGGGAGGAATTCACCAAGCAAAAGGGGACCGACGAGTTCAAGGCCCTTAGCGAGAAGAATAAGGTGATCCATAAGAGGAATGACCACCTGCATCGGCTCGGATCCCAGGGCTATGCGGGGAAGGGGAAGTAGTGGAGGAAGCAAGACGAGAAAAATTCTCTCGTCGACTCCCCTGAGTTGCCGCTCTCCGAGATCCGGGATGCGAGGTGCAAGCGGTGGTGGAGGGGGAGAGGGTCCGTGTCATCCACGGGGTCTATGGAGTTCCCAAACCCTAAGGACGCCAAAGTTGTGCATCGAATGGTAAGTTGGCTAACCTCCTAAACTATGTGCGCACAAGTGTATATATGTATTTGTCTCACAATGTAGCTTTAAATGTAACATATCTCTTTTGAGAAGGAGGCAATGTGGGGATTGTTTATCCCACAGAGAGAGAACGACATCCTCACTTGGGCTCTAGGAAATAAGAAGCATCCCGGGTGGACACGGACCGTGGGAGTCATTGTGTCGTGGAAGGCTATTTTCGCAGATCCGGCTCCACCGAGGAAGAAGGCCCGCTCCTAGAAGGAGAAGGAAGCGGAGCTCTCCCAGAAGATACGAGCTGAAGTACAGGTAGAGATACGGGCTGAGGTGCAGGCTGAGGTCGAGTCCATGTTCTCACATATGAGGGAAGAGTTTGCACAGCTGAAACATGCATTAATGGCCAAGAGTGCAAATCCAGATCCTGAGGGCGACGGTACCCCACGGAGTTGGATGGGCAGTTGCTCTTCGAAGGTCCTCGCAGATCTAGTGGATCTGCTTGAGGTATTGCAAGCCTTCAGATGTGCACTTAAGTTGATGCCACTCCCGTTCTGTTAGAGTTGTTTCGCTAACCTGTTTTAATTGTTACAATTTTGCACTTAAGTTGATGCCCCTTCACCTCTGAAGAAAGCCGCTAGCACCCCGCCCTTGCCTTTGAAGGTACGCGTTCTATCTCCGGCAAAGGCAAAGGGCCGAAGGGAAAGCTGGAGAGGTTTCGGAATGGGTTTCCACTATTGGCGGAGGCAGCTTTGTGCAAATTTGATCAAACAACCAGAGACCTCCACAAGTGGTACATACACCGGGCCCGGTGCAACCTGAACTCCTTAGTTCCCTTCTGGCCTGGGCAGTTCCACTGTGAGCTCGGGAGCATATCCATGGCACACGAGGATCTGTTCGACATCTTCAACTGGCGGGAGCTCGACATGTCCATCATATGGACTGGAGTCCTGTGAGTTTGTTGATCCTATATATTGCTGTAGTTCATTTAAAATGTAGTAACTTTCTGTGCAATACTAATGCCGTCCTTTCCATGCAGGTGCATGTACAGGCTAGCATCGGAGGCTGTGTGTGACAAGGTGGGTTTCCTCGACCCAGCGAAAATAAGCCTCACGATGCTAGAGCAGGATGCAGCACATGTCAAGCAGTACATATCCAGGGCACTGATGGCGCAATAAGGTAGGGAGTTCATTCTAGTGCCGTACCACCAAAGGTTAGTGCATTTTGTACTAATTTAACTCAATCTTGTATGTTACACCTGAGATATACTTTAAACTAGCGGTTCTCTTTTACGTACAATGTAGGGGCCACTGGATCCTCCTCGTGATCTGTCCGTGGAGGAATGAGGTATACTACCTCAATTCAATGCGTCATAGGTTACCGCACGAATACGTGGTCAAGGGGAATATGGACGCTTAAGTAATATGTTTGATTTAAATTTTGACCTCACTAACTAATAATAACACATTAACCGGGAATGCTAACTGAAATGCAAGGTTTTTGAAAATTATGTGTCCACTGGAGGGAGGCATGCCGCACCGTAGGGCTCTCGAATTTCTTGGAAAGAATATGAGGTACTCACGAGTCTTTTAGTTTATGATTAATTAGTTTATAGAAAGAATAGCTAACATGTCTTCGCATATGCAATTATCTCAGTGTCATCAACAACCAGACTCGTGGGAATGTGGGTTTTATGTGCTGCGGTACATGTATGACCTAGTCAGGACAAACTTTGCCCAATTCGCCCAGGTAAGCATCTTAGCTAACTCAAATTTGAAAATTGGATGTCACGTTCAAAACTCAGAAGTTAATTATGTAAGATTGAGGATGCCGACTAGAGGTGGGTGAATAGGAGGTGAAGAGAAAGAGAGAACAAACATAGAGATTTTTCCCGACGTCTCGGAGACGCGCCCGGTCTCCCCTACTCCTCGTTGAAGCACTCAAAAGAATGAGTCTTGCTTCAATATCCACGAAGGATATTTCTCACTAGTAGTTGCTACTTGTCCACTCCGAAAAGGCGAGCACTGATGCCATTTAAAATCACGCCGAGCCTCTTCAACAATCTCTGAACATAATAGGTCAACGGCCACGCCACCAAATCGTCTAGGTGAGGGCGTTCACCAAGAGTAATAAGTTGCAAGGTCTTATGTAGACCTCCAATAATCACCGAGAAACGCTAGATATGCAAAATGATGCAAACAGAAAACTCGGTGAATCACAAAAACTCACGACTTGATCAAAAGATCAAGATTTTGTGTTATGAACTAAAACTCAAGTGTGTATATGAATATGAGGCTGCTTGGTGTGTGAAACAATAGCTCAAAACCTCTATTTATAGCCCAAAACACCAAAAGAGCCATTGTGCACGAGCTGTAAAACTGATAGTGCATTCTAATAGTCAGCATGACATGCTAACAGTCAACATGGGTCACGACCAGAAAGAAGCAATTTACGTAGAAAACTCAGCTAGCCGTTTGAGGTCGAAAAAGGAAACAAAACAGCACAAACTGACAGTCAGTAGCACATGCTGACAGCCAGCGTCCATAACCTCAACTTGACCAAAATCACGGATAAAACATAGCTAGCCGTTTGTGGTTGTATATGGAAACTATCAGCTTATGCTGACAGTCAGCATCGACCACAAAAATGACCAGTTAGAAGTAAACTCACAAACAAAACAGCTCGAGGTCAAAACTCATGCTGACAGTCAGCAACACATGCTGACAGTCAGCATAGGTCAAAAAATTATGGCTCAAAAAACATGCTCTCTGGACAAATGTCAGCAACAAAACTGATATTTCATGCTGACAGTCAGCATCACATGTTGACAGTCAGCATGGATAAAAACAATAATAATGTTTGATCTAGAGGTCCAATTTAAGTATTTGATAGCTCGTTTGAAAGATAATTTAAAGGGATATAATTTTGTCAACAGAAGCAAAACCTAGATCTGCTTAGATCTTTCCAAAAAAAAGCAAAAACACTTCTGCTACCAAAAACTCATCTGAAAAATCAAATCAGATCCAACCAAAAAGAATGAATGCAATGACCTAATAGTTTCTCGGTTCATGCTGGAAATCAAGAGAGGACTTGCAACCCCTCTTTATAGTACAATTAAAACTAAAAATAAATTTCTAAACAGATCGACCTTCAAATCACCGAGATCGGTAAAAATAAAAACAAATTTTACCTCAGGTCCTTTGCATCGTTAATCTTGATATTTGCGTCTCGTCTTTGTATCTTGCGATTTGTGCTTTTTCTCTTTCACGTTGGGTTCATCTTTATCATCTTGCATGTCTTCTCCACAAAGCTCTGTATCAAATATCTCAAAAACACAATTAGTCTGAAACGCTTGTTTTCATTAATCATCAAAATCAGGCATAATGGCCTAGATGCAACAATCTCCCCCTTTTTGATGATTGATGACAACAAGTGTTCAATAATAAATAATAATAATAAAAAATGAATAACTCCCCCTGAGTGTATGCATGAGATCTCAAATCAATATCATAAATCTCTTTTGATAACACATCCAGATCATACAACATAGAAATCAATCAATATATTAAAGACCAAATCAACTCGTATATATAAAAGTGGTCAAACATCCATACATAACATAAACATATCCATAGAAGATCATATATCCAAAAATACAAATATAAAGCCATACAAAAATTCTCCCCCTTTGGCATCAAGCACAAAAAGGCGGGAGCCGACCCAAAAACCAGAGCCTAAGGCTCATCATCAGAAGAGAGGCCGAGTACTGCTGTATCTCCGGAGCCTGCTGGAGATCCAGCTGGGTCGCCGGCAGGTGAAGCAGAGGTCTGGATCACCTAATCTAGAGAGTGCTGAAGCTGAGAGAGGGATCTAGTGCCTGTGTCTGCAGTAGGTGCCTGATCAGTCTCCTGAACTGGAGTCTCGTCTCCTGACACACCCGCAGCATCATCATCAGATGCGGGAGAGGCAGGCCCAGGTGCAGCTGCAGGGCGGGCACCAAGACGACAGTGCCTAGCCCGGAGGGTAGAAAGCTAGAGGATGGTGAGGATGAGGGAGCTCTGTGTCGACGGCCCTGATGTGGAGAAGCATCTCTAAGATGTATGGAGCATACACCAGATGGCGACGCGGGGCAAGAAGGACGTGCTGAATCTCACTGATAAGGAGATCAGCAACGTCGAATGGCTCCTCCCTGAAGATGGAAATCAGGACATGGAGTGCCAGATAAGTGACTCTGGACCTGTCTCCAGTCATAGGGACCAAAGTGAGACGAAGGATCCTCAGGGTCAGGTCAACATCGCGGCGCAGCCCAGCGATGTGACGGAGTTGGAAGGGGCCGGAGTAGAGCATGGCCACCTCCCGATGCTCGAGATCAGGAAAGGTATGGAGCTGGCAGCCAGAAGCAGGGCGAACCAGACCGAGAGCGGCCTTAAACTACTCCTTCGTGACAATGTGGACCTGGAGGCTTGTCATGAAGGTTAGTGAGTCGCGCCAAGGGGAAATGAAGACGGTAGCATAGAACTGGCGAATGGGCTCATCAGCCCAGTGGAGAGAGGAGTCAAAGAATAGATCTCTGATCCCTACAGATGTGAAGGAGTCAGCCAAGGAGACGATACCTGTGTGAGAGGCAATCATGGACTAGGAGAGGGAGCGATGAGCAAAGATGGGGACGTGACTATAGACGCTGGTCTAGAGGTCAAGTTGCAAGTTCGTGTAGAAAGTGAGAACATTGCAGGCGTTGCGACCAGTGGGACGCGGCAGCAAGTACGGGTTTGTAGAGTGGAGGGTGCGGAGGCGACTCACGTGCCACCGGGAGTAATCCACGGGGACACGCTCGGGTGGCGGCGAGGAACGGGTCTCAGACGGATGACCCGTTGAACGGCTGCTGTTTGCAGCGTTCTTCCGACGGGCAACACGTCGAGAGGATGAGTGCTAATAAGACATAGCGAAAAGAAAACAGGGAGAAGAAAGAAAAAAACAGAGACCTGAACAGAGGAAGCCTAACAGAGGACGACGGCGAACAAGGTCGGTGAGGGCAGGGGCACGGCACCAGCGAGAAGATACACGACACTGACGAGGAGAGGCAAGGCACCGGCGAGGAGCGACAAAAACGTCGGTGAGGAGTGATGCGGTGAAGTTGCGGCACGGTGAGGCGGCTGCGTGAGGATGTGACGACATGACACGGGGAGGCAGTGGCTAGGTGAGGCGGTGGCACGGCACGTCGAGGAATCACCGGCGATGAGAGGGAGCAGCGGCGGCGAGGTAGAGGCAACGGCGGCGATGGGAGAAGGCGAAGAGACGGGGAACAGAAGTGAGGGTTTTAGGGTTTTGGGGACACAAACTAATGTCAGGGAATAGAAGGAGTGTTATGTACTGACAATCAGCTCAAAAACCAGAAACATGGAACTGAAAATCAGTGTACAACACTGACAGTCAGTACACATAACTGAGTTTTGAAACTGACAGTCAATGTGTGAAGTTGACTATCAGTGTGGATCACCACTTCGATCAGGGGCTACGACCAGGTGCTAACACACGGAACTGACAGTCAGTGTAGGAAACTGACTGTCATCATGGTCAACGACTTCGACCAGAGGCTACGACCAGGCTCCTAAGCAAGGGACTGACAGTCAGTCTGTGATACTGACTATCAGCATGGGCAATCAATTCAACCAGACAAAAGTTTTTGTCCAGAGAGAGAATAAAATATATTTTAATAGAATGAACATATCAACTAGCATTTGAAATATCAATAATGTTCAATTCACCTCTGAGAAAGCAAAATATGTTCTCATCTAGGGGTTTTGTGAAAATTTCTACTAGTTGCAACTCAGTTCTGATATAACTAACATCTATATCCCCTTTTGCCACATGATCTCTTATAAATTGGTGTCGTATTTTAATATGCTTAGTTCTAGAATGTTGAATAGGATTATTAACAATTTTAATGGCACTTTCATTATCACACAAGAGTGGCACTTTTTCAAATGTAATACCATAATCCAAAAATGTCTGCTTCATCCACAAAATTTGAGCACAACAACTACCTAGTGAAACATATTCTACTTTAGCAGTAGAGAGAGCTACAGAGTTTTGTTTCTTAGAAGACCATGACACTAATGATCTCCCCAAAAGTTGACAACTACCAGATGTGCTTTTTCTATCAGTCTTGCAACCCGCATAATCTGAATCCGAATATCTAATTAATTCAAAGTTTGCATCTTTCGGATACCAAAGGCCTAAGTTGGGATAGCATTTTAAGTACCTAAGGATTCTTTTAATAGCAATCAAATGACATTCCTTAGGGGCTGACTGAAATCTAGCACATAAGCAAACAATAAACATGATATCAGGCCTAGATGCAGTAAGATATAGCAAGCTAACAATTATAGACCTATAGAGTTTAGAATCAACCGATTTTCCATTGTTGTCCATATCTAGATGTCCATTAGTGGCCATGGGGGTTTTGACTACTTTAGCATCTTCCATCCCAAAGCGCTTGAGCAAGTCCTTCACATACTTTGTTTGACTCACGAACGTACCGTTCTTGAGTTGCTTGATTTGTAGTCCAAGAAAGAACCTTAGGTCGCCGATCATTGACATCTCAAATTCCCTAGACATCATTTCTCCAAACTCATGGAAGAAATATTCATTAGTCGACCCAAAAATAATTTCATCAACATATATTTGACATATGAATAAATCTTTTTCAATTATTTTTGTAAAGAGAGTCGTGTCTACCTTCCCAATTTTAAAACCTTTTGATAAAAGAAAGTCTCTAAGTCGTTCATACCAAGCTCGAGGAGTTTGGTTGAGACCATAGAGAGCTTTAGACAATTTAAACACATGATTTGAAATTTTGAATCTTGGAAACCGGGAGGTTGTTCAACAAAAACTAGCTCAGATATATCACCATTTAAAAAGGCAACTTAAAGTATACGACTAGTTTCAAGTCTTGCTACTGGTGCAAAGGTTTCACCAAAATCTAAACCTTCAACTTGAGAAAAATCTTGTGCAACAAGACGAGTTTTGTTTCTAACAACTACACCATTTTCATCTTGCTTATTTCTAAAAACCCATTTTGTTTTAATTACATTAAGATCCTTGGGTCTTCCTACTAAGGTCCAAACTTTATTTCTAGAGAAATTATTAGGTTCATCATGCATAGCATTTACTCAATCAGGATCACTAAGAGCTTCATCTACAAGTTTAGGTTCTAGAGATGATACAAAAGAATGATGTTCACAAAACGAAGCAATACGAGAGCGAGTTTGAACACCCTTATTGACATCACCCAGTACTTGATCTAGAGGGTGATCCTTGGTGATGGTTTGATGTTGCCTTGGTGCTTCTTCTTGTGCTGCTTCTTCTTGACTTTCCTCTGGTGGATCAATATGAGGTGATGATGCATGTTGATCATCATTCTCAATATTTTCATCATATTCTTGATCATCTTCTCTTGGTTTGATGTCTCCAATGGTAATGTTCTTCACAACTTCTTGAAGATCTTCACCTGAAACTTCACAAGAGATTTGCTCCTTTTGCGAGCCATTAATTTCATCAAATTCTATGTCGCATGATTCTTCAATACAACCAGAATTTTTATTAAAAACTCAATAAGTCTTGCTAGTGGTAGAGTATCAGACTAGAAAGCCTTCATCTACTCTTCTCTAAAATTTACCACCAAAGTTTCTTTTTCTAAGGATGTAACATTTACAACCAAAAACTCGAAAATAAGAAACATTTGGCTTACGCCCAATAAGAAGCTCATAGGGAGTTAAATTTAGAAGAGGATGCAAATAAAGTCGAGTAATAGAATAGCAAGCAGTATGCCCAGCTTCAGCCCAAAAGTGAGTAGGAGTGTCATACTCACTTAGCATTGTTCTTGCCATTTCTATTAGTGTTCGATTTTTCCTTTCCACAACTCCATTTTGCTGTGGAGTGTAAGAAGTAGAAAATTCGTGTTTAATGCCTAGCGAGTCACAAAAATCAACTATGGTTGAATTAACGAATTATCCACCATGATCACTATGGATTTTCTTGATGGAAAGTTTGAATTCAGTGGAAACACTTTTTGCAAACTTTTGAAAACATCGGGGGTTTTAGATTTTTGAGAAATAAAGAAAACCCAAGTATAGTGAGTAAAATCATCAACAATAACAAAACCATAGTTGTTACCCCCATTACTTTGGAACTCGAAAGGTCCAAATAAATCCATATGCAACAGTTCCAAAGGTTTGCAATTAAGTTGAAAGAACACGCTTAATCGGATGTGAAGTAGCTACTTGCTTGCCAATTTGACAAGCGCTACAAGGTTTATCCTTTTCAAAATTCACATCTTTTAAGCCAACAACCAAATCATGTTTTAAAAGCTTTTTAAGTTGATGCATTCCAACATGTGCAAGCCTTCTATGCCATAACCAACCTTTTGAGGTTTGAGAGACAAGACATGATGATAGGGATGCATCTTTAGGGTGAAAATCAACAAGATAAAGATTTCCAAAATGAAAGCCTTTGAAGATCAAAAAATTATCTTTTAAACTTTCAACTAAAACTTCGTTAGGATAAAAAGTGCAACGAAATCCAAGATCGCAAATTTGTGCAATGGAAAGCAAATTAAAATTTAGAGATTCAACAAGTAAAACATTCGAAATTGAAAGATCATTGGATATTGCAATTTTACCCAAGCCTACCACATTTCCTTGACGATTGTCGCCAAAGATGATCTTTTGATTTTCACTTGAATTATCTTCCATTGAGGTGACTATCTTTTTGTTGCCGGTCATATGTTCGGAGCATCCACTATCCAGTACCCAATATTTTCCACCGGTCTTGTAATTCACTTGCAAAAAAGAATCAAGTTCTTTTAGGTACCCAAACTCTTTTGGGTCCTTCGATGTTAGCAATCAAAACTTTGGGCACCTAAATTGATTTCTTCTTTTTATTTAGCATAGGGGCACCACTTTGCTATAGCATATCCTTTCTTAGACCTTTTTAACATGTAACAAGTATCAAAGAAATCTGAAGTCATTAAAGGACAAGCATCATGTGAATGACTAGTTTCATGGCATTTAAAGAAAAATGTGTTGCATGCTTTTACAAAGACAGTTTTTGTATTTAACTTCTTTCCTTTCTTCGGAAAGTATCCAAGTCCTACTTTTCTAAAAGAGCAATTTTGTTTGCTAAGAATAAGATCAAACGATACCTTTCCTTTGTAGCAATTTTCTAATCCTTTTCCCAGCTTCTCAATTTGAGCTTTAAGTTCATTATTTTCATTTAAAATTGTTTCATTTGAAGCACATGATATATCGAGATAACTAGTAGTCATTTTACCATTAGAAGGATTATCAACTATGTCACAAGAAATTGCTAGATCTATCGTAGATGGAGCATTAGTGATATCTTTAATAAGAAGACTTTCATATGAATCTTTTAGTTCTGAGTATTGAGTGCTCAAAGAAGAATGCTCTTCTTTAAGCGCTTTATACTTCTTCTTAGTGATCCCAAAGACTTCATTTAATTCAATAATAATTTCAACTAGTTCATCATATGAAGGGTCATGAGAATATACCTTATCATCACCTTTAGCCATAAGACAAAGAGATGGACTCGTTGATGTGTTAATGTTGCCGAGAGCTAGTCCGACTAGCTTCTTGGAACATCCTTCTTCGTTGTCGGAGTCGGAGTCCGAGCTTTCTCCTCCGGACATCCATTCTCGAAAGCAGGCTTGTTTGGATGCACCATTATTCTTCTTGTCCCAAGTCTTGTTCTTGTTTGGACATCTTGAGGCTATATGTCCCTTTTCGTGACATCCATAGCATATGATGTCCTTGAAGTTTGATTGTTTTGGCCCTTTTGGTCTTGTGTCAATGTTGACTCCTTTCTTGTGCAACCTGCAAAGAAGTTTTTGAGTGTTCTTTACCATAAGGGCTAAATCCTCATCGGAGGACCCGTTGCTTGAGTCATCTTTGGAGCCGGCTTTGAAAGCCAACGCCTTCTTTTTCGTCTCCACTGGTTGGAATGCTTCCTTCTTCTCCTTTCGATGCATCTCATGGGTGATGAGGTTCCCATAGAGATTAGTGGGTGAGGTGAACGATAGGTCAGAGTTGGTGAGTACCGTCACGAGAGTGTCGAAACTTTCCAGAAGAGCCCTGAGTATTTTTCTTACAATTTTGATGTTAGTAAAAACAACTCCTAGCCCCTTGAGTTCATTCACAATGTTGTTTAACCGAGTAAACATGGAATCCATAGACTCGGTTGATGACATGGTGAATGTCTCGTATCATTGCCTTATCCTGAGCAACTTTCACTAGTACAGAAAAGCTTTCTTCTATTGGTAAAAAATACCCTTCTACTATCGGTTTTTGTACCGTTAGAGATAGACACGATAGAACAAGACAGGTCATTTTCTAACGGTAAATAACTGATAGAAGAAGTGCACTATTCTAACGGCATTTTAGGCAACAACCGGTAGAAAAACTATTCTAGTCTGACGGTTGTGAAAGAGTTTACCGATAGAAAAAGGATAGTACTCTCTCGGTTGTGTATGAGTTTACCGGCAGGAAAAGTTACACTCTCCTAACAGTTAATTACTAGTATACCGATAGAAAAAACCTTAGTACTCTCTCGGTTGTGAAAGAGTTTACCGATAGAAAAAATGATAGTACTCTCTCGGTTGTGTATAAGTTTACCGGCAGAAAAAGTTACACTCTTCTAACGGTTAATTACAAGTGTACCGATAGAAAAAATGATAGTACTCTCTCGGTTATGTATGTGTTTACCGGCAGGAAAAGTTACACTCTTCTAATGGTTAATTACGAGTGTACTGATAGAAAAAACGATAGTACTCTCTCGGTTGTGAATGAGTTTACCGATAGAAAAAATGATAGTACTCTCTCGGTTGTGAATGAATTTACCGATAGAAATACAGTATAGATGCTATACAGTACATTCACATATACAGTACATTCTTTACATTCACAATACAGTACATTCACATATACAGTACAGATGCAATACAGTATAGATTGGATACACAATACAGTACAGATGCAAAGAAGGGTAAATTCACATATACATTGAACAGATTGACACATTAGACAGTTATTCACATTTATTCACATATATATGAACCAATACAAATTGCAATCCAATAT
Organism: Pharus latifolius; assembly: GCA_019359835.1. Classification (NCBI taxonomy): domain Eukaryota; kingdom Viridiplantae; phylum Streptophyta; class Magnoliopsida; order Poales; family Poaceae; genus Pharus; species Pharus latifolius. The sequence continues at coordinate 54,063,879 of CM033324.1, read as the reverse complement.
GGACAAATACTAACTAATAAGACTATATATAAACAATTTATGCACAGAGTACACGAAAAAGAGAAAATTGACAACGAGTGAGCGAAAAGCTTGTCATGGCGGTTGGTTGGGCGCAACTTCCTCCATAACATATTGAGCCCAGATTTGTTGGAGATCTCTAACCTTTGCATTTTCGTATTTGTCTTTGGACATGGCGATCTGCAAGCATGTGTGAACTGAGTAACTAACTTCCTAATTTTGAACGTGACACCCAATTTTCAAATTTGAGTTAGCTATCGATGCTTACTTGGGGGAATTGGGCAAAGTTTGTCTGCACTAGGTCGTACATGCAGCGCAGCACATAAAACCCGCATTCCCACGATTGCGGCTACTGATGGCATTGAGATAATTGCATATGAGAAGACATGTTAGCTATTGTTTCCATAAACTAATTAAGCATAAACAAAAAGTCTCGTGAGTACCTCATATTCTTTCCAAGCTAGTAGGGAGCCCTGCGGTGCGGCATGCCTCCCTCCAGCAGACACATATTTCTCAAAAGCCCAGCATTTCAGTTAGCATTGCCGGTTAATGTATTATCATTAGCTAGTGAGGTCAAAATTTAAATCAAACATATATGTTACTTACGCCTCCATATTCCCCTTGACCACATATTCATTCGATAATCTGTCACACATCGAATTGAGGTAGTACACCTCATTCCTCGACGGATAGATCACGATGAGGATCCAGTGGACCCTATATTGTACATAAAAGAGGACCGCTAGCTCAAAGTATATCTGAGGTATAGCATACAAGATTGAGTTAAATTAGTATGAGATGCACTAACCTTTGGTGATACGGCACCAGAATGAACTCCCTGTCCAACTGCGCCATCAGCGCCTTGGATATTTAGTGCTCAGCGTGCGTGGCGTCGTGCTCTAGCATCGTGAAGCTTATTTTCTCTGGGTCGAGGAAACCCTCCTTGTCACACGCAACCTCCGATGCTAGCCTGTACATGCACCTGCATGCAAAGGACGACATTAGTATTGCACAGAAAGTTACTACATTTCAAATGAACTACAACAATGCAGAGTTAGCAAACAGAGTTAGAAAACAGCAATACATAGGATTAGCAAACTCACAGGGCTCCAGTCCATATGATGGACATATCGAGCTCCCGCCAGTTGTAGAGGTTGAACAGATCCTCGTGTGCCACAGATATACTCCCGGGCTCACGGTGGAACTGCCCAGGCCTATAGGGAACTAAGAAGTTCAGATTGCGCCGAGCTCGGTGTAGGTACCACTCATTGAGGTCTCTGGTTGATCGATCTAATTTGGGCAAAGCTGCCTCCGACACGAGTGGGAACCCGTTCCGGAACCTCTCTGGCTGTCCCTTTCGCCTTTTGCCCTTGCCTTTGCCCTTGCCTTTTGCCGGGGACTGAGCGCGTACCTTCGAAGGCAAGGGCGAGGTGATCGCGGCTTTCTTCCAAGGTGAAGGCGTGGATGCGCTGGCTGGGGTCGAGGCCGTCTTTGCTGTGTTCAGGTTCGCACGAGATCTGGCCTCATGCCCTAAGCTGGGGGCGCAGTCCCCTGGTAGCATGCTGGCAGGCCACTTCAATTAATGACCACGTATGTTAGATTTTGCAAGCTAAATGTACTGAGTAGGATGTAATCTAAAATGTGTAGGATTTACCTGTTGTATTAGAACGCACTTCTTGGGCCACTGTACGTAGGAGCCTACTGCCTCAGCAAGTGTCTGCATTTCCTCTGGGGGGTAAACAATCCCTCCATTGCCTCCTTCTCAAAAGAGATATGTTACATTTAAAGGTACCTTGTGAGACAAATACATATATACACTTGTGCGCACACAGTTTACGAGGTTAGCCAACTTACCATTCGCCTCACAACATTGCTTGCACCTCGCATCCCGGATCTCGGAGAGCAGCAACTCAAGGGAGTCGATGACAGAATTTTGCTCGTCTTCCTTCTTCCACTGCTCCTCCTTCCCCGCATAGCCCCGGGATCCGAGCCGATGCGGGTGGTCATTCCTCTTCTGGATCGCCTTATTCTTCTCGCTAAGGGCCTTGAACTCCTCGTCCCCTTCTGGTTGGTGAATTCCTCCCATACCTCCTCCGATATGAAGGGGTACTTCTCGCAAGGAGATTTCCCCGCAGCGAGGAAGTTACTGACGAGTCAGCTCTTAAAGGTTTTCCATGTTCCATTCATGTCCTTCAAGCAGGCCGTCCCAGGTTTATCGTCGGGGATGTTCCACTTAGCCTATTTTCAAACAATGCATACAATTAATCACGAGTTAGTTAAAGTTTAGTATAAGCCAAGAGAACGTGATTACGAAAGAGTTCAGCGATTTCAGTTAATTTAACCTTCACTTCTGCCCACAACCTATCCCTCTCGTCCGCCGTCACGTCCTTCAAGCTCTGGACGGTGATCTTCACCCTTTTTTTCGCCAACAGCCCAACGTAGGCCGGGTACTTCCCAGCATTCTTTCCGATCAGCCTCCCAAATTGGTTGAACTCACAAGAAAGATCCGTGCGTTTGGCCAAACGGCCCAACGTCGTTGCGCCTCGCCCCAACCTCTTGCGCTGGGATGAACTAGCTGCATCTTCAATTACGTTGGGGTTGACCCTAGTCGAACCACTAGTACCATCTGATGAAGACGACGACATGTCTTACCCTACAAAACCCTCAACAAACCATCAAAAATTAAATGGAAACACAAACTAAATCATTTTACAAAGCAAAAGGACCTATTTTAAATACTTTTTCTATCGGTAAACACAGAAACTACCAATAGAAGATAAGATTCTATTTCTGAGCATTTTCATCTACACATTTTCATATAGGAAGCAGGCAACATATGGCAATTAATTCTTCTTGGAGTTCCATAACTCAGTTCAGGATTGGAGACTAATTAGGGTTGCTAAAGGGATGTCCGAAGAAAATAGTACTAAAATACATGCAAAAATTAATTGCTGAAGTGTTCAGCAATATTTTCTATCGGTAAACCCATGAGATATCGATAGACCATAACCATGTTTTCTATCGGCAAAGATACGAGATACCAATAGAACATAACAATGTTCTCTATGTTATGGAATATTGTTGATAAGTCTCCATTCACTGGCATCACATAATCTTGGTTTAAGTCAACATTCTCTATGATTTGCTATACTAATATTCATGGGCCAACATTATATTTCACACATAACAATCTTTTCTATCGGTAAACACATGAGCTGCCGATAGAACATAACAATTTTTTCTATCGGCAAATATATGAGAGACCGATAGAATATGTGTAAGAACACCTCCAACATATAAAGTGCATTACATGGCAGTTGAATACAATTGATCACACATACAACAGTATAGACAAGTTAAAATCTCAAAATAGGTTCATTACAGCACTGGAACATATTATATCAACCCTAATTTAAATCAACATTGCTTCCGGAATTTACATAATCCAACACAATAGGGAACCCTAGTTTAATTCCAAAACTTGAAGAATTAGTACGTACAAAACACTAAGATCAAATAAGGAAGATGCTGGAAAAAGAACGACGAATTAGGGTATTTTACGGCGATCAGTTGTGGTGACGGAGAGGCGGTGTAGAACGCAGCGGCGGCCAGCGAAGGACGAAAATATGGACCGGTGGCAGTGGTGAACCAGTATCCAGGCGGCGATCGTCGTGTGGGAGTGAGGAAGTAAGTGGTCACTGCGGAGGTTGTGATTGTCGCGCTCGAAGAGACGCAGTGCTATAAGTTGGAACGGTTCGACTGGAGGAAAACTCAAGGGCCATGTTTAATAAAGTAGTGGATGCCCTTTTTCTATCGGTACAAACAACAAAATACCATCAGACTAATGGTTTTATTCTAACGGTACAACAAAATAATACCGATAAAACAAGTAAATTTTCCCCAGAGTAATTTTTGAAGTGCCTGAGACACATTAAAGTAGTGGATGCCCTTTTCTATCGGTACAAACAAGAAAATACCATCAGACTAATGGTTTTATTCTAACGGAAAAACAAAATAATACCGATAGAACAAGTAAATTTTTCTCAGAGTAATTTTTGAAGTGGGCAGGGCATTGGAAAATGATGTTTCAGGAAATGGGATTTTTGGAGAGCTTAATTTTTGAAGAAGCAAGAGGCTGCAATGAGATTTTGGCAAGAAAATTTGAAGGGAAGAATTAAGTTCTTATAGGATAAAGGTACTGTACATGTTAGAACTCATGCTGTGGAGTAAAATTGATATATTAATGCTGTGAACTAGCTTATCATTAAGTTCTAAAGAAAAATGTATTGCTTGATGTATGAATGATAAGTTCCTCACCTTGATGCACAACTTGTGGGCTGTTTGCTTGACATTTTCCCTGAAATAGAAAATAATCATCAATGGTTCTCAACCCATAATCCTTCTTTGTGATCATCTCGTAGATACGTTCTTTCGTCGATATCTTTAGTAGGGATAGATTGAATGTCCTCTAAAAACGGAGGTATTTCGTCGAATTGGTTATACTCCTCTTCGTCGACAACATCTTCGACCCCAACAATACGTCTCTTGCTGTTGAGGACAACGTGCAAGTTTGGATTGGCTGGGTCAACGATGTAGAATACCTGTGTGGCTTGCTTTGCAAGTATGAATGGATCGTCTTGGTGTCCGACTCTATCAAGATCGACGAGAGTAAACCCGTAACTGTCAACTTTAACACCTCGAGGGATTTCGACCCATTGGCATCGAAACAAGGGAATCTTAAATAATCCGTAATCGAGCTCCCATATTTAGTCAATAGCACCGTAATATGAGTTCAGCGCCCTTACTGACCTGGCATCCTCGGAAATAGAAAACAGTGTGACTCCGCTACATTGCGTGCTACTCTTGGCATCTTGAGCTCTTGTGTAAAATGAATACCCATTGATGTCATACCCCTGCCAAGTCCCTATAGTGAATCTTGGGCCTCTAGCCAACCATGTCACAGTTTCACTTATGGAGCCCTCGGCAGCTCGTGTGACTCTTTCTTGGATTCATAACATCAAAAAAGGATGGAGGGAAATACATCTCAAGCTGACAGAGAGTTGTAACCACGTCGCATTGCAAAGTGTCCAGTCCATCCGGATCAATTACCTACTCGGACACAGTTGCGCCAAATATTCATTTCAGAAAAATCTTCTAATTAAGCTCCACAAATGGAGCTAATTAACTTATAGTACGAGTGCATGTACTGTCGTGGTATTACGGGTTTCTTCGGATGTGCACAGTACGTGTACAGCGACGCGAGCTGACCGAGTTACCAGTCTTCTTCCGCTGGGCAACGCAGAAATTGACATAGTGGTTTTTATATAGGTTCGGGTCCCAGTGGGGGCCCTAGTCCTGTTGGCTCTCTCCGGACGCGAGTCCGCTGGGGAGGTATACTCTCGGGGAGAGGTCTCCAAGAGAGCCTGATGTTTTGAGTTAATGCAAATGAGTTTGAATCTCCCTGAAAAGAGGTACAAGAGGGGTATATATAGCCCCTAAGAAACGCAAAAGACAAAAAAGCCCTAGCCACGACCGCTGGATCGAAGGGTGCTGAAGTCCTTTGGCTAGGAGGACGGCTCGGATGCTTGACACGTGTTCTCGTCAGCTTCCCAAAGGCTTCTCAGGTCAGCAGCCGCCCTTCCAAGGCTCCGAATGCCACCGGGGGCCTGGAGACCCTTCGGGACTCACCGGGGGCCCGGTGATGCTCCGGATCTCACTGGGGGTCCGGTGATGCTCCGGGTCATACCGGGTGTCTGGTGACGCTCCTGGCCTGGTGATGCTCCGGGTCTCACCGGGGGCCCGGTGACCCTCCGGGTCTCACCGGGTGTCCGGTGAAGCTCCGAGTCTCACCGGGGGCCCGGTGACCCTCCGGGTCTCACTGGGGGCCCAGTGATTCTTCGGGGCTCACCGGGGGCCCGGTGATGCTCCGGGTCTTACCGCGGGCCCGGTGATGCTCCGGGTCTCATCAGGGGTTTTTTCGGGACTTCGTGGAGCCCCTGGGAGTTCCCCTAACATGTACTTACCTTGCAAGATATTGCGTTGAAGAAATAACATAGGTTTGTGATTGTCTCTCTGACTTTAACTGGGAGAATATCTCTGATAGCAATGGGAAGCATATGTGACATCAGCACATGACAGTCGTGGGACTTCATGCCAACCAGTTTTAGGTCCTTCATGGACACAAGTTTTTTCAAGTTCGCGGAATACCCACATGGAACTTTAACACCGTGCAGGCACCGACAGAGTTCTATTTTTTCGCTTTTGGACAACGTATAGCAGGCCGGGGGGAGGTATGTACGCTTTCCCTTCTCCAAAGGTGCAAGCTCAGTCCTTATCCCCATTTCCACCATGTCACGACGAGCTTTCACACTATCCTTTGTCTTTCTCGGAATGTTCAACAATAAACCAATCAAACTGCCACATATATTTTACTCTACATGCATGACGTCAATGCAATGTCGAACTTGTAAGTGCTCCCAATACGGTAGATCCCAAAGAATTGATCTCTTCTTCCAAACATTTTTTTCTTGAGGTTTAGAATACTTACCGAACTCAGCTTTGATGTCTTTCACGCGCGAGTAAATCTCCTTACCGGTCAGATACACTGGAGCTTAGCCCTTCTCAGGCTTGCCGTTAAATGATTTCCTCTTCTTACGGTACGTGTAATGCACCGGAAGAAACCTGTGGTGACCCATGTACACTGTTTTCGGCAGTTTCGCAACCACATGCTCATAGTTTCATCTAGGCAAATAGGGCAAGCCATGGCTCCTTTCGTACTGTACCCCGACAAATTGCCGTAGGCCGGAAAATCATTTATGGTGCAAAATATCAAGGCCCGCAAGATGAAATTCTCTTTCTTGTGTGCATCCCACACATGCACCCCCTCGCTCCACAATTTCTGTAAGTACTCGATTAAAGGCGCTAGAAACACGTCAATATCATTTGCGGGTTGTCTGGGTCCTGAGAGTAGTAATGCCATCATGATGTACTTGCACTTCATGCATAACCAAGGAGGAAGATTGTAGATGCATAAAAGAACCGACCAAGTGCTATGCCGACTGCTCATATTACCATGTGGGTTCATACCATATGTACTCAGCCTGAACCTTATATTCCTAACTTCGTCGCCGAACTCAGCAAATGTTCTATTGATGTTTCTCCATTGAATAGAATCAGCTGGGTGTCTCAGTATTCCGTCTTGTTTCCGGTCTTCAGCATGCCAACGCAAGTACTTCGTGACTTTTGGATTTGCAAACAGCCACTTCAATCTAGGTATCATAGGCAAGTACCACACAGTTTTCGCCGGAGGTCCTTTCTTTACCTTGTGACGTTCACTGTTAATCCGGTCCCTACGCGTATACCTCGATGTGCCGCATCTTGGACAAACATGCAAACTGGAGTACTCGTTACGGTACAACACACAATCATTTGGGCATGCGTGTATTCTTTCGATTTCCATTACCAACGAACACAACAGTTTTTTGGCTTGGTAATTAGATCTTGGCAACTCATTTCCCTCTGGAAGCATGTCCGCTAGAAGATTTAATAGTGCTGTGAAACTCTTAACGCTCCAACCGTTGCCTGCCATCAAGTTATATAATCTCAGCATAGAAAATAGTTTTGTAAATTTTTCACATCCAGGGAACAGAGGCTTCTCAGAGTCAGCAATCAGTTTCTCAAATTTACAGAAGTCGTTTTCGTTGTAATCTTCCTCTACATCACATAACATCTCATCTAGATTGTCATCATTATCTACATGCACATTGGAATGAACATTATCAAAATTCGGATGATCACCGATATTATTTCAATCCACATCCGAGTCCTGTTGATTGGTAGTAGTGGTGCTTGTTTCCTCAAGATCTTCGCTATGCCATATCCAACGGGTGTATCGCGCGTTAAAACCACGACGAATCAAATGACTCTTAATTTGATCAGAGTTGCTAAACCTCTTCAAGTTCATACAATCTGTACAAGGACAAAGCATATCTTTCTCTCCCTTCCTCGCCTTTTGTTGCTCAGCAAATTTAATAAACTCATTCACACCATCCAAATATTCAAGGGTAGTATGTTTTATTCCATACATCCAATATTTCCTGTCCATCTACAATTAACAAAATTTAACGAGTCAGCCATGCATGAAACCTGCCCGATTAAGTTATGTATATGTACATGTACAGCCTCTTACAACTGATGTGTTAAACCATAGCCTGATGAAATTAACACTAATTAACCTAGCTAACTACACAATACAAGCTAGTGAGCTCCTAAAACAAGAGGCATTTCCAGCTAGCTAGCTCCCAAGTTTGGAGCTACAAGCTTAATTGGAACTACACAATATAGCTAGCTTGCAAGTAGAGAGGGAGGAAGATCTAGCTTACCTTAAAGAGAGGGTTGCAATCAACTTCCTTCCAGCTTGCCCTGATCACCCTAGCAGTGTAGCTGCGAGCGTGGAACTCTCATCACAAACAGAGGGACACAGAGTGTAATAGAACAAAACAGCAGCTCAACAATGGTCGAGTGGGGTTTTACTTATACTGGACCTATTTCTAACGGTAAATACATGAAATGCCCATTAGACTAAGTGTGGGTAATTTTGTACTCACATCTTCTATCGGTAAATATGTGTATTTACCGTTAGAAGAGGTACTGGTACATGGCTGAAACAAAACCAAACTGGTTAATGCATGACACAGCAATCTAAGTGCACAGATGCACACCAGTCCTCACATTCTAGTGCATGCCTGAGGCACATAAGCAAATACAGGTGTTGTTCTATCGGTAAATATGTGTATTTACAGTTAAAAGAGGTACTGGTACATGGCTGAAACAAAACCAAACTAGGTAATGCATGACACAGCAATCTAAGTGCACAGATGCACACTAGTCCTCACATTCAAGTGCATGCCTGAGGCACCAGTTCTCACATTCAAGTTGAGTGTACAGGTGTTGTTCTATCGGTAAATATGTGTATTTACCGTTAGAAGAGGACCTGTACATGGCTGAAACAAAACCGAACTAGTTAATGCATGACACAGCAATCTAAGTGCACAGATGCACACCAGTCCTCACATTCAAGTGCATGCCTGAGGCACATAAGCAAATACAAGTGTTGTTCTATCGGTAAATATGTGTATTTACCGTTAGAAGAGGGACTGGTATATGGCTGAAACAAAACCAAACTGAGTAATGCATGACACTCATGACACTAGTTCTCACATTCAAAGAATCATATCTAAACACAATGTAACATCAAACATATCTTGACTAGAAGATAAAAAAATATTTCAAGAGATGCTAATTTGTAGATTAACTAGGAGACACAAAAATACTTTTCTTAGGTACTTGGTAGTTCATCTTGCCAAAGAAATTAAAAATCTCTACTTACATGAGATCTTGCTTTGCCTCCATTCCTTTAAGAAATGCAAGAGGAAACATAAAAATGAGTACTATTTAAACTCATTCTAGTTAATGGCTGAAACAAAAGCAAGCTGATTCATGTATGACATAGCAATTTAGATACAAACATACACATGCCAGTTCACAAATTCAAGTGCATGTATGAAACAGCAGTACAAATACATACCTACCTATCAGTACAATTAAATACACAAATACTCCCATGCACACATTCAAGTTCAAGTCCCAAATAGCAATACATGATACATAAATATACAACAATATACAGATACAACAATAAAAACACACATTCGATGTATATTAGAAAAGTCACGTCTGAAATTAACAACATATCGTCACTTGGACCCAGTGGCCCATACATTTTACATAAAAGAGAACCTTTGCAAATTACGACAATGCAACTATCGACTACAAGTTAGACCTAATACATCACAAATCCATTCATCTAAAACAGCAAATGTCTGAACCACATTGGACTTAACTATAGGAGTTCAGTTCAAAGACGCCCGAGGAGCTAGAACTGTCGTCGAGTTACATTTGTATTGGTGATTTCCTCAGACTCAGACTCAATCAACTCTACCCAACTCAACTCAACTCCATTAACAAAAAGGATGGCTGTGCAAATGACAACAATTCTTCTTCTCCAAGCAGGTAAGCATCTGGCCACAAGCTGGTGCATGCAAAAAAATGGCTGAAACACGACACAAATGTAAGATGCTTTCTATAGGTCCTGATTTGAGAAACACGCCAGACTTGAGGATCTTCTCGACCGAGCCAACCAAGATCTCGACCTTCACGTTCTTCCAGCTCTCGACGGTGATCTTCACCATTTCTTTCGCCAACAAGCCAACATAGGCAGCGTACTGCGATGAAGAACCGTGAAATACGTTGCCCCTCATGAGCATCATCCAAGGACCTGCACAGATCATAGATAGGCATTCTAGAGCAAATTAAGATTGTTTACTATTTTCTAAATGACTCCCTATCTGAGAAAGACTACCAACTGAAGGTTAGGTTGTGCTTTGTCATAGTAACATCAACTTGCAACTGGAGATCAAATATTACATTTCTACTCTATTTCATCAAAGAAATTACCTTGCCAATATACATATATTAATTATTTAATGAACTTTTTACATGCACTTGATCATTGAGCAAGCTAGTTGGCATTTGACTATGTTATTGGCATTGAACAACCTACAGAGAGATCAAGATATTTGTGTATCTCATGATATTTGTAAATATCTTGACATTAATGATCTTCCAATTTCAATTAAAAATATCTTTCCATTTCAATTTCAATTTCATGATCTTTCAATTTCATTTTCAATTTCATGATCTTTCAATTTCAATTGTTACTAAGTCCAAGTTGGCATTGAGCAATCTACTGAGAGATGAAGATATTACATTTATACTCTTATTGGTATTTCACTATGTTAGCTAGCGTTTGTCTTGCAAATATATCCTGATAATTTTCTTCATTTGATAGGATCAGCAAGCAATTGAACATTATATGTCCCACAGTGATATTATTTAGTTGGTTTAATAAAAAACAGGAACAAGACACCGTACATAATCATATTGAAAAGAAGACACATCAAAATGAAGGATACAAAAATTGCAGGATAATTGCCATAATCGGATTAGAATAATCTAACAATATTGCCGAAATTTTACATGCCTTGCTTGCCATGCCGAAATCTAGTGGGCGTCGATGGAGGTGTGGAGGTGCAGCGGTCGCCGGTGGAGGTGCGCCCGCCGTCCATGGAGCTTACGGGTTAGGGCTACGAGCGCCCGATGAACTGTTCGAATGAAAGAGACATACCCGGGTATTTATAGAACTAGATCAGTTCTATCGGTACACAACCTCCTACCGTTAGTAATTTGAGATCTCTTCTAATGGTATAGAAATACATTACCGATAGAATAAGAGTATTTGTAGAAGGCGAACGGTTCTATCGGCACACTACATCCTACCGATAGGAATTTTTGTACATATTATGTCAGTATAGACATACATTACCGATAGAATAAGAGTATTTGTAGAAGGTGAATGGTTCTATCGGCACACTACATCCTACCGATAGGAATTTTTGTACATATTCTGTCGGTATAGACATACATTACTGATAGAATAAGACTAGTTGTAGAAGGCGAACAGTTCTAAGATATTTGTACTATCTTCTAACAGTATAAACATACATTACCGATAGATAAAGCTATTTGAAGACGAATAGTTCTAAGGAATTTGTGATATATTCTAACGGTATAACCATACAGTATCGATAGAATAAAACTATTTGTAGCAGACGAACGATTCTATCAGTTCATAACAGGCTACCGATAGGAATTTGTGATATATTCTAACGGTATATAAATACTGTACCGATAGAATAAAACTATTTCTAGAAGTCCATCAGTTCTAACGGTACACAACATCCTCCCATCAGTACTTATGCATCTCTTCTAACGGTAAATATGTTCATCACCGCTACAGTAAATCATTCTACTTCTTCTAACGGTAAGTTTCTTATAAACCGATAGTAAAAATACCTCCCTTATGCCTTTTATGACCGCAAGGCACCTTTTCTAACGGTTTTCTACTAAATCGCTAATAACCGATAGAAGATAGGGGTAAGTAGATTGCATTTCTGTACTAGTGTTTGCCTCTTTGACTTTAGTAGTGCCCTCGTATATTTCCTCGAGGGTAGTCCAAACCTTATGAGCGGTGGTGAGATTGCTCACATGGTTGAACTTATTTAAAGATAAACCAGCAAAGAGAGCATTTTTAGCACGGGCGTTTAAGTGGAGTTTTCTCCTATTGTCATCGGAGTGACTTGCCGGCTCATCCGGAGGAGCAAACCCAAGCTTAACAATATCCCAAACATCAAGCCCCATGGCCTCTAGAAATACCGACATGCGCACTTTCCAATAGGGATAGTTAGTCCCATCAAATATAGGCGCACGACCAGTATGACCGAGATGAAAACCCTCATTTGACATCATCCTCTCTCAAGGCAGTAAAGCCTATTCAATTGAGAGACCACGCTCTGATACCACGTGTAGGATCGAGGATGCCGACTAGAGGGGGGTGAATAGGAGGCTTTAAAACTTTTCAAATAAAACAATTTTTGCAAAGAGAAGAACCAAAAATAATTTAACTATATATTGCACAATTAAAAAGAAGAGAAAGAGAGAACAAACACACAGATTTTTCCTGAGGTCTCAGAGACTCACCCGGTCTCCCCTACTCCTCGTTGAAGCACTCAAAAGAATGAGTTTTGCTTCAATATCCACAAAGGATATTTCTCACTAGTGGTTGCACTGTGTCCACTCCGGAAAGGCAAGCACCGATGCCTTTTACAATCACGCCGAGCCTCTTCAACAAGCTCCGAACATAATAGGTCAACGGCCACACCACCAAACTGTTAAGGTGAGGGCGTTCACCAAGAGTAATAAGTTGCAAGTTCTTATCTAGACCTCCAACAATCACCGAGAAACTCTAGATATGCAAAATGATGCGAACAAAAAACTCGGTGGATCACAAAAACTCACGACTTGATCAAAAGATCAAGATTTTGTGTTATGAACTAAAACTCAAGTGTGTATATGAATATGAGGCTCTTGGTGTGTGAAACAATAGCTCAAATCCTCTATTTATATCCCAAAACACCAAAAGAGCCGTTGTGCACGAGCTGTAAAAGTGACAGTGCATGCTGACAGTCAGCATGGGTCACGGCCAAAAAGAAGCAATTTATGGAGAAAACTCAGCTAGCCGTTTGAGGTCGAAAAAAGAAACAAAACAGCACAAACTGACAGTCAGCAACACACACTACTACAGAAATGCTTTTCACTATCGGTTCTCTTACCGCTAGTGATCGGCACGATTGAAGAAATGTAGCACACCTCTATCGGTTCGAAACCGATTGTAAAATACCTACACTTCCAACGTTCAGTAATCGCTAACGACAATTCTTCTATCGGCTCAATGATCTCAACCGATAGTGATGTTTGATTTCTTGTAATGGTTATTCACTGGAAACCGATAGTACTGCATAGTTTTTTCTATCGGTTAGGTACTCGACAGGTTAGTACTGGAAACTTTCTTCTATCTGTTGTAGGATATGAACCGATAGTATTACAAAGAAGCATTACCAGATATAGCAATACAGAGATACACACATTGGACAGATTGAATCTAATTATTCAGAGATTTAATTTATTCACAAATACACTAATTCAAAGATACACACATGCATTGGACAGATTGAATTTATTCACATATTGAGTTTATTCACAAATACACCAATGAACTTATTCACATATTGAGTTTATTCATAAATACACCAATACAAGTACACACATACACCAATCAACACATTCAATATATATTACACAAGTCATTTACGATCGATCGTTGATAGCCACTTCTTCCATCACATATTGAGCCCAAATTGTTCGCAGCTCCTTCAATTGAGGCAACTCATATTGGTCTAACATGGTGCTCTGCATGCGTGTATGAAGTTAGGAACGTACGTCACATCCAATGTTCGACTTTGAGTCAGGAAAAATAGCTACCTTTGGGAATTGGGCAAAGTTTGTCCTGATCAGGTCATACATAAATCTCATGACATAGAAGCCACATTCCCACGCTTGTGGCTGCTGATGGCACTGGGATAATTGCATATGCAAAGACATAAACCCACATTAACTCGAAAGAACTAATTAAGCATAAATTAAAAGACTCATCATGGGTAGTTCCATCTATATTAATTACCTCATATTCTTTACAAGAAATTGTTGTGCCCTTCGACGCGTCATGCCTCCCTCCAGCAATAACATAATTTTTGAAAGCCCTGTATTTAATTTAGCATTGCCGGTTAATATGTTATCATTAATTAACTAGTCAGAGAAAAATTTAAATCAGCAGTGGTACTTACGCATCTATGTGCCACGTGAGGGTGAAAACATTTGCTACCCTGTCGCTCATCGAATCGAGGTAATAGACCTCATTCATCCATGGGCAAATGACGACGAGGACCCAGTGGCCCCCTACATTGCATATAAAAGCGAACCGTTTCATACATATGTTAGGAGTAACATACAAGAATGAGTTAAATTAGTAGGAAATGCACTAACCTTTGGTGGTACGGCGCAAGAATGAACTCTCGGTCCTGCTGCGCTAGTAGTGCCCTTGATATGTATTCCTCCGCATGTGCTTGGTCGTGCTATAGCATCGTGAGGCTTATTTTGTCTGGGTCGAGGAAACCCACCTTGTCACATGCCCTCATCGACATCAGCCTATACATGCACCTGGATGCAAAGTAGACATTAGTAATTAGTGCATACAAAGTGATTAGATTTATCAAATGAACTGTGATAACTTCACACAACAGCAAACTCACAGGACTCTAGTCCGTATGATGGACATATCAAGCTCCTGCCAGTTGAGGAGGTCGAATAAATCCTCGTGGGCCACCGATATGCTCCTGGCCTTGCGGTGAAAATGACCTGGCCTGAAGTGAACTAAGAAGTTGATGTGGCGCCTAGATCGAGTCAGGTACCACTCGTGGAGACTTCTGGTTATTTGATCCATATTGCGCAGAAAGTACTCCGACACGAGTGGGAACCCATTCTTCAACGTACCCGGCTGGTTTTGTTTCGCCTTGTCTTTGGCCTTGCCTTTGGGTGGGGAGTGAGTGTATACCTTCGAAGGTTGGGGCGCGGTGCCGCCGGCCTCATTTGATGGTGAAGGGGCTTTCTGAGGAGGCGTGCATCATTTGGGTGGGTTTGAGGCCGTCGGAGGAGGCATGGGGGCCGAAGGAGCTCGGTCATGCGTTGTGCTGGGGGTGGTGTCCTCAGGAAGAGAGCTGGCATCCATCGTGCACTTTAAGTTACGAACGGGTAAGTTAGATTTTGCAAATTGAGTATATTAACTGAGTTGTAAGCTAGAATGGCTAGGGTTTACCTCCTGTAGTCTAACACCCTTCTTGAGCCACTGTATGTACGAGCCCAATGCCTCGCCAATTGTCCGCATTCCGTCCGTTGGGATGGGCAACAGAAAAGAGCTGTAGCCCGGGAGAGCCATGTTCACCTATACCTTTGTGAACCCAGGCTTCAGAGGTACGCAGTGTCGACGATTCGGACTCGGAGTCCTCAGCCGAACTTATGCAAAATTTGTAATGGTGAGACCTTTCAAGATGACCCTCCGGGAAGGTATGTAGAACAATGGTGAACAGGAGCACAGAGAGATTTATACAGGTTCGGGCCCTCGATGGTGGGAGTAAAAGCCCTACGTCCTGTTAGGATTTCACTATATGTGATAAAGGTTTACAAACTAGCGGGAAGAAACTTTCACAGGCGAAAGTTTTTCCTATATAAGTGTATAAAAAGAAGCTCTAGGAGACTTGCGAATATTATCTAATCTAAGCCGTAGACTTGGCTGTTTGAGTGGTTGAGATACGTTGTATCTCACTTGTATCAGGGGTCTTGTTCTTCCAAATGGATTGGATCCTCTCCTCGGACTTCTATGCCACCCTTTTATACTGGTCGAAAGGGTGTCATATGAAGAAACTGCATCAAACGGTTGGATGCGGTTTTAGGAGAACTGCTGTTAACTTCCACGGAGGTTATTAACACGTGTTAATCATGAATAACAGCATATATTAACCTCTGACGGTTGGTCTTCAACGTGGAGGAATCCTCGGGATGTTTGGAATATCCTGTTATAAGGATAACCGAATAAACTCCAAGCACCCTGGTCGATAATATTCTGACCGCGGAATGTGGGCTGACCGCGCAACATCCTGGATATCCAGTTCGTGTATAGCATACGAACTTCTGACCGCGCAAAGCAGTCGGCCTGATCGCACGAAACCCGTGACCTGATCGCGTAAAGCCTGCGACCTCATGGCGATGCCCCTCAGAATAGCTTGAGTTCGCATCGCCAGATACATGTCTGGTTCGAACCTGTCTTGAACCAAAAGTTTATTAGAAGTGACCCGGGTGACCATCCTCGTCAGCTAGCCCCCAAATTCGAAGAAAATGAAGAGACGTGTTTATTTCGAATTTTTAATACCATGCATTGGATTTTTAACCCGACTCTTCAATTTTTCCACTTAGTGGCGCACTAAGTGAAAAACGGTTGGTTTCCCAAGACGGGTTCTGACATTATGTGACGGGCAATGATAGCGCCGTAGAACTGTTTTTATCTCGAGGTAAAATTGTAAATGCTTTGACGAAACCCGAGGCGTCTGGAATGCAAACCGTCACCCAGGCGGCTATAAATACCAGGCTCCTGGATTTGTAAAACTCCACAATTTCTCCCCACGCCTAAGTCTTTTTCTTGTCACCTTGCCTTCTTCCTTTTTACATACTCCTCCTGATGACAGATCACAACATCATCGAGATTGATAGTGATGAAGAGGAAGTTGTTGAACAAAGGCCTCAAACGATTGAAGACCCGTCTTCTTTAAGGAAGAAACCCAAGGTTGACGAAGGATCTCCCAGTGGAACAAAGGTGAAGAATGTAGCAAGTTTCTTTCTTCCTTCAGTTCCTTTGACCCTCCCCATTCATGCCTCTCGGCAAGTTAGGCCTTTGTCCTTGGAGAAAGATCCCATCACATCCAATTCTCCCATCCTTTTGGATGATCAACATTCTGGTCGGCAAGCGGTGACTATCTCTCGATCAGAAGATTGCCATATTGGGTTGGCGAGGCAATCTTCTAATGGGAAGGTTGCACTTCCACCATCTGATGATCCTCCTCCCAAGATGGGTATATCAACGGGTTATGCACCGGGACAGGTAACAATTCTTCTCCCCTTTTGCTGATAATTATAGTTAGTACAACTAACTTTTGCAAAATGCAGGAGGTTGGAGGCTCCAGCGATCAGCCTTCTGCTGCTCCATCTCTTCCTTCCGGACAGACTCTTCTGGAGGAGAAGAATGCCCTGGAGAAGAGGACCGAGGAGATGGCCTCGAAGATTCTGCGTCTAGCAGAATGTCTTGATCGATCCCGGGAAGAGGCGCACCATTTCCGTCGAGAGAGGGATTACGCTCAGCAACAGCGAGAACTCTCTGACTTGATTAGGGACAATAGTGCGTCTGTTGTTAGGGATGATGTAGATAGACTTAGGGTAGTTGCTAGTTCCCTGGGAGTTGCCAGTGTAGATCCTACTGACAACAACATGTCCCTTGGGGAACTTTGTAAACTTCTTTCGGAGCAAGTCGACGTTTTGATCGACTGTATCCCTTTTGCATGTAAAGAATGCAAGAAATAAAAGTTTCTTATTTCTTATGAATATTCTTCATATCTTCTGTGCGAAAATATGGCCATAAACTTTACGTTCGCGACCACTCATACACAGGAAACTTTAGTTCTGCGATCAGAATCATGCTTCCAAAAGCATCGCCACCTGCCCTGATACCGCGATCAGTTTCAGGACTGCGGTGAGAACTGAATTGCGACCAGAGTTGGAACTCGGTCAGACTGTTACTCCGATTAGAATCGAAGTTTTAGTCTAAAACACGGTTTCGATCAAACCATAACCCAATTAGAAACATTCTAGTACGTTAAAAATTGAGTTGCAAAGCATTTCCATAATAAATGTTCAAAGCATACAAAGGAAAAACGTCTTCTGAAAAGTACTGAAAATTTTTCAGTCCTTTTGCACTTTCAATTTCCGAAACAAAGAAGTCTTTTTGTTTCAGATCCGATTACACTTTATCGGGTCCGCCAGAGGCAGTATCCATTATGGGAAAATGAATAAAGCATTCAATGGGACGTTTGAAATGAAACGTTACTCACATTAATGCGCTGAATTGGGTCTATAAAAAGAGCAGATGTCTTCTCAAAGAAGTCACACAGCCGAAAACCCTCATCATTCCCGCCGCACAAAACCCTCATTTCCTTCAGCCTTCGTCTTCCCAAAATCACCAACTTTTCCTTTGATTCTCCACCAGAGATGGCATCCTGGAGCCGATCCATTCACCACTCTGAGGAGAGCCTAGTGGCGCTAGAGAAGGAGGAGATCCTTCCTCCACAGTTGCTCATCAACTGGCGGCCCGCGGAGAAGGACCAAGAAACCCCAACCGTCCAAGAGGGCGAGTTGGTGGTTTTTGAGGAGTACCTGCGCTGTGGGTTCCGATTCCCTGAGAGTCGGTTCCTCAAAGATGTCCTCGAGCACTATGGGTGGGAATTGATTAACCTCCACCCCAACGTGATGCTGATCCTTGCGGTGTTCCAGCATCTCTGTGAGGCGTTCGTCGGAGTGTATCCCAACGTGGATCTTTTTCGGCGATTCTACTTCTCGGCGTGGTCGAAGAGTACCAACGCCGCCGGATGCATCTACTTCCGGCTGAGGGACAAAAAGGAGTATCCCTCCCCACCCCTGTGAGACTCTGTGCACGGGTGGCACCAAAGGTGGTTTTACTGCTCTCCACCATCTGAGAGCAGCCTTTGGTTTGAAAACTCGCGACCAGAGAAGTCGAGCGAGTTAGATGTTCCCCCGACGATGAACTCAGAGCTTTCGAAGCATGCCGAGGTGATCCTTCACTTGGTCAGTCAAGGATTGACGGCTCGAGACATTATTCGGGACTTCGTGAAGAATCGGGTGAGTCCTCTGCGCGAAATGGCTCATCCGGCATGGGAGATTAGGTCCGTGGCGGATAGCACCTTGGACTACAGTAAAGGTATTTATTTCTTTGGCGCTGAGCTTTGCCATTCTTAAATTGTGCAAATTCTGACTCGAATTTGGGAACAGTCCTGCCTTCATCTGAAATTGAGAGGTGAACCAACTCCCTCCTTAGACCTACAATGCTGATGTAGAGGGCCCTAAGGGATCGCCTCGTCCACAGAGTCTGATTCACGCCGGCGATGACCTTAAACAGGAGCGCCGAAAGGTACATTCTCTATCTGGCCTCCGTTTTTCAGGTCTTATGCATGTCCAACGTTAAACAATTCCATCGGTAATGTGAATCAGCTCCTAGGAAGGTTTGCCGAGGCGACTTTCCCGAGTGAGAACATAGGCTCTCATGGGAAGCCAACGGTGAAGAACGTGAAGAAGGTCTCCCAAAGACCCAGGACAAAGAGTCATGCCCCCAAGAAGGCCAGGCCAAATCCCGGGGAGGGGTCTTCACGAAGCGTTCCTCCTACCGCAAGAAAGATGGCGGTAAGATATCGCATCCCTTCTGTTTTACCAGGCGCAGATTGGAATCACTTCTTCGTCGTCCTTCGGAGGAGGAAGATCGCGGATCTCCCATCCGGCGATGCTCCAAGCTGCCCCGCAGAGACCACTGCTACCGAAGAGGTGGTCGTGGCAGATCCTGCCACCGCGGAGAATCTTGGGATCGCGGATGACCTCCAAGTTCCTGAAGCCCCCGAGGCTTCAGGGTTAATTGTCTCCGCTTCCCTGGTCGAAAGGACAAACTCGGTAAGGATTCCTTACGGTCATACTTTCTTCAATTCCTTCTGTATATTCTGACGAGTCAATGTTTATACAGGGAGAAGAGCTTCTCCCCGCGACTACCGTGAGTCCTACGGAGGAAAATCCTCCTCCTCCGCGGACAGAGGGGGAGGTAGTTGAGCAAAGGCCGGTTGCGGCAGCTCCAGCGACCCAGGAGTTGCCAAGGCCTTCAGATGTAGCCCCACCAGCTAGTACGGTAGCCGAGGTAAAGACCTTGCTTTTTGTCTCTATCTTTTTCTTAGAAATATGCTCATAGTAGAACACATCCAGGGGGGAGCTGCCTTGTTTGCCATGAGGAAGGCAAGAACCGATGATGGTTCTCCTTCCCAAGGGGAACCTTCCCAGAAATCTCAGGAGCGAATGGGATTTCAAATAAGGTAAGAACCTTAAACTGGCAATAATCTTAAATAAAAACTGCTCAAATTGTCTTTCTTGTCAGGCAAAGAAAGACGGCGCCCAGCTCTTCAACCGCCTCCGGAGGGGTTGAAGCAGTAGCTGGTACAGGAGCTTCCAACGAAGAACGCTCCACCCCTGTGGTCCAGGAAGTCGTCCAGATCACAGGGGAAGAAATAAATGCAGGGACCCAGTCGCGACCGATGTCTACTGGGGGTAGCGCCCAGCCAGCACTCCCACCAACTGTCCCTGTAGTAAGCACATCCGGGGCTCTGGCGAGGATCCCCGCTGGATTGGATGATGCTGTCTTACAAAAGTTTATGAAGGTATAATAAACCTCTGCTTTCGTGCCTGAATTGTACTTAGGACACCTTTGATCCTCTTCCTTTGCATCACAGGGGTTATCCTGGCTAATAGGCCAGTCGCATGTTGTGATGGCCAGTACAGAAGCCATTTAGAAAGAACGCGACAGCTGGCGCAGGTGAGGATCATTACCCTTTGGTTAGTATGGGTGCATTTTGGTTGTGACTGCCTTGATTTCGCTGCAGAGAGGTTACATTTTTGAAGAAAGAGGTGGCCAAAATGAGGCTCAGTTCGGTCTCGATGTTTAAGAAACAAGAGACCGAAATCAACAAACTTCGATCAGAAAATGCTGGTAAGCCGATTCCTGATTAGGAAGACTTGAATCCATAGCATGCAAATAATCTCCTCTCTCTGTACAGCGCAAGCAGGTCGAATTACACAGCTTAGTCGGGACAAGGGGATTCTTGAATCCTCGATTCGCCACACCGATCGGGCGATCAAAGAGCTAAGCCTCCTGGTCTTCGAAAAACTGAAGGCCGTGGCTGATCTTTTGAAGACCGATGTGGTAGAACCGAAGAAGGATAACCTCAGCGTAAGCGACTGGACATCGCTACTCACTGCCCAGGTAGAATCACTACTTGAGTATCTCCCTGGAGATACACGGCGACGCGAAGAGGTGATCAGAACCAGGGTTCGATCAGCTGTAGTAGCCGTACTCAGCCGGGTTCGACTTCACCATGGCCCAGATGTAGATCTTAGCGCACTGGTGGGCCCGGTTGAGGTCGAGAGTGAGGAACTGCTCGATGCCGTCATGGAGGAGGTCAAGCCCTTCGTAGATAGGCTCCTGACTGAGCTGGGGATCGAATGATCCTTATTTTTGTATCCAGACAATTGTGTATAATGCAATGTATGTAAAAAACCATTTTTGACAGAAAGTATATATTTTGCAATTCTATAATATGAGTTCCACTATAAGCACATCTCCCCTAGCCCCCGCCTCTGCTTATGAATACTGAAGCCTTAGTGTTATAAGCAGAGGAGAAAACATAAGCGTAACGACCAGGGGTGTGCGTTTTAAACCAACGATCAGGATCAATGTAACGTCTAATCTTATTGCGAACTGGTAGTCACTCAGATGACCAAGGACTTGCCAGAAAGCCCCGTATGCGTTGAGAAATGGCTTATTTAGGAGTGATTTATCTGGAAGTAGTCATGAGATCGACCAGCGAATCCGATTAGATTGTTGTAATGATCTGACCGCCGGCGGTCAGCCCCAGGTCGAATGCATATGATACGGGCTTAAAGAGAAAAACTCATTGTATGAAAACAAAACATATTTTATTTTATGAAAAGATGCTAATTGAACAGGAAAAAAGTGATTGGAGTACTTACACGTAAAACTTGCGAAGTTGATCGATATTCCAAGTATTGGACAAAATCCGACCATCCTCCATAGCTAACCGCGCCGATCCTGTTCGCGGCACTGAGACAACAGTATAAGGTCCCTCCCATTTTGGGGAGAATTTGTTGCGATTAGACTGGTCTTGAATTTTTCGTAAAACCAAGTCGCCCACGTTGAGATCACGTGGTTGCACCTTTTTACTGTGATACCTGCGTAAAGCCTGCAAGTATGCCGCGGATTTAACCAGGGTGCGATCACGCCGTTCTTCTAAGAGGATGAAATCTTGCGCCCGTTGTTCGGACTGATTAACCTATTCGAATTGATTTGTCCGAACAGAACCAATACTTACTTCCATAGGCAATACAGCCTCGGCCCCATAGACCAAATGGAAGGGCGTCTCACCGGTGGCTCGACTAGAAGTAGTCCGTAATGCCCATAGAACGGTATAGAGCTTGTCTGCCCAAGCCCCCGAGCGGGTCTTAAGGCGATCAAAGACGCGCTTTTTAATGCCTGGCAGTATTTTCCCATTGGCTCGTTCTACGGCACCATTGCTTTGTGGATGTGCCACAGAAGCAAAGCACACCTTGGTCCCAACCTGATCGCAGTAGTCCAGGAAAAGACCGCTGGCGAACTGAGAACCATTGTCTGTGATGAGACGATTTGGAACACCAAATCGTGCCACAATGTTCTTATGGAAGAACTTTTGTGCGGCTGATGCGGTAATGTTTCGTACCGGTTCGGCCTCAATCCACTTTGTAAATGTGTCAATGGCTACGAACAGAAACTTGTACCCATTGATCGCTTGTGGCATAGGACCGACGATATCCATCCCCCAGACCGCGAATGGCCATGCGAGAGGAATGGTTTGCAACGCATAGGCAGGTTGATGAACTTGTCTTGCGTGGAACTGACACTGGGGACACGTCTTGACCATATGTTTGGCATCATCAAGTGCCGAAGGCCAGTAGAATCCTTGTCGAAAAGCCTTTCCGACCAGTGTCCGATATGACGCGTGCGCACGGCATACACCGTCATGTATTTCTTTCAAGAGGGATTTTCCTTCCTCCTGAGATATACAACGCATGAATACTCCTTGAGTACCCTTTCTGTACAGAATCCCATCTATGAGTTTGTACAGACGTGCTTTTCGAATTAACCGATACTTTCGGTTTCGTCCTCGGGTAGGGTCCCATGTTCAAGATAGACCCTCAATGGATGAGTCCAATCTTGTTCCTGACCGAGGTTGGTAACGAAGGTTATTACCGGATCATCCTCGACCGGAGTCATGATCGAAGGATGGTCCAAGTGTTCAATGAACACTCCTGCCGGAGCGGATGAGCGTGAGGACCCAATTTTGGATAATTGGTCTGCGAGAATATTGTCCTTTCGCGGGATGTATTGGACTTCGAAATGACTGAAGTGTTTTTCCAATCTCCTCACTTCCCCCAGGTAATGAGCCATTGTCTCATCGGAGGTGCTGTACTCTTTGTTTACCTGGTTTACGACCAGCTGTGAGTCTCCCCTCACCACTAATCGACGGACTCCGAGGAACTTAGCTGCCCGGAGCCCTGCAAGAAGACCTTCATACTCTGCTGCATTGTTAGTCGCAACAAAGTGTAGTTGAATGACATACTTAAGCTGTTCGCCCTGGGGCGTAACTAAGACCACTCCAGCCCCCGAGTGTTGAAAATTGCGGGAGCTGTCAAAGTACATTGTCCAGTAATCGGGGCACTCCAGTTCCTCTGCCAACCGCACGGGTGGCTCAGGGTTGGTCCATTCGACCACAAAGTCGGCAAAAACCTGAGACTTAACCGCCGTGGGGGGCGTGAAATGGATCTCGAAGGCTCCGAGTTCGACCGCCCATTTGGCGATTCGACCAGATTTCTCTGAGTTTCAGACAATATCCCCCAAAGGAAAAGAGGAGGGTACTGTGATCTTGTGCGCTTGAAAGTAATGTCGTAGCTTACGGGAAGCCATCAGTAGCGCGTAAAGTATCTTCTGGACCACAGGGTAGCGCTCCTTAGGACCATGAAGTACTTCGCTCACATAGTAGAAGGGTCTATGTATTCCTTCCCTATCCGCGATCAGAACGGTGCTGACCGCGTGCGGTGTGGCCGCCAGGTAAAGAAGCAGTGGTTCTCCTTTGTCGGGAGACACCAATACTGGCGGACTGGATAAATATGTCTTTACCTCCTGAAATGCTTTTTCGACCTCATCCGACCATGTAAAGTTATGATGCTTTCGCAAGGCTTTGAAGAAAGGCAATCCTCTTTCGCCTAATCGCGATATGAAATGACTTAAAGCCGCCATGCGACCAGCCAGGCGTTGAACATCCTTCATGGTTGAGGGCGATCTCATTTGTTCAATAGCCCTGATTTTCTCAGGATTAACTTCAATGCCCCTAGAACACACAAGAAAACCGAGGAGTTTTCCTGAAGAAACCCCGAAAGAACATTTCTCCGGGTTTAATTTTATTCCAAAGCGATTCAAATTACAGAAGGTTTCAGCGAGATCGTCCAAATGAGACAATCCCTTGGTACTTTTTACAACCAAATCGTCTACATATGCTTCGAGATTACGCCCTATCTGGGAAAGAAAGGTCTTTTGCATCAAACGCTGGTACGTGGAACCTGCGTTCTTGAGACCGAACGGCATTCTGACGTAGCAGTATGTGCCGAACGGGGTGATGAAGGCAGTCTTCTCTTCATCGTCTTCTGCCATGCTAATTTGATGATATCCTGAGTAAGCGTCCAGAAAACTCATCAGTTCGCAACCCGCAGTCGAGTCGACCAGCTGGTCGATGCGGGGAAGGGGAAAGTCATCCTTCGGACAGGCAGCGTTGAGGCTAGTGTAGTCGACGCACATGCGCCACTTGCCATTTGACTTGCGGACCATGACCGGATTGGCGAGCCATTCTGGGTGATCCACTTCGCGGATAAACCTGGCCTGTAGGAGTTTGTCCAACTCCTCTCGGATGGCTTCCTGTCGGTCAGCAGCAAAACGCCTGAGCTTTTGCTTTATTGGTCGTTGTCCAGGTCGAATTGCTAACCTGTGCTCAATTACTTCCCTTGGGACACCGGGCATGTCGGACAGTTTCCACGCAAACACGTCTGCGTTAGCCCGGAGGAAAGCAACGAGGTCGAGTTCCTATTTGTCATCCAGGGCTGATGCAACCCGAATTATCTTGGATGGATCATCTGGGTATAAAGGAACTTGTTTGAGTTTTTCATCCGGTCGAGGGGCAGCTTTGATCGCATCGGCGGCGACGGTGGCGACCTGAGCGTCCCGGAGGGGAAGTTGATCAACCATCTCCAAAGATAGCCGGTCGCACGTGAGTGCCACGTTGCGACTGCCTCAGACCGAGATGACACCTTTGGGGCCAGGCAATTTCCCGCACTGATAAGCATAGTGCGTTGCCATCATGAACTTAGCAAGAGTCGGCCTGCCAAAGATTGCATTATAAGCTGAGTCACTATCGAATACATCAAAAGTAACCAATTCTGTCCGGAAGTTGTCTGGTTCTCTCCGAGTGACCGGAAGAACCACTTGTCCCAATGGCATCATGGAGGGGCCTGGGATTATCCCATAAAACGGATGGATTATGGGCTTGATCTTCGAACGAGGAATTTGCATCTCGTCGAGTGCCTTGACCAACAAAAGATCAAGGGAACTTCCCCCGTCAATCAGGACCCTTTCGACTCTCGCGTTACTGATGATTGGGGTAATGACCAGAGGTAGCCTCAATGGTCGAGTTAGCCCCACAGGACAGTCAGCGCGATCGAACGTCAAAGGCATATCCGACCAACGGGGGTATTGAGGTTCACCAAGGGATGTCTCCGTTTGGTTAACCTCTCGGTAGAAGGCTTTAAACTGCCTTTTGGAAATGAAAGAGGAAGAACCCCCGAAAATGACATTAACATGATTTTGTGGTACCTGGTAAGCCATTTCTTCGTCTCCGTCGACGTCTCTAATCCCGCACGCCTGCTCTTTAGGCAGTAAGGTTGGCATTGGCCCAACTCCTTGGTAGAAATCGTCCAGTTGTTTCAACCAACTCCTGCAGTTTTTGAGGTCGTGGCCTGCGGAGTTGTGGAGTGGACACCACTTCTTGCCTTCCTGCGGATTAGTGGATTTCTCTGGCTGGTCGGAATCCCAACCACCAGAGGTAGTTTTATTTTTAAATGAAGACTTATTACCTTTGGTCGAAGATGGCTTCTCTGCGACTGCGACCTCGTGGTACTGTCCAGAGCGATTCCTCTTCGACTTCTTTGACTTCCCACCCGGTGAAGACTCCGGCTTCTTGCTTGAATCTTCTTTCCTGGCGTCCTTGAAGCTTGGTTGGGGTGGCAGGTCTCCCTTGTTGACCATTCGGTTCCATTCGACCGCTTCGGCTGCGTCGGAATATCGATCAGCCATGTCGAACAGATCGGCCACTGATCGAGGAGGGTGAATAAGCAAGTCTTCAGTGAATCTCCGGTATCGAACGGCATGCTTAAATGCCCTGATTACGGAGCCATAAGATATGTTCGGGATGGTATTCCTCACCCCAACAAACCTCTTGACAAACTGCCGAAGTGTTTCGGTTGAAGTTTGCCGCAGCCGATGTAGGTCGTCCTCCTTACCCGGCTTTTGGTAACAATTTTGGAAATTGCTGAGGATGGCATCGCATAGCATTTCCCAATTGTAGATGGAACCCTCGGCTTGATTAAACAGCCAGGTTCTAGCCGGTCCTGCGAGGACTGTAGGCAAGTAGTTGGCCATGACCTTGTCATCGCCTCCTGCCGCTTGGATGGCAGTAATATAGATCTGAAGGAACTCGGATGGGTTCTGAGTTCCATCAAACCTCTCAATAGCCCCTGGTAGAAACTTATCGGGTCAAACGACTGCTCGTAGGCCAGGCGAAAAAGCTTTACAACCAACGTAAGGATCGTGAATCGCCCTGTGACTGTCGGTTGGATCTCGAGCGACCTCACGCAATGGCGAGGTTACTCGTGGTCCCAAACGAGAGTGAACAGGAACTCGATCCCTACTACGATAATCCTGCATTCGCCGGTATTTGTCCTATTGGGACGGTACGGGCGGCGGGTAACTCCGCCGGCCGGAGCCAGAATGAGGACCATCCCGCTCACGGGAATGCGTTACCGAGCGGGAAGAGGCCGTTGGGGTCGCCTCGGACGCGACCTCATCCAGTCTCTCCGCCAGGATCCTAAAAAAGGCCGGTTTCTGCGCATCCGTGACCGTAGGAGGAAAATTACGCATGACTTCCGCGATAGATCGCAGTCGACCATGGGTACTTCTCTTAGGGGCACCAGGTGTTATCATTTCTTCGTCCACCGGGAAACGCTCTGGTGGTAAAGAAGGAGTCTGGTCACGTCTACGACCACGCGACCGTCGAGAAGAACTCGGGGCAGCATCGTAACGAGCCTGCTCATCTTGAAGAGCCTCTAGGGCAGTTTTGCGTAGTTCGTTGTT
Organism: Pharus latifolius; assembly: GCA_019359835.1. Classification (NCBI taxonomy): domain Eukaryota; kingdom Viridiplantae; phylum Streptophyta; class Magnoliopsida; order Poales; family Poaceae; genus Pharus; species Pharus latifolius. The sequence goes on along the minus strand of CM033324.1, from coordinate 54,036,410 downwards.
TTGTTGCTCGAGATCTTGATCCTCCTTCTGTTTGCGATCTTGTTCTTCCCTGGCAGCCTGTTGATCGGGAGTTTCTTTCGACAGCGCGGCAAACTGTCTAGGGAGAGAGGTCGCCGATGGGGAAAACATCTCGGTTTGTTTCGAGTCGGACTCGAAATCAAAGAGACGGTGAAGGTTATCAGGGTCGAACCTTCCTGGGCTAATTTCCAGGTCATCATCATATTTTCCCTCAGCGGGGTCGTATGACGGGCCGGATTCATCGCCTAGCACATTAAGAACCTCCGTGGGTTCTGATCTTGCGCCAGTTGCTCCCTGGTCGATTGACATGACCTGGAGAGACGATTCAACCTGTGGAAGATTCTGGCCTTCGACCTCCTCCATCGGAACAGGATCGCTTGGAGAAGGCATTGGTATATGGGCATAATCCTCGAGATCGAAATCGTTCTCGGAATCATATGCTCCAGCCATGTTTCAGCGAACCTCCGGATTTCAATCAGGACGCCTTGAGAAAGGCCCCACTGTGGGCGCCAACTGTCGATGATTCGGACTCGGAGTCCTTAGCCGAACTTATGCAAAATTTGTAATGGTGTGACCTTTCAAGATGACCCTCCGGGAAGGTATGTAGAACAATGGTGAACAGGAGCACAGAGAGATTTATACAGGTTCGGGCCCTCGATGGTGGGAGTAAAAGCCCTACGTCCTGTTAGGATTTCACTATATGTGATAAAGGTTTACAAACTAGCGGGAAGAAACTTTCACAGGCGAAAGTTTTTCCTATATAAGTGTATAAAAAGAAGCTCTAGGAGACTTGAGAATATTATCTAATCTAAGCCGTAGACTTGGCTGTTTGAGTGGTTGAGATACGTTGTATCTCACTTGTATCAGGGGTCTTGTTCTTCCAAATGGATTGGATCCTCTCCTCGGACTTCTATGCCACCCTTTTATACTGGTCGAAAGGGTGTCATATGAAGAAACTGCATCAAACGGTTGGATGCGGTTTTAGGAGAACTGTTGTTAACTTCCACGGAGGTTATTAACACGTGTTAATCATGAATAACCGCATATATTAACCTCTGACGGTTGGTCTTCAACGTGGAGGAATCCTCGGGATGCTTGGAATATCCTGTTATAAGGATAACCGAATAAACTCCAAGCACCCTGGTCGAGAATATTCTGACCGCGGAATGTGGGCTGACCGCGCAACATCCTGGATATCCAGTTCGCGTATAGCATATGAACTTCTGACCGCTCAAAGCTGTCGGCCTGATCGCACGAAACCCGTGACCTGATCGCGTAAAGCTTGCGACCTCATGGCGATGCCCCTCAGAATAGCTTGAGTTCGCATCGCCAGATACATGTCTGGTTCGAACCTGTCTTGAACCAAAAGTTTATTAGAAGTGACCCGGGTGACAATCCTCATCGCGCGGTGGATCTGGACATCCTCCAAAGACTGATATACGACCCCATTTGCAACCACTACAGGGTCGTCGCCTATGTTGATCAATAGGCTACAGCTCTCCGGCTTCTGCAATTTGCAACAATTATAACAGGTTAGCAAAATAGTTCTAACGTAACGGGAGTGGCATCAACTGAACTGCATATATAGCTCAAGAGTTGCAATACCTCAATTAGGTCCATCGGATCCACATTAACCTTCGAGCCGCAACTACTCGGCCTACCAGCGTCGACCTCGGCAGCTGGATCTAAACCCTTGGACTGCACAACTCGGCTGAGGCGTTCATACTTCTCGTTCATTTGAGCAAACATGTCCGCGAATTGTGCAGTCTCATCTAACCGTATCCTCTCACACAGCTCCGATTCCCTTTCCTTCTAGCTGCGAGCCTTCTTCGCCTTTTGCCAGGGCTCCGAGAAGCCTTCCTTCCATGGCACAACACCCCCACGGTTTGCATCCACCCTGGATGATCCTTGTTCCCTAGAGCCTGGGTTAGGATGTCATTCTCCCTATGGGGAGTGAACAATCCCTCGGTCGGCTCCTCCGAGCAAGAGATCTGTTACATTCAAAACTCTCCATTGTGAGGAAAAAATATATACAAACTTCTGCGCACACTAGTGATCATAGTTTTTTCTACCACACTCAATGATTCCAACCAAGAAGTTAGCCAACTTACGATTCGCTGCACGACCTCGACATCCCTGGGGTTTGGGAACTCCACAGTCCCCGTGGACGACACGGTCCCTCTGGCCAGCCACCAGCGCTTGCATTGCGGATCACGGATCTCGGAGAGCAGCAAGTCAGGGGAGTCGACGAAATTCGACGCCTCGTCTTCAGCCTTCGTCCACTGCTCCTCCTTCCCCGGATAGCCGCGAGAGCCGAGCCGGTGCGGGTGGTCGTTCCTCCTCTGGATTGCCTTGTTCTTCTCGCTAAGGGCATTCGTACCAGAAACAAGAAAATTAATGCACCGCTGGTTACTCCATACAACGGTGTAACCAATCAAAGGAAGCATACATACCTTGAACTCAGGTGTCCCCTTCTGTTGGGTGAATTGTTCCCATACCTCCTCCATTATGAAGGGGTACTTCTCGCATGGAGATTTTCCTTTAGCGAGGAAGGTACTGACGAGGACGCTCTTGAAGGTTTTCCACGTGTTGTTCATGTCCTTTAAGCAAGCTATCTTAGGACCATCGTCGAGGATGTTCGACTTGGCCTGTTTCAAATGGTGCATATAAGCAGGACTTACTTAATCTCTGGGATAAACCAAGGGAATGTGATTACTCAAGAGTTCAGTGATTTTGATTAATTTTACCTTCACTTCCACCCACAGCCCATCCCTCTCGTCGGCCTTAACGTCCTTCCAGCTCTGAACGGTGATCTTCACCCTTTCCTTCGCCAACAAACCAACATAGGCAGCGTACTGGCCCGCGTTCTTCCCGATCAGTCTCCCGAACTGGTTGAACTCATATAAAATATCTGCGCGTTTGGCCAAACGACAAAACATCGTCGCGCATCGCGCCTTCCTCTTGCGCTGGGACGAGGTAGCGTCATCTACGTTGCCCCTCGCCGAATCACTACTATCAGCCAAGGAAGATGCCGACATGGCTTTACCTAAAATTCTATGAACAAACCATCAATTGATATGAAGAAAGGTACATGACAAAGTTCATAACTAAAATGGAATGGCAATGATGAACCACCTCTTTTTGTTAAAATGTCAAATTTTTATTCAAAAGGCCAAAAATCATCAATTCCTATCAACATGGTCTTCAAAATGTATTTAAAAGGTTTTTAGAGGCTTTCGACTATCTTGTTTTTTAACCAAATCAGTTTCGAGTGCTAATCAAAATCTATTTGAATTGTGCCAAAACTTGTTTTACAAAAGTCCTAGATATTATTACCCCGAAGAAGTTCGAAATTAAAAACTTTCTCAAAAGAGTTTCAATTTGAAACTTATGGGTGTTTGAATCTCACCGGAAAACTTGCTTTGACTCGAAAAACATTTGGCTCTTTCACAAAGCCATACTTGCATAAATTGGATAATAAAAATTTTTTTTAGAACATCCAGTAGAACTGCATATTTTCATTGAAAGAAAAAGGGGTATACTGGGTTAAACAAGTCAATCCTTAACATTCAGGCAAATTTCTTAAGACTCTAAGCAAATCTAATGTCATAGCCAAGAAAATTCAGATGAAAATTAGAAAATGGAACATAAAGAATCATGGCTTTGTGATGAAAATTTAAATGAACCAAAATTTCAGATGAAAATTAGAAAATGGGAAATAATTAACAGAAAATTCAGATTAGGGTCTTGTACAGGGATCCTGCACTCAGACATATGTTTTCCTATCAGTTCTAAAATTAAAACTGATAGTGGACGACTATGTAACAAAATATTCTTAGTGATTCCCATCAAGTCTGTAATTCTCATATCTATCAAGTTTGTAATTCATGCACTTTTCATCTAGTTTTATATTTGTTATATATTGAACCACATATGAACAATTCAATATCAATTTAAGAAATTGACGTGAGTGGTAAGATCAATTCTAATCGGGTTGGTCAAGAACACTTACAGTCGTTTGTGGAGTGGCCTACGATGGCGCGATGCAGTGGCCGAAGGTGGTGGAGAACCCAAATGCGAGCGGCAATGGTGGTGCAGGAGCGAAAAAGGGAACATCGGGGAGGCTAGGGTTTTCCGCGCACGAGTACTCACTTATTTGGACATGTGATCGGTTGGACTGGAGGGAAAATCCTGCGGGTTTAACCTAATATAGAAATATTTACTATCGGTTAATAATCATAAATCGATATAAGATACAAATATTACTATCAGTTCTACAAATAAAACCGAAAGTAAAAAACAATGGCAGTTAGGGTTTGGAGTATTGCCATTGTATTTCAGTATCGGTTAAAATTAAGTAACCGATACCAGAGTGTTGATATTCCTATCGGTGCGTTAATAAAAACCGATAGTAAATTAATCCACTGTCTACAAGATCAAACCAAATTGTAGAACAGGGTCTCATAAATAACGTTCAACAAGGGCTTTTGCTCATGGACTTAGGGTCTCATACAATACAATGGCACTAGTATTTATGGTTTTTCCTGAGAATAGTTACATGTGTGTTTCAGTAAATCATTTTGCACACGTAAAGACACCTGAAAATCCATGCAATTGACTTCCAAAGACCAATTGACTTGAAATAAATTAACAGCAAAGACCAATCATGGAAGATAAATAATCAAGCATATTCAACACAATATGTATTACTATCGGTTGGGAACAAGAAACTGATATTAGACACTAAATTCCTATCGGTTTGGAAATTGAAACCGATAGTAAAATACAATGTTAGTTACCCTAAGGGTCTTCCTGAGAACAATTACAGATGAGTTTCAATATATCATTTTGCACTTGTAAAGACACCTGAAACCCCATGCAAATGACTTCCAATAATTTTGAAATAAATTAACAGTAAAGACCAATCATGGAATACAAGGAATCATGCATATAGAAACTTTCTTCGAATAGCCAATCAAGATGGAGATATGAAAATGACAAACCAGCCAAAAACCATGAGGAATCTGAACTTTGCAGTTTTCATATTGATTTGTGAAAGGAATCAATTATTGCTCAAATCAACTCCAATTGAAATGAAAATTTGCAGTAAAGATTCTCAATGCATCAACTATGTTTTCCCAAAGAATTTTTGAAAAATGATTTGACAACATTACTGGGTGCATAACAACAATAATCACAATTTTCACAACATGATCAGTATTTATATTAATTCTTCGATTAAAGATCCAAGTAATATACGTCACTTACATATTGCAAATTAGTCAAGAATGGTTGTCCATCCATAATCCTTCTTCGTGGTCGTCTCGCAGGTAACTTGTTCCGTCAATATCTTCGGTAGGGACAGATTGAAGAATTACATCTAAAAATGGAGATAGTTCGTCAAACTGATCATACTCTTCTTCATCCACAACGTCTTCGACCCCAACAATACGTCTCTTACTGTGAAGGACAACGTGCAACTTTGGATTGACTGGGTCAACGATGTAGAACACCTGTGTGGCTTGGTGTGCGACTCTACTGAGATCGACGAGAGTAAACCCATAATTGTTGACTTTAACACCTCGAGAGATTTCGACCCATTGGCATCGAAACAAAGGAATCTTAAGTAATACATAATCGAGCTCCCATATTTCCCCAATAACACCGTAATATGAGTTGAGTGCCCTTACCGCCTTGGCATCCTCTGAAATAGCAAGTAGTGTCACTCTACTACATTGCATAGTACTCTTCTCGTCCTGAGTTCTTGTGTAAAATGAATAGCCGTTGATGTCATACCCCTGCCAAGTCCCTACAGTAAATCTAGGCCCTCTGGCCAACCATGTAACAACTTCATCTACGTTGCCCTCAAAAGCTCGCAGGACTCTATTTTCGATCCACCCAGCAAACTTCCTGTTATGTTCTCTGGTGACCCAAATCTCTGGCTTCGAAAGATTCTGTTTCCATAACATTTCCTTGTGCTCGTGTATGTATGGCTCCACCCCCGTCATGTGCTGTAAGACCCAAAAATGGGCTTTTTCATACAGATCACTAGAGGGGACGACTGCTTTGAATCCAATCGTTCCAATGCCCTGAAGCCTGCCCTCATGCCGGGACGTAGGAACGCCAATTGGGTCAACCCCGGCCATATAGTTGGTGCAAAATTCAATCACCTCCTCGGCGGCATAACCTTCAATGATACTGCCCTCAGGGCGATGTCGATTCCTTACATATCCCTTCAAGATACCCATAAATCTCTCAAATGGATATATGTAGCGCAGGAACATGGGTCCACAAAACTTAATTTCTCTGACAAGGTGAACAAATAGATGGACCATAACATCAAAAAAAGATGGAGGGAAATACATCTCCAGCTGACAAGAGTTGTAGTCACATTGCATTGCAAATCATCCAGTCCATCCAGATCAATTACCTGCAAGCACACAGTTGCAGCAAATATTCAGATCCAAAAAATCTGACAAGTTCCACGAACGGAGCTAATTAACTTGCTAGGAGTACACGCTTACCTTGCCAGATATTGTGTTGAAGAAATAACATAGCTTTGTAATTGTCTCTCTAACTTTGACTGGGAGAATGCCTCTGATAGCAATGGGAAGCATTTGTGACATCAGTACATGACAATCATGGGACTTCATACCAACCAGTTTCAAGTCTTTCATGGACACAAGTTTTTTCAAGTTCGTAGAATACCCGCATGGAACTTTGACACCATATAGGCACTGACAGAGTTCTGTTTTTCTCTTTTTGACAAAGTATAGTAGGCCGGGGGGAGGTATGTACATTTTCCCTTCTCCAACGATGCAAGCTCAGTCCTTATGCCCATTTCGAGCATGTCACGGTGAACGTTGATGCCATCTTTCGTCTTTCCCGGAATGTTCAACAACAAACCAATCAAACTGTCACAAACATTTTTCTCTAGTGCATGACATCAATTCAATGTCGAACTTGTAAGTGCTCCCAATATGGTAGATCCCAAAGAATCGATCTCTTCTTCCAAACATTTTTTCTTGGAGGTTTAGAACATTTACCGAACTCAACTTTGATGTCCTTCACGCGCAAGTAAAGCTCCTTACCAGTCACAAACACTGGGGCTGATCCTTTCTCAGGCTTCTCATTAAATAACTTCCTCTTCTTACGGTAGGCGTGATGCATCGGAAGGAATCTGCGGTGACCCATGTACACTACTTTTCTGCAGTTCGGTAACCACATGCTTCAGTTTCATCCAGGAAAATAGGACAAGCCTTGCCTCCTTTCGTACTATACCCCGACAAATTTCCGTAGGCCGGGAAATCATTTATGGTACAAAATATCATGCCCGCAACATGAAATTGTCTTGCTTATGTGCATCCCACACCCGCACCCCTTCGCTCCACAATTTATGTAAGTCCTCAACTAACGCTGATAGAAACACGTCAATATCATTCCCGGGTTGTCTGGGTCCTGAAATTAGTAATGACATCATGATGTACTTGCGCTTCATACATAACCAAGGAGGAAGATTGTAGATGCATAAAAGAACTGGCCAAGTGCTATGCTGACTGCTCATATTTCCGTGTGGATTCATACCATCCGTACTTAGCCCAAACCTTATATTCCTCACTTCGCCATCAAACTCACCGAATGTTCTGTTAATCTTTCTCCATTGAATAGAATCAGCTGGATGTCCTAGTTTTTCGTCTTGTTTCTGACCTTCACCATGCCAATGCAAGTACTTCGCATCTTTCGGATTTGCAAACAGCCGTTTCAATCTAGGAATCACAGGCAAATACCACACAGTTTTGGCCGGAGGCCCTTTCTTTACCTCATCACATCCATTGTGATAAATTCTGTCCCCATGCTTATATTGCGATGCACCGCATCTTAGACAAACATGCAAATCCTCGTACTCGTTACGGTACAGAATACAATCATTTGGGCATGCATGTATTCTTTCGATTTCCATTCCCAATGGACACAATAGTTTTTTGGCCTGGTAAACCGATCTTGGCAACTCATTTCCCTCTGGAAGCATGTCCGCTAAAAGATCTAATAGCGCCGTGAAACTCTTATCGCTCCAACCATTACTTGCCTTCAAGTTATATAATCTCAACACAAAAGATAACTTTGTAAATTTTACACATCCGGGGAACAAAGGCTTATCAGAATCAACAATTAATTTCTCAAATTTACCAAAATCGTTTTCGCTGTAATCTTCTTCTACATCACGTAACATTTCATTTAAATTGTTGTCATCTACATGCAAATCCGAATGAACATTATCAATGTTTTGATGATCATCATTACTGCAATCCACTTCCAGGTGCTGCTGAGTGGTAGCGGTGCTCGTTTCCTGAAGATCTTCACCATGCCATATCCAATGGGTATGGCATGAATTAAAACCACGACAAATCAAATGACTCCTAATCTGATCAAAGTTGCCAAACCTCTTTAAGTTCATACAATCTATACAAGAACAATGCATATCTTTCTCTCCCTTCTGCGCCTTTTCTTGCTCAGCAAATTTAATAAACCCATTCACACCCTCCAAATACTCAACAGTAGTACGTTTTATTCCATACATCCAATATTCTCGGTCCATCTACAATTATTTCACAAAATTGACAAATTGAAATAAATAATTAATGACTCAGGGCATGCATGCATGAAACATCATCAATTAGGCCATATGTGTACAGCTACTTAATTATATTAAATGGATATATATGAAACCCTAACTTGATGCATTAATTGGAAGAGCCAGCTAGCTGGTTAACTTCAGCTATAAATCAGTCCTAGCTTAACTTCAGCAAGCTATAGCTAGCTAGCCAACCTAGCCTTCTAGCTAGTTTGGAGTTACATGTATCTAGTTTAATGAATTGGAAGTAGAGAGAGGGAGAGTGTGAAAGAGTGATCGAGAGAGAGAGAGAGAGAGAGAGGTGATGAGAAGATGACAATACCTAGTGGGATCGAATTATCAACCTCTCAGCTAGCTTCTCCAGATCACTCTAGCTTGGAGCGTGGATGCACGTACAGTAGAAATGATCGAGGATGCAGAGCAGGGGTCGAGATAAGTAGTGCAATTTTACTATCGGTTCAAAACCACAACCGATAGTAAACTTTTCTCTCTTCTAAGGTCCCCACTGTCATAACCATTAGTTTATATGATGTCATTTTACTATCGGTTTGTTTTATATAACCAATAGTAAAATTTACTCTATTATATCGGTTGGTACAGTATTAACCGATAGTAAAAAGTTCGTAATTTCACTATCAGTTACAAAAGACAAACCGATAGTACAATTTTCTCTATTATATCGGTCGGTGCAGTAATGACCGATAGTAAAAAGCCTCTTATCCACCGTTGTCGTTGTACTCTATCGGATTTTTCCCAGATTGCTTATAACCGTTAGAAGATATGGGTTAGTGGATTGCATTTCTGTAGTAGTGACATGCTGACAGTCAGTGTCCATAACCTCAACTCGACAAAAATCACGGATAAAACTTAGCTAGCCATTTGTGGTTTTATATGGAACTGTTAGCTCATGCTGACAGTCAACATCACATGCTGACAGTCAGCATCGACCACAAAAATGACCAGTTAGAAGTAAACTCACAAACAAAACAGCTCGAGGTTGAAACTCATGCTGACAGTCAGCATAGGTCAAAAAACTATTGCTCAAAAAACATGCTCTCTGGACACATGTCAGCAACAAAACTGACATTTCATGATGACAGTCAGTATCACATGTTGACAGTCAATGTGGATAAAAATAGTTATAACATTTGATCCAGAGGTCCAATTTAAGTGTTTGATAGCTCGTTTGAAAGATAATTTAAAGGGCTATAATTTTCTCAACATAAGCAAAACCCAGATTTGCCTAGATCTTTCCATAAAAAGCAAAAGCACTTCTGCTATCAAAAACTCATCTGAAAACCAAATCAGATCCAACCGAAAAGAATGAATGCAATGACCTAATAGTTTCCCAGTTTATGCTAGAAATCTAGAGAGGACTTGCAACCCCTCTTTATAGTACAGTTAAAACTAAAAATAAATTTCTAAACCGATCAACCTTCAAAATACCGAGATCGGTAAAAATAAAAACAAATTTTACCTCAGGTCCTTTGCATCGTTAACCTTGCGATTTGCGTCTCGTCTTTGTACCTTGCGACTTGTACTTTTTCTCTTTCATGTTGGGTTTATCTTGACATCTTGCATGTCTTCCCAACAAAGCTCTGTATCAAATATCTCAAAAACACAATTAGTCTGAAACTCTTGTTTTCATTAATCATCAAAATCAGGCATAATGGCCTAGATGCAACAAATTACTGAGTATTCACACATGCTTGCAGACTGCCATGTCCAAATACAAATACGAAAATGCAAAGATTAGAGAGCTGCGACAAATCTGGGCTCAATATGTTATGGATGAAGTGGCGCGCAACTAATTGCCCTAACTAGCTTGGATCACTTCTTGTAATTTTTCTCTTTTTGTCTACTCTCTGTGAATTGGGCTCAAATGTGAATAACTGTCCATTGGTTAGCATTTGTATTGGTTCGTATATATGTGAATAAATTGAATGTGTGAATAAATGTCAATATGTTTAATGTGTATATTTGTGAATGTACCTTTTTTTTTACCTGTACTGTATTGTGTATGGCTTTTCTAATGGCTAAATAGCAAAGAACGTTAGAAAACAACAACATTTTCTAACGATTAACAGCAGGCTATCTGATAGAAAAAATGCAATCTTCTAACGTTAACTAGCACTGCACTGTTAGAAAAAACATAGTATTCTCACGGTTGTGTAGAAGTATGCCGTCAAAAAAACTTACAATTTCCTAACGGTATACTCCGACTTAACGTTAGAAAATTTTACGTTTTTCTGACAGTACACTTCTACTTAACCGTGAGAATACTATGTTTTTTTCTAACGGTTCAATACTAGTTACCATTAGCAAAAATTGATATCCTCTGACGGTGAACTAGAAACTAACCGTTAGAAAATTGTAATATCGTCTAACGGTATTGTGTTTCCAACCATCAAAAAATATTGAAATGTTCTAACGGATAGTACTAGTTAACCGTTAGACTAGTTAGGTTTTTCTACCGATTATCTGAGAAAAAACCATTAGAATATGACACTTTTTCCAACGGTTATTTACCATTAGAAAATGTCTTGTCTTGTTCTATCGTGTCTATCTCTAATGATACAAAAACCATTAGTATAAGTGTGTTTTTTACCGTTAGAAGAAAGCTTTTTTGTACTAGTGATAAGTCCCTGACAAGATAACCGTCGAAGGATGTTAAGATGGTAGGATGGATCCACGATGACCTACTCAAGCCTGCCAAACCGCCACATATCCATGATCTAAGGCACCTACCACACCCACGACCTCCTAGCTACCACTTCGAGGTGGTTAGGAGAGATCGTGGGACGTGTCTCCAGGAGAACAATCGACGACCTCTTCGACAAGTATAAGAAGACCTTCAAGTGAAGGATCAACGGAAGAATTGACGACAGAGAGAAGACTAGGCTTAGCAAAGATATGATTAGCTAGCTACACATTGTAAACCACCTCTCCGTAAACTCTTTTTTCTCATATAATCAATTACATAGGACGTAGGGCTATTACCCAGCTTAAAGGGGGCCCAAACCTGGATAATCTTGGCTCCCCGTGTCTTTTGATTCATTAACACCTTGAACGTCTTAAGAATCTGTCTAATTGGCCTCATACCTTCTAACTCCCATTGTTGCATAAGATCGACGGAGGGACCCAAGATTCCAATCTTCGACACTACTAAAGACATCGATAAACTTATGAAGTACTGAAAACCACTTCTAGCTATTGAACTTAATGGTCCACATACGTCAGTATGAACAAAAGCCAATAAGTCCCTTGACCTTTCACTTTCACCTGTGAAAGGTGCCTTTGTCATTTTGCCAAGTAAACAAGATTCACACACATCAAACGATTGAAATCAAATGAGTCTAGAAGACCATCTTTCAGAAGTTCCATGATGCGCTTCTCATTTATATGGCCTAAATGACAATGCCAGATAAATTTGGAATTCAAATCATTGAGTTGAAGCCTCTTAGTACATATGTTATAGATAGGTAATTCCATATTTAGATGATAAAGCCCATTCTCCAATGAGACATTGCCAACAAAACATATCATTTAAATAAAAGGATAACGTTTTTTCTTTATTCTAAATTCATAACCCAGCATTGTCGACGATTGGGTCAAGATCTCAAGCTGAACTTATACGAAATTTATTTGTTTAGTAGGGAGGTGGTATCAATCAATCACCGAAGAGAAATCATTGTATCTATGAACAAGTGAACACACTATGTTTATACAGATTCGGGCCCTTGTAGTCTGAGTAATAGCCCTACCCCTATCGTATTCTCACTATCTGAATAATGGTATTACAGAATGTGTATTGATAAGCCTAATCTTTCCACTTCGTTTTAGACTTTTCTCAGATCAGTCTCTATATCATCTGATCTTCTGGTTTTTCTCTCTTCCTTTTTCCTTTGACTTTTTGGCCTCCTTTGTATAGTTGATGAAGAGATGCTAGTTGCTTGATCAAAGGGACAATTCGACGATAACAATACAACAGTTATAGGAAGTTGTCATTCGCCGGTTAGAATGTGCAGTTATAGATAATTGCACACCCATCCATATCTTATTGGCAATTTATGGATAACCGCACAACATAATTATCCTTAATTTGTCAATAAGTGGGATATTATACTGGGAATATTAGCTAAAGTATAGTTATAATGCAACCGTACTACTTTTAGTCCGTGGTCGGTAATTCTTGACCAAAGGCATTTCCAGTGCTAAGCATTCTTCTGATCCGAGGTTGCATACGGACTGCGACTATGGATTAGGGATTATAAAATCCCCGCGACCATATAAACTGCGGGCAGGTATCTCCACAGCCGTAGTGGTTGTGAGTGTTATAATTATGAATAATTGCGACCACGGAAGCCTATGGCCACAATTGATTAAGCTATGTACAGAGTGTCTTGGACTCCTTTCTTGGTCCCTTTCCATGACCTCCCGTGACTATGGAAAGGTATAAACTGGTTAGTCCTCTTTCCATGGTCTCCTGCGACCTTGGAAAGGTACAAATTGAAGTTTCTTTCTATGGTCTCTTGTGATCTCGGGAAAGCACATACAAAGAACTCGAATCTCCCTCCGTGGTCTCCTGGGATCACGGAGAGGTATATACAAGGGACTTGAATCTCCCTCCGTGGTCTCCTGCAATTACAGAGAGATATATATAAAGGACTTGGTAAAAATCCTCATCAGGCGTGTCCAAGCACGACATGAATACAATGTTTTTGCTTATGGCAAGAACATAATGGTAGTTAATAAGTTTTAAAACTAATCCTGAAGGTAAAGCTAATATAAAAGTTCCAACAGACAAGGCCGCAACTCTTGCTCCATTGCCAACGCGAAGTTGAATCTCGCCCTTAGCCAAATTTCTACTCCTTTTGAGTCCCTACATCGAAGTACAAATATGAGCAGCTGATCCGGCATCAAATACCCAAGAGTCGGAAGGACAAGTAACTAAATGAACTTTTATAACATATATATCTGAAGGAGTCTCACTTTCCTTCTTTTTCTTTAGATCTTCTATGTACTTCATGCAATTTCTCTTCCAATGGCTAGATTCCTTGCAATAAAAGCATTTTGTAATAGGTGTGGCATCTGACTTGGACTTTCCTTTGGAATTAGGCTTAGTGCTAGAAAACATTTCTAGAGTTTGCCTTTTCCCTTACCCTTCTTAAAGCTTTTTCCCTTTTTTTTTTTATCAAAAAGCTTTTCCCTTTCTGAACCATCATCACATTATTTGGATTTTTCTTAATGTTCTGTTCCGCTATTTTAAGCATCCCATGTAATTCGGTCAATAATTTCTCCAAATTATTCATGTTATAGTTCATGACAAACTAATCAAAACTCGGAGAGAGCGGCTGGAGAATCTTATCAGTAGCTAACTCTTGGTTAAGGGAAAACCAAGCTTTTCAAAGTTCTCAATGTAACCAGTCATCTTGATCACATGAGGATTGACCGAGCTCCTTTCTGCCAACTTGCAATCATGCAATTTCTTGGTGGTCTCATATCTTTCCACCTTGGCATGCTCCTTGAATAAGTTTCGAAGAGACACGACCATATCATAAGGTATCATGTTCTCATATTGGTTCTCAAACTCAGAATTTATGGTGACTAGCATTAGACAGCTGATATCAAGTGCGTTATCGGTATGTTTTTTGTAAGCATCTTTTTAAACACGTGGAGTACTAGCAGTTGGTTCATCAGATATAAGAGTCTCTAGAACACAATTTTTCTCCTATTTGAGAACAATTCTCAAGTTTCTATACCAATGAATAAAATTTATTTCACTGAACTTTTCTTTATTAAGGACAGATCGTAAACTAAAATTGTTTGATGAGCTATTGCTATTCATGATCTACGACGGTAAAGAAATACAAAATTTTAATATTATATTTATGAAAATTTTTTTATTAAACAATTCAATATACCACACGCCACGTATTTTTGCTTGCTTGCTTGTGCAGCAGCTGCAGTTCACGGGCGCAAGCACGCGGATGGAATGTTGTTCCCTTCCTCCATCATGACGTCTCGTGGTCATGGATTCCATGACGCAAGTGCATAACTCCCTCCAATGTCTCTTTCTGTTGGGTTTCTTTGGAGTTTTTTCCTGGTGACCTCACCCACAAGAGTGACGTGCTCCCTTCCCCGGTCGTGAAGTAAATTTTTCCTGTCCTTTTTTTTGTTGGTTTTGTTCACGAGTGTAATGTTTGATTCGTCGCTTCACAAAAATGGCCTGGTCTTAGTAAAATTAAGATATCATTTAGAAGATTATCTTAATTCTAATTTGTTCTGTCTTACGGCTCGTCTCAAAACATGCTTGCTCCACATGAGGTGTAAAAATTATAAGCCTCAGATGACACATGTCTCATGTGGCATGCCGGTTGAACTACAAATTTATTTGATTGTGTAACCAAAATTGAGAACACATAAAGCTTTTCTCCTTTGCATGTAAACAAAGCTGATTTGGAACCTCCCCAAAATTGCACCAGAGGTCTTTTTTATTATGTTTTGAGTGATCAAAGTCTTCTATATAAAATTAGAGCAGTTAAACTCTTTTATTATTTGGATTGGTACAATTGAACTCATGATGCCATTCTCTGTAATTTGGTTAAGATATTAATTCACTGATATATGTGGTCCATTATCATGACCAATATCAAGTTACTTGTCAACATTACTATCTTGATAAAATTAAGAGAGAATTGGACTAAGAGTCTCAATTTACATATTTTCAAATAATAAAAAAATTTATTTGCTCTGACATGAAATAGAAAAAATCTCATTACACAAAGAATGATAATAAAAAAACCTAAGTGCAATTTGTCTTTCAACTATACTTATGAAACCGTGAATCAAACAACTCTTTAGCGTTTTATCCCATGAAGCGTGGTAGTGCAGGTGCCCCAATGGAGCAGGTTTTGGCCAAGGTTCAATTTCCCATTCCCAAAAAAATCCATATTCCACCAGTATGTCAAAAACTAGACGGTTTCCAAAGGTTATCTGACCAACATTATTATTTGTCTTTTTATGCATATTTTCTCTAGTTTTTGTGTTTCGTATACGTGGGGTAATAATAAAAAATATTTATAATATTTCAAGCATAAAAACAACTAATGCCGTTTGCTTTCAATTTTCCCGTACAGCCCGGAAGATCTACATTAAATTGAATCCTAGTTTGGCCAAACTTGTAAACGCTTCAAGGCTGAAATACCTTTCCTGTCGATTTATGCTTATTTAGGGCATTATATCAAATATGCCATTCGAGCAAAAAAAATTAATAGGAAACCATATATCTAAGATTTTATATAAAGGGTTCCATAGCTATCTGATGTTAATTGGATGATTTAGATAAATCTAAACATATCTTTTATATGTTTATGTGAGTAGAATGAATTAATTATTATCTCTAACCAAGTGCCCCCGAAGACTTCTTACATACCTCATTTATAGGAAGTTTACTATCAAATTTTCATCCATGTTTATTTTCTAACAATGTTTACTTTGGCCAGAAGTTAAATAGGATGGATTTGGGCTCTGAAGCATTCATAGGGCTGGTCTGGAAAGTATTGGGCCCAGTGTGAAGTGATGGAGGAATTCCAAGGAATCGACTCGAGCTCTCCAACATGGGTAAGGGATTTGAACATATAACATCTCGCAAAATAACAAATGGTCTTCATTGTTGAGCTCTCGTATGTTGGCATCCCAGCCAATTTGTCCATGAGGTTTATGTGCATATGATGTTAGTCTCACTTTAAGATTGCAGAGTGGAATGCGTGTATATAATGCTATGAGGGTAAGTACATTAATTTTGAGTTAACTTTTTTAAGAGAAATGAGGACTAAGCTATAAATGAGTTAGCATATGTGTTTAATTAGCTAATCCCATGTGGGTGTGTGTGGAAGTGTGCATGCGGCGACTTGACATACCACCCGTATGCCTATTCTATGGACATTACCTGACAAAGGCTAGCTTTCTTGAGGAATGCTCACACCAGAGTATAGGATAGTAGAAACATGGAGCCATTTAAACATGGGTTACATCAACAAAGCTGTCTAGCATATAATACAACCCAATGTTATGTTTCGAAATACATAACTGAATATAACAAAATCTATAACACAACCTATTGATTTAACACAAAAGTAGGGGAAAATGTTGTGGCACCGGTACTCCACTTTTTTTGTTTACCACTGAAAAAGGATGGATCTTAGTTGCATATGTCCATCTTAGTAGAGCTTCAAGTTGGGTCTTCTTAGTCGCTTCACTAGAACCTCGGACTAGCATCTCCAGAGTTCCTAGTTTCTCTGTCTAGCCAAGGATTATATAATAGTAAGGTTAAGTGCAAGAGTACTCAGCAAATTGGTTTAATTAAAACAGGTCATTATACAACATGTCTTGTTTTCAATGATCTTCGGTTTTATTTTCAACCTTCTTGATTTATAATGGTTTTAATACGTCTTTATTTGTCTATTCTTTTGCATGCATGCATCATATTAGAGCTATTTTTCACTTGAATTGCCAAATTTGCTTGAGAATTTGTCACTATGTTTTGTTCCAGGAGCGAAAGAGCCTTTACCTATTAAGGGGATGGAGTTTACTGTTGGTGAAGATTAAGTTATCTAGAATTGTGTAGCATGTCTTTTAGTTCGTAAGTATCAAACTTTAGTTGTAACACCGATAGATTGACCAAGAAGTTGTTAAATTGGTTGTTATTATGGCCCATATAGGGCATGTAGAAAAAAAATTAGCCAAACATCAAACTTTGGAGATGAAATTTCCATTCCTTTACCTCCTCTACACTCTTCAACCCCTCTTTCCGAGTCAGTTGAATCTTGAGGACGAGATTCCTTTTTGTAACATTCCAAAAAAGGGTCTAAAAATTTCGTTTTACAAAAACCTGATCCTAAAAATTTCATTTTGTCTTAACTCTAAAACTACTTTTAAGAGTACACTCTAAGAAGTTTTAATCAAAATATAAAATTAGTTTTCAACTAATTTAAAGATATTTTTCTTTAATGTACTTGTGCATATGTGCACAAACATGTGTATGTATGCATGTGTACTTGTTTTATTAAAATACTCTTAAATAAACCATAATTCAGAGCAGACTGAATAGATAGGACCTTCTACCTATCTTGCATAGATTTGTCTTTAGCATCAAGATCAAACTCAACTCCTAAAACTCAGAAACTAACTCTTGTTCTGTTTTTGAAAACCAAAATTCTTAATTACCCTAAATAACCTTTTCAGATTTCAGTTCGACCAGTTTCAAAATAGTTTTCTCCTGGATTTCTCTAGAATCTTAAATTTCAATACTCTTGTATATCATTCCTAAAACTTCTTAGCTAAATAAGTTCATTTGATCACTTTCCACGATTTAGTGCAGATTTCATCGCGAATTAGTCCTTTTTCAACTTTCAAAGGCTAGAGATGGCTAAAACCTCTGACTCACCTCCAAATTCCAATTCAACTGATTGACTATGTTATTTCTGTTATTTTATACAAATTTTTCTTTTTCATCAAGTTCGAATTCAGTCCCGAAACTCAGTTATTCACGTTTCAGCCTTTTTTAATAAAAGTACTATTCACTTTTACCCTAGCCTTAATTCTGTTTTTTTAACTCAAGATTCATCCCAACTTGTTTATTGAGTAAACTATCCTTATTTAACTAATTCCAAACTTGTTCCCAGATTCTGAATAATTGCAATTCAGCCCAAAGAAAGTTTCCAAAATCGTGAACTAGTCCTTTTGTCAAACTTTGTCAATTTCTGAATTTGTTCACTTCGAAAACCTTCTGCACCATCGTTGCATAGACATCTATACACAAAAACACTCACACACACATCTAGCCAATAGTAGACTCACACACACGAGCACACGAGTCAATAGCACAGCAAACATAGTCCACCTGTCTTCTTCCTCTAGTCAGTAGCAGCAACACTGTGCACCGTCCACACTCTTCTTCCCTTTGCAAGTTCCAAGAGAGCAGTAGCAGTGATCCACTTCTTCTCCTCCATCTTTTTCTTCCAGCAATAGCAGTAGCAGCAATAGTATTCTTCTTTGCTCTTCTTCTTCTTTTCGTCCTCCAGGAGAATTGTAGCAGCAGCCATGAAGCGAGTAACAGAAGAAGCCAACCATCCTCCCCAAACCTAGGTGATAAACATCTTCCTCATGAACCACACAAACATTTTACTACCTCACAGAAGCTGCAACACATACACACACTCGCACTATTCTTTTTCCTATTCAGCGCAGTGTCAAAGTAAGCCTCACCACCATCACAATGATCCTGGCCATCACCGGCCAAACTACTTTAACCAACCTCACCCTCTACCTCATTCCAAGCTCAAGTTGTTGGGGAACGAGCTTGCTACTCTAGCACAATTTCAATAATTTTACCCGAAATCCCAAAAAGCTTGCAAGCAATAGATCATAGATCAAGAGATTTACCACTAGATACGCGGATGCAACAATGCAACAGCAGAAGAAGAGTCGATGTCACAACCGAATCGTGACCAATAGTGCAGCAATAATAGCCGCACCTCTACGGAAGTCCACACTTCCGGGGAAGGAGCACTGTGTCTTCGTGTGCTAGCACCAGCGCACGCTGCTAGGATTTCACAAGATCTATCTCATGGATGGTGGTGGCAGCCAGAATAGATCAGATGATAGATGCATGCCCACCGCACCTCCTTTTATAGGGGCCTTGCAGATAAATCCTACTCAAATGCGATCTCTAATCTAGGGCCTTGCAGGTAAGTCCTACTCAAATGCGAACCCTAATCCTAATAGTAAATACATTACCAATAGGGGACCCATTCCGGATCTCATTCAAATTAATGATCCAACTCGTTAAGTGTGTGACCCTGTAGGTTCGTGTATATTTGGCCGCGACCAGAAACAACTTATTGAGTCACAAGTCATAAGCGGTCCCTAGCAAGACATTATGGCTACCCGCATGTAGACGAAGATCATATCAGATGAACCTATACAACTTACCATGAATTATCTTTTTGCCTCACGATACCAAATCGAACTCAAGGTGAGAAACGTGTCATTCTTGAATAGCTCGGTCCTTTCTTGATCTTGTAATGAACTAACATTTTCATAGTTGACTCTCAACTATATTCGACACTGTAGGATCAACGATGCCGACAAGAGGGGGGTGAATAGGAGGCTTTTAAAAACTTCAATTTAAAACAAATAAAGAATTCAAGAACAAATAACAAATATTTTAGAAAGAGAAGGAGAAGACAAACACAACGATTTTTACCGAGGTCTCGGAGACTCTCCCAGTCTCCTCTAATCCTCATTGAAGCACTCAAATAAATTGAGTCTTGCTCCAATATCCACGAAGGATATTATCCACTAATGGTTGCTCCTTGTCCACTCCGGAAAGGCGACCACTGATGCCTTGTACAAATGCGCCGAGTCTCTCCAACAATCTCCGAACTGGAGAGCTCTACGGCCACACCACCAAACTGTCTAGGTGAGGGCGCTCATCAAGAGTAATAGGCAGCAAGGTCTTCTCTAGACCTCCAAACAATCACCGAGAAACTCTAAGTATGCAAAATGAAACGAACGAAAGCACTCGGTGGATCTTAAAACTCTTGACTTGATCAACAGATTAAGATTTAACTAGAAAAAAATGCTCAAGTGTATAAGAGACGAGGGCTGCTTGTTTTGAAAAACCAAAGTTCAAAGCCCCTATTTATAGCCTCAACAATCAAAAGAACCGTTGGAGCTCGAGCTGAAAATCAGCAGTTCAAACTGACAGTCAGTTATGCAAACTGACAGTCAGTTTGGGTCACGACCAGAAAGAACTAAAATCCAGAGAAAACTCAGCTAGCCGTTTGAGGTCGAAAATGGAAAGAAATCAGTGCAAACTGACAGTCAGTATGAGGAACTGACAGTCAGTTCCAAACTCAACGGCTGACAAAATTTACAGATAAAATTTAGCCAGCCGTTTGTGGTCATATATGGAAACTGATAAAACAAACTGACAGTCAGTTCGACCACAAAACGTCCAGATCAAATAGAAACACAAGCAAATCAGTTTGAGGTCAAAATACAAACTGATAGTCAGTTATACCAAACTGACAGTCAGTTTAGTTCAAAAAATTTCAGCTCAAAAAACGCACTCTCTGGACAATTGTCAGTTTAACTGAACTGACATTCAAACTGACAGTCAGTTTAGCAAACTGACAATCAACTTGAACAAAAATAGTCATAACTTTAAAACCATACGTCCAAATTGAGATTTTAATAGCTCGTTTGAAAGATAATTTTAAGGGATACATTGTTATCAATAGAAGCAAAAACCAGATCTGCCTAGATCTTTCTAGAAAATTGAAAAACTCTTCTACTGTCAAAAACCCAACTGAAAGCTAAATCTTTCAAACCAAAATCAAATCCAACCGAAATGAATGTAATGCAATGACCTAAGTTTCTCGGTTTATGCTGGAGACGTAGAGAGGACTTTGCAACCCCTCTTTATAGTACGGTTAAATCTAAAACCAAAATCCCTAACCGATCAACCTCCAAACACCGAGATCAGTAAAAATAAAATCTCAGATTACCTTAGGTCCTTTGCATCTTCATGTTTGCGTCTCGTCTTTGCTCTTTTGCACCTTGTGCTTCTATTTAATGTCGGTTTCATCTTGATCATCTTGCGTGTTTTCCCGAACAAACTCTGTATCGAAAATCTCAGAGGCACAGTTAGTCCGAAACACTTTGTTTTCATTAATCATCAAAATTAGGGTTAGACATAAAAGTCTAGATGCAACAGGCACGGCCATACACTTTCTTAGTCCAATTACATCAAGGGGCCCAGAGATATTTCTCTCAAGATATGAGAGGGGCAAATTCCATCTCAACTATTCACTTTCAACCATATGGTTCATAACATATCTGTATGTCACCTTTATGATTACTTGGTTAAAAGTAGCGGTTGATGACGCCAAGTATGCTACTACACATGTATGAAACCATGATGATCTCAGGTCTAAAAATAAATCAAATAACTATTAGAAACAAACTGATGACACATAAAAACTTAACAGTGTCTCAAGATTGGTCAATCCAACCAACATGTTCTTCAATATGTGTCCACGACATTGACTTGATATCTCATATCCATAGTCTGTGAAACTTGACTATCAATCAATGATCGTGCTGACTTATCTTGTGTTATTATTTCATATAATGCCGAAAGTTAGGGATGTTTAGAATAAGTATTACTGACAATGTCGACAATTCATATATCATAATAAAGAGTTCCACGAAATAAGTCACATACTTGTTTGATCAATAAAAGTAATATTTTATTCAAGGAATGCAATAATATTTTATTCATAACAATTCATAAAAATATCATGATACAATCATCTCCATGATTGCCTCTAGGGCATATCTCTATCACGAGTAGCATCTTCGTGAACTCCGATGATCTCAACCGTCGTTGATTCACTTCTTCCCCGCCACTGGTGAACTCCCCTGTTCGCCTCATCGGACCCTTCTTTGGCCCTCAAAACTGGTCGAGCTAGTAGAGCAAAGTATCCCTCCTGAGTCTAGAAACAATCCACTTCAGAAGAATTCCTGAGAAATTGACCATCCAAGCTTGTCCTATTCTGCGCTGCCATGCTCATGTCGCCAACCCACATCACCATCCCTCCGACCAAATTGACCATATCATTTGATTTCCCTCATCACTCTCTCA
Organism: Pharus latifolius; assembly: GCA_019359835.1. Lineage (NCBI taxonomy): Eukaryota > Viridiplantae > Streptophyta > Magnoliopsida > Poales > Poaceae > Pharus > Pharus latifolius. The sequence goes on along the minus strand of CM033324.1, from coordinate 54,014,046 downwards.
CTCCCATAGCAAGGAATTGGGCTCCAAAGGACCACATCGCAAAAACCCAAATTTGAATCTCCTCCATCTCTAGTCACGTCGTCGAACACCTCACCAACGCCGCCGTGGGCCAATTCCCCATAGCCACACCATCTAGACAACCCCAGAAACCTAGACGTGCTATTAATTTTGAGAATTAAACACCCAATCGGCCCGGCACAATTGAAGTACCAAATTTTGTTCTTCTACTCCGATGCAACTCGCCGCCGCTCACTGACGACCAGCCACCGACCAATCCCTCTATACCAAGGCATGGAAAATAACCCTAATTAGCTCGTAGGCAACCCAATTGCCTCAACAAAGACCCAGAGCTCAATTATAGTATTTTACTCCTCTTCGGTGTGCCGCCCCGTCGCCACTAGCCGTCTCATCGATGCCACTTTGTCCAACGTGTTCGCCTCAACCTCCTAATCATTTTACTTCACTGTATCGCCTCCTGATACTACACCAAATCGTGAATTAGCTCTATGCCAAAATCTATCCAAAAGTGTAAGTTTGCCATGTCGCCGCTGTTCTTCTCCAATACCGATCATCACCGTCCATCCACCCCAGTGCTCGAAACCACCTCGATTGAGTTCCAACCACCAGCGCCTACTTCCCAGACAAACTTAGCGCCCACGTCGAAGCCTCACACAAGCATACGACCACACCCTAAATCCCGATCGTCTATCAACCACGCCAAAACAATACTATTCTAGTGCCAAGCAATGTCAGTGCATGCCATTTCTATGTCAGCCAGTGGCATTAGCCCCGTTTAGCCACTATCATGCATGCCAATTGAAATCCAATTTGTCCACCAAGTTCATAATCCGATTTCTTTCATTTTCTTCAATTATCGCATCGCGAGAAAACCTCATCTTGACCTGTTTTTAGCTATGCCATCCCAGACAAATGTCGTTTGTCGACGTCCAAATGTCGCTGCATTCGCGTCCAATCTGGAAATTGACTTCGCCCTAGTATCTCATCCATCCTTCTTAATCCTATCCAGCATCTTTCACACGATCTAGTCATCTAAATCATTTCACTATCCCAGCATCCAACCCCATGAATACCAACAGACATAAATATATGTATAAACAAATATACTAACTATTATTTTTGTTTGCTTATTGATTGCCATCTAAATAGATCCCAAGCGAGGCGAGCACAAGTACGTCAATACCCTGGTAGCTCTTTCAACTGGACTTCATGAAAAGTAAGGAAAGTCTCAAAACCTTGATTATATTGTTGACCCATTTTTCTAAGCTACTTATTTTGATGATAACTGTATTAAAGTATATTTGCTCATTAAGAAAAATACTTTCAATAATCTTGTGTAGATATTGACCTAAATTTGAGTAGCCATCCTTGATTGATCAATTGTGATTTGACTCAAATGGGAAGATGGATAATAGCCTGCATGCGAATAAGGACATAATATGGGATCCTCATTTGAGGAATCCGGTGGCAACCGCCCAAGTGGGTTGCACTCAGAACGGTACATCACAAGCTCACAACAACAAGATTTACTTTAAACAGTAAAGCAGATAGCTAAAACAAGTACAAGGTCACGAGGACCAATATTACAATATCATAATGCCAAGGGTGGCACTAATTAAAGTTGATACAAAAGTAGTGAATTTTTCAAAATCAAGAATCGGTATCAAGGTACCGAACACAGAAAACAACACAAAAAGCAACAACAAAGGTCTTCACTTCCTTCTGCAGCGGTTCAGCTCGGGCCTTCACCACATCGGACTCAACTTGGTGCATGACCCTCCTAGAAGCTCGAATCGTCCGGAAAGGTTCCTTCCTCTTCTTGGTGCTCAAGGCCAAAGGAATCGGGATCCACGGATCCTTTCTTCTGAATTTGTGTGCAAAGGCAATGGTGAGCATGTTTTTACACGATGCTCAGCAAGTCTCGTTATGAGAATGCAGGTATATAGATGAGGGGTTCTCAAGGAATGAGGTCTTTGTTTTATATGTAAGAATAGAATAGATTTTCACTCTAAAGTTATAAAGAAAAGCTTTTAGTTTCAAAAGCAATACTTTGAAATCTTAAGTTATACTTTACATATCGTTATGTGTGATGGTCTCCCACGAGTCATCACTTTTATCAACCCACATTATGAAAACATTCCAAATATTACTTGTGCTGAACTACATGGATAAATCCACCACGAACATACTCCAAGACCTGGGAGTATAGAGTATCCGATACTTCTTTTACACTTTGCAAAGGTGTACCTCTTTTTAAATCTACTTCTTCATTCGACTTCCAAGTCGGACCAGCTCCATGCGACTTATACGCATGTGACAAGGCCTAGCTCACACAAGGCTTTTGCAGTCTAGTATTAACAGTATCCCCGCCAGGTAAATTGACAGTTAAGTCTCAAGTACTGTTGTGGGTCCTCCCCACTGCCTTACTTCCTAGACTTGGCCTATGTTCCCGCAAGACACATAGCCTATGGATGCAGCCGCGCCCGACTCAAATCCAGGCGTAGGGCAACTTCCTTCTATCCACCTTTTCCTCTCATTATTTTTCTGATCTCACATCACTCATAGCCGAACTACGGCCCACCAGTTTCCATGCGAGAAACCGGACCGAGAAACCATGCAGGGAACTGTTAATACCAAAAAGCTACTAAGTTATGCCTGACGAGGATTGACACCCGGGTCACTTCAAATAAATGCATTATTGGTTCAAGACAGATTCGAGCCAGACACGTGCCCGATGGTGCGGACTCAAGTCATTCTGAGAAGCATCAATCCGAGGTCGCAGACTTTACGCGATCAGATTGCAGCTAGTATGCGATCAGAAGTTCGTATGCTATGTGCGGACAGAACGTTGGAGATGTTGCACGATCAGCCAACATCTCGCGGTCAGAGCACCTTCGACCTAGGAACGTGGGATTCACCTGTCTCTATAGCAGGAATATTTCAGGTATCCCGAAGATTCTTCCACATGAAGGAACAACCGTCAGGAGGTTAATACGTGCAGTTATCCACAAATAACACGTGTTAAACCTGCGTGGGGGTTAAGAGCGGTTCTCCAAACCGCATCCAAGCAACCGTTTGATGTAGTTACGACTTGGCGCCCTTTCGACTAGTATAAATGGGCGGCATGGTGTATCAAACAGGGGGATCGATCGATCGAGAGATCAAGACACAATATATATCACTTGAAGAATCAAACAGCCAAGGCTACGGCTTAGATTAGATAGTTTCCATAAAGCCTTCTAGGCTTCATTTTGTACACTCGTACAGGGAAAACATTCGCCTGTGAAGGTCTATTCCCGTCACTTTGTAACTCTTTACTACACATAGTGCAATCCCAATAGGACGTAGGGCTTTTACTCCCTCCATCAAGGGCCCGAACCTGTATAAATTTCTCTGTGCTCCAGTTCTTCATAATTCTACATACCTTCCCAGAGGGTCACCCTGAAAGGTCTCACTATTTATAAATTCTGCATAAGTTCGGCTGAGGACCCCGAGTCCGAATCGTCGACAGCTGGCGTGCACCGTGGGGCCTTTCTCAAGGCGTCCTAATTTTCATCCGAAGGTTCGTTGAAATATGGCTGGAGTATATGATTCCGAGGACGATTTTGATCTTGAGGATTATGCTCGCATTTCAATGCCTTCTCCAAGCGATCCTGTTCCGATGGAAGAGGTTGGAGGCGAAAATCTCCCAGAGGTTGAATCATCTCTCCAGGTCATGTCCATCGACCAGGGAGCAGCAAGCGCAAGGTCAGAACCCACCGAGGTTCTTAATGCGCTAGAGGATGAGTCCGGTCCGTCATACGACCCCGCTGAGGGGAAGGATGATATCGACCTGGAAATCAGCCCGGGGAGATTCGACCCTGATAACCTCCATCGTCTCTTTGATTTCGAGTTCGACTCGGAACAAACTGAGATATTTTCCCTATCGACGACCTCTCTCCCTAGACAGTTTGCTGCTTTATCGGAGGTTACTCCCGATCAACAGGCTGCTAGGGAAGAACAGGAACGCAACCAGAAGGAGGATCAAGATCTCGAGCGACAAAACAACGAACTACGCAGAACTGCCCTAGAGGCTCTTCAAGATGCGCAGGCTTGTTAAGATGCCGCTCCGAGTTCTTCCCGACGGTCATGTGGTCACAGACGTGACTATACCCCTTCTTTGCCTCCGGAGCGTCGCCTGGCAGACGAAGAAACGGTAACACCTGGTGCCCCTAGGAGAAGCACGCACGGACGATTGCGATCCATCATGGAAGTCATGCGTAACTTCCCTCCTACAGTCACGGATGCACATAAACCGGCTTTCACCAGAATCTTGGTGGAGAGGTTGGACGAGGTCGCATCTAAGGCGACCCCTATGGCTTCTTCCCGATCGGTAACGCGTTCCCACAACCGAGAGCGTTCTTACTCTGGTTCTGGTAGACGAAGTTACCCGCCACCTGTACCATCCCCTCAGGATAAGTCCAGACGGGCGCAAGATTCTCATGGTAGGAACCGAGTCCCTGTCCACTCTCGTTTAGGACCACGGATGACTTCTCCATTGCGTGAGGTTGCTCGCGATCCGAGCGAAAGTCACAGGACGGTTCATGGTCCCTACATTGGTTGTAAGGCTTTTTCTCCTGGCCTTCGTGCGGTCGTTTGGCTCGACAAATTTCGACCAGGGGCCATAGAAAGGTTTGACGGAACTCAGAACCCATCCGAGTTCCTTCAAATCTACATCACTGCCATCCAAGCGGCAAGAGGCGATGATCGGGTCATGGCCAACTACCTGCCTACTGTCCTCGAAGGACCGGCTAGAACCTGGCTATTTAATCAGCCCGAGGGTTCCATCTACAATTGGGAAATGCTGTGCGATGCTATACTCAGCAATTTCCAAAACTGTTATCAAAAGCAGGGTAAAGAGGACGATCTTCATCGACTACGACAAACTTCGACCAAAACCCTTCGTCAGTTTGTCAAGAGATTTGTCGGGGTGAGGAATACCATCCCGAACATATCTGACGGCTCTGTTATCAGGGCATTTAAACATGCAGTTCGATATCGGAGATTCACCGAAGACTTGCTCATCCATCCTCCTCGATCAGTGGCCGATATTTTTGATATGGCCGACCGATACTCCGATGCGGCCGAAGCGGTCGAATGGAACCGGATGGTCGATAAGGGTGATCTACCGCCTCAACCAGGTTTCAAAGACGCCAGGAAAGAAGATTCAAGCAAAAAGCCAGAATCTTCATCGAGTGGGAAGGCGAAAAAGTCGAAGAGGAACCGCTCTGGACAGTACTGCGAGGTCGCAGTTGCAGAGAAGCCGCCTTCGACTAAAGGTAATAAGCCTTCATTTAAGAATAAAACTACTTCTGGTGGTCGTAGTGCCGACCAGCCAGAAAAGTCGACTAATCCGCAGGAAGGCAAGAGGTGGTGTCCACTCCACAACTCCGCAGGCCACCATCTCAAGAACTGCAGGAGTTGGTTGAAGCAGTTGGATGACTTCTACCAGGGAGTTGGACCAATGCTGACCTCACCGCCTAAAGAACAAGCATGCGGACTTAGAGAGGCCGACGGAGACGAAGAGATGTCTTACCAAGTACCTCATAATCACATTAATGTTATTTTCGGGGGTGCCTCCTCTTTTGTTTCCAAAAGGCAGTTTAAAGCCTTTTACCGAGAGGTTAACCAAATGGAGACATCCCTTGGTGAACCTCAGTATCCCCGCTGGTCGGATACACCTTTGACGTTTGATCGCACTGATTGTCACACGACCATTGAGGCTACCTCTGGTCATTACCCCGATCATCAGTAATGCGAGAGTTGAAAGAGTCCTAATCGACGGAGGGAGTTCCCTTGACATTCTATTGGTCAAGGCACTCGACGAGATGCAAATTCCTCGTTCGAAGATTAAGCCCATAATCCATCCGTTTTATGGGATAATCCCAGGTCCCTCCATGATGACATTGGGACAAGTGGTCCTCCCGGTCACACTGGGGGAACCGGATAACTTCCAAACAGAATTGGTTACTTTTGACGTAATTGATTGTGATTCGGCTTATAATGTAATCTTTGGCAGGCCGACTCTTGCTAAATTCATGATGGCAACGCACTATGCTTATCAGTGCGGTAAGTTGCCCGGCCCCAAAGGTGTCATCTCGGTCCGAGGCAGTCGCAACGTGGCACTCACATGCGACCGGCTATCTCTGGAGATGGTCGACCAATTTCCCCTCCAGGATGCTCAGGTCGCCACTGTCTCCACCGACGCGGTCAAGGCTGCTCCTCGACCAGATGAGAAACTCAAACTAGTTCCATTGTACCCAGATGATCCATCGAAGACAATTCGGGTCGAATCAGGCCTGGATGACAAATAGGAACTCGAGCTCATTACTTTCCTCTGGGCTAACGCAGATGTGTTTGCGTGGAAACTGTCCGACATGCCCGGTGTCCCAAGGGAAGTAATCGAGCACAGGTTAGCAATTCGACCTGGACAATGACCAATAAAGCAAAAGCTCAGGAGTTTTGCTGTTGACTGACAGGAAGCCATCCGAGAGGAGTTGGAAAAACTCCTAAAGGCCGGGTTTATTCGCGAGGTCGATCATCCGGAATGGCTCGCCAATCCGGTCGTGGTCCGCAAGTCAAATGGCAAGTGGCGCATGTGCGTCGACTATACTGGCCTCAACAGTGCCTGTCCGAAGGACGACTTTCCCCTTCCCCGCATCGACCAGCTGGTCGACTCAACTGCGGGTTGCGAACTGATGAGCTTCCTGGACGCTTACTCAGGATATCATCAAATTAGCATGGCAGAAGAAGATGAAGATAAGACTGCCTTCATCACCCCGTTCGGCACCTACTGCTACATCAGAATGCCGTTCGGTCTCAAGAACGCAGGTTCCACGTACCAGCGCTTGATGCAAAAGACCTTTCTTTCCCAGATAGGGCGTAATCTCGAAGCATATGTAGACGACTTGGTTGTAAAAAGTACCAAGAGATTGTCTCATTTGGACGATCTCGCTGAAACCTTCTGTAATTTGAATCGCTTTGGAATAAAATTGAATCCGGAGAAATGCTCTTTTGGGGTTTCTTCAGGAAAACTTCTTGGTTTCCTTGTTTGTTCCAGAGGCATTGAGATCAATCCTGAGAAGATCAGCGCCATCGAACAAATGAGATCACCCTCGACCATGAAAGATGTTCAACGCTTGGCAGGTCGCATGGCGGCCTTAAGTCGTGTCATATCGCGACTAGGTGAAAGGGGATTACCTTTCTTCAAAGCCTTGCGGAAGCATCACAATTTCATATGGTCCGATGAGGCCGAGAAAGCGTTTCAGGAGGTAAAGACATATCTATCCAATCCGCCAGTGTTGGTGTCTCCCGACAAAGGAGAACCATTGCTCCTTTATCTAGCGGCCACACCGCACGCGGTCAGCGCTGTCCTGGTCGCGGATAGGGAAGGAATACACAGACCCGTCTACTATGTGAGCGAGGTACTTCATGGTCCTAAGGAGCGTTACCCTGAGGTCCAGAAGATACTTTACGCACTACTACGATGGCTTCCCGTAAGCTACGACACTACTTCCAAGCTCACAAGATCACAGTACCCTCCTCCTTTCCTTTGGGGGATATTGTCCGAAATCCAGAGAAATATGGTCGAATCGCCAAATGGGTGGTCGAACTCGGTGCTTTCGATGTCCATTTCACGCCCCGCATGGCGGTTAAGTCTCAGGTTTTGGCCGACTTTGTGGTCGAATGGACCAACCCTGAGCCACCCGTGCAGGTGCCTGAGGTATTGGAATGCCCTGATCATTGGACAATGTACTTTGACGGTTCCCGCAGTTTTCAACACTCGGGGGCTGGAGTGGTCTTAGTTACGCCTCAGGGCGAACAACTTAAGTATGTTATCCAATTACACTTTGTTGCGACCAACAACGCAGCGGAGTATGAAGGTCTTCTTGCAGGGCTCCGGGCAGCAAAATTCCTCAGAGTCCATCGATTAGTGGTGAGGGGAGACTCACAGCTGGTCGTAAACCAGGTAAACAAGGAGTACAGCACCTCCGATGAGACAATGGCTCATTACCTGGGGGAAGTGAGGAGATTGGAAAAACACTTCAGTCATTTCGAAGTCCAATACATCCCGCGAAAGGATAACATTCTCACAGACCAATTATCCAAAATTGGGTCCTCACGCACATCCGCTCCGGCAGGAGTATTCATTGAACACTTGGACCGTCCTTCGATCATGACTTTGGTCGAGGATGATCCGGTAACAGCCTGCGTTACCAACCTCGGTCAGGAACAGGATTGGACTCATCCATTGAGAGTCTATCTTGAACATGGGACCCTACCCGAGGATGAAACCGAGAGCGATCGGTTGATTCGAAAAGCGCGTCTATACAAGCTTATAGAGGGAGTTTTGTATAGAAAGGGTACTCAAGGAGTATTCATGCGCTGCATATCTCAGGAGGAAGGTAAATCCCTCTTGAAAGAGATACATGATGGTGTATGCGGTGCGCACGCCTCATATCGGACACTGGTCGGAAAAGCTTTTTGACAAGGATTCTACTGGCCTTCGGCACTCGATGATGCCAAGCACATGGTCAAGATGTGTCCTCAGTGTCAATTCCACGAGAGACAGGTTCATCAACCTGCCTACGTGTTACAAACCATTCCCCTCGCATGGCCTTTTGCGGTCTGGGGGATGGATATTGTCGGTCCTATGCCACAAGCGGTCAATGGGTAAAAGTTTATGTTCGTAGCCATTGACACGTTTACAAAGTGGATTGAAGCCGAACCGGTACGAAATAATACCGCTTCAGTAGCACAAAAGTTCTTCCATAAGAACATCGTTGCTCGATTTGGTGTTCCAAACCATCTCATCACAGATAATGGTTCTCAGTTCACCAGTGGTCTTTTTCTGGACTATTGCGATTAGATCGGGACCAAGGTGTGCTTTGCTTCTGTGGCACATCCACAGAGCAATGGTGCCGTGGAACGGGCCAATGGGCAGATATTGCAAGGCATCAAAAAACGTGTTTTTGATCGTCTCAAGATTCACTCAGGGACTTGGGCAGACGAGCTCTATACCGTTCTATGGGCACTACGAACTACCTCTAGTCAAGCCACCGGTGAGACGCCCTTCCATCTGGTCTATGGGGCCGAGGCTGTGTTGCCTATGGAAGTTAGTATTGGATCTGTTCGGACAGAGCAATTCGAATGAGTTGATCAGTCCGAACAGCGATCACAGGATCTCATCCTCTTAGAAGAAAGGCGTGATCGCGCTTTGATCAAGTCCGTGGCATACTTGCAAGCTTTGTGCAAGTACCATAGCAAAAGGGTGCGCCCACGTAGCCTTAACATGGGCGACCTGGTTTTATAAAAATTCAAGATCAGTCTAATCACAACAAATTCTCCCCAAAGTGGGAGGGCCCTTACACGGTTGTCTCAGTGCCGCGACCAGGATCAGCGCGATTAGCCATGGAGGATGGTCGAATTTTTTCCAATACATGGAACATCGATCAACTACGCAAGTTCTACGTGTAAGTACCCAATCCTTTTTCCTGTTCAATTAGCATTGTTTCATAAAACAAAAAAGTGTTTTGGTTTCATACGATGAACATTTCCCTTCATGCTCATGTGTTACGAATTTGACTCCAGGGCTGGTCGCCGGCGGTTAGATCATTACAACGTTCTAGTCGGATTCACTGGCCGATCTCATGACCGCTTCCAGACAAGTCACTCCTAAATAAGCCGTTTCTCAACGCATACGGGGCTTTCTGGTAAGACCTCGGTCACTTGAGTGGCTGCCAGTTTGCAACAAGGTTAGGCGTTACATTGATCATAATTGTTGGTCTGATCACACATCCCTAATCATTATATTCATATTTCTCCTGTGTTTATAATACTAAGTCTTCAGTATCTATAATCATAGGCAGGGGCTAGGGGGAGATGCTTATAATATGAAACAACAAAAAACATAAATATATTTACTTTCTTTTCAAAATCAATTTGTACATACATTTGCATTCTATATGTTATTTCTGTACAAATATAGGGATTACTCAATCCCGAGCTCAGTCAGGAGCTTATTTACAAGGGGGGTGATCTCCTCCATGATCGCGTCTAATTGGTCCTCACTCTCGATCTCAACCGGTCCCACCAGTGGATTCAGATCCGCATCTGGGCCATGGTGGAGATGAAACCGGCAGAGAATGGCGGAAGGTGCTGATCGAACCCTGGTTCTGATCGCCTCTTCCCGTCGCCGTGTGTCTTCAGGAAGATACTCGAGAAGTGACTCCGCCTGGGCTATGACTAGTGTAGACCAGTCACTTGCACTGAGGTCATCCTTTGTGGTTTCGACCACATCAGCCCTTAGGAGACGAGCCACCATCTTTAGCTTTTCGAAGATGGACTAGCTCAGGTCTCTGTTCGCCTTCTGGGAGGAGTTAATGGAGCCTTGGAGGATCACCTTGTCCTAGCTAAGTTGTTTTATTTGACCTGCTTGCGCTGCAGTAAAAGGAAGTGTTATCCACATATTAAGAACTTAAGTCTTCCTAATCGGGAATTGACTTACCTGAAAGTTCCGACCGCAGCCTGTTAAGCTCGATCTCTTGGTTTGAAACCACGGAGATCGAATGGAGCTTGACCGCGGCCACTTCCTTCTTTAGAAACGCCACCTCTCTGCGACAAAACAAAAGAAGTGGTCATAACGAATTTGTATCTATGCAAGTCGGAGGGTATTGATTCTTACCTGCGCAAGCTGTCTCATTCTTTTTGTATGGCCTCAACGCTCGCTACCATAGCGATCGACCTTGCCGTCATCCGGGATAATTCCTGCGATACAAAGAGAAAGTAAGGGTATCCTATGCGCAATTTAAGTACCAAAAGAGAAGTTAATCATACCTTTGTGTACTCCCGGAATGAAACATCCTCCGGGATGGCAGGAGGTCTCGTCGAGGAACCCGTTGCGACCTCGATGGAAGCAGCAGGCGGATGTGCCTGCTGGGCATCATCCGCCGTTGCTGTTGCCTGCGACTGGGTCTCCGCGCCTGCTTCATCCCTCATGGCCCGGACTACTTCCTGGACCAAAGGAACGGAGCGCTCCTCACTGGAGGCTCCGGCACCTGTAGCGACCCAACCCTTCCCGAAGTGGCTGAAGGATTTGGTTCTACCTCTTTTCGCCTGCCAAGAAAAAAAGGAACCGACGATCACGTCGGTAATCATCACAGTTCAATTTGGGAAAGCCAAAATAGGGTTCTTACCTTATCTGAAATCCCATCAGCTTTTGGGATTTCAGGGAAGGCTCTCCCCGAGAAAGGGGACAGTCGTTGTCTGTCCTAGTCTTCCTCTTGGTGAACAAAGTTCTTTCCCCCTATGTGTGTTCTCCTGTAAGTACATTCATAAGGAAAGATAAAGACTTAAGTGGTAAGAATTCATACCTGAGCAACCTGTCTGGTTGGCGGGGTTGCGTCTGAAGACCTGGGTGGCTCCTGGACTTCTGGAGCTGGCACTTCATCCGCAACTCCCACGGGGTTTTGTTCACACACCTCCTCTCCTGCCCGCGGGAGTGGAGGATTTTCCTCCCTGGGACTCACAGGAGTTGCAGGGGGAAGCTCTTCTCCCTGAATAAGCGGTAATTCAATAAACGAGTATACAGAGGGAATTGAGAAAGTAAGACTATGATGGAATCTTACCATGGTCACCCCTTCGATCAGGGAAGCGGAAGCAACTGACCCTGAAGCGTCAGGGGCTTCAGGAGCAGGGATTTCACCCGCAACCACGGGACTCTCGGTGACTACGGGGTCCACTGCAGTTTCTTCTATTTCTACGGGACGAGCTGGAGTGTCGCCGGATGGAGAGCCCGCTATCTTCCTCCTCCGGCGGATTAGGGGGACATCATCTTCCTCCTCCTCCTCGCTCCTCTCCCCCTGTACGACGAAGAAGTGATTCCAATTTGCACCTAGAAAAACAGAAGGAACGTGATATCTTACCGCAGTCTTTCTTGCGGTAGGAGGGATGCTCTGTGAAGACCCCTCTCCAAGATTTTGCCTGGATTTCTTGGGGACAGGATTCCTCGTCCTGGGTTTCGAGGAGATCTTCTTCACGTACTTCATCGTCGGTTTTCCTAGTGAACCGACGTTCTCGCTCGGGAACGTCGCCTCGGCGAATCTCCCCAAGAGCTGTTTTCGTTCCGACGAAACTGTTAGCGCTGGGCATACATAAGACCTACAAACAGAAGCTGGGTAAAAGATGACATACCTTTCAGCGCTCCTGTTTGAGGTCGTCGCCGGCGTGAGCCAAGCTCTGCGGCCGAGGCGATCCCTTGGGGCCCTCTACCTCGGCGTTGTGAGCCCTGAGGAGGTAGTTTGTCTGCCTCTCGATCTCAGACGAGGGCAGGACTGTTCCCAGAATGAAAGTTAGACAATGCATCGCAAAAGTAAGAGATTTCAGTGCCAAAAACAGATACCTTCGTTGTAGTCCAAGGTGTTGTCTGCCATGGAGTTGATCTCCCAAGTCGGATGAGCCCTTTCACGCAGGGGGCTCACCCGGTTCTTCACAAAGTCTCAGATGACATCGCAAGCTGTTAGTCCCTGTTCAACTAGGTGAAGAATTACCTCGGCGTGTTTCATGAACTCCGCGTTCATCGCCGAGAGAGAGTCCAACTCGCTCGGCTTCTCTGGCCGAGAGTTCTCGAACCACAACCCGCTCTCAGACGGCGGGGTGCAGTAAAACCACTTCTGGTGCCACCCGTGCACCGAATCACGCAGGGGTGGGAAGGGATACTCCTTCTTCTCCCTTATCTGAAAATAGATACATCCGGCGGCGTTGGCGCTCTTCGACCATGCCGAGTAGTAGAAGCGTCGGAAGAGATCCACGCTGGGATACACTCCGACGTACGCCTCGCACAGATGCTGGAACACCGCCAAGATCAGGACTGCATTTGGGTGGAGATTGATCAACTCCAACCCATAATGCTCAAGGATGTCCTTAAGGAACTGACTCTCAGGGAATCGGAACCCGCAGCGCATGTATTCCTCAAAAACCACCAGTTTGCCTTCTCTGACGACTGGGGTTTCTTGGTCCTTCTCCGCGGGCCGCCAGTTGATTAGCAGCCGTGGAGGAAGGATCTCCTCTTTCTCCAGTGCCAGCAGGCTCTCCTCATAATGGTGGATCGATCTGCTCCAAGACGCCATTTCTTATGAGGAATCGTAAGAAAAGTTGGCGACTTTGGGGAAGATAGAGGCTAAGGGAAATGAGGGTTTTGTGCGGCGGAAGTATTGAGGAAGGGTTTTTGGCTGTGTGGCTTCCTCAAGAAGCTAACTATTCCTTTTATAGACTCGAGGAAGCGCACTAATGTGAGTAACGTTCCACTCAAACGTTCCACTGAATATTTTATTCATTTCCCATAATGGATACTATCTCTGGCGGACCCGTTAAAGTGTTCGTGGTATCGGATCTGAAACAAAAGGACTTCTTTGTTTCAAAGTTTGAAGGTACAAAAACATGAAAAGTTTTTCAGGGGTTTGCGGAGGACGTTTCCCTTCATGTGCCTTGTAAATTTTATGAGAAAATCCTATGGCCAAGTTTTTGGACGTACGGATATGTTTGATCAGATTGCGGTATGGTCAGAACCATGTCTTCGACTAGACTCTGATTCTGATCGGAGTGATGGTCTGATCGAATTTCGGTTCTGATCGCAGTAATTTTTCAAATTGAACTTCGGTTCTAACCGCGGCTTTAGGTCTGATCGCGGTATCAGTGCTGGTCGCGATACTCTTATGAAAACGCGATTCTGGTCGCAGAGCTGAGGTTTACCTGTGTATGAATGGTCGTAAAGACATTGCTTATGGCCATGATTTCACACAGAAGATGCAAAGGATATTCATGTAAAGAAAGAGATTTTATTTCTTGCATTCTTTACATACAAAAGGGATACCGCCGACTAAATCATCGACCTGGTCCGAAAGAAGTTTGCAAAGTTCTCCTAGAGACATGTTGTTGTCACTAGGATCTACACTGACAACCCCCAGAGAACTAGCAACTAACCTAAGTCTATCTACATCATCCCTAACAAGAGATGCACTATTGTTCACTACAACACGGTAGGCCAGCGCAAGCTGTAAAACTACTGGGAAAAACTTTTTTTCCCAGCAGTCCTACAGATGAAAATATAATTTTGATTTTTCACCGATGTGTCAGCTAGGAAAAGTTATTATTTTTAGCAGATCTACTGCTAAGAATAAATAATATATAGCAAGCTGTAGATCAGTTTGGGAAAAAAAAAATTTTTAGCAGATCTACAGCTGAGAATATTTTTTCCGCTGGGAATTTTTTTTTTACCAACAGTTCTATAGTTGAAAATATAATTTTTATTTTTCACCGATATGCCAGCTGGGAAAAATTATTATTTTTAGTAGATCTACCGCTAGGAATAAGTAATTTATATATTTTTGGCGTAAAACTGAAAATTTTCAGCAGAATAATAACAGATTTATTATTTTGGGAGGGAAATTTTCATGAAAAAATATTTTCTGCTGATTTGTTGGTTTTGCGCCAAATATAAAATCTTCCTCTGCAGATTTTTAGTTACCTTCCCTTCTTCCCTCAATCGGTTCCCCAATCCAACCTCCACCGAGGATTAAACCTCTCTCCGGCCGCCGAGAAAACCCCCAATCAAACCTCCTCCACCGACCTCCCCCAATCCTCTCCATCTCCAGCTCTCCGGCCACTGAGAAAACTCCCCCAATCAAACCTCCTCCATCGACAAACGTCCCCCAATCCTCTCCATCTCCAGCTCTCTGCCGATAAACCTCCCCAATCCAACCTCCTCCACCGAGAAACCACCCCCAATCCTCTCCATCTCCAGCACTCTGCCGAGAAACCTCCCCGATCCAACCTCCTCCACCGAGAAACCACTCCCAATTCGCCGAGAAACCTCCCCAATCTTCGATCTGGTCTCCCACCGTGCGTGAGGTGTCTCGCGGTGTGGCCCTCGAAACGCTAGCGACAGGGTGTGCGGTGTACGACAGAGGTGGAGCGACAGCGGTGAAGCAGGTGCGCAACAGAGGGGTGAGGCGCGAGGCACCAATCCGAGGTAAGCAGAACTATTCCAACACTTCTGGTTGCAGTGTTCTTTTCCTGGCTTTGCAATGTTGCATCCTGATGAACTCCAAATGCATGTTTTATCATTGCTAAAGACTGCCGAAATCTTCAGAAATAGACTGCTTAAATCTTGGAACAGTTGCAACTATCAAGTATATCAAATGATATGATAGGAAATTATCCATTGTACTTAGACTCAGAGCATATTAAAGATCTAGCATTTTGTGCCTTGTGTGGAAGAGTTCAAGTTTATTCTCTTGTGATTGATTCAGACACCAACCAAGAAAATGCTGGCAACACTCAATTAGAAACTCCATTTCAGAACAAACACTTCATTAGAACTAGATCTTGATCAAGATAACTAGAACTGAAATGTTAGAAGGCATAGTTTTTAAGAAACAATTGAAATGTTTGAATGCACAATTTAAATATTTTTTAGAAATTTACAACCACACATTTCACGAGTGGTGAAATACTAATTACAGACTAGCTCAATTTATATGAATAGGGTGTTTCGAAAGACCAGCTCAATTTGGTTTTGCAGAAAGATCATTCTAATTCGGTTGTGTTTTACTAGATATACATCTGATCAACTCAGATAAACCCAGATGCTCATAGGACTTAGCTTGGACCGAACCCACCTTGATAGATTTGATCTTTTTGGTAGGGTAGCCTAACCCGTAGTTTGCACATGTCTATCTCCAACTACCCTATGAGTCTATTCACTCCCTCTTTTTTTTATATTGAAGAGTAAATTGTATTTCAATTTCTTAAACTTCTGTGGTATGAAAGTAAGATATCAATTACTACCATGTGACTTGGATTTATATAATTTTTTGTTATATACTAGCTCCATTGTAAAACTATAGCCATTATAGTTTGGAAGGGAGGGTGTAAGTATTGAAGTAGAGATTGCATGAGCTGGATCTTGCATGAAGCTATCTACTAGCCTATACTAGATGCAAATTAGGGATGTATTATCCAATACCAGGTCTACATTTGACCATCCAATATTATTATGAACAACTTGCACGTTTAGAAATTAATCAATACATGAAGTGATTAGTTGTAATTTTGCCAGTTGGATCCATGCATATGGCAGTGAAGTAAACCATGACCTAAATAAATCTGCACATTTAGAAATTAATTGATTCATCCATCGGCTGATTGATCTATAAAATTAGTTGAGTTGACATTTGACGATATTGCATCGCGACCAAGAAGCTCGTAACTAGTACTAAGTTGGTAGTACTATTGATTTGACCTAACGCTAATTACAAGTGCATTAGAAGTAATATATTATGAACAACTTGCACTTGCAATCTTACAAATTAACTGTATGTGAAGTGATCACAAGTTCAAAAACAGTGATCACTTAGCCCTTAAACTTAATGTTACAAAGTAGCGTCGACCAAGAAGTGTGTATCATCAAGAAGTGTGTATCATATTACTGCCAAAAAAAAAAACAAAAGAAAAATAAATTATGCTCTTAGCCCTTAAACTTGTATGATTGTATTATTTAGGTTTCCAAATTCAAAATTTAACTTACCAAATTAGGTCCCTAACTTTTCTTGTTAATTTAGCCAATAAAATTGTCTACATCATTCAATTTTTTTCATTTCATAGGTATTGAAATTAAATACAACTTTTACATTTTAATGTCTTTTTATTTTCTTGAACTTGAGAATTTTCACATATGTAAATCGGAATCTAAATTCAGCTTATAATTCCGGTGCTAAAAAAAAAACCAACCAACTATACCAAAATGACAATTTTCAGTTTCAGATCTCGGATTTTTTTAGATTTTATGCACTGAATTTACACCCCTAAATCTATCATTGTGTGGCATCATATGCTTGGTTATGTTAGTGAATACCTTGCAACTAATCTTTACCATGTTGTGAATCAGAGAGATTGGTTTGAATTCACTGACTAGAGTTGGGTTCTCTTTTCTAGACATAGGAATGATGAATGCTGAACTTGTTACTTCCAAATTTAGCCTGTGTTCATAGAAGTCATTGAAAAGGTTCATCAGATCTTGCTTGAAAACTGGTAAAAAATGTTTATATAATTCATAGATGAATACATCTAGATCTAGATTCTTATTGGATGTTGCCTTGTTTTAACTGAATATTGATAATATTTCCTCATACATAAAAGACTTGGTTAATGAAGCTAGACTCTTATATTATATTAATGAAGCTCAGTTGATATGTGATTATGTCTCAAATAACTCATGCATTCTTGCTATCCGCAGATGGTTTCCTGTTCCTAACAATTGTTTAGTATTGATAAAAAGTAGCTTCCTTATCTTTATCCATGTGCGTAGTATCGAACCCCATGGACTCTATCTGGATGTGGCTTTACCCAAACTTGTTTGGAAATATTTTTGAGGGGCATTTGCAGCGAAAGTTGCTATAATGTACTGCTACTACATATCCTTGATATTATTTTCTTTACTGGGCAGTCATTTTCAATCTAGTAGCAGTTGTAAAACTACCAACAGTTACCATTGAAGTTTCTGAAACATATTATCATATTTTGTTCTCACGCTTTGCGATTGAAATTTCGTCTTTGTGTGGTGATATATTACTCCTGCATTTTGCTGAAGATCTTTTGTGTGTGTGTATTTAAATTTCAGTGACACCACTCCCTCACATTACAGAGAAGTAGTTTATGTTCCAAGAAAATTTCAGCATTTTAGTTTATTTGGGGATGAGAAACATGATTATGGAAATTAATTACTACGATTACCCACCACGATGCCTCTAATCACACCTCCCCTAACTTATGTTTTTTGTTCTTAAATTGCATTTGTATTTTTTTGCCTTGAAAGTTGTTTCTTCAATCTACTTTCTCTGTTTGCATAATTTCAGATTTCATAGATTGGACTTCCAACTTGGAGATTGTTTCTGTCAGGTTTTATCTTTGGAAAAATTAGTTGCAATCAGGTAATATTATTATTATTTTTGCTGTTATATGATTCTTGTTTATGCTATTTGTATATGAACAAGGAGTTTGTTTGCTATAGATTCTTTGAGAAGTATGTCAAAGAGAGGAGCTAACTAGTGGTTATTGTGCAAATATTTTAGTTCATTTAGAGTAATATAGCATTGGTATGAGCTAGTGATTTAGATATGATATTTAGAGATTCAAATTATAACTCCAAATTTTTGTAACTGGCTATGGTATAAAGATTTTAGTTTATTTGGAGTAATATAGTATCAACAAGAGTTAGTCATTTAGATATGATTTTTATAAATTCAAATTGTAACACCAAATTTCTGTACTTTCTAGTCTTATATTGATCAAATTCTTGTTAATAGGCTCTTCTATTCCCATGTTGCATAGGTGGATGAATGTTCAGGACTATTTTGACCAAAATAATAAAGTGCAAGGACTCAAGTGATCAGTAATCAGCAACAATGTGGATTCTATAATAGTTGGTGCACATGGTCCTAAAGAACAAGGAATTTGAGTATAGATAATGTGCATACTAATAATACTATATTTTGAGTAGTTTCCATCACTAATCACCCTTAAAAAGTTCTATATGTCAGGAAGACTGGACAGAGTCAATCATTGTATTCTAAAAGGCATGCATGCCCTTTAATTTATAGGTGTTACATAATGTATTAACTAAACAGAAAAAATAGTAGTCTTATGTTATATAGTCATAACTATTTAACAATTTTGTATCTATCTCTTTAGATAGACATTAGTGAATTTTTTATAATTTTGGTGTATAGATGTGAAATGTATGGAAATACTCTTAGTTATGTGATTGTGTTTGTGCATATATATGCTCCTACAGAATCCAAAGGTTAGATCCATTGTGGTGTTGGTGCTTCTGCCTGAAGCTGAAACCACTTTTACACTAAAGAATTTTATGTGCTTTAACAGCTCTAACTTCAAGTTTACAAATACTCATAAAGTTAGAATTATTTATATGGCTATGTCATTGATTACAACTCAATTACCTTCTATTATAAGATGTAAATTTTATTTAAAACAACAAAATAATAGTCTTTTGCAAACACTATCAGAACTCTAGTTTTTAGTATATATCGAACTAGAGTTATATCATATATGACTTCAGTTTCTCTATGATAGAAGTTGAATCCAAAACTTGACCAAACAAAGTCTTGAACATCAATTCTTTAAAACTAGCATTTAATTTTTTTTGGAACTATCATTTAACTTGGAAATCAATGATTTAGAGGGACCAATAGTATATTTTTTTTGGCATACAATGTTAATCATATAAGTCTTTAGACTCTTAATTGGAGAAGTTAAATATCAAATGGGTTTCTATTTTCACTTTAGTGAGAAAAATTAGACAAGTAGGAAGAAAGTCTCACCAATTGTGTGCCTTAATTTGAAATTTTTATGGTTTTTGGAAAAGTAATTTTTACCCCTAATCCCATATTTTTCAATTTTCCTGATAGATCTATATTTTTTTCATTTAAGTACTTATATTTGTTTGCAGGTTGTAATTATGCCTTTGTGTCATACACTTTCCTTTTCACAATTTACGACTATTTTTATTTTTCTATATTTCACAATATAAACCTTATTATAATTCCAATATATTATTTAGTACATGTTTGACTTCTTTATCCTCTATGGTATCCTCTCACACCTCCATTAACATTTTTTCCACACACATCCAAACTTTATATAATAGAGGCATCATTAATTTATTATGATTATTTTCTCTCATTCAATACTCTTAATTCGCATGTGAATAAGAAGTAAACTTATATTATGAATCAAAAGAAGTATTTCAACAATGAATGAATGACTATATAGAATGATGTTATTGCTTGCTTACATGAACAATAACATGGTGTGATGGGCCAATACTTATCCTATCAAATTGTATTTTGCTAGTCAATTTTTGTAGTTAGCTGAGATTATTATTAAAATTAACCTAGTAATTTCAAATCATTTTGGAGAGAGAAATTTTTGCAGTAAGCTATTACTTCTTTCTAAATAGGAAGTATTTGTTAACCCTCCCTCCCCCATCTATTTGTGTTCTTGTTTATAAACTCATTTCAGACTAAAATCCGTATTAAACTAGTAATGATACTAGCTGATTTTATTTCAGATATACTAGCTGATTCTTACAGTAAGCCATATAATAAGGAAAGACTACGAGGATTTTAAGGTCTTTGGCATTTATTATGGACAAGCGTTGGATGAGTGCGGCTAGGTAGAAAACAAACACTCAGTCACTGATCCGTTTGAGACCTAGTCTTGGTTTTGGCACTAGGCTCGCCCAGATTCTAATATGCGGAATAACGGGATCTTACTCGGAAATACCGAAACCCAAATTAATTGCACAATTCTTTATTTCAAAGAGGGCTTCACACGTCGAACGTTAGGCACACTTGCCTACGTCGAAGGAACTATAAGTGTTTAAAACTCAAATAAGTTCTATGACTCTTCGATTGAATTCGATGATCTAAACTAGACCTATTACAAGGTATTTATAGTCCAATCGTATGAGTATGTATCAGACTTAGTAACCTAAACGTATTAGACTCATATAACTAACTAACTAATCATAAACAGATAAGCTTAGTTATATATATTCGGATCGGATTACAATTCCGAACAGAGAACAAATTCCTTTTCATGGTCACGAACCAATCCATGGTCGCGAAACCTTTCCGAACACGGTTAAGGTCACGAAGCCGTATGCGATCAGGACTTGGTCGTGAATCTGTATGCGATCAGGACTTGGTCGCGAATCCGTATACGATCAGGACTTGGAGATCCTCCCGGATCATGACTCCCTTGTTGAGAAGGAGCCAACCCCCGTTGCGACCTCTCGATCAAACTGGAGATGTGGAAATTGGGCTTGTCCATCTTCTTTGGTGTACCACTTTGCCACACGTGCTCGTTGATCTTTCCGACCGATTCGAAAAGTCTCCTTTGTGCCACTGCGGGTGGTAGTCACCTTCCTCTCCAGAATCACATCTTCACGTAAAGGTTCGCCTCATTGATAGACCAAGTCTTCAACGGATGGTACTATGATATCTGGCTCATCATCCAACATTGAAGGCTCGAAGAGTTTGAGGTGCTCAACATTGACAACCGAGTAAATATCCATGTATGGACGTAACTCAAGCTGACAAGCATTATTACCCACTTTCCGCAAAATCCGAAAAGGATCATAACGAATGGGTTTGAGCTTCTTACCTTCACCTTGAAGTCTCTCCTTACTCAAATGTAACCATACCATATCACCTTCTTGAAATTGCGCATCAACTCGGTGCCGATCATGTCGCGCCTTGTACTTGAGTTGAGCTTTCAGCAAGTTCTATTCAACCTCACGATGGAGTCGTTGAATACCTTCCAGGAACTTTTGTGCTCGATCCTGATCAGATGCTTCCTTGCTGTTCTGTGCTGAGGTAGGGATCACAAACTCCAGGTCAAATGGACTCTGTGGTAGAAATCCTAAACAGACCTCAAACGGCGACTTTCCAGTCGAACCATGCACTGCTCGATTAAAAGCAAACTGTAGGTACGGTATGCTTTCATCCCAGGTCTTCGGGTCAATCGAGTTATATCCTCTCAAGAGATGAATGACTGTGCGATTAACCACTTCGGTTTGACCATCAGTTTGCGGATGAAAAGCAGTACTCCTCTTTAGCTTGGTGTCCATCATCGTCCAGAGCGATCGCCAAAAGTGACTAAGGAACCGGGTATCGCGATCAGACACAATAGAAGTCGGCAGTCCGAAGTGTGTCCAAACGTGTTGAAAGAATACCCGAGCTGCTTCTTCTCCCGTGATAGTCTTTCGACAAGATATAAGAACAATCATTTTGGAGAACCGATCAACGACCACGAATAGATAGTCGTTGCCACGTCGGGTCTTAGGCAATCCTCCCAAGAAATCCATGGATATGCTCTCTCATGGTTGTGATGGAACTGGCAAAGGAGTGTACAAACCTAATTTTCGGTTTGCCGGTTTCGAGATGCTGCAGAGACCAAACGGCATGACCAGCCATTCGAACCGACCTTGCCATGTTTTGAACGCGGTCTTCCATGTATCCTCCTCTCGGATGCTGACTTGATGATATCCTGACTTAAGATCCAATTTGGAGAAGACAACAGCATGCTTCAATTGGTCTAGCAGGTCATCAATACGAGGAAGGGGGTACCGGTTCTTGATGGTGATCTTGTTCAGTGCTCGATAGTCGATGCACATACGCCAAGTCCCATCTTTCTTTGGTACTAACACCACAGGAGATCCACAAGGTGAACTACTCGGTTGAATGACACCATTGTTCAGCAACTCACCAAGTTGTCTCTTGATCTCTTCATTCTCCAATACTGAGTTGCGATACATACTCAGATTGGGCAGTGTCGCATCGGACACAAGCTGAATTTCGTGCTCGACTGGACGTTTCGGCGGACGACCCTGGGTAGTCTCGAACAGATCACTGTATTTCTCCAGCAGTCCCGACAAACGACCAGAATCCTCTCGGCACGCCAGCGACAATGCTGGTTGAGTACCCTCACCTTGATCAATGGGTCAAATCATGACAAGCACATACTTGTGACATGCATTAACAATTCGTTTGGCTTGATTTGCGGTAATCAAGTTCGAAGTGTTGACGTGGATGTCTCTACTGATCATGAACTTAACTCCGTCTTTGGTGAGGTCGTACTCTTGCGCTCGCCGATGGAAGTGAGCGTCTCGATCATACAGATACGGACTCCCAAAGATCACCTGACAGATATCGATAGGGACAACATCGCATTGCACCTCATCGATATATCGTGCAGAGATTGCAAATTTTAACGCACACTGACTCGTAATCTGTTGATTCACGTCAGATGTAAACCAACCCAGTGGATATGGTCGCGGGTGTGTGGTTGTCTTCAAACCAAGTCGCCGAACCAGTCCAGCGGAGACCAGATTCTTCTGACTTCCTGGATCGAATATCGCTGCGACCACTTCGTGCTTCACCTGGATGTTGATGGTGAACAAGTCCTCCGTTGGGTGATGGTCGTTCGGTGGATCGGAACCCTTCTCCTTCGGCATTGCCATCAGAGACAAGGTCGTATCCGCCTCATTAACCGAATTCACTCGGACAACTTCTTCGTCGGGTGAAGTCGCAGTCGCCGTGGCTGTTCTTTTCCCTGGTCCGTTTTTCTTTGGTCGAAGTTCAGGATGAAGCTTGTAACATTTATCCTTGGTATGCCCCGCGACTTGACAATGTTCGCAAAAGGCACCCGTGCCCGATTTTGAAGCGTTCTTCTTCGGACTCGGCTTTTTCTTTGTCGAGGTCGCACTTTCCTTCGTGCTTTTGTCGCTGCGGGATTTGTTCTTCTTCTCGATCGCCATAGCAGTTGTGCTCGCGGTCGCAATGTCTTGGACACCGAATAGACTTAGCTCAGTACTGATCGATTTCTGAAGTCCAGATGTGTACTTCCGAAATACCTGAGGGTCGGATAGTGAGATGCCAATGACCATTGCTTGTCGCCGAAACTCTGTCGTATAGTCTTGGACGGTCTGGTCGCGCCGTTGGTACAATCTGTGCCAACGCTCCCATCTCTCCTCAAGGTAACCCATCAGATAGAATTCTTGTCGCAGAAGTCATTTGAATTGACCCCACGCAAGGTCGTCAGCTTCACCACTGGCGACAAGGGCCTTCCACCATGTCTTGGCCTGGTCCTTCATCTTCAAAGGTGTAAATTTGACCTTTTGAGCGCTACTGAACCCTTTAAGGTCAAAGTAGGTCTCAAGTTGGTCGATCCAAGAATCCAGCTTCTCGGCATCGATCACCCCATCATATATGGGTATATCAATCTTAGCGTCGACTTTAAAAGATCCGACAGCTAAGGAGGTGTTGGCGAGGTCGTCGGCCTTGTGGTCGCCTTCGTCTTCATCTTCGTCTGCCCTGCGCAAGTCTTCACCAGTCTTCTCACCCATAACCTTCCCTACTTCAGGAGGTACAATCATGGCCTGCTGCTTAATCCAAGCAAGCACGGTTTCCATGTCGGTGGAGAGCTTAGCCACTTTTTCGGCTAGGTTAGCTTGAACGGAGGTATCGTCAGACATTGTCGGAGACGCGGCTGTAGGAACCGTCAATTGATCGCCTGGAATTTCGCCGGAAGTTTTGTAACCCTGGCGAGTCTTCACCATCCACAGGATAGGAAAGTCGCTCTGATACCAACTTGATCCGTTTGAGACCTAGTCTTGGTTTTCGCACTAGGCTCGCCCAGATTCTAATATGTGAAATAACGGGATCTTACTCGGAAATACCAAAACCCAAAGTAATTGCACAACTCTTTATTTCAAAGAGGGCTTTACACATCGAACGTTAGGCACACTTGCCTACGTCGAAGGAAATATAAGTGTCTAAAACTCAAATAAGTTATATGACTCTTCGATTGAATTCGATGATCTAAACTAGACCTATTACAAGGTATTTATAGTCCAATCGTATGAGTACGTATCAGACTTAGTAACCTAAACGTATTAGACTCATATAACTAACTAACTAATCATAAACAGATAAGCTTAGTTATATATATTCGGATCGGATTACAATTCCGAACAGAGAACAAATTCCTTTTCATGGTCGCGAACCAATCCATGGTCGCGAAACCTTTCCGAACACGGTTAAGGTCACGAAGCCGTATGCGATCAGGACTTGGTCGCGAATTTGTATGCGATCAGGACTTGGTCGCGAATCCGTATATGATCAGGACTTGGAGATCCTCCCGGATCAGTCACTAAATCAAATACAAAGCTACTTTATGTTCTTCTTTTGATTGAAACTAATGATAATTAAATGTAGGTACTCAACTGAATATAACCAAGGCATAAAGGACTTCATAGAGTTTGCTTTTGCAAATTCTGCAAAAGCAAATGAAATTCCCTGCCCTTGTAGAAAATGTGTGAACTGTGTTTGGAGAGAAGCTGAAGTTGTTTATGAACACTTGATTGGTGATGGGTTTTTAGAAGGATACACCAAGTGGATATTTCATGGTGAACAAACATCATTGCACAGGACAAACAAGAAATCTAATATAGAAAATGTTCCTAATATGGATAGTGAGCCGCAGCTAGATGAGATCACTGAAATGATCCATGACATAGGATGTGGATACCAAGAAGTTGGTGATATAGGTGGTGATGGTTCTGATTCGGAGGATCAAGATGTAGATGTTGAGACATTCTATAGGTTAGCAAGTGATGCTAGTCAAGAGCTCTACCCTAGGTGCAAACTCACAAAGCTACAATTTATTGTGAGGCTTCTTCACATAAAATTCCTAGGTGGATGGAGTAACAGTAGCTTTGATTTGTTATTAGACTTGCTGAAGGAAGCATTTCCAAAGAATGCCACAATCCCAAAAAATTTCCATGATGCAAAGAAGATGGTGAGAAGTCTCGGGTTGGGTTATGAGAATATTGATGCATGTGAACATGACTGTATACTATTTTGGAAAGAGCATGCAAATATAGACTCATGCCCAAAATGTGGAACTTCCAGATGGAAGATAGAAAAGAAGAGCCCTGATGGGAAGCGAGTACACAAAATTCCTAAAAAGGTTCTTTGATATTTTCCACTTAAAAAGAGGCTCCAGAGACTGTATATGTCATCAAAGATAGCAGCTGATATGAGATGGCATAGTGAAGGGCGCACTAGAGATGGGTTGATACGCCATCCAGCTGATTCTCCCACTTGGAAGGATTTCGACCATAGGTACCCAGATTTCAGTTCTGACTATCGCAATATTAGGCTGTGTTTGGCAACAGATGGTTTTAATCCTTTCCGAAGCCTAAGTTCATTACATAGCATATGGCCTGTTGTCTTGATTCCCTACAACCTTCCACCATGGATGTGTATGAAGCAACCAAATTTTATCCTCTCTCTGCTTATTCCTGGGCCTAAAGCTCCTGGAAATGATATTGACATCTACCTTCAACCTTTGATCGATGATTTGTTAGAGATGTGGCATGGTGTCAAAACTCATGATGCATCATCTGGTCAATGGTTTCAATTGCGTGCCGCCTTTTTCTGGACTATTACTGATTACCAGGATATGGATATGTATCTGGACAAGTTACTTCTGGTGAGGTTGGATGTGTTGTTTGCCATGCAAATACTTGCTCACTTCGTCTTAAAAATGGTAAAAAACATTGCTTCATGGGACATCGTCGATTCTTGCATTCTTGTCATGAATTTAGAAATGATAGTGAGTCATTTGATGGTACCAAAGAGTATAGGGAAGCCCCAGTTTCTCTTTCTGGACATGACGTTATAGAACAAACAAAAGATGTAAAAAATGATTTTGGGAAGGACCCAACAGGGAAAAGACCATCCCGAAAGTGTAAGGGTAAGGATGGTGAACCAAAAACTATTTGGAAAAAACAACCAATATGGGTGCAACTGCCCTATTGGAAGGATATTTTGTTGCGGCATAATCTTGATGTGATGCATATCGAGAAAAATGTTTGTGACAATATAATTAACACACTTTTGGATATTGATGGCAAATCAAAAGACAATTTGAACACTCGCTTGGACCTCCAACTGTTAGGTATCAAGAAGGATTTGCATCCTATCTCAGTAGGGGACAAGTTCTATTTACCTCCTGCATCTTACTCATTGAGTTCTGCAGAGAAAAGAATGTTTTGTGAAGTATTAAAAGGAGTTAAATTTCCAGATGGATATGCAGCTGATATACGAAGTCATGTAAATCTTCATGATAAGAAGATAATTGGGTTAAAAAGCCATGACAGTCATATTCTTTTAGAACACTTGCTTCCATTGGCTGTTAGAAGGATACTACCAGAAAATGTTAGTATTGCATTGATTTGTGTAAGCAACTTCTTCAAGAAAATATTTTCTCCTGTGATCAATGTAACTGATATGGAGAGATCAGAGTCTGAAATTTCTGAAACCTTGTGCCTTCTTGAAAAAATATTTCCGCCATCATTTTTTGATGTTATGGTGCATTTAATGGTCCATGTTCCTACTGAGGCAAGGATTGCTGGCACTGTCCAGTACCGCAATATGTATCCCATAGAAAGGTATATTAATTTCATAGTAGAAGGCTCAATTTCATTAGACTATTATTAATATTTTCATTAATTAATTATTTCAAAACTTTTATAGATTTTTGATGAGGTTGAAGAGCTATGTTTGAACTAGAAGTCACCCAGAAGGATCAATTGCGGAAGGTTATATATTTGATGAGAGTATGACATTTTGCTCTCGTTATTTGCATGGTTGTGAGACTAGATTTAATCGGCCGAGTCGAAATGATGATGCACAATTCAATACCTTGTCAACTGGTACCACATACTTGAATAACATAGGTCGCGGTTTGACTGGCAAGTGCACTATTACGTTGGACCATAAAACATGGATTCAAGCTAACAGATATGTCTTATTTAATTATGAGCATATTGAGCCATATTTGATGTATGTTCTCTAGCTAATTTTTTATTAAATGTTATTAAATTAGTTCAAATATATATTTTATAATATCTTACATTCAAAAAATATTTGCAGAAAACATTTGGTATCTTTCATCTATTGGTCATCAAAGGATTCATGAGAGAGAGCGTATACATCATGCAACATTTCATGAGTAGTTTAGATTGCATGTAAGTTTATAAACAACAATTTTAGCTAAATACATATTGCAATGTTTTTGTATTAATCGTATAAATAAATTTTTCTAGGTGAATGAGTTACTATCAACTGGGGAAGATGTAGGAGAAGAGATTCAGATACTAGCAAGTGAGCCTTTTATGGTCGCAACAAAATATAACAGTTATTCAATAAATGGATACAATTTTCATACAATATCTTATGATGAGGGCAGATCAGTTCAGAGTAGTGGGGTAGCTATTGTTGCAAAAACTTGTAGTTTTTCTAGTTCAAAGGATCAAAATCCACAAATAGGAGATATAACATACTATGGTGTCATAACTGAGATACTTGAGTTAGATTATTGTCGAAAGGGTAATGTTGTTCTCTTCAAATGTGATTGGGTTGATGTTCTCAGAAAGGACAAATGGGTTAAGAAAGATAGATTTGGGATTACGACAGTGAACTTCAAGCATTTAATTAATACGGGGGAAAAATTATCAGATGAGCCATATATTTTAGCATCACAAGCTACTCAAGTCTATTATGTTGAGGATCCTATCGATAAAGACTGGAAAGCTGTCATTGAGTCAAGGCCAAGAGACCTCTATGACATGTCTGCGGAGGAAGAAATTGAAAATACAGTGGTAACTGACAAAGTTAGCAAAATCTCTGAGTTGAATGTTGGTGCTGAAATAAATCTTCCAGATGGCAACAATAATTGTGTTAGAAAAAACATTGATGGTATACTTGTTGAGAAATCTCCACCTCAAATGGGGAAGTAAGATGCTATTCATTGAATGTGTTGTTTATGTCTATGTTCTTTTATTTTTTTGTCTAATATTGTAAAATTTTATTGTAGCTGTAAAGATGCAAAACGCAAGAGGAAGAAATAATGGAGTTATGCGGAATGAGTACGAAGAGTTACGGCAAGCAAACATTGAAAAAAACAATGAGGTATTGAGAGCATTGCACTTGCCTATACGACTTCCTGGAAATGAAATGAGTGAAAATGTCTTGAGACCATCTACAAGAACTAAAAAGGTTATTTGTTTTACTTGATGTGCTGCTAATTTTTGTTTCTAAGAACTATTTTGTAATTATCTCCCAATATGATGCATGTTAATTATGTCATAGCACACCAATGATCAGCCTGTAGTTCCCCATCAAGAGCCATCACAACGTCAAAGGCATATCACTAGCAATGAACGTATTGAAAATGAAGATCTTGACGACATTTCTATGGAAGAACAACAACTTAGTGATAATGAAGATGAAACATTGAATATAGGTATATTTAAGTATAGTTTTGCATTATTTTGCTCTCTTTTGTATATCATTGGTTATTATTTTCAATTGCATATTTGTGTAGAGCAAACTCATCCAGGTCAAAAAAAATAAAAGGAAGGGACGAAGACCCACTACCAAGCATGACATATGGAAGCGAAGGAATGAACCAAAAATTCATGTTGACCATAATATGAATAATCAACCAGTTGGTGATCAAGCTTCACCATTAACCAACTTTATTTCTACAATAGTGAGATCAGGAATACCACTTTCCTATAAAGACTGGAATGAAATTGATGCAGATAAAAAGGAATCTGTTTGGGCTACTGTAAAGGTACATTTGTATACTACTAAGAATAAGAAGTCTAAATTAATTTACTCTCATTTCAGCCTAACATGTATATTTTAATAGAACTGAAATATGCTTCAATAGCTCCTCTTACTATACATAGCATTGACTAATTTTCCTTCTAATTAAGGGTGAAAATATATATGTGGAGCTTTGCAACTTATTATTAGATGTGTCATTATAATATGAAGAGAGAGTTTGATTCTATATTTGATTTTTTACTTGCATTTTGAATTTTACTTCATAAATTGGATAGCATTCCTTTATAGTTATTTAAAATCATCCAAAATAGTAACTAGTGACAAGTTTTGTAAGCTCATGATCTATGTATTCCATAGACATGTATAGTATAATAGTATATAATCATTGACAACTTGATAATTTTGTAGGAATTTTTTGATGTTCATCATTACCTTGAGGATTGGGTTTTACAAAAAGCGGCAGTGAAATGGAAAGATTTCAAATGTGAAATAAAGAGGAATTATTTTGATGAAACAAAAACTGATGAGGAACTTTTTTCTATGAAGATTGATTCTAGAGTACCTAAAACAGATTGGATGTGGCTTATAGAGCATTGGAGAGCTCCGAAAAGTCAGGTAAAACTTCTTTATAAATGATTCTTAATTACAAATTAAATATATTTTATGAAATTAATTATATTCTCATCTTATAGGCTCTAAGTGAAATTGGAAAAGCAAATTGTGCAAAAATGACAATGACACATACTGCTGGAACCAAGAGTCTTGCTCGGATTGCACATGATATGGTATTAAATGTCTTAATATTTATTTCTACTTTCTTTAGATAACTAATTGTCAATATTAATGGAAGTGCAGTCCAAAGAGCTGGGTTATATGCCCGCTAGACATGAAGTT
Source organism: Pharus latifolius (assembly GCA_019359835.1). NCBI lineage: Eukaryota > Viridiplantae > Streptophyta > Magnoliopsida > Poales > Poaceae > Pharus > Pharus latifolius. The sequence goes on along the minus strand of CM033324.1, from coordinate 53,983,813 downwards.
TTTATCAAAGCACATACCCATAAAAATGGAGTTCCAGAAAAAGGAGCTGAAGACATAATTGTAAGTGTCATTGAAGGGTTACATGTATTTATAATCAACGATCAAATGTATATATATATATATATATATATATATATATATATGAGCTTTATCTAATTTTCAGAAAACAATTGCAGAGACATGTGCCAACAAGCTAGAACTCGAAAAACCATAACAGAAGGAGATCTATTTTACCATGTCTTTGGAAAAGAAAAATGCTCACGTGTACGTGCTATTGGTTTGGGCCCTACTCCTCAAGACTTAAAGATGCCGGGGGTACAAAAGTATTCATCCACTAAGCTTCAACTAGCTAATGTAGCAAGGATAAGACTTCAAAATCAGAATAATCTTTTGATAGAGAGGCTAGATAAAATCGAGAGTGAGAGTGTGGGAAACAAAGAGCAATTGACACGGATGGAAAAAGAAATTGAAGAATTGAAGCAAATGCTTGCTTCACAGGCTAGGCAAAATATAGATAATGATTACAATCAGAAATCTAAGGGTCATGTGCAGGTGATTTTTTTATATGTGTTCTTTATAATATTTAAGCAATAATATACATATGGTTATTTACTAAATTGCTCAAATGTTATGTACTAATTGCTGTAGGACACGGGAGACGAAAGTGATGGTTGTTCTATAGAGTCATCTGCAGATGAAAATAGGGTTCCACGAAACGTAAGTTTACATTTTATTATTATACCTCAAAGTTGTACCTAACCTAACAATACTTAGACTATCAACTTATCCTTAATTTTTGTATGGATAATGCAAAGGAGAGTTGGTAAGACACATGATGTACCACGCTATAGGCATGAAGAGGTAATAGTTGCTAGTTAATTATACTCTATTGAATTTGGATGCTCATTATTAAGGTAACCATGGAGCTTATATGCAATTCTATTTGATCTTTACAGAGGAAAGGAAGTTATTTTGATTTCTTTTATGAGGCCATATGTTCCTGTTGCTAAGGGTACGCTTCAAAGGGCATCTCGAAGTGTAATAGTTGGTGGCACACCTCTTGGGCCCGAGTGTTGTGAGGTGGTTGTGAACTATGTGTTGAAAAGAGATGCTCCATTGTTACGTCCATATGGAAATGTTAGAAAAATGTCTGATGCACTTGGACGATCAATTGCATGGCCACGTGAAAAAGTAATCTATTCTATCTAGTATAATCACTCTTATTTACTTACTAATACCATCTAAGTAAACAAACTATAAACTTTTACTTGTAGATCCAAGATGATACTACAATAGGTGGTGGTCCATCTCGTGCTCTAGGTATATATAATTCTAACCGGTTATTTACCTGGTTAGTTACTATTTTTCCATTTGTCTTGTTTTGTTATTAATAAAACAATGCTTACAGGTGAAAGGGACAAAAGAATTAGTTGAAACTTAGTGGAAATACTTAATAATTTTATAAAGGTGAGGTGTTATCAACACAATCCACATGTTATTCATTTTTTAAATTTTAAGTGTATGTTAATTGTGCTTTGAACTAGTAGCTCACTTTCATATGATTAATTTATTTTATCAAGTGTATGCAAGTCATGTCAACGAACACAATTTTCTCATTCGCATAAGCAACAGCTTGTACTTGTTATGCAACAATCGACCAACCATCTTTTATTATAATTGTCATATGTTTTATATGTTGCTTAAAGCAAAAGTTATTGATTTGTATATATTTATCTCAAGGCTATTGTAATCAATATCTTTTCTTATGCAGGTGGTTTACAGTAAGGTGTTAAAATCATATGAAGTGATGAAGATATTTTACGTCATAAGAGGAGTTTGAAAGTGGAATATTTTACTTTTGATAGTTGTAGTTGGAACAAAATATATAAAGTTAAGAATTTTATATATGGGCATACATTTGGTGTAAAGAATTCTTAAGTGATATTTTTATCGCAATTATTTCAGAGATTCTATAACTATTTTGTTTGGTTTTGTCAATTGAATAATTTGTGACCATTACGAATCTTGTCAATGGCTATATAAAGCAAAGAATTCAATAAAATGTGGTGTGATTTCTGTTAGAATACTGCATATTATAATTTTAGTTGTAATATTGTTGCCTAATTACTAAAAAAAAAAATATTTAAAATTAATTATTGACACAATTCCTAGCGGTAAATTTACTAAAAATAATTCACATATTTAAATTTGATAGTCTAAATTCTCAATAACAGATCAGCTGGTAATAATTTATTCAAATAGTTGTATAGCTTGGAATAATGTATTACAAGTGGACATACAGGTGGGAAAAGTTCAAATTTTCAAGCCTACAGTTGGGAATACTCTTTTCCACCGGACCTACAGCTAGGAAAAATATTTCAAATAGTTATACAGCTTGGAATAATGTATTACAAGTGGACATATAGGTAGGAAAAGTTCAAACTTTCCAAGAGGCATACTGCTGGGAATACTCTCTGCCACCGGACCTACAGCTGGGAAAAATATTTCAAATATTTATACAGCTTGCAATAATATATTACAAGTGGATATACAGTTGGGAAAAGTTCAAACTTTCCAAGTGACCTACAGCTGGGAATACTCTCTGCCACCGGACCTACAGCTGGGAAAAATATTCCAAATAGTTATACAGCTTGGAATAATATATTACAAGTGGACATACAGGTGGGAAAAGTTCAAACTTTTCAAGTGACCTACAGCTGGGAATACTCTCTGCCACCAGACCTACAGTTGGAAAAAATATTCCAAATAGTTATACAGCTTGGAATAATATACTTTTTACCACCAGATCTACAGCTGGGAAAAATATTCCAAATAGTTATACAGCTTGGAATAATATATTACAAGTGGACAACCTACAGCTGAGAATACTCTTTGCCACCAGACCTACAGCTGGGAAAAAAATATTCCAAATAGTTATACAGCTTGGAATAATATATTACAAGTGGACATACAGGTGGGAAAAGTTCAAACTTTCCAAGCGGTCTACAGCTGGGAATACTCTTTGCCATTGGACCTACAGCTGGGAAAAAAATTACAGCTGGGAAAACTTTTCGCAGCACCTTTTCGCCCAGCTGTAGCAAGCCTTATTCCTAGCAGCTAAATTGCTGGGAATACTAGCTTTTACCAGCTGGTCTACTGCTAGCATTGAAGTGCTATCTTATAGTGGTTCTTAATCAAATCAGAGAGTTCTCACTGTTGCTGAGCGTGGTCCCTCTCTCGATGGAACTGGTGCGCCTCTTCACGGGATCTTTCAAAACATTCTGCCAGATGCGGAATTGCCGAAGACATCTCTTCGGTCCTCTTCTCCAGGGCCTCTTTTTCCCCTTGGAGAGTTTGTCCGAGGGAAGGAGGTGGAATCTCAGCAGGCTGGTCGTTGGGGGCTCCAACAATTTTCGTCTCCTACATTTGTAAATATTAGTTTTCTTAAACTATGACAGACAAGCAAAGGGAGACAGAAGTAATTACCAATCCTAGCAAGCGACAGGCTGGTATATGCATCCTGGAAGGTAGATCATCTGACAAAAGCGAATGATCACTAGATGGTGGAAGTGCAACTTTCCCGCTATAAGATTGCTTCCCCAACACAAGTTGAGGATCTTCTGGTCGGATAGTCACCGCTTGCCGACCAGAAAATCGATCATCCAAACAAAAATGGGGAGCATTGGGATGAAATGGAAAACGCTGAGGAGAACGCCCCTCCAAAGGTGGGGATGAAAGTTCAAACTGCCTAGGTGCATGAGGAACAGAAGGAAGAAAGAACGAAGATTGCGTCTTCTACCTTTGCTCTGCTGGAGGATCCCTCGTCAACCTTGGGTTTCTTCCTTGAAGGAGATGAATCTTCAGGCATTTGAGGCCCTTCTTCGAAAACTTCCTCTTCATCGCTTTCAATCTCGATGATGTTATGATTTGCCATTGGGGAGTGGATGAAGAGAAGGATGAAGGTAGTTTTGGAAGAAACTTAGCCGTGAGAAGAAGTTGTGAAGCTTTGTAATTCGAAGGCTTCGGTATTTATAGCCACCAAAGTGACGGTTCGCCTTCCGAATGCCTCGGGTTCTTAAAGCATTTACAATTTCGTCTCGGGATAAGAAACATTTCAACAGCGCCATCATTACCTATCACATAATACCCAGAGCACGTCTCAAGGAACCAACCGTCCCACTTAGTGCGCCACTAAGTGGGGGATTTGAAGAGTCGGGTTAAAAATCCGATGCATGTCTTAAAATTCGAAATAAACACGTCCCTTCGTTTTCTTCGAATTTGGGGGCTAGCTGACGAGGATTGACACCCGGGTCACTTCAAATAAATGCATTATTGGTTCAGGACAGATTCGAGCCAGACACGTGCCCGGTGGTGCAGACTCAAGTCATTCTGAGAAGCATCAGTCCGAGGTCGCAAACTTTACGCGATCAGATTGCAGCTAGTGCGCGATCAGAAGTTCGTATGCTATGCGCGGATAGAACGTTGGAGATGTTGCGCGGTCAGCCAACATCACGCGGTCAGAGCACCTTCGACCTTGGAACGTGGGATTCACCTGTCTCTATAGCAGGAATATTCCAGGTATCCCGAAGATTCTTCCACGTGAAGGAACAACCGTCAAGAGGTTAATACGTGTAGTTATCCACAAATAACACGTGTTAAACCTGCATGGGGGTTAAGAGCGGTTCTCCAAACCGCATCCAAGCAACCGTTTGATGCAGTTACGACTTGGTACCCTTTCGACCAGTATAAAAGGGCGGCATGGTGTATCAAACAGGGGGATCAATCGATCGAGAGATCAAGACACAATATATATCACTTGAAGAATCAAACAGCCAAGGCTACGGCTTAGATTAGATAGTTTCCATAAAGCCTTCTAGGCTTCATTTTGTACACTCGTATAGGGAAAACCTTCGCCTGTGAAGGTATATTCCCGTCACTTTGTAACTCTTTACTACACATAGTGCAATCCCAACAGGACGTAAGGCTTTTACTCCCACCATCGAGGGCCCGAACCTGTATAAATTTCTCTGTGCTCCAGTTCTTCATAATTCTACATACCTTCCCGGAGGGTCACCCTGAAAGATCTCACTATTTATAAATTCTGCATAAGTTCGGCTGAGGACCCCGAGTCCGAATCGTCGACAATGCCTGTCCCATACCAGGCAAGTGGTTGGTAAATTTTTCATGCCGCATAGAGGCACAACACAAGGTTCTTGTCCTTATGAATTAATAGTGAGGATACATTCACATACCCAATGCGCATACAGCAGCCAACCAATCAAACCATCCTCACTATCAATTCTAATTTACATTTCTTTCACAAAAAGGGGTTTTTAAACATGTTTATCATATAATTGACCATTCAACACTCAATGCATGTATTTATGTATAAGCACAACCTAAGCATAATCTCCTAGTGTGACAAGGGTTGCACAGGATATACAAACAAAGAAGGATTTCAAGAGATTAGGTTATATCTACTCATTTTCTTCCAACATAGTGTTTGAAAATAAAGCATGAATATACTTACAACAGGAATTAACATAGCTTGTTTTAAAATATTGGGAGAGACATGGTCAAGGGGGTGAGACTTGCCATGCAAAGTTGGGTCTACGAAGTTTGCTAGGTCTTCAAAAGTTCCTTCCAATCCTTCCGCTCCTGTTTCTCAACTCACACGAAAGAGCACACGACACATACAAAGGACACGCATTCAGAAATTACTCAAAGTAGGCAAAATATACATAAAATATAGACATGTATGCAAGTGAGATGATTTAGTAGAAGGTAGAATAGCGGGGGAGAAGATATTAAGGTCTAGGACAAGGGTGGGGATTAGATGCGATGAATGTCCAAGGGTTGGCATTCGGATCAAGGTTGGACATGGCTTTAGGTAGGTTTTCTCAAAATGTTGCAGTAGAAGAAAGTGTAGAACACGGCTCCAAATATTTAGTGGACAAAGTGGAATTTCAATTGCTCAACCAGAAGGGGTTAAACAGGGCCAATGCCAGTGGCTGACATGCACTGACACTGAGCTGACAATGCCAAAAACTAGGGCAAAGTAGTGAATTTGATTCTGGGATTCAATTGTTTTGCAAACTATGTCTAGGAGGTAGGCGTGGGTGCCAGGAATACGATGGTGGTGGTTTCAAAGGTTGAGATGGCCGGACGGCGATGAACGGCGTCGAAGAACTGCGGTGGCGACACAGCACAGACATGGATCTGGACAGAGATTTGGCAAGGGCATAACTTCCAATATGTACAGATTTGGGTGTCGGGCTAGTGGAAAGAAATGCTCAAAAGGTTCAGGCCAAGCTAAGGAACAAGGTGGCGTCGACTGAAGTGGCCGGAGACAAAATCCGGTGGCTGGCGCTGGAGAAGACGACTCTGAAATTGGGGGTTTTTTGACATAGGGCATTTGAACTTGATTCCTTGCTAGGACAGTGAAAGGGGGAAGTGAGGAAGCTAATGGCTTAGTCAATTTGGCCGGGGGATAACTGGTATGGCCTGGCAACGAGAGCCAGATCGTCGGCGGCGAGCCAGAACAGAAAAGCTTTGATTCCAGCTCAATTATGAAATCTGAGTGCAAAGGCTTTGCTAGATTGGGTCAACTAATCAGGAAACTCTACTAAAGAGGAAGCTAATTTGGGTTGAATCGATCAGCATTGCAGGAGCAGGGAGAATGGGGAATCCAGCAATCACCGGCGATGGGGATCGATCTAGTGCAATTGGTTGCTATGACACGAGAAGATGGATGTGGGGAACTCACAGGTGAACTTGGATTGAAGATTGGGAGAGTGGATTGCTCTAGCGACGGTGGCCTCAAAACTAGCTCGTCGGGGAAGAAGAAGGAAGCAGCGAGAACGCTAGAAAATGGCTAAGTCCTGATCGTGTGGAGTCAACACAGCACTGGAGGGTTTATATAGGCTAAGGGGTGGAGATGGCGAGGTGAACAGCGAAGGAAATCGTGCCGGGGATGAGACCGGCTGGGCGCAGGCACGACAGCGGCGAACGGTGATGCGACGGCGCGCAGGCAGCACAACAGCTCTGCCAACGATGTTGGGAGCGCATTGGAAGTTGATCCAGGGCGGCGCAACGGTGGAGGCGATGTCGTAGTTCCAGCAGCGACACGTACCTGCAAGCAGCAACAAATGACACGGGCGCATGCGCGAAGCCTGATGCTGGAGTGCAGGCGAAAATACTTCGGTCATTGCACTACAACGGAGGGGATCTGGTCGAGGTCACGTGCGCACGGGATGGCACGATCGAGCATGGGCACTGGCGACCGGAGAAACTGGTCGGCGGTGAAGAAACGTGGCGAAGCAGCACGGCGGGGCTCTGGTCGATGGCAACGACCAGGGGCTGATCGAACAGGGACTGAAAAAGAAGAAAAGGATTGGTTTGCAATTTCAAAACTTAATCCAGGGGCTGATCTGTAAATCTGGCATTTGGCTTAGGTAAAAAGGAATCTGATTTCAACAATTTGATCTACTAAACTCAAGAAATTGTTTAGCAGCAAGAAATGATGAAACTTGGAGATTTAAACTTGTTTTGAATTAAAACGAAAACAGGGTAATTAGGGTAATCTAGATCTGGAATTTTGGCGAGGCTGAAACTAGGGTTTAGGATGAGCTTTTGAAATTCTTTCTAAAGGGATATTTGCTCAGAATAGTAAATGGAAGGTATCCACTGAATTGGGTTAGGCTTCAGAGTTGATCTATGGCTTTTGGCCTTTTCGGGGCTCTGGGAGATCTGAAAAGGGCTAATTTGCGATAATCTTGGACTTATTTGTGAAAAAGGGGAAAACAAAGGAGTTTCAGCCTCAAATTTTTAGGATAAGGTACTGAGGCAGCTTGGATCTTAGCTCTGAGATAGAAGAGTTGAACTAAGTCAGAATTTGGAAAATCAAGGATGTTACTCCTCGAGATTCTGGCTGATCTGGGAACAGGTAGGGGAAATCTTGACGCATTTGTTCCTCTCTTTCCCACGTTGATTCCTCTTCCGGGTGGTTGTTCCATTGTACTCTGCAGAATCGGATGGTCCTTGATTTCAATCTCCTTTCACTGATCTCAAGTATCTTAACAGGGTACTCCTGGTATGATAAATCTGATTGAACTTCTGCTTCCTTTGGAGATATCTGCTCTGTTGGCTTTTTTAGGCACTTTCTCAATTGTGATACGTGAAAGACGTCGTGAACTCCCGCTAGTTCGGGTGGTAGTTCCAATCTGTATGCTACCTCTCCTTGTCTTTCTAGGACTTTGTATGGTTCGACGTATCTTGAACTCAGTTTTCCCTTCATCTGAAATCGGCGTACTCCTTTATAAGGTATTACTTTAAGATATACATAGTCACCTTCTTCAAAAGTCAACTCTCTGCTCCTTTTATCAGCGTAGCTTTTCTGTCGAGACTATGCTATCTTCAGTCTTTCCTGAATGATCTTCACATGGGCTGTGGCTTCCTCTACTAACTGTGGTCCCAAAAATTGCTTTTGGCCTATCTCATTCCAATACAGGGGTGTACGGCACTTCCTCCCATAGAGTGCCTCGTAAGGTGCCATCTGCAAGCTTGCTTGGTAACTATTGTTGTATGTGAATTCTGCATAAGGTAGGAAAGATTCCCAAGAATCTCCATAGTCTAAAGCACACACTCTTAGCATATCTTCTAAGATTTGATTTACCCTTTCAGTTTGACCTCCAGTCTGAGGGTGGTACATGGTACTGAATTTCAATTTTGTTCCCAAAGTTTCTTGTAGTTCTTCCTAGAATTTTGATACAAATTGAGCTCCTCTATCCGAGACAATTGTCTTCGGCACTCCATGCAGGCTAAAAATTCTGGTAAGGTATAATTCTGCTAATTGCTTGGTTGAATATTAGGTTCTCACTAGTAGAAAATGGGCTACCTTTGTCAATCTATCCACTATGACCCATACGGAGTCATGACCTTTTCAGGTCCTTGCTAGTCCAACTATGAAGTCAATACCAATTTCATCCCACTTCCATTCGGGGTTTGGTAGGGGTTGTAGTAGTCTACAGGCCTCTGATGCTCTACTTTCACTCTCTGACATGTGTCGCAAGATGCTACGAACTCGGCAATCTCTTTCTTCATCCCATTCCACCAAAACTGGTTTTTTAGGTCCCGGTACATCTTTGTACTGCTTGGGTGGATTGAGTAAGGAGTATGATGTGCTTCATGCAATATTGTACCCTTGATTTCTTTGTTGTCTAGAACACAGCTTCGATCGTGAAGCCATAAAATTCCTTGTCCATCCTTTCTGAAGTTGATTGCATCTCCGTGTTCTAGGTCCTCCTTTAACTGTTGAATGTTCGGGTCCATCTTTTGGGCTTCTCGGATTTGATCTTTCATCTCACATTCCATGCTCAAGGTGGCAATCGTTCCTTGCTCAACCAATTCTAAATGCATGTTCTCAAAATCTTTGAGTAGCTGGGGTGGTAGTCTCAGGTTCTTCATCTGATTGCAATAGGATTTTCTACTCAAGGCATCCGCTACCACATTGCTTTGCCTAGGTGATAGTGTATTTCAAGATCATAGTCCTTGATGAGTTCTAGCCATCTTCTTTGTCTCATGTTCAAATCCTGCTGAGTGAAGATGTACTTTAAGCTTTGTGGTCGATGAAGATCTCACACTTGTTTCCCAATAAGTAGTGTCGCCATATCTTCAGTGCATGAACGACAGCGGCTAACTCCAAGTTGTGTTGGGTAGTTTTCCTCGTGGGGTCGCAACTGTCTTGAGGCGTAAGCCACAACTCTCCTTTCCTGCATCAAGACACAGCCTAGTCCTTATTTTCATGCATCATAGAAGACTTCAAAACTTTTCTCATTATTGGGCACTATGAGGACAGGTGCGGTCGTCAAAACTTTCTTCAACTTTTCAAAGCTCTTCTCACATTCCTTAGTCCAGTCGAAAGCAACATTCTTCTTTAGCAATTGGGTGAGTGGCCTGATGATTTTAGAGAATCCTTCGACAAATCGTCTATAATAGCCAGCTAACCCTAAGGGACTTCTTATTTCTGTTACCGTTTCTGGTTGCTTCCATTCCATGACAGCTTGAATCTTTGATGGGTCCATCAGTATTCCTTCACTAGAAATAATGTGACCTAGAAAAGAAATTTCCTTCAACCAAAAAGCACATTTATCAAACTTGGCATACAGCTGATGGTCTGCTAACTTCCTTAGCACTAATTTGAGGTGCTGAACATGCTCTTCTTTGCTCTTGGAGAAAATGAGGATATCGTCCAAAAACACAATGATGAACTTATCCAAAAATTCCATGAGAACTTTGTTCATTAGATTCATGAACACTGTTGGTGCATTTGTCAAACCAAATGGCATCACTGTAAATTCATGCAATCCATATCTTGTTATGAATGCAGTCTTCGGGATGTCCTTTTCTCTGATCTTTAGCTGATGATAGCCTGACCTTAGGTCGATCCTTGAAAATACTTTCGCTCCTCTGAGTTGGTCGAAGAGATCATCAATCCTAGGTAGAGGGTACTTGTTCTTGATCATCATGTCGTTCAACTTCCGGTAGTCGATGCAAAGTCGCAGACTGCCATCTTTCTTTTTGGCAAAGAGCACTGGGGCTCCTTAGGGTGAAGAAGTTGTTCTGATGAATCCTTTTTCTTCCAATTCTTCCACTTTCTTTCTTAGCTCGTCATACGTGCAAGCTTCCTTGCGTATGGGGCTGATCCAGGTTTTAATTCGATGGTGAATTCTATATCCCGGTCTAGTGCCATTCCGGGTAGTTCTTCAGGAAAAACTTCGGGGTATTCATTTACTACTGGAATCTTTTTGAGTTCAGCTTCTTCCATACTATTCAGTTTACTTATATGATCACTCACTGAGGGTTGATCTGCACAGAATGTGACTTGTTTTCCTTCCGCGTTGGTCAGGGTGATAGTCTTCTTCTCACAATCCATCTGGCCTTTGTGCTTCGCTAGCCAATCCATTCCCAGAATGACATCTAATCCTTGAAGGTTCAGAACTAGCAAATCTGATAAGAATCCTAGGTTGCCGATACAAAAGGCAATATTTCTACAGACGGATTTGACTGGCATTCTAGCTCCAAGGGATTGGATTAGAATAGGGTGCCCTAAGATCTGGTTCTGCACCGACATTGCCTACTATCTATTTTGCTCTATCCAAATCAGTACATTACTGATATTTCCTCCTTGCGGTATAGCAGATGATGATCCTGGTTGACCTTGGTTGCTACAGTTTCTGTTTCCAGATGTAGCCCTCATGTTACTGGTGTCCTCTTCGGGCTCTCTTCTCTGAGATCTTCCTCAAGTGCAAACCATTCTACTCTAACAGGCGGTCAAAGAAACGATTGCTGATTCAAAGGGAGACACAGATAGGGTACAAGCAACAGGCTGAGATCAATCCATGAGACAAGGATTGGAAAGTGTAAGATGTTTTTCATAAAATAACTTTTATAAAATACATAGTTTTGCCTCTACGGCTTACAGGAATATTTAACAACCAACACACATCATGACCAGCAACTACTACACAAAAGATCTAACGTCTGATGTGGTTAGGCACAAATGGTTAAACCAAGGAAAGTCTGGGATCACACGTCGGCATTGGAAGAACCACAAGGCTCTAGCTCTTCTGAGTCCTCCTCCTGATCTTCATCTGCGTCCATCAGGTCCGACTCCACATTCTGGGATCTCGTAGACTACCACTGAGGCACGAAATCCATCTAAGGAGACATAACGCAAAAATACCTAAAAGTTAAAATAATGTTTAAAGCTTTTTCAAATAATCAAAAAGGATAACTACATAATATATTTTGTTTAGAAAAATTAGATTTTTCATAATTAGATTTTTCATAATTAGATTTTAGCCAAATACTCTAGCAATTTTCTGTTCTAGGGACACCAATGTCTATAGAAGGGTCACGACCTACAGTCGAGCCTTTGCTTTGATACCAAATTCTGTAGGACCCTCATTTGAGGAATCCAGTGACAACCGCCCAGGTGGGTTGCACTCTGAAAGTTACATCGCAAGCTCACAACAACAGGATTTACTTGAAACAGTAAAGCAGATAGTTAAAACAAGTACAAGGTCACGAGGACCAATATTACAATATCATAATGCCAAGGGTGGCACTAATTAAAGTTGATACAAAAGTAGTGAGTTTTTCAAAATCAAGAATCGGTATCAAGGTACCGAACACAGAAAACAACACAAAAAGCAACAGCAAAGGTCTTCACTTCCTTCGGCAGCAGTTCGGCTCGGGCCTTCACCACATCGGACTCAACTTGGCGCATGACCCTCCTAGAAACTCGAATCATCTGGAAAGGTTCCTTCCTCTTCTTGGTGCTCAAGGCCAAAGGAATCGGGATCCACGAATCCTTTCTTCTGAATTTGTGTGCAAAGGCAAGGGTGAGCATGTTTCTACACGATGCTCAGCAAGTCTCGTTATGAGAATGCAGGTATATAGATGAGGGGTTCTCAAGGAATGAGGTCTTTGTTTTATATGTAAGAATAGAATAGATTTTCACTCTAAAGTTATAAACAAAAGCTTTTAGTTTCAAAAGCAATACTTTGAAATCTTAAGTTGAACTTTAAAAATCGTTATGTGTGATGGTCTCCCATGAGTCATCACTTTTATCAACCCACATTTTGAAAACATTCCAAATATTACTTGTGCTGAACCACGTGGATAAATCCACCGCGAACATACTCCAAGACCTGGGAGTACAAAGTATCCAATACTTCTTTTACACTTTGCAAAGGTGTACCTCTTTTTAAATCCACTTCTTCACTCGACTTTCAAGTCGGGCCAGCTCCATGCGACTTATACGCATGTGACAAGGTCGAGCTCACACAACGCTTTTGCAGTCTAGTATTAACAGTATCCCCGCCGGTAAATAGACAGTTAAGGCTCAAGTACCGTTGTGGGTCCTCCCCACTGCCTTACTTCCTAGTCTTGGCCTATGTTCTCGCAAGACACATAGCCTATGGATGCAGCCGTGCACACTCAAATCCAGGCGTAGGGCGACTTCCTTCTATCCACCTTTTCCTCTCATTATTTTTCTAATCTCACATCACTCATAGCCGAACTGCGGCCCACCAGTTTCCACGCGAGAAACCGGACCGACAAACCATGCAGGGAACTGTTAATACCAAAAAGCTACTAACTTGTGCCTATCCCATACTAGGTAAGTGGTTGGTATGTTTTTCATGCCGCATAGAGGCACAACACAAGGTTCTTGTCCTTATGAATTAATAGTGAGGAGATATTCACATACCCAATGCGCACACAGCAGCCAACTAATCAAACCATCCTCACTATCAATTCTAATTCACATTTCTTTCACAAAAAGGGGTTTTCAAACATGTTTATCACATAATTGACCATTCAACACTCAACGCATGTATTTAAGTATAAGCACAATCTAAGCATAATCTCCTAGGGTGACAAGGGTTGCACAGAATATACAAACAAAGAAGGCTTTCAAGAGATTAGGTTATGTCTACTTATTTTCTTTCAACATAGTGTTTGAAAATAAAGCATGGATATACTTAAAACAGGAATTAACCTAGCTTGTTTTAAAATATTGGGAGAGACATGGTCAAGGGGGTGAGACTTGCCTTGCAAAGTTGGGTCTACGAAGTCTACTAGGTCTTCAAAAGTTCCTTCCAAACCTTCCGCTCCTGGTTCTGAACTCGCACGAAAGAGCACACGACATACAAAGCACACGCATTCAGAAATTACTCAAAGTAGGCAAAATATACATAAAATATAGACATGTATGCAAGAGAGATGATTTAGTAGAAGGTATAACAGTGGGGGAGAATATATTAAGGTCTGGGACAAGGGTGGGGATTAGATGCGATGAATGTCCAAGGGTCGACATTCGGATCAAGGTTGGACATGGCTTTAGGTAGGTTTTCTCGAAATGTTGCAGTAGAAGAAAGTGTAGAACACGACTCCAAATGTTTAGTGGACAAAGTGGAATTTCAATTGCTCAACCAGAAGGGGTTAAACAGGGCCAATGCCAGTGGCTGACATGCACGACACTGAGCTGACAATGCCAAAAACTAGGGCAAAGAAGTGAATTTGATTCTGGGCTTCAATTGTTTTGCATACTATGTCTAGGAGGTAGGCGTGGGTGCCAGGAATACGATGGTGGTGGTTTCAGAGGTTGAGATGGCTGTGGTGGCGACACGGCACAGACATGGATCTGGACAGAGATTTGGCAAGGGCATAACTTCCAATCTGGGTAGATCTGGGTGTCGGGCTAGTGGAAAGAAATTCTCATAAGGTTGAGGCCAAGCTAAGGGACAAGGTGGCGTCGGCTGAAGTGGCCAGAGACAAAATCCGGTGGCCGGCACTGGAGAAGACGACTTTGAAATTGGGTGTTTTTGACATAGGGCATTTGAACTTGATTCCTTGCTAGGAGAGTGAAAGGGGGAAGTGAGGAAGCTAATGGCCTAGTCAATTTGGCTGGGGGATAACTGGTATGGCTTGGCGACGAGAACCAGATCGTCGGCGGCAAGCCAGAATGAAAAAGCTTCGATTCTAGCTCAATTATGAAATCTGAGTGCAAAGGCTTGCTAGATTGTGTCAACTGATCAGGAAACTCTACTAAAGGGGAAGATAATTTGGGTTGAATCGATCAGCATTGCAGGAACAGGGAGAATGGGCAATCCAGCGATCACCGGCGATGGTTATCGATCTGGTACAATTGGTTGCTATGACACGGGAAGATGGATGTGGGGAACTCACAGGTGAACTTGGATTGAAGATTGGGTGAGTAGATTGCTCTGGCAACGGTGGTCTCAAAACCAGCTCGTCGGGGAAGAAGAAGGAAGCAGCGAGAACGCTAGAAAATGGCTAAGTCCTAAAGGTGTGGAGTTAACACAGCACTGGAGGGTTTAAATAGGCTAAGGGCCGGAGATGGCGAGGTGAACAGTGAAGGACATCGTGTCGGGGACGAGACCGGCCGGGCGCAGGCACGACAGCGGCGAATGGTGATGCGACGGCGCGCAGGCGGCACAACAGCTCTGCGAGCGATGTCGGGAGCGCGTTGGAACTTGATCCAGGGCGGTGCAATGGTGGAGGCGATGTCGTAGTTCCAGCAGCGACACGTACCTGCATGCAGCAACAAATGACATGGGCACGCGCGCGAAGCCTGATGTTGGGGCACGGGCGAAAATACTTCGGTCACTGCACTGTAACGGAGGGGATCTGGTCGAGGTCACATGCGCACGGGTGGCACGATCGAGCACGGACACTGGCGACTGGAGAAATTGGTCGGCGGCGAAGAAACGCGGCGAAGCAGCACGGCAAGGCTCTGGTCGAAGGCAACGACCAGGGGCTGATCGAACAGGGACTGAAAAAGAAGAAAAGGATTGTTTTGCAATTTCAAAACTTAATCCAGGGGCTGATCTGTAAATCTGGCATTTGTCTTAGGTAAAAGAGAATCTGATTTCAACAATTTGATCTGCTAAACTCAAGAAATTGTTTAGCAGCAAGAAATGATGAAACTTGGAGATTTAAACTTGTTTTGAATTAAAACGAAAACATGGTAATTAGGGTAATTTGGATCTGGAATTTTGGCGAGGGTGAAACTAGGGTTTAGGATGAGCTTTTGAAATTCTTTCTAAAGGGAGATTTGCTCAAAATAGTAAATGGAAGGTATCCACTAAATTGGATTAGGCTTTAGAGTTGATCTATGGCTTTTGGCCTTTTTGGGGCTCTGGGAGATCTGAAAAGGACTAATTTGCGATACTCTTGGACTTATTTGTGGAAAAGGGGTAAACAAAGGAGTTTCAGCATCAAATTTTTAGGATAAGGTACTGAGGCAGCTTGGATCTTAGCTCTGAGATAGAATAGTTGAACTAAGTCAAAATTTGGAAAATCAGGGATGTTACACATAACCAATTGAGCCAAACAACCATGGGCATATTAACGTGCCAACCACATGATCAAGAAATTGAACTCGACCAGTAAACTACTATGTATCGATTTTATTCCTGTGTGGTGGTCGTTCTCATTTAGGTGCCAAATTTTGAAACATTTCGACCTTAATAAGTTTAGTCACTTAAACTTATGGCCTGAATGGGTGATGGCGGAGATGTGAGGGGAGAGATCGTTTGGTACTCTATCCTTGAGTACCATGATAGCTGGTGTGAAGTGTACTTCTCATTGAGGCTATCTCACAATGACAAGAACAACCAATATGGTCCAATTGTCAGGCAGGGATATATAAATTAATACAAATTTTTTGAGAGCCTTGTTTCCTCAATCTAGTTGCATGCAATACTGTGCATGAAACTGGCCTTACAAGGAAGATTGATGGACTCATGTGGGTAAAGCGGTGCCCCTCTGCAGAGTTTAAAAAAAAGTATTCGAGTACTCCGTACCCCCGGACAGGGGTATGCCATGAGTAGTAACTGGATAGCACAATAGTGTTGAGAAATTAAGCTAAAATGGGCAAATGGGAATGTTTTGCCTAGATTCAACTCCTGAGTTACTGATATGCTTTCTACAATTATTTCGCTAATTATTTGTTTTTAATTCCCTATAGAAATGTATTTGTGAATCTTATTATTATATACCTCATAAACTATTCAATTGGACATTTCCCTTCATGTATCGGATCAATTCTTATATAGAGCCTTGCTGAGTACTTTGTACTCACCCTTACTTAATAACAAAAATATAGTTGAAGAGAAGTCAGAGATTGGCGAAGCAAGACCACCCGAAGTTTAGAAGGGTTACGTGCTACACTCAAGTTTTGCCTGTGGAATGGTCCCAAAGACTGAATAAAACTAATTTTATAAAACCTAAGTAGTTGGCTTTGCTAGCCTTTGTATGACGATGTGTATTAAGGCTTGACGACCATATATTACTTTTGTGTATGGACTAATTTGAGCTGGCTATCTGTTAATTACTATGTCCACGATTGCATCCTGGGCAATCGGGGTAAGTGCACACCCGGGGTCCACTGCAGCAGGTAGATCCCTCACACCAGGGGTCTCGGGGATGGGCGTCCCCCCGGGGCTCCTGGTGACTAAGCCGCCAATCTCTTCCCCGACGGCAAGACTTAGCAAGATGAGTGCCACTCGTGCGAGACCTGGGCTAGAGGCCCCGGAGCCCCCTGTCCCCAGTAACTTCCCCATTCTAGGACGTTCATTCTGGACACCTGCTGATAACCAGAGACAAGACTTAGGCAAAAAAATCCTTTTCATTTCATCAAGAAGAAAATTTGTACAATTTTCCAGGGTTCTTGTAAAAAGCTACCGGGAATAGAAGGCATAGTAAGAAGAAAAACTAATCTATTGTTTGGGGGGTGGGGGGTGGGGGGAGGCTCATAGTTGAACTTAATGTGTTTATTGAAACTATATATTTTAGTCTCAATCGAATCACAAGTTGACTGTGATGAAGATTATCTGAGAGAGGATGCATGAGTGAGCTTTCTCAAGCAGGGAGGAGCCTCACCATAGGTAAAATCGAAAATTAAGAATCCATTTTCTAAGATTTTACTGGTGTTGGTGTTTGGAGATGGCCGAGTTGTTAGGATTTTGATTACTAGTTTTGGCCATACTATAAAGAGGGGATTGGGGGTTAATAGCTTGATAATAACTCATGTGAGAAGCTCATGCATGCATCATTCATCACTACATCATTAAAATATTTTTGAGTTGATTTGGTTGGTAAGTGAAGGCATAGGTGATTAACTTTGCAAAATATGACTCGAGTGGAGGTTTTTAAGTGGCTACACTAAATATATTGAGAAAGTTCTAGTCCTTCAAGTTGGCATTCCAACAAGCCAAGGAGCACCAAAATCTGATATTTAGATCAAAAGTTATGTCCATTTTTCTAAGAGTTGTACAACCTATCAGACATCTAGTGGAACACAATTGGACGTCTGGTCCCCCTTGTTACGACTAGTTTTTTTACCATTAGATTGAACCATTGAAATCTACCGGATGTTTGGTGGACCGGGCCTATTTCCTTCAACATGATTTCAATGGTTAGTTTTTCTTGTGGGGGTTATAAATAGATGGCTTAGAGCTTTCATTTGCAAGAATTGGCTAGAATATATGGACAAATAGTCCAAACACACTCTACAGCATGCAACATTCATATATTGCAATAGAGTTAAAAATCTAGTGAACTCATTTGCATTCATTGATCATTAAGTGAGTCGAGAGTCTTATGTGAATTTCTCTTTTAAAAAACAAATTTGAGGAATATATAGTCTAATAAACTTAAGGCCATTGGTGATTCAACTATTTTAAAATTAATTAGAATTTGGACTCAAAATATTTGAACAATTATCCACTAAGGACTTTTCGGGTCACCCTTATAATGCCAGTACTGTTCTTTGAAGAATTATCCACTAAAGACAAGCTTTACTCCATAATATCTCAATTAGTTAGAGGATTGAAATAGAATAATAGTAAATATGTCGCGCCCCCGCCTTGGGGATAACGACTACTCTCGTGGGGGCCCAGCTCGTTGCAGCTGATCCCATACATGCATACCATTGACTTCCCAGGATAAGTCAAGCACAAGAGTATATTTACATTATAGCAGAGTAACTTACAAAATATTTAAGAAGTGTGACCTACTAGACTTAATACAATATAAAGAAATTACAATGCCTTCACAGCATACATGGTCTAGCTAAAGCAAAATAAAACATCTACACGGCGGAAGATAGGTGAACCCCCATAGCAAGAAGTTGACGGCAGAACAACACACATCAGGACTCTGGCAGAACTGGCTCTGCCCCTTCTGGATCCATGAAGTTCTCCATGCTTTCATCTTGATCATTGAACGCTCCATCTATTGGATTGTAGGTTGCAAGGGTGAGTGCTTACATACTCAGAAAGTCATAGGTAAGAGTATATACATATAGTAGTGATGATATGAACCTATGCTAATAAAGAAATGTGGATGGTTGTAAAATAGTCTTTTCCTTTATATCTCATGGCAATATTTTTTATATCATAGCATCGCTATTCATGTTCCACTATTTATAGTACTACTGCGACACGTCGACACAAGACAACCCACGGCAGCACCCCTTATCATGACAACACATGTCATTTGGGTAATCTTGACTTATCAAATTTTATTTAGAAAACATACCTGTGCCATACCCCGTGGATTTAATTCACCGCAGCAGACTCCTATAAACCCAGGAGCTCGGAGTATTCCAATACGTTTTCAACTCTGCAGAAGGGTACCAATTTACCCGCAAGATATTCCACTTTCATGCCCATCCTATCAAGATGGTTAGACCCTTCCTCACTGCATAATGTGAGTGGCAAGGTGGAGATAACAAAACTTTTGTTATGTTTCACTCACAATTCACCCCTGACCCTGTGGTCGGACAAACCACAGTTATGGCGGGCTATACCCCACCCCGATTGCATCTCCCCATTACTGGGTCAGCATGAATCATCACATCCAGTGATATGTGTAGGAGCCACACTCCGTGCCAATCGTGCACCACTTTCCATCTCATGCAGGGGTTTCATGTGCGATCCGCATGCTTACTTGTTCAGGCCTGTCCCATACCAGGCTTGCAGTTAGTACATTTTTCATGCCACTAAACGCACAACACAAGGTTCTAGTCCTTATATACCAGTGACCAGACCATCCGCAGCCACGCACATACAGTGCCACCACCATTCCATACCAATCTTTGGTCACCGCTGGAGGTTTTATTTCATGAATATACATAAATACACATATATTAGTTCATGGCTCATTACTTGATCATTTCACATTTCACAGGCATCCAGCCTAATACTGCCATTTCATATCTCAATCATTCTTTCACATGCAATACTACTTATATTCAAGGTTATATTATAGCAACTCTTCAAATATAGGTTCAAGATGTTCAAGAATATGACTTGCTTTCCGCGTCGTAAAAATCAGCAGTTGATGTTGGGTTGACAGTGAAGTCCTCGAACTCAGCTTCTGGATCTGCTTGGCAACAAACAAACACACAATGATTACTAACTATATTAAAATGTTTTATGATCTATATGCAGATATGCTTTAAAAAGAATAAATGAATGATGCTGAAGTTGATTGAGATTGCAAGCTGAACTGAGTCGAGATTCTAGGGTTTCAAGGAATCTGGGCTAAGATTGAGTACTGGAGATTACTAGAGTTTCAAGACATTAATATTGACATTGAGTTAATGGCTGGTTTGCTCAAAAACAGCAAATGTCAACAGCTCAACATTCGGTTCACGGCCTGACATGGCTTTGGTTGGCTTTAGAAGGCTCTTCTCAAGATATGGTAGTTGAAGGAAATGTAGAACATGGTTCTACAAACTTGGTAGATAAAGTGGATTTCAATTTTCACAACTAGAAGTGGTCGAATTGAGCTGATGCCACTGGTTGACATAGATTGACAAGGGCTGACACTGTCCAAGAATGGCATTGACATGATTTAGGAGGTTTCCAGTGAACAAAACAGATTTGGATCAAGGCATTGGGTGCATAATTGAACAAGGCATCTGTTTGACAATAAGGTTTTCACAAGAAAGTCCAGAAGTTGAAGGATTTTGCAAACATATCCCTGGACACAGTGAACTGAATGCCAGCGCACTGTCAAGAACTAGGGCTCAAGCAATTGATCAATTTAGTCGTGCGCTGCTTCGCCAACTATTACTAGTACAGAAAAGCTTTCTTCTATTAGTAAAAAACAACCTTCTACTATCGATTTTTGTACCGTTAGAGATAGACATGATATAACAAGATAGGTCATTTTCTAACGGTAAATAACAGTTAGAAGAAGTAAACTATTCTAACGGCATTTTAGGTGAAAACCGGTAGAAAAACCATTCTAGCCTGACGGTTGTGAAAGAGTTTACCGATAGAAAAAGGATAGTACTCTCTTGGTTGTGTATGAGTTTACCGGCAGAAAAAGTTACACTCTTCTAACGGTGAATTACGAGTGTATTGATAGAAGAAAGGATAGTACTCTCTCGGTTGTGGATGAGTTTACCGGCAGGAAAAGTTACACTCTTCCAACGGTTAGTTAAGAGTGTACCGATAGAAAAAATCTTAGTACTCTCTGGGTTGTGTATGAGTTTACCGGCAGGAAAAGTTACACTCTTCTAACGGTTAATTAAGAGTGTACTGATAGAAAAAACCTTAGTACTCTCTCGGTTATGTATGAGTTTACTGGCAGGAAAAGTTACACTCTTCTAACTGTGAATTACGAGTATACCAATAGAAGAAAGGATAGTACTCTCTCGGTTGTGGATGAGTTTACCGATAGAAATACAATATAGATGCAATACAATACATTCACAAATACAGTACATTCTTTACATTCACAATACAGTACATTCACATATACAGTAGATGCAATACAGTATAGATTGGATACACAATACAGTACAGACGCAAAGAAGGGTAAATCACATATACATTGAACAGATTGACACATTAGACAGTTATTCACATTTATTCACATATATATGAACCAATACAAATTGCAATCCAATATGGACAAATACTAACCAATAAGACTATATATAAACAATCTATGCACAGAGTACACGAAAAAGAGAAAATTGACAACAAGTGAGCAAAAAGCTTGTCATGGCGGTTGGTTGGGCGCAACTTCCTCCATAACATATTGAGCCCAGATTTGTCGGAGATCTCTAATCTTTGCATTTTCATATTGGTCTTTGGACATGGCGATCTGCAAGCATGTGTGAATACTGAGTAACTAACTTCCTAATTTTGAACGTGACACCCAATTTTTAAATTTGAGTTAGCTATCGATGCTTACCTGGGGGAATTGGGCAAAGTTTGTCCGCACTAGGTCGTACATGTAGCGCAGCACATAAAACCCGCATTCCCATGATTGCGGCTGCTGATGGCACTGAGATAATTGCATATGTGAAGACATGTTAGCTATTGTTTCCATAGACTAATTAAGCATAAGCAAAAAGTCTCGTGAGTACCTCATATTCTTTCCAAGCTAGTACGGAGCCCTGCGGTGCGGCATGCCTCCCTCCAGCGGACACATATTTATCAAAAGCCCTGCATTTCAATTAGCATTGCCGGTTAATGTATTATCATTAGCTAGTGAGGTCAAAATTTAAATGAAACATATATGTTACTTACGCCTCCATATTCCCCTTGACCACATATTCATTCGATAATCTGTCACGTATCGAATCGAGGTAGTACACTTCATTCCTCCACGGACAACTCACGATGAGGATCCAGTGGCCCCTACATTGTACATAAAAGAGGACTGCTAGCTCAAAGTATATCTGAGGTATAGCATACAAGATTGAGTTAAATTAGTACGAGATGCACTAACCTTTGGTGGTACGGCACCAGAATGAACTCCCTGTCCAACTGCGCCATCAGCGCCTTGGATATGTAGTGCTCAGCGTGAGCGGCGTTGTGCTCTAGCATCATGAGGCTTATTTTCTCTGGGTTGAGGAAACCCACATTGTCACACGCAGCCTCCGATGCTAGCCTGTACATGCACCTGCATGCAAAGGACAACATTAGTATTGCACAGAAAGTTACTACATTTCAAATGAACTACAGCAATATAGAGTTAGCAAACAGAGTTAGAAAACAGCAATATATAGGATCAGCAAACTCACAGGACCCTAGTCCGAATGATGGACATATCGAGCTCCCACCAGTTGTAGAGGCCGAACAGATCTTTGTGTGCCACGGATATACTCCCGGGCTCACGGTGGAACTGCCTAGGCCTGTAGGAAACTAAGAAGTTCAGGTTGCACTGAGCTCGGTGTAGGTACCACTCGTGGAGGTCTCTGGTTGATCGATCCAATTTGCGCAAAGCTGCCTCCGACACGAGTGGGAATCCGTTCCTGAACCTCTCCGGCTGTCCCTTTCGCTCTTTGTCGTTGCCTTTTGCCGGGGACTGAGCGCGTACCTTCAAAGGCAAGGGCGAGGTGATGGCGGCTTTCTTCCGAGGTGAAGGCGTGGATGCGCTGGCTGGGGTCGAGGCCGTCTTTGCTATGTTTATGTTCGCACAAGATCCGTCCTCATGCCCCGAGCTGGAGGCGCAGTCCCCTGGTAGCACGCCTGCAGGCCACTTCAATTAATGAGCACGTATGTTAGATTTTGCAAGTTGAGTGTACTGAGTAGGATGTAATCTAACATGTGTAGGATTTACCTGTTGTATTAGAACACACTTCTTGGGCCACTGTACGTAGGAGCCCACTGCCTCAGCAAGTGTTTGCATTTCCTCTGTTGGGACTGGCAATGGAGAATCGTTGTAGCCCGGCATGGCCATGTCCACCTGTACCTTTGCGAACCCCAACCGCAGAGGTGCGCAGTGGATCCGGACATCCTCCCCAGATGGATATACGAACCCGTGTGCAACCACTTCCTGCCCGTCGCCTAGGTGAGTCAGTAGGCTGCAACTCTCCTGCTTCTGCAAATTTGTAACAATTAAAATAGGTTAGTGAAACAACTCTAACAGAGTGGGAGTGGCATCAACTTAAGTGCACAGATGAAGGCTTGAAATACCTCAAGTAGATCCACTGGATCCGCGAGGACCTTCGAAGAGTAACTGCTTATGCGACCCCTCGGGGTACCGTCATCCTGGGGATCCGCATCTGCACTCTTGGCCAGCAATGCTTCTTTCAACTGTGCAAACTCTTATCTCATTTGTGTGACCTCAGACTCCACCTCAGCCCGTATCTCCGCCCGTACCTCAGCCCATATCTTCTCGGAGAGGTCCGCTTCCTTTTCCTTCCAGGAGCGGGCCTTCTTCCTCGGTGGAGCCGGATCTGCGAAACCGGCATTCCACGACACAATGGTTCCCACGGTCCGTGTCTGCCCGTGATGCTCCTTATTTCCTAGAGCTCGGGTGAGGATGTCGTTCTCCCTCTACGGGGTAAACAATCCCTCCATTGCCTCCTTCTCAAAAGAGATCTATTACATTTAAAGGTGCCTTGTGAGACAAATACATATATACATTTGTGCGCACACAATTTACGAGGTTAGCCTGCTTACCATTCGCTTCACAACGTCGGCGTCCCTAGGATTTGCGAACTGCACAGACCCTGTGGACGACACGAACCCTCTCCCCCTCCACCATCGCTTGCACCTCGCATCCCGGATCTCAGAGAGCGGCAACTTAGGGGAGTCGATGACAGAATTTTGCTCGTCTTCCTTCTTCCACTGCTCCTCCTTCCTCGCATAGCCTCGGGATCTGAGCCGATGCGGGTGGTTGTTCCTCTTCTGGATCGCCTTATTCTTCTCGCTAAGGGCCTTGAACTCCTCAGTCCCCTTCTGCTTGGTGAATTCCTCCCATACCTCCTCTGATATGAAGGCGTACTTCTCGCAAGGAGATTTCCCCGCAGCGAGGAAGTTACTGATGAGCCAGCTCTTAAAGGTTTTTTGTGTTCCGTTCATGTCCTTTAAGCAGGCCGTCCTAGAATTATCGTCAGGGATGTTCTACTTAGCCTGTTTTCAAACAATACATACAATTAATTACGAGTTAGTTAAACTTTAGTATAAGCCAAGAGAACATGATTATGAAAGAGTTCAGCGATTTCAGTTAATTTAACCTTCACTTCCGCCCACAACCTATCCCTCTCGTCTGCCGTCACGTCCTTCCAGCTCTGGACGGTAATCTTCACCCTTTCTTTTCGCCAACAGCCCAACGTAGGCCGCGTACTTCTTAGCATTCTTTCCGATCGGTCTCCCAAATTAGTTGAACTCACAAGAAAGATCAGTGCGTTTGGCCAAACGGCCCAACGTCGTCGCGTCTCGCCCCACCCTCTTGCGCTGGAATGAACCAGCTGCATCTTCCGTTACGTTGGCCCTAGTCGAACCACTACTACCATCGATGAAGACGACGACATGTCTTTCCCTACAAAACCATCAACAAACCATCAAAAATTTAATGGAAACACAAACCAAATCATTTTACAAAGCGAAAGGACTTATTTTAAATATTTTTTCTATCGGTAAACACAGAAACTACCAATAGAAGATAAGATTCTATTTCTGAGCATCTTCATCTACACATTTTCATATATGAAGCAGGCAATATATGGCAATTAATTCTTCTTGGAGTTCCATAACTCAGTTCAGGATTGGAGACTAATTAGGGCTGCTAAAGGGATGTCCGAAGAAAATAGTACTAAAAGACATGCAAAAATTAATTGCTAAAGGGATGTTCACCAATTTTTTCTATCGGTAAACACATGAGATACCGATAGAACATAACAATATTTTCTATCGGCAAAGATATGAGATACCGATAGAACATAACAATGTTCTCTATGTGTATATGGAATATTGTTGATAAGCTGCCATTCACTGGCATCACATAATCTTGGTTTAAGTCAACATTCTCCATGATTTGCTATACTAATATTCATGGGCCAGCATTATTATTTCACACATAAATATGCACACAAGCATCTAAGTGCCATTGTGCATAATATGACAAACCTAATGCTAATGGAATATAAAGATATTGAAGTAGCACAGAAAGTAGGTCACAACCAAAAAAGGAATAACATGGTTTATAGCACCCTCTCTTAGTTATCTTTAGCATTACTTGTATGCAAATCATCAGGACTTCACATCTATTAGGTTGGGAAAAGTCATGTATAAGCATTTGAAACATATACATCGAAGACCCATCCACATTGCCATATATTCATACCAAGTGAGTCAAAATTCCCAACCAAACTAGTACATTGCATGGCTCATGTCCTTCCAGATCCAAAGTTTTAATACTTGTTCAGAAATCTTTTCTATCGGTAAACACATGAGCTGCCGATAGAACATAACAATTTTTTCTATCGGCAAATACAGGAGATACCGATAGAAGATGTGTAAGAACACCTCCAACATATAAAGTGCATTACATGGCAGTTGGATACAATTGATCACACATACAGCAGTATAGATAATTTAAAATCTCAAAATAGGTTCATTACAGCACTGGAACATATTATGTCAAACTTAATTTAAATCAACATTGCCTACGGAATTTACATAATCCAACACAATAGGGAACCCTAGTTTAATTCCAAAACTTGAAGAATTAGTACGTACAAAACACTAAGATCAAATAAGGAAGATGCTGGAAAAAAAACAACGAATTAGGGTATTTTACAGCGATCAGTTGTGGTGATGGAGAGGCGGTGTAGAACGCAGCGGTGGCCAGCGAAGGACGAAAATATGGACCGGTGGCAGTGGCGAACTAGTATCCAGGCGGCGATCATTGTGTGGGAGTGAGGAGGTAAGTGGTCACTGCGGAGGTTGTGGTTTTCGCACTTGAAGAGACGCAGTGCTATAAGTTGGAACGGTTCGACAAGAGGGAAACTCAAGGGCCATGTTTAATATAGTAGTGGATGCCCTTTTCTATTGGTACAAACAGCAAAATACCGTCAGACTAGTGGTTTTATTCTAACGGTACAACAAAATAATACCGATAAAACAAGTAAACTTTTCCCAGAGTAATTTTTGAAGTGGGCAGGGCATTGGAAAATGATGTTTCAGGGAATGGGATTTTTGGAGAGTTTAATTTTTGAAGAAGCAAGAGGCTGTTATGAGATTTTGGCAAGAAAATTTGAAGGGAAGAATTTAGTTCTTACAGGATAAAGGTAATGTACATGTTAGAACTCATGCTGTGGAGTAAAATTGAGATATATTAATGCTATGAACTAGCTCATCATTAAGTTCTAAAGAAAAATGTATTGCCTGATGTATTAATGATAAGTTCCTCACCTTGATGCACAACTTGTGGGCTGTTTGCTTGGCATTTTTCCCTGAAATAGAAAATAATCATCAATGGTTCTCAACCCATAATCCTTCTTCGTGATCATCTCGCAGATACGTTGTTTCGTCGATATCTTCAATAGGGATATATTGAATGTGCTCTAAAAACGGAGGTATTTCGACGAGTTGGTTATACTCCTCTTCGTTGACAACGTCTTCAACCCCAACAATACGTCTCTTGCTGTAGAGGACAATGTGCAAGTTTGGATTGGCCGGGTCAACGATGTAGAATACCTGTGTGGCTTGCTTTGCAAGTATGAATGGATCGTCTTGGTGTTCGACTCTATCAAGATCGACGAGAGTAAACCCGTAATTGTCAACTTTAACACCTCAAGGGATTTCGACCCATTGGCATCGAAACAAGGGAATCTTAAATAATCCGTAATAGAGCTCCCATATTTTGTCAATAGCACCGTAATATGAGTTCGGCGCCCTTACTGACCTGGCATCCTCGGAAATAGCAAACAGTGTGACTCCGCTACATTGCGTGCTACTCTTGGCTTCTTGAGCTCTTGTGTAAAATGAATACCCATTGATGTCGTACCCCCGCCAAGTCCCTACAGTGAATCTTGGGCCTCTAGCCAACCATGTCACAGTTTCACTTATGGAGCCCTCGGCAGCTCGCGTGACTCTTTCTTGGATCCACCCAGCAAATTTCCTGTTATGTTATCTGGTGACCCAATGTAACACCCCTGTTTTTGCTAAACCCTAAAATAGCCAAAATCCACATCCGGACCCCAAAACCTAATCTGCTTCAGCCATTCCCTTCTAAATGCTGTTCAGAGCATTTTTCCCTTCGGGACCATCCCCAAAATCTCACCCTAAAGCCGAGTTTCAAGCCTTTGCCATTCTAAAACCCTAATTACCCTATTTTACCCTAAACCGTTTTCCCCAATTGTGTCGAAACTCTTCAGATCTTGCCTGATCTTACCAAACTCTGGCCAGATAAGTTCTAATAATCTTTTGCAACTTACCTGCGAAATCAGATTTCAGATCGGACCCTTAGATCTCCAGATTTGCAATCAAGTCCATTCCCTATTCAACTTTTCATCGCAGATCAGTCCCTGGAGCAAGATTTGAAATTGCAAATTAGCCCGGGCCTTCTTTTTAGCCCCTGTGCCGTTCGACCACACCCCGTTCGCCGTTGCCTCGCCGTAGAGCTCGCCGCCGGCCATCCTTTCTGGTCGCCGCACTCGTAATCGGTTGAGCCACCCCGCGCGCACGTGCCAGCACAGTGGCATCGCCTCGCCCAGCGGATAAACGGCCGCGCTCCCGAGCCTCGTTTTCGCGCGCGCTCCCATTGCCGTGGCATTGCATGCGTGTACGTGTCGATTGCCGGAGCTACGTTGTCGCCTCCGCATCTGCGCCTTCCCGGACGAAGTTCCAAGACGCCTTGGCATCGCTGGCAAAGCTGCAGCACCGCCTGAGCGCAATCACATCGCCGGTCACCGCTGTCGCAACTGCACCCGGCCGGTCTCGTCCCCGGCACAAGTTCTCTCGCCGTTCCCCCTCGCAAGCTCCGCCTCGTCGCCTATTTAAACCCCCTTCAGCGCTGTGAAGAAGTGCAACGCCAGGACTTAGCCAAATTCCCAGTCCTTCACTGTTTCCCTTTCTTCTCCGGCGAGCTGTTTCTGGAGCCACCGTCGCCAGAGCAAACCATAGCCCATCTCTCCAATCCAGGTTCACCAGTAAGTTCCCCACACCCATCTTCCCGTGCCCAAGCAACCAATCGCACCGGATCGATCCCCATCGCCGGTGATCGCCGGAAAGGCCCAATTGCCCTGTTTCCCCAATGCTAGCCATTTCATCCCGAATTAGCTCTCGTCCCAGTAGTAGAAATTGATCCTTAGCCATTTCTTAGCAAGCCTGTTGAATCAGGATCCCCAATTGAACTCAAATTGAAGAAACCCCAGTTTGGAACCTCGGCCGTTCGCCGGACTTCGGCGCCAAGCTTCTCCGGTCAATCTCCAACCAAATTGACTGCACCAGTAGCTTCTAAACTCCACCCTTTCACTCCCTGAGCAAAGAATCAAGTTCAATCGCCTTGTAGCAAAAATCCCCAATCTCCAGTGTCGTCTTCTCCAGAGCCGGTCGCCGGAATTTGTTCCCGGCCGATCCAGCCGACACCACCTTGTCCCTTAGCTTCGCCTCACCTCCCTGAGCAATATTGTCCACTAGCTCGACACCTGGATCTGCCTAGATTGTGAGTTATGCCTATGCCAAGATCACTGTCCAGTAACTCAGTTCATGTCCAGGTCACCGTAGTTCATCGCCGGATTTGGCCACCCTCCGGCCACTTTCAGCCCTTGTGCCTGTTGAGCATATTATTCCTGTTAGTAATGCCTACCTCCCAGACAAAGTGGTGCATCAATTGGAGCCCTGGATCAAAAGTTAAGCCATGCCCTAGTTTCTGGCCATGTCCAGCACTATGTCAGTACATGTCAGCCACTGGCATTAGCTTTGTTTGACCCCTTCTGGTTGAGCAATTGAAATGCCACCTTGTCCTTTAGATTCCTGGAGTTGAGATCTACAACTTTCTCTACTATCACTTCTCCAGAAAACCATCCTAAGACTAGTTTCCAGCTATGCCAAAGCCATGAACTGAATGTCGACCCTTCGACGTTCAATCTTTTTTAGCTGTTTCTTCAACCAGAGCCCTTGTAACCTTGCCCTAACCTTTTCCCCTGCATACATGACTTATTTACTTAACACTTTCTATAGAAACTATTTTCAGTATGCTTATGTGGTATGTGTTTGTGTGTTAATTGTTTGCCGCAGAGTCAGAAGCGGAAGGAACGGAAGAAGTCTTTGAAGAGCCGTCTGAGTTTTTAGACCCAACATTGCAAGGCAAGCCTCATTCCTTTGATCATGTCTCACCCAATATTTTCATATGAAGTATATTCACTGTTTCTTACTATGCATGCTTAATTGAAATACAAGTTATGTTTGAATGACATGAGTAGATATTACCTAATGGATCATGAAACCCTTTTTGTTATTGAACCTTCGTGTATATATGCTCTTGTCACCCTAGGACTCATATATTGAATATCCACATTAAACTTGAAATGGTCAAATGCATGAGAAGTTATAATGAAAACCGTTTTGACAAGAAAAATGATAAAAGGGATCAGTAGTGAGGATTGGATGGTATGGAGAGGGTGCGGTGCGCACCAGGGTATGTGAATGTTCCTCACTAGTGGTTCATAAGGACGAGAACCTTGTGCTGTGTCTCTATACGAATTGTAGACGTACCAACCACTTGCCTGGTATGGGACAGGCACAACTCAGTAGCTTTTTGGTATTAGCAGTCCCTGCATGGTTTGACGATCTGGTTTCTCGCGTGGAAACTGGAAGGCCAAGGTTCGGCCATGAGTGATGTGAGTCAGAAAAATGATGAGAGAAAAAGGCGTAAATGAAGGAAGGCGCCCTAGACCTGATTAAGCCGTGAGCGGCTGTAATCTTAAATGGTCGTATGTCTCGCGTGGACATAGACCAAGGCTATGTGTCCTGAGGGAACATAGACCAGAGAGGCTAGGAAGTAAGGCAGTGGGTAAGACCCACAACGGTACTTGAGACTTAATTGTCTATTTACCGGGCAGGGATACTGTTAATACTGAACTGTAAAGCGTTGTGTGATCTCGGCCTTGTCACATGTGTATAAGTCACATGGAGCTGATCCGACTTGAAAGCCGAGTGAACCAGTGGATTTAAAAAGAGGTACACCTTTGCAAAGCGTAAAAGAAGTGTCAGATACTCTGTACTCCCAGGTTCAGGAGTCTTTTCGTAGTGGATGTTATCCATGGGTTATAGCACAAGTAATGTTTGGAATGTTTTCATAATGCGGTTAACAAAGTAGTGACTCATGGGAGACCACTACATCTAATGTTTTATTGAAAACCTGTTTAATGTTTAAAGTACCATTTTCCTGACAAAAGTACTGTTTTACTGAACAAATGACTTGGAAATCTACATATCTTTATCCTTATGAAACTAAAACCCCAGAATCATATGTTTCACCCTCATGTAAGTACAATTATAATAATCCCCGGAATGAGTGTTGCTGAGCACCAAGTGCTCACCCTTGCAATTTACTTCCAACTGTAGAAGAGGGATTCGAGGATCCCGATTCCTTCAGTTATGAGTTCCCGGCAGAAGATGGAAGTGCCCCGGACGAGTCCACGTTCTAGAAGGATTGCGCACCAAGTCAAGTCAGATGTGGGAGGAGCCACTTCAACCTCGCTGCGGATGGAAGTCAAGCTTTTTGTCGTTGCTTTGTGTTTCATGCTGTGTGTTCGGTACTTGGATACCGATTCTAGTTCGGATAAACTTATTATTTTCTTAGCAACTCTACTTAGCGCCATTTTCGGTGCTTTGGCTATGTAATATTGGCCATGTTGGCCTGATACTTGTTTAATGATATTACTATGCTTGTGTGGTTTGGAGCTCATGTGTCATCCTGCTGTGTGTAACCTACCTGGGCGGTTATCAAGGTGATCCTCAAATGGGGGTCTCACACCCAAATCTCTGACTTCAAAGGATTCTGTGACCGTAACATTACCTTGTGCTCATGTATGTATGGCTCGACCTCCGTCATGTGATGTAAGACCCAAAAATGTGATTTTTCATACACATCACGGGCGGGGACGATAGCTTTGAATCCAATCGTTCCGATGCCCTGAAGCCTACCCTCATGTCGGGACCAAGGAACGCCAATTGGGTCAACCCCGGCCATATAATTTGTACAAAATTCAATCACCTCCTCGGCGGCATAACCTTCCATGATACTCCCCTCGGGTCAATGACGAGTCCTTACGTATCCCTTCAATACACCCATAAATCTCTCAAATGGATACATGTAGCGCAGGCACACGGGTTCACAAAACTTAATTTCTTTGATAAGGTGAACAATTAGATGGACCATAACATCAAAAAAGGATGGAGGGAAATACATCTCGAGCTGACAAAGAGTTGTAACCACGTCACGTTGCAAAGTGTCCAGTCCATCTGGATCAATTACCTACGAGGACACAGTTGCGCCAAATATTCATATCAAAAAATCTTCTAATTAAGCTCCACAAATGGAGCTAATTAACTTATAGTACGAGTGCACGTACTTACCTTGCAAGATATTGCGTTGAAGAAATAACATAGGTTTGTGATTGTCTCTCTGACTTTAATTGGGAGAATACCCCTGATAGCAATGGGAAGCATTTGTGACATCAGCACATGAAAGTCGTGGGACTTCGTGCCAACCAGTTTTAGGTCCTTCATGGACACAAGTTTTTTCAAGTTCGCGGAATACCCATATGGAACTTTGACGCCGTGCAGGCACCGACAGAGTTCTGTTTTTTCGCTTTTGGACAACGTATAGCAGGCCGGGGGGAGGTATGTACGCTTTCCCTTCTCCAATGGTGCAAGCTCAATCCTTATCCCCATTTCCACCATGTCACGACGAGTTTTCACACCATCCTTTGTCTTTCCCGGAATATTCAACAACAAACGAATCAAACTGTCACAGATATTTTTCTCTACATGCATGACGTCAATGCAATGTCGAACTTGTAAGTGCTCCCAGTACGGTAGATCCCAAAGAATCGATCTCTTCTTCCAAACATTTTTCCTCAAGGTTTAGAATACTTACCGAACTCAGCTTTGATGTCCTTCACACACGAGTAAATCTCCTTACCGGTCAGAAACACTGGAGCTGATCCCTTCTCAGGCTTCCCGTTAAATGATTTCCTCTTCTTACGATACGTGTGATGCACCAGAAGAAACCTGCGGTGACCCATGTACACTGTTTTCCAGTAGTTTCACAACCACATGCTCTCAGTTTCATCTAGGCAAATAGGGCAAGCCTTGGCTTCTTTCGTACTGTACCCCGACAAATTGCCGTAGGCCGAAAAATCATTTATGGTGCAAAATATCAAGGCCCGCAAGATGAAATTCTTTTTCTTGTATGCATCCCACACCTGCACCCCCTCGCTCCACAATTTCTGTAAGTCCTTGATTAAAGGCGCTAGAAACACGTTAATATCATTTTCGGGTTGTCTGGGTCCTGAGATTAGTAACGCCATCATGATGTACTTGCGCTTCATGCATAACCAAGGAGGAAGATTGTAGATGCATAAAAGAACCGGCCAAGTGCTATGCCGACTGCTCATATTACCATGTGGGTTCATATCATCTGTACTCAGCCCGAACCTTATATTCCTAACTTCGCCGCCGAACTCAGCAAATGTTCTGTTGATGTTTCTCCATTGATAGAATCAGCTGGGTGTCTCAGTTTTCCGTCTTGTTTTCGGCCTTCAGCATGCCAACGCAAGTACTTCGCGACTTTCGAATTTGCAAACAGTCGCTTCAATCTAGGTATCACAGGCAAGTACCACACAGTTTTCGCCGGAGGTCCTTTATTTACCTTGTGACGTTCAGTGTGAATCTGGTCCCCACTCGTATACCTCGATGCGCCGCATCTTGGACAAACACGCAAACTGGAGTACTCATTACGGTACAGCACACAATCATTTGGGCATGCGTGTATTCTTTCGATTTCCATTCCCAACAAACACAACAGTTTTTTGGCTTGGTAAGTAGATCTTGGCAACTCATTTCCCTCTGGAAGCATGTCCGCTAGCAGATCTAATAGTGCCATGAAACTCTTATCGCTCCAACCGTTGCCTGCCTTCAAGTTATATAATCTCAGCACAGAAGACGGTTTTGTAAATTTTGCACATCCAGGGTACAGAGGCTTCTCAGAGTCAGCAATCAGTTTCTCAAATTCACAGAAGTCGTTTTCATTGTAATCTTCCTCTACATCATGTAACATCTCATCTAGATTGTCATCATCATCTATGTGCACATCGTAATGAACATTATCAAAATTCGGATGATCATCGATATTATTGCAATCCACATCCAAGTCATGCTGATTGGTAGTAGTGGTGCTTGTTTCCTTAAGATCTTCGCCATGCCATATCCAACGGGTGTATCGCGCGTTACAACCACGAAGAATCAAATGACTCTTAATTTGATCAGAGTTGCTAAACCTCTTCAAGTTCATACAATCTGTACAAGGACAAAGCATATCTTTCTCTCCCTTTCTCGCCTTTTGTTGCTCAGAAAATTTAATAAACCCATTCACACCATCCAAATATTCAAGAGTAGTATGTTTTATTCCATACATCCAATATTTCCTGTTCATTTGCAATTAACAGAATTTAACGAGTCAGCCATGCATGAAACCTGCCCGATTAAGTTATGTATATGTACATGTATAGCCTCTTACAACTGATGTGTTAAACCCTAGCCTGACGAAATTAACACTAATTAACCTAGCTAACTACACAATACAAGCTAGTGAGCTCCTAAAACATGAGGTATTTCCAGCTAGCTCCCAAGCTTGGAACTACAAGCTTGGAACTACACAATACAGCTAGCTTGCAAGTAGAGAGGGAGGGAGATCTAGAGGGAGAAAGAGATAAGTGATGACAATTAAGCTTACCTTAAAGAGAGGGGTGCAATCAACTTCCTTCCAGCTTGCCCTGATCACCCTAGCAGTGTAGCTGTGAGCATGGAACCCTCATCACAAACAGAGGGACACAGAGTGCAATAGAACAAAAAGCAGCTCAGCAATGGTAGAGTTGTGTTTTACTTATACTGGACCTGTTTCTAACGGTAAATACATGAAATGCCCGTTAGACTAAGTGCGGGTAATTTTGTACTCACATCTTCTATCGGTAAAAACACACATATACCATTAGAACAGGTACTGGTGCATTGCTGAATAGGTACAGGTGTTGTTATATCGGTAAATATGTGTATTTACCGTTAGAAGAGGTACTGTACATGGCTGAAACAAAACCAAACTGGGTAATGCATGACACAGCAATCTAAGTGCACAGATGCACACCAGTCCTCACATTCAAGTGCATGCCTGAGGCACATAAGAAAATACAGGTTTTTTCTATCGGTAAATATGTGTATTTGCCATTAGAAGAGGTATTGTACATGGTTAAACAAAACCAAACTGGGTAATGCATGACACAGCAATCTAAGTGCACAGATGCACACCAGTCCTCACATTCAAGTGCATGCCTGAGGCACATAAGCAAATACATGTGTTTTTCTATCGGTAAATATGTGTATTTACCGTTAGAAGAGGTACTGGTACATGGCTGAAACAAAAAGCAAGCTGGGTAATGCATGACACAGCAATCTAAGTGCACGCATGCACACCAGTTCTCACATTCAAGTGCATGCCTGAGGCACCAGTTCTCACATTCAAGTTGAGTGTACATATGTTGTTCTATCAGTAAATATGTGTATTTATCGTTAGAAGAGGTACTGGTACATGGCTGAAATTGGGTAATGCATGACACACATGACACCAGTTCTCACATTCAAAGAATCATATCTAAACACAATGTAACATCAAACAGATCTTAACTGGAAGATAAAGAAATATTTCAAGAGATGCTAATTTGCAAATTAACTAGGAGACACAAAAATACTTTTCTTAGGTACTTGGTACTTCATCTTGCCGAAGAAAATTAAAAATCTCTACTTACATGAGATCTTGGTTTGCCTCCATTCCTTTAAGAAAATGCTAGAGGAAACATAAAAAATGAGTACTATTTAAACTCATTCTAGTTAATGGTTGAAACAAAAGCAAGCTGATTGATATATGACACATCAATTTAGGTACAAAAATACACATGCTAGTTCACAAATTCAAGTGCATGTCTGAAACAGCAGTACAAATACACACCTACCTACCAATACAATTAAATACACAAATACTCCCATGTACACATTCAAGTTCATGTCCTAAATAGCAATACATGATACACAAATATACAACAATATACAAATACAACAATTCACACATTCGATGTATATTAGAAAATTCACGTCTGGAATTAACAACATATCGTCACGAGGACCCAGTGGCCCATACATTTTACATAAAAGAGAACCTTTGCAAGTTGTGACAATGCAACTACCGACTACAAGTTAGACCTAATACATCACAAATCCATTCATCCAAAACAGCAAATGTCTGAACCACATTGGACTTAACCATAGGAGTTCAGTTCAAAGACGCCCGAGGAGCTGGAACTGTCGTCGAGTTACATTTGTATTGGTGATTTCTTCGGACTCAGACCCAATCAACTCAACTCAACTCAACTCAACTTAACTCAACTCCATTAACAAAAAGAATGGCTGTGCAAATGACAACAATTCTTCTTCTCCAAGCAGGTAAGCATCTGGCCACAAGCTGGTGCATGCAAAAAAATGGCTGAAACACGATATAAATGTAAGATGCTTTCTATAGGTCCTGATTTGAGAAACACGCCGGGCTTGAGGATCTTTTCGACTGAGCCAACCAAGATCTCGCCCTTCACGTGCTTCCAGCTCTCGACGGTGATCTTCACCGTTTCTTTCGCCAACGTAGGCAGCGTACTACGATGAAGAACCGTGAAATATGTTGCCCCTCATGAGCATCATCCAAGGACCTGCATAGATCATAAATAGGCATTCTAGAGAAAATTAAGATTGTTTATTGTTTCCTAAATAACTCCCTATCTGAGAAAGACTACCAACCGAAGGTTAGGTTGTGCTTCGTCATAGTAACATCAACTTGCAACTGGAGATCAAGATATTACATTTCTACTCTATTTCATCAGAAGACATTACCTTGCCAATATAAATATATTAATTATTTAATGAACTTTTTACATGAACTTGATCATTGAGCAAGCTAGTTGGCATTTGACTATGTTATTGGCATTGAACAACCTACAGAGAGATCAAGATATTTGTGTATCTCACGATATTTGTAGATATCTTGACATTAATGATCTTTCTATTTCAATTTCAACTTCAATTTCAATTTCAATTACAAATATCTTTCAATTTCAATTTCATGATCTTTCAATTTCAATTGTTACTAAGTCCAAGTTGGCATTGAGCAACCTACTGAGAGATGAAGATATTACATTTATACTCTTATTGGCATTTGACTATGTTAACTAGCATTTGTCTTGAAAATATATCCTGATAATTTTCTTCATTTGATAGGATCAGCAAACAATTGAACATTATCTATCCCACAGTGATATTATTTAGTTGTTTTAATAAAAACAGGAACAAGACATCGTACATAATCATATTGAAAAGAAGGCACATCAAAATGAAGAATACAAAAATTGCAGGATAATTGCCATAATCGGATTAGAATAATCTAATAATATTGCCGAAATTTTACATGCCTTGCTTGACATGCCGAAATCTAGTGGGCGTCGATGGAGGTGCGGAGGTGCAGCGTTCGTCGGTGGAGGTTACGATTATATTCCCCTAGCCCGCTCCTGTGAGTGATGATATATTGGAGACATAGTATGTTGATCACGGGATTAGGTGTTTGTGGTTAACATGAGTGTTGACAAACTAACAAAAGGGGCGCAACAGTATGTGTGATGAGATGTCATGGTCTGATCGACTTGAGAGTATGTTATTACAAAGTCATAAGGTTATTGCTAACTGACAGCCACTCGAATGAATGATCAGAACATGCTAGCAAGATTCTAAAGCGTTGAGAAATAGCTTATAAAGAAATGTCTTATCTAGATGCGACCATGAGATCGGCCAGCGAATCCGCTTAATCATCATAATGAGGTTTTTAGTGCGATCAGCCCCTGGGCATAGCCCGAGGAAGGGAAAGTGGGCATTTAACTGTAACAAAAAAATTGTAACAAGACATGAAAAAGGTATTGACAATGGAGAAGGGAAAAGGAAACTTACACGTAGAATTTGCATAGTTGGTCGATGTTCCAAGTATTGGATGGGACTCTGCCATCTTCCATAGCTAATCTTGCCGATCTAGCTCGCGGCATTGAAATCATAGTGTAGGGGCCTTCCCATACGGGGAAGAATTTATTGTGATTAAACTGATTTTGGATCTTTCTCAAAACTAGGTCGCCCACGTGAAGGCTACGTGGTCGCACCCTTTTGTTGTGATATTTTCACAGGGCTTATACATATGCCACCGAGCTAAACAATGCGTGATTGCGCTTTTCTTCTAGAAGGGTGAGTTCGTCTTTGCTTGTTTTGGTTGAATTTGTAGTATCGAAGTTGGTCACGCGAGGGGAGCCAAGTTGTATTTCACTTGGCAGCATGGCTTCGACACCAAAAACCAGTTGGAAAGGCGTGTCGCCTGTGGGTCTACTGGGTTTTGGTACGGAGTACCCAAAGAATGGAGTAGAGTTCATCTACCCAAGCCCCCGAGCGTATTTTAAGGCAATCAAACACGCATTTCTTAACCCCTTGAATGATTTACTCATTGGCACTTTCAACTGCCCCGTTGCTTTGCGGATGGGCAACGGAGGCGAAACAGACTTTGGTACCAATATCGTCGCAATAGTCGAGGAAAAGACCACTAACGAATTGGGAACCATTGTCTGGAATGAGGCGATTTGGGATACCAAATCGTGTTATGACGTTCTTGTGAAAGAACTTTTGTGCCGCAGCAGCGGTGATGGTTCGGGCTGGTTCAGCCACGATCCATTTAGTGAATGTGTCAATGGCTACGAACAGGAACTTGTATCCATTGACTGCTTGGGGCATTGGTCCTAGAATATCTATCCCCCATTCTAAGAATGGCCATGTTAATGGGATAGTTTGTAATGTGTATGCCAGCTGATGTGTTTGCTGGGCATGAAATTGACACTGGGGCATGTCTGGACCAAGTGTCTTGCATGGTTTAGTGCTGTAGGCCAGTAATACCCTCGTCGAAAGGCTTTTCTGACCAGCGTTCGGTAGGAGGCATGTGCGCCACACATGCCCTTGTGGATATCTCTCAGAAGGGATTTGCCTTCTTGCTGAGGTATGCAACGCATGAGTACCCCTTGAGTACTCTTTTTGTACATGGTCTCGTCAACCAGTTTTTACATGCGTGCTTTTCTAACTAACCGATCAGTGTCGATTTCGTTCTCATGCAAGGTCCCATGCGCAGGATAGATTCTCATTGGTTTGATCCAATCTGCTTCTTGCTCGAGGGCGGCGATGTTAGTCATTGCCTCTATCGTCTCAGTGATCGAGGGATATTTTAAGTGTTCGATGAACACTCCTGTCAGAGCAGATGCGCGTGAGGACCCAAGTTTCGATAACTAGTCAGCAAGAGTATTATCTCTTCTCGGCACGAATTGGACTTTGAAATTTTTGAAATATTTTTCCAATTTCCTCACCTCACCCAGGTAACGAGCCATTGTGTCGTCGAAGGTGCTGTACTCTTTGTTTACCTCATTTACGACCAGTTGTGAGTCTCCGCTCACCACTTGGCGATGGGCTCCAATGGATTTGGCTGCTCGAAGCCTACCAAGAAGACCTTCATACTCTGCTGTTCTTTTAGTCACAACAAAGTGGAGTTGTATGACATACTAGAGTTGGCCGCCCTGGCACATGATTAAGACCACTCCATCCCGCGAGTTTGAAAAACTGTGACAACCATCAAAGTACATCGTCCAAAGGTCATTTGTGGGAAAATCTGTCAGTTCTTGTGGGAGTGGATCGGGATTAGTCCATTCGACCACAAAATCGGCAAGAATTTGAGATTTGATTGCCATGCGAGCAGTGAAGTGGAGGTCAAACGCTCTCAGTTTGACTGTCCATTTCGTGACTCGACCAGTTGCTTTTGGAATATGGAGTATGTCCCCTAAGGGAAAGGACGATGGCACGGAGATTTTGTGCGCTTGAAAGTAATGTCATAGCTTTCGGGAAGTCATTAAGATGGCATAAAGTAGTTTTTGGACCTCGGGGTAATGCTCTTTTGGTCCATTGAGCAGTTCACTGACGTAATAGACTGGTCGTTGCACACCATCCTGTTCTGCAACCAGTACTGCACTAATCGCACACGGGGTTGCGGCTAAGTAAATGAGTAATGGTTCCCCCACATGTGGGAGACCAACACTGGAGCTCTCGATAGATACGCTTTAACTTCCTGAAGGGCTTTTTCCGCTTCGTCCGACCACTGGAAACCATTGTGTTTACGTAGTACCTTGAAGAAAGGTAAATCACGTTCGCCTAACTGTGATATGAAACGGCTTAGGGCCGCCATTCGACCAGTTAAGCTTTGGACGTCCTTCGTTGATGAAGGAGATCGCATTTTCTCAATGGCCTATATTTTGTTGGGATTAACCTCAATGCCTTGTGAACAAATAAGAAAACCCAAAATTTTGCCAGAAGAAACTCCAAAAGAGCACTCTTCGGGATTCAATTTGATTCCATGTTTATTCAAATTACAGAAAGTCTCAGTGAGATCATTTACATGATAAGAGATTCGCAAGCTCTTGACAACTAAATCATCTACATAAGCCTCTAAGTTACGCCCTAATTGACATAGAAAGGTCTTTTGTATTAAGCACTAGTACGTGGAACTAGCGTTCTTGAGCCTGAATGGCATTCTGACGTAGCATTAGGTGCCAAAGGGTGTGGTGAAGGCAATTTTCTCTTCATCTACTTCTTCCATGCTAATTTGATGATATCCTGAGTAAGCGTTCAGGAAGCTCATCAGTTCACAACCTGCTGTTGAATCAACCAACTGATCGATGCGGGGAAGGGGAAAATCATCCTTCGGGCAAGTATTGTTAAAACTGATCTAATTGACGCACATGTGCCACTTACCATTGGACTTGAGGACCATGACTGGGTTCACAAGCCATTCGGGATGGTTTACGTCACAGATGAAGCCAGCTTCCTGGAGTTTAGGCAACTCCGCACTGATGGCTTCTTGACGATCAAGAGAAAAACATCAGAGCTTTTGCTTTATTGGTCGTTGTCCAAGCCGAATAGCTAGCCTATGCTCGATCACTTCCCTTGGGACTCCAGGCATGTCGGATGGTTTCCACGCAAACACATCTACGTTAGCTCGGAGGAAAGTAATGAGCACGAGTCATATTTAGCGTCCAGTGATGACCCAATTCGAACAGTCTTCGTCGGGTTGTCTCGAAACAAGGAACTTGCTTTAGTTTTCCATCTGGTTGCGGGGTTGTCTTGACCGCATCAGGTTCTTTGGTTGCCAACTTGACATCCCGTGGGGGTAATTGGTTGACCAACTCCAAAGAAATGCGATCACAGGTCAAAGCTGTATGTTGACTGCATCTAACTGTGATAATGCCTTTTGGGCCTGGTAACTTGACACACTGGTAGGCATAGTGTGTCGCCACCATGAACTTGGCAAGTGATGGCCTGCTAAAGATGGCATTGTAAGTTGAATCAAAATAAATCACATCAAAAGAAATTAATTTCATTTGAAAGTTCTCTGACTCCCCGAGTGTTACGGGTAATACTATTTGCCCGATGGGCATCATCGTGGAGCCAGGTATAATCCCAAAAAATGGGCGAGCCACGGGTTTAATCTTGGAACGAGGTATTTGCATCTCGTCAAGAGCTTTGGGGAACAACAGGTCGAGCAAGCTTCCTCCATCGACTAGTACGCGCCCCACTTTAGCGTTGCTAACAATGGGGGTAATCACCAAAGGGAGTCGTTGAGGGTTGGACATTCCTTTGGGGAAATCTTCCTTGTTGAACGTCAAAGAGGTCTCCGACCAGCGGGGGAATTGAGGCTCTCCTAACGGAGCTTCAACGCTATTCACCTCTCGGTGAACAGCTTTAAATTGACGCTTAGAATAATAAGATGAAGAACCACCAAAAACGACATTAACATTGTTGGGGGAAAATCCCAGACACTTATCGGGCAATGTCCCGGAGGGCTCCTGTGGAAAATCCTGGAGGGCTACCGGGCAAAGTCCTGGAGGCCTCCCATGGAAAATCCCAGAGGGCTACCAAGCAAAGTCCCAAACAACTCCCGTGGAAAATCCCGAAGGGCTACCGGGCAAAGTCCCGCACGCCTCCCGTGGAAAACCCCAGATGCCTCCTGTGAAATATCACGGAGGCCTCCCAGGAAAAGCCACAAAGGCCTCCCCTAGAAGACTATGGGCATCTCTCTGAGCCCCGGACGCCTCCCGTGGCAAACTCCAGACGTCCCGTGAAATATCACGGAGGCCTCCTGGGAAAAGCCGCGGAGGGTTCCCACGAAAGGTCACGTGCGGGCGACATGACGAGCGCCTCGGGAACTAGCGAGGACACTTGTCAAGCATGCAAGCCCTTCGGCCGGTGAAATGGCGCCAACGCCCCTCAATCCGATGGCTGTAGCTAGGGTCCTTTAGTCTTTTTGCATCTTTTGGGGCCTATATATACCCCCTTGTATCTCATTTGTGGAGGACACTCTCAAATTCATTTCACACACTCAAAGCAACAGGCTCCCATGCAGACCTTGTAGGATCAAAGATGCCGACTAGAGGGGGGGTGAATAGGAGGCTTTAAAAACTTCAAATAAAAACAAGTTTTTGCAACGAGAAGAACCAAAAACAACTTAATTAATTAAATCGAGAAGTTAGAGAGAACAAACACAGCGATTTTTACCGAGGTCTCAGAGACTCGCCCAGTCTCCCCTAATCCTCGTTGAAGCACTCAAATAAATTGAGTCTTGCTTCAATATCCACGAAGGATATTTTCCACTATTGGTTGCTCCTTGTCCACTCCGGAAAGACGAGCACCGATGCCTTGTACAAATGCGCCGAGTATCTCTGACAATCTCCGAATGGAGAGATCAACGGTTACAGATTACCTTAGGTCCTTTGCGTTTCTGGATTTCTGTCTCGACCAGTGGTTTGCAACTTGTGCTTTTCCATTTTACGTCGGGTTCATCTTGATCATTTGCATGTTTTCCCGAACAAGCTCTGTATCAATAAAATCTCAGAAACACAGTTAGACTGAAACACTTTATTTTCATCAACCATTAAAATTAGGATTAGGCATAAAAGGCCTAGATGCAACAATCTCCCCCTTTTTGATGATTGATGACAACAAGTGTTTGATAGAAAAAGGAATATCGCTCCCCCTGAGTGTATGCATCACATATCACAGCATACCTCAAAAATACATCAGAGCATAAACAAATCATATATATGAGAATAGACAGATATAACATATATATACACATTATCATCATATCATCACAAAAACATCATATAAGAAAACTCAACTCGTATCATCCATACTCATATCATATATCATAAAAAATCATATCCAAAACATAATAATATCCAAAACATAATAATATCTCCATAAAATCCATACAACCAGAATCAAATATAGAAAATACTTCTCCCCCTTTGGCATCAAGCACAAAAAAGGGAGGCAAAACACAAATCAGAGCCTAAGGCTCATCATCTGAAGACAGCCCTAAGACGGATGTATCCCCGGAGCCTGCAGGAGATCCAGACGCGTCGGCAGCAAGTGACAACGGAGGAGTAGCAGCCGGAGCTGGAGCAGCTGAAGCC
Organism: Pharus latifolius; assembly: GCA_019359835.1. Classification (NCBI taxonomy): domain Eukaryota; kingdom Viridiplantae; phylum Streptophyta; class Magnoliopsida; order Poales; family Poaceae; genus Pharus; species Pharus latifolius. The sequence continues at coordinate 53,940,606 of CM033324.1, read as the reverse complement.
GGAGCTGGTGCCGCAGGAGCTGGAGCAGCTGGTCCTGAGGCTGAGCTAGGAGACGACGATGCTGGACGGGCCCTCTTGCAAGGGTCCGTAGAAGCCGAGGCAGGCAGGCGACGCAAAATCTCCTCCTGCTGGGTAAGCAATCTGAGCAGGATCTGATGGTGCTCTTGCTGAGTGCGCAGTATCTGCTGCTGCACTTGGATCACCTGATCAAGCTGAGAAGATGAAGCGGAGAAAAACTCGGTGCCTGTCTCTGCAACCTGTGCTGGATCAGACTCCTGAACAGGAGCCTCATCCTCTGACTCCCCCGCAGCATCATCATCAAATGAGGGAGAATCAGGGCCAGCAGCAGTCGCAGGCCGGGCACCGAGACGACGGTCGGCCTGACCTGGAGGATAGAAGAGAAGGGGATGATGAGGCTGCGAGAGCTCAGTGTCCACTGCCCAAATATGCAGAAGCACCGCCATGATATACGGAGCGTATATCAGCTGACGGCGCGGAGAGAGAAGGACGTGCTGAATCTCACTGATGATGAGATCAGCAACATCGAAGGGCTCCTCCTGAAAGATGGAACTCAGCACATGGAGGGCCAGATAAGTGACTCTAGCCCTATCGCCGAACATAGGGACTAGAGTGAGGCGAAGAATTCGTAGAGCCAAGTCAACATCGCGGCGCAGGCCGGCGATGTGACGGAACTGGAAGGGGCCGGAATAAAGCATGGCCACCTCCCGATGCTCGAGGTCTGGAAGGTTGTGGAGCTGACGGCCAGAAGAAGGGCGAACCAGTCCAAGCGCAGACTAAATCTACTCTCAATTGCACATAACTGACAGTCAGTTTGTGAAACTGACTGTCAGCATAGTCAACAACTTCGACCAGAGGCTAAGAACAAGCTCCTAAGCACTAAACTGACTGTCAGTTAGATGAACAGACTGTCAGTTTGGTCAATTTCGACTAGAAACAGATTTGGACCAGAGAGGGAATAAAAAAAATTTAAACTATAGTTTAGCACGTCAACTAGCATTAGAAATGTCAATTATGTTCAGTTCACCTCTTAGAAAGCAAAATCTAGATTCATCTAAGAGTTTGGTGAAAATATCTACTAGTTGCAAGTCTGTTCTAACATAGCTCATATCAATATCTCCTTTTTCCACATGACCTCTAATAAAGTGGTGCCGTATTTCAATATGCTTAGTTCTAGAATGCTGAACAGGATTATTTACAATTTTTATGGCACTTTCATTATCACACAAGAGTGGCACTTTATCAAATATAATTCCATAATCCAAAAATGTCTGCTTCATCTATAATAATTGAGCACAACAACTTCCTGCAAACACATATTCAGCTTCAGCTGTGGAGAGAGCTACAGAATTTTGTTTCCTAGATGACCATGATACTAAAGATCTCCCCAAAAACTGACAGCTACCAGATGTTCTTTTTCTATCAATCTTACACCCAGCATAATCAGAATCCGAATATCCAATTAATTCAAAATTTGCATCTTTCGGATACCAAAGTCCTAGGTTAGGATAGCATTTCAAATACCTAAAGATTCTTTTAAGAGCAATTAAATGACATTCCTTAGGATCTGACTGAAATCAAGCACATAAGCACACACTAAACATGATATCAAGCCTAGATGCAGTGAGATACAACAAGCAACCAATCATAGACCTATAGAGTTTAGAATCGACCGATTTGCCGCTTTTGTCCAAGTCTAGATGTCCATTTGTCGCCATGGGGGTTTTGATTGCCTTAGCGTCTTCCATCCCAAAGCGCTTGAGCAAGTCCATCACGTACTTCGTTTGACTCACGAACGTACCGTTCTTGAGTTGCTTGATTTGAAGTCCGAGGAAGAAGCTTAGCTCACCAATCATTGACATCTCGAATTCCCTAGATATCATCTCTCCAAACTCATGACAAAAATGTTCATTAGTAGATCCAAAGATAATATCATCAACATTTATCTAACAAATGAACAAGTCATTTTCAATTTTCTTTGTAAACAAAGTTGTATCAACCTTCCCAATTTTAAAACCTTTTGATAAAAGAAAGTCTCTAAGTCGTTCATACCAAGCTCGAGGAGCTTGTTTGAGACCATAGAGAGCTTTAGACAATTTAAATACATGGTTTAGAAATTTTGAATCTTCAAAACGGGGAGGTTGTTCAACAAAAACTAGTTCAGATATCTCACCATTTAGAAATGCACTTTTTACATCCATTTGAAATAATTTGATATTAAAACATGATGCATAAGCAAGAAGAATACGAATAGCTTCAAGTCTTGCTACAGGTGCAAAAGTTTCGCCAAAGTCTAGACCTTCGACTTGAGTGAAACCTTGTGCAACAAGATGAGCTTTATTTCTAATTACTATACCATTTTCATCTTGCTTATTTCTAAAAACCCATTTAGTTCCAATAATATTATGATCCTTGGGTCTTTCTACTAAAGTCCAAACTTCATTTCTAGAAAAATTATTAAGTTCATCATGCATGCCATTTACCCAATCAGGATCATTTAAAGCTTCATTAACATGTTTAGGTTCTAAAGAAGATACAAATGAATGATGTTCACAAAATGCAGCAATGCGAGAGCAAGTTTGAACACCCTTACCGACGTCACCCAATATTTGATCTAGAGGGTGATCCTTGGTGATCGTTTGATGTTGCCTTGGTGCTTCTTCTTGACTTGGTTCTGGAGGATCAACATGAGATGATGATACATTTTGATCATCATTCTCAATGATCTCATCATCTTCTTGATCATCTTCTCTTGGCTTGAAGTCTCCAATGGTGATGTTCTTCACGGTTTCTTGAAAATCTTCACCTGAAACTTCACAAGAGACTTGCTCCTTTTGAGAGCCATTAGTTTCATCGAATTCTATATCGCAAGATTCTTCAATACACCCAGTATTTTTATTAAAAACGCGATAAGCTTTGCTACTGGTGGAGTATCCGACTAGAAAGCCTTCATCTACTCTTCTTTGAAACTTACCACCAAAATTTCTTTTCTTAAGAATGTAGCATTTGCAACCAAAAACTCGAAAATAAGAATCTTCGTGGACACGTCCTAAGTTCTCGGAGGAAATGGTCTTCGTTACTGGGAACATCTCCCCCAGAGGGAACCTGCGGCACCTTTACGACGCTTCGGTTCTCACACCACGCACTTATGGTGGCATCGCCGATCATCATGACACTGCAGGCCTCGATTGGCACGTGCCGTCGGCCATAATGGCCTCGCGTGGTTCGAACCACTGGCGCGTCGTTTCCCACGCACGCCCCTTCAATTTGGGTCGTCTTTTGAAATGGTCGGTTTGGATTGATCCTTGGGGGACCACTTGGAGCCCATCAAGGCCGCGTTTGGGCTCTATAAATAGGGCCTCAATGGGCCCAGAGAGAGCACACTCTCAACTCCAAGCCTCAAACTTCCCACCGGTGCTCTAGCCTCTCCTGGTAGCTTAGCCTCCGGAAACCTAGTCTACGGACACTTAGGTTCCCGGAAACCTATCCTCCCGGTAGCTTAGCCCACCAGAAACCCAAATGGCACTGAAGGGTCACACCAAAGCCGCAGATGTACCCCCGGAGGAAGTCACCGCGGACTTCCTCTGGGAGTCTGAGTTTACCTCAGGGGACTTGGAGTCCCTCGTGGACCAGGGGATCCTCGCGGATGGTGACGTCTGGATTCCCCCGAGGAAGGAGACGGTGCCTCGCCCTCGAGCCAGGGAGGTGGTCATCTCCGGCTCCCGGTGCATCCGTTGCTCCAATAGTTCCTCGGGAATACGGGGTGGCACTCAATCATCTGACACCCAATGCCCTCGTCCGGATGGGCCACTTCATTTGGCTGTGCGAGACAACCACTCGATGGGAGCCGACGCTCCGGCTCCTCCGGTACTTCTACGAGCCCTCGGCAAAGGGCTCGTACCTCGTCAAGGGAGGGCCGAAGTCCGTCTTCGGTCCATAATGATGCAGCTGCTACCGTCCCGGGTGGAGGAATACCCAGTGGTGGCCTCCCGGGACCATTGGGGGGACTGGTTCTGGAGGTGGTTCTACCTCCGGGTCCAGGACACCGGGTGACTTACTCACCGGAGCCCCCCTCCTACAGCCGGTCGTCCGCCCCCAAGTCGCCGGTGTGGACCTCCGAGGAGCTGAAACTCCTCAGCAAAATGGTGGGCGCCCGGGACCTAAGGTCGATGAGGGATGCCGCGGAGGAGTTGGCGCTCCTCAAGCTCTCCCCCTTCTCGCACGAGAGGAGGGTAATCGGGCTGTGCCCGGCGCAGCGGTCCCCGCAGAAGCCGGTGACCCGACGTAACCATCCGGAGACCCACTCCTTAGATTGGGATTTTCGCTAACACTCTCATTTTTGTAGTCCAGCCATATCAGGCCGCCCAGGAGAAGGCAGAGAACCTCCCCGGGAGGTTCTACACCGATGAGCACGAGCATATCGTGCGCATCATCAGGGAGGGGCCTCCCTGGAACCTGGTAGCGGAAGCCTTCGAGCTGAGGCTACCGGCGAGAACGCCTCTTTCTACCCCCGGCTCCCACAAGCCGGGGAAGTTGGCCGCCGGGGGCCCCGAGCCGAAGTGCCCCAAGGTGCAGAAGGCCCCCGGCCCGGTGACGACACCGGGCTCTACGCCCGCGAGGGCCCAAGGCTCAACCCCGGGTTTGGGGCGTGCGCAGGCGCTCCCGAGGCACGAGGCCACACCACCCCCCTGGAGGAGGAGCCCTCTGGGGGGCCGGCGGCGACGAAAGAACTTATGCACCTCCTCGAGGCCTCCAATGAGGCCGGGGAGAAGGGGGCGGCCAATTCGACGAACTACGACCCCTCGCCATCCTCGATGGTTGCGGCTCCGGTGGCTCCGGAGGTATGCTTCGCGGAGGCTTCCCCTCCGTGCGTCGAGTGGCTGGTGGACGATGGAGCGAGTCCCTCAGCCGGTGCGGTCCCTGAGACTATGGGGGCCCCGCGACACAGAAAGGGGAAGGGACTCCTGATCTCTCCCCGAGGCGACACCCCCTCGGAGAGTTCATCCTCCACCTCCTCGGCGATCGGTGCACATGTGGGGCTGCGAGCCTCCAGATCCCGAAGATCCAAGAGTACGTCTCGCAAGGGACGCTCAGCGACTGGTGTTGAGAGCTGTTGTCGCTTCACATCCATGTAAGTTTGTTTCTAAGGCGTCCAGCTACTTTTTCCTCGAAAATTTTTCTAACTCTTGGTTTCGAATAACCCTCACGTTTGTAGGGGGTAGCCCTCGCCCGCGGCATAGAGGAGCGCTTCAAAAGGGCGTTGAAGGAGGCGGAGGGGAAGACTATCGCTATCTGCGGCGAGTGGGACGAGGTGCTCCGGGAGTTGGCCCAAGTCCGGGCCCAACTCCATGCCTCAGAGAGCGCCAACGACCGCCTCCGAAGGGAGGCGAAGGTGAAGGAGGGCGCCTTTCGGGAGCTCGAGGGCTCCAGCGTCCGGGCGGTGGTGGAGGCGGGCCACTCCGTCAATTCGGCCCTCAAGGGGCCCGGGCTGCACCTCGGCCAGGGAGGTGGTTCCGGCACGGCGCCGGCCACATTTGCGAAGGCTTTGCGTTTTCTGAACGCACAAGCCTCCATGATCCCGGAGGCAGCCGACACCCGTGCCTGGGGCCGGGCTATTCCAATGGTGGCGACCGCTGCGGGCCTCGTGGAGCTCTGGGTGATCGGTGCCCAGGCAATCGGAGGCCAAATCCCGCGAGGCTTTCCCAACTTCTTCTAACCGCAACGGCGGGAGGTGGAGGACCTCGCGCGGGGCTTCTACGACCTGATCGTGCGGGCGCGATTTCTGGCTTCGGCACCCCAGAGGGCGGACATCCCGGCTCCGGCAGCAGGGAAGCCTCCCGGGGGGAGGACGACAACAACTAAGTATGAGCCTCCCCCCAGGCCTTTAGATAGGTCTTTTTTTTCTTAGGATTTTTGCTCCCGGTAGCTTCTTAAAGGAAGCCTTAGAGACTTGTACAAAGTTCTCTTCAGTGAACAAAAGATTTTTTGCTTACTCTTGACTCAATTTTGCTAAGTCTTGGTTCGCTTCGAGCAGGTGTCCCGGGAGAGGGCTCCCAAGGGTTGAGCCTTTTGCTCGGGGAGCTCCCTCGGAGCCCGGGGGTTCGGTCCCAGAAAGGGGGAAACCCAAGTAGCCCTGGTTTTGTTAAGCCTTGCCTCCGGAGGGCACAACGAGGGTGCCTACCGGGAGCCAATCCGGTTGCGGTGGCTTCCGAAGTTGCCTCCTCCATGACCGGGATCCCGGAGGGTTCCGCCGCTTCGAATACTCCCACCGGCGGGCTACGAGTATTGGCCCGAGGGCTTGCTTCGAGAGGCCCAGCGGCGCATAAGAAGCTTATACCGAGACCTCGTCCGGGAGCTGTCGGAGGGCCTCCGGGATTATTAGGTGTAGGCACCCCCCGGGGGGGGGGGGGGTATCCCCCGTTGTATTTTCCCGTGGGGGTTTAACTCCCCGGGTTGTACCTTGTATTTGCCCGAGGCTTTCATCCTCGGGACATCTTAACCCACCGGGGGGGGGGGTGTCCCCCAGTTGAATGTTGTATCAATACTCACCGGGGGGATGTCCCCTGGTTAGATGTATCAATAAAGTTTGAGTTTTCTCATTCCTTGAACTTTTCTTTTCTTCGAAATTTTCCAACGATATTGAATTGTCCGGGCCCGGGTTTTCCCCCCACCCACAGCGGGGGGTAGCTTGCCTCCGCGCACTGTGGGTAAGGCACAAAGAGGCCTAGACGCTGGTAATTACCGAAATCATATAGCCCCTATTGGGAGCTTCCGGAAGCCGGTAAAAAGTTCCCCCGGTCATCGTGGGAACGGGGGACCGGTAGGGAAGTCTCTGGTCGAAAAATTCCAAGGGCCGATAATAAGTTCCATCGGTTGCTGTGAGAAACAGTAGGCCGGTAGGGAAGTCTCCCGGCCAAAAAAATTCTGAGGGCCGGTAGTAAGTTCCTCCGGTCTTTGTGGGAACGGGGAGCCGGTAAGGAAACTTCCTACCGAAAAATCCCGAAGTATTCCAACAATTGAGATTTCCAAGGCCCTTTGGAGGGGAAGCTCGCTCCCAAGGGAGGACGAGCTTGATAACCCACAGAGGGGGAAGCTCTCGAAGGAGGATGAGCCTGATGACGAGTTTGAGTGTTTGAGGGGGGGCTAGTCTCTCAAACTGACTCGCTACCGCAGTTCATGAGAACTCGGTTGCGGCTTACCCCCTCAGTCCATGAGGGGTTACCGTAAGCCGCCCTATGGGAGCGGGGCTCCCGTCGTAGGGACTTTTATACTACGATAGCCTACTTCCTCACGGGGAGGGTATCCTCGTAGAGGGCATCGCCTTAGAGATGGTAATCTAGGAATCTGTAAAAACTCGTGGGCAAAAAACCATTTGCATTAACGAAGATGAAATACAACGCCTCCCCCCGCGGAGCAGCGGCGGGCGAGGGAATAGTCAATACAATATCCCCCCGCATGGCCGCGTTGGGGGAGGGAGTGGCGAGCACTGCGCCGTGCCTTCCCCTGTGAAATCGCGACGGGGAAGGGGAAGCATAGAGGCTAAGTGTAGAATTTGTGGAACAAGCCTATGTTCCAAGTATGCTTTAGCTCCTGGTCTTCGAGGTTGGAGAGCTTGTAAGCCCCTGAGCCTAGGACCGGGGAGATCCTGTAAGGGCCTTCCCACTTGGGGGAGAGTTTACCCTGGGCCTGGGGTTCAGTCACACGTGGACACGCTGATCACGCCGTTGACCCTTTCGACGGCTCCGTTGCTCTGGGGGTGAGCTACAGAGGCGAAGTGGAGGGTAACTCCCAAGCCCTCACAGAATTCCCGGAAGTGCGCTGAGTGGAATTGGGTCCCGTTCTCGACAGTGATTTCCCGGGGGACCCCGAAGCGACACACGACATTTTTCTAGAAAAACCGTTGCACTGCTCGGGAGGTGATGCTGGCCAAGGGCTCAGCTTCCACCCACTTGGAAAAGTAGTCCACTGTGACCACCGCATACTAGAAAAATCGTTGCACCTAAGAGATCCATTCCCCAGCGCGCGAAGGGCCAAGTGATGGGGATTGTTTGCAGCGCTGTGGAGGGCAAGTTGAAGCCCTTTGCCATTTTCTGGCAGGTCTCGCACGCAGAGACAAGGTCTCGCGCTTCGCGGACCACGATGGGCCAATAGAAGCCCTGTCGAATGACCTTTTCCGCTACGGCGCTCGGAACCAGGCAAGACCCACAACTCCCCGAGTGGATGTCCTCAAGGACTTGAAGTCCTTCTCCCCACGGGGCGCAGCGGAGCAGGGTTGAAGCCCCCCGCTTATAGAGTTTCCCCTCTAGTAGGAGGTACGGTCTCGTTGGGAGGGTCCCCTTCCCCCCTTGTGAAGGAGACGAGGGGATCCATCCAGGATGTTGCTCGGGTGATTTTGGAGACCTCTGGGATGCAGGACTCGTGGTCCGTTTTCGGAGAGGTCACCGAGGGCTTCGCGATGATTTCCAAGAAAGCACCCCTGGGGAGAGGTTCCCTTGCGCTGTCAGCCCGGTCATTATCCCTCTGGGGGATATGCCGGACTTCCAGACCCTCGAAGTGCTTCTCTATCTTGTGCACCTCCCCTAAATATAGGCTCAGTTCGCGTCATGGCACGAGTAAGACTTGTCCATTTGGCAAACCACGAGCTGGGGATCCCCTTTGACAAGAAGGCGATGGATCCCCAGGGAGCGCGCGAGGCACAGCCCTTGGAGCAAGGCCTCATATTCGGCGATGTTGTTCATAGCGGGGAACTCAAGCCTCGCCGCGTAGTCCAGCGCACTTCCCTCGGGGCTCTGGTGGACTACCCCCGAGCCGGCCCCGGTGAGACACAAGGAGCAATCGAACATGAGGGTCTAATGGTCATCGCACTGGGGTGGCTCGGGGAGGTTCTCCCCCTCTGTCCCAGAGGCAAGGGTCCATTCTGCCACAAAGTCAGCGAGGACTTGTGACTTGATGGTGGAGCGGCCCGTGAGTGAGAGGGAGAAAGGAGCTAGCTCGACTCCCCACTTTCTGATCCGGCCGATGACTTCTTTATTCTGTAGTACCTCCCCCAAGGGAGAGACGACGGGACCGTGATCGGGTGCCCCAGGAAGTAGTGACGAAGCTTCCAGGATGCCATGAGAAGGGCATAGCAAATCTTCTCCATCTCTGTGTACCGAGTCTTAGCCCCCCTGAAGGGCCTCACTCACATAGTACACCAGGCGCTGCTGCCCATCCCGCTCCTTGACCAGTACCGCTCTTACAGCGACCGGGGTCGCGGTGAGGTAAAGGAGCAAAGGTTCCCCCGGAGATGGGCTCACGAGCATCGGGGGCTCATGAGATACTTCTTCAAATCGTCGAAAGTAGCTTGGGCCTCGGGGGTCTAACAGAACCCCTCGAGGCCTCGAAGGATCTTCAAGAATTGGAGGCCACGCTCCCCCGATCGCAAGACGAAGCGGCTTAGTGCGGCCTTGCGACCGGTAAGCCATTGTACGTCTTTGATGGAGCACGGTGGGGGCATGTCCAACAGGGCCCGAATCTTTTTGGGGGTTGGCCTCTATGCCCCGCTGGGACACGAGGAAGCCCAGCAACTCCTCCTCCTCCCCCCCCCCCCCGTACCCCAAATGCGCATTTCTTCGGGTTGAGTTTCAACCCGTACACACGGAGGTTGCAGAAGGTCTCCGCTAAGTCGTCGATGTGAGCAGGTGCACGGAGGCTCTTAACAACCGCGTCGTCAACGTAGACTTCGACATTGTGGCCAATTTCGTCCTTGAAGACCAATGACATAAGTCGCTGGAATGTTGCTCCAATGTTCTTTAGCCCGAAGGGCATATGGACGTAGAAGAAGGTGCCGAGGGGAGTTATAAAACTCGTCTTTTCCTCATCCCCTTCCGCCATCCGGACCTAGTGATAACCCGAATACGCGTCCAAGAAGCTCATAAGCTCACACCCCACGGTCAAATCGACCAACTGGTCAATTCACGGGAGTGGGAAGTCGTCCTTTGGGCAAGCCTTTTTGAGGTCGGTGAAGTCAACACACATCCTCCACTTGCCGTTCGACTTCTTCACGAGAACAGGGATTGCCAACCACTCGAGGTACAAGACCTACCGAATGAACTCTGCTTCTCGGAGCTTGACGATTTTCACCTTGATGGCCTCTTGGCGCTCAGAGGAGAGCTTCCTCAGCTTCTACTTGATCGGGGGGTGGCCGGGCATCACAGCGAAGTGCTGTAAGAGCTAGTGGCACTCTCGGGTAGCGTGGGTATTTGACTTATTGAAGGCACACCACAAGCTGACTGTGCCCTCCTTGCCTTCCCTGGGGGGACCTTCACAACCGCGGGACGGCTGTCCCCCCCCCCCACAATAGCCTTTCGGCTTAGGGAAACGGCGGTTGCCCTTGTTGCCGTCGCGCGAGCCACCTCCGCCCTCGAGGACAAAAGTGTCCCGAGGCCATGGCTTGCCGCGATCACTCCTCCGAGGGCGCTTGTTGAGGGGGTCCCTGGCCTCCTAGCCGGCGGGGACAGGAGCCCCCTGGCTCTTCCAGAGGTCGTCTTTCTCCGCACGGGCATACTTCTTGAGCACAGTGAAGAGCTCGTCGGAGAAGGTGGGGCAACTCTGGGAGAGCCTCCGATGGAGCTCCCCGAGGAGGATCCCGCTCTTGCACGCCGAGATGACTGTAGAGTCAGGGATGTGAGCCACTTTACTCTTGACCTGGGCGAAGCGCTTGAAAAATCTGCAGATGGTCTCCCCGTCCTCTGCCGGATAGTGTAAAGCTACGACGAGTCCAGGGGACGCACGTAGTTTCCCTGGAAGTTCGCGCAGAACTCACGCTTGAGTTGCACGAAGGACTTGATGGAACCGGCCCTCAGGTTGGAGAACCATGAGCGGGCAATCCCAGTGAGGTAGAGAGGGAAGACACTGCATTGCACTGTCTCGTCCCCCCCAGTCGCCGATATAGTGGTGGAATACACCTGCACAAATTCATAAGGGTCGGCCTCACCGTTTTAATGCTCGATATGCGGCGGGCGGTAAGGCCGCGGCCAGTGGATGCACCAGAGATGGCCGCACAGTTGCTGTCCCCTTTTACCGGAGACGCGCGTTCGTTATCGAAGGCGGGGAGGGGTCCCAGCGGTCCACCGAGGCCACGGTAGCACCTCTTCTCCTCGGGGTTAGTCTAGCTAACCCCCTGGATGTCTGGGTATCCCCCAGAGGTGGCAGTCGCTTCCTCAGCCGGTCTCTTCCCCCGGTCGGGATGGGAGTGTGGCTCAGCACGACCGCGGGCCAGGGGGAGTTCCGATCGATAGCGAGAAGGGGCATCCCCAGACTTCATGGTGCGCATTCGCTCGACCTCCTCCTGGGTAAAGAGGGTCTGGTCTGCCAGGGGAACCCTCGGAGGCAGCCCCGGGGGATGAGGGAGCTCATGCGCAATGGTCACTGGCTGGGGGAGGCCACCGGTGCATAGGACGGGCCAGGCGGGGGGTGAGCGCCCGAAATGGCGATGGGGGCAGGTGCGGGGGCGGCGTAAGCCCCCAGAGCTGCCACCGGAGTGGGTGCCAGGGCACTCCCGGGTGTTAACCCGAGGAGGCCTCCGGACACGTGGGTGACCACGGATGCGGGGAAGGCTTCCGGCGCGGGGGGGACCCCCGGCGCGTGGAAAGCCTCCACCTTTGGCGCTTGTGCCGCCACCTGGGGCTTAGTGCTAGGTAACGGGGGTTCCGGACCGGACGCCGAATAGCCTCCCACGAAGGGGAGGGTCCCGGGCATAGGCCAAGCTCCAAACGTGGGGAAAATCCCCGGCACGGGGAAGGCCCCGGACGTGGGGAAGCCCCCCAGGACCGGAAACATTCCCGGCACAGCAAAAGCTCCAGATGTTCCCGGCGTGGGGGAGGTGGCCGGAAGCCCCATGAAGTACGGTGGTGGTCCCCCCATAAATGGATATGAGGGTGGGTAAGCAAGAGCCAGGGGCCGTGCTAAGACGCAAAACAACTCCTCCAGCGTGTGCTGAGTAAGGAGTTGGTCCTCGACCAAAGCCCCAAGCAAGGAGTCTCTGAGGATCCGGACCACCAGTTGGGGGACACTAGGCCCCACAAGCGTGGTCTCGTCCGGCGGCCCGGAAGTGGGAATACCTGCACCGGGGATTTCGGGAGTTGGGGGAAGTACCTCTCTCCAGAAGTCCCCGGCCGGTAGTGTTGTCGCAGTGGCGTCTTCTCGCATGGGCGACGCCGGGTCACTGGGACCAGCACCAACGGAAAGGGAGAGGGCCTTGGCCCTAGTTCTTGCGGAAGACATGGCGATTCATCACGAGTCCCCACGGTCGGCGCCAATTACGGTGCTATTGCGAATATCACGGCAGGTTTTGTGAAAGATCCTAGCTAATGAACAATGTCTCGAGCTGACCGCGTTATCGGTCACCTCCCGTCGGGCAAGCACATAGAGTGACACGAGGATTTATACATGTTCAGGTCTCAGTGGAGACCCTAGTCCTGTCGACGTGCTCCCGACTTGAGTGGGTTGCGGATTTCTCTCGCGGGAAGAGCACTCCAAAGCACGCCAATTGGTTTTTTGTGTATTGATGCAAATGAATTGTCCTTGGTTACAAAAGAGGGGTACAAGGGAATATATAGACCCAAAAGAAGCAAAAAGACTAGACTACCCTGGCTACAGCCATTGGATCGGGGGGTACCGACGTCATTCCACCAGCTGAGGGAGGCTTGATGCTTGAAAAGTGTCCTCGCCAGTTCTCGAGGCGTTCCTCACGTGACCCCCATGTGACCCTGCGCCCGGGGCGGGACCCTTGTCCCCGGGCAAAAGGTGGTGCCCGGGATGGGGTCACCGGGGCCCTTGTCCCCAGGCAAAAGGTGGCACCCGGGGCGGGGTCACTGGGGCCCTTGTCCCCGGGAAAAAGGCGGCCCCCAGGACAGGGTCACCGGGACCCTTGTTCCCGGGCCAAAGGCAGCGCCCGGGATAGGGCCACCGAGGGCGTTTGCCACCGGGCAGATAGCGGAGTCCCGGAAGTGCTTACTGGGACCGATCGGGTGGAGATTTCCCCCAACACCAGAGATTCAAGAGGTCAGCTTGACTAACCCCGAGGAGAAGAGGTGCTACCGCCGTGCCGGTGGACTGCTAGGACCCCTCCCCGACTCCGACAACGACCAGGAATCTCCCTGGGAAGTTGAGGGGACTAATTAGCTGCTATGCCGCCACCTCCAGTGCATCTGCTAGCCTCGGCCCTACCATCCGCCGCACATCAAACACTACAACGGTGAGGCCGGTCCTTATGAGTTTGTGCAGATGTACTCCACAGCCATCTCTGTGGCTGGGGCGATGAGATGGTGCAATACAACGTCTTTCCCCTCTATCTCACCAGTATTGCCAACTCATGGTTTTACAACCTTAGGGCTGGTTCTATCAAGTCCTTCGCGCAGCTCAAGCGCGAGTTCTGGGCGAACTTCCCGGGGAACTACGTGCACCCCCTGGATTTGTCACAGCTCTACACCGTCCAACAGAGGATGGGGGAGACCATTTGGACATTCTTCAAGCGCTTCACTCAGGTCAAGAGCAAAGTGGCTCACGTCCCTGACTCTACAGTCATCGAGGCGTGCAACAGCGAGATCCTCCCCGGGATGCTCCATTGGAGGCTCTCTTGGAGCTGTCCCTCCTCTGCCGACGAGCTCTTCATCGTGCTTGAGAAGTACGCTCGGGCAAAGGAGGACGACTCTGGAAGAAGAACCAGGGGGCCCCTGCCCCCGCTGACCGGGAGGCCAGGGACCCCCTCAACAAGCGTTCCAAGGGGGCAACCGCAGTGAGCCACGGCCTCGAGATACCTTTATCCTCGAGGGTGGAGGCGGCTCGCGCAACGGCAACAAAGGCAACCGCCCCTTTCCCAAGCCGAAAGGCCATGGGGGGACAGTCATCCCATAGTAGGGAAGGCCCCGCAATGGGAGGCAAGGAGGGCACAGCCAACTTGCGGTGTGCCTTCCACAAGTCTCATACCCACGCTACTCGAGAATGCCACCAACTTCTTTAACACTTCGCCGCATTCCTCGACCAGCGTGGGCAGGGGGGAGCCCTAACTCCTTGCCCCCTCCCTCGATTTTATCGGCTCTCCCTGCTCCCGCGGGTGAGTAGCAGAGACAGGCACAGGAAGCGGGTAACCGAGGAACTGCCCTTCCAAACCTCCCAAAGGCGTGTAAACGTCATCATGCAAGGATCCGCCTCAGGGCGAGACTCCAAGCGCCAACACAAGGAGTACGCGCGGGAGGTAAAGGTTCAGGGAAATGCAGGTGGACGAAAAGCTGCTGCAACCCGCAGCCGGGCCTTTGCACGGCTTCGTCCCGAGGAAGACCATCTACCCATTGGGGAAGGTCGATCTCCCCAAGACCTTCGGCGCCCCGTATAACTACCAGACGGAGATGGTCCGGTTTGACATGGTGGATCTCCCCTCTTCGTACAATGCGATCATGGGGAGAACCACGATCAACCGTCTGGGGGCGGCGATCCACCAAAACTATCTCTGTGTGAAGATCCCTGGGCCTCGTGGCATGATCACCGCCCGAGGCGACCAGGACATGACCCGCTCTATTTACGAGCACGCCACCGTGATGATCGGGAGTGTCAACCTGATCAAAACCCCGGGGGGGAGAGCTCCCCCCCTCGGCTCCAGACAACCCGGCCGTCCCCTTCGGGAAGTTTCTTCCGAAACCACGCCCGGAGGGAGACCACCGAAAAGTCTGACTATCTTCGAAGGACGGGGAAAGGATCATCAAGATCGTGGCAGACCTCCCCGAAGAGCATGCAGAACAGCTCGCGGCCTTCCTCCACAAAAGTTCTAACATCTTTGCGTGGAAGCCCGCCGACATGCGGGGCGTCGCCTGGGACGTTATCCAGCACAAGCTCACTGTAACGCCCGACCGGTGTAACACCCTGAGTTTAGGGGTGAAAACTTCCTTTTTCATAAACAGCATGCATGCATATATCTATAGTAGTAGCCAGATCATTGTCTTTATCATGCCCTCAAGTTCCCAAATTTATTCCATAAACCCAAATCAAGATCAGATTGTTCAGATGTGATCTATTAGTTACTCTGAACCTAAAAGTCTTCAGAAGCCAGATTCAATTCCATCTCTAAATCCCAGATTTGTCAAAACTTCTGTTTTCGAAAACAGAATTAAGTTAATTACCCTAAATACTCTGAACTCAGATTTAGCCAAATCTTGACCTAATTCAGAGCAGATTATTCTTAAATTATGATCATGGGTATGCCAATACCTTAAACCAGAAAGTTGGCAGCCAGATTTTATCATCTAGACTCTTTTCACAAATCAGTCCAAGAGGTATCGCAGATCAGTCCTTTTCCAGATTTTCCATAAGCCTAAAAAGGCTAAATGTTGCAAATCATCACCAAATTTAGAATTTCTTCAGCAAACCTCTTCCAAATGCTATTTGAAATAATTTTCCCTTCTGTCCAGATTCCAAAATCTCATCCTAAATGCCAGAATTCGAAATCGACCAAAACTCAGATTTCAATTACCCTAAAATACCCTATTTTCAGTTTATAACAAAAACTATTCAAATGTGCCAGATTTTATCAAATATCTTTACCAAATATTTTTTTGAATATAGTTTGCCAGATCAGTGCAATCAATTTCAGTTTAAATCTTCCAAATCTCCATATTTACAGATCAGTCTAAAACTCAAAATCTGAAATTTGCAAATTAGTCCAAATTCGACTAGAGCTCCCAGCTGATTTTCGACCAGAGCCTCGCCGTGCTTGTGCGCCGTGTTTGCTCGTCGCCGGACAAGCTTCGCCTGCGCTTGTGCCCGTGCATGCTTGTGTGTATGTGTCCTCGCTTCAGCCATCGCCGTGACAACGTCGACGAACAGCCACCGCCCCCGTGCGCGACCAGCAGCACCAACCATAGCTTTTGTCAGTAACTTTTGTGCCACGCCAGTTGTTGTCGCCATCGCTTGCTCCAGCTAGCGCTAAGTCCCGATGAAGCGACAATGTGATCAGCTGCAGAACCGTTGTCGCCGTCGCATCACCGTTCATCGCTGTTTCTTCACCGCTGTTGCTTCTGCGCCCAACCAGTCAAATCCTGGCGCCAATTTCCTTGCTATTTCCTCTTCGCAAGCTTCACCATGCCTATTTAAGCACCCTTGTACTCAATAGCTTCTTCACACTTCACCGGAAATCAGCTAAGTCCCAGATTTTTCTGTTTTCGTTTTCTTCTCCGGCGAACCGTCGAGGAGGCTCACAGTGCCAGCACGCCCCACTACACCAATCTTCAAATTGAAGCCATCAGTGAGTTTCCCTTATCTTTCTCTCTGTGTGATAGCATTTAATTGCTCACCAGTGACCTCTAACGCCGGCAATCACCGAAATTCTCAAATTGCCCTATTCCGGCAATGCAGCCCGATTCAGCCCAAATTAGCCTTTGAATCTGTAGAATAAATTGATCAGTGAACTGAGTGCAGCAAGCCTGTAAGCTCAGAATCCCCAATTGAACACCAATTGAAGCTTTCCCCAAATTTGAACTTCACCAGTCGCCGGCACTCGTTGCCGGGCTTCTCTGGTAATCCTCCAGTCAAATTGAGGTCACCAGTAGCTTCCTTATACCACTTAGATACTCCTCGAGCAAGGAATTGAGTTCAATCGACCTGTATCAAAAATGCCCAATTCCAATGCCTTCTTCTCTTGCGCTGGCCACCGAAATGTTTTTCCCAGCAGTTTCAGCCCTAACCACTTTGTCCAGTGTGTGTGCCTTGAACTCCTGAGCATTTTTGTCTTCTAGCTCGACACCTAGATCGGTCTAGATTGAAAGTTATAGCTTTGCCAAGATATGTGTCCAGAACTATTTCAGTGCAGTGAGATCACCGCAGTTCATCAGTGGATTTCTTGCCGTCCAGCCATCTTCAGCCGTGGATCCTGTTATGTATTTTGTTCCTGTTACTCAAGCCTACCTCCTAGACAAAGTTAGCACACCAGTTGAGCCCTTGAACAGCATTTTATGCTTAGCCCTAGATTTTGACATTGTCAGCCTTATGCCAGAGCTTGTCAACCAGTGGCATTGGCCTTGCTCACTTTCTTCTGGCTATGCATTTTAAAAATAACTTTGTCCACTGAAATTGTAGAGCTATAATCTACATTTTCTTCTACTACCATAACTTGAGATAAGTTGTCTAGCCTTCCTTGAAGCTATGTCAGAGCCTTGATCCGAATGTCAATCTGCTGACATTCGCTGTTTTTGAACAAATCAGCCATAGAATTGATGTCCTTATTGCAGCCTTGAAACCCTAAGAACATCTAGCACCTACCCTTAGCCAGATTCCTTGAAACCCTAGAATCTCGGCTCAATTCAGCTTGCAATCCAAATTATCTCCAGTATCGTTCAGTTATTCTTGTTAAGCATATCTGCATATAAGTCATAAAACATTTTAATATAATAAGTAATCATTGTGTGTTTGTTTGTCGTCGAGCAGATCCAGAAGCTGACTTTGAGGATTTTGCTGTTGATCCATCATCAACTGCTGTATTTTACGACGCGGAAGGCAAGTCATATTCTTGGACATCTTGAATCTATATTTTAAGAGTTGCTATAATATAACCATGAATATAGATAATATTGCATGTGAAAGATTGAGAATGGTTGAATTATGAATTGGCAGTATTAGAGTGGTTATCTGTGAAATGTAAAATGAACAAGTTTTTAAGCCATGAACTATTATATATGTATTTATATACTTATATTCATGAAATAAAAACCCTAGCCGTGACCAGAATTTTGGTATGGATGGCTGTAGCACTGGAGGTGCTTAACTGGAAAGGATAGCAGGCACGGAAGGTGCATGGTTGTGGATGGTCTGGTCACTGGCATATAAGGACTAGAACCTTGTGTTGTGCGTCTAGTGGCATGAACAACGTGCTAACCACAAGCCTGGTATGGGACAAGCCTGAACAAGTACTTATGTGGATCGCACATGAAACCCCTGCATGAGATGCGCTGTGATGCACGATTTACACGGAGTACGGCTCCCACACATATCACTGAAGGTGATCTTGCACGCTGACTCAGTAATGGGAATATGCAAACGGGTGGAGGTTTGGGTACAACCTGCCACAACTGTGGTTCGTGAGAGATCCACAGGGTCAGGGGTGAATTGTAAGTGAAACATAACAAAAGTTCTTGTTATCTCCACCTTCCCACTCATAGTATGAAGTGAGTCAGGGGTCCAATCATTTTGATAGGAAAGGCATGAAAGTGGAATATCTTGTGGGTAAATTGGTACCTCTCTGCAGAGTTAAAAATGTATTAGAATACTCCGAGCTCCCAGGTTTATAGGAGTCTGCTGCGGTGGATTAAATCCACGGGGTGTGACACAAGTATATTTTCTAAATAAAATTTGTTAAATCAAGATTACCCAAATGACATGTGTTGTCATGATAAGGAGTGCTGCCGTGGGCTATCGTGTGTCGACGTGTCGCGGTAGTGCTATAATCTAGTGAACATGAATAGTGATGCTATATTATGAAAAGTGTTGCCATAAGATGAGATGAGATATGAAAGAAAAAGGTTATTTTACAAACATCCATAATTCTTGACTAGTCTAGGTTCATATCTGAAACACCCTGAGTTAGGGGTGAAAATTTCCTTTTTCATCAATAGCATGCATGCATGTATCAGTAGTAATAGCCAGATCAGTATCTATCCTAAGCCCTAAAATCTCCAAAATCTATCCTGTGACCTCAAATCAAGATCAGATTGTTCAGATGTGATCTATCAGTTACTTTGAACTTAAAAGTCTTCAGAACCTAGATCCAATTCTATCTCTAACTCCCAGAATTATCAACTCCTTCTGTTTTCGAAAACAGAAATACCTTATATTACCCAAATACCCTAAGTTTCAGAAATACAGATTTAATCAAAATCTTGACCAAGTTCAGACCAGATTATTCCTGGAATATGATCATGGGTATGTCAATACCTTAATATAAAAAGTTGACAGCCATATTTCACCATCTAGACTCTTTTCACAAATCAGTCCAAAAGTTATCGCAAAATAGTCCTCATCTGATATCTGAAAACCCAGAAAGGCTAAAATCTCCAGATTAACTCCAAATTCAGAATTTCTTCAGCATATCTTCTCAAAAAGCTATTTGCCACAAGTTTCTCTTCTGTACAGATATCAAAATCAAACCCTAAATGCCAGAATTCAAAATCGACAAAACTCAAATCCTAATTTACCCTAAATTACCCTATTTTCAATTGTATCAAAAGCTATCCAAATGTGCCAAATTTTATCTTCAATCTCTGCCAAATCATCTGTTGAATAAAGATTACCAAAACAGTAGAAGCAAATTCAGTTTAAACCTTCCAGAATTTCAGATTTACATTTCAGTCCAAAACTCAAAGAATTGAAATTGCAAATTAATCCATTTTTGACCAGGTCAACCGCAGCGAACGAGAGAAAGTTTTGTTTGGATCTCATCAGTTATCAGGAGCTGCAGCCGCATGGTGGATGAATTACCAGGAAGCCCATCTTGATAAAGATAATATTTCTTGGAGGGAATTTAAGGATCAATTTCGGAAATTTCATATACCTACTGGTGTTATGGCAGCTAAGCGTCGGGAATTTCGGAATTTAACTCAAGGAAGTAAGTCAGTTACTGAGTATCTACACCAATTTACTCATTTGGCTCGATACGCACCTGGAGATGTGGATACTGAAGAGAAGAAGATAGAGCGCTTCACAGAAGGACTTCAACACTATTTACAGTATCAAATTGCTTCTCATGAACTGACGGAATTTCAAACCCTAGTGAACAGAGCTTTAAAGGTGGAAGAAAAGAAGAATATGGGGGAAGAAAGCCGAAAGAGGAGGATGTTCCAGCAAACAAGACCATAGCCAAATCCAATCAGAGGAAGAGTTCCTATCACTCCCAATTTCCGACCATCTTATCAGAATCCCAGACCAGCAACGACATTGTGCCCCAACTGCCGAGGAAATCATTCTCAGAAGGATTGCCCTCATCCTCGTGTTGAGTGTTATCATTGTGGACAGCGTGGGCACCGTAAAGAATTCTGTCCTTGGATACAGCTTCCAATGTCCATTGCCAGATCTCAGGCAGGAACACAGCCAGTAGTAACCCGAGCATCACCATCACAGAATTTTAGAGGAAATTCAGCAGGAAGAGGAGGAAACCTGGCTAATCGAGGAAGAGGAAGAGGTAGAGCACCAACTGCAACCCAAGGAGGAAGATTAAACTATACTTCAATTCAAGAAGCAGGCAACGCCACCGACATTCTTCTAGGTAGATTTCTGATTCAATCTGCATCTGCCTTAATATTGTTTGATCCTGGTGCTACAAATTCATTCATGTCAAAAGCATTTGCATCTGAAGTTGAAATGCATATAGACCAAGTACCACTAGAGTACTTTATGGTTATACAAACTCCAGGGGCTAGATTATCTGTTTACTCGATCTGCCCAAATGTAACTTTCATTATAGAAGGGGTAGAATTTGAGGCAAATCTACTAGTTCTAGAACTGCAAGGACTAGACATTATTTTGGGAATGGATTGGTTGTCCCAACATAAAGGTCTAGTAGATTGTGAAGAGAAAACCCTTAGTCTTGTCAGTAGCCAAGGGGAGAGAGTTCTCTTCCATGCAGAAAGATCAGCAGTCAAGAGACCGCTAAGATCTGTTCAAGCATTACAAAAGTTATGCCTGGAACAAGTGCCTGTAGTGCAACGATATTCTGATGTGTTTCCAGAAGAACTTCCGGGAATGCCACCTGACAGAGAAATAGAATTCAGTATTGAGCTTAAACCAGGAGCAGCGCCTATAGCAAAACGTCCCTATAGGATGCCAGTTACAGATTTGGAGGAGCTCAAGAATCAACTCGAAGACTTGGAGAACAAAGGATTTATCAAACCCAGTGCTTCGCCATGGGGAGCCCCAGTCTTGTTTGTGAGAAAGAAAGACGGAACTCTACGAATGTGTGTAGATTATCGAGCTTTGAATGAAGTCACTATTAAGAACAAGTATCCATTACCAAGAATTGATGACTTGTTCGATCAGCTTCGAGGAGCCAAAGTATTTTCCAAGATAGATTTGAAATCTGGATATCATCAGCTGAAGATCAAGAAAGAAGATATACCGAAGACTGCTTTCACTACTAGATATGGTTTATATGAATTTACAGTGGTACCTTTTGGCTTGACCAATGCTCCGGCAGCTTTCATGAATGTCATGAACAGCACATTTATGGATTTTCTTGACAAGTTTGTCATAGTATTCATAGATGACATTCTGATATATTCCAAGAGTACGGAAGAACATGAGCAACATTTACACCTAATCTTGGAAAGGCTACGAGAGAGGCAATTTTATGCCAAGTTTGACAAATGTGAATTTTGGATGTCAAGAATTTCATTTCTTGGACATGTGTTGACAGCAGAAGGAATTTCAGTGGATTCAGCTAAAATCTCTGCAATCAAGGAGTGGAAGCAACCTACCTCAGTTTCAGAGATTAGAAGTTTCTTGGGATTAGCAGGGTATTATAGGAGATTCATCGAAGGATTTTCCCAAATTGCCAAACTTCTTACAAACCTGCTAAAGAAGGATGTTGCATTTGAATGGACCATCAAGTGTGAAGAAAGTTTTCAGAAACTGAAGCAGAAATTGACAACAACACCAGTCCTCACCTTACCAGACAGCAAAGAAGATTTTGTAGTTTACTGTGATGCTTCAAAGCAAGGAATAGGCTGTGTGTTAATGCAGCAAGGTCGAGTAGTGGCTTATGCTTCACGTCAATGGAGACCACATGAGGAAAATTATCCGACCCATGATTTGGAGTTAGCAGCAGTAGTACATGCTTTAAAGATATGGCGGCATTATCTCATTGGACGTAAGTGTGAGATCTTTACAGATCATAAAAGCCTCAAGTATATTTTCACACAGACAGAGCTCAACATGCGTCAACGACGATGGCTGGAATTGATCAAAGATTATGATCTTAGTATTCAGTACCATCCAGGGAAAGCTAATGTAGTGGCTGATGCCCTAAGCAGAAAAGTTTACAACCTACAAGGAATGGTTATGTTGAAGAACCCTTACCTACAACAAGAGTTGCAGAATCATCAAGTGGAAATAGTACCGCAGGGAACGGTAGCTACTTTAACAATAAAATCTCAACTTGAAGAACAGATAGGAAATGCCCAGAAGGAAGATGAAGAAATTTGTAAGATCAAGAGTCGAATCAAGTTAGGAAAAGCTCAAGGCTTTACTGAAGATAACCAAGGGATTGTATGGTATCGAGAAAGAATATGTGTACCTCAAAACGCAGATCTTAAGGAAATAATTCTCCATGAAGCACATAAAACTCCATACTCAATACACCCTGGTAACACAAAGATGTATCAAGATTTGAAAACCAGATTCTGGTGGGATAATATGAAGAGAGATATTGCAGAGTATATTACAAACTGTGATACATGTCGACGAGTTAAAGCAGAACACCAGAAAATAGCAGGAAAGCTACAACCTCTACCAATACCATTATGGAAGTGGGAAGAAATTGGTATGGATTTCATTACAGGATTACCTAAAACTCACGGAGGATATGATTCCATATGGGTTATTGTGGACAGACTTACTAAAGTAGCTCATTTCATACCAGTCAAAAAGATTTATGATGGTAGTAAATTAGCAGAGTTATACATGCAAAGAATAGTGGCATTGCATGGTATTCCTAAGAAGATAGTTTCAGATCGTGGAACACAGTTTACCTCCAAATTTTGGAATAGACTGCATGAAACCCTAGGAACCCAGTTGGACTTCAGTACTGCATATCATCCACAGACGGGAGGACAGACAGAAAGAGTCAACCAAATCCTAGAGGATCTTCTAAGAGCTTGTATACTAGATTATGGAACATCATGGGACAAATGTTTACCATTTGCAGAATTTACATATAATAACAGTTATCAAGCTAGTATACAGATGGCACCATTTGAAGCTTTATATGGACGTAAATGCAGAACTCCATTGCATTGGAATGAGCCAGGAGAACGAAAAGTCATAGGACCAGAGATAGTAGAAGAAGCAGAAGCTCATGTCAGACTCATCAGAGAAAGGTTGAAAACAGCACAATCACGACAAAAGAGTTATGCAGATAAACGACGAAGAGAATTATCATTTGAACCAGAAGATTTTGTGTATCTCAAGGTTACACCATTCAAAAGATTACAAAGATTCCAAGTGAAAGGAAAGTTATCTCCAAGATACATTGGACCATTTAAGATAATCAAGAGAAAGGGAGAAGTATCATATAAATTGGAATTACCTGAGGGATTAGCAGGAGTGCATGATGTGTTTCATGTCTCTCAGCTCCGGAAATGTTTAAAGGAATCTACTGACCAGATAGATGTACAAGATGTGCCATTACAGAAGAATCTCACTTATCTTGAGCACCCAATCAGAATCCTAGCCACTGATGAACGTCAGCTCTGAAGGAAGAAAATCAGATTGTGTAAAGTTCAATGGAAGAATCATTCAGAGCAAGAGGCTACTTGGGAGAAGGAAGAAGATCTTAAGCAAACCTATCCTTATCTTTTCCTGTCTTAGGTAAATCTCGGGGCGAGATTTCTTTAAGGAGGGTAGATCTGTAACACCCTGAGTTAGGGGTGAAAATTTCCTTTTTCATCAATAGCATGCATGCATGTATCAGTAGTAATAGCCAGATCAGTATCTATCCTAAGCCCTAAAATCTCCAAAATCTATCCTGTGACCTCAAATCAAGATCAGATTGTTCAGATGTGATCTATCAGTTACTTTGAACTTAAAAGTCTTCAGAACCTAGATCCAATTCTATCTCTAACTCCCAGAATTATCAACTCCTTCTGTTTTCGAAAACAGAAATACCTTATATTACCCAAATACCCTAAGTTTCAGAAATATAGATTTAATCAAAATCTTGACCAAGTTCAGACCAGATTATTCCTGGAATATGATCATGGGTATGTCAATACCTTAATATAAAAAGTTGACAGCCATATTTCACCATCTAGACTCTTTTCACAAATCAGTCCAAAAGTTATCGCAAAATAATCCTTATCTGATATCTGAAAACCCAGAAAGGCTAAAATCTCCAGATTAACTCCAAATTCAGAATTTCTTCAGCAAATCTTCTCAAAATGCTATTTGCCACAAGTTTCTCTTCTGTACAGATATCAAAATCAAACCCTAAATGCCAGAATTCAAAATCGACAAAACTCAAATCCTAATTTACCCTAAATTACCCTATTTTCAATTGTATCAAAAGCTATCCAAATGTGCCAAATTTTATCTTCAATCTCTGCCAAATCATCTGTTGAATAAAGATTACCAAAACAGTAGAAGCAAATTCAGTTTAAACCTTCCAGAATTTCAGATTTACATTTCAGTCCAAAACTCAAAGAATTGAAATTGCAAATGAATCCATTTTTGACCAGGTCAACAGCAGCATTCGACCAGGGACCGCCGTGGTTGCTTGCCGCCGGTGAGGCTTCGCTCGTGCTCGTGCATGCTTGCTCTTCCTATTGCGCACGCGTCAGTGTCTCAGCCATCGCCGTGGCAACACCGTGGAAGCGTCGACGACAGCACCGCCCTCGTGCGCGACCAGCAGCAGAAACACCAGGCTTTTGTCAGTTGCTTTTGCGCCGTGCCAGTTGTTGTCGCCACCGTGTGCTCTAGCGTTGCAAAGTCCCGATGAGGCGACACTGTGATCAGCTGCAAGCTTGTCGCCGTCGCATCACCGTTCTTCGCTGTGTCTTCGCCGCTGTTGATCCAGCACGCAACCAATCGCATCACCAACTGCCAAATCAATTCACTGCTCCCTCCTTGCAAGCTTCGCCTGGTCTATTTAAACACCACTGTGCTCAGCAACTCCCTCACACCTCACTGGAAATCAGCCAAGTCCCAGAAATTCCTGTTCCAGTCATCTTCTCCGGCGAGCCGTCGAGGAGGCTCACGGTGCCAGCGCTCTACACTTAATTTCCTGCCAAATTAACAACATCAGTGAGTTCCCCTACTCATCCTCTCTGTGTGATATCATTTAATTGTTCTCCGGTGGACTCTAACGCCGATGATCGCCGGAAATGGCTGAAAGTCGAAGATGCCCTATTCCGGCAATGCTGGCCAATCTACCCCGAATTAGCCCTCGATCCTGTAAACAAAATTGATCTGTAGGTTATTTCAAGCAAGCCTGTAAGCTTAGAATCCCTAATTAAACATCATTCGAA
Organism: Pharus latifolius; assembly: GCA_019359835.1. Classification (NCBI taxonomy): domain Eukaryota; kingdom Viridiplantae; phylum Streptophyta; class Magnoliopsida; order Poales; family Poaceae; genus Pharus; species Pharus latifolius. The sequence continues at coordinate 53,915,332 of CM033324.1, read as the reverse complement.
GCTTTACTCTAAACCGAGCTTCACCAGAAACCGGCGATCGTCGCCAGGCTTCTCCGGTGATCCTCCGGTCAATTTGAGGTTACCAGAAGCTTCCCTATACCTCCTAGATGCTCTCCAAGCAAGGAATTTAGTTCTCTCGGCCTGTAGCAGAAACCCCCAACTGGCAGTGTCTCTTCTCCGGCGCCGATGATCGGAAAAGTGATCCCGGCCATTTCAGCCCTCGAAACCTTGTCATTTAGATGTACCTTAGCCTCCTGAGCATTTTTGTCTTCTAGCCCGACACCTAGATCGGCCTAGATTGGAAGTTATAGCCATGCCAAGTTTGTGTCCAGAACTGCTCCAGTGCAGCCAGTTCATCTTTGTTCATCATCAAATTTCTTGCTTTCCAGCCATTTCTTGCCCTAGATCCTGTTGACTTAATTGTTCCTGTTACTCAAGCCTACCTCCCAGACAAAGTGGTGCATCATTTGAAGCTCCAGATCAAAAGTTATGCTAAGCCCTAGTTTTTGGCATTGTCAGCTCTATGCCAGAGCTTGTCAGCCAGTGGCATTGACCTTGTTTACCCACTTCTGGTTGTGTAATTTGAAAACCACTTTGTCCACTAAATTTGTAGAGTTGTGATCTACATTTTATTCTACTATCACAAGATGAGATAACCCCTCTATCATTCATCGACCCTATGTCGATGCTTTGAACCGAATGTCGACCTAAAGACACTCGCTGTTTTTGAGCGAACTAGTCGCAACCTTGATATCATTCTGATATTTTGAGACATTTGGAACCTTGTAAACCTTTGACAGCTAATCTTAACATTGGTTTCCTTAACTTAACCCTAATCAGCCTCTAAACCCAATCATTTCAGAATCATCAAGACTTCATCTTTGCATCTTTGCATAAAGTATAATAATGTATGGAAAAGATTATGATTATTGGTTGTTTGTTTGATTGGAGAGCAGATCAAGAGCCCGAGTTCGAGGACTTCATTGCGGATCCGACGTCAACTGCTGTATCTTACGACGCGGAAGGCAAGTCATATCCTTGTTCATCTTGAACCTATATTTTAAATGTTGCTAAAACATAACCTTGAATATAGGCAATATTGCATGTGAAAGATTGAGAATGGTTGATTTATCAATTGGCAGTACTAGATTGATTATCTGTGAAATGTGAAATAAACAAGTTTTGAGCCATGAACTATTATATGTATTTATATACTTATATTCATGAAATAAAACCCCTAGCCGTGACCAGAAAAATGGTATGGATGGCTGTAGCACTGGAGGTGCTAGACTGCAAAGGAATGCAGGCACTAAAGGTGCAGGGCTGTGGATGGTCTGGTCATTGGCATATAAGGACTAGAACCTTGTGTTGTGCGTCTAGTGGCATGAACAACGTGCTAACCGCAAGCCTGGTATGGGACAGGCCTGAACAAGTAATTATGTGGATCGCACATGAAACCCCTGCATGAGATGTGTTGTGATGCACGATAAACACGGAGCGCGGCTCCCACACATATCACTGAAGGTGATCAAGCACGCTGACCCAGTAATGGGAATAAGCAAAGGGGTGGAGGTTTGGATACAACCTGCCACAACTGTGCCTCGCTGAGAGCCACAGGGTCGGGGGTGAATTGTGAGTAAAACATAACAAAAGTTCTTGTTATTTCCACCTTGCCGCTCACAGTATGAAGTGAGTCAGGGGTCCAATCATTTTGTTATGATAGGAAAGGTTTGAAAGTGGAATATCTTGCGGGTAAATTGGTACCTCTCTGCAGAGTTAAAAATGTATTCGAATACTCCGAGCTCCCGGGTTTATAGGAGTCTGCTGCGGTGGATTAAATCCACGGGGTGTGACACAAGTACTATTTTCTAAATAAAATATGTTTAAATCAAGATTACCCAAATGACATGTGTTGTCATGTAAGGAGTGCTGCCGTGGGCTGTCGTGTGTTGACGTGTCGCGATAGTGCTATAATCTAGTGAACATGAATGATGATGTTACTTTATGAAAAGTGCTGCCATAAGATGAGATGAGAAAGGAAAAGATTATTTTACAAATATCCATAATTCTTGACTAGTCTAGGTTCATATCATCACTACTATATGTATCTACTCTTACCTATGACTTGCTGAGTACGTAAGTGCTCACCCTTGCAACATTCAACTCAATAGATGGAGCCTACTTTGATCAAGATGATGGCACGGAGTACTACGTGGATCCAGAAGGAGGAGAATCAGTTCCGCCAGAACCCTGAAGTGTGTTGTTCTGCCGTCAACTTCTTTTGTGGGAGGGTCACCTATCTTCTGCTGCGTAGTTAAATATTTTGTTAAACCCTGAATGCCTTGTAGACTTTGTAATCCTCTTTATGTAATATTAAGGCCAGCAGGCCACACTGCTTAATATTTTGTGAGTACTCTGTTGCAATGTAATATACTCCTGTGTTTGACTCATCCTGGGAAGTCAAAGGTTTGTGGTATGGGACTAGCTGCAGCGAGCTAGGTCTCTACAGGAGTAGTCGTTGTCCCAGTCTCGGGGCGCGACAATATCATCATTACTATATGTATCTACTCTTACCTATAACTTGCTGAGTACGTAAGTACTCACCCTTGCAACATACAACTCAGTAGATGGAGCGTACCCTGATCAAGATGAAGGCATGGAGAACTTTGTAGATCCTGAAGGAGGAAAGCCAGTTCCGCCAGAGCCCTGATGTGTGTTGTTCTGCCGTCAACTTCTTTTGTGGGAGGGTCACCTATCTTCTGCTGTGTAGTTATTATTTTGCTAAACCTTGAATGCCGTGAAGGCATTGTAATCTCTTATGTAATATTAAGGCCAGCAGGCCACACTGCTTAAATATTTTGTAAGTTACTCTGTTGCAATGTAATATACTCCTGTGCTTGACTTATCCTGTGAAGTCAAAGGTATGTACATATGGGACTAGCTGCAGCGAGCTAGGTCTCCACGGGAGTAGTCGTAGCCCAGTTTCGGGGCGAGACAGTCGGCCCCTGGTAAAGCAGAAGCTGAGGAAGCTATCCCTCAAGTGCCAAGAGGCCATCAAGACTGAGATCGCGAGGCTTTGAGAGGCGGGGTTCGTTCGGGAGGTGTTGCACCCCGAGTGGCTGGTGAACCCCATCCTCATGAAGAACTTGAGCGGGAAGTGGAGGATGTGCATGGACTTCACCAACCTCAACAGAGCTTGCCCAAAAAACAACTTCCCACTCCCACGGATCGACCAGCTAGTGAATTCAACTGCGGGGTGTGAGCTTATGAGCTTCCTGGACGCGTATTCCGGCTACCACCAAGTCCGGATGGCTAAGGAGGACAAGGAAAAGAGGAGTTTTATAACTCCCCTCGACACCTTCTGTTACGTCCACATGCCCTTCGGGCTGAAAAATGCTGGGGTGACCTTCCAGCGCCTCATGTCGCTGGTCCTTAAGGACCAGATCGGCCGTAACGTCGAGGCCTACGTCGATGACGCAATCGTCAAAAGCCTCCGCACGACCGCTCACATCGACGACTTAGCGAAGACTTTCCACAACCTCCGCCAGCACGGGTTAAAGCTCAACCCAGAAAAGTGCGCCATCGGCGTACGCGAGGGGAAGCTACTTGGCTTCCTCGTGTCCCAGCGGGGCATAGAGGCCAACCCCCAAAAAATCCGGGCCCTATTGTACATGCCTCGTCGCGCTCTGTAAAAGACATACAGCGGCTTACTGGCCGTTTGGCCGCGCTAAGCTGCTTCGTCCCACAGTCAGGGGAACGCGGCCTTCAGTTCTTCAAAATTCTGCGGGGCCTCGAGGGGTTCAAGTGGATTCCTGAGGCCCAGGTGGCCTTCGACAACCTGAAGAAATACCTCATGAGTCCCCCCAATGCTCATGAGCCCATCTCTGGAAGAACCCCTACTCCTTTACCTCGCAGCCACCCCGGTCGCTGTGAGTGCGGTACTGGTAAAGGAGTAGGACGGGCAGCAGTGCCCCATATACTACGTGAGCGAAGCCCTCCAAGGGGCTAAGACATGGTACACGGAGGTGGAGAAGATCTGCTACACCCTCTTGATGTCGTCTCGGAAGCTCCGCCACTACTTCCTAGGACACCCGATCACGGTCCCTTCTTCCCTCCCCCTGGGGCAGGTACTGCGAAACAAGGAGGCCACCGGCCAGATCGGAAAGTTGGGAGCCGAGCTGGCTCCTTTCTCCTTGTCTCTTATGGGCCGTTCCGCCATCAAATCACAGGTCCTCACTGATTTTTTGGCGGAATGGACCCCAGCCCCCGGGACGGAGGGGGAGACTCCCGTCGAGCCGCCCTAACGCAACGACCACTGGACACTCATGTTCGATGTCTCCTTGTGTCTCGCTGGTGCTGGCACAGGAGTAGTCCTCTGGAGCCCCGAGGGGAGGACGCTGGAGTATGCGGCAACGCTCGAGCTCCCCGCTACGAACAACATCCCTGAATATGAGGCCTTACTCCTAGGGTTGCACCTCGTGCGCTCCCTAGGGATTTGTCGCCTGCTGGTCAAGGGAGACTCCCAGGTCATGGTTTGCGAAATGGACAAGTCATACTTGTGCCATGACGCGAACCCAACCATCTACCTGGGGGAGGTATACAAGATGGAGAGATACTCAAAGGCCTAGAGGCAAGGCATATCCCCCTGAGGGACAATGACCACGCCGACACCTTGGCCCGGGCGGCCAGTGCTCAGGAAGCTCTCCCCCGGGGCGCCTTCCTAGAGATCATCGCGAAGCCGTCGATGAGCCCTCCGGATGCGGGCTCTGAGTCCCGTGATCCGGAGGTCTCTGAGATTGTCCAGGCCGCGTCTTGGATGGACCCCCTCGTCTCTTTCATAAGGGGGTAGGGGGAGCCACCCGGCGACGCTGAGGCAAAGCACTTCCGTGCCAAGCATGGGCGTATCTCTTGCTAGAGGGAAAGCTCTACAAGCGGGGAGCTTCCGCCCTGCTCCGTTGCCTCCCGCGGGCAGAAGGACTCCAGCTCCTCGAGGACATCCACTCGAGGAGCTACGGGTCTCACCTGGCTCTGCGCTCAGTAGCGGCAAAGGTCCTCCACCAGGGCTTTTAGTGGCCCACTATGGTCCATGATGCGCGAGACCTTGTCTCTGCATGCGAGGCCTGCCAGAAAATGGCGAAGGGCTCCAAGCTGCCCTCCGCGACGCTGCAGACCATCTCCATCACTTGGCCCTTCGCGCACTGGGGGATGGACCTCCTTTGTCCCTTCCCCCCGGCGCCAGAGGGCTACAAGTATGCGGTGGTCGCAGTGGATTATTTCTCGAAGTGGGTGGAGGCTAAGCCCTTGGCCAGCATCACCTCCCGAGCGGTACAACAGTTTTTCTGGAAGAACATCGTCTGTCGCTTTGGGGTCCCCCGAGAAATTACCGTCGATAATGGGACCCAATTCGACTCGGCATACTTCCTGGAATTCTGCGAAGGCTTGGGGGCTACCCCTCACTTCGCCTCAGTATCCCATCCCCAGAGCAATGGGACCATTGAAAGGGTCAACGGTGTGATCCTATAGGGGCTATGCCGACGACTCGAGCAGACCGCCTCTATGTGGGGTGCATGGGCGAAGGAGCTCCCGACTATCCTCTGCTCCATGCGCACGACCCCGAGTCGGGCTACAGGGCACACCCCCTTTTCACTCGTGTACGAGGCTGAGGCAATCCTCCCCTCAGAGATCAGTTTTTAGTCGTTGTGGGTTGAGGTTTTAGACAGAGCTACGGCCGCAGCGTAACAAATCAACGAAGCAAACCAGCGGTTGGAAGTCGACCTCATCGAGGAAAAGCACGACTGAGCGCTCCTCCGCCACGCCATCTATGAGCGCAAAATGGCGCTCGCGTACAATCAGTTTGTCCGTGCGAGAGCTTTCTGCCTTGGGGACCTCGTCCTCAAGCGCGTGACTGACCCCCAAGCCCAGGGCAAACTCTCCCCCAAGTGGGAAGGCCCGTACAAGATCTCTACGGTCCTAGGCTCGTGGGCTTATAAGCTCTCCAACTTCGAAGACCAGGAGCTGAAGCACAATTGGAATGTAGACTTGCCTCGCAAGTTCTACGTCTAACCTTCGGGCTCAATCCCTCCCCCGTAGGACTCGGTTCTACGCTGTCGAACTCGAGGACGAGTCCTTTTCAAGAAGGGGAGAATGATGAGGAATCCCTAGCACAAGTAACACTTGAACTCGACTCGAGGAATATAAAGGACCAATCACTCAAGCGAAGGCCAGACAACTACATCAACAAGTGACTTTGTTCCTTAACAAATTAAAGTATGATTAGAATATGCTGCTACATAATAACTCTTGTTTAACATTGATCACGAATAGAGAGGGAGAGCATAACAGAAAGAACATAGCCACCTATGGGCCAAATAAATTCATCAAATCTGGTCATACACCTACTGAGTGGAAAGATGATTTCCTAAGCTTTCCAACGAGCCCAAAATCACTCGATTCTGTCAAGGATTGCAACTGCTACAACCAAAAGAATTTTGCTCGGCATGCAGTCTAGCGAGCGAACGACAGTCCAACTTCAACTAAGCAACATTCTCAGCATAGATATCTAATTTAGTTATGTGAGTACATTTTGGAAAGGTCTTCGAAAGAGCTTTCCAACACAACAAGAATCATTAAATTCTAATATCGTATGCAACTAGGAGACTAAAATGAGTAATGACTACACAGAAGGAAAAAGTCTCTTCCGAATCCGAATCCAACTCGAAGAAGATTTACTCCGAACTTCTTTTATCTTTTATAGTTTGTTAGGATTTTTATTCCATTTTGAATTAGATTTAGATTAGAATTTTAGTTTAATTCTTCTATCTTTTGTACATACCACCCTCTATAAAAGAGACACATGGTCATAGTTTTTAATATACAAGATACAAGACATAAAACATTGATATTGAAATTTCAGATTGAAGCTTTAGTTTTAGTTAAGAGTTGAATCTCTTCATCCTTTGTTCTTGTGATTTCCTTCGGAATTGCTTGAAAGATCTTCGTGATCACCCTATCTGTGCGCCAGCTCTATGCGTGGCCATGTGGATAGGTAATTCAGAGTGTGGTTGGGTGAATTCATTGATACACAAGTCCTTGCTTTGCAAGTGGTTGGTATCTCATTTCATCAGGTCATACTAGTTATCCAGGTCCCATTATCGACGATGATTTCTCGGGGGACCCCCCACTTCGCCTCAGTAGCCCATCCCCAGAGCAACGGGGCCGTTGAAAGGGTCAACAGCGTGATCCTATAAGGGTTATGCCGACGACTCGAGCAGACCGCCTCTATGCGGGGTGCACGGGCGAAGGAGCTCCTGAGCATCCTCTGCTCCATGCGCACGACTCTGAGTCGGGCTACAGGGTGCACCCCTTTTTCGCTCGTCTACTGGGCTTAAGCAGTCCTCCCCTCGGAGATCAGTTTTCGATCGCTGCAGGTCGAGCTTTTAGGCAGACCTACGGCCGCAACGTACCAAATCAACGAAGCGAACCAGCGGTTGGAAGTTGACCTCGTCGAGGAAAAGCGCGACCGAGCGCTCCTTCATCACGCCATCTACGAGCACAAAATGGCACGGGCATACAATCAGCGCGTCCGTGCGAGAGCTTTCCGCCTTGGGGACCTTGTCCTCAAGCGCGTGACTGACCTCCAAGCCCAGGGCAAACTCTCCCCCAAGTGGGAAGGCCCGTACAGGATCTCTACGGTCCTGGGCTCGTGGGCTTATAAGCTCTCCAACCTCGAAGACCAAGAGCTGAAGCACAATTGGAATGTAGACTTGCTTCGCAAGTTCCACGTCTAGCCTTTGGGCTCAATCCCCCCCCTTCCCTCAAATCCTACGGGAGCCCCGCTCTTGTAGGGTGCCTTACAGTAACCTCTCATGGACTGAGGGGGTAAGTGGCTACCCAGTTCTTAACGAGTCAAGTTGAAAGACTAGTCCCCCCTCAAACACTCTAAAGCCCGTCATCGGGCTCATCCTCCTGTGGGAGCGAGTTTTCCCCTCATTGGATCATGGAATTCTCGGTCGTCCCTGAAAATTCTCGACCAGCTCCTCATTCTCACCGCGACCGGGGGAATTTCTTTCCGAGTCTCGGGATTTTTCGACCGGGAAATTCTCAACCGACTCCCCATTCACACAGTGACCGGGGGAATTTCTTATCGGGTCTCGAGATTTTTCAACTGGGAAATCCTCAATCGGCTCCCCGCTCTCATAGGCTACGGCGACCGGGGAAATTTCCTATCGGGTCTCGGGATTTTTCGACTGGGAAATTCTCAACCGGCTCCCCGTTCTCACGGCGACCGGGGGAATTTCTTGCCGGGTCTTGGGATTTTTTGACCGAGAAATTCTCGACCAGCTCCCCGTTCTCACGGTAAACAGGGGAATTTCTTACCTGGTCTCAGGATCTTTCGACCGGGAGATTCTCAACTGGCTCCCCGTTCTCACGGCGACCAGCGGAATTTCTTACTGGACCTCCGGATATTCTCGACATGGGATATCTTCGACCGACTCCCCGTCCTCACAACGATTGAGAGAATTTTCTACTAGGCTTGTGGAATTTTTCGACCGGAAAAATTCACGGCCACGCCAAATTTCTCAACCGACTCCTGTTCTCATGGCGATCGAGGGAAATTTTGGATGGCCTTGGAATTTTTCGACCGAGAAAATCCACAGTCAGGTCCAGGAATTTTCGAACGGGTGCTATGTGCCCCCGGCATGTATCGACATCCGGGCCTTTTCGTTCCTTACCCACAGCACGCGGCGCCAAGCCGTACCCCGCTGTGGGGGGGGGGGGGGATAACCCGGGCCTGGACAGGAGATAATCTTAAAGTTTCGAAGGCAACTCAAGCAAAAAAGCAAATTCAAATGTCTTTATAGATCAAACATTGAACTGGGGGACAACCCCCCTCCCCCGGTGGGTTGAGTCCCCAGGACAGCAACGCCCAGACGCATACAAGATACAACCCGGGGTGTTAGGCCCCCACGGGAAACTACCTCGGAGGACAACCCCCACCCGTGAGCAACTACGCCTAGTAGTCTTAGAGGCCTTCCTTGAGCTCCCGAGAAAGATCCTTGTATAAGCTCCAAACTCTTCGGAGGGCGCTCCAGAGAAGATCTGCCAGCCAATATTCATGGCTAGCCAAGGGGCGTATCTGAAGCGGCGGCACCCTCCGGGAGCCCGGCATCGGAGGGGACAGCTCGGTACGACAATTATCAAAATTGTCCAAGTGCCACTCCGGGAGCCACCGCTACCGGATCGACTCCCGAAGAGCACCCCCCGGCGTGCCCTCAAAAGGAAGCCCGGCGACTAGGCCACTAGCGCGTCCCCTAGTGGTAAGGCTCAGCAAGGTAGAGGCTGCTTGGGCACTATCCGGGGTACGCCACCCGGGGCTGGGAAACTCTATCTCGGGAGTTAGTCCATGGGACGCCTGCTCGCAATCGGACAAGACTTAGCAAAAATTCATTTCATTTCATCAATCAAGGATTTACAGGTTTTTTGGGGCTTCCTCTAAGAAGCTACCGGGAGCAAAATCTATCTAAAGACCAGGGGGGAGCTCATACTTACCCGTCATTGTTACCCCCCGGGGGAACCTCGGCCACCGTCGCCGCCTCCGCCGGGTGCGTACTCCCCGACTCCAGTGCCCCAGAAACCTGGTCGAAGAGGATCTCGGCTAGCCCCTCGAGCTCTCCTCGTCGTGCCTTGAAATAGTCAGGGAAGCTCCGAGGGAGCAGCTCCCCGATGACCCAGGCGCCCTCCCCGCGGTGCTTGACGAGCAGCTCCCCAGGCCCAGACGTCGGCCGCCACGGGATCAGGGAGACTTGCCTACCAGATACATAGCCTCCTGAATCGACGACGGGTCCAGGTCAGAGCTGCCCTCCCCCTTAAGCTCAAGGTTGAGCTCCTCCAAGGCGGAGTGGATCATCTTCCCCCCGGTGATAACCGTAAGGGTGCTCGACGTCTCCGCCTCCTGGAGGGCCTCCCACCCCACACATAGCTCCTTTCGGAGCTGGGAGGTGGTGTCCTCGATCGCCGCCAAGTGCGCCCGGGTCGCCTCGAGCTCTCCGAGCACTTTCTCCTTTTTGAACCGCTCAAGCGCTAGGTCCCCGAGCACCCTCTCCTTCTCAGAGCGCTCGGCGGCTATCGCCCCCTCGGTGGCCCGAAGCTCCTCGGAGACCCGGGCCTCAAACTCCCGGACCAACGTAATAGTCTAAAAAAAGGGAAATTAGATAAAAGTTAAAAGCACGAGGCTTAAGGTTTTGGTGAGTAGTGCTTACCCAGAGCCCGGCGGAGATGACCTCCTCGCATCCTTCCCCCAGAACGCCCTGGGGGTGGCTCCCCCAGGAGACCTTCCCGCCCGCCGTGCGCCTTCCTCTAGGGTCCCGCTGTCGGAGGAGCCAGACGTCAGGTTCATCGATGGGCCTGGGACTCCGGGGCAGATGAACAGTCCTTTGCCTTTCCCAAGCGGGGGAGGCACCAACGCCGCTGGGGGAGGAACCTCCGGAGCCGTGAACGAGGCCATCGGGAGGGCCCCCGGAGTCTTGAACTGGATGGAGACTCCCCCGCACGACGGTTGCGAGCGAACCTTCGGGGCTACCGGTGTCCAAGAAGGGGTGGGAGCATACATCTCCCTGTCTGACTCCTGGCTCTCTCCAGCTGCCACACCCCCGGATGCCCCGAGGGGACCCACGTTAGGGGAGGCAGCCACCGGGGTCGCCGTAAGCATTGTCGGGGACATAGCCACCGGGGTCGCCGGTAGTGCTGTCGGTGGCACGGCTGGCACCCTCATCGGCGTCTTCGTGGGAGTTCCCGCCGAGGGGCTTGGGGGCTTTGCTCGGCCCTTCGCGGAGCTCTTTGCGCAAGCGCGCTTCAAAGGCCCCCCGACTTCCTCCTTCCCCCTCTTGTGTGAGTTGGGGGTGGGGAGGGGCACCCGAATGGGGAGCTTCAAGCTGAAGGCCTCTACCATGAGGTTGTGGGGAGGACCCTCCCCGATGGCGCGCACGACTCATTTGTGCTCATCTATGTAATACCTCCCGATCGTTGACTGCCACCTCCCAAGAGCTATCGTAGGACCGGACTGCAAAGAAGAAAAAGGAGTTAGAAAAATTCTATGATCACCACCTCCCGGCAGCTACCCCCTTTCTGGGGGCTCGAGTCTGGGCACTTACACTAGTCCAGCGTCGTCCGGGGCAGGCGGTGAGTCGCGCTCACCCCTGTTCCCTGGGGCAAGCTGAAAGCCGCCACCCGGAGGAGCGCCAGTTCCTCCGCGAGGTCCCGCATGGACCTTTGGAATCAGACCTCCGCCATCCAGGTGAGGAGGTCCATCTCCCGTTCCGTCCACTCTGGAGCCACCGGGCTGGTCGACCGGCTGTAGGACGACGGCTCCGGTGAGTAGGTCACCTCTGGGTCACTCACCCAGAGGTAAAACCACCTCCGGAGCCAATCTCCCCAGTGGTCCCGGGAGGCTTCGACCGAGTACTCATCTTTCCAACCCAGCATGAGTTGAATCATGACTGAGCCGAAGGCAGACTTAGGGCCTCCCTTTATCACCGACGGCCCCCTTGCCGACGGCTCGTAGAAATACCGGAGCTGGAGATTGGGCTTCTCCCTGGTGGCTGTCTCGCACAGCCACACAAATAACCCCATCCGGACGAGGGTGTTCGGGGTGAGGTGGTTAAGCGAGAGGCTGTACTCCCGGAGCAACAGATACACCGGGAGCCAGAGCCCGGCCTCCACGAAGGCCTCGAAGGCCACCACCTCTCCCTCCAGGGGCTCGGCACCAGCTCCTCCGGCCTGGGAATCTGGATGTCCTCGGTGGTGAAAAACTTCCAATCGAGGAAGATCTCGAGCTCCTAGGAGGAGAACTTGGTAGCCCCGAGGAAGTTAGAGGTGACTTCCTCCGGGGGCAATTCGGCTTTTCCGTGCCATCATCGGGAAGTAGAGGTGTCCGTAAAAGGCAAAGAAGGAAGGAAGCTATCGGGAAAATCAACTACCGGGAAAACAACCTACCTGGAGAGCGAGGATTTGAGGCTGAGAGTTGTGTCCCTGGACGAAGCCCCCCTTCCTCCTATTTATAAGCGATGGAGGGGCCCTCGGATGGGCAACACATGTCCCCCAGCCCATTTGAGCCGTTGACTCGAATCATCACACAAATATCAAAGAGTCGCATGAAGATCGGAGCCGAAGCGTCGCGCGTAGCCCAAGGCATGTCCCAGAAATCGAAGCGTCGCCTGGGGCCAAGTTATATGCATACCCTCCGGAGCCACATTGTGTCCCCGGGGATCTGGGGGGCTGTTGTTGGGGGAAAATCCCGAACACTTACCGGGTAAAGTCCCGGAGGGCTACCGGGGAAAGTCCCGGACGCCTCCCGTAAAAAATCCCGGAGGGCTACTGGGGAAAGTCCCGGAGGGCTACTGGACAAAGTCCCGAATGCCTCCCGTGGAAAATACCAGAGGGTTACTAGGCAAAGTCCCGGACGCCTCCCGTGGAAAACTCCGGATGCCTCCAGTGAAATATCACGGAGGCCTGCCGGGAAAAGCCACAGAGACCTCCCCTAGAAGACCATGGGCATCTCTCTGAGCCCAGACGCCTCCCGAGGCAAACCCCAGACGTCTCTCGTGGAATATCATGGAGGCCTCCTGGGAAAAGCCGCGGAGGGTTCCCATGAATGTCATGTGCAGGCGACGTGAGGAGTGCCTCGGGAACTAGCGAGAACACTTGTCAGGCATCCAAGCCCATCGACCGGTGAAATGGCATCAACGCCCCTCAATCCGACAGCCGTAGCTAGGGCCCTTTAGTCTTTTTGCATCTTTTGGGGCCTATATATACCCCCTTGTGTCTCATTTGTGGAGGACACTCTCATATTCATTTCACACACTCAAAGCAACAGGCTCCCTTGGAGACCTCTCTCCCCGAGAGAGCACCTCCCCAGCAGACTCACGTCTGAAGGGTGCCGACAGGACTAGGGCCCCCACCGGGACCTGAACCTGTATAAAAACCACCGTGTCAATTGTTGTGTTGCCCGGCGGGAGGTGACCGGTCGCTCAGTCAATTCGCGTCACTGTACACGTGTTAAACACGTCCGAAGAAACCTGCTGGGGTATTCGCAATATCACGACAAACATGATTGCTAGCTACCTAGTGTGGCATTACCTCAACTCTGTCGGCATGGGTCCAACTCCTTGATAGAAGTCGTCCAGGCACTTTAACCAGGTGCGGAAATTCTTGAAGTCGTGTCCAGAAGCATTGTGTGATGGACACCATTTCTTGTTCCCTGCGGGTTAGTTTGTTTCTCCGGGTGGTCGTGAGTTCGACCTCCAGAGGGAAGCTTAGTATATTTGAATGGAACCTTTTTAACTTTCTCTTGTGGTTGCTTGTCCACTACTGCGACCTCGCGGAATCGGCTTGCTCCATTTATGTTGGGCTTCTTAGATCTTCCACCTACGGAGAACTCAAATTTCTTGTTCGAATCTTCCTTCTTTTCGGTTTTTAGGCTCGGTTGAGGAGGAAAATTACCCTTGTCCACCATCCTATCCCATTCCACAGCTTCTGCTGCGTCGGAATATCGATCGGCCATGTCGAAGAGGTTTGACACTGATCGTGGGGGAGTGGATACTCAGGTCATCCGTGAACCATCGATATCTAACACCATGTTTGAAGGCCCTGATAACTGAAGAATTAGAGATGTTAGGAATGGTATTCCTTACTCCTATGAATCTCTTGACGAACTGCCAAAGGGTCTCCTTCAAAGTCTGGCGCAAGCGATTGAGATCATCTTCTTTGCCTGGCTTCTCATAGCAGTTTTGGAAGTTGTTGAGGATAGCGTCACACAACATCTCCCAGTTGGAGATCGATCCTTCTGGTTGGTTGAACAACCAGGTCCGCGCTGGACCTTCTAAGACCGTCGGCAAATAATTCACCATGACCCGTTCATCTCCCACGGCCGCTTGGATGGCTGTAACATAGATCTGGAGAAATTTGGTTGGATTTTGAGTCCCATCAAATCTCTCGATTGTACCGGGTTTAAACTTATAAGGCCAGACCACATTCCATAGTCCAGGTGAAAAAGCTTTGCAACCCACGTACGTACTACGTGATCATTGATCATCGCGACTAATGCCGTGGTCGCGGAAGTTGTCGACCTGGGGAGGCTCACGACATGGTCCCAAACGCGAGTGTACTGGTATGCAATTATGGTCGTGAGAAGTACCAGTCCGTCTGGTCCTGTCGTGTCGGGACTATATAGGGTTACGTCTCTTGTGACATTGGAGCGAACTGGCCTGTCCTCTGGCCGTCGAACGTGATAAAGCCTTTGGAGTAAATCCGAGGGCCACCTCATCAAGATTATCTGCAAGCACTCTTTCGAATATAATCTTGTCATAATTCGCGAGACTGGAGGGTGGATTGCAGAGTGCATAAGCAATCCTCCGGAGATGATCTCCCGGATTTCGCCTCAGTGCTGATGGAGTTTTAGGTGAGGTCTCCTCTGCCAGTGGTGAATAGTTTGGAGAGGGAATGGGCATGTAATTACTCTTGCGACCTCCCGGAGAGGGTTGTCGAGACGTTCCAGGATGAGGTTGCAAAAAATGGTGCCTCGACAAGTTGTCACTGGTCGCAGAAGATCTTCCGCGACCTTGCAAACCTCAGCCTCTCGCTGTTCGCGTTTGCGATCCTCTTTCTGTTTGCGTTCTCATTCCTGCCTAGCATCACACTGCTCTAGAGTTTCCTCTGAAAGTTCAGCAATTTCTCTAGGGATTGAGTTCGCAGAAGGAGAAAGCATCTCGTCTGAGTCTGAGTCTGACTCAAAATCAAAGAGAGATATCAAATTGTCCGGGGAAAGTTCTCCAAACAAATGTCGAGGTCCTCCTCTTCCAAGTTGTCTAAGGCAACCGGTTGTGGCACATACTCATCCTTTGTTGAGGGCAAGTGGATTTCCTGATGCAATTCTAGTTCGGCGACGCGGTTGCGATCAAGGATGACGCTTCCCCAAGACAAGCTGTGAGAGTAATGTTGTCACCGTTGATGGGGGCGGCATCTTCATCCATAGCATCTACGTGATCCTCGAGATTGAATTCGTTCTCAGAATCATGTAGGCAAGGGAATGGATCCATGAATACAATGAATCTCGACGAAAATGTCGTAAGGGCCCCACGGTGGGCACCAGCTATCGATGATTGGAACTCTGGGTCTCTCTGTTGATCTTATCCAAGAAATGGAGTAAGAAGGAATGAGGCCAATCAGACAGATTCTCAAGACATATCAAGGTATTTCATGAATCCAAGACACGGCGAGCAAGAATTATCCAGGTTCAGGCCTCCTTTAAGCTAGGTAATAGCCCCTACGTCCTGTGTAATTAACTATGTGGGACAAAGAGTTACAAAAAGGTGGTTACAATGTGTAGCTAGCTAATCCTATCTTTGCTAAGCCTAATTTCTCTCTGTTGTTGATTCATCCCCTTGATCCCTCCCTTCAAGGCCTTTTTATACTTGTTGAAGAGGTCGTCGTTTGTTCTCCTGAGCGCACACCCCACAATCTCTCTTAACCACCCCAAGGTGGTAGCTGTGAGGTCGTGGGTATGGTAGTTGCCGTAGATCATGGGTACATGGCGGTTTGACATTCTTGACTCGGTCATCATGGAACCCCCTTGTTGTCCTAACCTCCTTCAGTGGTTACCTTGTCAAGAACTTATGATTATCTCGAGAATAATCATAAGGATCAAGATGAGGTAATGTTTGAGGGGTGGTCACGTAACACTGCGACCATGGTAATGAGATCAGTTCTTGTATCTGCAAACCCCTTCTATAAGTTTGTATAGGCGCGCTTTTTGAATCAACCGATCGCTTTCAGTTTCATCCTTGGGCAAGGTCCCATATTCGAGATAGACCCTCATTGGATGGGTCCAATCCCCTTCTTGTCCAAGGTTGGTAACGAAGACTATCACCTGGTCATCTTTGACTGTAGTCATGATCGAAGGATGTTCCAAGTGTTCAACGAACACTCCTACCGGAGCAGATGTACGTGAGGATCCAATTTTAGATAATTGGTCTGCGAGAATATTGTCCTTTCGCGGGATGTATTGGACTTCGAAATGACTGAAGTGTTTTTCCAATCTCCTCACTTCCCCCAAGCAATGAGCCATTGTCCCATCGGAGGTGCTGTACTCCTTGTTTACCTGGTTCACGACCAGCTGTGAGTCTCCCCTCACCACTAATCGATGGACTCCGAGGAATTTTACTGCCCAAAGCCCTACAATAAGACCTTCATATTCTACTGCATTGTTAGTCACAACAAAATATAATTGAATGACATACTTGAGTTGGTCGTCCCGGGGCGTGACTAAAACAACTCCGGCCCCCAAGTGTTGAAAACTACGAGAGCCGTCAAAATACATCGTCCAGTGGTCGATGCACGATAAGTCATTAGATTCTTGCATTGGTGGGTCTGGGTTAGTCCATTCGACCACAAAGTCTGCAAGGATCTGAGACTTGACCGCAGTGCGAGGGGTGAAATGGATGTCAAATGCTCCAAGTTCCACAGTCCACTTCGTAATTCGACCAGATTTCTCCGGGTTTCGGATAATATCTCCCAAAGGAAAAGACGAGTGCACTGTAATTTTATGTGACTGAAAGTAATGTCGTAGCTTGCGGGAAGCCATCAGTAGCGTGTAAAGTATCTTCTGGACCTCAGGGTAACACTCCTTAGGACCATGAAATACCTCGCTTATGTAATAAACGGGCTATTGCACACCTTCTCTTTTTGCGATCAGAACCGCGCTGACCGCATGAGGTGTGGCCGCCAAGTATAGAAGTAGTGGTTCCCCTGCGATTGGAGAAACCAACACAGGCGGACGGGATAAGTACGCTTTAACCTCTTGGAATGCTTTCTCGGCTTCATCCGACCAGGTAAAACCATGGTGTTTTCGAAGATCTTTGAAAAAAGGTAATCCCCTCTCGCCTAGTCGCGATGTGAACTGACTTAAAGCTGCCATGCGACCTGCCAAGCACTGGACATCCTTCATGGTCGAGAGAGACCTCATTTGCTCAATGGCCCTGATTTTCTCGGGATTAACCTCGATTCCTCTAGAACAGATGAGAAAGCCTAAAAGTTTACCAGATGAAACCCCGAAAGAACACTTTTCTGGGTTTAACTTTATTCTAAATCGGTTCAAATTACAGAAGGTTTCACCTAGATCATCTAAATGAGTCAATCTTTTTACAATCAAATCATTTACGTAAGCTTCAAGATTACACCCCATGTGGAACTGATGTTCTTGACACCAAATGGCATTCTGACGTTGCAGTAGGTCGCAAATGGTGTGATGAAGGCAGTCTTCTCTTCATCTTCTTCTGCCATGCTAATTTGATGATATCCTGAGTAAGCATCCAGGAAACTCATCAGTTCACAACCCGCAGTAGAATCGACCAACTGATCGATGCGGGGAAGGGGAAGTCATCCTTCAGGCAGGCACTGTTTAGACTGGTGTAATCAACGCACATGCGCCACTTACCATTTAACTTATGGACCATGACCGGATTTGCAAGCCATTCCGGATGATCGACTTCTCGAATAAATCCGGCACTTGGAGTTTGTCTAACTCCGCGCGGATAGCTTCTTGCCGATCAACAGCAAAGCGCTTAAGCTTCTGCTTTATTGGTCGCTCTCCAGGTCGAATTGCTAACATGCGCTCAATTACCTCCCTTGGGACACCAGGCATGTCGGAGGGTTTCCACGCAAACACATCTGCATTAGCCCAGAAGAAGTAATGAGTTCGAGTTCCTATTTGTCATCCAGGCCTGATCCAATCCGAATTGTTCTAGATGGATCATCTGGGCATAACGGAACCAGTTTTAGCTTTTCCTCTGGTCGAGGAGCGACTTTGATCGTATCCGCGGCTATGGTGGTGATCTTGACATCCCGAAGGGGGAGTTGATCCACGAGCTCCAGTGATAACCATCGCAAGTCAATGCCACAGTGCGGCTGCCTCGAACTGAGATAACACCTTTGGGGCCAGGCAACTTGCTGCACTGATAAGCATAGTGCGTCGCCATCATAAATTTAGCGAGAGTTGGCCTGCCAAAAATCGCGTTATAAGCCGAATCACAATCAATTACGTCGAATGTTCGGAAATTATCCGGTTCACCCAGCGTGACTGGGAGCACCACCTGTCCCATCGGCATCATCGAAGGACCGGGAATTATCCCATAAAATGGATGAATTATGGGTTTGATTTTCAAACGAGGGATTTGCATCTCATCCAATGCCTTGACTAATAAAATGTCCAAGGAACTACCTCCATCTATCAGGACCCTTTCGACTCTCACGTTACTGATAATTGGGGTAATGACCAGAGGTAGTCTCAATGGTTAAGTAAGCCCAACGGGACAATTAGAGCGATCAAATGTCAAAGGGGTGTCCGACCAACGGGGGTATTGAGGTTCACCAAGGGGAGCCTCCGCTAACTTCTCGATGAAATTCTTTAAACTGACGTTTAGAAACAAAAGAGGTGGAACCTCCAAAAATGACATTAACATAATTACGAGGTACCTGGTAGGACATTTCTTCGTCCCCGTCAACGTCTCTAAGCCCGCAAGTGTACTCTTTATATGGCAAAGTTGGCATCGGCCCAATTCCCTGGTATAAGTCATCTAGTTGCTTTAACCAGCTCCGGCAATTCTCGAGGTCGTGTCCCGGAGAGTTGTGGATTGAGCACCACTTCTTGCCTTCCTGCGAGTTAGTCGGTTTTTCTGGCTGGTCGGCATTGTGACCACCAGAGGCAGTTTTATTTTTAAAAGAAAACTTATTACCTTTGGCCGATGGAGGTTTTTCCGCGACTGCGACCTCCCTTACTGTCCGGTTTGGTTCTTTTTGGACTTCTTTGACTTCTCACCCGATGAAGACTCCGTCTTCTTGCCTGCATCTTCTTTTTTCACGTCCTTGAGACCTGGTTGGAGCGGTAAATTCCCTTTATCCACCATCCTATTCCATTCAACGGCCTCAACCTCGTTCGAGTAGCGATCAGCCATATCAAAGAGATCGGCGACTGACCGAGGAGGATGGATAAGTAAATCCTCCGAAAACCTCCGATATCGGACAGCGTGCTTAAATGCCCTAATAACAGAGTTATCAGATATGTTTGGGATGGTATTTCTCACCCCGACAAAGCTTTTGACAAATTGTCGAAGAGTCTCAGTAGAGGTTTGTCATAGACGATGAAGGTCATCCTCTTTCCCGGGTTTTTGATAACAATTCTAGAAATTGTTGAGGATAGCATCGCACAACATTTCCCAATTATATATCGAACCCTCGGGCTGATTGAACAGCCAGGTCCTTGCCGGTCCCTCAAGGACTGTCGGCAAGTAGTTGGCCATGACGCGATCATACCCACCAGCCGCTTGGATAGCGGTGATGTCAATTTGAAGGAACTCCGACGGATTCTAGGTCCCATCAAACCTCTCGATTGCCCTGGCTTGAACTTATCTTGCCAGATGACCGCACGGAGGCCTGGCGAAAAAGCTTTACAACCTACATAGGGGCTGTGGAGAGTTCCGCGGTTTCCAACATAACCACGAGCAGTTTCACGCGATGGAGACATGCCACGTGGTCCTAGACGAGAATGCACGGGAATTCTATCTCGATCACGAGAACTTCCCACGCGCCTAGATTTGTCATGCCGAAGTGATCCAGATGGTAATCGATTACGTCTACCATGACTAGAGTGGGAATACTCCTTTTCATGGGAACGTATTGTAGACCGGGAGGAAGCTGTAGGGGTCGCATCAAATGCGACCTCATCCAGCTTCTCCGCTAGGATCCTAGTGAAAGCTGGTTTGTCCGCATCTATGAGGGTAGGAGGAAAATTATGCAAGACCTCCACGATAGATCAAAGTCGGCCATGCATACTTCTCTTTGGTGCGCCATGTGTGATTGTTTCTTCATCCGTCAGTAAATGTTCCGGAGGTAAAGAAGGCGTTTGGTCACGCCTGCAACCATATGGGCGATGGGAGGAACTAGGGGCGGTGTCATAACGAGATTGCGCATTTTGAAGAGCCTCTAGGGCTGTTCTGCGGAGCTCGTTATCTCGTCGCTCACGCTGTTGGTCCTCCTTCTGTTTGTGTTCTTGTTCCTCCTTTTGTCTGCACTCCTGTTCTTCCCTAGCAATCCACTGATCGGGGTTTTCCTCCGAAAAGGCAGCGAATTCTCTGGGAAGCAAATCTACAGAAGGAGTGAACATCTCTATTTGCTCCGAGTCGGACTCAAAATCAAAGAGAGAATGGAGGTTGTCAAGATCAAACCTCCCTGGACTGAGTTCCTGGCCGCTGCTATCCTTGTCCCCGACGGGGACGCATGGTGACCAAGACTCGATTTTGCATACGGTGGAACTGACATCAAGTTCCGGACCTGTCTCTCCCATCCCCTGGTCAATGGACATGACCCAGGAAGGGGAAGACGTGTCCTCCTGACGTTCCTTCAGAATGTCTTCGCAATCGATCTCTTTCATTGGAACGGGATCGCTAGGCGATGGCATTTGTATATGGGCATAATCGTCGAGATCGAAGTCGTTCTCGGAATCATATGCTCCAGACATGGCTCACCAAACCTCCAGATGAAGGGAAAGCACCTTGAGAAAAGACCCTACGATGGGCGCCAGTTGTCGACGATTGGGACTTGGGGTCCTTAGTCGATCTTATGCAAATTTTTGAGTTGCGGGACCTTTTATGGCACTCCTCTGGGAAGGTAGGATGAGTAATGTCTATATGGGCACAAGAGAATATATTCAGGTTCGGGCCCTCGATGGTGGGAGTAATAGCCCTACGTCCTATTGTGATTTCACTATATGAGATAAAATGTACAAGAGGGAGGAAGAGATGATCACAGGCAAAGATCTCTTCAATGTTAGTGTCTATCTAACTATGTCTAAATCTTCAGGTTTGTTGGATGCCTGGTAGTGCTGGTATTCTTAACCGTCTTTAAAACGTGCATTGACCACCCTTTTATACCGACTAAAAGGGCGCCAACGCAAAACGACCTCAAACGATTACTAGGATGCAGTTTCGTTAACCGCACTTAACTTTCACGTAGGCTTAACACATGCAATCAAGGGATAACCGCACATGTTAACCTCCTGGCAATTGTCTTCATACGTGGAAAGATCCTCGTGATATTTGGGATATGCCTGTTCAAAGGGTTAGGCCTTCCCAATCATTCTGGTCGCAAATAGTCAATGACCCTCTAACCGCGAACTGTCTGCAGTCTTCTGACCGCGCACTGTCTGTGGCCTCATGATTGCGCAAGGGCTGCGATCATAAATCGTCTTTGAATCCATGCCCTTCTGGTCGACTGAGACCTTAATGATGAACTTATAGAAACACGTCTAATCTGATTCTGTCTTAAACAAAATGTGTATTATTTGAACTAGCTCGGGTGATAATCCTCGTCAGGTAGTTCTTCTGAGCTCCCAGGAATAACTCGGAGTGATATGCCACTGGTCGACCTTCTTGCATGAGTACTGCGCCCATCGCATAATCTGAGGCATCGGTTTCTAGCTCGAATGGTTTCTGTAGATTCGGCAAAGCTAACTCAGGCGCCTCGCTGATCTTCCTCTTCAGCAAGAGAAATGTATCCTCATGTTTCCCTGTCCACTCGAACTTCTAATCGATCCTAGTTAATCCATGCAATGGAGAAGCCACAATCGAGAAGTGTCGTATGAACTTCCGAAGGTATTGGCATGCTCCCACAAAACTACGCACGTCCGTAACTGTTCGCAGTCGCGGCCACTCGCGAATCACTTTTACCTTATCCAGGTCGATTTGCATCATACCTTTACCGATAATGAATCCCAGGTAAAGTAGAGTTTGCTGGCTGAATTTGCACTTCTTACAGTTGAGGCGAAGTGATGTCACCGAAGCTGTTTGAACACCTTTTCAACATGAATGAGGTGCTCATCCCACAAACAACTATAGACCAATATGTCATCGAGGTAAACGATCACAAAGTCATCGATAAAGTATTGCAATACGTCATTCATAAGACGCATAAAAGTTGCCGGAGCGTTGCAGAGACCAAACGGCATGACCAGCCATTCAAACATAAGTTGTCGTGTTTTGAACGCGGTCTTCCATGTATCCTCCTCTCGGATGCTGACTTGATGATACCTTGACTTTAGATCCAATTTCGAGAAGACAACAACATGCTTCAATTGGTCTAGCAGGTCGTCAATACGAGGGAGGGGGTACCGGTTCTTGATTGTAATCTTGTCCAGTACTCGGTAGTCGATGCACATACGCCAAGTCCCATCTTTCTTTGGCACTAACACCACAGGAGATCCACAAGGTGAACTACTTGGTTGAATGACACCATCGTTTAGCAACTCACCAAATTGTCTCTTGATCTCTTCATTCTCTAATACTGAGTTGTGATACATACTCAGATTGGGCAATGTCGCATCGGACACAAGCTTAATTTCATGCTCAACTGGACGTCTCGGCGGACGACCCTGGGTACTCTTGAACAGATCAATGTATTTCTCCAGCAGTCCCGACAAACGACCAGAATCCTCTCAGCACTCCAACGACAACGCTGGTCGAGTACCCTCATCTTGACCAATGGGTCCAATCATGACAAGCACGTACTTGTGACATGCATTGACAATTCGTTTGACTTGATTTGCGGTAATCAAGTTTGAAGTATTGACGTGGATGTCTCCACTGATCACGAACTTAACTTCATCTTTGGTGAGGTCATACTCTTGCGCACGCCGATGGAAGTGAGTGTCTCGATCATGAAGATTCGGACTATCAAAGATCACCTGATAGATATCGATAGGGACAACATCGCATTGCACCTCATCGATATACCATGCAGAGATTGCAAACTTCAACACACACTGACTTGTAATCTGTTGGTTCATGTCGGATGTAAACCAACCCAGCGGATATGGTCACGGGTGTGTGGTTGTCTTCAAACCAAGTCGCCGAACCAGTCCAGCGGAGACCAGATTCTTCTAAATTTTGGGATCGAATATTGCTGCAATCACTTCGTGCTTCACCTGGATGTTGATGGTGGACAAGTCCTCTGTTGGGTGATGGTCGTTCGATGGATCCAAACCCTTCTCCTTTTTTGGCAATGCCATCAGAGACAAGGTCGTATCCGCCTCATCAACCGAATTCACTCGGACAATTTCTTCGTCGGGTGAAGTCACAGTAGCCGTGGCTGTTCTTTTCCCTGATTCATTTTTGTTTGGTCGAAGTTCAGGATGAAGCTTGTAGCATTATCTTTGGTGTGTCCCGCGACTTGACAATGGTCACAAAAAGTACCCATGCCCGGCTTCGAAGCGTTTTTCTTCGGACTCGGTTTTCTTTTTGTTGAGGTCGCACTGTCCTTCGTGCCTTTGTTGCCACAGGATTTGTTCTTCTTCCCAATCACCATAGCAGTTGTGCTCGCGGTCGTGATGTCTTGGACGCCGAACAGACTTAGCTCAGTATTGATTGATTTCTGAAGTTCAAATGTGTATTTCCGAAATACCTAAGGATCGGATAGCGATATGTCGATGACCATTGTTTGTCTCCGGAACTCCGTAGTATAGTCTTGGATGGTCTAGTTGTGCCGTTGGTACAATCTGTGCCAACGTTCCCATCTCTCCTCAAGGTAACCCATCGGATAGAATTCTTGTCGCAACAGTCGTTTAAATTGCCCCCACACAAGATCGTCAGCTTCACCATTGGTAAAAATGGCCTTCCATCATGTTTTGGCGTGGTCATTCATCTTCAAAGGTGCAAATTTGACCTTTTGAACGCTACTGAACCCTTTCAGGTCAAAGTAGGTTTCAAGCTGATCGATCCAAGAATCCAGCTTCTCAGCATCGATCACCCCATCATATATGGGTATTTCAATCTTAGCGTTGACCTTGAAAGATTCGACAGCTAAGGAGGTGTTGGCGAGGTTGTCAGTCTTATGGTCGCCTTCGTCTTCATCTTCGTCTGCCCTGCGCAAGTATTCACCAGTCTTCACACCCATAACCTTCTCTACTTCAGGAGGTACAATCATAGCCTACTGTTTAATCCAAGCAAGCACGGTTTCCATGTCAATGGAGAGTTTAGCCATTTGTTCGGCTAGGTTAGCTTGAACGAAGGTATCGTCAGACATTGTCGGAGACGCGGCTGTAGGAACCGTTAATTGATCACTTGGAGTTTTGTCGGAGGTTTTGTAACCCTGGCGAGTCTTCACCATCCACATGATAGGAAAGTTTCTCTGATACCAACTTGATCTGTTTGAGACCTAGCCTTGGTTTTCGCACTAGGCTCGCGCAGATTCTAATATGCGGAATAACGAGATCTTACTCGGAATTACCAAAACCCAAAGGATGATCACAACATAGTTCAAAGTAATTGCACAACTCTTTATTTCAAAGAGGGCTTTACACGTCGAACGTTGGACACACTTGCCTACGTCTAAGGAACTATAAGCTGGATATATGATCCAAGGCTGTAATAATATTCGATGATCTAAACTAGACCTATTACAAGGTATTTATAGTCCAATCGTATGAGTTTGTATCAAACTCAGTAACCTAAACGTATTAGACTCATATAACTAACTAACCCTAAACAGATAAGCTCAGTTATATATATTCGGATCAGATTACAATTCCGACCAGAGGACGTATTCCTTTTCATGGTCGCAAACCAATCCATGATCGCAAAACCTTTCCAAACACTGTTAAGGTCATGAAGCCATATGCGACTCGACCTGAAGATCCTCCCAGATCATGATGTGTGGCGCACATGCATCCTATAGGACACTGGTAGGAAAGGCTTTTAGACAAGGGTATTACTGGCCTTCGGCATTAAACGATGCCAGAAAATTGGTCAAGATGTGCCTGCAGTGTCAATTTCATGCTCGGCAAGTTCATCAGCCAGCATATGCATTACAAACTATTCCCTTAACTTGGCCATTTGCTGTGTGGGGAATAGATATTTTGGGTCCAATGGCCCAAACTGTCAATGGATATAAGTTTTTGTTTGTAGCCATTGATACATTCACCAAATAGATCAAGGATGAACCAGTCCGAAGCATTACCGCTGCAGCGGCAAAGAAGTTCTTTCATAAGAACATTGTGACACGATTTGGTGTTCCAAGTCGTCTCATCACGGATAATGGATCCCAATTCGTTAGTGGTCTTTTTCTATACTATTGTGATGATATCGGGACCAAAATCTTCTTCACATCAGTTGCTCATCCACAGAGCAACGGTACGGTTGAAAGCGCCAATGGGAAGATAATACAAGGGGTTAAGAAAGGTGTATTTGACCGCCTTAAAATACGCTCGGGGGCTTGGGTAGACGAACTCTACTCCATTCTATGGGCTCTTTGTACCACACCCAGTCGAGCCACAGGTGACACGCCTTTCCAACTAGTCTTTGGTGCAGAAGCCATGCTGCCAAACAAAATCCAACTTGACTCAACTCGCATGGATAACTTAAATATCACCAATCAAAGTGCGACACACGAAGAAGAAATCCTTCTTCTAGAATAAAAGCGCAATCAAGCGTTGATTCGGTCTGCAGCGTATTTACAAGCTTTGTGTAACTATCACAGCAAAAAGGTACGACCACGTAGCCTTCACATGGGAGACTTGGTTTTAAGGAAAATCCAAAACCAGTCTAGTCGCAACAAGTTCTCCCCTCAATGGGATGGTCCCTACACTGTGGCCTCAATACCATGACCTGGATCAGCTCGCTTAGCTATGGAAGATGGAAGAATTCTATCCAACACTTGGAACATAGACCAATTGCGAAATTTTCATGTGTAAGTTTTTCCACTTTCATTATACATTTTTACATTCAATATTTCACTTTTTTCACTTTATGTTATAATTATTTCCCAATTTTCTATCCTCACTCCTTTTCTTGGGTCACGCCCAGGGGCTGGTCGCAATATGCATTTTTCTCATAATGTTTAAGTGAATTCACTGGTCGATCTCATGGTCGCATCTAGTCAAAACATCTCTTTGTAAGCTATTTCTTAACGCATAAGGGACTTACTAGCATGTTACAGATCACTCGAGTGGCTGTCAGTTCCTCGCGACCATGTGATCGCATATAGCCAAAGTTTCTCTTTTTAAGTCATATTCTCATGCATAAGAGACTGACTTATATGTTGTCGATCATCTATGCCATAGTTCATCTTCAATCCTGCGACCATAATACCATTCCTTTAGTATGCATGGTCACAGGAGGGGGGATAAGCAAATATAACTATAGAATTAAGTCAAGAAACCAAGTACTTAACATTGTTTCAATCCTTACATTTTCTTTTTCAATGTTGGAATTCCTGCTAATTGTATGTATTTACAAGGTACAAAAACATTGACAAACCACGATAAGCAAAATATTTTCATTGTTAAATTTGCAAGAATTTACAATGGGAAGGGATACATTAGGCGAGGTCGAGGTCATGTAACAATCTATCTACTAAGGGCTTGACCTCAGCCCTGGTTGCGTTCAGCTGTTCCTCGCTGCCAACAATCGCATCTTCCACCACTAGATTCTAATCTAAGTTTGGACCATGGTGAAGCCTAAGCTTGCAGAGGACAGTAGAGACTATGGTACCAACATCGATTCTTAGTCTCTCCTTGTACCTCATCGCAGACTCTGGGATGTTGGCGACCAGCAAGTCGGCTTGAGCCGCAACCAAATTGCAAGACTCTTCAAGAGATAAGTTAACCCTTTCAGGTTTAACAACTTCCTCTTCAAGAGAGTCTGCAACCACCTTCAATTTCCTGAAGATATCCCCCTCAGTGAGACTGCAACCTTTGATCAAAGTATCTAAGGCATCCTTTTCTCTGTGGACAATCCTCTCGACATGTTGAGCAAGCCGTGTAGTCTCTCAAGCCCTCTCGCTGGCCGCCTTGTAGCGATCAACAACTTGAAGGAGAGTGTCTAGGTCGAGTCCTCATCGGATGAACATCTCCTCAAGGAGCTTGTTCTCCTCCTGAAGGAAGATGCACAATGCAGTCTTCTCCTTCAGGGATGCCAAGGCCTTAGCCAACTCTTCGCTGACCACCTTCTCAGCTTCGTCTCCCTAAACGACCATGAGATAATTCCAAGTCATGAACACAAAATATATATATATGTGATAAATAATAGTGAGAATCCTTGCCTGGGAGACTGATGCTGACTGGGCCAAAGCAGGGTCCATAACTTCCACATCCTCCTTAGACAGTGATAGAGATGCTGCAGAGGGAGAGGAAGTCGTCCAGTTTGTCCTGTACAATACAATTTAGGATCAGTTAAGTCATTCCTAACTAAATGAATCAACTTAGTTAGAGAAAGGACAAATCTCTACCTCAAGCAATGAGGAGCAATTTGTCTGGCCCTGGATGAGGCCTGAGCCACAGTTGCAGTTAATGGTTGGGGGGTTGAGGCCTCGTTCCTTCTGTCATAGTCACTTTGTATAGCCAGGAAAGGGGCCCTAATCATTCTTTTCGGAGAGAATCCACTGGATGATCCAACATCATCACCAGATCACGTCCTTGAAGCTACTGGACAGTCAGGCAACTACGAAAGCCAAAGCACTTGGGAAATCCGGGCTCAAGAAGAAAAACCTACACAAGTTTACCAAAAGAGAATTATCTTTTGAGACGACTATGCAACATCATCACGCTGACCACCTGTAGTTCCAATGCCTCAACATTGCCTTCTGCGGCCAAACCTTCTTCTTCATCAAGTCGCTCCTGGGTTGAGGATGCCATTGAAAATAGAGGGGGAAGGGGGAAGGTCAAGAAGACAAAGAGTCTGAGACTTAGAGAATTTGTGAAAGGTTGGGAATTTCACAGCAAGAGGATAGCTATTTATAGAACACCAAAGGCGATGTTTCGAGTTCCCGACCTAGGGCACAACAAAAAGCCCTCGAGAACTTCCAAAATGCCTGCCTAGTAACCGCTTCCCAAAATTTCTCCTCAAGTTGCCCTGGAATTTGAAGCGACATTGTCGACGATTCGGACTCAGGGTCCTCAGCCGAACTTATGCAAAATTTGTAATTGTGAGATCTTTCAAGATGACCCTCCGGGAAGGTATGCCGCACAATGGTGAACAGGAGCACAGAGAGATTTATACAGGTTCGGGCCCTCGATGGTGGGAGTAAAAGCCCTACGTCCTGTTGGGATTTCACTCTATGAGATAAAACTTTACAAACTAGCAGGGAGAAAACCTCACAGGTGAAAGTTTTCCCTATATAAGTGTACAAAAGGAAGCTATGGGAAACTCGTAAGTATTCTCTAATCTAAGCCATAGACTTGGCTATTTGAATGATCGAGATATCTTGTATCTTGATTATCTTTTTGGGTCTAGTTCTTCCAAAAATCTCTTTGGATCCCCCGTTTGATGTACTTTGCCCCCTTTTTATATTGGTCGAAAGGGTGTCATATGAAGAAAACTGCATCAAACGGTTGGATGCGGTTGTTGAAGAACCGCTGTTAACTTCCACGGAGGTTATTAACACGTGTTAATCATGAATAACCGCATATAATAACCTCTGACAGTTGGTCTTCAACGTGGAGGAATCTTCGGGATGCTTGGAATATCCTGGTATAAAGATAACCGAACAAACTCCAAGCACCTTGGTCGAGAATGTTCTGACCGCGGAATGTGGGCTGACCGCGCAACATCTTAGATATCCAGTCCAGTCCGCGTACAGCATACGAACTTCTGACCGCATAAGGCTGTCGGCCTGATCGCACGAAACCCGCGACCTGATCGCGTAAAGCTTGCGACCTCATGGTAATGCCCCTCAGAAGTAGCTTGAGTTCGCATCGCCAGACACATGTCTCGTTCGAACCTGTCTTGAACCAAGAGTTTTGTTAGAAATGACCCGGGTGTCAATCCTCATCAGACATAGCTCTGTAAGGGAATTCGAAGCGATGGGGTACTGTTTTAGAATTCAAAACGACACAACCATTATATTGGACCTTTTCGTTGCAAATTCGGGGGCTAGCTGACAAGGAATATTACCCGAGTTAAGGTCACACATATCTTTCCATGGTCACGCACAACGCTCCATGGTCGCACATACCTTTCTATGGTCGCATAAGACCAAGGAAAGAGATAATGGGGACGGTCCAAGGATCTTCTGGACATAGTCCATCAATAATATTTAATTCTCATAATTCTAGCTATGGAACTCTATAAATCTCAAAACTTAGCAGTACCAATTCCATGGTCTCATGTTATACCCGCGAGTGCTATGACATCTGCCTACGACCATATACTATTGCAGAGACAGAACCTAATATCAATGCGTGGTCGCAGGAGGTGTGCGATCATAGTATTGAAGACTTGTACTACTCTACAAAGATTATGTATTATAAGTCACCATTCACAATAACCATTTCTTGATCCTTATGATTATTCCATAATAATCATAAGTCCCTAACAAGGTAACCGTCGAAGAAGATGGATGGTGAAGCAGTTTCCATGATGTGAGGTCAAAGCTGCTTAACTGCCATGTAATCACAACTTACGGCAACCACCACGTAACCACAACTTGCAGCAACCGCCCTGAAACAGTTGTGGGCGATCGTGAGGCACATCTTCAAGAGAACAACTGATGATCTCTTCGGCAAGTATAAAAAGACCTTCAAGGGAAGGATCAAGGGGACGGTTCGAGGGAGGATCGAAAGAAGATAGATTAGAGATAGCAATAGGAATAGACAATATATTCTCTTTGTAATCCTCTTTATTCATAGTGATAAACACATAGGAGTAGGGTTATTACTCAGCTACAAGGGCCCGAACCTGGATAATTTCTCGTGTCATTAGATTCATAGATACCTTGAATTCCTTGGTACTTGTTTGGATTGCCTCATTTCACAACCCATCTAAATTCTGCATAAGTTTGACAAAAAGACCCCCGGGTCCCAATCGTCGACAAATATATTTACCAGTAGGCTTCTTGCCTACTGCCTTTGGTAAAAAATATCATTGATTGTGTGAATTGATGTTTTTTGTATTTTTATTGGTGTATTTCTGAATAAACTCAATGTGTGAATAAATTTGCGGAAATATTCAATCTGTTGAATATGTGCATAAATTCAGTTTGTGTACTTGTGAATGTACCTTTTTGTATCTATATTGTATATCAAAGTTTCTTCTAACGGTTCACTAACACAGAAAGATAGAAGAGAACAACATATTCTAACGGTTTAGTAGTACGATCCGTTAGAATATGGTGTAATAATCTAATGGTTATTACAAATCGACTGTTAGTATATATAAAGCTATTCTAACGGTTCACTAATACGAACCGTTAGAATATAGTGAGCTATTCTAACATTTCACTAATACGAACTGTTAGAATATAGTAAGATATATAGTAAGATATTCTAACGGTTTACTAATAAGAATCGTTAGAATATATAAGATATTCTAATGGTTTCAAACTGTTAGAGCAGCCCTAAGCTTGTTCTATCATGCCCATCACTAGCGATTGGAGAACCGTTAATACAGACTTTTTCAAACTGTTAGTACTTAGCATTTCTGTAGTAGTGACATCCCGTCATGCACCTTAGTGGCCTTAAACAGTAAAACGGCTAGCGGCGACCTTCAACGAACTTCCGAATCAACCTAATAGATTGAGATTTCTATTAATCCCCGTGGTGATATTTTTGAAGATATACCAAATCTTTTAGATTCAATCTAACAAATATTCTAGTCTCCGATATTATCACTACCATGCTATCCTTTACACCACTTCCCAATTGGATTAGATATGGACTTATGTAAAATTGATCACATCAATTGAGCCAAGTCCATATCACAAGATATCACCTTCTACCATTCTGCCAAGAGTGATAGATCTTATCCATCATAGGTCCGAATGGGTTTCATCACATGGAACACCAACAGATCTAATCTACTAATTCAGATCTAACATGTTATCAATAATTATTAATAGATCTAATCTACTAAATCAGATTTAACACGTTATCAACAATTATTAATAGATCTAATCTACTAAACACATGCATATATCAGATATATGTTAGCAATCGAGATCTATGCTATACAAGGAGGCTCTAATACCACTGTTAGAGAACGGGTTGCTACTCTAGCGACCATTTCAAAAAATTTAACCCGAAAACCCAAGAACCATGCAAGCATGAAATCATAGATCAGAAGTTTATCACTAGACACGCGAATGTGACAACGCAGTAGTGGAAGAAAAGTCGATGTCGCAACCAGATCATTACCACCAATGTAGCAGTAGCAGCCGCACCTCTACGGAAGTCCACACGTCCGGGGAAGGAGCGCCATGTGTTCATGTGCTAGCATCAGCACATGCGGCTAGGGTTTTACAAGATCTATCTCGTGGATGGTGATGGCGGCCAGAATAGATCAGATATATTTTGCATGCCCACCTCGCCTCCTTTTATAAGGTCTTGCAGATAAGTCCTACTCAAATGCTAACCCCAATCCCAATGGTAAACCCATTACCAATAGGGGACCCGTTCGGATCCCATTCGAATTAATACTTCAACCCGTTAAGTGTGGACCCTGTAGGTTCGTGTATATTTGGCCGCGACCAAAAACAACTTCCTAAATCACAAGTCATAAGCGGTCCCTAGCAAGACATTATGACTATCCGCATATACAGGAAGATCATATCCGACGAACCTATACAACTTATCATGGATTATCTTTTTGCCTCACGATACCAGATCGAACTCAAGGTGAGAAATGTGTCATCCTTGAATAGCTCGGTCTTTTCTCGATCTTGTAATGGACTAACTTTTATCCATGATTGACTCTCAACTATATTCGGTACGGCCATGCACTTTTTTAGTCCAACTACATCAAGGGGCCCAAAGATATCTCTCTCAAGATATGAGGGGAAAATTTCATCTCGACCATTCACTTTCAACCACATAGTTCATAACATATCTGTATGTCACCTTTATGACTACTCGGCTAAAAGTAGTGGTTGATGATACCAAGTATGCTACTACGCATGCATGAAACCGTGATAATCTCAGGTCTAAAGATAAACCAAAATAATTATTTGAAACCAACTGATGACACATAAAAAACTCAACAGTCTCTCAAGATGGGTCAATCCAACCAACATATTCTCCAACATGTGTCAACGACATTGAGTTGATATCTCATATATATGGTCTGTGAAACTTGACTATCAATCAATGATCGTACTGACTTATCTTGCATTATTATTCTATGTAATACCAAAAGTCAGGGATGTTTAGAATAAGTATCATTGATAATGTCGTAAGTAAATTGAGACAATTCGTATATCATTATAAAGAGTTCCACAAATAAGTCACATACTTGTTGATCGATAAACGTGATACTTTATTCAGCGAATACAATAAAAATTCATAAACATGACATGATACAACCATGTTCATGATTGCCTCTAGAGCATCTCTATCAAATTGGTTAATGAAAATTTCTTGGGAAAGAACATTCGGGCAAAGCAATATATTGCTAAAGTTCACATATCGCCAATACTTAATTAGTTGTGACTATGGTTGATTAGCGATAAACCAGTAATAAGAACAGAAAATATGGGAGTTTTTTTGTATATTTAAGATTTGAATTTTAAATTATAGGTGACTATTTATGAAAAAAGAAATTAAAAAACCCACGGGTGTAGCATCAATGTGGTGCAAAATTGGCTTGAACAAAAACAAAAAGATAGCTCCAGTAAGACTTTCCGGATAAAAAAGAATTAGTGAAATCCTGAGCACAAGATAGGGAGCAGGGATGAGGAGGAGGGGTGTGGTGTGGAGTAGTCACCTTGTTAGAGACTTTCTTGAATAACCATGTAAATTAATGTAATAGATGTAGAGCATTCGAAGCCCCTGTAAATATTATTTGCTATTTTATGGACCCTTGGTCTAATACAACTAAGTGCTTGGTGTTGTTTGTATATATAAATCTATAATACTTGTTACTAATCGGAAGATGTTTATCTCCAAATCAAAACAAGAAGTACATTTCTTCTTCAAAGTCTTCTCTCTTCTCACGCCATGGTTTGCTGAACAAACCTAGTAATCCCAACAAACAAACAAACAATTAAACCCAGTAATCCTAACAACAAACCCAGCAGCAATCTTATTGTGTGAAAAAAAACAATTTGGTCGAAATCTCTAAAACACAACTTTTGGAATTTCTGAAAATCCACACCTTATATGTTCATTCTCAAACAGCTAGAGAATTCAATTTTTGTTATAGTGTTTGATCAATAATAACACTGTTCTCAAACAGGCATGATCAATAATAACATTCTTACCAACTGGAGGCAACTTTGGATTCATGGGGACTACAACCACCAGACTCTACCGCTCTACTGCACCAGGCCTCGCTGGCCCCTCTACTGCGCTTGGCCACCAGCCTCGACCCCTCGCCAAGACCCTTGGTCGTGTGCCAGCGATGGGTCTACCAATTTTCCATGCCGCGTTGTGCCTACAGATCGGCCACACCGCGCCAATCTTCTGCCTTGCCGCATGCCTCCTCCCTCCACCGCACGCCGCTACCGCTAGGGTTTTAAGGTGGGGGATTGGTGGGGGATCGGTAGGAGACCAGAGGTGGGGTGCGATGGGAGAGAGGTAGGGTATCGGTCGGTGGTGGGGCGGTGGGGGAGAGGCGCAATGAGG
This sequence comes from Pharus latifolius, assembly GCA_019359835.1. NCBI lineage: Eukaryota > Viridiplantae > Streptophyta > Magnoliopsida > Poales > Poaceae > Pharus > Pharus latifolius. Next base: position 53,881,683 of record CM033324.1, on the reverse strand, counting down.
AGAGTTATGGTGAAGGAAGAGATTGGAGAGTTTTGGGGGAGGCCGTGGGAGAGGAGGATTTTAGCGTTTTGATGATAGTATCTTAACAGATTTATTTTTCGTCTAAAAATAATAAATCTCATTTATTTTCCTACTAAAAATTTTCAGTTTTGTGCCAAAAAAATTCTCAGCTGTCCCATAGATCCTATATATTTTTTCCAAACTGATCTATACAACTTGCTATACTTTAATTATGTCTGGTAGTAGATCTACTAAAAATTATAACTTTTCCCAGCTGACACATCAGTTAGAAATTAAAATTATATTTTCATCTGCAGGATCGCTGGTAAAAAAAGTTTTTCTCAGCAATTATACAGCTTATGCTGGCCTACCGTGTTGTAGTATGGGTACTTTTGGGTGACCCGTGGAATCCACTGGACCTGTGGTGCTTAACCATATAATGTGTTCCTATTGTGGGGGCTTAGCTATTAGATAAGATACTGAAATAAGTCTATCCCACACCAAATCTGTGGTTGGCACGATTCATATAACTCTTACATACAAATGAAAAGAGTATTGTTTAACCTTATATTATAACTTGTGACGACCAAACATGCCCACCCCACTAACCTCAATAATATAGGCACATCGGCTGCTTCATCGATCTGTCGGCTGCCACTCAAATTAATTTCTCAATCACTTTCAAAAATCAACCGATCAAATCAACTATTTTTTTTTGCAATAGAAATAATTACATGAAACATGATAATACTAAGTCTAAGTTGCAAATAGATGGATACAAAAATTAATTTTTTGCAAACTAGCCACTACATGAGCAAGAATAGCTTGCCTAGAAATTCACACGAAATATAAGTGAGGATGGTCTCTGCCGATGCTTCAATCACATCAGTCCTTGCAATTTACCAGAACTAAAATCAAACAATTGGCCCTACATTTTATTTTGGAAATAAACTTAAGCTCCATTTGGTGCTTAATCCTACAGCCCAATTTTACAGAAAAACCCTCAACATTTTAGAAAACTTACGAAACCCACAAATTCCCGCCTTGTATTTTCTTCCAACCTTTTAAAATTTTTCCTAATTCCGTACTACTATTGCTACTGTTGTTACTACTACCACCACTACTACTGCTAGTCCTACTTGTGCATCTGTTGTGAGTGAGCCCACCTGTGACAAAGGATGAGAAGCTGTGCATGGCTCAGTGGAGCCGAAGGCTATTTATAGCCTCTGCCCCTCACGCCGTTTTCGCAGGCACTGTGCCATGGTACAGTGGTTACTATTCATTCATTAATGGCGATTTGATCCATAATTATTACAGAAGACGATTTTCGTATTATTTTCGTCCTTTGTTGTTGATGTTATCGTACTTCTAGAACCTGTTCATATCCAATGGTTAATAACCACCGGGTGTTAGGGTGCTGAAGATGCCACAGAACAGTATCTCCTACATCAACAATCCACAAGTGGTTTAGCAAATTTGTAACAAAAAAACCGAACTGAAAAAATCAAATCAAACCGAACATAGTGATTTATCTGGTATACGGTATTCGGTTCGGTAAGATAATTTATTCAATTTCGATATTCGGTATGATTCAGTTTTTTATCGAAAAAAAAACTGAGTCTCCATGTCCTGACTCCTGGGTCCATCCTCTCCTAGTCCCCTCCTCGGGCTCAGCTAAATCTCCACATGACCACACCTAACCGAGTACAAGAGGCAGAAACCCTAACTCTCCCGTCCTCTGCGGCTCCACACGACCACACCGCCTCCTCTCGTCCTCCGTCGCCTCCCTCCTCCCTGAGTGGTCAAGTCCCCGTACCGCCTTCTTCGGGGAGGTCCTTGTGGGACCCTCATTTGAGGAATCCGGTGACAACCGCCCAGGTGGGTTGCACTCAGAAAAGGTACATTGCAGCTCACAACAACAAGATGCATTATATAAAAATGCGAGTAATTAAAAACAAGTGCTGATCACAAGGACCAACATTACAGTAACTTAGCGCCAAAGTGACGCATTTAAATGTTGATACAAATTAAGGAGTTTTCGACACAAAGGTCGGCACAAAATAAAACAACAATAACAAACGAAAAGACTTCATCAGTCTTCTTCTTCTGCAGCAGTGGTGTACGGGCCTTCTCCACATCTGACTCCACCTTGGTGCATAACCCTCTATCAAGCTTGGTCTTCAGTTTCTTCTTCTTGTTCCACATTGGGTTCAAGACCATAAGATTCAGGGTCGACGAATCCTTCTTCTAAATTCGTTCGTCAAAGCAAGGGTGAGCACATTGTCCACATGGTGCTCAACAAGTCCCAAATAAGAATGCAAGTGTATATATAGATGGAGGGAAATTTCTCAAAGAATAGCTCCTTGGCTTCATATATGTGTATAGAATAGATTTTCACACTTAGTTTTTGGAGAAAAGACTTTTATTTTCAAAAGCAGTGCTTTTAAAATCCTAAGCTAAATTCTTAGAAAATGTTGTGTGTGGCGGTCTTTCATGAGTCACCACTTTATCCTGATTTTGTGAAAACTTTCCAAAAGCTACTTGTGCTGCATCGACGTGAATAGAATCCACAGCGCGCAGACTCCATAACCTGGAAGCTCAGAGTATCCGATACTTTTTAAACTTTGCAAAGGTGTACCACCTTAATCTACCGATCATTTGGCTTTCAAGTCGGTACCTCTCCATGCGACTCTTACGCATGTGACAAGGCCGAGATGACACAACAATTTACAGTCCTAGCATTAACTATTTCCCTGCCCGGCAAATAGACAGTTAAGTCTCAAGTACCGTTGTGGGTCCTCCCCACTGCCTTACTTCCTAGCCTGGGTCTATGTTCTCGCAGGACACATATCCTCTCTTGATTACAGTCGCGCACGACTTAATCTGGCATAGGGCGTCTTCCTTCTTTCCACCTTTTCCTCTCATGATTTTTCTGAACTCAAATCACTCATGGCCTTCTGCGGCCCACCAGTTCTCGCAAGACACTGGATCGACAACCATTGCAGGGAAAAGCTAATACTAAAGAAAGCTACTAAGTTGCGCTCGTCCCATAAACAGACAAGTGGTTGGTACGTTTTTCATACCGCATAGAAGCACAGCACAAGGTTCTAGTCCTTATGAATCTCTAGTGAGGAGTCTTTCACATTCCTAGTGCGCACACAGCACCATCCTATCAAACCATCCTCACTATCGATTCCAATCATATTTTCTTTCACAAAAGGGTTTTGAATATACTTTTCTCATATGTGACCATTCAACATTTATCATATTATCTTGCGCATAGTATAGCCTAAGCATGATATTCTAGGGTAACAAGTGTGCAGGGATATTCAATGTCAAAAGGGGCTTCACAATCATTTAGGTCATATCTATTCACTTTATTGAAATATAGTTCTTATTTGAATCTAAGGCATGCACATACTTGAAAACAGTTAACAAACTTTATTTCAAAATAATGGGCTAGACATGATCAAGGGATTGAGACTTGCCCTGCAATGATGGGTCTAGCTGCTCAGATGAATCCTCGAAGATCTCCTCGGTTCCTTCAACGTCTGGTTCCACGGCGGATACAAACAACACATACACACTATATAAGCATACAAGTACTAGAAAATAATACGTAAATACATCATGCATGCAGGGGTAAGGGTTTGGACAAGGTCACTTGACATAGGTCGAAGAGATGGGCTCAAAGGGCTTGAATGTCGAAGGGCTGACATTCGACTCATGGCTTGACATTGCCCTAAATTGGTTCTAGGTGTGTTTTCTAGAGATGTGGTAGTAGGGAATGTTGTAGATCATGGCTCAAAGGACTTACTGGACAAAGTGGCATTTCAATTGCTCAAATGAAACAAGTCTGAATCATCCAATGCCACTGGTGGTCATGCACTGACATAGTGCTAGACATGGCCAGAAACTAGGGCATTGCATAACTTTTGACTCAGGACTCCAATTGATGCAAGACTTTGTCTGGGGTTTAGGCATTGATAACAGCTACAAAACTCTCAACAGGCTCAAAGGCAGAAGGTGACCGGAAGGTGGCCAAATCCGGTGAGCAAACACGGTAGCCTGGACATGAACTGAACCACTGGACAGCAACCTTGGCATGACCATAACTTTTGATTCAGGTCGATTCAGAAGTCGAGCTAGTAGACAATATTGCTCAGGGTATTGAGATCTATCTAAGGGACAAAGTGCGCGGAGCTAGATCGGCCGGGGAAAAATTCCGGCGACCGGCGTTGGAGAAGATGACTCCTAAATTGGGCGTTTTCGGTTTAAAGGGTTTGAAGTCGATTCATTGCTCAGGGAGTGAGAGGGTGAGATGAGGGGGCTATTTGCAGGGTTAATTCGGCCAGAGAGTGGCCGGAGAAGCTTGGCGACGAGGACCAGTTCACTGGTGGCGCGCAAACTTCGGAAAGGCTATGATTGTTGCTCGATTTTGAAATCTAAGTTTGTAGGCTTGCTCAAATGGGTGTACTGAACAATTCTCATCACTGGCACGAGGATTAATTCGGATAGAATCGGCCAGCATTGAGGAAACAGGGCATTTGGGTGTTTTCCGACGATCGCCGGCGCTAGGGTTCGCCGGGGATCAATTAATGGCTATGAAACATACAGGGGGACAAGGGGACCTTACTGGTGGTGTTGGCTTGGAGGGGAAAGCTTCGGGCGAAGCTGGCGCCGTGAGCTTCAGGAACTGCTCGCCGGGGAAGAAGGCCTTCGCGGCGGCGCTGAAGAACTGGACTACTCTCTGGTGGAGGAAGCTAAGGCTTGAAGTTGCGGAATGGTGTGAAGAGATGCTGGGCAAAGGGGGGGCTTTATATAGCCACGGGTGAAGCTCTCGGGAGCAGCAGCAATCGCCGGGGAGATTTTTCTTCTGGCGCTGGAGCGGTCAACGAGGCACTTGGGGACACGGCGGGGCTCTGCCAGAGGCGGAGCATCGCGCGAAATCAGGATTCCGTCAGGAAGGCGAGGTGCTGATCTCCGGGATGGCAGCCATGTGGCGTGGAGCTCCTGACAACAGCGGGCACGCGCGCGCGGGGAAGAACACGGCACGGTGTGGTTGAAGCGTTCCACGGTGGCGGTACAGCGGTGCGCGGTTGATAGCTACGTGGCCGTGAAGGTGGCAGCGCGAGGAACTTCGCCGACGGCGAGCTCAACGGCGCGGCAAAGCGGCAGGGTGCTGGTCGAACGAACACTGGTCGCGGTCGTGCACGCGGTCTCCTGGTCGTGGTCGAAGAAAAGGCCAGGGGCTTGTTTGCAAGGTTTTGGACTGAAATGTGAAGGTTTTGGCTCGGGAATTTGGGCCTATTTGTAATTCTGAAGAACTGAAGGGCTGATTTGAATTCTGACTTTACAGATGAGTGCTACTAAATGTCTTAGACTCATCCAGCAGGAAAAATGGTAAAATTCGATAAGATTTGGTGGTTTTGACAAAAATCGAAAACAGGGTATTTAGGGTAAACAGGGTAATTAGGGTTTGAAACTTTTGTCGAGGTTGAAACTAGGGTTTCGGTTGAGATTCTGGAATTCTTCCAGAAGGGAAAAATGTTCAGAAAAACGAAGGAAAGGTAATCACTTGATCAGATCTGGGTTTGGAGATGATCTGAGACTTTTAGCCTTTTTGGGTTTTCTGAAACTTCTGAAAAGGACTAAATTGAAACACTTTTGGGCTGAAATGTGAAAACGATCTGGGAGATGAAGTTTAGCTGCCAACTTTTTAGGTTAAGGTAGTGGCATACCTAAGATCAAGATAGGGTTGAGACAACAGGGATTCCAAAGAATATATGCTGACTCGTAAGCAGAAAAGATAGTCAAAAATAGGGATGTTACAGTCCTCCTCCACCTCCATCCTCCCCATGCAGCCGTGCCGCCTCGTCCTCCGCCTCTCTCCTCCCCGTGCCGGCTCCTCCGTTGCCTCCCTCCTCCAGTCCTCCCCATGTTGCATCCTCCACCGCCCCCCCCCCTCCTCCTCCCATCCTCCGTTGCCTCCCTCTACCCCGAGTGGTCAAGTTCCCCATGCCACCTCCTCCTCCGCCTCCCTATTGCCCTTGCGACAAATCGGCATTGTGCCCATGCAGCTGTGCCACCCCCCTCCCCTCCGGCCCAACAACAACGGAGTCAACAACAAGTGTAATGTAATTTTCTAATTCTTCCTCTCTCTCAGTCTATGTGCTTCTCGATCCGATCCAATCTAGATGTTGTTAATTTGATGGCCGCGGTTCCATGTTAGGGATTTGATGACTGATGGTGGTGGAGTAGATTAGGTGTTGTGAATATCTATGGCCCCGAGCTTCACATGAACTTGAGAGTTGAGACAGAGATGAATAGATGATGGATACTTAATTAGATATATATTATCTGTTGACAAAAGCTTGTTAGCTAATATGCACAGGTTTAGCTGTTTAGGTATCATACACTAGAAATAAATTCACTATTGTATATATGGTACATGTTTGTCATTTAATTTGTTAAGTATGCACGCGTCATTAATTCTGGCAAATAGAATTGTTTATATAAGGTTATCCAACACACACAAACATCAACTTATGAGCAAATGTTACACACTGACATTGATACATACAACTAATGTTCGTTTTTATCCAATTAATCATGAAGTTCAGCTCCCAACTGAGCATGATAATATGGAAGAACTCCAATTTGTAAGGATTTAATTTAACTAATTACTTGGTATAGGAGCATAAGATCCTAACTATATGTCATTAAATGAAAGTATTACCTACCTTAGTTAATTTACAGCAAGAGTTGAAAGTAATATATGTTGCATCTAGGCCTTTTTGTTTAACCCTAATTTTGATGATTAATGAAAACAAAGTGTTTCAGACTAACTGTGCTTTTGAGACTTTTTGATACAGAGCTTTGTTGGGAAGAAATGCAAGATGATCAAGATGAACCCGACGTAAAACGAAAAAGCACGAGTCACAAACAACAAGGTCGATACGCAAATCGCGAAATGCAAAGGACCTAAGGTAATATGAGTTTTTATTTTTTCTGATCCCGGCGTTTGGAGTTCGATCGGTTAAGGACTTTATTTCTTAGATTTAACAGTACTATAAAGAGGAGTTGCAAGTCCTATCTACACCTCTGAATAAACCGAGAAATTACTAGGTCATTGCATTGCATCTTTTCGGTGGGATTTGATTTGAATTTGTTTTGAAATATTTGGTTTTCAGTTGAGTTTTTGATAGCAGAAGAATTTTTCAATTTTCTAGAAAGATCTAGGCAGATCTGACTTTTTCTTCTGTTGACAAAAATGTAGCCCTTAAAATTAATTATGTTTCAAACAAGCTATTAAACTCTCAATTTGGACTTATGGTTTTAAAGTTATGGCTATTTTTGTTCATACTGACTGTCAGTTTGCTATGCTCACTGTCAGTTTGAATGTCAGTCCAGTTAAACTGACAGTTGTCCAGAGAGGTTGTTTTTTGAGCTGAAATTTTTTTGTACTAAACTGACTATCAGTATACCCATGCTCACTGTCAGTTTGTATTTCGACCTCAAACTGATTTGCTTGTGTTTCTATTTGATTTGGTCGCTTTTGTGGTCGAACTGACTGTCAGTTTGTATTATCAGTTTCCATATACGACCACAAACGGCTAACAAAGTTTTATCCGTGATTTTTGTCAGCCGTTGAGTTTGGAACTGCCTGTCAGTTCCTCATACTGACTGTCAGTTTGCACTAATTTATTTTCATTTTCGACCTCAAATGGCTAGCTGAGTTTTCTCCGGAGTTTACTTCTTTCTGGTCGTGACACAAACTGACTGTCAGTTTGGTGAACTGACTGTCAGTTTGGTGAACTGACTGTCAATTTGAGATACTGATTTTTAGCCCGAGCTCCAACGGTTCTTTTGATCCTTGAGGCTATAAATAAGGGCTTTGAGCATGTGTTTTGATCATCCAGCAGCCTCTCATTCATATTCACTCTTGAGTTTTAGTTCTTATACAAAATCTTGATCTTTTGATCAAGTCGAGTGCTTTTCAGATCCATCGAGTGCTTTCTATTCACATCATTTGCATCCTATTAGTTTCTCGGTGTTGTTAGAGGTCTAGAGAAGACCTAGCTACTTATTACTCTTGGTGAGTGCCCTCACCTAGACGGTTTGGAGGCTGGCCATTGACCTCTCCTATTTGGAGGTTGTCGGAGAGGCTCGGCAAGTTTGTACAAGGAATCGGTGCTCGCCTTTCCGGAGTAGATAAGGAGCAATCATTAGTGAGAAATATCCTTCATGGATATTGAAGCAAGACTCATTCACTTGAGTGCTTTAACAAGGATTAGGGGAGACTGAGCGAGTCTCCGAGATCTCGGTAAAAATCGTTGTGTTCGTTCTCTCTGTCTCTTCATTTCAATATATTAAATTGCTTTTGGTTCTTCTCTTTGCAACATTTTTTTTAATTGAAAAATTTTAAAGTCTCCTATTCAGCCCCCTCTAGTCGGCATCCTTGATCCTACATGTGGTATCAGAGCAAGGTCTCTCGATTAATTAGGCTTTACCGCCTAGAGAGAGGATGACGTCTAATGAGGGCTTTTCTCTCGATCATACCGGTCGTGCGCCTATCTTTGATGGGACTAACTATCCCTACTGGAAAGTGCGTATGTCCATATTCCTAGAGGCCATGGGACTTGATGTATGGGACATTGTTAAACTTGGTTTTACTCTTCCGGATGATCCGGCAAGTCACTCCGATGACGACAAGAGAAAACTACATTTAAATGCCCATGCAAAAAATGCACTCTTTGCCGGTTTGTCTCTAAATGAGTTCAACCGTGTGAGCAATCTCACGACTGCTCACAAGGTTTGGACTACCCTCGAAGAAATATACGAGGGCACCACTAAAGTCAAAGAGGCAAAGTTGCTCATGGTAAGGCAACAATATGAGACATTCATAATGTCGTCAACCGAGTCCGTAGATTCCATGTTCACTCGGTTGAACAATATTGTGAATGAACTCAAGGGGCTTGGTGTTGCTTTTACCGACCTTGATATTGTAAGAAAGATACTCAAAGCGCTTCCAGAAAACTTCGACACTCTGGTCACGGTACTTACCAACTCCGACTTGTCGACCACAACACCGACGGATCTCTATGGGAACCTCATCACTCACGAAATGCATCGAAAGGAGAAGAAGAAAGCAGTCGAACCCTCAGAGACAAAGAAGAAAGTGTTGGCTTTCAAAGCCGGTTCCAAGAACGATTCAAGCGATGGCTCCTCCGACAATGATCTAGCTCTAATGGTAAAAAATACTCAAAAACTTCTTCGCAAGTTGCACAAGAAGGGTGTCAATATCGACACTCGACCAAAGGGGCTGAAACAAAAAAACTTCAAAGATATCATATGCTACGGATGTCACGAAAAGGGACATATAGCATCAAGATGTCCTAACAAGAACAAGACTTTGAATAACAAGAAGAAATTCTTCAAGAGAAATAAAGCAACAAAAGAAGCCTGCTTCGGAGAATGGATGTCCAGAGGTGACAGCTCCGACTCCGACTCCGACGATGAAGGAGGTTGCTCCAAGAAGCTAGCCGGACTAGCTCTCGGCAACATTTCTACTAGTTCATCCCTTTGTCTTATGGCTAAGAGTGATGAAAAGGTACACTCTAACGAACCTTCATATGATGAATTAGTTGAAATGATTACTGAACTAAATGAAGTTTATGGAGCTACTAAAAAGAAGTATAGAGCGCTTAAAGAGGAACATTCTTCTTTACGCACTCAATACTCAGAACTAAAAAATTCTTATGAAAGCTTGCTTATCAAAGATATTACTCATGCTCCATCTAAAGTCGATGCATCCATTTCATGTGATTTAGATACTCTTTCTAGTAGTCAAGATATACCATGTGCTTCAATCTTAAATGAGAATAATGAACTTAGGGCACAAATTGGAAAACTTGGTAAAGGGTTAGAAAATTGCTACAAAGGTAAAGTATCCCTTGATCTCATTATAAGCAAACAGAAGTGTTCATTTAGAAAAGAAGACCTTGGATACTTTCCGAAGAAAGGAAAGAAACCAAATACTAAAACTACTTTTGTAAAAGCATGCAACACATTTTGTTTTAAATGTCATGAAACTGGTCATTCGCATGAAGCATGTCCTCTAATGACTCCAAACTACTTTGATACTTGCTACATGCTTTAACGGTCAAAGAAAGGTTATGCTATAGCAAAGTTTGTTGGCGCACCCATGCTAGATAAAAAGAAGAAATCAACTTGGGTGCCCAAAACTTTGATCGCAAACATTGAAGGACCCAAAATTCTTTTGTTTATGCAGGTGAACTACAAAACTGGTGGGAAGCATTGGCTGCTAGATAGCGGATGCTCCGAACATATGACCGGCAACAAGAAATTGTTCACCTCAATAGAAGACAACTCAAGCAAAAATCAAAAGATCACCTTTGGCGACAATCGTCAAGAAAATGTGGTAGGCTTGAGTAAAATTGCTATATTCAATGATCTCTCTATTTCAAATGTTTTATTGGTTGAATCTCTGAATTTTAATTTTCTTTCCGTTGTACAAATTTGCGATCTTGGATTTCGTTGCACTTTTTATCCTAAAGAAGTCTTAGTTGAAAGTTTGAAAGATAATTCTTTGATCTTTAAAGGCTTTCATTTTGGAAATCTTTATCTTGTTGATTTCATTCAAAAGATGCATCTCTTTCAACATGCCTTGTCTCTCAAACCTCGAAGAGTTGGTTATGGCATAAGAGACTCACACATGTTGGAATGCATCAATTGAAAAAGCTTTTGAAATGTGATTTGGTTGTTGGCTTAAAAGATGTGAATTTGAAAAGGATAAACCCTGTAGCGCTTGTCAAGCTGGCAAGCAAGTAGTTACTTCACATCCAATTAAGCGTGTTCTTTCAACTTGCAAACCTTTGGAACTCTTGCATATAGATTTATTTGGACCTTCTGAATTCCAAAGTATCGGGGGCAATAACTATGGTTTTGTGATTCTTGATGATTTTACTCGCTATACTTGAGTTTTCTTTATTTCTCAAAAATCTAAAACCCCCGTTGTTTTCAAAAATTTTGCAAAACGTGTTTCCACTGAATTCGAACTTTCCATCAAGAAAATCCGTAGTGATCATGGTGGAGAGTTTGTTAATTCGACTTTATTTGATTTTTGTGACTCGCTCGGAATCAAACACGAATTTTCTACTTCCTACACTCCACAGCAAAATGGAGTTGTAGAAAAGAAAAATCGAACATTATTAGAAATGGCAAGAACAATGCTAAGTGAGTATGATACTCCTACTCGCTTTTGGGCCGAAGCCGTGCATACTGCTTGCTGTTCTATTAATCGGCTTTATTTGCATCCTCTTCTGAATTTAACTCCCTATGAGCTTCTTCTTGGGCGTAAGCCAAATATTTCTTATTTCCAAGTTTTTAGATGCAAATTCTACATTCTTAAGAAAAGAAATTTTGGTGGTAAATTTCAAAGAAGAGTAGATGAAGGGTTTCTAGTCGGATACTCCACCACTAGCAAAGCTTATCGCGTTTTTAATAAAAATACTGGTTGTATTGAAGACTCTTGTGATGTAGAATTTGATGAAACTAATGGCTCGCAAAAAGAGTAAGTCTCTTGTGAAGTTTCAGGTAAGGATCTTCAAGAAGCCGTGAAGAACATCACCATTGGAGACATCAAGTCAAGAGAAGATGATCAAGAAGATAATGAGAACATTGAGAATGACGATCAAAATGTATCATCATCTCATGTTAATCCTCCAGAACCAAGTCAAGAAGAAGCACCAAGGCAATATCAAACCATCACCAAGGATCACCCTGTAGATCAAATCTTGGGTGATGTCAGTAAGGGTATTCAAACTCGCTCTCATATTGCTGCATTTTGTGAACATCATTCTTTTGTATCTTCTTTGGAACCTAAACATGTTAATGAAGCTTCAAATGATCCTAATTGAATAAATGCCATGCACGATGAACTTAACAATATTTCTAGAAATGAAGTCTGGACTTTTGTTGAAAGACCCAAGGATCATAATGTAATTGGAACAAAATGGGTTTTCAGAAATAAGCAAGATGAAAATGGTGTAGTTGTTAGAAACAAAGCTCGTCTTGTTGCACAAGGTTTTACTCAAGTCGAAGGTTTAGACTTTGGTGAAACTTTTGCACCTGTAGCAAGACTTGAAGCTATTCGTATTCTTCTTGCTTATGCATCAAACTTTAATATTAAGTTATTTCAAATGGATGTTAAAAGTGTATTTTTAAATGGTGAGATATCTGAACTAGTATTTGTTGAACAACCTCCCGGTTTTGAAGATCCTAAATTTTCAAACCATGTGTTTAAATTGTCTAAAACTCTCTATGGTCTCAAGCAAGCTCCTCGAGCTTGGTATGGGAGACTTAGAGATTTTCTTTTATCAAAAGATTTTAAAATTGGGAAGGTTGATGCAACTCTTTTTACTAAAAAGATTGAAAAAAATTTGTTCATTTGTCAGATATATGTTGATGATATTATATTTGGATCTACTAATGAACATTTCTGTCATGAGTTTGGAGAAATGATGTCTAGCAAATTCAAGATGTCAATGATCGGTGAACTAAGCTTCTTCCTTGGACTTCAAATCAAGCAACTCAAGAACGGTACGTTCGTGAGTCAAACAAAGTACGTGAAGGACTTACTGAAGCGTTTTGGGATGGAAGATGCTAAGGCAATCAAAACCCCCATGGCGACAAATGGACATCTGGATATGGACAAAAGCGACAAATCGGTTGATTCTAAACTCTATAGGTCTATGATTGGTAGCTTGTTGTATCTTACTGTATCTAGGCCTGATATCATGATTAGTGTGTGCTTATGTGCTAGATTTCAGTCAGATCCTAAGAAATGTCATTTAATTGCTATTAAAAGAATCCTTAGGTATTTGAAATGCTATCCCAACTTAGGTCTTTACACTACTACAGAAGTGCATTCCACTAACCCATATCTTCTAACGGTTATAAGCAATCTGGGAAAAATCCGATAGAATAGGACGACAGCAGCAGAAAAGAGGCATTTTACTATCGGTTACACACTAGTCCAACGTTAGTGAAATGCAAACATTTTTTACTATCGGTCATTACTGTACAAACCGATATAATATATTAAATAGTACTATCGGTTTTCCATTTTTAACTGATAGTAAAGTTACTCACTTTATACTATCGGTTATTACTGTACCAACCGATATAATATATTAAAATAGTACTATCGGTTTTTCATTCGTAACTGATAGTAAAATTACGCACTTTATACTATCGGTTCATACTGTACCAACCGATATAATATATTAAATAGTACTATCGGTTTTTCTCGCGTAACTGATAGTGAAATTACTGACTTTTTACTATCGGTTCTTACTATACTAACTGATATAATAGAGTACAGTTTACTATCGGTTATATAAAACAAACCGATAGTAAAATGACTTCATATAAACTAATGGTTATGACAGTGGGGACCTTATTTTACTATCGGTTTGTGTTTTTGAACCGATAGTAAAATTGTACAACTTAATTAGGTCGACCCCTGCTTTGCGCTCTGCATGTTGGAATCATTTCAGCCGCGCACGACTCCAAGCTAGAGTGATCTGGAGAAGCTAGCTGAGAGGTTGATCATATTTCCATCCCCCTCGGTATTGTCATCTTCTCATCACCTCTCTCTCTCTCAAGATCACTCTTTCACACTCTCCCTCTCTCTCTACTTGCAATTCATTAAACTAGATACATGTAGTTCCAAACTAGCTAGAAGGCTAGGTTGGCTAGCTAGCTATAGCTTGCTGAATTTAGCAGCTAGCTAGCTGGCTCTTCCAATTAATGCATGCATCAAGTTAATTAGGGTTTTATATATACAAATCCATTTAATGTAATTAAGCAGCTCATGTACACACATATGGCCTAGCTAATTATGTTTCATGCATATATGCATGCCCTGAGTCATTAATTATTTATTTGAATTTATCAATTTTGTGAAATAATTGTAGATGGACCGAGAATATTGGATGTATGGAATAAAACATACTATTGTTGAGTATTTGGAGGGTGTGAATGGGTTTATTAAATTTGCTGAGCAAGAAAAGGCGAAGAAGGGAGAGAAAGATATGCATTGTCCTTGTATAGATTGTATGAACTTAAAAAGGTTCGGCAACTCTGATCATATTAGGAGTCATTTGATTCGTCGTGGTTTTAACGCATGCTATACCCGTTGGATATGGCATGGTGAAGATCTTGAGGAAACGAGCACCGCTACCACTCAGCAGCACCCCGAAGTGGATTGCAGTAATGATGATCATGATCAGAACATTGGTAATGTTCATTCGGAAGTCCATGTAGATGACGACAATTTAGATGAAATGTTACGTGATGTAGAAGAAGACTACAGCGAAAACGTTTTAGCTAAATTTGAGAAATTAATTGTTGATTCTGAGAAGCCTTTGTTGCCCGGATGTGCAAAATTTACAAAGTTGTCTTCTGTGTTGAGATTATATAACTTGAAGGCAAGCAACGGTTGGAGCGATAAGAGTTTCACGGCGCTATTGGATCTGTTAGCGGACATGCTTCCAGAGGGAAATGAGTTGCCAAGATCGGTTTACCAGGCCAAGAAACTATTGTGTCCGTTGGGAATGGAAATCGAAATAATACATGCATGCCCAAATGATTGTGTTCTGTACCGTAACGAGTACGAGAATTTGCATGTTTGTCCAAGATGCTGTGCATCGCGGTATAAGCATGGGGACATAATTTATCACAATGGATGTGATGAGGTAAAGAAAGGGCCTCCAGCCAAAACTGTGTGGTATTTGCCTGAGATTCCCAGATTGAAACGGCTGTTTGCAAATCCGAAAGATGCGAAGTACTTGCGTTGGCATGTTGAAGGTCGGAAACAAGACGGAAAACTAAGACATCCAGCTGATTCCATTCAATGGAGAAACATTAACAGAACATTCGGTGAGTTTGGCGGCGAAGTGAGGAATATAAGGTTTGGGCCGAGTACGAATGGTATGAATCCACACGGAAATATGAGCAGTCAACATAGCACTTGGCCGGTTCTTTTATGCATCTACAATCTTCCTCCTTGGTTATGTATGAAGCGCAAGTACATCATGATGTCGTTACTAATTTCAGGACCCAGACAACCCGGGAATGATATTGACGTGTTTCTATCACCGTTAGTCGAGGACTTACATAAATTGTGGAGCGAAGGGGTGCGGGTGTGGGATGCACATAAGCGAGAGAATTTCATGTTGCGGGCCATGATATTTTGCACCATAAATGATTTCCCGGCCTATGGAAATTTGTCGGGATATAGTACGAAAGGAGGCAAGGCTTTTCCTATTTGTCTGGATGAAACTGAAAGCATGTGGTTATCGAACTGCAGAAAAACAGTGTACATGGGTCACCGCAGATTCCTTCCGATGCATCACGCCTACCGTAAGAAGAGGAAGTCATTCAATGGGAAGCATGAGACAGGATCAGCCCCAGTGTTTGTGACTGGTAAGGAGCTTTACTTGCGCGTGAAGGACATCAAAGTTGAGTTCGGTAAATGTTCTAAACCTCCAGGAAAAAATGTTTGGAAGAAGAGATCGATTCTTTGGGATCTGCCATATTGGGAGCACTTACAAGTTCGACATTGCATTGATGTCATGCACGTAGAGAAAAATGTTTGTGACAGTTTGACTGGTTTGTTGTTGAACATTCCAGGAAAGATGAAAGATGGCATCAACATTCGCCGTGACATGCTTGACATGGGCATAAGGACTGAGCTTGCACCGTTGGAGAAGGGAAAGCGGACATACCTCCCCCCGGCCTGCTATACTTTGTCAAAAAGAGAAAAAACAGAACTCTGTCAGTGCCTACATGGTGTCAAAGTTCCATGCGGGTATTCTGCGAACTTGAAAAAACTTGTGTCCATGAAAGACTTGAAACTGGTTGGTATGAAGTCCCATGATTGTCATGTACTGATGTCACAAATGCTTCCCATTGCTATTAGAGGCATTCTCCCAGTCAAAGTCAGAGAGACAATTACAAAGCTATGTTATTTCTTCAACACAATATCTGGCAAGGTACGTAAGCGTGTACTCCTAGCAAGTTAATTAGCTCCATTCATGGAAGTTGTCAGATTTTTTGGATCTGAATATTTGCTGCAACTGTGTCCTTGCAGGTAATTGATCTGGATGGACTGGACGATTTGCAACACGATGTGACTACAACTCTTTGTCAGCTGGAGATGTATTTCCGTCCATCTTTTTTTGATGTCATGGTTCATCTAATTGTCCACCTTGTCAGAGAAATTAAGTTTTGTGGACCCGTGTTCCTGCACTACATGTATCCATTTGAGAGATTTATGGGTATCTTGAAGGGATATGTAAGGAATCGACATCGGCCTGAGGGCAGTATCATTGAAGGTTATGCCGCTGAGGAGGTGATCGAATTTTGCACCAACTATATGGCCGGGGTTGACCCAATTGGCGTTCCTACATCCCGACATGAGGGCAGGCTTCAGGGCATTGGAACGATTGGATTTAAAGCATTCATCCCCTCTAGTGATCTGTATGCAAAAGCCCATTTTTGGGTCTTACAGCACATGACGGGGGTGGAGCCATACATACACGAGCACAAGGAAATGTTACGGAAACAAAATCCCTCGAAGCCAGAGATTTGGGTCACCAGAGAACATAATAGGAAGTTTGCTGGGTGGATCGAAAATAGAGTCCTGCAAGCTTCTGAGGGCGACGTAGATGAAGTTGTTACATGGTTGGCCAGAGGGCCTAGATTTACTGTAGGGACTTGGCAGGGGTATGACATCAACGGCTATTCATTTTACACAAGAACTCAGGACGAGAAGAGTACTATGCAATGTAGTGGAGTGACACTACTTGCTATTTCGGAGGATGCCAGGGCAGTAAGGGCACTCGACTCATATTACGGTGTAATTGAGGAAATATGGGAGCTCGATTATGTATTACTTAAGATTCCTCTGTTTCGATGCCAATGGGTCGAAATCTCTCGAGGTGTTAAAGTCGACAATTATGGGTTTACTCTCGTCGATCTCAGTAGAGTCGCACACCAAGATGATCCATTTATACTTGCTGAGCAAGCCACACAGGTGTTCTACATCGTTGACCCGACCAACCCAAAGTTACACGTTGTCCTTCACAGTAAGAGATGTATTGTTGGGGTCGAAGACGTTGTGGATGAAGAAGAGTATGATCAGTTCGACGAACTACCTCCATTTTTAGATGGAATTCTTCAATCTGTCCCTATCGAAGATATTGACGAAACAAGTTACCTGCGAGACGACCACGAAGAAGGATTATGGGTGGACAACCATTCTTGACTAATTTGCAATATGTAAGTGACGTATATTACTTGGATCTTTAATCGAAGAATTCTTCATATCATTTTTCAAAAATTCTTTGGGAAAACGTATGTGATGCATTGAGAATCATTTATGCAAATTTTCATTCCAATTGGAGTATATACTTGATTTGAGCAATAATTGATTCTTTTCACAAATCAATATGAAAACTGCAAATTTTCATTCCATCATTGGTCTTTACTGTTCATTTATTTCAAAATTATTGGAAGTCATTTGCATGGGGTTTCAGGTGTCTCTACAAGTGCAAAATGATGTACTGAGACCCATCTGTAATTGTTCTCAGGAAATCCCTTTTAAGTCAATAACACAGTATTCTACTATCGGTTTCAACTTCCCAACCGATATGAAATTAACATATACTATCGGTTCATTGTTTATAACCGATAGTGAAATACAACGCAAAAATGATGTGCTGAGATCATATGTAATTGTTGTAAGGAAAATCCTTTAGGGTCAATAACATTGTAGTTTACTATCGGTTTCAACTGCCAAACCGATATGAAATTAAACTTTACTATCGGTTTATTGTTCATAATCGATAGTGATTTGTATTGTGTTATGAGCCCATGTTCTTAATTTACTATCGGTTAGTAATAATAAAACCGATAGTGAACAATCCCACACTCTAAACCCTAACTTACATGTATTTACTATCGGTTTTGTGGTTATGAACCGATAGTAAATATTCATATATTAGGGTATAACCTTGCTGTCTCGCACAATTTTCCTTCCAGTGCAACTGATCACATTCCAAATACTCACGCGCAGAAAACCCTAGCTTCCCCAACGTTCGTTTCTTCGCTCCTCTGCGCCACCATTGCCGATCGCAAGCCGGAAAACCCTAGCTTCTCCACCGCCTCCGGCCACTGCATCGCGCCACCACCTCCGGCAACTCCACGAACGACTGTAAGTGTTCTTGACCAAACCGCTCGCGTCAATTGCTTAAATTTATATGCAATGGTTCATATGTGGTTCAATGGTTTACAAATATAAAACTAGAGTAAAATTCGTGAACTACAAACTTGATAGCTATGAGAATGACAGACTTGATTGTAATCACTAGGAATTTGCCATACAGTGTAGTGCACTATCGGTTTATTATGTCGAACCGAGAGTAAATACCGTAAACTGAATTTTCTGTTAATTATTTCCCATTTTCTAATTTTCATATGAAATTTTTGATCATTTAAATTTTAACAGACTTTATGTTCCTGCAGAGAGACTAACATAGTTTGCACTGCTACTTTTATATATTTTACAGAATATAAACTTGATTACTATCGGTTTGACTTGGAAAACCGATAGGAAATAGACTAATCTGAATTTTCTGTTAATTATTTCCCATTTTCTAATTTTCATCTGAAATTTTTGATCATTTAAATTTTAACAGACTTTATGTTCCTACAGAGAGACTAGCATAGTTTGCACTGCTACTTTTATATATTTTACAGAATACAAACTTGATTACTATCAGTTTGACTTGGAAAACCGATAGGAAATAGACTAATCTGAATTTTCTGTTAATTATTTCCCATTTTCTAATTTTCATCTGAAATGTTTGATCATTTAAATTTTAACAGACTTTATGTTCCTGCAGAGAGACTAGCATAGTTTGCACTGCTAATTTTATATATTTTATATATTTTACTGAATACAAACTTAATTACTATCGGTTTGACTTGGAAAACCGATAGAAAATAGACTAATCTGAATTTTCTGTTAATTACTCCCCATTTTCTAATTTTCATCTGAAATTTTAGTTCATTTAAATTTTAACAGACTTTATGTTCCTGCAGAGAGACTAGCATAGTTTGCACTGCTAATCTTATAAATTTTCCTGAATATAAACTTGAGTACTATCGGTTTTACTTGGAAAACGGATAGGAAATAGAGTATGTCATAGTTTACACTACTAATCTGAATTTTCTATTAATTACTTCCCATTTTCTAATTTTCTTCTGAAATTTGAGTTCATTTAAATTTTAACATACTTTATGTTCCTGCAGAGAGACTAGCATAGTTTGCACTGCTAATCTTATAAATTTTCCTGAATATAAACTTGAGTACTATCGGTTTTACTTGGAAAACTGATAGGAAATAGAGTATGTCATAGTTTTCACTGCTAATCTGATTTTTCTGTTAATTACTTCCCATTTTCTAATTTTCATCTGAAATTTTGGTTCATTTAAATTTTAAAAGACTTTATGTTCCTGCAGAGAGACTAGCATAGTTTGCACTGCTAATCTTCATATGAATTGATGGTCTGTTCATAGAATTTTAGGTAAAGCCATGTCGGCATCTTCCTCGGCTGATAGTAGTGATTCGGGGAGGACGAACGTAGATGGCACTGCCTCGTCCCAGCGCAAGAGGAAGGCGCGAGGCGCGACGATGTTGGGTCATTTGGCCAAACGCGCGGATCTTTCATGTGAGTTCAACCAGTTCGGGAGACCGATCGGGAAGAACGCCGGCCACTATGCTGCCTATGTTGCCTTGTTGGCGAAGGAAAGGGTGAAGATCACCGTCCAGAGCTGGAAGGACGTCAAGGCCGACGAGAGGGATAGGCTGTGGGTGGAAGTGAAGGTAAAATTAATCAAAATCACTGAACTCTTGAGTAATCACATTCCCTTGGTTTATCCCAGAGATTAGGTAAGTCCTGCTTATATGCACCATTTGAAACAGGCCAAGTGGAACATCCCCGACAATGGTCCCAAGATAGATTGTTTGAAGGACATGAACAACACGTGGAAAACCTTCAAGAGCATCCTCGTCAGTACCTTCTTGCTAAAGGCAAATCTCCATGCAAGAAGTACCCCTTCATAACGGAGGAGGTATGGGAGCAATTCGCCCAACAGAAGGGGACTCCTGAGTTCAAGGTATGTATGGTTCTTTTGCTTGGTTACACCATTTTATGCAGTAAGCAGCGGTGCACTAATTTTCTTGTTTCTGGTATGAAGGCCCTCAGCGAGAAGAACAAGGCAATCCAGAGGAGGAACGACCACCCACACCGGCTCGGCTCTCGCGGCTATGCGGGGAAGGAGGAGCAGTGGAAGAAGACTGAAGACGAGGCGTCGAATTTCGTCGACTCCCCTGACCTACCACTCTCCGAGATCCGCGATCAGCGATGCAAGCGCTGGTGGCTGGCCAGAGGGACCGTGTCGGCCACGGGGACTGTGGTGTTCCCAGACCCCAGGGACGTCGAGGTCGTGCAGCGACTCGTAAGTTGGCTAACTTCCTGGTTGGAATCATAGAGTGTGGTAGAAAAAACTATGATCACTCGTAAGTTTGTATATATTTCTTCCTCACAATGGAGAGCTTTCAATGTAACAGATCTCTTGCTCGAAGGAGGCGACCGAGGGATTGTTCACTCCCCATAGGGAGAACGACATCCTTACCCGGGCTCTAGGGAACAAGGAGCATCCAGGGCGGACGCGAACCGTGGGGGCTGTGGTGCCATGGAAGGAAGGCTTCTCGGAGCCCGGGCAAAAGGCAAAGAAGGCTGGCAGCTAGAAGGAAAGGGAAGTGGAGCTATCTCAGAAGATACGGGCAGATGTGACTGCACAATTCGTGGACATGTTCGCTCAAATGAACGAGAAGTATGAACGCCTCAGCCGAGTTGTGCAGTCCAAGTGTTTAGATCTAGCTGCCGAGTTCGACGCTACCAAGCCGAGTAGTTGCGGCTCGAAGGTTTACGTGGATCCGGTGGACCTGATCGAGGTATTACAACTCTTGAGCTATATATGCAGTTCGGTTGATGCCACTCCCATTACGTTAGAATTGTTTCGCTAACCTGTTATAATTGTTGCAAATTGCAGAAGCCGGAGAGCTGTAGCCTATTGATCAACATAGACGACAAACCTGTTGCGGTTGCAAACGGGGTCGTATACCAGTCTTGGGAGGATGTCCGGATCCACTGGGTACCTCTGGAGCCTGAATTCGCAAAGGTATAGGTGGACATGGCCCTCCCGGGCTACAGCTCTTTTCCGTTGCCCGTCCCAATGGACGAAATGCGGACAATTGGCAAGGCATTGGGCTCGTACATAGAGTGGCCCAAGAAGGGTGTTAGACTACAAGAGGTAAACCCTATCCATTCTAACTTACAACTCAGTTAATATACTCATTTTACAAAATATAACTTATGCGTTTGTACTTAAAGTGGACGATAGATACCAGCACACTTCCTGAGGACACCACCCCCGCCACACCGCATGAGCGAACTCCTTCGGCCCCCATGTGTAACACCCCTGATTTTGCTAAACCCTAAAATAGCCGAAATCCACATCCGGACCCCAAAACCTAATCTGCTTTAGCCATTCCCTTCTAAATGCTGTTCAGAACATTTTTCCCTTCGGGACCATCTCCAAAATCTCACCCTAAAGCTGAGTTTCAAGCCTCGCCATTTTTAAAACCCTAATTACCCTATTTTACCCTAAACTGTTTTCCCCAATTTTGTCGAAACCCTTCAGATCTTGCCCGATCTTACCAAACTTTGGCCAGATAAGTTCTAATAATCTTTTGCAACTTAGCTGCGAAATCAGATTTCAGATCGGACCCTCAGATCTCCAAATTTGCAAACAGGCCCAAGTCCTATTCAAATTATCCTCACAGAACAGCCCCTGGAATAAGTTTCAGAAATTGCAGAACAGCCCAAATGTTATTTCCGAGTCCTTTCGACCAGCGCCTGGTCGTTGCCACGACCAGTGCCCGAGCCACCGTTGCCGTGCCGCGTTCTCGCCGCGTTTGCTCGCCGCCGGCCACCGTTCTCGTCACCTGTGTAGTGAGCAACCAAACCACCTCCCGCGCACGTGCCAGTGCCGTGGCATCGCCTTGCCCAGCGGTTAAACGGCCGCGCTCCCGAGCCTCGTTTTCGCGCGCGCTCCCGTTGCCGTGGCAGTTGCATGGCGTTACGTGTCATTGCCGGAGCTACATTGGCGCCTCCGCATCTGCGCCATCTCTGGTGAAGTCCCAAGGCAACTGGCAAAGCTGCAGCACCGCCTGAAGCGCGATCACGTCGCCGTCGCCGTCGTTGCGCCTGCGCCCGACAATTTTCTCCCCGGCGCAAGCAACCGCTGTCGCGTTTCCCTCGCAAGCTCCGTCCCCGTGCCTATTTAAACCCCCTTGACGCTGTGAAGAAGCACAAGCTCAGGACTTAGCCAAAATTCCAGCTTCTCGCCGTTTTCGCTTTCTTCTCCGGCGAGCCAGTGAGAGAGCTCACGGTGCCAGCCCTTTCCACAGCCCCTCTCTTCAATCCAGGTTCACCAGTGAGTTCCCCTCGTTCCCCTCTCTGTGTCATAGCAACCAATTGCACTAGATCGATCCCCATCGCCGGTGATCGCCGGATTCCCGATTTGCCCTGTTCCCCCAATGCTGTTCGATTCAGCCCAAATTAACCCTCAATCCTGTAGAATAAGTTGATCAGTAAGCCTAGTAGAGCAAGCCTGTAGAACCAGAATCCCCAATTAAGCTCAAATCGAAGAAATCCCAAATTTGAACCTCGGCCGTTCGCCGGACTTCGGCGCCAAGCTTCTCCGGCCGATATCCAATGAAATTAACCTCCCCAGTAGCTTTGTTGTGCCCTAGAGATCATCCCCAAGCTTGGAATTGAGCTCTTTCGCCCTATATCAAAAATACCCAAGCTCCAGTGTCGTCTTCTCCAGCGCCGGTCGCCGGAATTTGTTCCCGGCTGATCTAGCGCCTGAAACCTTGTCCCTTAGATAGATTCCAGTACCCTGAACAATATTGTCCACTAGCTCGACACCTGGATCTGCCTAGATTGTGAGTTATGCCTATGCCAAGATCACTGTCCAGTAACTCAGTTCATGTCCAGGCCACCGTGGTTCATTTGTGCCTGTTGAGTATATTGTTCCTGTTAGTAATGCCTACCTCCCAGACAAAGTGGCGCATCATTTGGAGCCCTGGATCAAAAGTTAAGCCATGCCCTAGTTTCTGGCCATGTCCAGCACTATGTCAGTGCATGTCAGCCACTGGCATTAGCCTTGTTTGACCCCTTCTGGTTGAGCAATTGAAATGCCACCTTGTCCCTTAGATTCCTGGAGTTGAGATCTACAATTTTCTCTACTGTCACTTCTCCAGAAAACCATCCTAAGACTAGTTTCCAGTTATGTCAAAGCCTTGAACTGAATGTCGACCCTTCGACGTTCAATCCTTTTTAGCCGTTTCCTCGACCAGAGCCCTTGTGACCTTGCCCTGACCTTTTCCCCTGCATACATGACTTATTTACTTAATACTTTCTATAGAAACTATTTTCAGTATGCTTATGTGGTATGTGTTTGTGTGTTATTTGTTTGCCGCAGAGTCAGAAGCGGAAGGAGCGGAAGAAGTCTTTGAAGAGCCGTCTGAGTTTTTAGACCCCACATTGCAAGGCAAGCCTCATTCCTTTGATCATGTCTCACCCAATATTTTCATATGAAGTATATTCACTGTTTCTTACTATGCATGCTTAATTGAAATACAAGTTATGTTTGAATGACATGAGTAGATATTACCTAATGGATCATGAAACCCTTTTTGTTATTGAACCTTCGTGTATATATGCTCTTGTCACCCTAGGACTCATATATTGAATATCCACATTAAACTTGAAATGGTCAAATGCATGAGAAGTTATAATGAAAACCGTTTTGACAAGAAAAATGATAAAAGGGATCAGTAGTGAGGATTGGATAGTATGGAGAGGGTGCGGTGCGCACCAGGGAATGTGAATGTTCCTCACTATTGATTCATAAGGACAAGAACCTTGTGCTGTGTCTCTATACGAATTGTAAACGTACCAACCACTTGCCTGGTATGGGACAGGCACAACTTAGTAACTTTTTGGTATTAGCAGTTCCCTGCATGGTTTGACGATCTGGTTTCTCGCATGGAAACTGGAAGGCCAAGGTTCGGCCACGAGTGATGTGAGTCAGAAAAATGATGAGAGAAAAAGGCGTAAATGAAGGAAGGCGCCCTAGACCTGATTAAGCCGTGAGCGGCTGTAATCTTAAATGGTCGTATGTCTCGCGTGGACATAGACCAAGGCTATGTGTCCTGAGGGAACATAGACCAGAGAGGCTAGGAAGTAAGGCAGTGGGGAAGACCCACAACGGTACTTGAGACTTAATTGTCTATTTACCGGGCAGGGATACTGTTAATACTGAACTGTAAAGTGTTGTGTGATCTCGGCCTTGTCACATGTGTATAAGTCACATGAAGCTGATCCGACTTGAAAGCCGAGTGAACCAGTGGATTTAAAAAGAGGTACACCTTTGCAAAGTGTAAAAGAAGTATCAGATACTCTGTACTCCCAGGTTCAGGAGTCTTTTCGTAGTGGATGTTATCCATGGGTTATAGCACAAGTAATGTTTTGGAATGTTTTCATAATGCGGTTAACAAAGTAGTGACTCATGGGAGACCACTACATCTAATGTTTTATTGAAAACCTGTTTAATGTTTAAAGTATCGTTTTCATGATAAAGTTCTATTTTAACAAACAAATGACTTGGAAATCTATATATCTCTATCCATATGAAACTAAAACCCCGGAATCATATATTTCACTCTCATGTAAGTACAATCACAATAATCCCCGGAATGAGTATTGCTGAGCACCAAGTGCTCACCCTTGCAATTTGCATCCTACTGTAGAAGAGGGATTCGAGGATCCCGATTCCTTCAGTTATGAGTTCCCGGCAGAAGATGGAAGTGCCCCGGACGAGCCCACGTTCTAGAAGGATTGCGCACCAAGTCAAGTCAGATGTGGGAGGAGCCACTTCAACCCCGCTGCGGATGGAAATCAAGCTTTTTATCGTTGCTTTGTGCTTTATGCTGTGTGTTCGGTACTTAGATACCGACTCTGGTTCTGATAAACTTGTTATTTTCTTAGCAACTCTACTTAGCGCCATTTTCGGTGCTTTGGCTATGTAATATTGGCCATGATGGCCTGATACTTGTTTAATGATATTACTATGCTTGTGTGGTTTGGAGCTCATGTGTCATCCTGCTGTGTGTAACCTACCTGGGCGGTTACCAAGGTGATCCTCAAATGGGGTTCTCACAGCGAATGGTATCAGAGCATGAAGCTTGACTGTAGGTCGTGATCCTTACTAGAATGGGCGTCCCTAAAGTAGAGGATCGCTAGACTATTTGGTGAAAATCTAATTGTGAAAAACCTAATTTGTTTAAGAAAAGCATAATGAGTATTATTTGAAAACTTTCAAAACCATTTTCCTACTTTTAAGAGTTCCGTGTCTCATCATCGCAGATGGCCCCTGGTAAGAAGCTGATTCACGGAGACGAGTTGGGATCATGGGCATTGATGCTTTGGATGATGTTACAATTTCTGGGAGCAAGAGACAATCAGCGACCCGTATAATACGTTCGTCGAGAGGAAGTCGATGGTAGACCTTTCGGTTTCCGTGCCTCGGTGATTGTGTACGAGATCCCAGAGATCGGGAGAGGATCAACAAGAAAGGAAGCTCGTAGAGAAGAAGAAGAAGATGCTATCCAAGACGCTGCTCGTCGTGCCATAGGTACCATCCGCCAGCTGTACGATGACTTTCTTATAGGTTCTCCTTTCTGTTTTGTACCCTACCAAGTTCCCGGATCGGATCGTCGAACTGTTCATCCCTCCACCAACCAGAGAGACGCCATCCTGACCAAAACCAGAGATGTAGTCCAAGTCTTGGAGTCAAGCTACACTCGGTTGCTGCGTGAGCATGAAAATGCTCGGGATGACCGTCACTATCTGGAAGGAGAGCTTGCGAAGGTTCGCTTAGAACTCCAAGAGAAAGAGAAACAGATTCAGGAGTTGGCTGAACCTAGCAGAGCTCGAGAAGTCGAAGACGAAGGATCAGTGAACAAGAGGAACCGCTTGAAGATAAGACTCACAGCCCGCAAGAGTGTGGGAAGACCTAGGGATTACCTGGGTTATTTCACGCCTGCTTCGCGTGGCATTGTGATCAACACCCCTGCACCAGAGTATCCTACTCTCACGAAAGGGAAGGAAGTTCCTGAGGGCAAAGGAAAAGAGATTGCTACCTGCAACACCAATGATTCATCTGAGGAAGAAGAGGACAACGACATGCAATGGGACCCTATGGATGCCGACGAAGATCAAGAAGACGAAGACCCTGAAGAAGTGGAACCTTGCAGTTCTTCCAAGACCGACAGGAGATCCTAGTTTTCTCTTCAGCTTGACCCTTCTGCTCTAGCCCTTGTAACCGTTAGTCTTTAGCTCTTGTTGTAGTAGCTGCTTTGGTTGTATTGTTTGTTGGTAACTCTAAAGCTGTAAAGGTGAAAACCTTGTATCTTTAGAAAATCTTTGAAAATGGCAATTGCATGTTCCAATCCAATCTCTTGGATTGATCTTTTCTTTCAGCTTATGTTCAATCTGTGCTCTCTTGAATTAGTAGTCTTGTCTCAATTATCTTGGCAGAACAGAATGGTGAACACCAGAGGTAGAATCCAAGGTTCAGAAGAAGTCCCAAGAAACACATCAACAAGAAGGACTAGAGATGACTCAGATCAGCCAAATTCATCAGCCTCAGTACCGCAAGGAGGAAATCTGATGGAAATATTAATATGGATGGAGCAAAACAGACAGAGATCTGCAGAGGTACAGAGTCAAATTCTGGAACAACTGATGCAAAACTCCGCAACCCGCCGCAAGGAAGGTTCGAACATTGGAGCAAGACTGACAGACTTTCAGAAGACGCGTCCTCCAACTTTCTCCTGCACTGAAGACCCAATTGTGGCAGACGATTGGTTATGAGAAATTGAGAGGAAATTGGATACCGTCAGGTGTAGTGATGAAGAGAAGCTGCTATATGGACCCCATCAGCTCACAGGATCGGCTGCAGCGTGGTGGGAGAATTACAAGACGGTACACCCTAATCAGAATTCAATCACCTGGAATGAATTCAAGGAACAGTTCCGCAAATACCATATCCCCAAAGGAGCTATTCAAGCCAAACGCAGAGAATTCTTGAATCTAAGGCAAGGAGGAAGGACGGTGAAGCAGTATTTGCATGAGTTCATCAAATTGGCCAGGTATGCACCTGAAGATATCATGACAGAAGAGCGGAAGATCGACAGATTCTGCGAAGGCCTACAAAACTCATATCAGTATCACCTGTCAACACACGAGTTCACGGACTTCCAAGTCCTTGTGAATCGAGTGCTTAAAATGGAGGAGAAAAGAGGCGTAGTAGAAGAGGGCCGCAAGAGGAAAAGTGTAGCATATCCATTTCAAGGAAATTCTAGCCGAGGAAGACCAGCGCCATATGCCAGAGCCGCTTTCAGACCACCCGCACCACCAAGACCCCAGAGGACTTCATCGCCAACAACTCTAACGTGTCCCGGATGCAAAGGGAGTCACCTCTATAGAGACTGTACACTGAAGAATGCAGAATGCTTCCATTGTGGCAGAAGAGGACATCACAGAGAGACTTGTCCATTTCGGCATTTACCTCCCAACGTTGCCAAAGCTCAGGCAGCCAAATCCCCTGCACCTACACGAACTATTGCCAGAGGAGCACCACAAGCTAGAGGAGGAAGATTCCAAACCAACAGAGGAAGAGGAACACCAACCACCGGAGGAAGACTCAACTTCGTGACTGCTACAGAAGCAGGAGAGGCAACTGACGTCGTGATCGGTAGACTCTTGATCTCCTCTCATATTTCAGTTGTTCTATTTGATCCCGGTGCAACTCATTCATTCATGTCAAAAGATTGCTTGTTGAGTAATAACTTGCCTGTGGTTGCTTTAGAGCATCCTATCATCATTCAGTCACCTGGTGCTAGGATGATTGTTAATTCTATCTGTAGAAACGTTGCCTTCTGTATCGGCAATCTAGAATTCCTGGCAGACATGCTAGTTCTAGACCTTCAAGGATTGGATGTCATTCTTGGAATGGATTGGCTGGCCAAGCATAAGGGATTGATGGATTGTGAGAAGAAAACAATCACCCTGACAAATGCCAGTGGAAAGCAAATTACATTCCATGCAGACAGAACTCCAATCTGCGACCACCTGCAGAGATTGAACTGCATCAAAGAAGTGAAGCTTGAAGAGGTACCGATTGTCAACGAGTACCCGGAAGTCTTTCCAGAAGAACTTCCCGGATTGCCACCAAATAGAGATATAGAGTTCACTATTGAACTAAAACCCGGATCTGCGCCGTATGCTAGAAAGTTGTTTCGGATGACAGGCCATGAGCAAGAGGAATTGAAGAAGCAGATAGCTGAATTGGAAGAAAAAGGATTCATCAGATCAAGCTCATCACCATGGGGAGCCCCAGTGCTCTTTGTTAAGAAGAAAGATGGTAGCATGCGACTTTGCATAGACTACCGCAAGCTAAACGACATGACCATTAAGAACAAATACCCCTTACCAAGGATAGATGATCTTTTTGACCAGCTCAGAGAAGCAAAAGTGTTCTCAAGAATAGACCTGAGATCGGGATACCACCAGCTAAGGATCCGAGAACAGGACATTCCTAAAACTGCTTTCGTAACCAGATATGGGTTGCATGAGTTCACAGTGATGCCTTTTGGATTAACTAATGCACCCGCGGTATTCATGAATCTAATGAATAAGATCCTCATGGAATTCCTGGATAAGTACATCATTGTATTTGTGGATGATATCCTTGTCTACTCTAAGACAGAGGAGGAGCACGCACATCACCTGAGGATAGTGCTACAGAAACTGGCAGACCACCAGCTATATGCCAAGTTTAGCAAATGTGCTTTTTGGTTGAAGAAGATTTCTTTCTTGGGACACATCATCTCAGGAGAAGGAATATTTATGGACCCGTTGAAGATACAAGTTGTTACCGATTGGAAACAACCTGAAACCGCAACAGAAGTTAGAAGTTTCTTGGGATTAGCGGGATATTATCGAAGATTTGTAGAAGGATTCTCGAAGATCACCAAACCGCTAACCCAGCTACTGAAGAAGAATACCCCTTTTAATTGGACCGAGGAGCGCGAAAGAAGCTTTGAGGAACTGAAGAAAAGACTGACAACTGCACCAATCCTGATACTGCCGGACGTCAAAAAGAATTTTCAAGTCTTCTGTGACGCCTCCAAACAAGGATTAGGATGCGTATTGATGCAAGAAAGGAAAGTGATAGCTTATGCATCAAGACAACTACGACCTCATGAGGAGAATTATCCAACACATGATTTGGAGTTAGCTGCTGTCGTACATGCACTAAAGATATGGAGACACTACCTACTAGGCAGCAAGTGCGAAATTTATACGGATCATAAGAGCCTGAAGTATATCTTCACGCAACAGGAGTTGAATATGAGACAGAGAAGATGGCTAGAACTGATCAAAGATTATGATCTAGAGATCCACTATCACCCAGGAAAAGCCAACGTAGTAGCTGATGCTTTGAGCAGGAAGTCTCGTTGCAACCAGATAACTCAGCTAGAAGTGCCGACACAACTGATCAAAGACTTCGAAAGGTTGCAATTGGTATTAGTGGACCAAGGAACCATCGCTACACTAAAGATGGAATGTGAATTGAAGGATAAGATCAGACAAGCTCAAGCAATGGACCCAGACCTTCAAGAGATGAAGGAGGACATGAAGAGCAAAGATACAACCAACCTTCGAGAAGATGAACGGGGAATTCTATGGTACGATGACCGTATCTGCATTCCAAATGACAATGAGATCAAAATCCTGATCATGCAAGAGGCTCATCAGACCCCATATTCCATACACCCAGGCAGCACCAAAATGTACAAGGACTTGAAGAAAAATTTTTGGTGGAAAGGAATGAAGAGAGAGATCGCCAAGTTTGTCGCAACTTGTGACACATGCCAAAGAGTGAAAGCAGAACATCAAAAGCCTGCGGGACCGCTACAACCTCTGCAAATCCCAGAGTGGAAGTGGGATGAAATCGGAATGGATTTCATTGTGGGACTACCAAGGATGAAAAAAGGATTTGATTCTATATGGGTCATAGTAGATAGATTAACAAAGGTAGCACATTTTCTCCCAGTGAAGACCCTATATACAGCTAAGGACTTAGCAGAGCTGTATCTCAACAGAATAGTTGTCCTACACGGAGTGCCGAAGGCTATCGTTTCTGATAGAGGAGCCCAGTTCGTTTCAAGATTTTGGCAAGAGTTGCAGAAAGCCCTGGGCACAAAGTTAAAGTTCAGTACCGCTTACCACCCTCAAACTGGAGGTCAGACTGAAAGAGTAAACCAAATTTTGGAAGATATGTTGAGGGCTTGTGTTTTGGACTACGGAGACTCTTGGGAGTTATTTCTACCTTATGCAGAATTCACCTACAACAACAGTTTCCAAGCAAGCCTGCAAATGGCACCATATGAAGCTCTATATGGAAGAAGATGCCGCACGCCACTGTATTGGACAGAAATTGGTCAAAAACAACATCTAGGACCCCAGTTAGTAGAAGAAGCCACAGCCCATGTCAGGATCATACAAGAAAAACTGAAAACAGCCCAATCTAGACAGAAAAGCTATGCAGACAACCGTAGAAGAGAGCTATCTTTTGAAGAGGGCGATTATGTGTATCTCAAGGTTATGCCATACAAAGGAGTTCGAAGATTCCAGATGAAGGGAAAGTTAAAACCTAGATATGTGGGACCATATCGAATTCTGGAAAAGCGAGGCGAAATGGCATACAAGTTGGAATTGCCACCAGAATTGACTGGAATTCATGACGTATTTCATGTATCTCAGCTGAAGAAATGTTTGAGAAAACCAACAGAACAGATATCTCCTACAGAGAATGAGATTCAACCAGACTTATCTTGTCAAGAGTACCCTGTTAGAATTCTGGAAACCAGAGAGAAAGTGCTGAAGTCAAGAACCCTCCGATACTGCAGAGTCCAGTGGAACAATCACTCAGAGGAGGAGTCAACTTGGGAAAAAGAAGAAGATCTCCGACGAGAATTTCCCTTCCTATT
Source organism: Pharus latifolius (assembly GCA_019359835.1). Lineage (NCBI taxonomy): Eukaryota > Viridiplantae > Streptophyta > Magnoliopsida > Poales > Poaceae > Pharus > Pharus latifolius. Next base: position 53,850,335 of record CM033324.1, on the reverse strand, counting down.
CTCTGACCTGCCCTAATCTCCAGGACGAGATTGTTTCTAAGGTGGGTAGATTTGTAACACCCCTGATTTTGCTAAACCCTAAAATAGCCGAAATCCACATCCGGACCCCAAAACCTAATCTGCTTTAGCCATTCCCTTCTAAATGCTGTTCAGAACATTTTTCCCTTCGGGACCATCTCCAAAATCTCACCCTAAAGCTGAGTTTCAAGCCTCGCCATTTTTAAAACCCTAATTACCCTATTTTACCCTAAACTGTTTTCCCCAATTTTGTCGAAACCCTTCAGATCTTGCCCGATCTTACCAAACTTTGGCCAGATAAGTTCTAATAATCTTTTGCAACTTAGCTGCGAAATCAGATTTCAGATCGGACCCTCAGATCTCCAAATTTGCAAACAGGCCCAAGTCCTATTCAAATTATCCTCACAGAACAGCCCCTGGAATAAGTTTCAGAAATTGCAGAACAGCCCAAATGTTATTTCCGAGTCCTTTCGACCAGCGCCTGGTCGTTGCCACGACCAGTGCCCGAGCCACCGTTGCCGTGCCGCGTTCTCGCCGCGTTTGCTCGCCGCCGGCCACCGTTCTCGTCACCTGTGTAGTGAGCAACCAAACCACCTCCCGCGCACGTGCCAGTGCCGTGGCATCGCCTTGCCCAGCGGTTAAACGGCCGCGCTCCCGAGCCTCGTTTTCGCACGCGCTCCCGTTGCCGTGGCAGTTGCATGGCGTTACGTGTCATTGCCGGAGCTACATTGGCGCCTCCGCATCTGCGCCATCTCTGGTGAAGTCCCAAGGCAACTGGCAAAGCTGCAGCACCGCCTGAAGCGCGATCACGTCGCCGTCGCCGTCGTTGCGCCTGCGCCCGACAATTTTCTCCTCGGCGCAAGCAACCGCTGTCGCGTTTCCCTCGCAAGCTCCGTCCCCGTGCCTATTTAAACCCCCTCGACGCTGTGAAGAAGCACAAGCTCAGGACTTAGCCAAAATTCCAGCTTCTCGCCGTTTTCGCTTTCTTCTCCGGCGAGCCAGTGAGAGAGCTCACGGTGCCAGCCCTTTCCACAGCCCCTCTCTTCAATCCAGGTTCACCAGTGAGTTCCCCTCGTTCCCCTCTCTGTGTCATAGCAACCAATTGCACTAGATCGATCCCCATCGCCGGTGATCGCCGGATTCCCGATTTGCCCTGTTCCCCCAATGCCGTTCGATTCAGCCCAAATTAACCCTCAATCCTGTAGAAGAAGTTGATCAGTAAGCCTAGTAGAGCAAGCCTGTAGAACCAGAATCCCCAATTAAGCTCAAATCGAAGAAATCCCAAATTTGAACCTCGGCCGTTCGCCGGACTTCGGCGCCAAGCTTCTCCGGCCGATATCCAATGAAATTAACCTCCCCAGTAGCTTTGTTGTGCCCTAGAGATCATCCCCAAGCTTGGAATTGAGCTATTTCGCCCTATATCAAAAATACCCAAGCTCCAGTGTCGTCTTCTCCAGCGCCGGTCGCCGGAATTTGTTCCCGGCTGATCTAGCGCCTGAAACCTTGTCCCTTAGATAGATTCCAGTACCCTGAACAATATTGTCCACTAGCTCGACACCTGGATCTGCCTAGATTGTGAGTTATGCCTATGCCAAGATCACTGTCCAGTAACTCAGTTCATGTCCAGGCCACCGTGGTTCATCACCGGATTTGGCCACCCTCCGGCCACTTTCAGCCCTTGTGCCTGTTGAGTATATTGTTCCTGTTAGTAATGCCTACCTCCCAGACAAAGTGGCGCATCATTTGGAGCCCTGGATCAAAAGTTAAGCCATGCCCTAGTTTCTGGCCATGTCCAGCACTATGTCAGTGCATGTCAGCCACTGGCATTAGCCTTGTTTGACCCCTTCTGGTTGAGCAATTGAAATGCCACCTTGTCCCTTAGATTCCTGGAGTTGAGATCTACAATTTTCTCTACTGTCACTTCTCCAGAAAACCATCCTAAGACTAGTTTCCAGTTATGTCAAAGCCTTGAACTGAATGTCGACCCTTCGACGTTCAATCCTTTTTAGCCGTTTCCTCGACCAGAGCCCTTGTGACCTTGCCCTGACCTTTTCCCCTGCATACATGACTTATTTACTTAATACTTTCTATAGAAACTATTTTCAGTATGCTTATGTGGTATGTGTTTGTGTGTTATTTGTTTGCCGCAGAGTCAGAAGCGGAAGGAGCGGAAGAAGTCTTTGAAGAGCCGTCTGAGTTTTTAGACCCCACATTGCAAGGCAAGCCTCATTCCTTTGATCATGTCTCACCCAATATTTTCATATGAAGTATATTCACTGTTTCTTACTATGCATGCTTAATTGAAATACAAGTTATGTTTGAATGACATGAGTAGATATTACCTAATGGATCATGAAACCCTTTTTGTTATTGAACCTTCGTGTATATATGCTCTTGTCACCCTAGGACTCATATATTGAATATCCACATTAAACTTGAAATGGTCAAATGCATGAGAAGTTATAATGAAAACCGTTTTGACAAGAAAAATGATAAAAGGGATCAGTAGTGAGGATTGGATAGTATGGAGAGGGTGCGGTGCGCACCAGGGAATGTGAATGTTCCTCACTATTGATTCATAAGGACAAGAACCTTGTGCTGTGTCTCTATACGAATTGTAAACGTACCAACCACTTGCCTGGTATGGGATAGGCACAACTTAGTAACTTTTTGGTATTAGCAGTTCCCTGCATGGTTTGACGATCTGGTTTCTCGCATGGAAACTGGAAGGCCAAGGTTCGGCCACGAGTGATGTGAGTCAGAAAAATGATGAGAGAAAAAGGCGTAAATGAAGGAAGGCGCCCTAGACCTGATTAAGCCGTGAGCGGCTGTAATCTTAAATGGTCGTATGTCTCGCGTGGACATAGACCAAGGCTATGTGTCCTGAGGGAACATAGACCAGAGAGGCTAGGAAGTAAGGCAGTGGGGAAGACCCACAACGGTACTTGAGACTTAATTGTCTATTTACCGGGCAGGGATACTGTTAATACTGAACTGTAAAGTGTTGTGTGATCTCGGCCTTGTCACATGTGTATAAGTCACATGAAGCTGATCCGACTTGAAAGCCGAGTGAACCAGTGGATTTAAAAAGAGGTACACCTTTGCAAAGTGTAAAAGAAGTATCAGATACTCTGTACTCCCAGGTTCAGGAGTCTTTTCGTAGTGGATGTTATCCATGGGTTATAGCACAAGTAATGTTTTGGAATGTTTTCATAATGCGGTTAACAAAGTAGTGACTCATGGGAGACCACTACATCTAATGTTTTATTGAAAACCTGTTTAATGTTTAAAGTATCGTTTTCATGATAAAGTTCTATTTTAACAAACAAATGACTTGAAAATCTATATATCTCTATCCATATGAAACTAAAACCCCGGAATCATATATTTCACTCTCATGTAAGTACAATCACAATAATCCCCGGAATGAGTATTGCTGAGCACCAAGTGCTCACCCTTGCAATTTGCATCCTACTGTAGAAGAGGGATTCGAGGATCCCGATTCCTTCAGTTATGAGTTCCCGGCAGAAGATGGAAGTGCCCCGGACGAGCCCACGTTCTAGAAGGATTGCGCACCAAGTCAAGTCAGATGTGGGAGGAGCCACTTCAACCCCGCTGCGGATGGAAATCAAGCTTTTTATCGTTGCTTTGTGCTTTATGCTGTGTGTTCGGTACTTAGATACCGACTCTGGTTCTGATAAACTTGTTATTTTCTTAGCAACTCTACTTAGCGCCATTTTCGGTGCTTTGGCTATGTAATATTGGCCATGATGGCCTGATACTTGTTTAATGATATTACTATGCTTGTGTGGTTTGGAGCTCATGTGTCATCCTGCTGTGTGTAACCTACCTGGGCGGTTACCAAGGTGATCCTCAAATGGGGGTCTCACACCATGCCTCCTCCGACGGCCTCAAACCCTTCGCCATCAAATGAGGCCGGCGGCACCACACCCCAACCTTCGAAGGTATACACTCGCTCCCCGCCCAAAGGCAAGGGCAAGGCCAAAGGCAAGGCCAAACAAAGCCAGCCGGGTACGTTCAAGAACGGGTCCCCACTCGTGTCGGAGTACCTTCTGCGCAATATGGATCAAATAACCAGAAGTCTCCACGAGTGGTACCTGACCCGATCTAGGCGCCACATCAACTTCTTGGTTCACTTCAGGCCAACCCATTTTCACCGTGAGCCCGGGAGCATATCGGTGGCCCACGACGATTTGTTCGACCTCCTCAACTGGCGGGAGCTTGATATGTCCATCATACGGACTGGAGTCCTATGAGTTTGCTGTTGTCTGAAGTTATCACAGTTCGTTTCATAAATCTAATCACTTTGTATGCACTACTTACTAATGTCTACTTTGCATCCAGGTGCATGTATAGGCTGGCGTCGATGAGGGCATGTGACAAGGTGGGTTTCCTCGACCCAGAGAAAATAAGCCTCACGATGCTAGAGTACGACCAAGCACATGCGGAGGAATACATATCAAGGGCACTACTAGCGCAGCAGGACCGAGAGTTCATCCTTGCGCCGTACCACCAAAGGTTAGTGCATTTCCTACTAATTTAACTCATTCTTGTATGTTACGCCTAACATATGTATGAAACGGTTCGCTTATATATGCAATGTAGGGGCCACTGGGTCCTCGCCGTCATTTGCCCATGGATGAATGAGGTCTATTACCTCGATTCGATGAGCGACAAGGTGGCGCATGTTTTCACCCTCACATGGCATATAGACGCGTAAGTAACATAGTTGTTTTAAATTTTTCTCTAACTAGCTAATTAATGATAACATATTAACCTGCAATGCTAAATTAAATACAGGGCTTTCAAAAATTATGCTAGTGCTGGAGGGAGGCATGACGCGTCGAAGGGAACAACAATTTCTTGGAAAAAATATGAGGTAATTAATACGGATGGAAGTACTCATGATGAGTCTTTTAATTTAAGCTTAATTAGTTCTTTCGAGTTAATGTGGATTTATGTCTTTGCATATGCAATTTTCCCAGTGCCATCAGCAGCCACAATCGTGGGAATGTGGCTTCTATGTCATGAGATCCATGTATGATCTGATCAGGAGAAACTTTGCCCAATTCCCTAAGGTAACCATTTTTCCTGACTCAAAGTCGAACTTTAATTGGATGTGACGTACGATACTAACTTCATACACGCATATATGCAGAGCGCCATGTTGAAAGAGCAATATGAGTTGGGTCAATTGAGGGGGCTGCGAACAATTTGGGCTCAATATGTCATGGAAGAAGTGGCTATCAACGATCGATTGTAACTGACTTGTGTAATATATATTGAATGTGTTGATTGCTGTATTTGTGAATAAACTCAATATGTGAATAGATTCATTGATGTATTTGTGAATAAACTCTATCAATGTGTGAATAAATTCAATTTGTCCAATGGATGTGTATATTACTGTATTAGTGTATCTGTGAACAAATTCAATATGTGAATATTGGTGTATATTTGTAAATATTGGTGTATTTGTGAATGATCCAATGTATCTCTGTATTGCTATATGTATAGGTGCAAGATTCCAGTACTAACCGTGTCGAGTACATAACCGATAGGAAACACTACACAGTACTATCGGTTATATACTACAACCGATAGAATAAATATTACAGTACTATCGGTTCATATACAACAACCGATAGAATAAAGTTTCCAATACTAAACGTGTCTACACAATACTATCGGTTTAGATCCGAGCCGATAGAAAAAATATACACATTACTATCGGTTTAGATCCTAGCCGATAGAAAATACCTACACAATACTATCGGTTTATATTCGAGCCGATAGAAAAAATCTACACAATACTATCAGTTTAGATCCGAGCCGATAGAAGAAATAGTCGATAGCGATTAGTGAACGTTGGGAATGTAGATGTTTTACTAACGGTTTTCAACCGATAGTAGTGTGCTACGTTTCTACTATCGTGTCGATCACTATTGGTAAGAGAACCGATAGTAGAGTGGATTTTTAACCGATAGTGAAAAACATTTCTGTAGTAGTGTTGGTATCCGAAAGATGCAAATTTTGAATTAAATGGATATTCGGATTCTAATTATGCTAGGTGCAAGATTGATAGAAAAAGTACATCTGGAAGTTGTCAATTATTAGGGAGATCTTTAGTATCATGGTCATCTAGGAAACAAAATTCTGTAGCTCTCTCCACCGCAGAAGTTGAATATGTGTCTGCAGGAAGTTGTTGTGCTCAATTATTATGGATGCAGCAGACATTTTTGTATTATGGAATTAAATTTGATAAAGTGCCACTCTTGTGTAATAATGAAAGTGCCATTAAAATTACAAGTAATCCTGTTCAGCATTCTAGAACTAAGCATATTGAAATACAGCACCATTTTATTAGAGATCATGTGGCAAAAGGAGATATTGATGTGAGCTATGTTAGAACAGACATGCAACTAGCAGATATTTTCACCAAACCCCTAGAAGAAACTAGATTTTGCTTTCTCAGAGGTGAACTGAACATTGTTGATATATCTAATGCTAGTTGATGTGTTATTTGTGTTAAAATATATTATAATATAATTTTTATTCCCTCTCTGGTCAAAATCCTGCTGCTAGTCGAATTTGTCCAAACTGACAGTCAGTTCCTTTGCCTAGGAGCCTATTCTTAGCCTCTGGTCGAAGTTGTTGACCATGCTGACAATCAGTTTCACAAATTGACTGTCAGTTATGTGCATCACTTTTGGTCGTAGCTCCCATCAAAGTTGATAACCCATACTGACTGTCAGTCTCATACACTAACTGTCAGTTTCAAAACTCAGTTCTATGAACTGATGTCAGTGTGACACACTGATTGTCAGTTCCAAGTTTCTGGTTTTGGAACTGACTGTCAGTATATCATACTGACTATCAGTTGGGGTCCCCGAACCCTAAAAACCCTATTTCGTTCTTTGTCTCTTCGGCTTCTCCTCTTCGCCGCCGTTGCCCTCGTTCTCGCCGCTGGTGCATCCTCGTCGTGCCGCGCCGCCGCCTCCTTGCGCCACCGCCTCACCGCCGTGCACCACCACCGCGCCGAACCACCGTGCTGTAGGATCAAGGATGCCGACTAGAGGGGGGTGAATAGGAGGCTTTTAAAACTTTAAAACTTAAAACAAATAATTGCAAATTAAGAACAAATAATATAAGCAAGAAGAGAAGAGAACAAACACAACAGTTTTTACCGACGTATCGAAGACTCGCCCAGTCTTCACTAATCCTCGTTGAAGCACTCAAGTCACTTGAGTTTTGCCTCAATACTCACGAAGAGTATTATCAACTAGTGGTTGCTCCTTGTCCACTCCGGAAAGGCGAGCACCGATGCCTTGTACAAACTTGTCGAGCCTCTCCAACAATCTCCGAACTGGAGAGGTCAACGGCCACGGCTCCCAACCGTCTAGGTGAGGGCGCTCACCAAGAGTAATAGGCAGCGAGGTCTTCTCTAGACCTCCAAACGCGCACCGAGAAACTAAGAGAATGCAAATGCAAATGAACTGAAACTCTCAGTGGATCGAAAAACACTCGACTTGATCAACAGATCAAGATTTTGTGTAGAAAACTAAAACTCAAGAGTGTATAAGAGAATGCTGCTGCTTGTTGTATAAAACTCATGCCCAAAGCCCCTATTTATAGCCTCAAGAATCAAATGAACCATTGGAGCTAGGGCTAAAAATCAGCAACACAAACTAACAATCAGTTTGCCTAACTGGCAGTCAGTTTCGTGTACAACGGCCGACAAAATTTACGGATAAAAAATTGCTAGCCGTTTGTGGTCGTTTATGGAAACTTGAAACCCACAACTGACAGTCAGTTCGATCAAAGACTCTACCAAAACAGATAGAAACTCAGTTAAAAACAACTGTGGTCGAAACCCCAACTGACAGTCAGTTTAGTACAAAAATTTTGAGCCCAAAATACACCCTCTCTGGACAATTGTCAGTTAATACAAACTGACATTCAAACTGACAATCAGTTATGCAAACTGACAGTCAATATGAACAAAAATAGCTATAACTTTAAATCCAAAAATCCAAAAGAGGTGTTTAATAGCTCTTTTGAAAGATAATTTTAAGGGCTACATTTTTATCAACAGAAGTAAAAACCAGATCTTCCTAGATCTTTCTAGAAATTTGAAAAACTCTTCTATTGTCAAAAACTCAGCTGAAAATCCAAATCTTTCAAACCAAATTTAAATCAAATCCAACCAAATAGATGCAATGCAATGACCTAAGTTTCTCGGTTTATGTTGGAGATAAAGAGAGGACTTTCGCCACCCCTCTTTATAGTACGGTTAAAAACTAAAAACAATTTTCCTAAACCGATCTATCTCTAAACTCCAAGATCGGAAGAAAATGAAATCACGGATTACCTTAGGTCCTTTTTATCTTTACGTTTGTGTCTTGTCTTTGCTCTTCTGCACCTCGTGCTTCACTTCATGTCGGGTTCATCTTGATCACCTCGTATTTCTTCCCGAATAAACTCTGTTTCAAAAATCTCAGAAGCACAGTTAGTCAAAACACTTTGTTTTCATTAATCATCAAAATTAGGGTTAGGCATGAAGGCCTAGATGCAACAATCTCCCCCTTTTTGATGATTGATGACAACAAGTGTTCAATAATAAAAAATGAATTAACTCCCCCTGAGTATATGCATCTCATCATATAAGCAAAAATCAGAGCATAAACCAACACATATACATCAGAGCTACTCATAAATTCATCATACAAGTACTCGCAGATATGCATATATACCATCACCAAGTTATATCAATATGTATCAGAGCATACAAATCTCAAGACATCACAATAACATATGTATCAGAGCATTCAACATCACAATGTCAGACCATCATATCCAAAGACACACAGATGTATAATAAACCAAAATATCTCCATAATATCCAACCATCATAACATCATCTCCATGATATAAAGACATCTGTCCAAAACATATAATAATCAAAATACTATACTATCCAAAATACTTCTCCCCCTTTGGCATCAAGCACAAAAGGGAGGTAACACTGAAAGATGAGCCTAATGCTCATCATCAGAAGAAAGCCCTAAGACGGCTGTATCTCCGGAGCCTGCTGGAGATCCAAACGCATCAATGGCTGGAGATGCCGGAGGAGTAGCAGCTACAGCTGGAGTCGGAGCAGGTACCACAGAAGCTGGATCAGCAGGTCCTGAAGCTGTGCTCGGAGAAGACGAAGCTAATCGGGCCCTCTTGCGAGGAACTGGAGAGCCTGATGCAGGCAGCCGAGCCAGAATCTGCTCCTGCTGGTCGAGAAGGCGAAGCAGGATCTTGTGATGCTCGGCCTGGGTGCGCAAGATCTCCTGCTGAGTCTGCATCACCTGGTGGAGCTGAGAAAGTGAGGCTAAAGACGATCCGGCGCCTGGGTCTGCAGGTGGTGCTGGGTCAGACTCCTGAACTAGAGCCTCATCTGCTGACTCCCCCGCAGCATCATCATCAGATGTGGGAGAATCAGGGCCAGCAGCAGCTACAGGCCGAGCACCAAGACGGCAATCGGCCTGCCTAGGAGTGTAAAAGAGAAGCGGATGATGGGGCCGTGGGAGCTCAGAATCCACAGCCCAGATATGAAGGAGCACCGCCATGATATACGGAGCATATATCAACTGACGGCATGGAGAGAGAAGGACATGCTGAATCTCACTGATGATGAGATCAGCAACGTCGAATGGCTCCTCCTGGAAGATGGAAATCAGGACATGGAGCCCAAGATAGGTGACTCTAGCCCTATCTCCGGTCATGGGGACTAAAGTGAGCCGGAGGATCCGTAGGGCCAAATCAACATTGCGGCGCAAGCCAGCGATGTGATGGAGCTGGAAGGGGCCAGAATAAAGCATGGCCACCTCCCGACGCTCAAGGTCTGGAAGGGTATGGAGCTGGCGGCCAGAAGGAGGGCGCACCAATCCAAGTGCTGACTCAAGCTGCTCCTTCGTGACAGTGTAGACCTGGAGGCCCGTCATGAAGGTCATGAAGTCGCGCTGAGGAAATGAAGACGGTGGAATAAAACTGGTGAATGGGCCCCTCAGCCCAGTGCAGAGAGGAATCGGCGACAAGGTCACGGATCCCTACAGAGCCAAAGAGGTCTGCGAGGGTGGCGATGCCTGTGCGAGAGGCGATCATACCCCACGACAGAGACTGGTGAGCGAAGATGGGTACGCGACTGTACACACTGTTAAATAGATCAAGGTGCAAGTTGTTATAGCAGGTAACAACATTGCACGAGTCGCGACCAGTGGGACGCGGCAGCAGGTAAGGGTTTGTGGAGCGAAGCGTGTGAAGGCGGCTAGCATGCCATCGGGAGTAATCCACGGGGACACACTCAAGCGGAGGCGAAGGCGGGTTCTCGGATGTCTGACCCGATGAACGCTGGCTGTTTGCCGCGTTCTTCCGTCGGGCCACACGACGAGAAGGACCCGGCTAATCAGACATGGCTAAGAGAAGCAAAAACAGAGGAAAGAGAAGACCTGAATAGAGGAACTGAACTAATTAAACCGAAGACGCAGTAACGATGGTCGAAACAGCATCAACCGGTGGGAGAAGAGCTAACTGAGGAGAGGAACGGGCTCAACCACCGGTGAGGAGAAGACCCACGGCGAGGAGCACCACGGTGGTGTGGTGGAGGCACGGTGAGAAGAATCGGCGGCTAGCAGCGGCTAAACGGCGATGAGGTGGTGGCGCAAAGAGGCGGCGGTGCGATACGGCGAAGGAGCACCGGCGGTGAGTGCGAGGGCAAGAGACGGCGAAGAGGCACACCGGCAACGAGCAAAACGGCGGCGGCGAAACAGAGAAGGCGAGGGGACAAAGAAACAGAACGGGGTTTTTTAGGGTTCTGGAGACCCCAACTGACAGTCAGTTATATATACTGATAGTCAATTCCGAAACCAGAAACTTGGAACTGACAATCAGTGTAACACACTAATAGTCAGTTCTCAGAACTGAGTTTTGAAACTGACAGTCAGTATGTGAGACTGACAGTCAGTTTGAGACTCAAGAACGACCAGGAGCAACGACCAAAGTCAATTGTACATAACTGACTGTCAGTTTGTGAGACTGACTGTCTGTTAGGTCAACGACTTCTACTAGAGACTAAGAACTGGCTCCTAAGCACTAAACTGACTGTCAATTAGATGAACTGACTGTTAGTTTGGTCAATTTCGACCAGAAGCAGTTTAAGACTAGAGAGGGAATAAAATACTATTATTTTTATACAAATAGCACATTTAGCACATCAACTAGCATTTGATATATCAATAATGTTCAGTTCACCCCTTAAAAAGCAAAATCTTGATTCATCTAAGGGTTTTGTGAAAATATCTGCTAATTGCATATCAGTTCTAACATAATTCACATCAATATCTCCTTTTGCCACATGATCTCTAATAAAATGATGCCGTATTTGAATATGCTTAGTTCTAGAATGTTGAACAGGATTATTAGTGTCGTGGTATTATGGATACCCCGGTAGGTTCGGACGTGCGCAGCATGAGTACGACGACGCAAGCTGACCGAGTTACCGGTCTTCTCCCGCCGGGCAACACAGAAATTGACACAGTGGTTTATATAGGTTCGGGTCCTAGTGGGGGCCCTAGTCCTGTTGGTTCTCTCCGGACGCGAGTCCGCTGGGGAGGTATGCTCTCGGGGAGAGGTCTCCAAGAGAGCCCGATGTTTTGAGTTAATTCAAATGAGTTCGAATCCTCTGAAAAGAGGTACAGGAGGGGTATATATAGCCCCTAAGAAATACAAAAGACCAAAAAGCCCTCGCTACGACCGTTGGATCGAAGGGCGCAGACGTCCTTTGGCTAGGAGGACGGCTCGAATGCTTGACACGTGTCCTCGCCGGCTTCCCAGAGGATTCTCGGGTCAGCAGCCGCCGTTCCAAGGCTCCGAACGCCAGCGGGGGCCCGGAAACCCTTCGAGACTCACCGGGGGCCCGGTGACGCTCTGGGTCTCACCGAGTGTCCGGTGACCCTCCGGATCTCACCGGGGGCCCGGTGATGCTCCGGATCTTACCGCGGGCCCGGTGATGCTCTGAGTCTCACCGGGGGGCTTTTCAGGACTTCGTGGGGCCCCTGGGACTTCCCCCACAGTAGCCCCCTAGGCCCTCGGGGGCACTTAGTGCCCTGGATGGGTATGCGAAACTCCTGATGATGACGCCTCGTCTCCCACGAAGTGCCTTATGCCATAGCGGTGTTTCGGCTCCTAAGCCATTTTTTCGCGGGACGCGCCTGTCCGCGAACCGACGAGCCGTTTCGAAGCGTCCGCCTTCGCGTCGCCTCGTCTTGCGCGTGACGGTTCAGCTTTGCGGCCTTGATTGGCTTGTGGACACGTGGCAGGCATCCGGGTCTCCCTCCACCGCCTATAAATAGGAGGGGACCCTTTAGTTTGAGTACGCCCACCAGCCCCCAGACCACAAAGCTCCTCTTAGTGATTTCTTCCAGTGATTTGTCCCGGTAGCTTTCGGTGATCCGTTCCGGTAGCTCCCGGTGATCAGTTCCGGTAGCTTCCGGTGATCTGTTCCGGTAGCGTCCGGTGACCCTCATCGAGTTCGCTCCTGATGGCACCGAAGAGCCGCGCCAAGGTTTCCGAGCTGCCCCCGGAGGAGGTGACCTCCGATTTCCTCGGGGCCACTGAGTTTTCCTCGGGGGCCCTTGAGGCCTTCTTGGAGCGCGGCTATTTCAGAGCAGGAGACATCAGGATCCCTGTTTCGGTGGAGCAGGTGCCGAGCCCCCGGGACGGGGAGGTGGTGGCCTTCGAGGCCTTCATGGAGGCGGGCCTCTGACTCCCGGTCCACCCGCTGCTGCGAGAGTTCCTGCAGGTGTACGGCCTCTCGCTCAACCATCTCACCCCGAACACCCTAGTTCGAATGGGTCTGTTTATCTGGTTGTGTGAGACGGCTGCCGTGATGGAGCCCACACTGCACCTCTTGCGGTACTTCTACGAGCCATCAACGAGGGGCCCGGTGGTGAGGAGGGGCGGCCCCAGGTCAGCTTTCTGCTCCATCATGATTTAGTTGACGCCAGGCCGCACCGACGAGTACCCGGTGCTAGCCTCCCGGGACCACTGGGGAGACTAGCTCCGGCACTGGTTCTACCTCCGGGTAGGAGACCCAGGGGTGACGTATTCACTGGAGCCCTCCACGTATTCGTGGTCCGGCGGCCCGGTGGCTCCGGAGTAGACCGTGGCGGAGATGGACCTCCTCACCGCGATGGCGGAGGCCCGATTTCGGCGGTCCATGAGGGATCTGGCGGAGGAGATGGCCCTCCTCTGAGTGGGGCCGTTCCACACTGGCCGGGGGAGGGGGATGTTGGCGGCGCACAGGCCACCCCGGATGGCGGTGGCGAACCGTAAGTGCTCAGATCTCTTCTCCCTACCGGGAGATTTTTCCTAACTCTCGCATCTTTCCCTTTTTGCAGTTAGGTCCTATGGTCGAGCCAAGGAGGTCACGGTGACCCTCCTTGGGCGATACTACGAGGACGAGCACGAGAGGGTGGTGCGTGTCATCGGGGAGGGTCCTCCCCGGAACGTCGTCGCGGAGACGTTCGGGCTGAGGCTCCCAGCCCGGGTGCCTCTTCCCACCCCTGCTTCACGCAAGCGGGGGAAGGAGGTTGCCGGCGGACCCTCGAAGTGGTCTCGTCCGTCGGGCAGCCCCGCGGGATCCCGGGCCCGGAGGAGTCCCATGAGCCCCCGGTCTTCGCCTCCGCCTTCCCCCGTGAAGGACTCCGCGGCGGCGCTTGCTGGGGCGTCGGGTGCAGCCCCAGACACCCCTGGCGGGCCGGATCCCGCAGGCAGCGTTCCGGCCGGGGAGGGCCAGGGCTCAGACTCGGAGATGTATGCTCCGAGTCCCTCGCCGCCTCCTGCTCCCGCGGGGGTTTGGCCGCAGCCCTCGTCCAGCGAGGTCTCCGTCCGGTTTCGGATGCCGGGCGGCCTACCGATGGCCTCGATCCTGGCCCCAAAGACGGGCTCCTCGGCGGTTCGGCCCGCGACGGCGGCGCTCCCTGTACCCGGGAGGGGTAAGGGTCTGTTTGTCCACCCCGGGGTTCCGGCGCCGCCGATGGACCAGGCTTCCGGCTCCTCCGACGGTGGGACTCCGGAGGAGGGTGCTCTGCTCGGTGGGGAGGCCTCCCGGGGGAGCGACCCAGGGGGCGACGAGGGTGACGTTGACGCGGTGATCGCTTCCGGACTTCGGGTGAGTTATTTGAATCCCACGCTCATCCGACTTTTGTATTCTAATTATTGTTTCCTTGCAGACCGTTGCGTTGGCCCAGGGCTTCAAGGCTCGGCTCGCCACACGTCTCCGGGCTGCCAAGGACATAGTGGCCTTCGAGTGCGCCGGGAAGGAGAAGGTGCTCAGGGACGCGGCCTCGGAGCGCTCCGAGAAGGAGCGGGCGCTTGGGGAGCTCACCGCGGTGCAAGCCCGGCTCACTGCCGTCGAGGACACAGCCTCTCGGCTCCAGAGGGAGCTGCAGGCGGAGCAGGAGGCTGCGGCTTCGGGCGTCCAGGCCATAGTCTCGGGAGGCAGGGCGATCCACTCTGCCTTGGAGGAGCTCAGGATCGAGCTCGGGCGGGGGGCAGGCCGCGCACTTCCATGGTGCACAGGTTGCCCTGATCCCGGCCGCTGTGGAGGCTCGGGCACGAGGCCTCGCCGTCCCGGTGATTGCGTTGGCGGCAGCCCTCGTTGAGTACCGCGGCGAGGGCGCCCGGGTCATCGGAGAGCTTGTCCGCCGAGGCCCTCTTCGACCGGATCACCGGTGCCATGGAGACGGGCGGCCGGCGCTCGGGTCAGGACGCGACAGCCAGCGCGGATGTGCCCCTAGGGGGGAACAAGGACGGGCAAGTATGAGCTCCTCCCCCCCCCCCCGGCTAGATTAGGCTTTTCTTTTTAGATCTCTTTTGCTCCGGGTAGCTTCTTTAGAAAGGGCCCCGGGAACTTGTAAATATCTTTCAACTGGAATAAAGTAGTACTTTCGCTAAGTGTGTTCAATTTGTCAGCAGGTATCTTTAGATATCACTTTCCCGGGGTTTTCTTACCCCGAGGGGCATCTTTCGGAGAGTGCTCGAGGGTCGCCCGAGAGGTCTAGCCCAGGTAGCGCCCAGGCGGCCTCGATTTTACTAAGTCTGGCAGCCGGGGGAGCATCCGGAGAGCTAGTCTCTGGGTTCGTTCGTGCTAACTCCGCGAAGGGAGGTGCCTCCCGGGAGCTGGCTCGGCTGCGATGGCTCCCGGAGTGGCACCTGGGGAACTTCGACGATTGTCGCGCCGAGTTATCTCCACTGAGGCCGGGGTCTCTAAAGGTCCCCCCGCTCAGGATACTCCCCCCAGCCGGCTATGAGTGCTAGCTGGAGGATCTCCTTCGAAGGGCTCTTTGGCGTGTGAGGAGTTTGTACAAGGATCTTTCCCTAGAGATCTCAGAAGGCCTCCGAGATTATTAGGTGTAGTTGCTTCTCGGGGGTCGTCCTTCGAAGTAGTTTCCCGCGGGGGCCTAACTCCCCGGGCTGTACTCGCGCGCCCGGGTCTTATCTCGGGGGCACTTTCATCCCACTAGGGGGGTTGTCCCTTAGTGCAATGTTGTATTAATAGGGTTGTAGACTTGTTTATTTGCCATGTCTTTGTCTCCAAAATTTCAAAATCTTCCGCATTAGGTCGTTGTTTTTCTGTCCGGGCCCAGGGTCCTCCCCCCCCACAGCGGGGTGCAGCTCGACTCCGTGCGCTGTGGGTAAGGATTGAAGAGGCCCGGACTGTAGTGGGTGCTTAGCTTATGTAGCCCCCCGTCGGGAGTCACGGGGACTAGTGGGGGTGCCCGACCCAGCAAACCGGAGGCGGGGAACTTATCGGGAGGATTCGCGGTCTGTCTTTTGAGATAATGAATTCCGAAATCCGATTTCCCTGTCTGGCCCGGGGGGCAAAGGATATTCCCTTAGGAGGGTTTCGTGACCCAGTAGCGGGTGTAGAGTGTTCGAGGGGGGACTAGTCTCTTGAAGTGACTCGTTACCGCAATTCGTGAGAACTGGGTTGCCGCTTACCCCCTCAGTCCACGAGGGGTTACGGTAAGCCGCCCTATGGGAGCTGGGCTCCCGTTGTCGAGACTTTAGGCTGTGATAGCTGTTGCATCTAGGCCTTCATGCCTAACCCTAATTTTGATGATTAATGAAAACAAAGTGTTCTGGACTAAGTGTGCTTTTGAGATTGATTGATACAGGGATCAGTTGGGAAGAAATACAAGAAGATCAAGATGAACCCAACTTGAAGTAAAGCACAAGATGCAGAAGAGCAAAAGACAAGACGCAAATCATGAAAATGCGAAAGACCTAAGGTATTATGAGTTTTTATTTTTACCGATCTCGGCGTTTGGAGATGATCGGTTAGGGAAATTATTTTTTAGTTTTAACCGTACTATAAAGAGGGGTGGTGAAAGTCCTCTCTTTATCTCCAACATAAACCGAGAAACCTAGGTCATTGCATTGCATTTTTTTGGTTGGATTTGGTTTTGAACTTATTTGAAAATCCTGGTTTTTCAGTTCAGTTTTTGACAGCAGCAGAGTATTTGCAATTTTCAGAAAGATCTAGGCAGATCTGGCTTTCTCTTCTGTTGACAAAAATGTAGCCCTTGAAATTATATTTCAAACGAGCTATTAAACACCTCTTTTGGACTTCTGGATTTAAAGTTATCTCTGTTTTTATTCAGACTGACTGTCAGTTTTCTAAACTGACTATCAGTTTGAATGTCAGTTCGTGTTAACTGACATTTGTCCAGAGAGGGTGTATTTTGGGCTCAAAATTTTTGTACTAAACTGACTGTCAGTTTGTCCATACTGACTGTCAGTTGGGGTTTCAACCACAGTGCTTTTAACTGAGTTTCTATTTGATTTTGGTCGAGTTTGTGGTCGAACTGACTGTCAGTTGCGGGTTTCAGCTTTCCATAAATGACCACGAACAGCTAGCAAAGTTTATTCCATAAATTTTGTCAGCCGTTGTGTATGTAACTGACTGTCAGTTTGAGTTGCTGATTTTCAGCCCTAGCTCCAACGGTTCTTTTGATTCTTGAGGCTATAAATAGGGGCTTTGGGCATGTGTTTTTCACAACAAGCAACAGCATTTCTTATACACTCTTGAGCTTTAGTTTTCTACTTAGAATCTTGATCTTTTGATCAAGTCGAGTGTTTTCCGATCCACCGAGTATTTCAGTTCTTTGCATTTTGCATTCACTTGTTTCTCGGTGCGTGTTTGGAGGTCTAGAGAAGACCTCGCTGCCTTTTACTCTTGGTGAGCGCCCTCACCTAGACAGTTCGGAGGCGTGGCCGTTGATCTCTCCGTTCGGAGATTGTCGGAGAGGCTCGGCAAGTGTGTACAAGGCATCGGTGCTCGCCTTTCCGGAGTGGACAAGGAGCAACCACTAGTGATAATATCCTTTGTGGATATTGAGGCAAGACTCAAGTAATTTGAGTGCTTCAACGAGGATTAGTGGAGACTGGGCAAGTCTCCGATACCTCGGTAAAAATCGTGGTGTTCGTTCTCTTTTCTCTTTGCTTATTTTATTTGTCTTGATTTGCTTTTATTTGCTTTGAGCTTTAAAGTTTTTAAAAGCCTCCTATTCACCCCCCTCTAGTCGGCATCCTTGATCCAACACGTGGTATCAGAGCTTGGTCTCTCGATTCATTAGACTTTACCGCCTAGAGAGAGGATGTCGTCAAGTGGAGACTTTCTTCTTGGTCATACCGGTCGTGCGCCTATCTTTGATGGGACAAATTATCCTTATTGGAAAGTGCGCATGTCGGTATTCCTAGAAGCCATGGGGCTTGATGTATGGGATATTGTTAAACTCGGTTTTACTCCTCCGGATGATCCGGCAAGTCAGTCTGAGGACGATAGGAGAAAACTGCATTTAAATGCCCGTGCAAAAAATGCACTCTTTGCCGATTTATCCTTGAATGTGTTCAACCGTGTGAGCAATCTCACGACTGCTCATAAGGTTTGGACTACCCTCGAAGAAATTTACGAGGGTACTACAAAGGTTAAAGAGGCAAAATTGCTAATGATGAGGCAAAAATATGAGACATTCACCATGTCATCAACCGAGTCCGTGGATTCCATGTTTACTCGGTTAAATAACATTGTGAATGAACTCAAGGGTCTTGGTGTTGTTTTTACTGACCTTGAGCTTGTGAGAAAGATGCTTAGGGCCTTACCGGAAAGTTTCGACACTTTGGTCACGGTTCTCACAAACTCCGATTTATCGACCACAACACCAACCGATCTTTATGGGAACCTCATCACCCATGAGATGCACAAGAAGGAGAAGAAGGAAGCAGCCGAACCCGCGGAGACGAAAAAGAAAGCTTTGGCCTTCAAAGCTAATGCAAGAAACGATTCAAGCGATGGCTCCTCCGATGAAGACCTCGCACTCATGGTAAAGAACACTCAAAAACTCCTTCGCAAGTTGCATAAGAAAGGTGTCAACATTGACACACGACCAAAGGGGCAAAAGCAAAACAACTTCAAGGACATCATTTGCTATGGATGTCATGAGAAGGGACACATAGCATCAAGATGTCCAAACAAGAACAAGGCGTGGAACAAGAATAAGTTCTTCAAGAAGAAGAATGAAGAAATTAAAGATGCCTGTTTTGGAGAGTGGATGTCCGGCGAAGAGAGCTCCGACTCCGACTCCTACAACGAAAGAAGTTGCTCCAAAAAGATGGCCAGATTAGCTCTCGGCAACAGCAACACTTCAACTAGTTCATCCATTTGCCTTATGGCCAAAGGCGATGAAAAGGTACACGCTAACGATCCATCATATGATGACTTAGTTGAAATGATAACCGAATTAAATGAAGTTTTTGGAAAAACTAAAAAGAAGTATAAGGCACTTAAGGAAGAACATTCTTCCCTACGCACTCAATACTCTGAGCTTAAAGATTCATATGAAAGCATGCTCATAAAAGATGTTACAAATGCTTCATCTAAGGTAGATGTTTCAACTTCATGTAACTTGGATGATTCTCCTTCCAATAATCATCATACTCCATGTGTTTCTAATGATAACAACTTAAATGAAAATAATGAACTTAAGGCACAAGTTGAAAAACTTGGAAAAGGCTTAGAAAACTGTTACAAAGGTAAAATATCTCTTGATCTAATCCTTAGTAAACAAAAATGTTCTTTTAGAAAAGAAGGATTAGGATATTTTCAAAAGAAAGGAAGGAAACAAAACTCTAAAACTATATTTGTTAAAACATGCAACACATTTTGTCATAAATGCCATAAAACCGATCACTCACATGAAGCATGTCCCTTAATGACTCCTAATTATTTTGATACTTGCTACATGCTTCAAAAGTCGAGAAAAGGTTATGCTATAGCAAAGTATGTTGGTGCACCCATGTTGAATAAAAGAAAGAAATCGATTTGGGTGCCCAAAGCTTTGATTGCTAACATTGAAGGACCCAAAAAGGTTTGGGTACCTAAAAGAACTTAATTCTTTTTATGCAGGTGAACTACAAGACCGGTGGGAGGCATTGGGTGCTAGATAGCGGATGCTCCGAACACATGACCGGCAACAAGAAGTTGTTCACCTCACTTAAAGACAACTCAAGCGAGAACCAAAAGATTACCTTTGGGGACAATCGTCAAGGAAATGTGGTAGGCTTGGGTAAAATCGCAATCTCAAATGATCTTTCTATTTCTAATGTTTTATTGGTCGAATCTCTGAATTTCAATTTGCTTTCCGTTGCTCAAATTTGCGATTTTGGTTTTAGTTGCACGTTTTATCCAAAAGAAGTTTTGGTTGAAAGTTTAAAAGATAAATCATTGATCTTTAAAGGCTTTCGTTTTGGAAATCTTTATTTGGTTGATTTTCACTCAAAAGATGCATCTCTGTCAACATGTCTTGTCTCTCAAACCTCAAAAGGTTGGTTATGGCATAGATGACTTGCACATGTTGGAATGCATCAATTAAGAAAACTTTTAAAACGTGATTTGGTTGTTGGCTTAAAAGATGTGAATTTTGAAAAGGACAAACCTTGTAGCGCTTGTCAAGCTAGCAAGCAAGTAGCTACTTCACATCCGACTAAGCGCATTATTTCGACTTGCAAACCTTTGGAACTCCTTCATATGGATTTATTTGGACCTTCTGAGTTCCAAAGTATCGGGGGTAGCAATTATGGTTTTGTGATTGTTGACGATTTCACTCGCTACACTTGGGCTTTCTTTATTTCCCAAAAATGTGAACCCCCGATGTTTTCAAAAGTTTTGCAAAACGTGTTTCTACTGAATTCGAATTATCCATCAAGAAAATCCGTAGTGATCATGGTGGAGAGTTCGTTAATTCAACTCTATTTGATTTTTGTGACTCTCTTGGAATCAAACACGAATTTTTCACATCCTACACTCCACAGCAAAATGGAGTCATTGAAAGGAAAAATCAAACACTTATAGAAATGGCAAGGACTATGCTGAGTGAGTATGATACTCCTACTCGCTTCTAGGCTGAAGCCGTGCATACCGCTTGCTATTCTATAAATCGGCTTTATTTTCATCCTCTTCTTAATTTGACTCCTTATGAGCTTCTTATTGGGCGCAAGCCAAATATTTCTTATTTTCGAGTGTTTGGTTGCAAATGTTATATTCTTAAGAAAAGAAATTTTGGTGGTAAATTTCAAAGAAGAGTAGATGAAGGCTTTCTAGTCGGATACTCCACCACTAGCAAAGCTTATCGTGTTTTCAATAAAAATACAAGTTGCATTGAAGAATCTTGTGATATCGAATTTGATGAAACTAATGGCTCGCAAAAGGAGCAAGTCTCTCATGAAGTTTCAGGTGAAGATCTTCAAGAAGCAATGAAGAATATAACCGTTGGAGATATCAAGCCAACAGAAGAAGATCAAGAAGAAGATGTCAACATTGAGAATGTTGATCAGAATGTATCATCATCTCATGTTGATCCTCCAGAACAAGATCAAGATGAAGCAATACAAGACGAAGCACCAAGACAGCATCAAACGATCACCAAGGATCACCCTCTAGACCAAATATTGGGTGACGTCAGTAAAGGTGTTCAAACTCGATCTCGTATTGCTGCATTTTGTGAACATCATTCTTTTGTATCTTCTTTAGAACCCAAACATGTTAATGAAGCTTTAAATGATCCTGATTGGGTTAATGCCATGCATGAAGAACTTAATATCTTTGCTAGAAATAAAGTTTGGACTTTAGTAGAGAGACCCAAGGATCATAATGTAATTGGAACAAAATGGGTCTTTAGAAATAAGCAAGATGAAAATGGTGTTGTAATTAGAAACAAAGCTCGTCTTGTTGCTCAAGGTTTCACTCAAGTCGAAGGTTTAGACTTTGGTGAAACTTTTGCACCTGTAGCAAGACTTGAAGCTATTCGCATTCTTCTTGCTTATGCATCATGCTTTAATATCAAACTTTTTCAAATGGATGTTAAAAGTGCTTTTCTAAATGGTGAAATTTCTGAACTTGTGTTTGTTGAACAACCCCCCAGTTTTGAAGATTCTAAATTTCCAAACCATGTTTTCAAATTGTCAAAAACTCTCTATGGTCTCAAACAAGCTCCTCGAGCTTGGTATGAGCGACTTAGAGACTTTCTATTATCAAAAGGTTTTGAAATTGGGAAGGTTGATACAACTCTCTTTACAAAGAAAATTGAAAAAGATTTGTTCATTTGTCAGATTTATGTTGATGATATTATATTTGGATCTACTAATGAACATTTCTGTCATGAGTTTGGAGAGATGATGTCTAGGGAGTTCGAGATGTCCATGATTGGTGAGCTGAGCTTCTTCCTCGGTCTTCAAATCAAGCAACTCAAGAACGGTACGTTCGTGAGTCAAACAAAGTACGTGAAGGACCTGCTCAAGCGCTTTGGGATGGAAGACACTAAGGCAATCAAAACTCCCATGGCTACAAATGGACATCTGGACATGGACAAAAGCGGCAAATCGGTCGATTCTAAACTGCATAGGTCTATGATTGGTAGTCTTTTATATCTTACTGCAACTAGGCCTGATATAATGTTTAGTGTGTGCTTATGTGCTAGATTTCAATCTGATCCTAAGGAATGTCATTTAACTGCTCTTAAAAGAATCCTTAGGTATTTAAAATGCTATCCCAGTTTAGGTCTTTGGTATCCTAAGATGCAAATTTTGAATTAATTGGATATTCCGACTCTGATTATGCTGGGTGCAAGATTGATCGTAAAAGCACATCTGGTAGCTGTCAGCTGTTGGGGAGATCATTAGTATCATGGTCATCTAGGAAGCAAAATTCTGTAGCTCTCTCCACAGCTGAAGCTGAATATGTGTCTGCAGGCAGTTGTTGTGCTCAATTATTGTGGATGAAGCAGACATTTTTGGATTATGGAATCATTTTTGATAAAGTGCCACTATTGTGTGATAATGAAAGTGCCATTAAAATTGCTAATAATCCTGTTCAACATTCTAGAACTAAGCATATTGAAATAAGGCACCACTTTATAAGAGATCATGTGGCAAAAGGAGATATTGATGTGAATTATGTTAGAACTGATTTGCAACTAGCTGATATCTTCACTGAACCCCTAGATGAATCAAGATTTTTGCTTTTTAAGGGGTGAACTGAACATTATTGATATATCAAATGCTAGTTGATGTGCTAAATGTATTGTTTGTGTAAAATATTATTATTTTATTGCCTCTCTGGTCTTAGATTGCTTCTGGTCGAAATTGACCAAACTGACAGTCAGTTCCTCTAACTGATAGTCAGTTTAGTGCTTAGGAGCCTAGTCTTAGTCTCTGGTCGAAGTCATTGTCATAACTGACAGTCAGTTTCACAAACTGACAGTCAGTTACGTGCAACTGACTTTGGTCGTAGCTCCTGGTCATGTTCGAGTCTCAAACTGACTGTCAGTCTCATACACTGACTGTCAGTTTCAAAACTCAGTTCTGTGAACTGACTGTCAGTGTGGTACACTGATTGTCAGTTCCATGTTTCTGAGTTTGGAACTGACTGTCAGTTGTGGGATCCAGAACCCTAAAATCCCCCGTTCTGTTTTCTTTGCCTCTTGACCTTTTCTTCTCGCCGCCGTTGCTTCTTCTTGTGCCCCTTCGCCGTCGCCTTTGCGCCTCTACCTCGCCGTGCCTCGCCACCACCTCCTTGCGCCACCACTCGTCGCCGGTGAGCTCCTCACCGCTGGCGCCACCGTCCTCGCTGGTCTCGACCTCGTCGACTTTGGCTCCTCTGTTCCCGGTTTTTCTTCTCTCGGCACCACACCCTTTCGTCGTGTGCTTTGATCGTTGACCTCCTCGTCGTGCTGATCTTCGTCCCTGTGGTCGTTTTGGCCGTCTTTTCGGCATAGGCTTCCTCGACCATGTCGGTTCGTTCTCAGTTCAGGTCCTCTGTTTCTTCCTCTGTTCTTCTTCTCTGTTTCATTTCTTCGTCATGTCTGACCAACCTGGACCGTCTCGTCGTGTGGCCCGACGGAAGAACACGGCAAACAGCCAGCGTTCATCGGGTCAAACGTCTGAGAACCGGCCTTCGCCCCCGCCTGAGCGTGTCCCCGTGGATTACTCCCGGTGGCACGCTAGACGCCTTCGCACACTCCGCTCCACAAACCCCTATCTGTCGCCGCGTCCCACTAGTCGCGACGCGTGCGCGGTCCTCACCTGCTACACAAACCTCCATCTAGACCTGTTTACCAGCGTCTATAGCCGCGCACCCATTTTGCTCACCGCTCTCTGTCGTGGGGGACGATCGCCTCTCGCACAGGCATCGCCACCCTCGCAGACTTGTTTGGCTCTGTAGGGATCCGCGACCTTGTCGCCGATTCCTCTTTGCATTGGGCTGAGGGGCCCATTCGTCAGTTTTATTCCACCGTCTTCATTTCCCCTCAGCGCGACTTCATGACCTTCATGACAGGCCTCCAGGTCTACACTATCACGAAGGATCAGCTGGAGTCGACGCTTGGACTGGTGCGCCCTCCTTCTGGCCGCCAGCTCCATACCCTTCCAGACCTCGAGCGTCGGGAGGTGGCCATGCTCTATTCAGGCCCCTTCCAGCTCCGTCACATTGCAGATCTGCGCCGCGATGTTGACCTGGCTCTGCGGATCCTCTGTCTCACATTGGTCCCCATGAGCGGAGACAGAGCCAGGGTCACCTATCTGGGTCTTCATGTGCTTATCTCCATCTTTCAGGAGGAGCCATTCGACGTCGCTGATCTCATCATTAGTCAGATTCAACACGTCCTTCTTTCCCCGCGCCGTCAGCTGATATACGCTCCGTATATCATGGCGGTGCTTCTGCATATCCGGGCTGTGGATTCTGAGCTGCCACGGCCCCATCATCCGCTTCTCTTCTATCCTCCGGGCCAGGCTGATCGCCGGCTCGGTGCTCGCCCCACGCAGTTGCTGGCCCTGATTCTCCCGCATCAGATGATGATGCTGCAGGGGAGTCAGAGGACGAGGCTCCTGCTCAGGAGACTGCTCCAGCTCCAGCTGCAGGGACAGGCACCGGATCGTCATCTTCCTCTCGGCTTGATCAGGTGATCTAGGTGCAGCAGCAGATCCTCAGCACTCAGGCGGAGCATCATCAGATGTTGCTCCGTTTGCTTGCTCAGCAGGAGGAGATTCTGCGTCGCCTGCCTGCTCCCGGATCTTCGGTCCCTCGAAAGAGGGCCCGCCAGGCTACGTCTTCTCCAAGCTCAGCTTCAGGATCTGCTGATCCAGCTCCTGCTGCACCAGCTCTGGCTCCCGTTGCTGCTGATCCAGCCTCTGTAGCTCCAGCTCCTGTTGCAGCTGCGACTCCTCCGGCGTCTCCAGCCGTCGATCCGATTGCATCTCCAGCAGGCTCCAGAGATACAGCTATTCTAGGATTTTCTTCAGATGATGAGCCTTAGACTCTGATTTGTATCTTTGCCTCCCTTTTTGTGCTTGATGCCAAAGGGGGAGAAGTATTTTGGATATTATTAGAGTCTTTTGCTGTATTGAACAGATGTTTATTTTTTTATATATATGGAGATGTTTTATGGAGATGTTTTTGTTTATCATATATGTCTGTGTGATTTTGGATGTCTGTGTGATTTTGGATATGATATCTGTGTAGCTCTGATATCTTCATATATGATGACTTGGTTTCCGAGCTCTGATACCTCGATATATATGATGTCTTGATTTTTGAGATGTGTATGCTCTGATATGACTTAGTGATATATGTATATCTGTGAGTGTTTGTATGTATGCCCTGATGTATATGTGTTGGTCTTTGCTTTGATTTGATGAGATGCATATACTCAGGGGGAGCTATTTCATTTATTTTATTGAACACTTGTTGTCATCAATCATCAAAAAGGGGGAGATTGTTGCATCTAGGCCTTCATGTCTAACCCTAATTTTGATGATTAATGAAAACAAAGTGTTCTGGACTAAGTGTGCTTTTGAGATTGATTGATACAGGGATCAGTTGGGAAGAAATACAAGAAGATCAAGATGAACCCAACTTGAAGTAAAGCACAAGATGCAGAAGAGCAAAAGACAAGACGCAAATCATGAAAATGCGAAAGACCTAAGGTATTATGAGTTTTTATTTTTACCGATCTCGACGTTTGGAGATGATCGGTTAGGAAAATTATTTTCTAGTTTTAACCGTACTATAAAGAGGGGTGGCGAAAGTTCTCTCTTTATCTCCAACATAAACTGAGAAACCTAGGTCATTGCATTGCATTTTTTTTGGTTGGATTTGGTTTTGAACTTATTTGAAAAATCTGGTTTTTCAGTTCAGTTTTTTACAGTAGAAGAGTATTTGCAATTTTCAGAAAGATCTAGGCCGATCTGGCTTTTGCTTCTGTTGACAAAAATGTAGCCCTTGAAATTCTCTTTCAAACGAGCTATTAAACACCTCTTTTGGATTTCTGGATTTAAAGTTATCTTTGTTTTTGTTCAGGCTGACTGTCAGTTTGCTAAACTGACTGTCAGTTTGCTAAACTGACTGTCAGTTTGAATGTCAGTTCGTGTTAACTGACATTTGTCCAGAGAGGGTGTATTTTGGGCTCAAAATTTTTGTACTAAACTGACTGTCAGTTGGGGTTTCGACCACAGTGCTTTTAACTGAGTTTCTATTTGATTTTGGTCGAGTTTGTGGTCGAACTGACTATCAGTTGGCATAACTGACTGTCAATTGCGGGTTTCAGCTTTCCATAAACGACCACGAACGGCTAGCAAAGTTTATTCCGTAAATTTTGTCAGCCGTTGTGTATGTAACTGACTGTCAGTTTGAGTTGCTGATTTTCAGCCCTAGCTCCAACGGTTCTTTTGATTCTTGAGGCTATAAATAGGGGCTTTGGGCATGTGTTTTTCACAACAAGCAGTAGCATTTCTTATACACTCTTGAGCTTTAGTTTTCTACTTAGAATCTTAATCTTTTGATCAAGTCGAGTGTTTTCCGATCCACCGAGTATTTCAGTTCTTTGCATTTTGCATTCACTTAGCTTCTCGGTGCATGTTTGGAGGTCTAGAGAAGACCTCACTGCCTTTTACTCTTGGTGAGCGCCCTCACCTAGACGGTTCAGAGGCATGGCCGTTGATCTCTCCGTTCGGAGATTGTCGGAGAGGCTCGGCAATTGTATACAAGGCATCGGTGCTCGCCTTTTCGGAGTGGACAAGGAGCAACCACTAGTGATAATATCCTTTGTGGATATTGAGGCAAGTCTCAAGTGATTTGAGTGCTTCAACGAGGATTAGTGGAGACTGGGCAAGTCTCCGATACCTCGGTAAAAATCGTGGTGTTCGTTCTCTTTTCTCTTTGCTTATTTTATTTGTCTTGATTTGCTTTTATTTGCTTTGAGCTTTAAAGTTTTTAAAAGCCTCCTATTCACCCCCCCTCTAGTCGGCATCCTTGATCCAACAATAGCCTACTTCCTCATGGAGAGGGCATCCTCGCGGGGAGGGCATTTTTATAGAGGAGACGTCGCCTTTTAGGCGGAAGAAGAAACTCCTGTAAAAGAATCCCAACGTTGAAGTAGAAAAAAGCCATTCGAGTTAATGGAAACATAACACCCCCCCCACCCCCCCCCCCCCCCGCGTGGTGACAGTGGGAGAGGGACACAAAATCCCAGAGTTGAACAAAAAATCCACTTGTATTAATAAAGGGCGAGATACAACGCCTCCCCCGCGAAAGCGCGGCGAGGGAGGGAACAGTGAGTACAAAAGCCTCCCCCCGTAGAACCGCGGCGGGGGAGGTGGCGAGCCCGGAGGCTAAATGTAGAACTTGCGGAGCAAGTTTATGTTCCAAGTGTGCGTCAGCTCCTGGTCTTCAAGCGTGGAGAGCTTGTAGGCTCCCAAACCCAGGACCGCGGAGATCCTGTACGGGCCCTCCCACTTGGGGGATAATTTGCCCTGGGCTTGGGGGTCCGTCACGCACTTGAGGACCAAGTCCCCGAGGCGGAAGGCCCTTTCGCCCACGGGCTGGTTGTATGCGCGCGCCATCTCGCGCTCGTAGATGGTGTGGTGGAGGAGTGCTCGGTCACGTTCTTCTTCAACAAGGTTGACTTCCAACCGTTGATTGGCCTCATTGGCTTGGTGCGCCACGGTCGTAGCTCCATCCAAGAGCTCGACCCGCAGCGATCGAAAACCAATTTCCGAGGGGAAAACTGCTTCGGCCCCGTACACGAGCGAAAAAGGCGTGCGCCCTGTCGCTCGGCTAGGGGTTCTGCCCATGCGCCTCGCCTGGAGGCGGTCTGTTCAATCCGTCGATGCAGGCCTTGCAGGATCACGCCGTTGAGCCTTTCAACGGCTCTGTTGCTCTGGGGATGAGCCACGGAGGAAAAATGGAGGGTAGCCCCTAAGCCTTCACAGAACTCCCGGAAATATGCCGAGTCGAACTGGGTCCCGTTGTCGACGGTGATTTCTTGGGGGACCCCGAAGCGACATACGACATTTTTCCAGAAAAACGCTGCACCGCGTGAGAAGTGATGCTGGCTAAGGGTTCAGCCTCCACCCACTTAGAGAAATAATCCACAGAGATCACCGCGTACTTGTAGCCCCCAGGTGCTGGGGGGAAGGGACCAAGGAGATCCATCCCCCAGCGCGCGAAGGGCCAAGTAACAGGGATGGTTTGCAGCATCGCGGAGGGCAGCCTGGTGCCCTTCGCCATCTTTTGGCAGGCCTCGCACGCGGAGATTAGATCCCGTGCGTCGCGGACCAGCGTGGGCCAATAAAAACCTTGGCGAAGGACCTTCGCCGCGACCGCCCGCGGAGCCAAGTGGGATCCGCAGCTCCCCGAGTGTATGTCCTCGAGGAGCTGGAGTCCCTCCGTCCGCGGGAGGCAGCGGAGAAGGGCAGAGGCTCCATGCTTGTAAAGCTTTCCCCCTAGCAGGACGTATGACTGATATTCACTTGATTCGTCTTATATTTCTGTATATTTTCCCCATGATTTTTGCGCATATCAGTCATTAACCTCGGCATATGTCTAGATTATTCCAGATTTGTCGCCAAATCGACCGGATTACTTGTTTTTCCAATTTTTATCGCAGGTCGACGAGGATTGGATGGATTTTCGGCTAGCGGATGCGCGTCCTCGACTTAATCTGGCCATCGGACGATTCCTGATGAAAGTGCGCATTCTCGCGAACGCATAGGATCTGACCGCACCGAAATCGGAGTCTCCGGGGGCCCGGAACCCCAAACCCTAGCCACCAGGTCCTTTCTGCAATTTCTGAAAAACCCAGGGACTTAGGTGTAAAAAAATGCCAAATGGGGGTTTTAACCCTAGCCGCCAGCCATTTCCAATTTGAGCCCGGTTTTGTTTTTTTTCTGCTTCTTCTTCCTCCCTCAAGCCCCTCTCCACACCTCCTTCCACCTCGCCTTGGTGGCCGGGCCATACACCACGGTGCTGCGTGCCGCGTCTGAGCTGCGATCCCGCCGTCCGCCACCTCCCGACGCCGCCTCGCTGATCCGGATCCGATCCCGCGCCACGCCGCCCGATCCAGAACCATCGCCACAAGCTCGCGCCGCCCACGGATCTGCAGCGCCGCTCGACAACGGCGCCGCATCCTCCGCGCCGCGCCTCCATCGCGCGCCGCCACCACTTTCTTCGGCTGGATCTCGCCGATCCCGCGCCACCGGACCACCTCCCCTGTTCCTCGGTGCCGCGCCACCACCTGACGCCGTCCCTCCATCCCGCGTCGCCGCCACACGCCGCCGCCGCCGATCTTTTCCAGCCGCGCCTCCGGGATCAGCCACCGCCACCGAGCCGTGCCCCATCGGCCCGAGCCGGCGCTGCCCGACCCGGCGTTCGTCCTCGCGCCGTCCTTGCGCCATCCAGCGCCGCTCATCGGCCCGATCCGGCCTCGAGCCGTGCCTCCACACCATCTTCTCCGTCGCAGGTCTGCTGTCTTCGGCTTCTTCACCAACCTCGGCCACGCGACTTCGACTCCGGCACCTTCCTCCATCTCTCCGGCGACCCTCTTCTCCCTCGACAACCATTTCAGTGACATCTTACCTTCTCATCCTTCTCTTTTCCCTCTTATTGTTTTCCTCTGATGCTTGTGACTATGTGATGCTTGTATGAGAACAGGGTTTAATCGTGATTCCGATTCAGTTGTGTGTTAATTGCTCTGAGTTGTAGACCTTGGTGATCCCTCTGTTCATGTTTGTTCATCTTCAATTAAGAATTCTGTTTGTGTTTCTGCTGATGTTGGACTGTAATAGTTGATAGGAATAAGAGCTGAATGCATTTGAGTCGCAGCTTGAGCTTTATTTTGACTTACTGTCTACTTTGCTGCTTCTCCTCATAAACTGTTGCATTTTGGTAAATGTTGTGACTGCATAGATGAATGAGAATTGAGTCTGAATTACTGTTTATCTGTTGACGTGTTCCGAAGTAATGAAATACTTGAAATCTGAATCCAGCATTAGGCAGATTGAGCTAGACTATTTTCTTCCCTCTGCATTTCAGATTTAAATTTAGTTAGGCATATTTTTCTCTCTAGTCCCTTGGGAGAGAACGACATACTCGCCTTCTACTGTGACCTCGTCCTCTTGCGAGGCCCCGTTTTAGGTGGTATCAATTTTTGGCGCCGTTGCCGGGGACTAGTTCGAGTGAAATTGTTTAACTAAGTTTGAATCGATTTGCCTTTTCTTTGATTTTTCTTCTCTTTTGCTTTTTCTTTTTATTTGGTTTTCTCATTTCTTTTGCTTTGTTTTCTTTTTCTTCTCTATTTCTTTTCTTTTGTTGGGCTGACACCTGACGACTAACCCTTCTTGTACCGCTGTTCTTGTACTACTGACTCTCATCTCTCTTACAGCATCACTTGATGTATGCGACGATCATCCAGTGACCATTCACTTGCACCCTTTGATCCGGAGATCGAGCGTACATTTCGACGACGTTTGAGAGATAGACGATGAGCAAAGAGTACAGATATGGCTGACCGCGACCCCCCTCCACAGCTTCTCCGTGACCTCTGGGCCCCTGTTGATCGTGGAGCCGCTCCGGGCGTAATTCAACCAGCCATTCAGGCTAACAACTTTGAGATCAAGCCTGCTCTGATCACGATGGTACAACAGTCTCGCTTTGGAGGATCACTCCTGGAGGACGCAAATGAGCACATCCGTACCTTCCTTGAGTACTGTAACACTTTGAAATATCACGGCGTTTCTGATGATGCCATTCGCACTCGCTTATTTCCATTTTCTTTACGTGATGATGCGCGTGCTTGGTATCACTCTTTGCCTTCAGGTGTAGAGATGGCATGGGAGCAGCTGCTGAAGGCTTTTCTGGAGAGATTCTTCCCGCCATCCAAATCGGCGGAGATACGAGCGCAGATTACTGGATTTTCTCAGCAGGATGGTGAGAGCCTCTATCAGGCATGGGAGCGGTACCAGAAGCTTCTCCGATCGTGCCCGCACCACGGCTTGGAGCGCTGGTTAGTACTGCAAATCTTCTACAAAGGGCTTTCTTTTGCTACCCGGGCATCTATCGATGCCGCTGCAGGTGGTGGGATCATGAACAAGACTCTGGATGAGGCTTTTGCACTCATTGAGAGCATGGCATCCCACCACTTTCAGTGGTCAGGCGGTAGAGATATATCCCGGTCGGGTATGCATGAGGTCAAGTCCTTTGACTTTATGAATGCTAGAATAGATGCACTCTCCCACTCTGTCAATCAGATTCCTCAAGCCTTCAACCAATCCATTGCACAGCTAGCTAGTTCGATGCGTGCTACTCCTCCGGTTGCGCTTATATGTGAGATTTGTGGGATTGAGGGCCATTCACCCGCTGACTGTCAGCTGGGGAAGACCTCTACACCAGACTGTGGTGAGGTGAGCTTTGCTCAGACGAGCGGACCACCTCCCAACACTTATAGTTCTGGATGGCGCAATCACCCGAATTTCACATATAACAACCCCAATATCTCATCGACCTCTGCTAGTGCACCTTTTCAGGCTTCCAGGTACAGACAGCGTCAGCAGCCTCAGGACCACACTCTGTCTTCATCCAAGATCGAGGCTATGTTCGCGTCCCTCATGACCAACCAAGAAACCTTCCTGGCAAAGTATTCAGACGACATTATTGCACTTCGGACAGACCATAAATCACTGAGGAGTGAAGTGCAAGAGCTACAGTCGCTGAAAAAAGACTTCTCCGAGCTTCGCGATAAAGTGGACACCCTCAGTGCATCTCTACCCTCATCGAGTACATCTTCAGGCAAGTTTCCTGCTCAGCCTGAGGTGAACCCGAGGGGTCATTGTCGAGCTATCACCACCAGGAGCGGCAAATCCACGACTGATCCGACGCAGGTCCAGCCTCCACTGTACATTCCACCGATGCGCCGGGATGGTTCTGCCACGGCTACTCAGGCCGCCCCTCTGACCACCACTCCAGGACGCTCCGATCCTTTGATTCCTCAGCCACCGATGCCGTTTCCTGGACAATTTGCCAAGGTAGAGGAGGAGAAGCAGTTCACAAAGTTTCTGGAGGTGATGAAAGATGTTCAGATCACAGTTCCACTCCTCGACGCAGTCCTGAACATGCCATCGTATTCCAAGTTCTTCAAGGAGCTCCTGACGAAGAAGCGAAGGATTGAGGAGCCTGAGGTTGTCCAGCTCTCAAAGGGGTGTAGCGCACTCATCCAGAATAAGCTGCCCCCTAAGTTGGACGATCCCGGTAGCTTCTGCATCCCTTGCTCCATCGGCTCAAGGACTTTCCAGGCTTTGTGCGATTTGGGCTCCAGTGTCAGTGTCATGCCTTTGGCAGTGTACAAGGCATTATCCATCGGTTCTCTACGACCCACAGCTATGACTCTTCAGCTAGCAGATCGCACCAGCAGGCGACCGACTGGCATTGTGGATGATGTACCAGTCACTGTGTGTTCGTTCTCCTATCCTGCAGACATCGTTGTTCTGGAGACAGAGGATGACAGCCCATTCATCATTCTAGGCAGGCCCTTCCTCGCCACAGCAGGAGCTGTCATCGACGTCAAGAACGCGCGGCTAAGTCTCGAGTTTGGATCTGAGAAAGTCACATTTGATATGAGGCATCCCACCCACCTGCCTCCCTGTCCTGATCATTGTTTCACGGTGGATGTCATCGACGAGGCTGTTGTGAGTACACCCGAGGAGCTGTCCCATCTGGAGGCGACATCGATTGCTGATGAGTTCGTCACTGCCGCAGATGAGCCTCCACAGCCAGAGTTCCCTCTGGTACCTGATCCTACACCTCCTTCAGCTCCTTCACTTGAGCTGAAGCCACTTCCCGACCACCTCCGGTATGCATTTCTCGATCCTGATGACTCATATCCTGTTATTGTGAGTTCCCATTTATCTACTGATGAGGTTGGTCGTTTACTAGATGTGTTACGCAGTCATCGTTCTGTTATTGGATATTCGACTGATGACATTAAGGGCATCGACCCTTCTGTTTGTATGCATCGCATTTTGCTTGAGGAGGGTAGTGTGCCCTCCCGTGAGCATCAGCGCAGACTTAACCCACACATGCAGGAAGTCGTCAAAAAGGAGGTATTGAAATTACTAGATGCAGGCATCATTTACCCCATCTCCGACAGCCAGTGGGTGAGTCCAGTGCAGGTGGTGCCCAAGAAGGGCGGCATGACTGTCATCAAGAACGACAAAGGCGATTTGATCCCTACGAGGACCGTCACAGGTTGGCGCATGTGCATAGACTATCGCAAACTCAACAAGTCCACTCGGAAGGATCATTTCCCTTTGCCCTTCATCGACCAGATGCTTGAGAGGTTAGCGCGTCATTCCTATTATTGTTATCTCGATGGCTATTCTGGTTTTCTGCAGATCCCCATTCATCCAGACGATCAGGAGAAGACCACATTCACTTGCCCATATGGTACGTTTGCATATCGTCGGATGCCATTCGGATTGTGCAACGCCCCTGGAGCATTTCAGCGTTGTGTCATGTCCATCTTCTCCGACCTCATTGAGCACATCATGGAGGTATTTATGGATGATTTTACAGTTTATGGACTGACATTTGAGGATTGTCTAGCAAATCTTGAGCAGGTATTACGGCGCTGCTCCTCCGCGAACCTCGTCCTTAATTGGGAGAAATGTCACTTCATGGTTCGCGAGGGCATTGTACTAGGCCACATGATTTCTTCTCGAGGGATCGAGGTTGATCGAGCCAAGGTCGAGATAATTGAGCGTCTTCCTCCTCCATCGAGTGTGAAGGCTATTCGGAGCTTCTTAGGACATGCCGGCTTCTATCGTCGCTTCATCAAGGACTTTTCCAAGATAGCGAAGCCACTCACTAATCTCTTATGCTCCGAGGTACCCTTCTCATTCGATGAGACCTGCATGACTGCATTTTGTAGGTTGAAGGAGGCGCTCACTTCTGCTCCTATTGTACGACCACCCGATTGGACCCTTCCCTTCGAGCTCATGTGCGATGCGAGTGATCATTCCGTAGGAGCTGTCCTAGGGCAGCGTCACGAGGGCAAGCTTCATGTTATCTACTACGCGAGCCGTACCCTCGACGATGCCCAGATCAACTACACCACGACCGAGAAAGAGCTGTTAGCGGTTGTATTCGCATTTGATAAATTTCAGTCTTATCTTGTTGGCTCTAGATGTATTGTTTACACTGACCATGCAGCCATCAAGTACCTGCTTAGCAAGAAGGACGCAAAGCCGAGGCTCATCAGATGGATCCTTCTGCTACAGGAGTTCGATGTGGAGATTCGGGACAAGAAAGGTACGGAGAACTTAGTTGCTGATCATCTATCTCGTTTACCTTTGCAGGATTCTTCGAGCAGCCCATTACCGATCAATGACTCACTTCCTGGGGACCAGCTCATGAAGATCACCCATACTCCCTTCGGCTCGCCATGGTACGCAGATATTGTCAATTACTTAGTATGCCATGTTGCCCCTCCTGGTCTGTCTTCGCAGCAGCGCAAGAAATTCATCCATGACGCGAAGCAGTACTTCTGGGACGATCCATACATCTACCGCCTATGTTCAGACGGGATTGTCCGACGCTGCCTACCTCAGGAGGAGACCCAGGACGTGATATTCCATTGCCATTCTTCCTCCTATGGCGGTCACGCGAGCACCGCAAAGACGCAGGCTAAGGTACTCCAGGCTGGATTCTATTGGCCCTCCATGTTCAAGGACATACACAGGTACGTGCGGTCCTGTGATGCATGCCAGCGCACGGGCAACATCTCTCGGCGACACGAGATGCCCCAGCGTGGCATTCTTGAGGTGGAGCTATTTGATGTCTGGGGTATCGATTATATGGGCCCATTGCCTTCATCCCAGGGTTTCAAATATATACTTCTTGCTGTTGACTATGTGTCCAAGTGGGTGGAGGCAATCCCCACTGTTACAGCTGACTCCAAATCTGTTTGTAAGCTTTTTCGACAGATCATTTTCCCTAGGTTTGGAGTCCCTCGGATCATTATCAGCGATGGTGGTACTCATTTCACCAACCGCCAGTTCGAGGCCCTCCTCGCCAAGTATGGAGTCCATCGCCACCACGTCACTACTCCTTATCATCCGCAGGCGAATGGACTAGCTGAGGTCTCGAACAGGGAGATCAAGAGCATCCTCGAGAAGGTTGTGTCTAGTACGCGAGCTGATTGGTCACACAAGCTCCCTGATGCATTGTGGGCCTATCGGACGGCATACAAGACACCCCTAGGTATGACTCCCTTTCGCTTGATATATGGTAAATCTTGTCACCTTCCTGTTGAGCTTGAGCACAGAGCGCATTGGGCCATCCGAAAGCTCAACATGGATCTTAGAGCCGCTGGTACCTACCGCAAGCTTCAGTTGTGCGAGCTCGATGAGATTCGTCTTGATGCATATGAGAGCTCACGCATCTACAAGGAAAAGACGAAGCGGTGGCATGATCAGCGCATCCTACGGCGCAACTTCACTCCCGGTGAGCTTGTTCTGGTTTTCGACTCTCGTTTTCATCTCTTTCCAGGCAAGTTCAGATCTCGCTGGTTTGGCCCTTGTGTTATCAGGCATGTCCTACCTTCTGGGGCCATTACGGTAGAGAGTCCCAAGGGAGGTTTATTCACGGTGAATGGGCAGCGCCTCAAGCATTATATCGCTGGAGAGCCCATTCCATCACTTGATGACGAGGAGGGTGGACCCGGAGTTGATCCTGGTCCCGATCTCGCCCCTCCTCCCGACGAGCCCACATGAAGCATTTGTAGAGGGTCGAGCTCATGACCTAAAACGAGCGCTTCTCGGGAGGCAACCCGAGCACCTTCTCTTTTCTTCCTTCCCATTCACTTTGTTTTGCTTGTTTTTATAGACTTGTTCTTAGTCTCTTCTCTGGTTGTTCTTTCAGGGCATCATCCTCATATGGCGGCTTGGCACATTTGGGATACTTTGGATGGCTCATCGTAGCATTATCGTCTTCATCCTTCACCCGGTGAGCTATTGCGGACCTCTCATATGACCCTTATGCATGAAATTTACTTTGTGTTCCCATCTCCATGTGTTCATCTCATGTTGTTGCATTGTGGACTATGCAACCATTTAAGCTTGGGGGGGAGGAATGCATTTCTTGTTGTGCTGAAAATCTGAAAATCTGGGTCAAATTTTTCAAAATTGAGCTTCTATGTGCAAGTTTGTGCTTATGTATGAGATCTGTGGTATGTAATTGTTTATCCTATGTTGTAAATGATCTCTATCCAGCCTTGTGGGCTTGTTTATGTTTTGATATGACCTGTTGTATACTTGTGTTGTTTGGATTGCAAGAAAAATCTAGAAAGGTCATGTCAAAATTTTCTGGAAATTCTAGACTTGTGCAGATTTGTATCCATATGTGATTGTTGTGGTTATGACTACATGTGCTTTCATTTTGCGTTTCACTGTCCTCATTTGGCTTCTGGAGCCTCTTGCATGTCGTGTTGAGTTTTTTTTATTGCATGGTTTAGTAGCTCGACAATCTATTATAGGTTGAATTGTGATTAATCATCTTCTAATGGTACTAAAATTGCTTGTACTTAGTTTTGTTGTGGATATTGTGGAAATTCGAATGCTTACTGATATCTTTATTACCGCATTCTATCTTGTATACTGAAATGTCAATTGTGAACCTAATCTCTACACACATGCTTAGAACACGAGTCTCCTAAACAATCATTTAACTTGTGTAAACCAGATTTTAAAAAAAAAAAAAAAAAAATCTTGCTAATAAGGTCGCATTTGTTCGTTTTCTACCTTGTAGACACTGCCGAATTTTCTTTTCTTTTGAATAAAAACTCTTCTGCTTCGTTGCTCCTCTGAGTATTTGGTATGTAAGCATGATTTGCACATTCTCAAATCT
This sequence comes from Pharus latifolius, assembly GCA_019359835.1. Lineage (NCBI taxonomy): Eukaryota > Viridiplantae > Streptophyta > Magnoliopsida > Poales > Poaceae > Pharus > Pharus latifolius. The sequence goes on along the minus strand of CM033324.1, from coordinate 53,813,461 downwards.
AATAAGTGCACAAGCCTTCCTGCTACATTTTTTGACTCATGAGCATGTTTATAAACACTCTAGTGGACTACCTACCCTAGAGCGAAGTACGGAGAGATCCGCCTAAATAAGTCGAAGGGTAGAGACTTACATGTGCATCAGATTTTGTTTTTCAAATAGAGCGCTCAAAAATTAATAAGGTTGAAACTGCTTATTTGATGTTTATGGAGACTGTAGTTCTTCGATGCTTGTGTATTGTTTATGCTCACTTTGAATTTCTATATACACGTATGGATGTAGGTGGTATGAGTAGAATTAAGCATTCTTATTTCCTCCGTGTCTAGAACTAAGCTAGTTACTTGCAATTTCAGTGTAATTACTAGATGGTTGAGCGCTTGATACATATCTTAGTTTGCCGAGCTTACTATACGCTGCATTTTACTCTTTCATGACATCTGTTTGCTTGCTTGACTCCTTGGATTTATTTCTTGTCACATTACTTGAGGACAAGCAAAGAATTAAGCTTGGGGGGATGATATTCACTTGATTCGTCTTATATTTCTGTATATTTTCCCCATGATTTTTGCGCATATCAGTCATTAACCTCGGCATATGTCTAGATTATTCCAGATTTGTCGCCAAATCGACCGGATTACTTGTTTTTCCAATTTTTATCGCAGGTCGACGAGGATTGGATGGATTTTCGGCTAGCGGATGCGCGTCCTCGACTTAATCTGGCCATCGGACGATTCCTGATGAAAGTGCGCATTCTCGCGAACGCATAGGATCTGACCGCACCGAAATCGGAGTCTCCGGGGGCCCAGAACCCCAAACCCTAGCCACCAGGTCCTTTCTGCAATTTCTGAAAAACCCAGGGACTTAGGTGTAAAAAAATGCCAAATGGGGGTTTTAACCCTAGCCGCCGGCCATTTCCAATTTGAGCCCGGTTTTGTTTTTTTTCTGCTTCTTCTTCCCCCCTCAAGCCCCTCTCCACACCTCCTTCCACCTCGCCTTGGTGGCCGGGCCATACACCACGGTGCTGCGTGCCGCGTCTGAGCTACGATCCCGCCGTCCGCCACCTCCCGACGCCGCCTCGCTGATCCGGATCCGATCCCGCGCCACGCCGCCCGATCCAGAACCATCGCCACAAGCTCGCGCCGCCCACGGATCTGCAGCGCCGCTCAACAACGGCGCCGCATCCTCCGCGCCGCGCCTCCATCGCGTGCCGCCACCACTTTCTTCGGCTGGATCTCGCCGATCCCGCGCCACCGGACCACCTCCCCTGTTCCTCGGTGCCGCGCCACCACCTGACGCCGTCCCTCCATCCCGCGTCGCCGCCACATGCCGCCGCCGCCGATCTTTTCCAGCCGCGCCTCCGGGATCAGCCGCCGCCACCGAGCCGTGCCCCATCGGCCCGAGCCGGCGCTGCCCGACCCGGCGTTCGTCCTCGCGCCGTCCTTGCGCCATCCAGCGCCGCTCATCGGCCCGATCCGGCCTCGAGCCGTGCCTCCACACCATCTTCTCCGTCGCAGGTCTGCTGTCTTCGGCTTCTTCACCAACCTCGGCCACGCGACTTCGACTCCGGCACCTTCCTCCATCTCTCCGGCGACCCTCTTCTCCCTCGACAACCATTTCAGTGACATCTTACCTTCTCATCCTTCTCTTTTCCCTCTTATTGTTTTCCTCTGATGCTTGTGACTATGTGATGCTTGTATGAGAACAGGGTTTAATCGTGATTCCGATTCAGTTGTGTGTTAATTGCTCTGAGTTGTAGACCTTGGTGATCCCTCTGTTCATGTTTGTTCATCTTCAATTAAGAATTCTATTTGTGTTTCTGCTGATGTTGGACTGTAATAGTTGATAGGAATAAGAGCTGAATGCATTTGAGTCGCAGCTTGAGCTTTATTTTGACTTACTGTCTACTTTGCTGCTTCTCCTCATAAACTGTTGCATTTTGGTAAATGTTGTGACTGCATAGATGAATGAGAATTGAGTCTGAATTACTGTTTATCTGTTGACGTGTTCCGAAGTAATGAAATACTTGAAATCTGAATCCAGCATTAGGCAGATTGAGCTAGACTATTTTCTTCCCTCTGCATTTCAGATTTAAATTTAGTTAGGCATATTTTTCTCTCTAGTCCCTTGGGAGAGAACGACATACTCGCCTTCTACTGTGACCTCGTCCTCTTGCGAGGCCCCGTTTTAGGTGGTATCAATGACGGGCCTTGGCGCGGAGGCGCTTCACCTCGACATCACCGGAAGGTTCCCCCTCGCCCCTTATGCAGGAGATGAGGGGATCCATCCATGATGCGGTCCGAGTGATCTCGGATATCTCTGGGACGCAAACCCCAGGGTTCGCGTCCGGAAGGGTTGTCGATGGCTTCGTGATGATTTCCAGAAAAGCGCCCTTGGGGAGAGGTTCTCGGGCGCTGGCTGCCCGGGCTAAGGCATCGGCCCGGTCGTTATCCCTCCGGGGGATATGTCGAGCCTCCAAGCCCTCGAAGTGTCTTTCCATCTTCCGCACCTCCCCCAAGTAAAGACTCAGGTTCGCGTCATGGCACAAGTAGGACTTGTCCATTTGGTTGACCACAAGCTGGGAATCTCCTTTCACCAGGAGGCGGCGGATTCCCAAGGAGCGCGCGAGGCGCAATCCCAGGAGCAAGGCCTCATACGACATTGTTCGTAGCCGGGAACTCGAGCCTGGTAGCGTACACCAGCATCTTCCCCTCGGGAGTCTGGAGAACCACCCCCGCGCCGGCCCCGGCAAGGTACAAGGAGCCATCGAACATGAGTGTCCAGTGGTCCTGGCACCGGGGGGGCGAGGGGAGTCTCTCCGTCTGCCTCGGTGGTCGGGGTCCATTCTGCCACGAAGTCAGCGAGGACCTACGACTTAATGGCGGAGCGGCCCGTGAAGGTGAGGGAGAAAGGAGCAAGCTCGGGCCCCCACTTGCCAATTCGGCCAGTGGCCTCCTTGTTTCTCACCACTTCCCTTAGTGGGAGAGATGATGGGACCGTAATTGGGTGTCCGAGGAAGTAGTGGCGGAGCTTCCGTGACGCCATGAGGAGGGCATAGCACAGCTTTTCCACCTCCGTGTACCGCATCTTAGCCCCTTGAAGGGCCTCGCTTACGTAGTACACGGGGTGTTGTTGCCCATCTTGCTCTCTTATGAGCACCGCGCTCACAATGACCGGGGTCGCAGCAAGGTAGAGGAGTAAGGGTTCCTCCTGAGATGGGCTCACGAGCATTGGAGGACTCGCGAGGTACTTCTTTAGTGCGTCAAATGCCGTCTGGGCCTCGGGAGTCCACTTGAACCCCTCGAGACCCCGGAGGATTTTGAAGAACTGGAGTCCACGTTCCCCCGACCGCGAGACGAAGCGACCCAACGCGGCCAGGCGGCCGGTAAGTCTCTGTACGTCTTTCACGGAACCCGAAGGAGGCATGTCCAGTAGGGCCCGAATTTTTTCAGGGTTTGCCTCAATGCCCCGCTGGGACACAAGGAAGCCAAGCAGCCTCCCGCCGCATAAGCCAAAGGCGCATTTTTCCGAGTTGAGTTTCAACCCGTACTTGCGGAGGCTGCGGAAGGTCTCCGCCAGGTCGTCGATGTGGGCAGCCGCACGAAGGCTTTTGACGACTGCGTTGTCAACGTAGACCTCGACGTTGCGGCCGATTTGGTCCTTCAGGACCAGCGTCATGAGGCGCTGGAAAGTTGCCCCGGTGTTCTTCAACCCGAAGGGCATGTGGAGATAGCAGAAGGTGCCGAGGGGAGTTATAAAACTCATCTTTTCCTCGTCCTCCATCGCCATTCGAACCTGATGGTACCCCGAATATGCGTCGAGGAAACTCATCAATTCACAGCCGCGGTCGAATCGACTAGTTGGTCAATTCGCGGGAGTGGGTAGTTGTCCTTCGGGCAAGCGCAGTTAAGGTCGGTGAAGTCCACGCACATCCTCCACTTGCCACTTGACTTCTTCACGAGGACGGGGTTTGCCAACCATTCGGGATGCAGGACTTCCCGCACAAACCCCGCCTCTAGAAGCATGGCGATCTCGACTTTGATGGCATCTTGGCATTCGAGCGATAGCTTCCTCAACTTTTGTTTGACCGGGGGGCGACCAGGGGTCACTGCGAGCTTATGCTCAATGACATCTCAGGCGATGCCTTGCATGTCCGAGGGTTCCCACGTGAAAACGTCTGAGTTTTCGCGGAGGAAGGCCGCGAGTTGTTCCGCGTGTTTCTCGAGGAGGTCTGCTCCAATCCTGACGGTCCTCTCTTCATCTCCCGAGGACAGTTGAACTTTCCGGAGGTCCCCCTCGGGGCGTGGCCTCGGGAGTGGCCTTCCGGAAGAAGTGGCCAGGGCATTAGGCTCGGGGGGGTTCTCTTCCCCCGGAGTCTTGATCATGTTGACGTTTCCAATGGCCGCGGTGGCGTGCTCGTAAAGAGCGCGGGCCACGTTCTGGTCTCCTCGAACGGTGATCGCACCGTGAGGCCCAGGGATCTTCACGCAAAGGTAGTTCTGGTGAATTGCCGCCCCCAGATGGTTGATCGTGGTCCTCCCCATGATGGCGTTGTATGAAGAGGGGAGGTCCACAACATCAAACCGGACCATCTCCGTCCGGTAGTTTTCCGGGGTGCCGAAGGTTATCGGTAGGTCGACATTCCCCACCGGGTGGATGGTCTTCCCGGGAACGAAGCCTTGCAGTGGCCCGAGTGTGGGCTGCAGCAGCTTCTCGTCGACTTGCATCTCCCTGAACGCCTTCAGGTATAAGATATATAAGATATCGGTGGAGCTTCCACCGTCGACGAGGATGCGCGCTAATTGGCAGTTGTAGACTGTAGCTGAGACGATGAGCGCGTCATCGTGCGGGAAGCGGACCCCGCGCGCGTCTTCCGCTGTAAAGGTGAGGGGGACATCTGACCATTTCGGTGGCGGAGACGTATGCAGCACCCCCACAACCTTCACCTCTCACGCATACTCCTTGCGCTGATGCTTGGAGTCCTGTCTCGAGGCGGATCCCCCTGTAATGACGTTTATACGCCTTTGGGAGGTTTGGAAGGGGAGCTCCTGGGCTGAGGCCCCTTCCTGCGTTTGTCTTTGCTGCTCACCCGCAGGAGCAGGAAGTGCTGGCAAGGTCATCGAGGGAGGCAAGGAGGCAGGGCCCCCTCCCCCCTGGCCGCGCTGGTCGAGAAAAGCCGCGAAGTGCTGTAAAAGCTGATGGCATTCACGAGTAGCATGGGTAGTTGACTTGTGGAAGGCACACCACACGTTGGATGTGCCCTCCTTGCCTTCCTTGGAGTGACCCTCGCTCCCGCGGGACGACTGTCCCCCCCCCCATAGCCTTTTGACTTAGGGGGAGCACGACTGCCTTTGACGCCGTCGCGCGAGCCGCCTCCACCCTCGAGGACGAAAGCGTCCCGAGGCCGTGGCTCGCTGCGATCGTTTCTTCGGGGACGCTTGTTGGGGGGATCTCTAGCCTCCCGGCCGGCGCGGGCAGGAGCCCCCTGGTTCTTCTTCCAAAGATCGTCCTCCTCCGCGCGAGCGTACTTCTCAAGTACGGTGAAGAGCTCGTCGGCGGAGGTGGGGCAGCTCCGAGAAAGCCTCCGGTGGAGCTCCCCGTGGAGTATCCCGCTCTTGCACGCTTCGATGACTGTGGAGTCGGGGACATGTGCCACTTTGCTCTTCACCTGAGCGAAGCACTTAAAGAAGCTGCGGATAGTCTCCCCCATCCTTTGCCGGATGGTGTAGAGCTGGGACGAGTCTAAGGGGCGTACATAGTTCCCCTAGAAGTTCGCGTAAAATTCGCGCTTCAGCTGCTTGAAGGACTTGATGGACCCAGCTCTCAGGTTGTAGAACCATGACCAGGCAATGCCGGTGAGGTAGAGGGGGAAGACATTGCATTGCACTGTCTCGTCCCTCCCAGCCGCCGAGATGGCCATGGAGTAGACCTGCACGAACTCGTAAGGATCGGCCTCACCGTTGTAATGCTCGATGTGCGGCGGGCGGTAAGGCCGCGGCCAGCGAATGCACCGGAGGTGACGGCACAGCGGTTGATTGGCCCCCTCAATTTCCTTGGGGGATTCATGGTCGCTGTCTTCTCTCGCCAGGGACGCATGCTCATTGTCGGAGTCTGGGAAGGGTGCCAGCGGTCCATCGGTGCGACGGTATCGCCTCTTTTCCTCGGGGTTGGTTGAGCTGACCTCTTGAGCATCGAGGTATTCAGCGGGGAGGGTAGCGGCCTCCTTAAACGGTCTCTTCCCCCGGGCGAGTTGGGAGCGCGTCTCCACGCGCCCGCGGGTTCGGGGGAGTCCTAACCGATGGCGAGAGGTGGTTTCCCCGGACTTGGCGGTACGCATTCGCTCGACCTCCTCCCTAGTGAAGCGGGTCTGATCCGCTGGGGGCGCCCGCAGGGGCGGCCCCAGAGGGGGAGTGATACGGGGTGCCCGATCTTCACGGCGTAGGATCGTTGATAACTCGTTGATTCGTGTAACCTGACGAACCGATGGCGCCAACAACTGTCAATACAGCAACCTGCGACAATGAGCAGTGTTGCGACCTTGAGTAATGCTGATTATGAATAGAGTTCTTTTGATCAAGAGCAAAATTCTTCTGATCTATCGTTGATGCGAAGGATGTCCTCATCAGGGAGGGAGCCGATGCGCGTCCACCATCGTCCCAGTGGACGCCGCCGGTGCGCGGACCGGGCCAGGCGCCGGGTCCGCGCTCGGGGCGGCGGCGGGAGCAGTCACGATTTGAGTCTCCGGGGTGCTCGCAGGAGCGGGCGCCGCACCGGCCCCGAGCGTCGGCCCCGAAGGCTCTCGGGCCTAGGTGTGGTGGTTGTCGCCGGTGCAAGGGAGGCCCCCAGCACGTCGGTAGCCGCTCGCGGGGGTTCCGGGCCCGGGGCCGGGTGACTCCCCAAAGTAGGGGAGGATTCGGGGACGAGTTGACCCCCTGGCGCGGGAAGCATTCCCAGGACCAGATATGCCCCAGGCGCGGGCGCACCTCCAGGAGCGGGGAACATCCCCGGCCCAGGAAAGGTGGGGTGCCCCATAAAGAATTGGGGCGGTGCCCCCATAAACGGATATGGGGGCGGATAGACGGGAGCCGGGGGTCGCGCCAGGATGCGCAGTAGCTCCTCCAGGGTGTGCTGGGTGCGAAGCTAGCCCTGGATCAAAGCCCCTAGCAGAGGATCTCCGGAGACCGAGACGGAGAGTTGGGGCGCACTAGGCCCCGCAAGCTCAGTGGCGGTCACCGGGTCAGAAATGGGGACCCTCCTGCCGGAGGCTGCGGGTGGAGGAGGCAGTTCCTCCCCCCTGGCGCCCCCAGGCGGCAGGGTCATGGAGGCATCATCTCGCGGAGGCGGAGCCGGGTTGCTAGGACCAGCGCCATCGGGAGATGAGAGGGCTTGAGCTCTGGTTCTTGGGAGAGCCATGGCGATTCGTTGCGAGGTCCCCACGGTCGGCACCAACTGTCGTGGTATTACGGATACCCCGGCAGGTTCGGATGTGCACAGCACGAGTACAACGGCGTGAGCTGACCGAGTTACCGGTCTTCTCCCGCCGGGCAACACAGAAATTGACACAGTGGTTTATACAGGTTCGGGCCCCAGTGGGGCCCTAGTCCTGTTGGCTCTCTCCGGACGCGAGTCTGCTGGGGAGGTATGCTCTCGGGGAGAGGTCTCCAAGAGAGCCCGATGTTTTGAGTTAATTCAAATGAGTTCGAATCCTCTGAAAAGAGGTACAGGAGGGATATATATAGCCCCTAAGAAATACAAAAGACCAAAAAGCCCTCGCTACGACCGTTGGATCGAAGGGCGCAGACGTCCTTTGGCTAGGAGGACAGCTCAGATGCTTGACACGTGTCCTCGCCGGCTTCCCAGAGGCTTCTCGGGTCAGCAGCAGCCCTTCCAAGGCTCCGAACGCTACCGGGGGCTGCTCCGGGTCTTACCGCGGGCCCGGTGATCCTCCGGGTCTCACCGGGGGGCTTTTCAAGACTTCGTGGGGCCCCTGGGACTTCCCCCAACAATTAGCAATTTTAATGGCACTTTCATTATCACACAAGAGTGGCACTTTATCAAATATAATCCCATAATCCAAAAATGTCTGCTTCATCCATAATAATTGAGCACAACAACTGCCTGCAGACACATATTCAGCTTCAGCTATGGAGAGAGTTATAGAATTTTGTTTCCTAGATGACCATGATACTAATGATCTCCCCAACAGCTGACAGCTACCAGATGTGCTTTTATGATCAATCTTGCACCCAGCATAATCAGAATCCGAATACCCAATTAATTCAAAATTTACATCTTTCGGATACCAAAGACTTAAACTGGGATAGCATTTTAAATACCTAAGGATTCTTTTAAGAGCAATTAAATGACATTCCTTAGGATCAGACTAAATCTAGCACATAAGCACACACTAAACATGATATCAGGCCTAGATGCAGTAAGATACAAAAGACTACCAATCATAGACCTCTAAAGTTTAGAGTCGGCCGATTTGCCGCTTTTGTCCATGTCCAGATGTCCATTTGTCGCCATTGGAGTTTTGATTGCCTTAGCATCTTCCATCCCAAAGCACTTGAGCAGGTCTTTCACATACTTTGTTTGACTCACGAGTTGTTTGATTTGGAGTCCAAGGAAGAAGCTCAGCTCACCGATCATAGACATCTCGAATTCCCTAAACATCATTTCTCCAAACTCATGACAGAAATGTTCATTAGTAGATCCAAAGATAATATCATCAACATATATCTGACAAATGAACAAGTCTTTTTCAATTTTCTTTGTAAATAGAGTTGTATCAACCTTCCCAATTTTGAAACCTTTTGATAAAAAAAAAAGTCTCTAAGTCGCTCGTACCAAGCTCAAGGAGCTTGTTTGAGACCATAGAGAGCTTTGGACAACTTGAATACATGGTTTGGAAATTTTGAATCTTCAAATCCAGGAGGTTGTTCAACAAAAACAAGTTCAGAAATTTCACCATTTAAGAAAGCACTTTTAACATCCATTTGAAAAAGTTTGATATTGAAACATGATGCATAAGCAAGAAGAATACGAATAGCTTCAAGTCTTGCTACAGGTGCAAAAGTTTCACCAAAGTCTAAGCCTTCAACTTGAGTGAAACCTCGAGCAACAAGACGAGCTTTGTTTCTAATTACGACTCCATTTTCATCTTGCTTGCTTCTAAAAACCCATTTTGTTCCAATTACATTATGACCCTTGGGTCTTTCTACTAAAGTCCAAACTTCATTTCTAGAAAAGTTATTAAGTTCCTCATGCATGGCATTTACCCAATCAGGATCATTTAAAGCTTCATTAACATGTTTAGGTTCTAAAGAAGACACAAATGAATGATGTTCACAAAATACAGCAATACGAGATCGAGTTTGAACACCCTTACTGATGTCACCCAATATTTGGTCTAGAGGGTGATCCTTGGTGATCGTTTAATGTTACCTTGGTGCTTTATCTTGATCTTGTTCTGGAGGATCAACATGAGATGATGATACATTTTGATCAACATTCTCAATGTTGACATCATCTTCTTGATCTTCTTCTTTTGGCTTGATGTCTCCAATGGTTATGTTCTTCATGGCTTCTTGAAGATCTTCACCTGAAATTTCACAAGAAACTTGCTCCTTTTGTGAGCCATTAGTTTCATCAAATTCGACATCACAGGATTCTTCAATACAACCAGTATTTTTGTTAAAATGCGATAAGCTTTACTAGTGGTGGAGTATCCAACTAGAAAGCCTTCATCTATTCTTCTTTGAAATTTACCACCAAAATTCCTTTTCTTAAGAATATAGCATTTGCATCCAAACACTCTGAAATAAGAAATATTTGGCTTACGCCCAATAAGAAGTTCATAAGGAGTCAAATTTAGAAGAGGATGCAAATAAAGTTGATTTATAGAATAGCAAGCGGTATGCACGGCTTCAGCCCAGAAGCGAGTAGGAGTATCATACGCACTCAGCATAGTTCTTGCCATTTCTATAAGTGTTCGATTTTTCTTTTCAACAACTCCATTTTGCTGTGGAGTGTAGGATGTGGAAAATTCGTGTTTGATTCCAAGAGAGTCACAAAAATCAAACAAAGTTGAATTAACGAACTCTCCACCATGATCACTACGGATTTTCTTGATGGATAATTCGAATTCAGTAGAAACACGTTTTGCAAAACTTTTGAAAACATCGGGGGTTTCAGATTTTTGAGAAATAAAGAAAACCCAAGTGTAGCGAGTAAAATCATCAACAATGACAAAACCATAATTGCTACCCCCGATACTTTGGAACTCAGAGGTCCAAATAAATCCATATGAAGAAGTTCTAAAGGCTTATAAGTAGAAAGAATGCGCTTAGTTGGATGTTGTCGGGGGAAATCTCCGCGGGACTAAGTCCAGGTAAGATGTGTCACGATTGCCCGGGGACCGGGCCTCCGGCCTCTCCCCAGGCGCCGCCTTTTGGCTCCCGGGACGTGGCCTCCGGTGCCCTCCCGGGCGCCGCCATTTGGCTCCCGGGACGCGGCCTCCGGTGCCGTCCCCGGGCGCCGCCATTTGCCCAAGGACGTGGCCTCCGGGGCCTCCCCGGGCGCCGCCTTTTGGCTCCCGGGACGCGGCCTCCGGTGCCCTCCCGGGCGCCGCCGTTTGGCTCCCGGGACGCGGCCTCCGGTGCCGTCCCGGGCGCCGCCATTTGCCCAAGGACGTGGCCTCCGGGGCCCCCACGGGCGCCGCCTTTTGGCTCCCGGGGCGTGGCCTCCGGTGGCCTCCCCGGGCGCCGCCATTTGGCTCCCGAGACGCGGCCTCCGGTGTCGTCCCGGGCGCCGCCATTGGCCCGGGGACGTGGCCTCCGGGACCTCCCCGGGCGCCGCCTTTTGGCCCCCGGGACCTGGCCTCCAGCGCCGTCCCGGGCCTCATCGCCCTCCTAAATGTAAAGTCTTGAACTGTTTATCACGTGCAGGTCACGCGAGGAGCGCCTCAGGAACTAGCGACCACCTGTCAAGCATCCAAGGCGTTTGACCGGGAGAAGGACGGTCCTACCCTTCAATCCGTAGGTGGCTCCCGGGGTAGTTTAGGTTTTTTGCTTCTTTTTGGGGCTATAAATAGCCCTTGTACCCCTCTGTTGTAAGGGATCGGTTCTTTTATTGGAATAGCTAAACTCACAGACGTGCTCCGGAAGCCTCTCCCCCGGAGAGAGCCTCCCCAGCCGACTCCGGTCGGGAGCGCGTCGACAGGACTAGGGCCCCCACCGGGACCCGAACCTGTATAAACCCGTGTGTCATTTTTTGTGCTTGTCCGGCGGGGGAGGACCAGTCATCCGGTCAACCCGCGCCGCGTAATCTTCGCTAGGAACATTCTCAAAACCTGCCGGGGTATTCGCAATACCACGACAGTTGGCGCCATCCGTGGGGACTCGTGACAAGACGCCATGGCTCCCCCAAGAACAAGGGCTCGCACCCTTCCCGGTGATCCGGGTCTCGGAGACCCGGCGCCGTCCGCCCGGGACACTGCCGTCCCGGCGGTCCCTTCCGGAGGCGACCTGGCCCAGGTACCGCCTCCTTCCTTTCCTCTTAACTTAGGTGCTTCCACCTCCAGGTCGTTCCCGGTGACCGCGGGGACCTCGGCCGGGACAAGCATCCCCCCGACGGCTCCCGCGGGGACCTCGAAGCTCTCATGGAAGGCCAGCTCCGCGCTCAGCGCTCTATGGACAAGCTCCTTAGCGGGTTGCGCGGCCTCCGGCCCCCACATTTGCGTCACACCCGTATCCGGGGAACATGCTCCCGTTTATGGGTTACCCGGCGGCCCCTCCGGCCTCCGGGGGGTTGTCTGCCCCGTATGATCCTGCCGGGGGGTTCCCTCCCCCTGCGGGATATACGTCCGGACCCTTCCCGGCACCCGGGCCCGTCCCGGTGCCGGGAGGATATTTCATGCCAGGGCCCTTCGCGGCACCAGGGGGGTACCCCGTCCCCGGCCTTTTCCCGGGGCCGGGAGCCCACTTCTTGCCGGGGGTTTACCCTGCGCCGGGAGCCAGTCCTACCCCCCCCCCCCCCCCCCGTCGCGTTTACCGCACCGGGGGTGGTTGACGGAGCAGCCCCCGTGCCGCAGCGGACTTCCCCCCGCGTGGGCTCCCTGGTTCCGGACGCCGCCGCGGGGGCTCCCCCCTCGCCGGTCCCGGGTGTTACAGGGCCTGCCCCCTTCCCGGTTCCGGTCGTGGCCACTGGGGCCCCTTCCACTTCGATTCCAGGCGTCGCCGCGGGCGCCCCCTCCCCGGTTCTAGATGATACAGGGGCTTCCCCTTTCTGGTCCCAGGGGTCGTCGCAGGGGGCTCGCCCCAACTGGCTCCGGAAGTTACAGCGCACGAGCTCCCTCCCTCGGCGGGGCAAGTCCGTTTCGCCCCAGGGGAGGTCGAGCGAATGCGATCACCAGAGCGCGGGGAAGAACTTCCCCCCGGCCGCGGGCGCGGGGAGCCTCGCTCTCGCACCGGCCGGGGGAAGAGACCCGCTGAAGAGCCAACCTCTCCGGCGGAGAGCCCGGACGTCCGGGAACTCAGTCCCGGTCCGGAGGAAAAGCGTCGCCACCGCCATTCTGGCGGACCTCTTGGACCGCTTCCGGACTCAGACAACGAGGGTCCCGTGAAGGAAGTGTAACACCCCTGTTTTGCTAAACCCTAAAATAGCCAAAATCCACATCTGGACCCCAAAACCTAATCTGCTTCAGCCATTCCCTTCTAAATGCTGTTCAGAACTTTTTTCCCTTCGGGACCATCTCCAAAATCTCACCCTAAAGCCGAGTTTCAAGCCTCGCCATTTTAAAACCCTAATTACCCTGTTTTACCCTAAACTGTTTTCCCCAATTTTGTCGAAACCCTTCAGATCTTGCCCGATCTTACCAAACTTTGGCCAGATAAGTTCCACTAATCTTTTGCAACTTAGCTGCGAAATCAGATTTCAGATCGGACCCTCAGATCTCCAAATTTGCAAACAGGCCCAAGTCCTATTCAAATTATCCTCACAGAACAGCCCCTGGAATAAGTTTCAGAAATTGCAGAACAGCCCAAATGTTATTTTCGAGTCCTTTCGACCAGCGCCTGGTCGTTGCCACGACCAGTGCCCGAGCCACCGTTGCCGCGCCGCGTTCTCGCCGCATTTGCTCGCCGCCGGCCACCGTTTCTTGTCGCCTGCATTGTGAGCAACTGAGCCACCTCCCGCGCACGTGCCAGCGCCGTGGCATCGCCTTGCCCAGCGGTTAAACGGCCGCGCTCCCGAGCCTCGTTTTCGCGCGCGCTCCCGTTGCCATGGCAGTTGCATGGCGTTACGTGTCATTGCCGGAGCTACATTGTCGCCTCCGCATCTGCGCCATCACTGGTGAAGTCCCAAGGCAACTGGCAAAGCTGCAGCACCGCCTGAAGCGCGATCACGTCGCCGTCGCCGTCGTTGCGCCTGCGCCTGACAATTTTCTCCCCGGCGCAAGCAACCGTTGTCGCGTTTCCCTCGCAAACTCCGTCCCCGTGCCTATTTAAACCCCCTCGACGCTGTGAAGAAGCACAAGCTCAGGACTTAGCCAAAATTCCAGCTTCTCGCCGTTTTCGCTTTCTTCTCCGGCGAGCCAGTGAGAGAGCTCACGGTGCCAGCCCTTTCCACAGCCCCTCTCTTCAATCCAGGTTCACCAGTGAGTTCCCCTCGTTCCCCTCTCTGTGTCATAGCAACCAATTGCACTAGATCGATCCCCATCGCCGGTGATCGCCGGATTCCCGATTTGCCCTGTTCCCCCAATGCCACTCGATTCAGCCCAAATTAACCCTCAATCCTGTAGAAGAAGTTGATCAGTAAGCCTAGTAGAGCAAGCCTGTAGAACCAGAATCCCCAATTAAGCTCAAATCGAAGAAATCCCAAATTTGAACCTCGGCCGTTCGCCGGACTTCGGCGCCAAGCTTCTCCGGCCGATATCCAATGAAATTAACCTCCCCAGTAGCTTTGTTGTGCCCTAGAGATCATTCCCAAGCTTGGAATTGAGCTCATTCGCCCTGAATCGAAAACCCCCTTTGTCCAGTGTCGTCTTCTCCAGCGCCGGTCGCCGGAATTTGTTCCCGGCCGATCCAGCGCCTGAAACCTTGTCCCTTAGATAGATTCCAGTACCCTGAGCAATATTGTCCACTAGCTCGACACCTGGATCTGCCTAGATTGTGAGTTATGCCTATGCCAAGATTACTGTCCAGTAACTCAGCTCATGTCCAGGCCACCGTGGTTCATCGCCGGATTTGGCCACCCTCCGGCCACTTTCAGCCCTTGTGCCTGTTGAGTATATTGTTCCTGTTAGTAATGCCTACCTCCCAGACAAAGTGGTGCATCATTTGGAGCCCTGGATCAAAAGTTAAGCCATGCCCTAGTTTCTGGCCATGTCCAGCACCATGTCAGTGCATGTCAGCCACTGGCATTAGCCTTGTTTGACCCCTTCTGGTTGAGCAATTGAAATGCCACCTTGTCCTTTAGATTCCTGGAGTCGAGATCTACAACTTTCTCTACTGTCACTTCTCCAGAAAACCATCCTAAGACTAGTTTCCAGTTATGTCAAAGCCATGAACTGAATGTCGACCCTTCGACGTTCAATCCTTTTTAGCCGTTTCTTCGACCAGAGCCCTTGCGACCTTGCCCTAACCTTTTCCCCTGCATGCATGACTTATTTACTTAATACTTTCTATAGAAACTATTTTCAGTATGCTTATGTGGTATGTGTTCGTGTGTTAATTGTTTGCCGCAGAGTCAGAAGCGGAAGGAGCGGAAGAAGTCTTTGAAGAGCCGTCTGAGTTTTTAGACCCAACATTGCAAGGCAAGCCTCATTCCTTTGATCATGTCTCACCCAATATTTTCATATGAAGTATATTCACTGTTTCTTACTATGCATGCTTAATTGAAATACAAGTTATGTTTGAATGGCATGAGTAGATATTACCTAATGGATCATGAAACCCTTTTTGTTATTGAACCTTCGTGTATATATGCTCTTGTCACCCTAGGACTCATATATTGAATATCCACATTAAACTTGAAATGGTCAAATGCATGAGAAGTTTTAATGAAAACCGTTTTGATAAGAAAAATGATAAAAGGGATCAGTAGTGAGGATTGGATTGTATGGAGAGGGTGCGGTGCGCACCAGGGTATGTGAATGTTCCTCACTATTGGTTCATAAGGACGAGAACCTTGTGCTGTGTCTCTATACGAATTGTAAACGTACCAACCACTTGCCTGGTATGGGACAGGCACAACTCAGTAGCTTTTTGGTATTAGCAGTTCCCTGCATGGTTTGACGATCTGGTTTCTCGCGTGGAAACTGGAAGGCCAAGGTTCGGCCATGAGTGATGTGAGTCAGAAAAATGATGAGAGAAAAAGGCGTAAATGAAGGAAGGCGCCCTAGACCTGATTAAGCCGTGAGCGGCTGTAATCTTAAATGGTCGTATGTCTCGCGTGGACATAGACCAAGGCTATGTGTCCTGAGGGAACATAGACCAGAGAGGCTAGGAAGTAAGGCAGTGGGGAAGACCCACAACGGTACTTGAGACTTAATTGTCTATTTACCGGGCAGGGATACTGTTAATACTGAACTGTAAAGCGTTGTGTGATCTCGGCCTTGTCACATGTGTATAAGTCACATGAAGCTGATCCGACTTGAAAGCCGAGTGAACCAGTGGATTTAAAAAGAGGTACACCTTTGCAAAGTGTAAAAGAAGTATCGGATACTCTGTACTCCCAGGTCCAGGAGTCTTGTCGTAGTGGATGTTATCCATGGGTTATAGCACAAGTAATGTTTCGGAATATTTTCATAATACGGTTAACAAAGTAGTGACTCATGGGAGACCACTACATCAAAGGTTTTATTGAAAACTTGTTTAACGTTCAAAGTATTATTCTCATGACAAAGTACTGTTTTACTGAACAAATGACTTGGAAATCTATATATCTCTATCCATATGAAACCAAAACCCCAGAATCATATATTTCACCCTCATGTAAGTACAATCACATTAATTCCCGGAACGAGTATTGCTGAGCACCAAGTGCTCACCCTTGCAATTTGCATCCAACTGTAGAAGAGGGATTCGAGGATCCCGAGTCCTTCAGTTATGAGTTCCCGGCAGAAGATGGAAGCGCCCCGGACGAGCCCACGTTCTAGAAGGATTGCGCACCAAGTCAAGTTAGATGTGGGAGGAGCCACTTCAACCCCGCTGCGGATGGAAATCAAGCTTTTTGTCGTTGCTTTGTGCTTTATGCTGTGTGTTCGGTACTTAGATACCGACTCTGGTTCTGATAAACTTGTTATTTTCTTAGCAACTCTACTTAGCGCCATTTTCGGTGCTTTGGGTATGTAATATTGGCCAAGCTGGCCTGCTACCTGTTTAATGTTATTATTATGCTTGTCTGGTTTGGAGCTCATGTGTCATCCTGCTGTGTGTAACCTACCTGGGCGGTTACCAAGGTGATCCTCAAATGGGGGTCTCACAGGAAGACAGCGACCGGGGCTCCCCCCGGGAAGTGCAGGGGGCTAACCAGCCCCTGTGCCGAAGACTTCGCAGCATCCGGTGGCCGCGGCCCTACCGCCCTCCACACATCGAGCACTATAGCGGTGAGGCAGACCCTTACGAATTTGTGCAGATCTACTCCACTGCCATCTCCGCGGCCGGGGGGGATGAGACAGTACAGTGCAACGTCTTCCCCCTCTACCTCTCCGGCATTGCCCGCTCCTAGTTCTACATCCTGAAGGCCGGCTCCATCAAGTCTTTCTCGCAGCTCAAGCGGGAGTTCTATGCCAACTTCCAGGGGAACTACGTGCGTCCCCTGGACTCCTCGCAGCTGTACACTGTCCGGCAGAGGACTGGGGAAACCATCAGAAGCTTCTTCAAGCGCTTTGCTCAGGTGAAGAGCAAAGTGGCCCACGTCCCCGACTCTACGGTCATCGAAGCCTGCAAAAGCGGCATCCTCCCGGGGGAGCTCCACCGAAGGCTCTCCCGGAGCTGCCCCTCTTCCGCCGACGAGCTCTTCAACGTGCTCGAAAAGTACGCTCGGGCGGAGGAAGATGACACCTGGAAGAAGACCCAGGGGGCTCCCGCCCCCGTCTACCGGGGGGCCAGGGATCCCCCCAAACGCCCCAGACAAGGGGGGCGTAGCGAGCCACGGCCTCGGGACACCTTTGTCCTCGAGGGCGGAGGCGGCTCGCGCGACCCCCCGAGGGCCAACCGCCCCTTCCCCAAACCGAAGGGCCATGGGGGAGGACAGTCTTCGCGCGGCCGGGAAGGCCCCGCGGGGAGAAGGCGGGAAGGACCGTGGTGCAGCCTCCACAGGTCCAATACCCACACTACCCGAGATTGTAGCCAGCTGCTGCAGCACTTCGCGGACTTCCTCGACCAGCGCGGGCAGGGGGGGGGACTCCGGCCTCCTTGCTCCCTCGGCCGGCTGTTCCGGCCCTTCCCGCTCCCACGGGGGGTCAGCAGACGCAAGAGGGGGAGCCTTCAGAAGCTCTCCCCTTTCAAACTACGCAGCGGCACATCAACGTCATCGTGGGAGGATCTGTCTCCGGGCGAGACTCTAAGCGCCAGCGTAAGGAGTACGCGCGCGAGGTCAAGGTTGTGGGGGTGCTACACGCGTCCCCGCCACCGAAGTGGTCGGACGTCCCCCTCACCTTCACGGCAGAAGACGCGCGGGGGGTTCGCTTCCCCCACGACGTCGCGCTCATTGTCTCCGCGACCATCTACAACTGCCATATGGCCCGCATCCTGGTGGACGGCGGGAGCTCCGCCGATGTCCTATTCCTGAAGGCCTTCAAAGAAATGCAGGTGGATGAGAAGCTCCTACAGCCCGCTGCCGGGCCCCTGCAAGGTTTTGTCCCGGGGAAGGCGATCCACCCCGTGGGCAAGGTAGATCTTCCAATGACCATCGGCACCCCGGAGAACTACCAGACCGAGCTGGTCCGCTTCGACGTAGTGGACCTCCCCTCCTCCTACAACGCGATTATGGGGAGGACGACAATCAACCGGCTGGGGGTTGCCACCCATCAAAACTATCTCTGCATGAAGATCCCCGGGCCGCATGGTGTGATCAGCGTCCGGGGAGACCAAGACATGGCCCGTGCTCTATACCAGCGTGCTGCGGCCACAATCGGAAGCGTCAACCTCATAAAGACACCTGGGGGGGAGGCTTCTCTCCCGGAACTAGATGCTGCTGCGCCACCGCCCGGGAGGCCACTCCTCAAGCCGCGTCCAGAAGGGGGCCTCCGGAAGGTCCTGCTGTCCCCAGGCAACGAAGACAAAATCGTCCGGATCGGGGGGGAGCTCCCCGAGGAGCACGCAGCGCAACTTGCGGCTTTTCTGCGCGAAAACTCTGATGTTTTTGCATGGAAGCCTTCAGACATGCGGGGCGTCGCCCGGGAGGTCATTGAGCACAAGCTTGCAGTGGCCCCCGGTCACCCCCCGGTCAAACAGAAGCTGCGGAAACTCTCCCTCGAGCGCCAAGAGGCAATCAAGGCGGAGATCACCCGGCTCCGAGAGGCGGGGTTCATTCGGGAGGTCCTGCACCCCGAGTGGCTGGCGAACCCCGTCCTCGTCAAGAAATCAACCGGCAGGTGGCGGATGTGCGTGGACTTCACCGACCTTAACCGCACCTGCCCCAAAGACAACTTCCCGCTCCCGCGGATTGATCAGCTCGTCGACTCCACTGCGGGGTGCGAGCTCATGAGCTTCCTAGACGCCTACTCTGGCTACCATCAAGTCCGGATGGCGGAGGGGGACGAGGAGAAGACGAGTTTCATTACTCCCCTCGGAACCTTCTGCTACGTCCATATGCCCTTCGGGCTCAAGAACGCGGGGGCAACCTTCCAGCGCCTCATGACGTTGGTTTTCAAAGAGCAAGTCGGCCGCAACGTTGAAGTTTACGTAGACGACGCGGTTGTCAAAAGTCCCCGTGCAGCCTCCCACATCGACGACCTGGCCGAAACCTTCCGCAACCTCCGCGCGTTCGGGCTCAAACTCAACCCGGAGAAGTGCGCCATCGGGGTGCGCGGGGGGAAGCTCCTAGGTTTCCTCGTGTCCCAGCGGGGCATTGAGGCAAACCCCGAGAAGATCCGGGCGTTCCTAGATATGCCCCCGTCGCGCTCCGTCAAGGATGTCCAGCGGCTCTACGGCCGCCTAGCCGCACTCAGCCGCTTTGTCTCCCGGTCGGGGGAGCGGGGCCTCCAGTTCTTCAAGATCCTCCGAGGGCTCGAGGGGTTCCGCTGGACCCCCGAGGCCCAGGAAGCCTTCAACGACCTCAAGAAGTACCTCACGAGCCCTCCAATCCTCGTGAGTCCGTCCCCGGAAGAGCCCTTGCTCCTCTACCTCGCCGCGACCCCTGTCGCCGTCAGCGCGGTCTTGGTGAAGGAGCAAGGGGGGCAGCAGCGTCCCATGTACTACATGAGTGAGGCCCTCCAAGGGGCCAAAACTCGGTACACGGAGATGGAGAAAATCTGCTACGCCCTCCTCATGGTGTCCCGGAAGCTTCGGCATTACTTCCTGGGGCACCCCATCACCGTCCCGTCGTCCCTCCCCCTCGGGGAGGTACTGCGGAACAAAGAAGCCACCGGCCGGATCGGGAAGTGGGGGGCTAAGCTCACCCCCTTCTCCCTGTCCCTTACCGGCCGCTCCGCCATCAAGTCGCAGGTCCTCGCCGACTTCGTCGCAGAGTGGACTCCCGCCTCTGGCTCCGGGGACGAAGACCTCCCTGTGCCGCCCCGACGCAGTGATCATTGGACCCTTATGTTCGATGGGTCGCTGTGTCTCGCCGGGGCTGGTGCGGGGGTAGTCCTCCGGAGCCCCAAGGGGAAGGAACTCGAGTACGCCGCGCGGCTCGAGTTCCCCGCAACCAACAACGTCGCCGAATACGAGGCTTTGGCTCCCTGGGGATCCGGCGCCTCCTAGTCAAGGAAGATTCTCAGCTCGTAGTTTGCCAAGTGGACAAGTCTTACCTGTGCCATGACGCAAACTTAAGTCTTTATTTGCAGGAAGTGCGAAAGATGGAGAGGCATTTCGACGGCCTCGAGGCCCGGCATATCCCACGTAGGGACAATGACCGGGCCGACGCCTTGGCCCGGGCGGCAAGCGCCCGGGAATCGCTCCCCAAGGGGGCTTTCCTGGAGGTCATCACGAAGCCCTCGGTGGCCTCCCCGGACACGGGCGACGAGCCTCATGTCCCGGAGGTCGCCGAGATCACCGGGACTCCGTCTTGGATGGACCCCCTCATCTCCTTCATCAAGGGGGAGGGGGACCCTCCTAGTGAGACAGAGGCTAAATGCCTCCGGGCTAAAGCCCGGGCATATCTCCTGCTGGAGGGGAGGCTCTACAAGCGGGGGGCTTCTGCCCTCCTGCGCTGCCTCCCCCGGCCGGAGGGACTTCAACTTCTCGAAGACATCCACGCGGGGAGCTGTGGTTCTCACCTAGCCCCGCGTGCCATCGCAGCCAAGGCCCTCCAGCAGGGCTTCTACTGGCCCACGGTCATGCACGACGCGCGAGACCTTGTCTCCGCGTGAGAGGCATGCCAGAAGATGGCCAAGGGCTCGAACCTCCCCCCTATAGCGCTGCAGACGATCCCCATCACCTGGCCCTTTGTGCGTTGGGGGATGGACCTCTTAGGGCCCTTCCCCCCAGTGCCCGGGGGATACAAGTATGCGGTAGTAGCAGTCGACTATTTTACAAAGTGGGTTGAGGCGGAGCCTTTGGCCAGCATCACGTCCCGGGCCGTTCAGCGGTTTTTCTGGAAAAACGTCGTATGTCGTTTTGGTGTCCCCCGGGAATTCACCGTGGACAACGGGACCCAATTCGACTCAGCTTATTTTCGGGAATTCTGTGAAGGCCTGGGGCTCGTCATCCACTTCGCCTCTGTGGCCCATCCCCGGAGCAATGGGGCTGTCGAGAGGGTCAACGGCGTGATCCTACAGGGATTGCGCCGGAGACTCGAGCAAACCGCTTCTAAGCGGGGTGCATGGGCGGAGGAGCTCCCTAGCATCCTCTGCTCCATGCGCACGACCCTGTCCCGGGCGACGGGGCGTACTCCCTTCTCCCTGGTCTACGGGGCGGAGGCAGTCCTCCCCCCGGAGATTGGCTTCCGGTCACTGCGGGTTGAGCTCCTGGAGGGAGCTACGCCCTCAGCGTGCCAGGCCAACGAGGCCAACCAGCGTCTGGAGATCGACCTCGTGGAGGAGGAACGCGACCGAGCACTCCTCCGCCACGCCATCTACGAGCAAGAAATGGCGCGCGCGTACAATCAGCGAGTGCGCGAGAAAGCTTTCCGCCTTGGGGACCTTGTCCTCAAGCGCGTGACGGACCCCCAGGCCCAGGGTAAGCTCTCCCCCAAGTGGGAGGGCCCCTACAGGATCTCCGCGGTCCTGGGCTCGGGGGCCTACAAGCTCTCCAACCTTCAGGAGCAGGAGCTGAAGCACACGTGGAACTTGCGTTTACTTCGCAAGTTCTATGTTTAGCCTTACGGGCCTGTCCCCTCCCCCGGAGCGTTTACGCCGGAGGGGGAGGAGGGACGCTGTATTTTCCTCCCCTTTCGCGGCTTCGCAGGGGGAGGCCCTGTACTTCATTTTATTAGCAATACATAGGTCTTGCTTTTCAAACTGTCTCATTGCAGATCTCTCTCATTGCCGCCCCCGGCGGCGATGCCCTCCCCGCGAGGATGCCCTCCCCGCGAGGAAGTGGGCCAGCCCCAACAAGTCCCTACAACGGGAGTCCCCACTCCCGTAGGGCGGCTTACGATCAGCCCTCGTGGACTGACGGTGTAAGCGGCAACCCGGTCACAGTGGCCGTGGTAACGAGTCACTTTGGGAGACTAGTCCCCTGCCCAAACACTCAAGCCCCGTCTTCGGGCACTTCCTCCTCCGGGAGTCGACGTTATTCCCGGCTCCCCGTTTTCACGGCGACCGGAAGATCGGCCCCTTGTGGCTTGATTGGATCTATCTTCCTCCTCCAGGAGTCGACGTTATTCCCGGCTCCCCGTTTTCACGGCGACCGGAAGATCGGCCCCTTGCGGCTTGATTGGATCTATCTTCCTCCTCCGGGAGTCGACGTTATTCCCGGCTCCCCGTTTTCACGGCGACCGGAAGATCGGCCCCTTGCGGCTTGATTGGATCTATCTTCCTCCTCCAGGAGTTGACGTTATTCCCGGCTCCCCGTTTTCACGGCGACCGGAAGATCGGCCCCTTGCGGCTTGATTGGACCTATCTTCCTCCTCCGGGAGTCGACGTTATTCCCGGCTCCCCGTTTTCACAGCGACCGGACGATTGGTCCCCAGCGACCTTATTCCCGGCTCCCCATTCTCACGGTGACCGGACGATTGTCTCTCGAAGAAGTCACGGATTTCTCGGGCATTTTCTTCCCCGAAGACCCTATTCCCGGCTCCCCGTCCTCACGGCGACCGGACGAATGTCTCCTAGGAAGTTCGCCTCCGGAAATCTCATCGGGTTTTCTTGAATGTTCCATCCACATGAGGCCTCATTCCCGGCTCCCCGTTCTCACGGCGACCGGACGATTGTCTCCCGGATGGTCTTCTCCTTGAAAACCTCGTTTTAAAATTTTCTAACTTAGAAAATTTCCTACGCTACAGGTGACTTCCATCCCGGGGGCCTTGTTACCCCCACAGCGCGCGGAGCTATTCTCCAGCCCGCTGTGGGCGGGGGGGATAAGGAACCCCCGGGTGTCGACCGCACCGCCCACGAGGAAACTTAGCTCATCCTTGTTAAGATGAGTCGTCTGGACCATCCAAGAAGAAGAAAATGAAGAAGCATTATGAAAGGAAACAACAGCTTTATTGATTACCAAACCCGGAGGACATCTTCCCCCTCCGGTGGGCTTCGGAAACGATACAACCCGGGTTCTAACCCGGGGGATTCTCTACGCCCTAAGGCTCCTACGCCTAGTACTCCCAGAGGCTCTCCGCTAGCTCCCGAGTCAAGTCCCGGTACAACGCCCGTACGCGGCGCCGAGCGTCCCGGAGCACATCTTCAGGCCAGAACTAGTATCCCGCCAGTGGAAGTATCCGGAGGGGAGGGATCATCCGGAGCCCCGGTCGCGGAGGGGACAGTTCGGCACGATGATTGTCAAAGTTGTCTAAGTGCCACTCCGTACGCCACCTCAACCGGATCGGCTCCCGAACACTATCCTCACCGCGATTCCCGGAAATAAGGCTTAGCAAAATTAAAGCCGCTTGGGCGTCCCCCGGGGAGCCCCTCCCAGACCTTCGCCCGGGAGCAACCTCCTGGGAACCTTGGTAACAGTAAATTCAATTCAAAGACTTAGAAAAAATTCTAACTTCATTGCATTCAAAATGTTTTTATACAAGTGCCCGGGGCTTCTTCTAAGAAGCTACCGGAATCAAAGTCCTAAAACAAAAAAGGGCCCTAGCTAAGACCCGGGGGGACGCTCATACATGTTCATTGGCGTCCTCCCCCCGGGGGGCTTCTTCCAAGGCCAGGGCTGGGACATCTCCCGCCGGAGGCGCCGGAGCTGGGAACCACGCTCGGATGATCCGGTCGTAGAACCCCCCGGCAAGCTGCTCGACCTCTCGGCGCGAAGGCTCGAAGGAGTCCGGGAAGCTTCGGGGGATGCGGCCCCCGATCGCCCGGGCGCCGACCCCCCGGAATTCGACGAGCCCCGCAGCGGCCGCGACGACGGGGATCGCGCGGCCCCGCGCCCGAACGTCGGCAGCCTCCGGGATGGCGGAGACCTGTGCGTTGAGAAAACGCACAGCCTCCGCGAGGGTCGCCGGCGGCGCCTCCCTGCTCCCGGAGCCTAGGCTTACACCAAGGCCCTCAAGGGCCGACCGGACGGAGCGGCCCGCGTCCGCCACCGCCCGGACGCTCGAGCTCTCGAGCTCCCGGAGCGCCTCCTCCCTCGCCTTGGCCTCCTCCCGGAGGCGGCCGTTGACGACCTCGGAAAGATGGACCTGGGCCTGTACCCGGGTCAATTCCGCGAGGGATTCGTCGCGTTCCCGGAGGGCCTCCTCGCGCTGCCCTACGGAGGCCGCGGCCCGGCCCTCCACCTCCTTAAGCAGCCGGGCGACCCGCTGCTCAAGGCCCCAGGTAACAGCTGCCACCTGCAAAATACATAAGAGTTAGAAAAATTTCAAAGTGCAGGGGATGAACGAAGGCGTTATCGACTCGGGTTACCTGGGCCCCGAGGGACTGAAGCCCCACGAAACGCTCATGGAGCGTCCCTCCCGCGACGAAGGCCTGCACCTTCCCGGTGTGCAGGCCCTCCGAGTAGCGGGCGACCTCCCTCGCAGGAAGCAAAGGGGTCTCCTGCCCGGCGCCGCCAGCGCGGCCGGCGGGGGGTCCCCGGACCTCAAGGTCCGGTAACGCGGCCGGCGTCTTCGTCGACGAGGCAGTGCCCCCCGAAGACGTGGCCGAGGAGCTCTCGGCGGGAGCCTCCGCCCGGGGGGGAACCATCAGGCCTTTCCCTGCCCCGGGCCGGAAGGTCCTCGGGGCCTCCTCCTCCGAAGGAACCTCGTAGACCGAAGGGCTCCCCCCCTCGTCCACCGGCCAAACCCGCGGGGGCGAGGCCCCCGCGAATCTCACCTCCAGCCTCTCCGGCTCCAAAGAAGCCGGAAGGGGCGGGAGGGGCTCCACCATAAGCGGCGACGGGGCGTAGTTCGCTGAGTCGGACGCCGCCCCGCCCACGGTCGCCTCCTTCCCCCACGCCTCGAAGGGGCCCTTCGGGGGAGGAGGTGTTGCCTCCTTCCGGGACAGTGCCCGGGTACGTTCGCTCCCGGGGGTCTCGTCCCGGGGCTTCGCCGGTGTCGCCGCCGGCGTCGTCGATGGGCCGGGGGTCTTTTGAACCCGGGCCTTTTTGGGCTCCGAGCCCCCGGCCGCCTCCTTCCCCCGTTTGTGCGACCCGGGGGTGGGGAGAGGCTTCCTCTCCGGCAGCTTCAGCCCGTAGGCCGCTGCCACCAAGTTCTTGGGAGGGCCCTCCCCCATGACGCGGACGACGCACTCGTGCTCGTCGGCGAAATACCTCCCTAGGAGGTTCTCCGGCTTCTCCCGTGCCGCCGGGTACGGCCGGACTGAAAGAGGTAAAGAGTTAGTCAATTTATTAAAATTCGTAAGTACAATGCAGCGAACTCCCGGAGCTTACGTCGCGTCACTAGCTTCACCGGGGGCCGCTGCTCGGGGCCCATGCCGATCCCCCTCTTCCCGCCGGTGAAGGGGGAGATCCGGAGGAGAGCCATCTCCTCAGCCGTGTCCCGCATCGAGCGGGCCTTCTTGGAGAGGATCACCTTGCCGAGGAGCTCGTACTCCTCGTCCGTCCACACCGGCGGCTTTGGTGCGGACGACCGGCTGTAGGTGGGGGCCTCCGGGGCGTACACTACCGCGTCGTCCCGGACCTGGAGGTAAAACCACCTCCGGACCCAATTCCCTCAGTGGTCCCGGGAGGCCGCCGCCGGGTAGTCGATTACCCGGGCCGGCAACATCTGGACCATCACCGAACCAAAGGGGGACTTGGGGCCCCCCTTCACCAGGTGGGAGGTCCGCGCCGCCGGTTCGTAGAAGTACCGGAAGGCGCGAAGGTCGGGCTCCCGCCCGGTCGCTGTCTAGTAGAGCCAAATGAAGAGGCCCATCCGGACGAGCACGTTCGGGGTGAGGTGGTTGAGAGCCACCCCGTACTCCTTGAGAAACTCCCGGAGCATGGGATGCACCGGGAGCCGGAGCCCCGCCTCCAGGAAGGCCTCGAAGGCCACGACCTCTCCGGGCCTGGGGCGGGGGGCTCCGTCCTTCTTCACGGGGACGCGGATGTCCCCGTCCGCGACGATGCCTCTTTCGGCCAAGGACTCGGCGTCCTCGGCCGTGAACTCCGACGCCCAGAGGAAGTCCGAGGGGATTTCCTCTGGGGGCACTTCCGTGGTCTTCGCTCGACCCTTGGGTGCCACGAGGTTAGTCTTCTTGTTTGGTGGCTAACTTTGCAGGAGGCTACTACTAGAAACTCCCGGACGCCTGCTACCAGAAAGGGCTACTGGAAAGGGCTACCGGGAGAGGGCTACCGGGAGAGCTAAAATCGTTGAGGCTGAAAATTTGGAATGAGCTTCCGGGCCCCCCCAAGGTCCTATTTATAGGGGCGGGCCGTGGTCTAGATGCACGCCACGTGGCACCCGCGGATCACTCTGGACCGTAGAAATTCAAACCGTGCGCGGGAAACGAAGGGACGGGCGCGTGAATCGAGGCGCCGGCTTTAAGCGTGGGGCGCGGAAACCGAAGCGTCGCGGCTCCGGTAACTTGGCCCGGAGATCTTCCCGGTGACCTGAACCATACCCACCGGGGACTCGAGCATCATCCCCGGCGGGCATGGGGGGCTGCTGTCGGGGGAAATCTCCGCGGGACTAAGTCCAGGTAAGATGTGTCACGATTGCCCGGGGACCGGGCCTCCGGCCTCTCCCTGGGCGCCGCCTTTTGGCTCCCGAGACGTGGCCTCCGGTGCCCTCCCGGGCGCCGCCGTTTGGCTCCCGGGACGCGGCCTCCGGTGCCGTCCCGGGCGCCGCCATTTGCCCGGGGACGCGGCCTCTGGCCCCTCCCCGGGCGCCGCTGTTTGGCTCCCGGGGCGTGGCCTCCGGTGACCTCCCGGGCGCCGCCATTTGGCTCCCGGGACGCGGCCTCCGGTGCCGTCCCGGGCGCCGCCATTTGCCCAGGGACGTGGCCTCCGGGGCCTCCCCGGGCGCCGCCTTTTGGCTCCCGGGACGTGACCTCCGGTGCCCTCCCGGGCGCCGCTGTTTGGCTCCCGGGACGCGGCCTCCGGTGCCCTCCCGGGCGCCGCCGTTTGGCTCCCGGGACGTGGCCTCCAGTGCCCTCCCGGGCGCCGCCATTTGCCCGGGGACGCGGCCTCCGGCCCCTCCCTGGGCGCCGCCGTTTGGCTCCCGGGGCATGGCCTCCGGTGCCCTCCCGGGCGCCGCCATTTGGCTCTCATGACGCGGCCTCCGGTGCCGTCCCGGGCGCCGCCATTTGCCCGGGGACGTGGCCTCCGGGGCCCCCCCGGGCGCCGCCTTTTGGCTCCCGGGGCGTGGCCTCCGGTGGCCTCCCCGGGCGCCGTCATTTGGCTCCCGGGACGCGGCCTCCGGTGTCGTCCCGGGAGCCACCATTGGCCCGGGGACGTGGCCTCCGGGACCTCCCCGGGCGCCGCCTTTTGGCCCCCGGGACCTGGCCTCCAGCGCCGTCCCGAGCCTCATCGCCCTCCTAAAGGTAAAGTCTTGAACTGTTTATCACGTGCAGGTCACGCGAGGAGCGCCTCGGGAACTAGCGACCACCTGTCAAGCATCCAAGGCGTTTGACCGGGAGAAGGACGGTCCTACCCTTCAATCCGTCGGTGGCTCCCGGGGTAGTTTAGGTTTTTTGCTTCTTTTTGGGGCTATAAATAGCCCTTGTACCCCTCTGTTGTAAGGGATCGGTTCTTTTATTGGAATAGCTAAACTCACAGACGTGCTCCGAAAGCCTCTCCCCCGGAGAGAGCCTCCCCAGCCGACTCCGGTTGGGAGCGCATCGACAGGACTAGGGCCCCCACCGGGACCCGAACCTGTATAAACCCGTGTGTCATTTTTTGTGCTTGTCCGGTAGGGGAGGACCGGTCATCCGGTCAACCCGCGCCGCGTAATCTTCGCTAGGAACATTCTCAAAACCTGCCGGGGTATTCGCAATACCACGACAGATGTGAAGTAGCTACTTGCTTGCCAGCCTGACAAGCGCTACAAGGTTTATCCTTTTCAAAATTCACATCCTTTAAGCCAACAACCAAATCACGTTTTAAAAGTTTTCTCAATTGATGCATTCCAACATGTGCAAGTCGTCTATGTCATAGCCAACCTTTTGAGGTTTGAGAGACAAGACATGTTGAGAGAGAAGCATCTTTTGAATGAAAATCAACCAAATAAAGATTTCCAAAATGAAAGCCTTTAAAAATCAACGAATTGTCTTTCAAACTTTCAACCAAAACTTCTTTTGGATAAAATGTGCAACGAAAACCAAAATTGCAAATTTGTGCAACGGAAAGCAAATTGAAGTTCAGAGATTCGACCAACAAAACATTCGAAATAGAGAAATCATTAGAAATTGCAATTTTACCCAAGCCTACCACATTTCCTTGACGATTGTCGCCAAAGGTAATCTTTTGGTTCTCGCTTGAGTTGTCTTCAAGTGAGGTGAACAACTTCTTGTTGCTGATCATGTGTTCGGAGCATCCGCTATCTAGCACCCAATGCCCCCCACTGGTCTTGTAGTTCACTTGCATAAAAAGAATTAAGTTCTTTTTGGTACCCAAACCTTTTTGGGTCCTTCAATGTTAGCAATCAAAGCTTTGGGCACCCAAATAGATTTCTTCTTCTTATTCAACATGGGTGCACCAACATACTTTGCCATAGCATAACCTTTCTTCGACTTTTGAAGCATGTAGCAAGTATCAAAATAGTTTGGAGTCATTAAGGGACATGCTTCATGCGAATGACCAGTTTCATGGCATTTATGACAGAATGTGTTGCATGCTTTAACAAATATAGTTTTAGAGTTTGGTTTCTTTCCTTTCTTCGGAAAGTATCCTAATCCTTCTTTTCTAAATGAACATTTTTGTTTACTAAGGATTAAATCAAGGGATACTTTGCCTTTGTAGCAGTTTTCTAAGCCTTTTCCAAGTTTTTCAACTTGTGCCTTAAGTTCATTATTTTCATTTAAGATATTGTCATTAGAAGCACATGGAATATGATGACTACTAGAAGGAGAATCATCCAAATTACATGAAGTGGAAACATCTACCTTAGGTGAAACATTAGTAACATCTTTTATGAGCATGCTTTCATAAGAATCTTTTAGCTCGGAGTATTGAGCGCGTAGGGAAGAATGTTCTTCCTTAAGCGCCTTATACTTCTTTTTAGTCTGTCCAAAAACTTCATTTAATTCGGTTATCATTTCGACTAAATCATCATATGAAGGATCATTGGTGTGCACCTTTTCATGGCCTTTAGCCATAAGGCAAATGGATGAGCTAGTTGAAGTATTGATGTTGCCGAGAGCTAATCCAGCCATCTTCTTGGAGCAACTTCTTTCATCGTCGGAGTCGGAGTCGGAGCTCTCACCTCCAGACATCCATTCTCCGAAGCATGCTTCTTTGGTTTCTTCATTCTTCTTCTTGAAGAATTTCTTCTTTTTGTTCCATCCCTTGTTCTTGTTTGGACATCTTGAAGCTATGTGTCCCTTTTCATGACATCCATAGCAAATGATGTCCTTGAAGTTGTTTTGCTTTTGTCCCTTTGGTCGTGTGTCAATGTTGACACCCTTTTTATGCAACCTGCGGAGAAGTTTTTGAGTATTTTTTACCATGAGTGCTAAGTTTTCAACGGAGAAGCCATCACTTGAATCATTCTTTGCGTTGGCTTTGAAAGCCAAAGCTTTCTTCTTTGTCTCCAAGGGTTCAGCTGCTTCCTTCTTCTCCTTTTTGTGCATCTCATGGGTGATGAGGTTCCCATAGAGATCGGTCGGTGTCATGGTCGACAAGTCAGAGTTTGTGAGAACCGTCACAAAAGTGTCGAAGCTTTCAGGTAAGGCCCTAAGCATCTTTCTCACAATATCAAGGTCAGTAAAAATGACACCAAGCCCCTTGAGTTCATTCACAATATTATTTAACCGAGTGAACATAGAGTCCACGGACTCAGTTGATGACATGGTGAATGTCTCATATCTTTGCCTCACCATAAGCGGTTTTGCCTCTTTTACTTTAGTTGTGCCCTCGTAAATTTCTTCGAGGGTGGTCCAAACCTTGTGAGCAGTCGTGAGATTGCTTACACGGTTGAACTCGTTTAGAGACAAACCCGCAAATAGTGCATTTTTCGCACGGGCATTTAAATGCAATTTTCTCCTGTCGTCCTCAGACTGACTTGCTGGATCATCCGGAGGAGTAAAATCGAGTTTAACAATATCCCATACGTCAAGCCTCATGGCCTCTAGGAATACCGACATGCGCACTTTCCAATAAGGATAATTTGTCCCATCAAAGATAGGCGCACGGCTAGTATGACCAAGAGAGAAACCATTTGTAGACGACATCCTCTCTCTAGGCGGTAAAGTCTAATGAATCGAGAGACGAGGCTCTGATACCACGTGTAGGATCAATGATGCCGACTAGAGGGGGGTGAATAGGAGGCTTTTAAACCTTTAAAACTTAAAACAAATAATTGCAAATTAAGAACAAATAATATAAGCAAGAAGAGAAGAGAACAAACACAGCAGTTTTTATCGAGGTATCGAAGACTCGCCCAGTATCCACTAATCCTCGTTGAAGCACTCAAGTCACTTGAGTTTTGTCCCAATACTCACGAAGAGTATTATCAACTAGTGGTTGCTCCTTGTCCACTCCGGAAAGGCGAGCACCGATGCCTTGTACAAACTTGCCGAGCCTCTCCAACAATCTCCAAACTGGAGAGGTCAACAGCCACGCCTCCGAACCGTCTAGGTGAGGGCGCTCACCAAGAGTAATAGGCAGCGAGGTCTTCTCTAGACCTCCAAACGCGCACCGAGAAACTAAGAGAATGCAAATACAAATGAACTGAAACTCTCAGTGGATCGAAAAACATTCCACTTGATCAACAGATCAAGATTTTGTGTAGAAAACTAAAGCTCAAGAGTGTATAAGAGAATGATGCTGCTTGTTGTATAAAACTCATGCCCAAAGCCCCTATTTATAGCCTCAAGAATCAAATGAACCGCTGGAGCTAGGGCTGAAAATCAGCAACACAAACTGACAGCCAGTTTGCCTAACTGACAGTCAGTTTTGTGTACAACGGCCGACAAAATTTACGGATAAAAAATTGCTAGCCGTTTGTGGTCGTTTACGGAAACTTGAAACCCACAACTGACAGTCAGTTATGCAAACTGACAGTCAGTTCGACCAAAAGACTCGACCAAAACAGATAGAAACTCAGTTAAAAACAACTGTGGTCGAAACCCCAACTGACAGTCAGTATGGACAAACTGACAGTCAGTTTAGTACAAAAATTTTGAGCCCAAAATACACCCTCTCTCGACAATTATTAGTTAATACAAACTGACATTCAAACTGACAGTCAGTTATGCAAAACGACAATCAGCATGAACAAAAATAGCTATAACTTTAAATCCAGAAATCCAAAAGAGGTTTTTAATAGCTCGTTTGAAAGATAATTTTAAGGACTACATTTTTGTCAACAGAAGAAAAAACCAGATCTTCTTAGATCTTTCTAGAAATTTAAAAAACTATTCTGCTATCAAAAACTCAGCTGAAAATCCAAATCTTTCAAACCAAATTTAAATCAAATCCAACCAAATAGATGCAATGCAATGACCTAAGTTTCTCGGTTTATGTTGGAGATAAAGAGAGGACTTTCGCCACCCCTCTTTATAGTACGGTTAAAAAGTAAAAACAATTTTCCTAAACCGATCTATCTTCGAACTCCAAGATCGGAAGAAAATGAAATCACAGATTACCTTAGGTCCTTTTTATCTTTACGTTTGCGTCTTGTCTTTGCTCTTCTACACCTCGTGCTTCACTTCATGTCGGGTTCATCTTGATCATCTCGTATTTCTTCCCGAATAAACTCTGTTTCAAAAATCTCAGAAGCACAGTTAGTCAAAAACACTCTGTTTTCATTAATCATCAAAATTAGGGTTAGGCATGAAGGCCTAGATGCAACACATGCTACGACGCTGCGTCCGTGCCACCGTTTATCCTCGCCGTGCCTCTGTTCGCCGGTGTTTCCTCGCCGGTGCTGCACCACTTCGTCGCTCCACCGCGCTTCTTCATGTCTTTTCCTCACCAAACCGTGCCTCACCGCCGTCATCACTTCGACGGTCGCTGGCCTCCTCTGCTCTGTTCAGCCCCCTCTGATCAGGTCTCTGTTTCTTCTTCTCTCCTTTGTTTTTCCTTCATTATGTCAGATCAGCCATCCTCCTCTCGTCGCGTTGCCCGATGAAAGAACGCGGCAAACAGCCGTCGTTCATCGGACCAACCGATTGAGCCCCACTCTTCGCTTCCGCCCGAGCGCGTCCCCGTGGATTATTCCGGGTGGCACGCGAGTCGCCTTCGCTCCCTTCTCTCCACCAACCCCTATCTCTCGCCGCGTCCCACTTTACAAGAACCTCCACCTTGATCTCTTCACCAGCATTTACAGCCGAGTCCCCATATTCGCCCACCGCTTTCTGTCCTAGTAGACGATTGCCTCTCGCACAGGCATCGTCTCCCTGGCAGATTCCTTCACCTCCGTTGGGATCTGCGATTTAGTCGCGGATTCCTCCCTCCACTGGGCTGATGAGCCCATTCGTTAGTTCTACTCCATTGTTTTTATTTCTCCCCAGCGTGACTCGCTGACCTTCATGATGGGCCTCCAGGTTCACACCGTCATGAAGGAACAGTTTGAGGGTGCGCTTGGACTGGTTCGCCCTGCTTTTGGGCACCAACTCCATACTCTCCCCGACCTCGAGCATCGGGAGGTGGCCATGCTCTATACAGGCCCCTTCCAGCTCCGTCACATTGCCGGCCTGCGCCGCGATGTCGACTTGGCCCTTAGGATTCTTCGTCTCACTTTGGTCCCTATGACCGGAGACAGGGCCAGAGTCACATACCTTGGCCTCCACGTCCAGATTTCTATCTTCCAGGAGGAGCCATTCGATGTTGTTGATCTCATCATCAGTGAGATTCAGCACGTCCTTCTTTCTCCGCGTCGCCAGCTGTTGTATGCTCCATACATCATGGCGATGCTTCTTCACATTCGGGCCGTTGACTCAGAGCTCCCTCGGCCCCACCATCCTCTTCAGTTCTACCCTCCAGGTCAGGCCGACCGTCGTCTTGGTGCCCGGCCTGTAGCTGCTGCTGACCTTGATTCTCTCGCATCTGATGATGATGCTGCGGGGGAGTCAGAGGACGAGACTCCAGTTCAGGCGTCCGATCCAGCACCAACTGCAGACCCAGGCATCAGATCTTCCTCGACATCTCAGCTCCAGCAGGTCATCCAGACCCAGCAGCAGATCCTGCACACACAGCAGAGCACCATCAGCTGCTGCTTCGACTGGTTGCTTAGCAGGAGGAGATACTGCGTGGGCTGCCTTTGTCTGCCTCTCCAGCCCCTCGCAAGAGGGTGCGCCCAGCTGTTTCTTCACCGAGCTCAGCTTCAGGACCAGCTACTCCAGCTCCTGCGGCACCAGCTCTGGCTACTACTCCTCCGGCGTCTCCCGTCGTCGACACGACTGGATCTCCTGCAGGCTCCGAAGATACAGCAGTCCTTGGCTTCTCTGATGATGATGAGCCTTAGGCTCATTTTTTTATTATCTCCCTTTTTGTGCTTGATGCCCAAGGGGGAGAATATTTTATGATATTTTATGATGTTATGATTTGTGGATGCTTATGTTAGATGATTTTGTTATATGGATTATGACCTTTTATACATGATGTCTGGATATTGGTTTATTATATAGATCTCTGTTTGTTGGATATGATGTTTTGGGATTGTGATGCTCTGATATTTTTCTCGATATATGTAATGTATATGTGTGATGATCTGATATGTATGGTTGGTTTAAGCTCTGATATATGTGTTGTTGTTTTTATGAGTATGATATGATAACACGAGTATATGCATGTATGCTCTGGCTTTGTGATTATACGTATCATTCTTATGCATACACTCAGGGGGAGTTATTCATTTCTTTTATTATTATCGAACACTTGTTGTCATCAATCATCAAAAAGGAGGAGATTGTTGCATCTAGGCCTTTATGTCTAACCCTAAATTTGATGATTAATGAAAACAAAGTGTTTGAGACTAACTGTGCTTTTGAAACTTTTTGATACAGAGCTCTGTTGGGAAGAAATGCAAGATGATCAAGATGAACCCGACGTAAAATGAAAAAGCACGAGTCACAAACAACAAGGTCGAGACGCAAATCGCGAAATTCAAAGGACCTAAGGTAATATGAGTTTTTATTTTTTTCGATCCCGGCGTTTGGAGTTCGAACGGTTAAGGACTTTATTTCTTAGATTTAACCATACTATAAAAAGGGGTTGCAAGTCCTATCTACACCTCCGAATAAACCGAGAAATTACTAGGTCACTGCATTGCATCTTTTCGGTTGGATTTGATTTGAATTTGTTTTGAAAGATTTGGTTTTCAGTTGAGTTTTTTACAGCAGAAAAGTTTTTCAATTTTCTAGAAAGATTTAGGCAGATCTGGCTTTTTCTTCAGTTGACAAAAATGTAGCCCTTAAAATTATCTTTCAAACAAGCTATTAAACTCTCAATTTGGACTTATAGTTTTAAAGTTATGGCTATTTTTGTTCATACTAACTATCAGTTTGCTATGCTCACTGTCAGTTTGAATGTCAGTCCAGTTAAACTGACAGATGTCCAGAGAGGTTGTTTTTTGAGCTGAAATTTTTTTGTACTAAATTGACTGTCAGTATGCCCATGCTGACTGTCAGTTTGTATTTCGACCTCAAACTGATTTGCTTGTGTTTCTATTTGATCTGGTAGCTTTTGTGGTCGAACTGACTGTCAATTTGGATAACTGACTGTCAGTTTGTATTATCAGTTTCCATATACGACCACAAACGGCCAGTAAAGTTTTATCCGTGATTTTTGTCAGCCGTTGAGTTTGGAACTGCCTGTCAGTTCCTCATACTGACTATCAGTTTGCACTGATTTATTTCCATTTTCGACCTCAAACGGCTAGCTGAGTTTTCTCCGGATTTTACTTCTTTCTGGTCGTGACACAAACTGACTGTCAGTTTGAGGTACTGATTTTTAGCCCGAGCTCCAACGGTTCTTTTGATCCTTGAGGCTATAAATAAGGCCTTTGGGCATCTGTTTTGATCATCCAGCGGCCTCTCATTCATATTCACTCTTGAGCTTTTAGTTCTTATACAAAATCTTGATCTTTTGATCAAGTCGAGTGCTTTTCAGATCCACCGAGTGCTTTCTGTTCACATCATTTGCATCCTATTAGTTTCTTGGTGATTGTTAGAGGTCTAGAGAAGATGTAGCTGCTTATTACTCTTGGTGAGCATCCTCACCTAGATGGTTTGGAGGCGTGACCGTTGACCTCTCCTGTTCGGAGGTTGTCGGAGAGGCTCGGCAAGTTTGTACAAGGCATCGGTGCTCGCCTTTCCGGAGTGGACAAGGAGCAACCATTAGTGAGAAATATCCTTTGTGGATATTGAAGCAAGACTCATTCACTTGAGTGCTTCAACAAGGATTAGGGGAGATTGGGCGAGTCTCCGTGACCTCGGTAAATATCGTTGTGTTCGTTCTCTCTATCTATTCATTTCAATATATTAAATTGCTTTTGATTCTTCTCTTTGCAACATTTGTTTTTAATTGAAAAGTTTTAAAGTCTCCTACTCACCCCCTCTAGTCGGCATCCTTGATCCTACAATATAATGATCCGGGAGGATATTCAAGTCCTGATCGCATACGGCTTCGCGACCATGGATTGGTCCGTGAAAATGGATTGGTTCGCGACTATGAAAAGGAATTCGTCCCTGTTCGGAATTGTAATCCAATCCGAATATACATAATTAAGCTTATCCGTTTAGGATTAGTTAGTTATATGAGTCTAATACGTTTAGGTTATTGAGTCTGATACGTACTCATACGATTGGACTATAAATACCTTGTAATAGGTGTAGTTTAGATCATCGAATACAATCGAAAAGTCATAGAACTTATTTGAGTCTTAGACACTTATAATTCCTTCGACGTAGGCAAGTGTGCCTAACGTTCGACTTGTAAAGCCCTCTTTGAAATAAAGAGTTGTGCAATTATTTTGAACTGTGTTTTCGATCAACCTTTGGGTTTCGGTATTTCCAAGTAAGATCCTGTTATTCTGCATATTAGAATCTGGGTGAGCCTAGTGCGAAAACCAAGGGTAGGTCTCAAACGAATCAAGTTGGTATCAGAGCAACTTTCCTATCTTGTGGATGGTGAAGACTCGCCAGGGTTACAAAACCTTCAGTGAAAATCCAGGCGATCAATCGACAGTTCCTATAGCCACGTCTCCGACAATGTCTGACGATACCTCCGTTCAAGCTAACCTAGCCGAACAAGTGGCTAAGCTCTCCACCGACATGGAAACCGTGCTTGCTTGGATTAAGCAGCAGGCCATGATTGTACCTCCTGAAGTAGGGAAGATTATGGGTGTGAAGACTGGTAAAGACTTGCGCAGGACAGACGAAAATGAAGATGAAGGTGACCACAAGACCGACGACCTCGCCAACACCTCCTTAGCTGTCGGATCTTTTAAGGTCAACGCTAAGATTGATATACCCATATATGATGGGGTGATCGATGCCGAGAAACTGGATTCTTGGATCGACCAGCTTGAGACCTACTTTGACCTGAAAGCGTTCAGTAGCGCTCAAAAGATGAAGTTCGCACCTTTGAAGATGAAGGACCACGCCAAGACCTGGTGGAAGGCCCTTGTCGCCAGTGGTGAAGATAACGACCTTGCGTGGGGTCAATTCAAATGACTTCTGCGACAAAAATTCTATCCGATGTGTTACCTTGAGGAGAGATGGGAGCGTTGGCACAGATTGTACCAACGGCGCGACCAGACCGTCCAAGACTATATTACAAAATTCCGAAGACAAGCAATAGTCATCAGCATCTCACTGTCCGATCCTCAGTTATTTCGGAAATACACATCTGGACTTCAAAAATCGATCAGTACTGAGCTAACTCTATTCGGCATCCAAGACATCGCGACCGCAAGCACAACTGCTATGGCGATCGAGAAGAAGAACAAATCCCGCAGCAACAAAAGCACGAAGAAAAGCACTACCTCGACAAAGAAAAAGCCGAGTCTGAAGAAGAACGCTTCAAAATCGGGCACGGGTGCCTTTTGTGAACATTGTCAAGTCACAGGACATACCAAGGACAAATGCTACAAGCTTCATCCAGAACTTCGACCAAAGAAAAATGGACCAGGGAAAAAAACAGCCACGGCTACTACGACTTCATCCGACGAAGAAGTTGTCCGAGTGAATTCGGTTAATAAGGCGGATACGACCTTGTCTCTGATGGCAATGCCGAAGGAGAAGGGTTTGGATCCACCGAACGACCAACACCCAACGGAGGACTTGTTCACCATCAACATCCAGGTGAAGCACGAAGTGGTCGCAGCGATATTCGATCCCGAAAGTCAAAAGAATTTGGTCTCCGCTAGACTGGTTCGGCGACTTAGTTTGAAGACAACCACACACCCGCGACCATATCCGCTGGGTTGGTTTACATCCGACGTGAACCAACAGATTACGAGTTAGTGTGTGTTGAAGTTTGCGATCTCTGCACGATATATCGATGAGGTGCAATGCGATGTTGTCCCTATCGATATCTGTCAGGTGATCTTTGGGAGTCCGTATCTGTATGATCGAGACGCTCACTTTCATTGGTGAGTGCAAGAGTACGACCTCACCAAAGATGGAGTTAAGTTCGTCATCAGTAGAGATATTCACGTCAACACTTCGAACTTGATTACTGCAAATCAAGCCAAACGAATTGTTAATGCATGTCACAAGTATGTGCTTGTCATGATTCGACCCATTGGTCAAAGTGAGGTTACTCGACCAGCATTGTCGTTGGTGTGCCGAGAGGATTCTGGTCGTTTGTCGGGACTGCTGAAGAAATACAGTGATCTGTTCAAGACTACCCAGGGTCATCCGCCGAAACGTCCAGTCGAGCACGAAATTCAGCTTGTGTCCAATGCGACACTGCCCAATCTGAGTATGTATCGCAACTCAGTATTGGAGAATGAAGAGATCAAGGGACAACTTGGTGAGTTGCTAAACGATGGTGTCATTCAACCGAGAAATTCACCTTGTGGATCTCCTGTGATGTTAGTGCCAAAGAAAGATGGGACTTGGCTTATGTGCATCGACTACCGAGCACTGAACAAGATCACCATCAAGAACCGGTACCTCCTTCCTCGTATTGACGACCTGCTAGACCAATTGAAGCATGCCATTGTCTTCTCCAAATTGGATCTTAAGTCAGGATATCATCAAGTCAGCATCCGAGAGGAGGATACGTGGAAGACCGCGTTCAAAACATGACAAGGTCTGTTCGAATGGTTGGTCATGCCGTTTGGTCTCTGCAACGCCCCGGCAACTTTCATGCGTCTTATGAATGACGTATTGAGACAGTTTATCGATGACTTTGTGAGCGTTTACCTCGACGACATACTAGTTTATAGTCGTTCGTGGGATGAGCACCTCATTCATGTCAAAAAGATGTTCGAACAGCTTCGGCAACATCGACTTCACCTCAACCGTAAGAAGTGCGAGTTCGGCCAACAAACTCTACTTTACCTCGGATTCATGGTCGGCAACGGTACATTGTAAATCGACTCGGATAAGGTAAAAGTGATTCGCGAATGGTCGCGATCGCGAACAGTTACGGACGTGCGTAGTTTTGTGGGAGCATACCAATATCTTTCCGACACTTCTCGATTATGGCTTCTCCATTGCATGCATTAACCAAGATCGATCAGAAGTTCGAGTGGACAGGGAAACATGAGGACACGTTTCTCTTACTGAAAAGGAAGATCAGCGAGGCTCCTGTGTTAGCTTTGCCGAATCTCCAGGAACCATTCGAGCTAGAAACCGATGCCTCAGGTTATGCGATGGGCGCAGTGCTCATGTAAGAAGGTCGACCAGTGGCATATCACTCCGAGTTATTCCAGGGAGCTCAGAAGAACTACCCGACTTATGACAAAGAGTTGTGTGCACTGCATCAGGCCGTGAAACATTAGCGATGTTATCTCTTAGGTAAAGAGACTGTTGTCTACACCGACCATCAACTGTTGCAATATTTGCAAACTCAGTCCAAACTACAGCAAGCTCGACACATGAAGTAGATGTCGTATCTATAGCAGTTTAATCTGGTGATTAAGTATAAGAAGGGCGCACACAACAAATTGGCGGACATGTTGTCGCGACCACCAGTTACGACCCTTTGTTTATCAGTGTTCATGCAGATCGAGCCCTCATGTCATGATGAATATGCCACTATGTACAGTGAAGACCCTGATTTTCAAACAGCACTGATTGAGCTCGAAACAGGGAAACCTACAGAGTTCGTTTGGCGAGAAGGACTCTTGTACAAGGGCAATTTACTTTGCATACCTCGTGGAGCACCTCGAATTCAATGGATGCGAGAAGCGCACACATCGGTCACTTTGGGGTTACAAAGACGTTGCAAAATCTTCACCGACATGTGTTCTGGCCGCGTATGCAGCAAGATGTGGCTAGTTTTGTTCAAGGTTGTGGTCTCTGCAGCATCTCAAAACCGGAAAACCGAAAATTAGGTTTGTACACCCCTTTGCCAGTTCCATCGCGACCATGGGAGAGCATATCCATGGATTTCTTGGGAGGATTGCCTAAGACCCGACGTGGCAACGACTATTTATTCGTGGTTGTTGATCGGTTCTCCAAAATGATTATTCTTATACCTTGTCGAAAGACTATCACGGGAGAAGAAGCAACTCGGGTATTCTTTCAACACGTTTGGACACACTTCGGACTGCCGACTTCTATTGTGTCTGATCGCGATACCTAATTCCTTAGTCACTTTTGGCGATCGCTCTAGGCGATGATGGACACCAAGCTAAAAAGGAGTACTGCTTTTCATCCGCAAACTGATGGTCAAACCGAGGTAGTAAATCGCACAGTCGCTCATCTTTTGAGAGGATATAACTCGAAGCACCCGAAGACCTGGGATGAAAGCATATCGTACCTGCAGTTTGCTTTTAATCGAGCAGTGCATGGTTGGCCTGGAAAGTCGTCGTTTGAGGTCTGTTTAGGATTTCTACCACAGAATCCATTCCACATGGAGTTTGTGATCCCTACCTCAACACAGAACAGTAAGGAAGCATCTGATCAGGATCGAGCACAAAAGTTCCTGAAAGGTATTCAACGACTTCATCGTGAGGTTGAACAGAACTTGCTGCAAGCTCAACTCAAGTACAAGGCGCGACATGATCGGCACCGAGTTGATGCACAATTTCAAGAGGGTGATATGGTATGGTTACATCTGAGTAAGGAAAGACTTAAAGGTGAAGGTAAGAAACTCAAACCCATTCGTTATGGTCCTTTTCGGATTTTGCAAAAAGTGGGTAATAATGCTTGTCAGCTCGAGTTACCTCCATACATAGATATTTACTCGGTTGTCAATGTTGAGCACCTCAAACTCTTTGAGACTTCAATGCTGGATGATGAGCCAGATACTATAGTACCATCTGTTGAAGACTTGGTCTATCAACGAGACGAACATCTACGTGAAGATGTGATTCTGGAGAAGAAGGTGACTACCACCCGCAGTGGCATAAAGGAGACTTTTCGAATCGGTCGGAAAGATCAACGGGCACGTGCGGCAAAGTGGTACACCAGGGAACATGGACAAGCCCAATTTCCACATCTCCAGTTTGATCGAGAGATCGCAACAGGGGTTGGCTCCTTCTCAACAAGGGAGTCATGATCCGGGAGGATCTTCAAGTCCTGATCGCATAGGGCTTCGCGACCTTAATCGTGTTCGAAAAGATTTCGTGACCATGGATAGGTCCGCGACTATGGATTGGTTCGCGACCATGAAAAGGAATTCGTTTCTTGTTCGGAATTGTAATCCGATCCGAATATATATAACTAAGCTTATCCGTTTAGAATTAATTAGTTATATGAATCTAATACGTTTAGTTTATTGAGTCTAATACGTACTCATACGATTGGACTATAAATACCTTGTAATAGGTGTAGTTTAGATCATCGAATACAATCGAAAAGTCATAGAATTTATTTGAGTCCTAGACACTTATAGTTCCTTCGACATTGGCAAGTGTGCCTAACGTTCGACGTGTAAAGCCCTCTTTGAAATAAAGGGTTGTGCAATTAGTTTGAACTATGTTTTCGATCAACCTTTGAGTTTCGGTATTTCTGAGTAAGATTCCGTTATTCCACATATTAAAATTTGGGCGAGCCTAATGCGAAAACTAAGACTAGATCTCAAACGGATCATACATATGGTCATGCTCCAAATTCTAAGCCCAATTAAGGGGCGTATAAATATAACCTATACATATATGTCATACTCTAGGTTCTAAGTCCAATTTGGTAAATTTGGTATTTATCAAAATCAAACTGAATTAATTTGGTATTTACTGAAACTAAACCAAAATATTTTTTGGTAAATATGGTATTCAATGTGCAATATTGAAATTTAAAAAATATTGAAAAACCAAACTGAAAAAGTCGAATGCACACCACTACCAAGAAGGCATTTATTTTTGGAAAAATGTCAACTTAAAATAGGGCAACTTTTATCTTGGGGTTTGTTTGTTATTTAGTTGCTATGCTTGGATTGGCTGATGTTTTGCAGTCTTATGTGTTGTATAGTCTCTGTAAAACTCTTGGTTTCGTTAATGAAACCGGGGTAGCCCCCTTTATTTAAAAAAAAGAAAAAAAAAAAGAGAAAGCAGACCTCTATAAAAAGTGTTTATTCAAGTCAATTGCAGTTTCCCTGCCCTGCTGCTCAGTGTTTGACAAATTGTTAATTTCTATGGTCATTTTTTTCTTGCAGCACTCTTGACTATAGCACACCTGTTTTCAACATCAGAACAAGTGTATGACAAAGTTTTGGAATTAAAAAACCAAATTTGGATGGTTTCCGGACCCACCGGTTGGCACCCGGTTCACTTATATTTTTTTTTATGAAAATCTGTAACTCAGCCGATTTGGTATTAATCAGGCTAACTCAGTTGTAATTTAGAATAAAACTGTTTAGAATTCAGTATCCCATCACGCCGGTTTAACCGGTAACCGATCAATTTTCACTTTTTTTTTTGGTCGGTGAGTTTTCACAATTTCTTTTTTTAACAGTTAATAGACGAGGTTCTGTAGGATTTTAAGGTAGGTTTGACGCTGTGGGGGCTGATCAGGATTTGATCAAATATACAAAAAGATTGTCGCACTATTGGAGCCTTTATAGGATGATACTTTGATCGGCCGGAAAGGCCGAGAATTTTCATCTTACATGTTGTTATCCACATCAAGAAACCCCCTGATAGTTTTGGGTATTTGAGATGTTGTTATCCACATCAAGAAACCCCCTGATAGTTTTGGGTATTTGATCTTTGTCTTTAAAAATAAAGACAGAGACGTGTGTTTCTCACTGTTGAACCATAATTTAAAAAAATTAGCTAAAGGATACTAAATTTTTATAAGATACGGATTGTGAGGATAATATGTGAATCTAAAACTCATATATATATATATATATATATATATATATATATATATATATGATTGAGACATTAATGTCCAATAGAAAATTGATCTTTCAAAGGTTCTAAGTCGATGTATTAGAGAAATTAAAATAGATAATTATTTTACAAGAAATTCTAAATTTTTCGCTTGATCACTTTAATTTGATATGTTAGATTCTGATCTAACAAAAAAACATGATCTTTTGTCCTTAAAAGACTATTTGGTTTGCATCATCGTCAATAAACTTGACTTTTAGACATAGAAGAGATTTGTTTGGGATTTTAAGAATTTTCATTTTGATAGATATTTGTGGGATTAACTTTTTTGATATGCTTGACTTTCATCTAATGGATACAAATCTGATATTTTTTTTTAAGGAAAGTAATCTGATGGTTTTCAGGGTTGAATGATTGTACCAAACTAAACTAATTAAGATCGATTCAGACAGACATGATAGAGAGATTTTGCTTTTACTAAGACATGGTTTGCCATTTTGAATTGTTTATTTGTTTCAGTCTATTCATCTGTATGTCGTGTCGGGATGGTTTCATTAACCACATTTGATACGATTTCTTCATCCATTTTACATATATATTATTTTGACTTGTAAAATCAAAAATAAGACATGAAAAGAAATAATCGTAATAATTTAATTTAATACATTTTATTAAAATTTGTATAAATTTATCTCAAAATTATAGAATAATACCTATTTAATAATTAAAATACGAAGATTAGAAGCTTCGAGAGCAATGGCAGTGGATCACAAAGTTGCCGTCCAATCTCAGTGTCATAAGAGTGTAGGCATATACTTCTAGAAGATTATTTGTCGTCAAAATATCATTAGGTTTGTCAATATATGACATGATACTACAAGATTAGAGCCTAAACAGATTTGCTATAATAATTTTCAATATGAGTTATATAGATTTAATTATATTATAAATGACATTTCAGTCATAACTACGTGGATATAACTAACATCTTGGATGAACGGTTCAAACTCATTTGCATCTCAAATATAATTATTTTTACTGGAACACATGCACAAGTTTTTCTGGTAGTAGTACTTTTGAAGTGTTGGATTCAGTTTTCCAGGATATCACATACCGGTCAAATCAGCCAGGGGTAGGGGTATAGGGTACCTAACTAATGACGGTTTATAACTCCAAGTTATAATTGACTTTATCTTTATTATATTGAGTTATGACCGATTCACAAGAAAAAAAAAATTGAAACGTGTTGGTTCCTAACTGGTTACTGGCAGATCATCACGGGCTGGTCCTGGGAATCAATTCGACAGTGTTGATCTCCTAGAGTTCCCTTATAAATTCATTAGTTACATTTTAATCGAAACTATCTATTTTAATCAATGCATGGGAGAGATAAAAAATGCCTGAAATAAA
Source organism: Pharus latifolius (assembly GCA_019359835.1). NCBI lineage: Eukaryota > Viridiplantae > Streptophyta > Magnoliopsida > Poales > Poaceae > Pharus > Pharus latifolius. The sequence continues at coordinate 53,769,751 of CM033324.1, read as the reverse complement.
ACTTTTTGTTTAAAAGTAAGATCAAATCGTGAACATCACACCTTAAATTGATTGATGGGGATCGTGTACAATCATCGAGTAGATTAAATTCTAGGAATATAGAGACTGACATGAAGGAACGTGCCTAATATCCACACCTCAAACTTGACTTGGGACGTGTCTAGTACTTGTTAGCTTGGTGTCCTCGCACTGACATGAAGGAACCAAGCCTAGGTGATGCACCTATAAGTTAGACCAAGTTAGGCGTTATAAAAGAAGTACAAGGGTCAGGTGGGCGTCTGTCTCCACACGTTTGTCTGTCACCATCGCATCCATGACCATCATTGCCCTAACAGTACCCGTCCATCGCCGCCCTCGCTCCCATCTATTACCGCCGCCGTTACACTCATCACTATTGTCACGCCCATTCACCGCCATCACGCCCAATCAGTGTGCTAGTGTGCTACTGTAGTGATGTTTGTTAGACCATCTCCAACAACGAAGGCTAAAATCAGATCTCTATATCCTAATATACATATCAACCTTAAAATATTCCATCCTTATATTTGAACATACTCCAACAACAATCTCTAAATACCACTCTTCATCCCTAAAAATAACTACCAAATCCAATTTTGCGCGCACTGTTCATCACTCAGGCGTTGGGCTCGGCGGCGCGGGGGGAGCGGCTGGGCTCGGCGGCGTTGGGTGCGGGACCGGGGATCGGCGGCGCGGGGAGCGGAGGCACGGAGAGTGGCGGCGCCGGGAGCGGAGGCGCGGAGAGCGGCGGCGCTGGGAGGAGCGGGGAGCGGCGGCGCGGGGAGGAGCGGCGAGCGGCAGCCCTGGGAGGAGCGGGGAGAGGGGAGCGGAGGCGCGGGGAGCGGAGGCGCGGAGGAGGAGCGGCGAGCGGCGGCCCTGGGAGGAGCGGGGAGCGGCGGCGCGGGGAGGAGCGCGGGGAACCGGCTTCGAGGGGAGCAGCGGCGAGGGAACCGGTGTCGCGGCGATATTTGCGTTTTCACTGTAGCATGTAGATATTTGCGTATTTTCTGTAGCATATGCATCGACGGGAGCGGAAATATATCCTCTGTTGGAGCACCCGGGCGAACCCAAATGACGCGCGGCATGGAAATTTTTTGGGTAAACAGTGTTTTACGAGATTTGTTGGAGAAGATCTTAGTACGGGCAACCGTTCCCTTTTGTCACTCCACCGCGTGCAACTTTGATCTGGCACCACCATTGCACATAATCCATACTCGTTCACTGAATCCATGCAAGCATTGCTCTGCCGCTGGCTATGAACACACTGCCGTTGTAGATTAAAATATTGAGAGTAACTATTCATTCAACTAAAGCGTACTTTCGTTTTACACTTTGGTTGCTATGAAAGAATAGTTTCATATTATGTTTTCCAGTTTATCCCTCTAAAAATTTGCGGTCACTAACCACAAAGATCATCATGCATGTCTGATCAGACAAAAACACTCAAAATTTCAAATCAATCTCAAATGTACTTAAAAACCAGACTTATTAGTGTGAATACCATCTAAATGACCTCATAATCCATAGAATTGTGTCTGTGACTGTGCCTATGCTCATACATGTAAAAAACAGACACAACTGCAAACCATACATTTACAAAACAGGTAATTTTAGGTACCAACTGTTTCTCAATTTTAATAGGTGGTGACTGGTGACCACAAATCCAATCAAGAAAAAACATCAATATTCCAAAAAATTAGGATGGGGTCCAACCGAAGATCTCCCTCTCTCCTATATAAGATTTTGATTGATCATGAGATCACTCTGGGACCCCATGCAGGAGGAACCTCTTATCCCATGTACCTTTAGCAGGAGGGCATCACTTTTGGGTCTCCCTGTGGCAGCTCCTGATGAGCCGGTGCAAAAAGGCATATGGAATTTTTATGTATGTGGGTGATATTGTGATGTGCCTCCTAGGTTGGGTTGGGATGTGGACATGGGACGTGGCCCGTTACCTTTTGCCGCATGATTCTATCCCACTAAAAACCAGAGTAAGTTGTATGAGACTACATATATAGTTTAACTTATAGAAAAAATCTATATTATCCTTATATTTTTAAAAAATTTCAAAAAAACCTATGTATAATTTAAAATCAGATAAATTATCTCATGTACTTTGAAAATAAATATAGGGTGTAGTTTTACTATATGGGTCCATATATCAATACTTGTTGACCCATAATGCTAATAAGGTAAAATTGTCATCATATTGCATGTTAGATGAATTTTGTACTAGTTTTTAAAATATAAGAGATGTTTGTCTGATTTTAAAGTATAGAAGATTATATGAATTTTTGTGAAAATAGAAAAGATAATATAGATATTTTCCTTTAACATAATTGGAAATATCTATCATGATTTGAACATTGACGCAAGTGATCGCTGTGATTTTCATTTTGCGTGCCTGTTGTACTCCATTCATTTTTTTAAGGAGAAAGACAAATCTATTTTATAGAACTGTTGCGCTTAAGTACCGATATAGGGGTAGTTTAGTAATTTTAATACTACACTTAAAATTAATGATAAAAGATGCGAAGGTATGGCCCGTGCATATAATAAATATCTCTGGTGTCAATATTCGAACCACGTATAAGTGTTTACAAAAAAAATTAAAGCTATATATATATATATATAGGTAGGTCTCACGATCTACACAACACAAAAAGTATGCATTCGGTTATTGCTGAGAAATAGCACGTGGGCATATATCCAATTGGAAAACAAAGACGAGAGATTATATTTGGATGAGATAAATGACTGAAAGTCTATATAGTTTGTGGAATGTTCTTATGTTCAGTTTGGATTCATCTATTCTAGGTAGTGTAGAATTATTTGTGCAAAATCGTGGAACAATCTCGAGTCACAAGTAGAACTAATTTCTTTCTTATAGAGTAGGTGTTAAGATGATGCTATTCTATTCCGAGGTTAAACGCACCCCCATTGCATAGAGGTTTATCTACCCCATGATTATTTTGGTTCGGAGAATTCTAAGACGGGGACACTCCTCAAATTAAACAACCTGTCGGGTGACAATATATAAGTACTTCCAAAAGAAAAAAAAAAGAATAATACTGATTGGTTTAATCATATTATATATGTTTTGCAAGGGCTTTGCTAATTAAATAATAGGTACTAATTTTTTTCATCTTATATACACCTTTCTCCACTGTTAAACCAAATTGAATTTAGATACAACATTTTAATTTTTGCTTAGTCCCTTTCTTAATATCGTCGGCAACAATGACCCAATGGCAAGGGATGATAGGACGGTGGAGACACTGTCAGCTGTCAACCACAGGTGGTGGCGGTGAGTGGTGACTAGAGGGGGAGACAAGTGACAAAAAAGGAGGTGATTGTGTGGTGGTGTGGCGAGGTGGTGGAGGCGCCGTTGATCGTGAGCGACGGTGGTTAATGGGGGAGAAGAAGAGAATAGAAGGAGGTGGAAGGCGTCTACACATCCTTGGTGTTGGTATCCACATGGGGTGGGAAGCTGGCGACGGACGGTGCCAACGTAATCACGAGCAACTGCTAAGGTGAGGAGGCACGTGGGTTGAGTGGGGTACCGCATACTGGGGATGGGAAGAGGGAGAAAGAAAAAGAAAAAGTGTGGACTAGAGGGAATGGTCTAGGTTAAATTTAATTTTTAAATATATGATATAAGTTTTTTTTTAAGGAAAAACATAGACATGAACTTTTTTTTAAAATTATATGTGTAATTGCTAGCTTGCCACTCTATTAAGTATTAACAAATGAAACTTCCCGAACTTTGGCCATATGAGATGGAGACGGACTGATCCATGCAAGATTCCTGTAAGGTGACAGGTCCCTGATAAAGAATCCAATCGGTGGGCATCCAACCCTAACACACTACTTCACTTCCCTTTCTTTTTTAATGTGCATTCTACTTTCCTAGACTTTTTTTTTCTGTTGCAACAATATTAGGCATGGTTCAAAAAGTCACACCAGCTAAATTTGGTTAAAAAAGAGACGGTGCTTAGAAAGCATATGTGTTGAGTAAATTGTATGGGTGGTCTTATGATTTTCGAACCCCAACAACTGATTCCCCAACTATCTCCTTGTTGAATATAGTTATAATAAATTATATGAGATTTACATATGATTTGAATATTGACACAAGTGATATATGTGATTTCTGTTTTATATGCAGTCATACCTCTTCATTTTTTAAGTAGTTTATGTTCTAAATCTCTAAACTTGTACAATTGTATCATTTCACTTCTTAAACTTGAAATTTTGTTTAATATGTTTATAAACTTGTCTTTTTTTGTCAATTTGGTCTCTAAAATTCTCTACAGTAGTCAATTTTATCATTCTATTAGTTAGTTATTAGAATTAAATGCAAATTTTTCCTTTTAGAGAAACACGTTTCATTCTTACTTTTTTACATCTCTCTTATACTAATTTTTAATTATTTAATTAAAATAATAGTACCTTTTCAATCTCTACTTCAGTGCACTATATCATCAAAAGTTAAGTTGACAATATATTACTCCATGACACAATATTTTACTAGAAAATTTAATATAGCATGTAACAATAATTTAGAAGTAGTATGTCATGAAGTTACACTATTTTTTGTTAGTTTAACTAATGGACGAAGTTAAATGAAATGATTGATCAAGTTTAAGGATCTATCAAACTAAACTTTGAGTTTATAGAGTTAAATGACAAAATCGTACAAATTTAAAAATCTTGAATGCAATTTACTCTTATTTTTTTCTAGTACATAAAAGATAATTCATGGCACCCTAACTATCTCTTGGCAAATATAGCACTATGGTTCTTTTGAACCTTAACCTTGAATCCCTCGTCTCTGAGCTGCTGGATTAAGGCATCTTGAGTAAATAGATCCGAGTTGTAAGGCTCAAGAAAGGCCTCCATGTGGTTGTCACGATAGAGTGAGATTTGGATGTTCTCTTAGCATATTTATTTATATTTTTTCTCTATAAAATATGAACCAAAATATTTAATATTAATTATGAATTATACATAAAAAAACTTGTTGATACTCATTTTCGTACAGAACCCCCCTACACTTTTGTCCTAATTTCTTTGAACTTGTATCCTTATCTGTGCTCGTAATATCATAATCCTCTATTACTTACCTTTGATCTCTTTTTCATGAAATAACTCAAGTTTGATGTAAAAATCGGTTCAAACAAGTGTTCCAGGAGAAGGACCCGAGTTGAAACCCAAAATCAAGACGCACGGTTTCCATAACCATGCACGCATTGGGAGCTCACTGTTGCACACAGTTCTAGTGGATAGTTTTCTAAATTGTGCACCAAACCATGTGTGCTTAAGAGGATATCTCTGTTGAGCATGGTTTGACACACGATTGTATGGAATCGTGTGCCAAATCTTGCGCATGTCTGGACCCAACTTTTATGGCTTCTTTGTGGCACATGGTTCTAATACACAGTTTTCAAACCTGTGCGCTCAAACCGTGCACGACCTTTTTGGCCTCAGAACGAGTTTGTTTCAATCTTTAATTTGATGATTTAGACTTCAACGACAACACAACAAATAGGAGGATATAAATAGGTACCCTGAGGCAGCATTAGAGGTATTGAACAATCCGAGGATTAAAGAAGTAACCCGGCTTCCGTGTTCGATCCAGTTAGATAAGGTTTAGAATCAGTTCTTTAAAACCAGGAGTCACAGTATCGTCGTCCTAAAATTTTGTAAACATCTCAAAACTGGTGGTGTTTAGTAACTTTTGGTCTAACGAATCCTTTTATTGATTATTTTAGTTGACACTTTTTGGAGTTTTAATCCGTGATTGCTTTTCTATAATTGATTTATATTTTGGAATTGATGATCAATTGACTTCATTATTGCTTGGTACGATAGATGTTAGTTTGGACCTGATAACATATCCTAGCCACTTGATCTAGGATCATCTAACTAATGGTGAGAACTATTTTGAAAAACACATACTCCTAGGATGTCAAGACTTGTATGGGATTGTGAACCCTTAGGCTGTGACAAGACTTGCGGAGAACGGGCTTAGTGGATTGGTGGGTTGGTAAGAAAGACAATCCCTCGTTGAATCATTAAGTCTTTTATTGATTGGTTTTCTTCAAATTAGGGTTTTCATCTAGTTGATCAAAAACCCTGATTAATTTGATCACTCTAACCTACTATTTTCATATGTGTTGGTTGATTATGTGAATTGATATTAGTGTTCTTAGCTGGTTTATTATCTGAATCTTAATAGTCAGATTTGTATTTTGTGAATTCTTTGAAATATTTGATTGAGTTGTGAACCGTTTGCCTTCTTTATGGATAATAATACTTGTATCCGTGTACTTGTAGGATCACTAAAATATGCCACAACACTAAAAAATAAAAAGAATCATATAAATTTTATCGCTCTTGACCCCTCTTAAGGTAGGTAGTCGGTGGCCATAAAAAGGGGAGGCTTATTCACTAAGAAACCCTTCTTAGACCGATCCACATAGATAATGGGATTTAGCAATTAACTGAGCAAACTTGCTTCTGTACCAATTGAATGATGGGCTAGCGAGATTCAAAATGAAGTGTATCAGTATCTCAAAAACTTAATACATAAAAAAATATACAAGCCAAATTAAATCTAAGAAAAGAAGAACTACAAATAGAATAACAGATCATAACACTTTCAAAGCTATGTTATAGCCCAATCAAATGGCAAGATGTCATGAAATAGAGCGCACTCTTGAGTACCACAGAACAAGATCTCAAGAAAAACTAAAGATAAAGAGCTATGAAATTAACTCAAAGATATGAACTCCACAAAATCTATCACGAATGAAGAACAAAAAAACATCATGAAGAAAACAACCCAAACGCAAGGGCAAAATATAAGTGGTCCGTTGAATAAAGTAACTCACATCATGTAGAGAATTTTGCTAGCTATCGCACCTTATTATGATTGTTTGACTCCTAAACAAATTAGAAACAATGCTACCGACACCAAGTGACTGAACTGAGCCCCTCTAATCACTCAAGCTCATTACAAAAAACTGTTTTCTCCTTGTAACAATAAGGAAACAAAAATGCAAAAAAAAAAAAAGGATGATAAAGACATTAGCTTTTACACCCTCCTATATGCATTACAATAATTGATTTACCATGCTAAAACAAATATTGATCGATCTAATGTAATAACACATAATAACCATTCTGTGACTTTTTTTTAATAGCCAATTTCTGTAATACTAGATTGAGTAAAAACTTTAAATTTTACATTCTCTAACTATAAATAAGGAGCATTCTATAACTATTCTGCAGGTGCAAATCCATGATCATTTGGTTAATAAAAAAATTATTATTAAAAAGTTTATTTTAATAGATAAGGAGCATTCTCTAACTATTCTGCTGGTGCAAATCCATGATCATTTGGTGCAACAAATCTTAAAAAAAATCTAAATTGCCTAAAAAAATATTTAAAGAAAGTGGAGATTGGAGCTTTGTACTGTAAAAAATTTCAAGACCTAAATCTATAAAAGGAGAAAAAGAGACAATTTTGAATAAACAATAACTTTTACCTTTTTACCTTCTGTTAAAAGAATTGTTGAAATATGTGTTCTTTGTTTCTATAGTCCTACAAGTAGATTGAGTTAAAGACTTCAAATTTTACATTATACTAGAATACACTAGTCCCATCCCTTCGATTCTTCGGAAAATTTCTGAGAATATTTAAAAAAAATTTAGAAGGGTTTATACAAAAACATGATCATTTCACTAGCTAGATTGAGTTAAAAACTTTAAATTTTACATTCTGCTAGAATATTCTAGTCCCTGTCTCCTCGATTCTTCACTTTTCAAAGTAATTTAGAAAATTTTTAGGAGGGTTCATATAGTTTACACTAAATAAAAAGGCTTGTACTTGGCATGCATCACTACCCTTTCATTACCATATAACCCTATAGCATAACACAGTATAACACAACACAACTACACAGCATAGTCAAATAGAGTTTATAACTGTCGGGGGCCATACGGGGTCAGCCAGGCAGGTCCTCCATGGTTTAGAACTTTTCAAGATGCAGTTGTAAATAGAAATATATATCATAATCATAACTTTCAAACATTGATTATACAAGGTTAACTTTACGTGTGCGATTACAATATTACAGTATTATTTTATAATAAGGGCCATTACAGCCAAATCTTATTTATGTCACACGCGCAACAGTTTACCCACAGTCGGGCTCAGCCGTGAGCTATGACATTAAAAGAACTGATCGAAATCACTCTCGAGTGGAATTGGCTCATCTTTGAGTGGCTCCTGGCTTCATATTCTTCTATTGAATTATGACTTTGGAGTGAGTACAATGTACTCAACAAGTCAATTACAACAAGATGCATTTATACTTGGATAATAGATAAACATGATGGAAGGTTCATGGAAGTAATTATGATAACTTCGTTCATAAAACACTACTGCAGTGTAAGTTACTATAATGCATGAACCAATTACTCAATTAAGTAAGGATGCATTTCAAAATAGGTATTTTATGAATAGAATTGATTTACTTACACTTGAGGCAACATTTATAAAGTTACTTGTGCCCAACCACATGATAAACTTATTGACCATGACATACCCTAATATGAGGGTATGCAGTATTCGAATAGATTATTTACACTCTGCAGAGATGCACTACTTTTCCCACAATTTACTCTGACTACCACTATCAGCACTTATACATGCAACAATACTCCATGCGACTGAGTCGAAGATCACATATTTTTTTTATTGTCTCATATTAACTCTAACTCTACACAACCAAGGTATTATTATGCATTAAGTAAAACCCATAGCCGTTGTAGTGGGCTAAACCCCTTACCCAGGTCTCTTTCCAGTGCTGGTCCGTGGTAGGGTAATTTTCTCTTGTCCAACAGTGAATCAATGTAGGGATCATTCTCTACAATCACATTATTTTCATCCCTCACTGTCCATGCAGAGTTAGGTTAAGTATTCGACAAAATTATTAAGTCATACCTGTCCCATACCAGATTTGTAGCTAGTATGGTAACATGTCACTGGAAGTAAGACACAACTATTTAGTCCTCAAGCGTTTGGGTAAGCATTGACCACATCACCCATGTGTGTTATGCACCATTATCACTTCAATCCATCTCACCTGAATATTTTTCTTTATAATTTAATTTTAACACGACCCATAATTTACTTATGAGTAGAATAATTATTAAATCTCCATATACTTGAACTACATAATGGAATTACTAAAACTTCTTTTATTAATTCCATTACCTTAAAGTGTTCAGATTTATAATTTATTTGTGTCATGGCTCTTATTTTATCCATTAGTTGTTTATCAATTTGGTTGTTTAGACACAATAATAATAATATGAAGTCTTTGTGCATAATTATGTTTAAAACTGCTATATCATATAATATACTATATTAAATCTAAATGAACAAGGCCAATTGACTGGTCTTGTCCTTCTATCGGGGGATATTTTGACACAATCTTGGAGATTTATTCCTTGACGGTGGGTGTCTCAGGTTGTAAATATATATGAAAAATATTATCAACCAAAATAGGGTTATAACATTCAATATATAGAATAAAATGCATGCTGAAGGTCTAATATGCTTATGCTTAGGTTAATGTACTAGGTGGATTAGATAAACCAAATTGCAAGAAGTTCGAATGGAAAATGAAAACGAAACAAAAACAGGGTAAAAGAGTACTTTAGTATTTAAAATAGTTAAAATGTAAATATCTTTAGTTTGGATTTGAATTTGAACCTGTTGTAAAAGGAAAATTTGTGTTGAATAGAATAGAGAACAACCGATCAGTCTGATTTGAATTTGGAGACTAATTAAAGAATTTGATCATTTTTAGCTTTTAAATTTTGAAAAAAGACTGATCGCGATAAAGTGGGACTCAACAGCAAAAAGTGATTAAATGAGCTAAATCATTTAAGAAATTTTAGGACTAGTATGTAGGAATAATAAGATTCAGGGTTTTAAAAGAATTCAGGAGAAAATCATTCAGGAACTAAGTTAATAGTGCTTTTTGAAAACGGTAATTAGGGTAAAATAAAAATAGGGTTTTTCGAAAATAACAAAAGGTTTAATTAATAGGTTTTAGACATTGAATTGGATTTAGATTTTAAAGGAAAATTTGTATAAAATATGTAGAGGGTCCTAATTGTTCAAGTTAATTGGAATTTCAAACTCCCTATAGGGATTTAGTGGTTTTGAGGTTTATAAATTAAATTGTATAAATAGGGTTTCAATACTTTTACAATTTTTGGGCTAATAGATGATCGACATGAATTAAAAACTACACAGTTAGGTTCTAATTAACATAATTAACAAAATGACACGAACAAAATTTTATTCGAAACCCTAAAATTGGTCGGCTGACCCTCTAAATGTCAGCAGCTGGCATTGCCTACACAAAGTGAGTGTCTGCGGCTAGCATTGGCTGGCATTCGGTGCATGCAGTGGGCAGTGGGTGGCGAGGTAATCGCCGGCGGCGAGTTGGCCGGATATTTGGGTCGGGCTCATGGACATGGCGTCGGGGGGACCCACTGACCTCGAAGGCGACGATATCAATGGCGGCCGTTGACCTGTGACTGGAATTGAGCGGCGGCGTTTACTGGCTTAACACGGCCGGCGACGACGACGACGACGGTAAGGGAAAACAAAATAAGAACTCATCGTGAAGCTTCTATGGAATTACTGGAGCATAATTGTGGTGGTGATTTCGTTGGCGACTTCGCCGGGGCTGCTCTCCACGGCGCTGCCGCGAGAACAGGACAAAATTTGAAATCTCCACGGTGTCGAAGCAGAAGGAGCGGTGGGGTCGTCGACGGGGACTTCGGTGAAGTTGAGGCTGGGTCCAATTAGGTTTACTCGCGGGAAATTGGACGGAGATGGCCGGATTTCACTCCAATGCTCCGCCGTCGCCCGTGACGGGATGCTGTAAATTCTCTGGCGTGTGGCCATCGAACTTCACCCGATTTGGTGTGGAGGTAGCTAGGGCAGTTGGAAGGGCCATGGCACAAACGATTTGGTCGATGATTAGCTAAATTGACGAAATGGCATTGGGCTCGACCGCGGCCGTAATTCAAGTTTCCAGAACTCGCCGCCGGTGAGATTTCCGCCACTACAGCTCACCGACGACAGCGCAAAGGGTCGTTAGGAGTCCCTGGCACCCAACCTGGGAGTCCAATGCAAGGTTTGGAGAGAATTCGACGAAAAATAGCCAAAACGACAACGGGCTGGCAAGGCTAGAGTAGGGTAAAATTAGTAAAACTGATGAATTGAGGCGCGGCCTTGGGGTGCTCGTCGCTGTTCTGGCCGGAAAACTAGCCGGAGCTGATCAGGGATTGGCCCAATAGCTACGAGAGGAGACTGGAGTTCACTGTTGCTGCTGCTGCTGTTACTGTGGAAGCACTGTGCTGACACTGTGTATATACATGTATTGCAGTGGAGTTTGGAATTAGCAGTTCCGCGCGTGGGGCTTCCCCTCTCCTTTTCACTGTCTGCTTATAATACCACATTGCTGTACTTTTCACCAGAGTTAAACAAGTTTTTCAAATACATTTACTTAACTTCTACCATGGAAATAGGAGGTGGCTTGTGTCCTCTGTGCTAGCAAGTCTTCTTTCCTTTCTCCTCTTTTTTGTTTTTTTATTTCAAAGCATCTCCAGATGTTTAAAACTTATATATATATATATATATATATATATATATATATATATATATATATATATATATATATATATATAATTCGACCGTAAGATACAAAGATATTTAACATTATTTAAAATTAGTATAAAATTCTTCTAACAGGGATTACTAGAAATTGAGAAATTGAGATGTGACAATAACTAAACAGGGCTTTCAATGACTTTGCTTACTTTATTTTGATATATCCATCCATCCATAGACAACTTTACTTCCCAAGTCTTTGCAGAACTAATTAAACAGTAGCCATAGTTGGCCACATCACACTGCAAGGAGAAAGATAGAGAGCTCGCAAGCCCAGACAAAGTTCACAATAACCACTAGACATATATAAGATAAAGAGACGCCTTCAACGGCAATGCATACATGCATTGCATGCGGCGGCGTCCGGCCGCCGCCGCCGCGTCAGTTGTGGCGGCGGCGGTTGGCGGGCTCCTTCTGGGAGTTGAAGTACATAGCGGCGACCGGCATGCCGAGGTCATGCAGCCCGGCGAAGGCCCGGGTGCTGAAGTGCGCGCGCTCCACCCCGTCCTCCGGAGCGGGGCCCGGCGCCGCCACTCGCTCCTTCTGCTTGAACAGCACCATCACGTAGCGGTGGATTCCCACCGGCGGCCGCGGCCCCATGTAAGCCACCACCTCCTGCCCTGCACCATCGTAATAACCAAACGGCATGAGATAAATTAAAGTAAAGTTGAGGTTATTCTAAGGTAATTAAGCTTAAGTAAAGTGAAGTGTCAAAATCTATTCTTTTTTCGTTGAGGTGACGGGAGGGGTTACTTGGGGTGACACGCGGCAGGAGGGAAGCAGCGACGTGTACGATGTCGGCCCCACCTGTGCAGTGAATGCGACACGTGTCGCGCGAGGGAGCAGACAGATATCGCATGTCGATTGGCAGCTGATGGCATCATCAGTCACCAGCTTATGCTTTTTTTTTTCATAAAATTTAGATGCATGTGCTGGATGATATACACATCTTTGCCATTCAGTAACATGCTAATTAAGTACAGCACACAAGACAAATGACTACTTAGCTGGAAAGAAAAGAAAGGGAAGAAAAACACACTTGCCATCAAGTAATTATTATCTCCGTTTGGCAATTTTGTATAGGAAGATGATGCAGAACGCAATGTAATAATTTTTTTAACAATAGAAGTACTTCTAAATTTTCTCACTAATTAGATGGCTCATTTTAAAAAAAATTAATTCCACGTCCAGTAAACAAGAGATATTTAATAGGAAAATTGAAGAAAAAATATATTTTAAGATGATAAAGTGACACTTTTACTGAAAGAAATCTCCTTATTAAAAATCCTTTTTACCAAATAGAGATATTATATATTACCTTGAGAAGGATCAGTTCCACCGGGGATGTTAACCACCAGCCTAGGCCAACAGATCGTACACAAAAACAAACATCAAAACTCTTTCACATAGAGCATAATAGTATTAATACAAGAACTAAACAAGAATAATAACATAACAAATGCGTGTATTAGGAATTAAGAAAAAGTGTCATCTGGTGTGTAATTAATTAATTACCAGTGAAGCCACTCCCTCATGCTTGGCTCACTGGGGCTCGGTGCATCTGGATCTGTCATGACCTAATTAATCACACACACACACCAACAACAACAACCGATCAGATCAGACTTAACCTAATTAAACACTGCACCAAGATCAGAACGCACAACCAAGTATATATACACAACCATGTACATGTGGGCATCATATATACTAACCAAAGTGAAGAGTTCGTTGGTGCGGCCGGCGATCTGGACGGTGGGCACGGCGGCGGCGATGGACGGCCTGATGTCACAGCCGTTGGTGAGGTCCTTGGTCCCGAAGCGCGCCGACATGCCAACGGCGGGCACAAACATGTCGAGAACATCTCCTATCACCCTCCCTACCACAAGGGGATCCACATGGATTGCCATGGCACTGGTAGTACTGGTAGTAGCACTGTGTGTGTTTGTGTATGTGTGTTAGGATAGAGAGGATAGGCTACGGGGAAGGGTGTATTTATAGGTGAGGAATGGTGGAAGGATGACATGGACAAGTCATGATGATGATAAGCACAATGGTTGTCCTAAGTTAGAGATTAAGGATACTTGTGATGGATTGTTATTTCAGGAGTTGGTGTCATGATGTGACGGCTTTGTTCATGGTGTGATAGTTTTGGTACTATAACACGTGGAATTTTAGTGAACAACTTACTTTAGCTTTTTTTCTCATACAATAGTTGTCCTAAGTTTGTAACTGTTATTTTGAATGTTAGTATCCTAATATTTATGGTGTCTATTTTTGTATATGACTTGTGAAACTTTAATGAATGGTTTGCCTTAGCCCCTTTTGCATTCAATGGTTGTCCTAAGTTAGCCACTATAAGGGTTCCTGTGATTGATTGTTATCTCGAGGGTGTCGGTGTTCTACTATTTGTGGTACAATAGTTTTGATAGTATAATATGTAGAACTTTAGCGAACAGTTTGCTTTAACCCTTTTTTTGCCTCACGGTGCATTTGTTGGTTTTTTATTATTAAAAAGTTTGCAGTAAGGTATACATGCCAATTAATCCAAGTAAGAACTATGAAAATGATTATTCTAATCTCCATTCTAGTATCCTCTAAAAAAATCCTTCATTCTAGTAGGTATTTTCGATAGTCATATCATAGTAGAAAAAAAATTCTCATCTCATAGTGTTGCTTGAAGTATTTTTTTTATGGTAGGAACTAAAAAAATAGGTAAATTATATATTTCCATTTTAATAGAATTTAGAACATGATGTACATATATCTCATAATAGTTGTAATATATGTCGGAAAGAACATGTGAGACATGGTGTTGTTGTTTGGATCCATGGGTGTGGTTAGGCAGGAAAGAAAACTACATGTCGATTCACAATGTTCAGAGGCATAACAAAAACAAAAGTGAAATTTGGTCCATTGGAAAGAGGCACCAAGGCACAATAGAAAACATGAGGGTTGTTGTTAGTCGTACGCGTATATCATGCCAATTGTAGTACATGTTGGAAAGAACATGTGAGATGGTGTTATTATTGTTTGCACCAATGGGCATGGATAGCACAAGAGAAAAACTATAAGAGTCATCTATAGTGTTGAAAGGCATAGCAGAAAAAGCATAAAATTTGGTCCATTAGCAAGAGGGACACTAAGTAATGAGAGAAAACAAGAGGATTGTTGTTGGTTGTACACGTATCTCATACCAGTTGTCGTATATGCCAAAAAGAACATGTGACATATGATGTTATTGTTGTTTGAATCCATGGGCGTGTAGAGGCATAGGAGAAAAATTATAAGAGTTGGTCCACAACATTGAGAGACATAACAAAAAAAATGTGAACATTGGTTCATTGGCAAGAGAGATGCAGAGGCACGAGAGAAAACGTGAGGGTTGTTGTTGGTTGTACATGTATCTCATATCTTTTGTAGTATATGTCGAAAAAAACATGTGAGATATGATGTTATTATTCTTTGGATCCATGTGCGTGCAGAGACACTAGAGAAAAACAACAAGAGTTGGTCCACAACATTGAAAGACATAGCAAAAAGAAAATATGAAAATTGGTTCATTGTCAAGAAGGATGTTGAGGTATGAAAGAGAATGTGAAGATTACTGTTGCCTGTACACGTATCTCATAACAGTTGTAGTATATGCAGGAAAGAACATGTGAGACATGATGTTGTTGTTGTTTGGATCCACGGATATAGATAGGCATGGGAGAAAAATTACAAGGGTTGATCCACAGTGTTGAGAGGCATAACAAAAAGAAATGTGAAATTTGGTTCAATGGCAAGAGGGGTGCTGAAGCACAAGAGAAAACATGAGGATTGTTATTGATGAATATGTCTCTCAAATCAATTGTAGTATATGTTGAAAAGAACATATGAGACAAAGCATAGTTGTTGTTTGGATCAATAAGCATGGATAGGCACGAAGCTAAAAACTACAAGAGTTGGTCCATAGCATTGAGAGGCATAAACCAAAAAAATGTGAAAGTTGGTTCATTAGCATGAGGGGTGCTGAGACATGATAGAATACGTGAGGATTGTTGTTGGCTACACACGTATCTGATACTAGTTACAATATATGCTAGAAAGAACATGTGATGACATTGATCCATTGGCATGGACAGGCATGAGAGAAAAACTACAAGAGTCAGTATAGTGTTGAGAGGTACAACAAAAAAAATATGAGGGTTGTTGTTGGCTATACACATATCTCACACTAGTTGCAGTATATGCCAGAAAAAACATGTGAGGTATGATGTTATTGTTGTTTGGATCCATGGTGTGCAGAGGCACAAGAAAAGAATTATTATAATTGGTTCACAGTGTTGAGAGTAATAAAAACAAAGATGTGTTATTGTAGGGTCTATTGATAAAAGATGTGTTAAACCACTGGTATTGTTAGTCAGGAAGTGGAGCGAGGCATTATAAGGTGATTGTGGTAGACCTTATGTGTATGGTATAGGTGCATGCTTGCTATCCCACCTACAAGAGGGATATGTCTTGTCACGAATGGATTTTATATAGAAGAATGGTATTTTCACTTTTATGTGCATACAGTATAACAAAAAATGTAGGTATTCTATTAGGAGCCAACTTATAAATTTTTGTATTCAAAATGATATCTAACTTTCTTTAGAAAAAGCTTCTCACGTCATTTTCTTACAAGAACCACTATGGGTCAATGATAACCAAAAAATATGGCAGTGCACTTATAGTTGTCTATATTCTATTGGGAGTGAAAATGAGGAAGTTGTATATTGCCAATTTTTAGTAACATTATCGGGCAGTGCACATGTATCAAGTGCTCACTGTAAGTTGAAAAGAACATGTAAAATATGATATTATTGTTGTTTGGATCTATGTACTTGTAGAGGCGTGGGAAAAAAATTGCAAGAGTTGATGCACGATGTGAAAAGGCACAAAAGAGAACGTAAAAATTGGCCTATTAGTAAGAGAGGTTCTTAGGCACGAGAGAAAACATGAAGGATGCTAATGAGCAAGACAAGAAATTGTCGGGATGGTCTGCCATTGTGAGGACCACAATGAGGAGAGGTTCGGAGGAAGTGCTGTTGTGGGTCCACTTGTAGGAACATATGCCAAAGAGATTAGCATTAGTAGTTGAAAAGTGCGAGTGTGAGGCATGGTAGAGGTGATTGTAGTAGGTCGAAGGTTGTTAGGGCCGGGATCCTAGATAGGATTGATTTTTGTTTTGTTGGATTAGATTGTAGGGTCATGGTTCTACCCTTTTTTGAAAAATACATATGTTTCTTGAAAAATAATTATAATTTAGTAGTAAAATTGAATAAAAATGGAGATTGTACATTATTATAGTAAATTTTGTGGTCTTTAATTCATTTGTACACATTAAAGTATTTGTTTACTAGTTGGAAGTTTCCTTCACATAAATTTATCTAATCACTCACTAAAAAATATTAGACTAGAATCATGATTCTACCATACTAGAAATGTGATCTTACTTGATTCCACATGATCCTACGATCCAGATCATGATCTTAAACAATCCTATGAGATTTCGATTCTATGTCTGATTCAAATCATATATACTCTGTGGGATCGTAGGATCATATGATTCTACAATTTGGATCATGATCCTGGTAATCTTAGGTAGGTCTCATGTAGGGTAAGGTATATAAGATTGTTATTGTGCTTGCAAGTGGGGCATGAGTGGCTATGCATGGATTTTACATAGAAGAACAATTTTACACCGTATGCACACATGGATCCATGGGTGCAAAGAAAGGCACAGTAAAAAAATTGTGGGAGGTCGTCCACAATGTGGAGAGGCATAAGAAAAGAATGTGAAAACTAAACTATTGGTAAGAGAGCTACCAAGATATGAGAGAAAACATGAAGAATGTTGCTAGCCATGGCATGGAATGGCCGGTGAGGCTCTTCCATTGTGGGGACCACAAAAGGAGAGGTGTGGGAGGGATTGCAATTGTAGGATCCATTGATAGGAAGTTATGTCTGTTTGCACATAGCAAGGACAAAAGTGATAGAGATTATTATCCGAGTTCAATCGCCCCTGTCATTTCATGGTCGCACATATCATTCCATGATCACACATACTGCTCCATGGTCGCACATACCTTTCTATGCTTGCAGAAAATCATAAAAAGAAGTTCAAACTACATGTCATTACCTTTCCATGGTTGCAGAGACCAAGGAAAGATATAATGGGATGATCCAAGGATATTCTGGACATAACCCATCAAGAATGTTTAATTCACGTAATTTTAGTAGCTACAAAACTCTATAGTCTCAATGCTTATTGTAGCAGAGTCCATGGATTCATATTATATTACTTACAAGTATTACGGTTGCGGAGACATTTGCCCGCGATCATCCCATGTCGTAGAGACAAAACCAGATGCCAATACATGGTGGCAGACAATACGCAACCATACTATTGGAGACTTATAGCTATTCCTTGATCCTTATGATTGTTCCCAAAATAATCATAAGTCCCTCTTCACTGACAAGATAACCATTGAGAAGATAAGGATAAATGTGCAGTTTATATAACCGCATGCTATGAACTGGCAAACTGCAACCTACAATAACCTGTGGCAACCACTATGCAGCAGTTGTTTACGATCGCCAGGCATCTCTTAGATGAAGCAACTAATGTCCTTTCAACAAGTATAAAAAGGACTTTTAGGGAAGAGTTCAGGGAGAGAGGGCAATTGAGAACTAGACAATACATTCTCTTTGTAATCCATTATACTCATAGTGAAAAACGAACAGGAATAGGGTTATTACTCAAACTTTGAGGGCCCAGACCTATATAAATTTTTGTGTCATTAATTCCATAGATACATTGATTTCTCTGGTGATTGTCTGGATTGTCTCCCTACTAAACAAACTAAATTCATGTAAGTTCGACTAGGAACCCTGGTTCCAATCGTCGATAGCTGGCACCGTCCGTGGAGATCATTTCAAGACATTTTCTAATTCACCAGGGTTCATTGTATTAATGGATCCTTTCCCTTGTTTACATGATTCCTAGAACAACTTCGATCTCGAAGATTATGTTGATGTCATGGATGAGGACAATGTCCCCATCAAAGATGACGATGCTACCCTCAAAACTTATTCCGAGGAAGAACCATCTCCTGTTCTAGTCACATCTGTCGACCAGGAACCCCAGAAAGCAATTCACTTGCCTTCTATGAGTTTGGCCACATCCGAGGGCGAGTATGTGCCACAACCCATTGTCTCCGACAATATGGGAGATGAAGATCTTGAATTTAGTCTGAAAAATTTTTCTCCAGACAATTTAAAGTCTCTCTTTGATTTCGAGTCTGACTTAGACAAAGAGGAGATGCTTTCTCCGTCTGCTACTTCTGTTCCACGGGAAGTCGCTGCACTTTCTGAGGAAACCCCAGGGAAATGAGTTGCCAGGGAAGAAGGAGAACGCAAATGGAAAGAAGACGAGGCGCGTGAGCAGTGAGAAGCTGAGGTTTGTAAGGTTACAGAGGAAGCTCTACGTCTTGCACAATCTCGCCATGATACCGCCACTCGCAACTTTGGTCCAGGAACTTTTCGCCAGTGACATCTTGATGGTCGCAGGCGTGAACAGACGCCGCTCTCGACTCTGGAGTACTCCCTGAAGCGACAATTGCAAAAACTCCTCTGGCACCTAGAAGGAGTACATAGGATCGTATCTATGTGATTGCAGAAGCATTTCGCAATCCTCCTTCTGGCCTCGTGAACGATGATGGGGTAATATTCACAAGGGTGCTCGCGGAAAACCTTGATGGAGTCGCGTTGGATATAACTCCAACAGCATCATCACGTTTGACAACTTACTCCTGAGAGTGGGATAGTTCTTACTAAAGCCAAAGACGAAGTAATCATGTACACACAACATGAACCCGACACTACAAAGCCCGACGAACTGGTAATTCTCGCGACCGTAACCATGAACCAGTGCGCTCGCTCTTGGGACCACATCTCGAGTTTCCTCAGGCTAACTATTTCCGTGACCAAGGCGATAGTCGCGATGATCGACAACTGCGTGTTTCATATGTGGGTTGTAGGGCTTTCTTGCCAGGATTACAAAACGTAGTCTAGCCTGATAAGTTCAAGCTTGACATAATCAAGAGATTCGATGGTACTAAAAATCTGTCTGAATTTCTCTAGATATTTGTCATTGCCATTCAAGCGGCAGGAGGAAATGAACGGGTTATGGTAAATTATTTGCCAACGGTCCTTGAAGGTCCGGCACGAATTTGGTTGTTTAATCAACTAGAAGGATCAATTTACAATTGGGAAATGTTGTGTGATGTAATCCTCAATAATTTCCAGAAATGCTATGAGAAGCCTGGCAAAGAAGATAATCTTCATCATCTACGCTGAACTTTGAATGAGACTCTTTGGCAGTTCATCAAGAGATTTGTAGGAGTGAGAAATACCATTCCAAATATCTCTGACACTTCGGTTATTAGAGCCTTTAAACATGGCGTTCGATACCAAAGGTCCACAGAAGATTTAAGTATCCATCCGTCGAGATCAGTGTCAAAACTTTTCGATTGGCTGATCGATATTCTGACGCGAGTGAGGTTGTGGAATGGAATAGGATGGTGGACAAGGATAACTTACCTTCTCAACCTAGTCTCAAAACCGAAAACAAGGATGATTCAAACAACAAATCTAAATCATCTGCGGGCGGAAAGTCCAAGAAGTCTAAGAAGAATGGAACAGGCCAATTCCGCGAGGTCGCAATCATGGATAAACAACCTCAGGAAAAAGGC
Organism: Pharus latifolius; assembly: GCA_019359835.1. NCBI lineage: Eukaryota > Viridiplantae > Streptophyta > Magnoliopsida > Poales > Poaceae > Pharus > Pharus latifolius. The sequence goes on along the minus strand of CM033324.1, from coordinate 53,749,189 downwards.
AAAAAAGTTCCATTCAAAAATAATAAACCTCCTTCTGGCGGTCGCAACAGCGACCATGCAGACAAATAGACTAACTCGCACGGAAGTAAAAGATGGTGTCCGTTGCACAATGTTTCTGGACACGACCTTAAGAATTGTCGCACCTGGTTGAAGCGCATGGAGGACTTTTATCAAGGTAATGCACTTTTGCCAACTATACCAGAGTAAGGACAATCCTGTAGAACTAAGGATGCCGATGGAGATGAGGACATGCTATACCAGGTACCAAATAATCATGTCAATATAATTTTCGGTGGTTCTTCATCTCATTTTTCAAAGCGTAAATTTAAATCTGTTATCGGGAGGTAAATAATATTGAAGCTCTTCCTGGAGAGCCTCAATTTCCTTGTTGGTCAGAGACTTCTCTGACCTTTAGCCGGGAAGATTGCCCTAAGGGATTGTCGCGGCCACGGCGACTCCATTTGGTAATTTCCCCCATTATTAGCAACGCTAAAGTGGGCCAAGTACTGGTCGATGGAGAAAACTCTCTCGACCTATTGTTTGCAAAAGCACTTGACGAGATGCAAATACCTCGTTCAAAAATCAAACCAGTGGTTCACCCATTTTTGGGGATAATTCTCAGTCCTTCGATGATGCCTATTAGACAAATTGTGTTGCCATTAACACTCGGGGATCAGAAAACTTCCGAACAAAATTAATTATTTTTGATGTAATTGATTTTGACTCAGCTTATAATGCATTCTTTGGTAGCCCCTCGCTCTCTAAGGTCATGGCGGCAACGTATTATGCTTATCAATGTGTCAAGGTGCTAGGACCAAAAGGCGTGATCACTGTCAGAGGCAGTCAAAATATGGCTCTCACTTGTGATCGCATATCCTTGAAATTAGTCAACCAACTTCCCCTTCGGGATGTTAAGGTGGCGACCAAGGAACCAGATGCGGTCAAGGTAACTCCACGACCTGATGAAAAACTCAAGTAGGTTCCCTTATTCCCAGACAACCCACCTAAAACCGTTTGGATTGGGTCGGAGCTGGACAATAAATAGGAACTTGCGCTCATTACTTTCCTCCGAGCTAACATAGGTGTGTTTGCATGGAAACCATCTGACATGCCTGGAGCCCCAAGGGAAGTGATTAAGCACATGCAAGCAATTTGGCTTGAACAACAACCAATCAAGTAAAAGCTTAGACGCTTTGCTCCTGACCGACAAGAAGCCATTCGTTCGGAGTTAAATAAACTCTAGGAGACTGGTTTCATTCATGAGGTTGACCATCTTGAATGGCTTGCAAATCCGGTCATGGTCCTGAAATCTAATGGTAAGTGGAACATGTGCGTCGATTACACTAGTCTCAATAATGCCTGTCCGAAGGATGATTTTCTCCTTCCCCTCATCGATCAGTTGGTCGATTCAACAACGAGTTGTCAATTGATGAGTTTCGTGGATGCTTACTCAGGGTACCTCAAATTAGCATGGCAGAAATAGATGAAGAGAAAATTACCTTCATCACACCATTTGGCACCTACTACTACGTCAGAATGCCATTCGGACTCAAGAATGCTGGTTCCATGTATCAACGCTTGATGTAGAAGACCTTTTTATCTCAATTAGGGCGTAATTTAGAACTTATGTTGATGATCTGGTCGTAAAAAGCTTGAAAAGCTCTAGTCATGTAAATGATCTCACTGAAACTTTCTGTAATTTGAATAAACATTGAATCAAATTGAATCCTGAAAAGTGCTCTTTTGGAGTTTCTTCTGGTAAACTTTTAGGTTTCCTTGTTTGTTCAGGAGGCATTGAGGTTAATCTTGAGAAAATCCGGGCCTTGAGCAAATGCGATCTCCTTCGACAATGAAGGAGGTACAAAGCCTAACCGGTTGAATGGCGGCTTTGAGTCGCTTCATCTCATGGTTAGGCGAACGTGGGTTACCATTCTTTAAGGTTCTACGTAAGCACAATGGTTTCCAATGGTCGAACGAAGCCGAAATTTTTTTTCAGGAAGTAAAAGCATATTTATCAAGTCCTCTAGTGTTGGTTTCCCCGATCATGGGAGAACCATTACTCATTTACTTGGCTACTACTCCTCACGCGGTCAGCACAATTCTGGTCGCGGAAAGAGGGGGTGTGCAATGACTAGTATATTACGTAAGTGAAGTACTAAATGGACCAAAGGAGCGCTACCCTGAAGTCCAAAAGTTACTTTATGCTCTCTTAATGGTTTCCACAAAGCTACGACATTACTTTCAAGCACATAAGATTTTTGTGCCCTCGTCCTTTCCCTTAGGGGACATTCTCCGAAATCCAGAAGTAACTAATCAAGTTGCAAAGTGGGCAGTAGAACTCAGAGTATTTGATCTCCATTCCACTACTTGAGTAGCAATTAAATCTCAAATGCTTGCAAATTTTGTGGTCGCATGGACTAATCTCGAACCACTTGTGCAAGAATCGTCAGATTTGAAAAGTACCGATCACTGGATGATGTATTTTGATGGCTCTCGAAGTTTTTCAAACTCGGGGGCTAGAGTGGTCTTAATCACACCCCAAGGTGACCAACTCCAGTATGTCATACAATTACACTTTGTTGCTACCAATAACGCAGCAGAGTATGAAGGTCTTCTAGCCGGACTTCGAGCAGCCAAATCCCTTGGAATCTATCGATTAGTGGTGAAGGGAGATTCACAGCTAGTCGTAAACCAGGTGAATAAGAATATAACTATTCCAATGAGACAATGGTTCTATACGTGGACGAAATAAGGAAATTGGAAAAACACTTCAAAAATTTTGAAATCCAATTCATTCCACAAAAAGACAATATTAGCGTAGACCAATTATCGAAAATTGGTTCCTCACGTGCATCCTCTCTGGCAGGAGTGTTCATTGAAAACTTAAAACAGCCATCAATCATAGAGGCACCAGAGGCGATGACTAACGTTGCCACCCTCGAGCATGAAGCGGATTGGATCCAACCATTGAGGATTATCTCCCACATGCGACCTTACCTGAGGATGAAACCGAGGCTAATCGGTTAGTTAGAAAAGCATGCATGTAAGATTGGTTGAAGGAACATTGTACATAAAAGGTGCTCAAGGAGTACTTATGCGATGTATATCTCAACAAGATGGACAAAACATTCTGAGAGAAATTCATAGAGGCATGTGTGGTGCACATGCATCCTATAGGACACTAGTCGAAAAAACTTTCGACAAGGTTATTACTGGCCTTCGGCACTTCATGATGCCATGAAATTGGACAAAACATGCCCGGAGTATCAATTTCATGCTCGATAAGTTTAAGAGTCAGCATATGCATTACAAACTATTCCTTTAACTTGGCCATTTGCTGTATGGGGAATAGATATTGTGGGTCATATGCCTCAAGTGGTCAATGGATAAAAGTTTTTATTCGTAACCATTGATACATTTACTAAATGGATTGAGGTAGAACCAGTCCACAACATTACCGTCGCGAAGAAGTTCTTTCATAAGAACATTGTAACACGGTTTGGTGTTCCAAGTCATCTCATTACCGATAACGGATCCCAGTTTGTTAGTAGTCTTTTTCTGGACTATTGCGATAATATTGGAACCAAAATTTGTTTCGCGTTCATTGCTCATCCTCAAAGCAATGGTGCAGTAGAACGTGCCAATGGGAAGATTATACAAGGGGTTAAAAAACGTGTTTTCGACCACCTTAAATTGCGCTCGGGGGTTTGGGTAGATGAGCTCTGTAGGATCAAGGATGCCGACTAGAGGGGGGGGTGATTAGGAGGCTTTTAAAATTTCTTTTCAATTAAGCAATTTTAAAGAATAATTGAGAGACCTAAATTATACAATGAGGCTTAAAACAATTCAATCAACTAGTTGCATTCAACCATATGAAATATTTAACAATACATGCAACAATAGTGATATAAGCAATTGTGTCAAGATGAATATAAAGCAAATAAGAATTATGCAATTGACACAATATTTTTACCGAGGTCTCGGAGACTCGCCCGGTCTCCCCTACTCCTCGTTGAAGCGCTCTCTCGGAGCCTCGCTTCTATATCCACGAAGGATATCTCACTAGGGTTGCTCTTCTCCACACCGGATAGGCGAGCACCACACCTTTCACAATCTTTTGCCGGCCTCTCCGACAAACTTCAATTGGAGAGATCTCGGCTCTCCTCCGGCACTGTCTAGGCGAAGGCGATCGCCAAGAGTAACAAGCCGGATGCGCTTTCACTTGAATCAACCAAGTGCTAGAAGCTCAATGATGCAAATGAGATGCTCAACACTCTAGCACTAGCAATCTAATGGAGATGAAGTGCACTAAACACTCACACAATCTCCCTCAAGCTCTCTCTCAAATCTACTCAAGATTTGGGCTCAATTCTAGCCTCTAAATGCAATAACTCAAATGCAAATCAATTGGCTAGGTTTTCAGCTGAAGAATGAACTCTTTGAGCACCCAAAAATGAAGCCAAACACGAAGTATTTATAGCCTCAACGAAAAACTAGCCGTTTGCAAGAAACCGGGCCAAAAGTTGTACAGGCCGGACATTGTCCGGTCACTTCAGACACTGTTCGGCCAGTACAAAAATTTCAGCCGTTGCAAACGTGTCAGTGACCGTTGGGCGAAATTTGTGAAGGCCGGACGGATACCATTTGTACGGACAAAACGTCTGGACAGATGGATATGTCTCTGTTAACTCTCGGCTCAAAAAAACTTGTACAGGCCGGACAATGTCCGGTCACTTCAGACACTGTCCGGCCACTTCGGACAGATAGCCCCGGATGGATGCATTTGTCCGTTTCATTTCTTGGCTCAAAAAATTTGTACAGGCCGGACAATGTCCGGTCACTTCAGACACTGTCCGGCCACTTCGGACAGATAGCCCCGGACGGATGCATTTGTCCGGCCACTGTACACTGACAGTAAAACATGTATAACTTTTGATCCAGAGATCCGATTGAGGTGATTTTTGGCTTGTTGGAAAGATAACTCAGAGCTCTACAATTTTGTCAACAAAAGAAAGACCTAGAAAGGTCTAAAAACTTCTAGAAAACTCAGAAACTTTCCTGCTGTCAAAATGTTCAAGCCAAAATCATCTCAAATGCAATTTTAAAGTATTTGCACATACGGATTTGCCGTTTTCTCGCGGATGTGATTTGTGTCACTTAGCAACGACCACGACCACACAGGTCTTGACATCCGATCGAAAACATGTGGTCGATAGGGTTTGGTCGAGCGTACGCAAGCGAGTCGAAGACTGGTACGACCAGTTGTAGCTTCTAGGCCCCTATAGAGTGTTTTAATAATTAATGACAACTACAAATGCTATACTAACGTTACCTGCCTAGTTGTGTCAAGAAGATACTTAAAAGACAGGTCAATGAAAGGCAAAGAAAGAGCATCATGATGAAGAGAGGGCATTGATCAAAAGGCAAAGGTACGTAATAGGATCTTTTCCATTTTTACCGGTCTAAGGTGATTGGAGAAGAATTTTGACCGGATGTTAGGATAGTTGCCGTACTATTAAGAGGAGCATGTGGTGTATCACAAAATACTTCATCTATGTGCCACAAATCATAAAATCAACTTGCATTGCATGCTAGAAGGTCACATCCTTTGAGAATGCTTAGTTCAGCTCATGTCTGTCTCAGTCGGTCTGACCGTGTGTTATACCGGTCTGACCGAATTCACGGACTGACCGATTAAAATCTCGGACTGACCGATGTTGTGTCTATGCATAGTGTATTCCTTTTTTAAGGTCGGTCTGTCCGTAGTTAAATTCTCGGTCAGACTCCTGGAACCTCTTGGTTTATCCTTCTGGCATTTTGAGCTATTACGGTCTGACCGTTTGTTATACCGGTCTGACCGTGAAATCGGTCTGACCGTGTTTTTGAACTGCGGTCTGACCGTTTGGCCGGTCTGTCCGTATATATCGGCCTGACCGTATAAGGTGTCCAGAAACTATGTCGTCTCTGGACAGTTTCACGGTCTGACCGAAATAGGATCCGGTCTGACCGTATGTGTGCCTGACAAGGGCAGTTGAGCATTTATTGCACCTGTTTAATGCCGTTGCAATTGCGGCGGTCTGACCGAGATTACACCTGCGGTCTGACCGCCAGGTGATCTTTTTCTCCCAACGGCCTGTAACGGCTATATTAATTGTGGGGGGTATATATACTCCCATGCACGGCCCTGTTCAGGACTTTTGGCATAATCTTGAGCATTGTCATCATCCTTGAGAGCCTAAGCTAGTTTCATACACTCTAGGTTTCAAATTCTCAAATTTGTGAGAGTGTGCATTTGAGATCTTCTAGTGCATTGCATTTAGATCATTGAATCAATCGTGTGGCACTAGAAGAAGGCAAAGTGATCATCACCGGCTTGTTACTCTTGGAGTTTGCCGGCTCCTAGACGGCTAGGAGAAAGGTTTTGAAGAGCTCTTCAAGGAAGATTGTGAAGAAGCTTCAAAACGTCTTGTGAAAGGTTGAGCACGCCTTGCCTGAGCGGTAAAGTGCATCCTTAGTGAAATCGAGGTTTGGATAACTCATCACACTATTCCGGCTCAAGATCTAGGTCACTTCTCGAGAGAAGATTGACTAGATAGAGGAGCGGTTAGAGATTTGAGTTTGCCTCAACGTGGATTAGGGGTGATCGGCAAATCACCGAGACCACGGGATATATCCTTGTGTTGAGATTGCTCATTGTTCATCTTGTGTTATTTGAATTGCTCTCATTTACTACAAATTGTTTGATTTATTGTAATTTGGTAAAATCGCCTATTCACCCCCCCTCTAGTCGATATCCTAGATCCTTTTCACCAGTCCGAACTCCTACGACCACGCCCAAACCCTAAACAGAAAGCCGCCAAACAAGCGACACGACTACAACCACGTATCAACACTGATACGATCAGAATATGCAAATACGACCACGACCAGCTCTAGATAAATAAACCAATTTAAACAGCTGGTGATCACGACTAAGTGCAGTTTTCAAAACATTTAATCTAATGCACATGAACTACACTTAGACTCACTAGCAATGCAAGATGCTAGTGCAAGATGATATGAATGCATCTGAGCTTCCGCACTAGATAGATTCAAGCTACTAGTTTCCGACCCCTCTTAATAGTACGGTCAAACTAGTAAAAAGAAACTTATCAACCCGGTCTGTCTCCAAACACCGAGACCGGTAAAATCCTAAGAAAACAATCCTTAATCTTGGATTTTACCTTTAGGTGAAGTTCGACCGCTCGACGCTTGTCCCCGCAAGGCTCGACCTCGCTAAGCTTGACCTCGCGAAGCTCGACTACTTGACACTCGTCCTCGCAAAGCTCGACCTTGCTAAGCTCGACCTCGCTCGAGATGTCTCATATCGACTTCATCCTCTTCACACCCTTGCTCGCTTTTATCCTGCAATCAAACTGAGACTACAATACGTACACTCAATACACAACATTAGTCTCATATATAAGTCGTCATTAATCACCTCCAGAGAAACTACTCCACACAGGAGTTAGCTCAACGGTTTCTCTTTCAAATGACATGAAAAACTAAATTCAACGAGTAGCAAATGAGTATAAGATAAAATACAATCATATAGATCGTAGATGATAAACACATACGCACACGATCTATACTACTCATGTCAAGATATCAATCAATCTAGATGACCAAAGTGATGAGCTCCCCCTCAACATGTGCATCGATATAAAATCCACAACTGGAGTCATCAGTCTCAGATTTAACGTATTACATTTTGATCAATCAATCAGCACAAGCTTGATGTAACCACCGAGCTCATCCTCTACATATGCATCAATATCAAACCCGCAATCGAGGAAAACATCCAATTCAGGGTTTACCGATAATCAATTCAATTTACTTGTGCTAAATCAGGATTTATATAAATTGTCATTTAATCATCAAATCTGATATCTTCAGATTAACTTTAATCATCATGGATTTATCCAAAATATCATTAATCATCAAAACCTAGATACTAAGATCTACCTAGATCCAACAAGCTCTACTCCGTTGTATGAGCACTTCGCAATACATCCAGTAGAGCTACAGGTGAAACTCCTTTCCAACTGGTTTATGGTGCAGAAGCCATGTTGCCAATTGAAATCCAAATTGGCTCTGTTCGGGTCGATAAGTTAGATATCATAAATCAAAGTGAAACACGTGAAGATGAAATCACTCTTCTTGAAGAAAAATGTGATCAAGCATTGATTCGATCCACAACATATTTATAGGCTTTGCATAAATATCATAGTAAGAGGGTGCGACCATATAGTCTACACGTAGGAGACTTAGTTTTGAGAAAAATTCAAAACCAGTCTGGTCGCAACAAATTCTCCCCTCAATGGGAAGGTCTCTACACTATGATCTCAATGCCGCGACCTGTATCGGCTCGCGTAGCTATAGAAGACGAAAAAATTTTATCTAATGCCTGGAACATAGACCAGTTGCAAAAATATTATGTGTAAGTTTTTTCATTTACATTGTAAATTTCTTAAACAATAAAGTACTTTTTGAGTTTATGTTATGGTTACATTCCCATTTTTGTCCTTATTCTTTTCTCGAGCCATGCCCGGGGGTTGGTTTCAATAAGCACTTTATTGTAATGTTTAAGTGGATTCGCTAGCCGATCTCATGGTTGCATCTAGTTAAGACATCTCTTTATAAGCCGTTTCTTTACACTTAAGAGACTTACTATCATGTTTGAGATCATTCAAGTGGCTGTTAGTTACAAAAAATTTGTGCATTTATATTAAGATGTTTATTTTGGCAACCTTATGATCACATATTGCTAAGGAACCTCTTTTTAAGCCGTTTTTAACGCATAAGAGACTTACTAATATATTTCAGATCATTCAAGCTATAGTTTACTTTAACTATCTTGCGACCATTATACCATGCCTTCAGTATAAATGGTCACAGGAGGGGGCTAGGGAAATATAACTATAGCATTAAGTCAGAAAACTAAGTACTTAACATATTTTCACTCATTGAATTTTCTGCTAATAATATATATTTGCAAGGTACAAATACTTCAATAAACGAGGTAAATGTTTTCATCTGTATTTATAATTCCATTGTCATGAGATACAATAAAAAATATATACATCAAGAAAGATCAAGCTCACGGAGCAGACTTTCTATTAAAGGCCTCACTTCATCCATAATTGCACTCAATTGATCTTCATTGTCAAAAGTAGCATCTTCCCCCACATGATTCAAATTTAAATTTGGATCGTGGTGATGATATGGATCGGTCAGCGGTTTGGCCCGATCTTCACGGCGTAGGATCGGAGATAACTGGATCCGTGCAACCTGATGAATGACACCACCAACCACCGTCTCTATTACAGCAACCTGCGACACTCGATTCACCTAACCACACGCTTCGATCCCTTTGTCTACTCGCTCACGTGGGGTAAACATGTTCTTACAATCACTGAGATAATCACCAGAACGACGGAGACAAGAATCTCAGATAATTCTCAATTCTAAGGGGGTGGAAATGCTTCACTCAAACCTTAGAACAAAGAAGTGTTTAATTCTGAAAATTCTTAATTTTGCTTATTACAATATAACACTTGCCTATTTATAGGCTACAAAGCTCCTGCTAACTCATCATGAGTTGTCATCCAACTCAACACAGGTTGTAAATTTGAACTTTACAACTAGTTTACAACTCAATAGAGGTTGAAAATTTGAACTTTGCAACTCATTTCTTTTTGACCAAGAAAGTGGTTGTAAAATTCAATTTTACTACTGTTACTTCTTTTCCAAGAAAGAAGATAGCTAATCGATGACATGAGCATTGATGTTGACATATGCAATGACCTCATGTGTAGGCCCTGCATATATTTTGAATATCCTTATCTTCTTCTGTTCCTTCTTGTAGTTGCTTGGCTCCTTCTTCATGGTACCTGACTACAATTAGAGTAGAGGCATTAGGTAGTAATCCATTCTCATTTGTATTAAAACGTTGTTCTTTAAGGAAAAGGTTTACCTGTTGTTGTATTTGTTTGGCTCGAGCTCTTGTAATTGGTCCTGTTGGTGCTGGAAATGTACATGAGGAAGTATGTGATGTATGTGTGCTATAAATGTCCTCAATATCCTCCCCCTCTTGGAAAGGAGTTGTCCTCAACTCTGTTTCTTCTGGACCAAAGAAAGGAGATAAGTCGGAAACATTGAAAGTATTACTTACAGCGTAGTGGTCTCCTGGAAGCTCTATCTTGTAAGAATTGTCGTTGATCTTCTCTAATACTCGGAATGGACCATCTCCTCTAGGCATCAACTTGGACTTACGCTTTTCGGGAAAGCATTCTTTGCGAAGATGCACCCATACTAAGTCACCAGGCTGAAACAACATCTTCTTCTTATGTTTGTTGGCTTTCTCTACATAGTAGCGTGCCTTCTTCTCAATTTCTTCTTTAGTTTTGGCATGGATTTTCTTCACATAGTCAGCACGCTTTGTAGCTTCCATATTGGTTCTATCTTGGATGGGAAGTGGAAGCATGTCAAGTGGTGTAATGGGTTTAAAGCCATATACTACTTCAACTGGACACAACTGAGTCGTAGAATGTATTGCCCTGTTGTATGCAAACTCAATATGTCGTAAACAATCTTCCCATTCTTTTAGACTCTTCTTGATCATAGTGCGGAGGAGCATTGAAAGAGTGCGATTCACCACTTCTGTTTGGCCATCAGTTTGGGGGTGACAAGTCGTGGAAAATAACAACTTAGTCCCTAGCTTGGCCCACAAAGTCTTCCAGAAATAACTCATGAACTTCACATCTCGGTCAGAGATGATAGTTAACGGCATCCCATGCAACCGAATGATTTCCCTGAAAACTAAATCAGATACATGTGACGCATCATCGCTCTTATGACATGGAATAAAATGTGCCATTTTTGAAATCTATCAACTACCACAAGTATAGAATCCCTCCCCCTCTTAGTTCTTGGTAATCCAAAAACAAAATCCATGCTAATATCTTCCCAAGGTGCATTAGGAACAAGAAGAGGAGTATATAATCTGTGAGGGTTGAGTTTGGACTTAGCTTTGTGGTAGGTGACGCATCGTTGTATGAACCGCTCAGCATCCTTCCTCATTCTTGGCCAATAAAAGTGATCAGAAAGCATCATATATGTCTTTTCTCTACCAAAATGTCCCATTAAGCCTCATGTATGTGATTCATGTAATAATAACAAGCGCACGGACTACTTGGGAACACAAAGTTTGTTAGCACGAAATAAAAACCCATCATGTATATGAAACTTGTCCCATCCTTTTCCATTTTGACATTTAGAGTAATGTTCAGAAAAGTTAGGATCACAGGAGTATAATTCTTTGAAACTTTCTAACCTTGGAACTTTAACTTCCATTTGATTCAACAAAGTACGTTTGCGATATAAAGCATCAGCAACTATATTTTCCTTTCCTTTCTTATACTTAATGATATAAGGAAAAGTTTCTATGCATTCTATCCATTTGGCATGTCTTCGGTTTAACTTTGATTGGCCCTTTAAATATTTTAAGGCTTCATGGTCAGAATGGTTAATAAACTCTTTGGGCCATAGGTAATGTTGCCATGTTTCAAGTATACGTACAAGAGCATATAATTCTTTGTCATATACAGGATAATTCAATTGAGCTCCTCTTATTTTTTCACTAAAGTATGCTATGGATTTTTCTTCTTGTATAAGTACTCCTCCTATACCTAGTCCATTGGCATCACATTCAATTTCAAAAGTCTTATGAAGTTAGGTAAAGCAAGTATTGGAGCTTTGGTTAAACACTTCTTTAATTCATTAAAGGCATTTTCTTGTGATTCACCCCATTTAAACACAATTCCTTTCTTGGTTAGCTCATTAAGTAGGGCAGCAATTGTACTAAAATCTTTGACAAAGCGACGATAAAAACCGGCAAGCCCATGAAAACTTCTAACTTGACTAACATTTACAGGTGTTGGCCAATTTTTAATTGCTTCAATTTTAGATTCACGACTTCTATTCCTTCACTAGATACTACATAGCCCAAGAATACCACCTTGTTTGTACAAAAAGTGCATTTCTCAAGATTAGCATACAACTTTTCTTTTCTAAGCACTTCTAGCACTTGTTGTATATGATCAGCATGTTCTTCCAAAGATTTGCTATATATCAGAATATCATCAAAGTATACTACAACAAATCTTCCAATAAAGGCTCTTAGAAAATGGTTCATTAAACGCATAAAAGTACTTGGAGTGTTAGTTAATGTAAATGGCATGACTAACTATTCATACAAACCAAATTTAGTCTTAAATGCAGTTTTCAATTCATCTCCCAATTTTACTCTTATTTGATGATATCCACTTCTTAAATCAATCTTAGAGAATGTAGTAGCACCATTAAGTTCGTCTAACATATCATCAAGTCTAAGAATAGGATGGTGATACCTAATGGTGATATTATTAATAGCACGACAGTCCACACACATGCTCCAAGAATCATCCTTTTTAGGGACTAGAATGATGGGGACAGCACAAGGACTAAGATTTTCACATACATACCTTTTATCTAGCAGTTCTTGTACTTGGCGTTGAATTTCCTTTGCTTCTTTAGGATTGGTGCGGTAAGGTGGTCTATTGGGAAGTGAGGCACCTGGGATGAGATCAATTTGGTGCTTAATGCCTCGAATGGGAGGTAAACCGACAGGTATCTCGTCTAGAAATATATCTTGGAATGCCTGCAACACTTTGGAAATAGCACTAGGAAGAGAGGTTATGTCATTAATTGTAATCAATGTATGTTTGTATACAAGTACCAGATGCATCAAATTATGATTGTTGCTAATTTCCGTAATATCAGATTTTTTAGCTATCATTACTAGCTTCTCTTCTTCTTTATTATCCTTTTTCTTTTTCTTTTTATTTTCAGCAGTCATTCCCACTTTCTTTTGCATATTTTGGCCTAAAATTTGATTAGGTGTCATGGGAAATAATTTCTTGTTTCGGCCATTGGTTTTAAAAGTGTGGGTATTAGCGCACCCATCATGTATTACACTATGGTCATATTGCCACGGTCGTCCTAACAATAAATGGCATACAGTCATTGATGCGTCCTTTGGTCCCGATCTTCACGGGGTAGGATCACGAACACGATAACTTACTGAAAACAGCCAAGATAACTAGTGCAACCTGACAAATAAAACTCGAAGCCAACCATCGTCGCAATACGGCAACCTGAATCGAGGATTCGTCCAACCACACTCTTATGAAACCAACCAACACAACCTGCAATCAAACGGAGCAGGAGCACCGATTGGGAGTTGATGATGCAACCGCTTCTGTAATTTCGCGAGGAAATCACAAGAGCAAAGGGGTAGAGATCACTCTCGGAAATTGTTAGCACACAGCTGAACAAAAGGGATTGGTATTTGCTTCTCCAAAAAATAATGCCTCTTAACACAATACATAGTGGATATTCATACTAGAGAACAACCCTTCTAGTTAGGTGTGAAAAGACTCTTAAGACTCTGAAGATAAGCTAGCTGAAAGGTCACCACGAAGTAATTTGCGCGCGGCTGTTTGGCTTCTGTGCAGCCAGCACTAAAATGGTGATTACTCCTAATTGGGAAGTCCAAAAGACGAGCCATTTGTTGCGTTGGAAAGTAGACTCAATAAGCTTTCCATCGATGTGCATTATGCATCCAGAAATGTCAAAATATTGGGTCGTACAACTTGTGAAAGTTGCAGTACTTGTCACGTGACACGTCTCAACTTCGGGCAGCACCCATGTTTGCCTCCATGCAATCTTACTTATCCTCCATGTCCTCCACGTAGGCCTTCTTAGCTGGACCATCTTCTATCTCCTCGTATGTGAACCTAAGTAGCAAAAGTGTAGAACTTTTAGGTAGTATAATATTCTCATCATTTGTAATGTCAATTTCAGCAAGGAGTGAAGTCACCTCTTGTTGTAGATTCTTTGCACGACGTCGAGTGATCGGTCCATTGTATTCTTGATCAGATCTTTGGTCTACATGCGAAGGTGCAAGACGTGCTGGGATGACCTCATCATCATCTACTTCTTCATCTTGGTTAGCTGTACTGTTGGCACCACGTCCTTGATCTCGAAGCTGAGCTAGAAGAGCTTGAAGATCTTGGGACATTCACTCTTGTCTCTCCTCCAATCTTTGTCTCAGCTCATTGAATTGTGCCATTGTGACACAATCATCAATCTCTGGTTCTCTGGACATCCTTTCTGCACTATTAGTGAACACGAGCAGCAAGTATATGTATGAAAATTAATTTGTGGATCTCTCAACCTCACCTTCTCTTACCAACTGAAGCTCTTATGCTTTCCCTGAAAATTACAGAAGTATATTTGTGGTGGTAAGTGATGGTTAGACGAATACACGACCAGTGTTCTGTCTATGATGGTTTCTTTGTGGAGCTTGGTAGGGAATGATGCACAAATAACAATCTGAATTTCAGATATTGTAAAGCTAAGTAACAATCCAAACTAGCAGCCCAATGTCTAGCACTGATCACAAGTTAGGAATGATGTATATGAGCAACTCACACGCAAAGGAAATTCTGATTTTGATGCAAACAAGGATTATGCTAGGGATTGATGGTTCTTGAGATATACCTAGCAAAATTTCACCAAAGAAGGATAGCAATCTGGTTGAACAACATTTTTTTTTTTGAGATTTCAACACTTGTGCATATAAACAACACGATCTGTTCTTTCACTTCTTTTCTCAACTTTTTTTTTGCATTTTTTTTAACAAACTATTAACAAACTAAAAGCAACTAACAGATATAGCACTTGCACAACTTGAACATATAATCTCAGCACAACCAGAGGCTAGAGCAAAGTTTTCGCGAAGGAGGAAATGGACTAATACTCTTTTTTTTTTTCAAATGTAGATACAAATGATATGGAGAGATAAATGGCTCAAGGGACACGCAAAGGAAATTATGATCAGCAACAAGAACAAAGACTCTAATGGACAGAAACTTAACTAAACTCACCAAAATAACAGATTGAAGAACGGCTAAAACAATTTTTTTAAGGCTTTTTAGTGGATAGGACATAACACAAATATATGTAGCTAAGGGTAAAGAATCCTACCGTGGCAATGAAAGCTCTGATACCAGATGATGCGTCCTTTGGTCCTGATCTTCACGGCGTAGGATCACGAACACGATAACTTACTGAAAATAGCCAAGATAACTAGTGCAACCTGACAAATAAAACTCGAAGCCAACCACCGTCGCAATACGGCAACCTGAATCAAGTATTCGTCCAACCACACTCTTATGAAACCAACCAACACAACCTGCAATCAAACGGAGCAGGAGCACCGATTGGGAGTCGATGATGTGACCGCTTCTGTAATTTCGTGAGGAAATCACAAGAGCAAAGGGGTAGAGATCACTCTCGGAAATTGTTAGCACACAGCTGAACAAAAGGGATTGGTATTTGCTTCTCCAAAAAATAATGCCTCTTAACACAATACATAGTGGATATTCATACTAGAGAACAACCCTTCTAGTTAGGTGTGAAAAGACTCTTAAGACTCTGAAGATAAGCTAGCTGAAAGGTCACCACGAAGTAATTCGCGCGCGGCTGTTTGGCTTCTGTGCAGCCAGCACTAAAATGGTGATTACTCCTAATTGGGAAGTCCAAAAGACGAGCCGTTTGTTGCGTTGGAAAGTAGACTCAATAAGCTTTCCATCGATGTGCATTATGCATCCAGAAACATCAAAATATTGGGTTGTACGACTTGTGAAAGTTGCAGTACTTGTCACATGGCACGTCTCAACTTTGGGCAGCACCCATGTTTGCCTCCACGCAATCTTCCTTATCCTCCATGTCCTCCACGTAGGCCTTCTTAGCTGGACCATCTTCTATCTCCTCGTATGTGAACCTAAGTAGCAAAAGTGTAGAACTTTTAGGTAGTATAAAATTCTCATCATTTGTAATGTCAATTTCAGCAAGGAGTGAAGTCACCTCTTGTTGTAGATTCTTTGCATGACGTCGAGTGATCGGTCCATTGTATTCTTGATCAGATCTTTGGTCTACATGCGAAGGTGCAAGACGTGCTGGGATGACCTCATCAGTCATAGGAACAACATCACAAGTTATAGTATCAATATAATCATGAATTTTAAATGTAACTTGAACCATATGTTGTACTTTGACACTTCCACATTCACTTAGCCATTGGACATGATAAGGATGAGGGTGTTTTAATAATTTTAATTCAAACTTATCACACAATTCTTGGCTAGCTAAATTATGACAACTACCTCCATCAGTAGTAAGCTTGATTACCTTATCATTTACCTTGGCTTGAGTTTGAAAGAGATTGAGGCGTTGTGGGTGTTCATCTTCTTTTAGTTGTACACTAAGGGCCTTAGTGACAACTAAGGCAGTGCCTGTCTCATAAGGGCAAGCACCACACTCTTCATCTTCCTCAGGAGAATCTCCAAGCTTATCTGGGTCAGGCATGCACTCCTGGTCCTCTGCACTAGTAGATTCGTAGTCTCCATCTTCAGTGACAAGCATGGTTCGATTGTTTGGGCATTCTCTTGCATGTGCCCTTGACCCAAGCACTTGAAGCATTGGAGGGCACTAGTCTTGGTGGTTGAATCCACCGAAGATGATGATGCAGCGGGTTTCTTAGTATTTGATGTAGGGACTAATTTTGATACTGAAGCATAACTAATATTAATGGGAAAAGAAGTACTAGAGGAGGATATACCTCATCCCAAGTTAAATCGAGCTTTGGGTATGTTTGATGGAGCTCTCAAGTGGAAGGAGGGCGTTCTTGTTGGTTTGGCATCTTCTTGTAGTTGTTTCTCCGCTTTCGTTGCTTGATGCACCAACTCAACGACGGTGTTGTAGGGATGAGAAATCACAATGCTTTTGATGTTCTTGTTGAGGCCATGCAGAAAACGTGTAATGGACTGTTCTTCATCTTCATGCACCCACGCTCTAATCATGGCTTGCTCTATGTCCTTGTAGTAATCCTCCACCGATCGTGATCCCTGTCTCAAATTCTACAATTTATCAAAAAGATCACGTCTATAATGGTTAGGAACAAAACGAGCTCTCATCTCACACTTCATTTCCTCCCATGAAGCAATAAGGGTTTCTCCTTGTTCTTCTCGTTGATTAAGGACTTTTTCCCACCAAATTAGTGCATAACCATCAAATTTAAGTGAGGCCATGATCAATTTCTTCGCCTCCAAATATTTGTGCATCCGGAAGATCTTCTCCACCTTGAGTTCCCATGTAAGGTATGCATTTGGGTCGCACTCACCTGCAAATTTTGGAACTGTAAATTTTAGCTTACCAAAATTTTCCTCCGTAGGTCCTCTTTCTTGACGATGAGCATGCCGCCGATAGCCATCATCTTGATGAAGCACGAAGTCATTGTTATCAACATCATCAAGGGTACCACTCCCACGACCGCGCCCATGACCATGGACAGCTCCACGGCCTCCTCCTTGGCGTCCTGGGTGTGGTGGTCGATCCGCATTAGCGGCAGCACGATCTCTCCTCTCGCGCGTTCTTCGTGGAGCAATCTCCTCGGTAGTCTCGTCGAGCTCCTCACCTCCATGAACACTATCTTCTCCTTGCGATCTGTCTCTGCGAGTCTCAGGCATTCTCTTATCAAACTCATCAATCAAAATATCAATCATCTCTTGACGCATGTTAGTCATGTTCTCAGTAAGTTGTTGATTGAACTCCCTTGTTATCCTAATAAACTCCTCTTGTGTCACATAAGGTGGTAGTGGTGCGCCTCCCCCACCTTCCTCGTTATTTGCCATGGTTAGTGCAATCACAAAAGCAAGACAACAAGTATATAAGGGATGTTATGTGGAATCACTCAAGCTCAGCCTCTCACTTACCAACCGAAGTTCTTATGACTACTTTACGGGGTTGAAGAATTGTGTGTACTCTGGTAACGATAGACAGTTGAAGGTGATGGAATAAGTGAATCAAGGTCCAAGCCTGATAATTGACAGTGACTATTTGTGGAGCTTGGAGGGTTAGTATAATTCCTATACAATTGAAATTCTAGATATTGTAATGATAAGTAATAATCCAAACTAGAATTCCATTGCCTAGTTGCCAAGCTCAAGATATAAATGAAGATTATAGGCAACTCACACACTAAGATAATTGAACTTGAGGCAATCAAAGGAATGAGCTAGTATAAGATATGAAATAGCACCAATAGCTCGTATTGCACAAGTTTTGGAGAGACACTAGCTAATTGCTCAAACCAATGTAGCAGGGCACTAGATTACTCCAAACAACAAACTAGCACAATTTGGAAAACAGAGAACAACTAGGTAGTGCTCTTACTTATAAAGCAACAACCTTCTTTCCTTCTTTCTTTTCAATTTTCAATTTTTTTTTTGGTTGCCAATCAAGATGAGAGTAGCACTTCAAGTCACCCTAGGTTCAGCAAGGAAACAAACTTCACAAAATTATGCAAAGATTGTTGTGTGAGCAGCCCTAGAGCAATAAAAAAAAAGCTAGTCTCAATAAGTTCAAAGTTTTCGCAAAGGAGTGATTGGCTAAAAAAAAAAGGATGATGACACTTCTTTTTATATTTTTATGGTTTATGTGGACTCATACAAAACACAAATTGGAATCAAACCTTAAATGACAAATGAACGAAAAGAAGCAACGCGAAGGGAAAAAGAAACGATCAGCAGCTAACTTGGTTCTAATGGATAAAACTTAGCAAAACTCACCAAGAGTTTTCAATTGAACTATGGCATAGAACAATATTTTTGTGTGGCCTTTTCTGGATAGGAATGAAAACAACAACTATAGTAGCTAAAAGGTAAAATCCTACCGTGTCAACCTTGAGCTCTGATACCAATTGATACGGATCGGTTCGTGGTTTGGCCCGATCTTCATGGCGTAAGATTAGAGATAACTGGATCTGTGCAACCTGATGAATGACACCGCAAACCACCGTCTCTATTACGGCAACCTGCGACACGATTCACCCAACCACATGCTTCGATCCCTTTGTCTACTCGCTCACGTGGAGTAAACGTGTTCTTACAATCACCGAGGTAATCACAAGAATGACGGAGACAAGAATCTCAAATAATTCTCAATTCTAAGGGGGTGGAAATGCTTCACTCAAACCCTAGAACAAAGAAATGTTTAATTCTGAAAATTCTCAATTTTGCTTATTACAATATAACACTTGCCTATTTATAGGCTACAAAGCTCCTGCTAACTCATCATGAGTTGTCATCCAACTCAACACAGGTTGTAAATTTGAACTTTACAACTAGTTTACAACTCAACAGAGGTTGAAAATTTGAACTTTACAACTCATTTCTTTTTGACCAAGAAAGTGGTTGTAAAATTCAATTTTACTATTGTTACTTTTTGTCCAAGAAAGAAGATAGCTAAGCGATGACATCAGCATTGATGTTGACATATGCGATGACCTCATGTGTAGGCCCTACATATTTTTTGAATATCCTTATCTTCTTCTATTCCTTCTTGTAGTTGCTTGGCTCCTTCATGGTACCTGACTACAATTAGAGTAGAGGCATTAGGTAGTAATCCATTCTCATCTGTATTAAAACATTGTTCCTTAAGGAAAAGGTTCACCTGTTGTTGTATTTGTTTGGTTCGAGCTCTTGTAATTGGTTCTGTTGGTGCTGGAAATGTACGTGAGGAAGTATATGATGTATGTGTGCTATAGATGTCCTCATCAGGTGATGCCTAAGTTTGCAGAGGATAGTAGAGGCTACAGCTCCAATGTTAGACTTCAGTGCCTCTTTCCGCCTCTTCACAATTTCAGGAATGTTGGAGACCAACGAGTCAGTTTGAGCTGCGATCAATTTGTAGGACTCACTAAGGCTTAAATTATCCTTCTCAGTATCAATAATTTCTGCCTTTAGTAAGTCTGCGGCCATCCTCAATTTCTTGAAGGTGTTCAGCTCAATACTGCTACAACACCTAATAGTTGCTTCTAAAGCGCTCTTTTCATTGTGAGCGAGCTTAGCAATATCCTTGGCCTTCTCACTAGCTGCCTTATGATGCTCAATAACAGTATTGAGCATATCAATGTCAATTCCTCTTTGGATAGATTTTTGCTCAAAGTGATTTTTCTCTTCAGCTAGTTTATTGATATGCTCTTCTTGTGCTGAAAAGAAGAAGAAATAAATTCAATAAATTCAATTGAATTCATAAAGTTTACAAAGGTAATGCAAACTTCTACCAAAACTAAACTTACTTGTTGTCTTGTTGCTTTTCGCAAAGCAACAGGAGACGTTTAGATTTTTCTTGAAGAGAGTTGTATAGCTTTGATGCTTGCTCAAAGGTCACTGCCTTTTCTTTGGCCTCCTTTAATTCGGCCTCAAGCTCCAGAATTTTGGCAAGCATTTTGTCACTCACCTTCTGGGCTTCAGTCATTTCTGTTTTCAGATCAATTTTTTCTCTACGACAATGAATATTATTACAATGTCTAAAAGACTAAGATTAAAAGCAAGATACTTACTAGTTTAATTGTCTATTTTTGGTTTGCGCAACCCTCAATCGCTCAACTAGCAGACTAGATGTGGTCGCTACATGAGCCGTATTCTGCATAAAACAAAAAATACTGTGAATGAGATCCCTAAGGAAATAAAATGAAACTTTAAGGTAAAGATTTTTACTTACATCTAAGAATTCATTAAGGAACCTCTCAGATAGGTCCCCAAATCCACTCGCTTGGCTAGAAGAAGCCAAGTTGTGAGGCGCCTATTGGGAATTCAAATCCTGAACATAGCGCTGGATCTGGGCAGTTTGAACTGCCATTTCTTCTATCATCTCCTCTCCTTGTTCTCCCAAACAATAGGGAGGCACAGTTTCTTCAACCAGAGGGGGGAGCAGAGATACCTGCCTATTCATCCATCCCTATGGTCGAAGTCTCAATTGCGACCTCAGCTTTTCCATCATTGATGGGTTCATTCAATTGAATATCTTTAACTACTTCATCAATGATGGTCTCAGGTTCTTCTTCGGCGGCCTATGAAGCTGCAACTTCAACAGTTGCAGCACCTTCATCTGCAGCCGCCGTCCTTGTCACTACTTCATATGTATCCTCCATCATTTTTGCTTCAACTGATGGAGTAGGCAGTGCAGCAGACGAAGGAGCCCTGTACTTATAGGCATGATAAATTATTCCTAACTAAATATTATAATTTAGTTGGAGAAGAGATGAATATTTACCTGATACTGAGTCCCATAAAATTGTGGGAACTTGAGGCCACACCCTTAGGAGACAAGAGCATAGACAGTGCCTTTGGAGCAAAATCATCAGAAGCAATTATTGTCCTCCTCAACTGAAACAAGAAGGCATCTTCCTTCTCCTCCACATCGCTTCTCTCTCCTTGCACAACCTTAAGTTGATTCATAGTCGTATAAGGTAAAGTTTGAGAAGCTAAAAACATTACCGCGACAACCCTCTTAGTCGCAACATGGGGGTCAGTTGTAGTTGCAGCGGTGACCTGCTTTTGTTGGCCGTTGTCACCTTGATAGTGAGAATTTCTGTGGCCACAGTTGCTGATGTCGCCGCAAGGACCCCCATTGTGGCAGTGGTCACAGTCACTACTGCTAAGATCGTGGGAGGGGAAATAGGATTTATTTTCATGGCTCTCGCCCTGGCCAAATTCTTGGTCGCAGAGGGAGCCTTCTTCGGCTTCTTTGATGAAGAACTACCAGAAGGTTCTACATCGTCGCCGGTAAGCCTTTTTTGGGCTTCTTGGCGCGTGAACAACTATACAAATCCAAAATGAATTACTTTGGTAAATTATCCTTCAAAATCAAATATGCACAGGTTTTTTGAAAAGAGTAATACCTTTCGATGAGCCTGGCCGAACTCATTGGTGTTGCCGACCAGGCTCTGCGGCCTCGGCGCATTAATATCACCTTCCTCGACCGGATTATAAGACTTCAGAAGAAAATTTGTCCTTATTTTGACATCAGAAATAGACAGGACTGTGAAAAAATAACAATCAAAATAAGACAACAAAAACTCAATTTTAAAGGAAAAATAGATTGAGAAAGAATTTACCAATCTGACCAATCTTAGGATTGGGACAATTACCCGGGTGGTAGTCCCTGGTAGCATCTTCCAGGACCCTAACCTCCCAGGCGGGATGATCCCTCTTTCTTAGAGGGCTGGTTCGGTTCTTCACGAAGTCTTTGATCACATTGCGAGCAATCAAGCCCTTATTCATCAGGTATTTAATTACTTGGGCTTGCCTTTTCTGCTCATCATCAAGGAGAGGAGCAACATCCTTCTCCCCGCTCTTCTCTGGTCGTCGATCTACGAACCAGAGATGGCTCTCCTTAGGAGCCAAACAATAGAACCATCATTGATACCACTTGTGAACATAATCAAGAAGTGGAAAATGCAAGAAGTCCTTCTTCTCCCGCAGCCTGAAGAAGACGCACCCAGGAGCAGTGGTGCCTTTCAAGCTCGCAAAGAAATAGTATTGGCGGAAAAGAGCAACACTGGGCAAAACCCTAATGTACGCCTCACATAGGTGCTGAAAAACTGTGAGAATCAAAATGGAATTGGCATTCAAATTTACCAATTCCAAGTCATAATGAGCGAGAATTTCCCGAAAAAAGTCACTCTCCGAAAAATAAAATCCACAACGTAGGAAATCCTTGAAGATTACCAACTTACCCTCTTGCACCACAGGGCTTTTTTCATTTTCCCCAGTAGGACGCCATGGGATCAACGACCTTGAGGGGAGATAACCCTCCTTTTCCAAGGCCAACAGATTCTCTTCTGTCCGGTGGCTAGAACGCATCCAGCAAGCCATTGATTTGAGTTTGAGAGAAAGAGAAGACTAAAGCTTAAGAACTCAGAAGAGCTAAGAAAAACTTAGGGGCTCTGAGAAACCTTCGGAAATCATGAGAATGGTTTTGTGCCAAAGAAAACTTAAAACGTGAAGTTTGAAAGCAATATCCCTCGAGTTTCCAACCGTTGTATTCACACCAAAAGATTTTCTTTCAACAAAAAGGTTGCATTTAATGGCTATCATAACAAATTTGACACACGCACCCAAAGTTTTTCTTGGGTTCTGCGGGAATTTGAAACGAAAAGTTGCCTTTTCAGTACTCGAAACGCCTTTTTGAGGAAAAGAAACTTTTCATTTCAAATTTGGGGACTAGCTGACGGACATTATTACCTGAGTTCAATTGCCCCTGTCTTTTCATGGTCGCACATATTGCTCCATGGTGGCACATACCTTTCTATGGTCGTAGAAAATCATAGAAAGAAGTTCAAACTACATGTCATTACCTTTCCATGGTTGCAGAGACCGAGGAAAGAGATAATGGGGTGATTCAAGGATATTCTGGACATAACCCATCAAGAATGTTTAATTCACGTAATTTTAGTAGCTACGAAGCTCTATAGTCTCAATGCTTATTGTCGCAGAGTCCATGGTTTCATATTATATTACTTGCAATTATTATGGTTGCGGAGACATTTGCCCGCGATCATCCCATGTTGCAGATACAAACCAAATGCCAATACATGGTCATAGACAATATGCAACCATACTATTGGAGACTTATAACCATTCCTTGATCCTTATGATTGTTCCCGAAATAATCATAACTCCCTCTCCACTGACAAGATAACCATTGAGAAGATAAAGATAAATGTGTAGTTTCTACAACCGCACACTATGAATTGGCAAACCGCAACCTACAATAACCTGTGGCATCCGCTATGCAGCAGTTGTTGATGATCGCCAAGCGTCTCTTTGATGAAGCAACTGATGTCCTTTCAACAAGTATAGAAAGGACTTAGGGAAGAGTTCAGGGAGAGAGGGAAATTGAGAACTAGACAATACATTCTCTTTATAATTCATTATACTCATAGTGAAAAATCAATAGGAGTAGGGTTATTACTCAAACTTTGAGGGCCTGGACCTGTATAAATTTCTGTGTCATTAGATCCATAGATACATTGATTTCTCTGGTGATTGTCTAGATTGTCTCCCTACTAAATAAACTAAATTCTTGTAAGTTCGACTAGGAACTCTAGTTCCAATCGTCGACAAAAAGCGGAAGTGATTTAGTGCATGTGCATCACACATCTCGCATGGGGTGCAGCAGTAGTGCATTGGACACTAGCGCGTTATAAATGGTATTAGAGCTGATTCTCGCAACTACATGGGTGTGTGTAGACTAAGTGTGCAAAGTACGAGGTGGGTCGAAGTCTGACTTATTGACGGCAATAGATGCATGACACTAGACGCACACACACTTGAGCATTTTACCTACGTGGGTGTATTGTGTACTGACGAGAATGTCGTGTACTTAAAGAGGGTGCGTGAGATCCTAATCCAAGTGGAAATAGTTCCACTCTGCTAGTCCAAGGTAAAGAAATCGCGTATATAATGCCATTTGAACTAAGTATACTAACTCTAGTTAACTCTTTTGAACGAAAAGAGGACAAAAGTGCAAGTGAGTTAGAATGTACATCACACGTCCCATGTGGGGTACAGCAATAACATGTTGGAACCTGGGACACTACAAATTCTATCAACATAACTTAGAAAATGAAGGTTTTATTTGGAATTAAGTTATTTATTTTTTGGATTCAAAATGATATGTATTTTTCCTTTAATTCCACGCATCAACTTTTCTGGGAACTACTATTGGTGAATATTAACCTGATAGCAACACAGTATACTTATAGCAATCTATATTCTACTGGAGTAAAAACCTACCATATTCATTCTCAAATAGTTGTTATTTTGTAATCAATGTTTTACATAGTGGGCTATATTGTAGCGCCGCTATAGCGGTTTTATAGTACAAACACTATGCTATGGATAAAAGTCCTACTATTGCAGTTACGAATATTGTATTAGTAATAGCAAATTGATATAGTTAAGATAGTCAGAGTCGAGATTTTAGGTAGAATCATTTTTCCACTGATAGAATTGAATCGCAGAATAGAGTTGTAGAGTCGTAGATTCTACTAGATTTCAAAAATACATATATAATTATTTTTCTTCATGTTTTTATGCCTACGTTTGACATTACCACATTCAAATTGTGGAACACTCAATATGTGACATGATAAAACACTATGCAACATCACTATATATAATATGTACGTGCAATTTTTTTTAACGATTACCTAACATATTTTTTAGAGGCCCCATATTTTTCTATGTTACTATTTGATGGTTTTTACCTAATTTTTTATGGTTATTCATAAGATCAAACTTTGAACCACGAGGAGCAAAATAGTCTTGTCGCTGGTGAGTGATTGATATAGACACACAATAACTAATTTTCTATGGTTCAAGTTATTGGATATTTTTTTGTGACCATTGATTTTATAGTCTTCCTATGAAATAGAGAAAAATATAGAAAAAAATGAAATACTTTCAATAAATAGAAATGGAGTTAAAATAGGAACCAAATAGAAGTTAAAAGGTACTAAAATAATTTCTAAACAAAGTTCACAATGAAAATAACCTCAAATGGAAATAATTTAAACTTGAAAGTTGTAGAGCTTGTCGAGATGATCAATTTTGATATATAGATCATCTCAATCTAAGTTTGTATCCAAAAGTTATAATGTTTGGAAAATTGATAGTGAGTGAAGATTAGGATCGAGTAGAATCAAATCTGAATGGCGATTCTACCCGATTCTACGACTTGGATTGCGATTCTACCCTGATCCTACATAATTTCATTTCATAGTAAAACTTGGATCAGTTTAGTCAAGTAAAGTCATAAAATCACATGATTCTATGACTAGAATAACGATTTTGACTACCTTGGATATAGAGTGTAGCGTGTAGCATAAATAGCAGGTGTTGCGTGTCTTACATTAATTTGGCAATCCTGATTGGGCTATTGGCCCAATAAATACAATAATTATCTTTTATTGTTATATGTCACCATATTTAATGGATTCAAGACTATTTTGCAAAAAATGTCAAGAACATGGTGAAGGCATGGATGGTTTGAAGAGAATCTAATTTATCATGTCATCGAATTGGCTCTCGCGTCTCTTCATTTATTTTTTCGATTCTCTGCAAAAGGTACATTCAATCTCTAGATCAAACTTATTAGGGCTTGTTAAAGTTGAGCACAAAAAGTTCAAAAAGTGTGAGGAGAAATTTGAGTAAGATAAGAAGGACAAAGAAAGGATTTTAGAGTTAAAAACCAGCAAGGTCATGTCTGGGATCTAGAAAAAATTTCACAGAAAAGAGTATCTCTGGAGATTTTGTATTTAATATATGTAAATCTGATCTATAAAATTTTTTTAGAAATAAACAAAAACCACTTTTCCAAACATGCCTTTAATTAGTTTGTCCATCCCACAATATTGCTAGAAATATTGTTGTGCCTCCACCCGCACACGAGTAGATACATGGTAATTACCCGATGGGTATAAAGATGTTCATCCTACAAGGAGCTCAAGGTTGATTACTTAATTCTCCATAGATTTCCGCACAAATGGTAGATGGATGGGTTGCCCATGTTGCATCTAGGCCTTCATGCCTAACTCTAATTTTGATTATTAATGAAAATTAAGTGTTTCAGACTGACTGTGCTTTTGAAATTGTTTGTTACAGAGCTTCGTTGGGAAGATAGTCGAGATGAGCAAGATGAACCCAACGCAAAAGAAGTAAAAGCACAAGTCACAAGGAATGAAGTCAAGACGCAAGTTACAAAAGCGCAAAAGACCTTAGGTAATATTGTCTTTATTTTTTACCGATCTCGGTGTTTGGAGTTGATCGGTTTAGGAAAATTGTTTTTAGTTTCTAACCGTACTATAAAGAGGGGTGGCAAAAGTCCTCTCAACATCTCCAACATAAACCGAGAAACTTAGGTCATTGCATTGCATTCTTTTGGTTGGATTTGATTTGTATTTGGTTTGAAAGATTTGGATTTTCAGTTGAGTTTTTGACAACAGAAGAGTTTTTCAAATTTCGAGAAGGATCTAGGTAGATTTGGTTTTTTCTTCTGTTGACAACAATGTAGCTCTTAAAATTATCTTTCAAACGAGCTATTAAACACCTCTTTTGGATCTCTGGATTTAATGTTATAGCTATTTTTGTTCAGGCTGACTGTCAGTTTGTATGTCAGTTTGTGTTAACTGACAAATGTCCACAGAGTGTTTTTCAGGCTCAAAATTTTTGTGCTAAACTGACTGTCAGTTGGGGTTTCGACCACAGTTGTTTTTATTTGAGATTCTATTTGTTTTGGTCGAGGTTTTGGTCGAACTGATTGTTAGTTTGCATAATTGACTGTCAGTTGGGGGTTTCAAGTTTCCTTAAATGACCACAAATGGATAGCTATTTTTTATCTGTAAATTTTGTTGGCCATTGTGTATGAAACTGACTGTCAGTTTGTGTTGCTGATTTTCAGCCCTAACTCCAGCTGTTCTTTTGATTCTTGAGGATATAAATAGGGGCTTTGGGTATGTGTTTTATATAAAAAGCAGCATCATTCTCTTATACACTCTTGAGCCTTAGTTTTCTACACAAAATCTTGATCTTTGATCAAGTCAAGTGTTTTCTGATCCACCGAGAGTTTCAGTTCATTGCATTTGCATACTCGTAGTTTCTCGGTGCGTATTTGGAGGTCTAGAGAAGATTTCGCTGCTTATTACTCTTGGTGAGCGCCCTCACCTAGACGGTTCAGAGGCGTAGCCGTTGACCTCTCCAGTTCGAAGATTGTCGGAGAGGCTCAGCAAGTTTGTGCAAGGCATCGGTGCTCACCTTTCCGGAGTGGACAAGGAGCAGCCACTAGTTGATAATATCCTTTGTGGATATTGGAGCAGGACTCAATTAGATTGAGTTCTTCAATGACGATTAGTGTAGACTGGGCGAGTCTCCGATACCTCGGTAAAAATTGGTGTTTGCTCTCTCTATCTTGTCTTTTCAATATATAAATTGCTTTTGGTTCTTCTTGTTGCAAAAACTTGTTTTTCATTTGAAATTTTTAAAAGCCTCCTATTCACCCCCCTCTAGTCGGCAT
Organism: Pharus latifolius; assembly: GCA_019359835.1. Taxonomy (NCBI): domain Eukaryota; kingdom Viridiplantae; phylum Streptophyta; class Magnoliopsida; order Poales; family Poaceae; genus Pharus; species Pharus latifolius. Next base: position 53,721,124 of record CM033324.1, on the reverse strand, counting down.
CCTTGATCCTACACTTGGTATCAGAGCAAGGTCTCTCGATTCATTAGGCTTTACCGCCTAGAGAGAGGATGTCGTCTACTGATGGTTTCTCTCTTGGTCATACCAGTCGTGCGCCTATCTTTGATGGGACAAATTATCCCTATTGGAAAGTGCGCATGTCGGTATTCCTAGAGGCCATGGGGCTTGACGTATGGGATATTGTTAAACTTGGTTTTTCTCCTCCGGATGATCCGGCAAGTCACTCTGAGGACGATAGGAGAAAACTACATTTAAATGTCCGTGCGAAAAATGCACTCTTTGCCAGCTTATCATTTAATGAGTTTAACCGTGTAAACAATCTCACGACTGCTCACAAGGTTTGGACCACCCTCGAAGAAATTTACGAGGGCACTACAAAAGTTAAAGAGGCAAAGTTGCTCATGGTGAGGCAACGATATGAGACGTTCACAATGTCGTCAACCGAGTCCATGGACTCCATGTTCACTCGGTTGAATAATATTGTGAATGAACTCAAGGGGCTCGGAGTTGTGTTTACTGACCTTGATATTGTAAGAAAGATGCTCAGGGCTTTACCAGAAAGCTTCGACACTCTTGTGGCGGTTCTCACAAACTCCGACTTGTCGACCACAAACCGACAGATTTTTATGGGAACCTCATCACCCATGAGATGCACAAAAAGGAGAAGAAGGAAGCGGCCGAACCCTCGGAGACGAAGAAAAAGGCATTGGCTTTCAAAGTCAACGCAAGGAACAATTCAAGTGATGGCTCCTCCGATGAAGATCTAGCACTTATGGTAAAAGTACTCAAAAGCTTCTTCGCAGGTTGCACAAGAAGGGTATCAACATTGACACACGACCAAAGGGACCAAAGAAGAACAACTTCAAGGACATCATTTGCTATGGATGTCATGAAAAGGGACACATAGCTTCAAGATGTCCAAACAAGAACAAGGCATGGAACAAAAAAGAAGAAATTCTTCAAGAAGAAGAATGAAGAAACCAAAGAAGCATGCTTTGGAGAGTGGATGTCCGGCGGAGAGAGCTCTGACTCTGACTCTGACGACGAAGAAGGATGCTCCAAGAAGCTAGTCGGACTAGCCCTCGGCAACACACCAACTAGTTCATCCCTTTGTCTTATGTCTAAAGGCGATAAAAAGGTACACTCTAACGATCCTTCATATGATGATTTAGCTGAAATGATAACCGAATTAAATGAAGTTTTTGGAAAAACTAAAAAGAAGTGTAAGGCGCTTAAGGAAGAACATTCTTCCCTACGTGCTCAATACTCTGAATTGAAAGATTCATATGAAAGTTTGCTTATTAAAGACATTACTCATGTTTCATCTAAAGTAGATGTTTCCACTTCATATGATTTAAATGATGCTCCTTCTAGTAGTCATCATATACCATGTGCTTCAAATGATACCATCCTAAATGAAAATAATGAACTTAAGGCACAAGTTGAAAAACTTGGAAAAGGCTTAGAAAACTGCTACAAAGGAAAAGTATCTCTTGATCTAATCTTTAGTAAACAAAAATGTTTATTTAGAAAAGAAGGATTGGATACTTTCCGAAGAAAGGAAAGAAACCAAATACTAAAATTGTTTTGTTAAAGCATGCAACACATTTTGTTATAAATGCCATGAAACTGGTCATTCGCATGAAGCATGTCCATTGATGGCTCAAAATTATTTTGATACTTGCTACATGCTTCAAAAGTCGAAGAAAGGTTATGCTATAGCAAAGTATGTTGGCGCACCCATGCTAAATAAAAAGAAGAAATCAATTTGGGTGCCCAAAGCTTTGATTGCTAACATTGAAGGACCCAAAACGGTTTGGGTACTTAAAAGGACTTGATTCTTTTTATGCAGGTGAACTACAAGACCGGTGGGAGGCATTGGGTGCTAGACAGTGGATGCTCCGAACACATGACCGGCAACAAGAAGTTGTTCACCTCACTAGAAGACAACTCAAGCAAGAATCAAAAGATCACCTTTGGCGACAACCGTCAAGGAAATGTGATAGGCTTGGGTAAAATTGCAATTTCAAACGATCTTTCAATTTCAAATGTTTTGCTTGTTGAATCTCTGAATTTTAATTTGCTTTCCGTTGCACAAATTTGTGATTTTGGTTTTCGTTGCACATTTTATCCCAAAGAAGTTTTAGTTGAAAGTTTAAAAGATAATTCTTTGATTTTTAAAGGCTTTCGTTTTGGAAATCTTTATTTGGTTGATTTTCACTCAAAAGATGCATCTCTTTCAACATGTCTTGTCTCTCAAATCTCAAAAGGTTGGTTATGGGATAGACGACTTGCACATGTTGGAATGCATCAATTGAGAAAACTTTTAAAATATGATTTGATTGTTGGTTTAAAGGATGTGAATTTTGAAAAGGATAAGCCTTGTAGCGCCTGTCAAGTTGGCAAGCAAGTAGCTACTTCACATCCAACTAAGCGCGTTCTCTCAACATGCAAAACTTTGGAACTATTGCATATGGAGACATTGATGTAAATTATGTCAGAACAGATATGCAACTAGCAGATATTTTCATTAAACCCTTAGATGAATCAAGATTTTGCTTTTTAAGGGGTGAACTGAACATTATTGATATATCAAATGCTAGTTGATGTGCCTTTTGTGTTAAAAAAGTATTATAATATTATTTTATTCCCTCTCTGGTCTTAATCTGCTTCTGGTCAAAATTGACCAAACTGACAGTCAGTTCAGTGCTTAGGAGCCTGTTCTTAGCCTTTGGTCGAAGTCGTTGACCATGCTGATAGTCAGTTTCACAAACTGACTGTCAGTTATGTGCAATTGATTTTGGTCGTAGCTCCTGGTCGTTTTCAAGACTCAAACTGACTGTCAGTTTTAAAACTCAGTTCTGTGAACTAACTGTCAGTGTGATACACTGATTGTCAGTTCCAGATCTCTGGGTTTGAAACTGACTGTCAGTTTGTGTCTCCAGAACCCGAAAAACCATGTTTTCTTTTCCCGACCTTGAGCATCAGGAGGTGGCCATGCTCTATTCCGGCCCCTTCTAGCCCCGTCACATCGCTGGCCTGCGTCGCGATGTTGATCTGGCCCTACGGATCCTCTGTTTCACCTTGGTCCCCATGACCGGAGATAGGGCCAGAGTCACCTATCTTGGGCTCCACGTCCTGATTTCTATCTTTCAGGAGGAGCCATTCGATGTTGCTGATCTTATCTTCAGTGAGATTCAGCACGTCATTCTTTCTCCTCGCCGCCAGCTGATATACGCTCCATATATCATGGCGATGCTTTTGCACATCCGAGCCGTTGACTCGGAGCTTCCTCGGCCTCACCATCCTCTCCAGTTCTACCCTCCAGGTTAGGCCGACCGCCGTCTCGGTGCCCGGCCTGCAGTGGCTACTGGCCCTGATTCTTCCGCATCGGATGATGATGCTGCGGGGGAGTCAGAGGACGAGACTCCAGTTCAGGAGTCTACTCCAGCACCAGTTGCAGTGACAGGCACCAGTTCTTCCTCCGCTTCCGCTTCCCAGCTCGACCAGGTGATCCAGGTGCAGCAGCAGATCCTCAGCACTCAGGTGGAGCATCATCAGATGCTGCTCCGTTTGCTTGCTCAGCAGGAGGAGATTTTGCGGCGCCTACCCTCTTCAGCTTCACCTGCCCCTCGCAAGAGGGGCCGTCCAGCGTCGTCTTCTCCGAGCACAGCTTTAGGACCAGCTGATCCAGCTCTTGTGGTACCAGCTCCGGCTCCAGCTGCTCCAACTCCAGCAGCTACGCCTCCTTTGTCTCCTGCTGTCGACGCGTCTGGATCTCCAGCAGGCTCCGGCGATACAGCCGTCTTAGGGCTTTCTTCAGATGATGAGCCTTAGGCTCTGATTTGTATTTTGCCTCCCTTTTTGTGCTTGATGCCAAAGGGGGAGAAGTACTTATATATTTTTGAGATTCTGGATGTATGACTTTATGATTATGATATTTGGATGCCTATGTCTGGATTCTGATATATATATGTCTGGATTCTGATTTTGGTTTATTATATATATATGTCTCTGTGATTCTGGATATGGATATGGTGTTTCTGTTTTGTGTAGCTCAGATACTTGATGATGTTTTGTGATGCTATGATATTGGTATAATGATGTATGTGTTTCATCTAATGCTCTGATATTTATGTGTTGGTTATGCTTTGATATTTGATGAGATGCATATATTCAGGGGGAGTTTTTTCATTTCTTATTTTCTTAACGAACACTTGTTGTCATTAATGATCAAAAATGGGGAGATTGTTGCATCTAGGCCTTCATGCCTAACCCTAATTTTGATGATTAATGAAAACTAAGTGTTTTAGACTGACTGTGCTTTTGAGATTGTTTGTTACAGAACTTTGTTGGGAAGATAGTCGAGATGAACAAGACGAACCCAACGCAAAAGAAGTAAAAGCACAAGTCGCAAAAGCGCAAAAGACCTTAGGTAATATTGTCTTTATTTTTTACCGATCTCGGTGTTTGGAGTTGATCGGTTTAGGAAAATTATTTTTAGTTTTTAACCGTACTATAAAGAGGGGTGGCAAAAGTCCTCTCAACATCTCCAACATAAACCGAGAAACTTAGGTCATTGCATTGCATTCTTTTGGTTGGATTTGATTTGTATTTGGTTTGAAAGATTTGGATTTTCAGTTGAGTTTTTGACAGCAGAATAGTTTTTCAAATTTTTAGAAGGATCTAGATAGATCTGGTTTTTGCTTCTATTGACAACAATGTACCTCTTAAAATTATCTTTCAAACGAGCTATTAAACACCTCTTTTGGATTTCTGGATTTAATGATATAGCTGTTTTTGTTCAGGCTGACTGTCAGTTTGCTGAACTGACTGTCAGTTTGAATGTCAGTTTGTGTTAACTGGCAAATGTCCAGAGAGTGTGTTTTTCGGGCTCAAAATTTTTGTACTAAACTGACTGTCAGTTTGTCCATACTGACTGTCTGTTGGGGTTTCGACCACAGTTATTTTTATTTGAGATTCTATTTGTTTTGGTCGAGGTTTTCGTCGAACTGACTGTCAGTTGGGGGTTTCAAGTTCCTTAAGCGACCACATATGGCTAGCTATTTTTTATGCATAAATTTTGTCGGCTGTTGTGTACGAAACTGACTGTCAGTTAGGCAAACTGACTGTCAGTTTGTGTTGCTGATTTTCAGTCCTAGCTCCAACAGTTCTTTTGATTCTTGAGGCTATAAATAGGGGCTTTGGGCATGTGTTTTATATAAGTAGCAGCATCATTCTCTTATACACTCTTGAGCCTTAGTTTTCTACACAAAATCTTGATCTGTTGATCAAGTCGAGTGTTTTCTGATCCACCGAGAGTTTCAGTTCATTACATTTGCATACTCGTAGTTTCTCGGTGCGTATTTGGAGGTCTAGAGAAGACTTCGCTACCTATTACTCTTGGTGAGCGCCCTCACCTAGACGGTTCGGAGGCGTGGCCGTTGACCTCTCCAGTTCGGAGATTGTCGGAGAGGCTCGGCAAGTTTGTGCAAGGCATCGATGCTCGCCTTTCCGGAGTGGACAAGGAGTAACCACTAGTTGATAATATCCTTTGTGGATATTGGAGCAAGACTCAATTTGATTGAGTGCTTCAATGAGGATTAGTGGAGACTGGGCGAGTCTCCGATACCTCGGTAAAAATCGGTGTTTGCTCTCTCTATCTTGTCTTTTCAATATATAAATTGCTTTTGGTTCTTCTTGTTGCAAAAACTTGTTTTTCATTTGAAATTTTTAAAAGCCTCCTATTCACCCCCCCTCTAGTCGGAATCCTTGATCCTATAGCCCAGGGGTATGTGTTAATGCTTCCCAATTTTGTTCCACCATGCCTTAGGCAAAATTTCAATCATCAAATTCTTAGACTCAATTTTGGAAGGAAAAAAGCTAAAGTTGGACAATTCCATCGGCACGCCAAAATTTTGATAATGAATTTAAAACAATGACTAAATTTGGTCCAAATCTATGTAATCATCATTTTCAGAAACTTTCTATGTTAGCAATGTCTCTTATCTTAATCTATTAAGTTTGGAAAGTTATTAAAAGTTCTAGTCAGATTGTATTATATTTTCTTTTGTAAGTCAAGGTTAGAATTGAGATCAATATAAATTCATGAGGGATGAGTTTAAGTAAATAACTAGACATAGCTTAGAAAGATCTATCCAAATTAGAAACAAGAGAGCTATAGAGAGATTAAGAGACTAGAATTTTCTTAAATAGCAAACTCTTGCAAAGAGTTGAGGGGTCTAAATGATACGGGGTTGCTTGAGAATATCAATCTCTTGTACACTTTTGAAGTTGTTCTTAAGAAATTTGTGGTCTTCTTTGCCAATCTTTCTTCTCTCCAATTTTCATTACTTCTCCGTCATTATTGTGGTTTTTAACACTAGATTTCTTGATTCTCATTTTATTATTATGAGCGCTAGGCCATAACTCACGAGATGATATCAGAGTAGGGGAAACCCTAACAAGTGGTATCAGAGCAAGGTTTTGATTTGTGAGACAATCGGTAAGTGTTGGAGGCACAAATTGAAGAACATGTCTAGTGGGTGGAGTTATTTAGTACAGAAATTTAACGGTGCAAACAAGTGGATGGTACTAGATATCTCAGATATTAGAGATATGTCTATGAGTGATTTGTTGTTCATGAACTAGATATCTCAGATATTAGACTATGATTGTTGTTTCAACATATATTTGGCAAGAGAGATATTCGACGAAGGATCTCTACGTCCAGTGAAGTGGTATGATGGAGCACATCGTGTAGGATCAAGAATGCCAACTAGAGGGGGGGGTGAATAGGAGGCTTTTAAAAACTTCAAATTAAAACAAATATTGGCAAATAAAGAAATCAAGAACAAATAACAATAATATGAGAAAGAGGAAGAGAAGACGAACACAATGATTTTTACCGAGGTCTCGGAGACTCGCCCAGTCTCCCCTAATCCTCGTTGAAGCACTCAAGTGAATGAGTCTTGTTTCAATATCCACGAAGGATATTTCTCACTAATGGTTGCTCCTTGTCCACTCCGGAAAGGCGAGCACTGATGCCTTTTACAAACACGGCTAGCCTCTCCGACAATCTCCGAACAAGAGAGGTCAACGGCCACGCCACCAAATTGTCTAGGTGAGGGCGTTCACCAAGAGTAATAAGCAGCAAGGTCTCTTCTAGACCTCCAACAATCAACAAGAAACTCTAAATATGCAAGAACGATGTGAACAAAAAACTCGGTGGATCTCAGAACTCATGACTTGATCAACAGATCAAGATTTTTAAACTCTAAAAGAATGCTCAAGTGTATATGAGAGTATGAGGCTGCTTGTTATGTGAAACAATAGCTCAATGTCTCTATTTATAGCCTTAAGATCAAAAGAACAGTTGGAGCTCAAGTTGAAAATCAGTAGCACAAACTGACAGTCAGTTTCAAACACAACGGTTGACAAAATTTACGGATAAAAAATTGCTAGCCATTTGTGGTCGTATATGGAAACTGAAACCCCAAACTGACAGTCAGTTCGACCACAAAAGCGTCCAGTTCAAACAGAAAAACAAATCAAACAGCTCGAGGTCGAAATGCAAACTGACATTCAGTTTTTCAAACTGACAGTTAGTTTAGGTCAAAAATTTTTGGCTCAAAAAACAACCTCTCTGGACAATTGTCAATTAACAAAACTGACAATCCAAACTGACAGTCAGTCAGTTTAGCAAACTGACAGTCAGTTTAGTAAACTGACAGTCAACATAGATAAAAATAGTTATAACTTTTAATCCAGAAAACCGATTTAAGTGTTTGATAGCTCGTTTGAAAGATAATTTAAAGGGCTATCTTTTTGTCAACATAAGCAAAAGCCAGATCTGCCTAGATCTTTCTAGAAAAAGCAAAAACTTATGCTATCAAAAAACTCATTTGAAAATCCAAATCAAATCCAACCGAAACAAATGCAATGCAATGACCTAATAGTTTCTCGGTTTATGCTGGAAATGTAGAGAGGACTTGCAACCCCTCTTTATAGTACGGTTAAAACTAAGAAATAATTTTTAACCGATCAAACTCCAAACACCGAGATCGGTCAAAATAAAACAAATATTACCTCAGATCCTTTGCATCTTTAATCCTTGCAACTTTCGTTTTTGTGACTTTGCACTTGCGACCTTGACTTCCAACCTTGAACTGCGACCACAACCAACATTGCGACCTTGCGCTTGCGACTTTGGCAATACTGCGACCTTAGGCGAAATAGCTCTTAAGTCTCTACATACATATAACTCAAAGACATGATTAGATCAAAAACACTTAATGTCATCAATAATCAAAATCCACAATAATAGGGGCCTAGATGCAACAATCTCCCCCTTTTTGATGATTGATGACAACAAGTGTTTAAATGAATAAAATCAAATGACTCCCCCTAAGTACATGCATAATTAACAATATTCAGGAACTCCCCCTAAATGCATGCATACATAAATACCCATGTGAGTCATTTGAGATTTGAGAGTGAATCTATAATGATAGAGAATCTATAATGATAGATCATGAGATATCTCAAGAATCTTTCTCCCCAATCTCTCCCCCAAGCATAAACAATGTCTTTAATAAAGCAAGAAACTCAAGAATCTCTCCCCCTTTTTCATCAAGCACAAAAAGGCGGAAGTATAGGAAAATCAGACACTTATCTTAGATCAACTAGCATTTGAACTATCAATAATGTTTAATTCACCTCTTAGAAAACAAAATCTAGTCTCATCTAGGGGTTTGGTGAAAATATCTGCTAGTTGCAAATCAGTTCTGATATAACTCACATTAATATCTCCTTTTGCCACATGATCTCTTATAAAATAGTGCCGAATTTCAATATGCTTAGTTCTAGAATGTTGAACAAGATTATTTGTAATTTTAATGGCACTTTCATTATCACACAAGAGTGGCACTTTATCAAAATTAATTCCATAATCCAGAAATGTCAGCTTCATCCACAGAATTTGAGCACAACAACTGCCTGCAGACACATATTCCGCTTCAGTGGTGGAGAGAGCTACGGAATTCTGTTTCTTAGATGACCATGATACTAAAGATCTCCCCAACAACTGACAATTTCCAGATGTGCTTTTTCTATCAATTTTGCAACCAGCATAATCAGAATCCGAATATCCAATTAATTCAAAATTTGCATCTTGCGGATACCAAAGACCTAGATTGGGATAGCATTTCAAGTACCTAAGGATTCTTTTAATACCAATTAAATGACATTCCTTAGGGGCTGATTGAAATCTAGCACATAAGCACACACTAAACATGATATTAGGCCTAGATGCAGTGAGATAAAGCAAACTACCAATCATAGACCTATAGAGTTTAGAATCGACCGCTTTTCTATTGTTGTCCATGTTGAGATGTCCATTTGTTGCCATGGGGGTTTTGATCGCCTTAGCATCTTCCATCCCAAAGCGCTTGAGCAAGTCCTTCACGTACTTCGTTTGACTCACGAACGTACCGTTCTTGAGTTGCTTGATTTGAGTCCAAGGAAGAAGCTTAGCTCACCGATCATTGACATATCGAATTCCCTAGGCATCATTTCTCCAAACGCATGACAGAAATTTTCATTAGTAGATCCAAAGATAATATCATCAACATATATATGACAAATGAACAAATCCTTTTCAATTATTTTTGTAAAGAGAGTTGTATCAGCCTTCTCAATTTTAAAACCTTTTGATAAAAGAAAGTCTCTAAGTCGTTCATACCAAGTTCGAGGAGCTTGTTTGAGACCATAGAGAGCTTTAAACAATTTAAACACATGGTTTGAAAATTTAGGATCTTCAAAACCGGGGGATTGTTCTACAAAAAACAAGTTCAGATATCTCACCATTTAGAAAAGCACTTTTTACATCCATTTGAAATAATTTAATATTAAAACTAGATGTATAGGCAAAAAGTATATGAATAGCTTCAAGTCTTGCCATAGGTACAAAAGTTTCACCAAAGTCTAAACCTTCGACTTGAGTGAAACCTTGTGCAACAAGACGAGTTTTGTTTCTCACAACTACACCATTTTCATCTTGTTTATTTCTAAAAACCCATTTTGTTCCAATTACATTATGATCCTTGGGTCTTTCTACTAAAGTCCAAACTTTATTCCTAGAAAATTATTAAGTTCTTCATGCATAGCATTAACCCAATCAGGATCACTAAGAGCTTCATCTACATGTCTAGGTTCTAAAGAAGATACAAAAGAGTGATGTTCACAAAACGAAGCAATGCGAGAGCGAGTTTGAACACCCTTACTGACATCACCCAATATTTGGTCTATAGGGTGATCCTTGGTGATGGTATGATGTTGCCGTGGTGCTTCTTCTTGTGCATTATCTTCTTGACTTTGTTCTGCTGGATCAATGTGAGGTGATGATACATGTTGATCATCATCCTCAATGTTCTCAGTATCTTCTTGATCATCTTCCCTTGGTTTGATGTCTTCAATTGTAATGTTCTTCATAGCTCCTTGAAGTTCTTCACCTGAAACTTCACAAGAGACTTGCTCCTTTTGAGAGCCATTAGTTTCATCGAATTCTATGTCACAAGATTCTTCAATACAACTAGTATTTTTTATTAAAAATGCGATAAGCTTTGCTAGTGGTAGAGTATCCGACTAGAAAGCCTTCATCTACTCTTCTCTGAAATTTACCACCAAAGTTTCTTTTCTTAAGGATGTAGCATTTGCAGCCAAAAACTCAGAAATAAGAAATATTTGGCTTACGCCCAATAAGAAGTTCAAAAGGGGTTAAGTTCAAAAGTGGATGCAAATAAAGACAATTAATAGAATAGCAAACAGTATGCACGGTTTCGGCCCAAAAGCGAGGAGTGTCATACTCACTTAGCATAGTTCTTGCCATTTCTGTTAGTGTTCGATTTTTCCTTTCTACGACTCCATTTTGCTGTGGAGTGTAAGAAGTAGAAAATTCATGTTTGATTCCAAGAGTCACAAAAATCAAATAAAGTTGAATTAACGAATTCTCCACCATGATCACTACGGATTTTCTTGATGGAAAGTTCGCATTCAGTGGTAACACGTGTTGCAAAACTTTTGAAAACATCAGGGGTTTCAGATTTTTGAGAAATAAAGAAGACCCAAGTGTAGCGAGTAAAATCATCAACAATAATAAAGCCATAGTTGTTACCCCCGATACTTTGGAACTCAGAAGGTCCGAATAAATCCATATGCAGTAGTTCCAAAGGTTTGCAAGTTGAAAGAATGTGCTTAATTGGATGTGAAGTAGCTACTTGCTTGCCAGCTTGACAAGCGCTACAGGGTTTATCATTTTCAAACTTCACATCTTTTAAGCCAACAACCAAATCACGTTTTAAAAGCATTTTCAATTGATGCATTCCAACATGTGTAAGTCTTCTATGCCACAGCCAACCTTTTAAGGTTTGAGAGACAAGACATGTTGAAAGAGATGCATCTTTTGAATTAAAATCAACCAGATAAAGATTTCCAAAACGAAAGCCCACTACCACAGAAACAGACATCCAGGACGGCACATCACAGACGGGTATGAACTGTTCAATGGAAAACTGTCTGCGAAGGCCTGTCGGGAGAATATGTTCAGTTATCACAGTCGGTTCTGATGTCAAAAACAACTGTGATAGTAAACCAGATGGTTGTGAACACAAAATCGTCTGTAATAGTCTACTTATCACAGACGGCTCTAACCTAAAACCCGACTGTGATATATACAATCGGTTCCCAGCTGAGAACCGTCTGTAATAGTCTACTTATCACAGACGGTTCTAACCTAAAACCCGACTGTGATATATACAATCGGTTCCCAACTGAGAACCGTCTGTGATAAGTAGAATATCACAAACGGTTCGGAACTCAGAACCGACTGTGATTTATACAGTCGGTTGTGAATTAAGAAGTGGCTGTGATAGTTTAGTTATCACAGACGGTTCTAAGGTCTGAACCGACTGGAAAAGTACCGGCGCTTCGAATTCTCAACTGTGATCATTTCTGTCTCCGATCTTCGCGCGCGGCGCCTAGGAGAACACGAAGCATCGGTTTGGAAGTTCTATAAATTGACAGTGGAAAAATTGTCATTTACTTTACAAGTTTTTATAGTTCTCAGACTGTTTGACTCCTTAGCTTCTCTGCGCCAATGGCATCCTCGATGGCATCGTCAGCCTCGCCCTTCCCGGTAAGAACTCTCAATCTTTTGGACTTACCCCTGTATTGTTAATCCCTGTTCAATACATTCTTGACCTGTTGATTTGCACAGGGAAGGGGAGCCGTGGAAGACACTGGCAAAGTCAAGGCCGAGCTGAGGGCCCTCCAGGAGGTGCACAAGCTCCTCACGGAGCAGCACACTCGGCTACGGCTTGACCTTTACGATCTCTTCTAGCGCATTCAGCGCATGAAGACGGATGGTGACAATGCTAGGGTGAGGACGAGGCGTCTTCGCGAGGAGAAGAAAGCCGTGGATAGGACCATCACTGGCTGCGGTTTGACTATGAAGGATACCATCGCGAAGCTGAGGGAGGTCGCAGGCCTTCTCGACGCGGTAGTAGTTGATCCTAAGAAGGACAACTTGTCGCTGGAGGAGTCCTGCGTCCTGGCTGCAAGTCAAACTGACTTTATTCTAGATGCAGCCAGGGCTAAGACCACTCCTTGACCTAGCATTCTGTATTTTTACTTTTTTTTGTAAGTGATGAAAAAAATTATTGAAAACTTTGTTTTTATGTCAACTTTCTAATTTTCCAGCACATTCTTGGACTGCATGCAATCTTCCCTCATTCTTTATCTTTCTTTAGCTTTTGTCGAACATTCAACCATACAAAGGTATGTGCACTGTGTGCGATCAAGGAACGACTATCGCGATCTTTGGCTTGTGAGGGCAATCCATCGGAGCCCTTCAAATAATATAGAAACAATATAGAAGTCGCAGGTCCCATGCAAATAATATAAAAAGAATATAGAAGTTATATATAAACGTGCTTTGAATATCACAAATGGCTCTGAGGTAAAAAACGTCTGTGATGGTCACATTACAGACGGTTTTTATGTAAGGCCTGACTGTGATAGTCACAACAGTGTCCGCCGCCTCGAATTCTCAACTTCTTTCAATATCACAGACGGTTTTTAACTCCAAACTATCTGTGATAGTAATATTATAGACGGATTTTATGTAAGGACCGACTGTGATAGTCCAACAGTGATCGACGCTTCAAATTCTCAACTTCTTCCAAATTATCAGCGGTTCAACTGGAAGCAAAACTCCAGGGAGGGAACAAGTATTTGTAGAAGTCCAACAGTTCAATATTCAACAGACATATTAAAGACGGTTCGGACATCAGAACCGTCTGTAATATTAAAGCAGACGGTTTTGATCTCCCAAATGTCTGTGATAGTTCCAACAGTGCAATTCTCTTCATGCAATTGTTGATAACCGCACATAATAACTGCGCAGATGAAGAGACTTATTTATTTACTTCAAATTTAATTTGCATCGAATTATATAATCTGACGCTTCAACTTCCAAAGTGGGCACTACTATTTTGCCGTGTTCCAGTTTATCTCCCGAGAATATTTATCATGACGGTATTGATCTTGAAAACAAAGTAGTGCACTCCACTTCAAATTCTCAACAGTGTGTTGTGTCTTTTCCATTTCTGATGTTTGCGCGGCGCACTAACCTGGGAACACGAAGCGTCGACTTGGAAATTGTTTTTCATTAATGTTGAAAAAATGAACTAAAAATTTGTTCTTATGTAAATTTTGCAATTTTCCCTCACGTTCTTGGAGAAAGAGAAGTGGAGCGGTTCGAATGGAAGCAAAACAGTCCAGGGAGGGAACAAGTATTTGAAGAAGTCGAACAGTTCAATATTCCAGGCATAGTAAAGACGGTTCGGACATCAGAACCGTCTGTAATAGTCATATTACAGGCGGTTTGGACATGAGAACCGTCTGTAATATTAAAGCAAACGGTTTGATATCCCAACCGTCTGTGATAGTCCCAACAGTGCCCACGCTTCGAATTATCTACATGCAATTGTTGATAACCGCACATAATAACTGAGCAGATGAAGAGACTTAATTATTTACTTCAAATTTAATTTGCATCGAATTATCTAATCTGACTCTTCAACTTCCTTTGCCGTGTTGCAGTTTATCTCCCGAGAAGTTATCATGAATTTATTGACCTTGAAAACCAGAAGTGCACTTTTTAAAACTCGAGGCACCCGCGCATATGAACCGTCACCTTCTGTTTCTATAAATAGCGAGGCTCCTAAATCCCTGTCTCTATTCCCTCCTCAACTCCAACCTTGATGGCGAGCCGAGATTCCAATGAGGTTATTGAAATTGAGAGTGATGAGGAAGAGATAAGGAATGGACTCGATCAGGATCTTCAGAAAGTAAGTCCTCTCTGAAACTCTAATGCAGATCTTTCTTTTATGACTTGATTACCTCGAAACAAATGCATTTCGAAATCCACAGGTGCCTGAGGAAATGCTCCCTCCAAAGAAGAGACTTAGAAATGATGAAAGATCCTCCAGTGGAGCTGCAGCGAAGACTCGAGAGGGTGCTGAGGCCTGTGTTGCCACATTGCCCCTTGCAACCCCTCCAGTTGCATCGACTCCACCTTTGGAGATCCACAACAATCCTTCCAATATCCCCTCTTCAACACCTTTGTATCATCAGCTTTTCTTAGATGATCAACTTTCTGGGGTAAGGCTCACACTTCCACGTCCAAATCCACTCCGAAGCTTGGCAATCATCTTCACCCTCCCAGCATACATCCCTAGGAGAAGCTGGAGAAGCATATGTGCAGGAGGAGAAAGCTGCCTTGTTCAGAACTCTCCAAAAAAAAAAAGAGGCGCTGGAGAAGCATGCTGAGGGGATGTCTTTTGCCATTCTGCACTTGGCAGAGTGCTTTGAGTTGCAGCTTCATCTCCACCTTTGTTGTATCAACTTTAATTTCTTGGATGATCCTATTGATGCCAAATCCACTCCTTTGCTGAGAGATGATGTTGATAGTCTTAGAGCCATTGGTAGTTCTCCTGGGGCGGCTAGTGTAGATCCTACTGATGCCAATACGTCCCTAGGAGAACTTTGTAAATTACTTTCGGAACAGGTCGATGCTAATTAATTGGTCGCTTAATTGTCTCTCTTATGTATGCAAAGATTGTAAGAAATAAGAAATTTCTTTTCCTTATATATCTGGCTTTTCGATTGATTATGTAACTGATAATCACCAAATGATGTTCTGTGTGAAAATATTAACAAGAAAATACTGCTGCAATCAAGATGGTTTTTAACTCAAAACCGTCTCTGATTGTAACATTACAGACGATTTTAATTTTAGGACCGACTGTAATAGTCTCAAAATTCTTTGAAGATCCACAGACATATATACAACAAATATGAAAAACAAGATAAAACCAAATAGTCTGAACGTTCATTTTTTTAAATACTAACATTGAAATAAGATATAACCAAATATGAAAAACAAGTGGAACAACTGATGACCACTAGTCGAACGCAAACAAACAATCCAGGATATTATAGATGGTTCGGACCTTAAAACCGTCTGTGATAATCTCGCAGAGTGTTGATTTTATAATTAACACAGACGGTTCTGAGGTAAAAACCGACTGTGATAATCACGTACGGTTCTAATGTAAAATCCGACAGTGATAATCACAGATGGTTCTGAAGTAAAAACCGACTGTGATAGTAAAGCGGACGGTTTTGAGCTAGGAACCGTCTGTGATATTGTAATTATCACGGACGGTTTGGAGCTCATAACCGTCTGTGATATTTCTGTCATAGTTCTACACAAAATGCACTGATATTACCGATGGTTTAATAAAGTGAAACCCGTCAGTGATATTATGTTCTTCAAAAATGCACCGATATTACTGACGGTATTATATAGAACTGTCTGTATTGAACCTGGTATAAAAGGTCTTTTGGCAGATGTTTTGAGCTAGTCGTACACTCTTGCTCGACCTACACTGTCCAGTTCGAAGAGATTTGGGGCAAGGAAGAGCGAAATCTCGAAAGGCCGAGGAGCATTTGGGGGCAAAAATTTGAGGATCGATCCAAGGTTGGTACTTGCTCCCAAGGCATACACATTACTTGATTTCATCATCAATATCGATCTCCATTGATTGATCAAATTAGAGTGAGAGGGAGGGGAAGCTACAGTAGCAAATCCTGGTTGTAACTCATTTTCGACCTATACTGTAGCTATTTAATTGCTTTATGATGTGTGTTATCCACGCCCCCAACTAATTGCTTGCAGTTCAAGTAGTAGTTAACTATTTATACCGCAAACTCCGCATCAAACACTAGCTAGCTAGAATTATATAATTTATTGCGTGTCGACCGTACATAGAGTAGTATTACTAATTAGCATGTATATGAATTTGATTAATTGCAGATGGTCCGAGACTGGATGTATAATGACAACCGAGTGGGTGAGGAATACATGAAAGGTGTTTTTGATTTCGAAAGACATGGCGAAGAAGGGTTTACCATATATGTACTGTCCTTGTGTAGACTGCCAGAATATTAAGATGTTCACCAACTCATCTCAAATTGTCGCCCACTTGATCCGACGTGGTTTCAAAAAGGGGTACACGTGTTGGGTCCACCATGGAGAAGAGCCAACTACAGAAACAAGTGCCACTCAGGTTGAGGAACAGGACATGTCGGATCCGAACAATGACTTCGACGAGGATATGCCAGAGGATGACAATTTAGATGACATGCTGCGTGATGTGGAAGGAAATTACAGTGAAACGGAGTTTGGCAAATTCAAGAGCTTGATTGAGGACTCAGAAAAGCCGTTGTTCCCTGGTTGCAAGTCGAAGTACACAAAGTTGGCCTCTGTGCTTGAACTGTTAAAATTGAAGGCAAGCAACAGCTGGACCGACAAGAGTTTCACAGCATTGTTAGATCTTTTGGCGGACATGCTCCCGGAAGGAAACGAGTTGCCAAAAAACACCTACCAAGCAAAAAAGTTGTTGTGTCCTTTGGGAATGGAAGTAGAAAGGATACACGCATGCCCTAATGATTGCATCCTTTACCATAACGACTACAAGGATATGTATGTTTGTCCGGTGTGCGGCGCATCCCGCTATAAGCGTAAGGACCGAACCGACGACGGCGACTGCGTTGAGATAAAGCAAGGACCTCCTGCTAAGGTGTTGTGGTATTTGCCAGTCATTCCCCGCTTGCAGTGTTTGTTTGCAAACCGTAAAGAGGCAAAATTACTGCGTTGGCACTCGGAAGACCGGAAGAAGGATGGAAAGCTGAGACACCCCGCTGATTCTTCGCAGTGGAGAAACATCAACAGGGAATTTGTTAACTTCGGAGCAGAATTGAGGAATATAAGGTTCGGGTTGAGTACTGATGGAATTAATCCTTTTGGTAACATGAGCAGTTGGCATAGCACTTGGCCGGTTCTTTTGTGTATCTACAACCTTCCTCCTTGGTTGTGTATGAAGCGCAAGTACATCATGATGTCTCTACTTATCTCAGTACCAAAACAACCCAAAAACGATATTGATGTGTACCTAGCACCATTGATAGATGATCTCCTAACAATGTGGAACGAAGGGGTGCAGGTTGGGACGCATACAAACGAGATAACTTCATCCTACGTGCTATGATATTCTGCACCATCAACGATTTCCCTGCCCTTGAAAATTTGTCAGGCCATAGTACGAAAGGAGCCAAAGCCTGCCCCCACTGCGAAGATGAGACTGAGAGCGTGTGGCTGAAGAATTGCAGGAAAACAGTGTACATGCGTCACCGTAGGTTTCTTCCAAAGAATGACGCATATCGTAAGAGGAAGAGGGAATTTGACGGCCACAAGGAAGATGGTTCAGCCCCGAAGCCTACGCGCGGGAAAGATGTTTACTCACGGGTGAAGGACATAGACGTTGTGTTTGGAAAGGGTCATAAATTGAAACCCCGCACGAAGAACTCTTGGAAGAAGAGATCGATATTTTGGGACTTACTGTATTGGGAGCATTTAGAGGTTTGTCATTGCATTTGTTGGGGGAAATCTCTGCGAGACTAAGTCCAGGTAAGTTGCGTCACATGCGCCCGGGGACATGGCCTCCGGTGCCTGCCCCAGGCGCCGCCTTTTGGCTCCCGGGACCTGGCCTCCGGTGCTGGTCCCGGGCGCCGCCTTTTGGCTCCCGGGACCTGGCCTCCAGTGCCGGTCCCGGGCGCCGCTTGTTGGCTCCCGGGACCTGGCCTCCGGCACCGGTCCCGGGCGCCGCCATTTGCCCTGGGACGTGGCCTCCTGTGCCTGCCTCGGGCGCCGCCTTTTGGCTTCCGGGACCTGGCCTCTGGCGCCGGTCCCAGACGCCGCCATTTGCCCGGGGACGTGGCCTTCGGTGCCTGCCCCAGGCGCCGCCGTTTGGCTTCCGGGACCTGGCCTCCGGCGCCGGTCCCGGACGCCGCCATTTGCCCGGGGATCTGGCCTCCGGCGCCGGTCCCGGGCGCCGCCTTTTGGCTCCCGGAACCAGGCCTCCGGTGCCGGTCCCGGGCGCCGCCATTTGCCTGGAGACGTGGCCTCCAGTGCCTGCCCCGGGCGCCGCCTTTGGCCCGGGGATCTGGCCTCCGGTGCATGCCCCGGGCCTCATCGCCCTTTCAAAGGTAAAATCTCTGGTTGTTGATCACGTGCAGGTCATGCGAGGAGCGCCTCGGGAATCAGCGACCACCTGTCAAGCATCCAAGGCGCTCGACTGAGATAAGGACGTTGCTACCCCTCAATCCGACGGTGGCTTCCGGGGTAGTTTAGACTTTTTGCTTCTTTTTGGGGCTATAAATAGCCCTTGTACCCCTTTGTTGTAAGACAAGTGATTTTCATTATTGGAATAGCCAAAACTCACAGGTGTGCTCCGGAAGCCTCTCCCCCGAGAGAGCCTCCCCAGCCGACTCCAGTCGGGAGCACGCCAACAAGACTAGGGCCCCCACCGGGACCCGAACCTGTATAAATCCTCGTGTCAATTCTTGTGTTTGTCCGGCGGGGGAGGACCGGTCACCCAGTCGGCCCGCGTCGTGTTTTCTTTGCTAGGATCGTTCACAAAACCTGCCGGGGTATTCACAATACCACGACAGCATTGATGTCATGCATGTAGAGAAGAATGTTTGCGACAGTTTAATCGGCCTATTGCTGAACATTCCAGGGAAGACAAAGGATGGCGTCAATGTGCGGCGTGACATGATCGAAATGAGAATCAGGCCCGAGCTAGCACCGAGAGAGGACGATAAAGGTCGTATATACCTCCCCCCTGCATGCTACACTTTGTGCAAGGCTAAGAGGACAGAACTCTATAAGTGTCTCTATGGTGTTAAAGTTCCATCGGGTTACTCCGCAAATATGAAAAAGCTTGTGTTCATGGGCGATTTGAAATTGCTGGGTATGAAGTCTCATGATTGTCACGTGTTGATGACACAAATGCTTCCTGTTGCCATCCGGAGTATTCTGTCGCATAAGGTCAGAGAGACGATCACGAGGCTGTGTTTTTTCTTCAATGCAATTTCTTGCAAGGTCATTGATCCCGATGGACTGGATTCTCTGCAGAGCGAGGTGGTTCGAACTCTCTGTCAGCTTGAGATGTATTTTCCTCCATCGTTTTTGATATCATGATCCATCTCACCGTCCACCTTGTCAGAGAAATCAAGATATGTGGACTCGTGTTCCTACGTTATATGTATCCATTCAAGAGGTACATGGGTGTACTTAAGGCCTATGTGAGGAATCGGTCCTGGCCCGAGGGTAGCATTGTCGAAGGTTATGCAGCGAAAGAGGTTGTTGAGTTCTGCGTCGATTACATGGCCGAGGTAGAAGCAATAGGAGTTCATGTGTTTCGTCACGAGGGGAGGCTTGATGGTGTTGGCACTATTGGACGGAGAGCCATCACTCCTGATTTCGATATGTACTCGAAAGCTCATTTTGGGTCTAGCAACACATCACGGAGGTGTCTCCGTACATCGACGAGCACAAGGAGATGCTACGACAAGACAATCCTCGCCGATCCGAGGTTTGGATCACGGGACAACATAACAGTCAATTCAACGCGTGGATAAAAGTGCGAATCACCGGAGAGTCCGCAAGTGAGAACCTTAAATGGTTGGCAAAAGGGCCCACGTTTACTGTACAGACATAGCAGGGATACGACATCAATGGGTACACATTTTACACGAAAGCTCAAGATCGAAAGAGCACTGTGCAAAATAGTGGAGTGAGCGTAGAAGCTTTCCATGAGGAGTTCACCGAGACAGGCCCAACAAGGGTAGTACGTGGATTGAACTCGTACTACGGGTTCATTGAAGAAATTTGGGAGCTCGATTACGTACTGTTCAAGATTCCCCTGTTTCGATGCCGATGGGTCCAAATCCCACAGGGTGTGAAGGTTGACAGTTACGGTTTCACTTATGTGGATCTCGATTGAATTGCTTATAAAGATGAGCCATTCATACTTGCAAATCAAGCCATTCAGGTCATTTATGTCACTGACCCGGCCAATAAGAAGTGGCACGTCGTCCTTCATGGCAAGAGAATGATTGTTGGAGTTGAAAATGTCGTAGACGAGGAGGAATACAATCAATTTGATGAGATTCCTCCATTTGGAGATGGCGTACAGGTCGATACTGAAGACACCGATGAAACCAGTTACATGCGTATGGATCACCAGGAAGGGTTATACTTTAAAGGTAATCAACCGTACATCCTTATCTCTCTGTTTCCATCGGTATAGCTTATATCTCCTGTAATTCTCGTCTTTGCAGGGCTGCGGCAAGTGGAAAGTTGAGGATAACATGGCCGTGTACGTGAAAATTGTCAGTGAAAGTCCCCATTTGTATGTAACATTAACTTGAGCATGCTCCACATTGTATGTTAAATTTATTTGAGCATGCTCCACATTGTAACCAATTTTTGGATCTACGTACAAGTTGAGAACAAATTTACAGAGCATTTGGACAACATTTGAAATATCTGAGTGTTCATTTAAAACAAGTTTTCGAGCATTCAGAGTTGAAAGCTACAGATCAGTTTCAAGTTGTAAAACTTACGTTCAATATAGAGATCACGTGCACAGTCGGTTCTCAAGTCGAAACCGTCTGTGATAATCTCAGTCACAGTCGGTTCTCAACTCAAAACCGTCTATGACAATCTCTCACTATGTAGATTATCACAGACGGTTTTTATTTGAGAACCGACTGTGATAATAGTATCACAGATGGTTATGAATATAGAACCGACTGTGATATTCACAACAGTGTCCGACGCTTCGAGTTCCTGAAGTGCACCGTTGGTTCTCAAGTCCAAACCGTCTGTGATAATCTCAGTCACAGTTGGCTCTCAACTCAAAACCGTCTGTGATAATCTCTCTGGAGATTATCACTATGGAGTTTATCACAGACGGTTCTTATGTGATAACCGACTGTGATAATAGTATCACAGATGGTTGTGAATGTTGGACCGACTGTGATAATCTCCACGCGGAATAGATTTGTTTATAATCTCTCACTATGTAGATTATCACAGACGATTTTTATTTGAGAACCGACTGTGATAATAGTATCACAGACGGTTATGAATATAGAACTGACTGTGATATTCACAACAGTGTCCGACACTTCGAGTTCCTGAAGTGTACCGTCGGTTCTCAAGTCCAAACTGTCTGTGATAATCTCAGTCACAGTCGGCTCTCAACTCAAAACCGTCTGTGATAATCTCTCTAGAGATTATCACTATGGAGTTTATCACAGACGGTTCTTATGTGATAACCGACTGTGATAATAGTATCACAGACGGTTGTGAATGTTGGACCGACTGTGATAATCTCCACGCTGTATAGATTTGTTTATCACAGACGGTTCTGATGTGAGAACCGACTGTGATAATATTATCATAGACGGTTGTGAATGTTGGACCGACTGTGATAATCTCCACGCGGTACATAGTTTAAGGCGGGCTTTATCCCGCTCATTCCAGACTTCGCAACTGTTTGCCCTAGCTCTCTCCGCCCTCGCACCATCCGTCGCGATCACCTCCATCGCCTCCCACCTTCTCCTCGTCTCCGTCCGTCGCGATCACCTGCATCGCCTTTCCACCGTCAGGCGCGATCACCTCCATTGCCCTCCCGCCTTCCGACGCGATCACCTCCATCGCCTCCCCACCGTTTCTGTCATTCTTGGTTAATTATAAGTATATGGGTTTTGTTATAGAATTATTAGTTGCAGATTTACTTAAACTGTTCTCTCTTTCACTAATGTTAGGAACTATGTCTGGTGACGACATGCACCACTTGGGGAGTTAGAGTGACCTCGCTGGCGATGAGACGCCTGGGCTGGAGGTCGCCGTGTCCGCCGTGACCCAGTCGCAGAAGAGAAAGGGGCGAGGCCGGACGACATGCGCGCGTCTGGAGAAGCGGGAAAAGCAGCACGTCCAGTTCGACGACAATGGTGTGCCGGAAGCTCCGGACAAACTTGTCGGTCAGTACTGCTCACTATGCGGCAAAGTGGCAAGGGAGTGGGTGCCCATCACCACCTCCGACTGGGGTCAAGTGCCCCCAGAGTGCAAGGATGCGCTGTGGGAAGAAATGCAGGCGGCGTTTCACATTCCCGAGGATCGCCACTTCACCATCCGCCGGAGGACACAGATGTCAATAAACAAGGCGTGGAGGAACTTCAAGAGCCACCTTGTCAGGCTCTATGTGAAGGAGTCGAAGACCCCCTTCGATGACTTCCCTTTCGTGACTCCCGAGGCATGGCAGCAGTTCGTCGAGATGAAGGCCAAGCCAGAGTTCCAGGAGCTTAGTGCGAAGGGCCAGGCTAACCAGGCCAAGAATACCCACCCACACAGACTCGGCAGTGGTGGGTATGTGGGGAAGAAGGCGTTGTGGAGGAAGCAGGACCAGGAGGCTTCCCAGTCTTCGGCCGACAGTCCTTATGCGGGCATAACGGACGTGCGCGCCCACAATTGGTGCCGAGCAAGATCGACGATGACCTCCTCCGGAAGCGTCTCTGTGAATAACCCTGCGGACAGGGAAGTGATCGACCGGCTGGTAAGATTGTCCGATCACGTACTATCCTCGTAACACGCATGCAATGGGTTGTATTGCTAAGTTCTCCTGTTGCAGGTGACGCTAAGTGCGCAGGCGGCATCGGGAGAGTTTAACCCGAGGAGGGACAGGGACATCCTCACAGCGGCGCTAGGAAACAAGGAGCATCCAGGCCGCGTGCGCGGCCTTGGTTCCACTGTGCCTTGGAGGCATGGTTTCCCTGATGATGAGGAGGCGGCTAAGAGGAGAAAGAGATCCCACCAAGCCCGCGATGAATGGCTCAAGGAGGAGATGCGATCGGAGTTCGCTAATCGGGACAAAGCACTCCTGCAGCAGTTGTCGGAGATGCGGTCCATGTATGAAGAGCTAAGAAAGGCGACCCAGGGTACCCCCCTTCTAGTAGCGGAAGTACCGACCCCCATTCTTGGCCACCGTAGTAGCTGCGCGTTTGCGCCGGGGTCTTCGCAGACGGAGCCCTCTCCAAAGTATCCGGTGGACTTTCTGCAGGTAATGACCGTTTGTTTATGTTAATTCATTCAAAAGTGAAAAGCGGTGAAATTCAATATGTTAATGCGCACTGTTTGTAGGAACCCGCCTCCTGCAAGCTTATGGTGCTGGCCGGTCTCTTCCCGATCGAGGCTGGCCGTGGGATGGCGCAACCATGCACGGCGGGGGCCACAATCCACGATGCCCCTGTATGTGAGGGTTTTGCACGGGTCCAGGTGGACAGTGTTGTCGACGATTCGGACTCGGAGTCCTCAGCCGAACTTATGCAAAATTTGTAATAGCGAGACATTTCAAGATGACCCTCCAGGAAGGTATGTAGAAATATGGAGAACAGGAGCACAGAGAGGTTTATACAGATTCGGGCCCTCGATGGTGGGAGTAATAGCCCTACGTCCTGTTGGGATTTCACTATATGTGAGAAAGATTTACAAAAGGGCGGGAAAAGACCTTCACAGGCGAAGGTTTTTTCCTATGTAAGGATACAAAAAGAAGCCAAAGAGGCTTGTAAAAAACTACTAATCTAGGCCGTAGACTTGGCTGTTTAAGTTGTTGAGATGTGTTGTATCTCGCTTGTATCAGAGATGTTGATCCCTCCTGTTTGATGCATCTTGCCACCCTTTTATACTAGTCGAAAGGGTGCCATGCCGTAACTGCATCAGACAGTTATTCGGATGCGGTTTTAGAGAACCGCTCTTAACCTCCACGCAAGTTTAACACGTGTTATTCATGGATAACTGCACGTATTAACCTCTTGATGGTTGATCTTGCATGCGGAGGAATTTTCGGGATACTTGGGATATTCTCACTATAGGGACAGCCGGACAGGTAAACCCCAAGTACCCTGGTCGAAAGTGCTCTGACCGCGGGATGTTGGCTGACCGCGCAACATCTCCAACATTCTGTTCGCGTATAGCACACGAATTCCTGACTGCGGAAAGCCTGCGGTCTGATCGCGCAAAGCCCGCAACCTCGGGCTGATGCTTCTCAGAATAACTTGAGTTCACACCGCTAGGCACGTGTCTGGCTCGAATCTGCCTTGAACCAATAGTGCATTTATTTGAACTGACTCGGGTGTCAATCCTCGTCAGCTAGCCCCCAAATTCGACGGAAACGAAGGGACATGTTTATTTCGAATTTAAAGTCATGCATCGGATTTTTAACCCGACTCTTCAAATCCCCCGCTTAGTGGCGCACTAAGTGGGACGGTTGGTTCCCCGAGACGGGTTCTGGGTATTACGTGATAGGTAATGATGGCGCCGTTGAAACATTTTTTAACCCGAGGTAAAACTATAAATGCTTTTTTTTTAAAAAACCCAAGACACTCAGAATGTAAACCGTCACCTTGGCGACTATAAATACCGGGTCTTTGAATTCGTAAAGCTTCACAATTTCTTCTCACGGTTAAGTTCTTTCTAAAGTCACCTTCATTCTTCTCCTCATACACCTCCTGATGGCAGATCACAACATCATCGAGATTGAAAGTGATGAAGAGGAAGTTCTTAAGCAGGAGCCTCAAATGCCTGAAGATTCATCTCCTTTAAGGAAGAAACCCAAGGTTGACGAAGGATCTTCCAGCAGAGCAAAGGTAGAAGATGAGCCATCATCTTTTCTTCCTTCAACTTTCTACTCCAATACTCCCTGCTTTTGTTTCGGTGATCAATTTTCTGGTCGGCAAGCGGTGACTATTCGACCAGAAGATCCTCAACTTGTGTTGGGGAAGCAATCTCCTGGTGGAAAGGTTGCACTTTCACCATCTGGTGATCATCCACCTTTATCGGATGATCTACTTTCCAGGATGGCTATATCAACTTGTCACGAGCAGGGACAGGTAATGATCCTCATCTCCTTTTGCTGATAGTTATAGTTATTACAACTGATTTTTGCAAATGTAGGAGATTGGAAGTCCTAGTGATCAGCCTGTTGCCACTCTGCCTCTTCCCCTCGGACAGATCCTTCCAAAGGAGAAGAAGATTGAAGAGATGTCTTCGGCGATTCTGCATCTGGCGGAATGTTTTGAACGATCCCGTGAAGAGGCGCACCAGTTCTGTCGAGAGAGGGACCACGCTCAGCAACAGCGGGAACTCTCTGATTTGATTAGGAACAGTAGTATATCTCTTGTTAGGGATGATGTAGATAGGCTTAGATTAGTTGCTAGTTCTCTGGGGGTTGTCAGTGTAGATCCTACTGACAGCAATATGTCCCTAGGAGAACTCTGCAAACTTCTTTCGGATCAGGTCGACGCTCTAGTCGCCAGTATCCCTTTTATATGTAAAGAATGCAAGAAATAAAATTTCTTTCTTTATACAAATATTCTTTGCATCTTCTGTGCGAATATAAGGCCGTGAGTAATGTCTTCGCGACCATTCATACACAGGGAAACCTCAGTTCCGCAATTAGAATCATGCTTTCATAAAATTACCGCGACCAACTCTAATACCGCGATTAGACTTAAAGCCGCGGTTAAAACTGAAGCTTAATGCGACCAGAATCGAGGCTCGGTCAGACCGTCACTTCGATTAGAATCGGAGCTTAATTGAAAGCATGGTCTCGATCATACGATAACCCGATCAAAATATATCCATACGTCCAAAAATTGGGTCATAGGATATTTTTATAAAAATTTTCAGGGCACACAAAGGAATACATCCTTTGAAAAACTCTGAAAAACTTTTCAAGCTTTTGTACTTTCAGACTCTGAAACAAAGAAGTCTTTTTGTTTCAGATCCGATGCCTGGGACACTTTAACGGGTCCGCCAGAGATAGTATCCATTATGGGAAATGAATAAAATACCCAGCAGAACGTTTGAATGGAATGTTACCCACATTAGTGCGTCTCCTCGGGTCTATAAAAGGAGCAGGTATCTTCTTGAGGAAGCCACACAACCAAAAACCCTCAACATTTCCGCCGCACAAAACCCTCGTTCTTCTCAGCCTTCATCTTCCCTAAAAGTTGAGAACTTTTTCTTCCGATTGTCCACCAAAAAATGGCGTCTTGGAGCCGATCAATCCACCACTCCGAGGAGAGCTTATTGGCATTGGAGAAGGAGGAAATCCTTCCTTCGCAGCTGCTAATCAATTGGCAGCTAGCGTAGAAGGACCGAGAAACCCCAATCGTCCAAGAGGGCGAATTGGTGGTTTTTGAAGAATATCTGCGCTGCGGGTTCCGATTCCCTGAGAGTCGGTTCCTGAAGGACGTCCTCGAGCACTATGGGTTGGAGCTGATCAACCTCCACCCAAATGCAGTGCTGATCCTGGCGGTGTTTCAGCACCTGTGGGAGGCGTTCGTCGGAGTATATCCTAGCGTGGATCTCTTCCGGCGTTTTTATTACTCGGCGTGGTCGAAGAGCGCCGACGCCGCCGGATGCATCTACTTCCGGCTAAGGGAGAAAAAGGAGTATCCTTTCCCACCCCTGCGAGACTCAGTGCACGGGTGGCACCAGAAATGGTTTTACTGCACCCCGCCAATCGAGAGCGGGCTGTGGTTTAAGAACTCGCGGCCGGAAAAGCCGAGCGAGTTGGATGCTCTCCCGGCGATGAACGCGGAGTTCATGAAGCACGCCGAGGTCATTGTTCACTTAGTCCAAGAGGGACTAACGGCTCGTGACGTCATTCGCGACTTTGTGAAGAATCGGGTGAGCCCCCTGCGTGAAAGGGCTCATCCGGCTTGGGAGATCAAATCCATGGCGGACAGTACCTTGGATTACAATGAAGGTACCCATTTATGGCACTTAAAACTCTTTATTTTTGAAATGCACTAGTTAACTCATACTTGGGAACAGTCCTGTCCTCACCCGAGATTGAGAGGCGGACTAACTACCTCCTCAGGGCTTACAATGCCGAGGTAGAGGGCCCCATGGGATCGCACCGCCCCCAGAGCTTGATTCACGCCGGCGACGACCTTAAACAGGAGCGCCGAAAGGTAAATTTTTCACCCGGCCTCTGTTTTGCAGGTCTTATGTATATCCAGCATTAACAGTCCCATTGGAATGAGAACAGCTCTTAGGGAGGTTCGCCGAGGCGACGTTCCACAGTGAGAACGTCGGTTCCCTGGGGAAGCCGACGACGAAATTCGTGAAGAAGGTTTCCTCGAGACCCAGGACGAGGAATCCTATCCCCAAAAAAGCCAGGCTAAAACTTGGGGAAGGGTCTTCACGAAGCGTTCCTCCTACCGCTAGGAAAACTGCGGTAAGATATCACATTCCTTCGATCTTTCCAGGTACGAACTGGAATTACTTCTTCGTCGTACAGAGAGAGGGGAGCGACGAGGAGGAAGATGATGATGTCCCCTTGATTCACAGGAGGAGGAAGATTGCAGGTTCTCCATCTGGCGACGCTCCAACTCGCTCCGCAGAAACAACTGCTACCGCCGAGGCGGCTATAGCAGACCCCGCGGCTACCGAAAGCCCTGTGGTCACGGATAACCCCCCAGCTCCTGAAGCCCCTGAGGTTTCAAGGCCAGTTATTTCTACTTCCCTGGTCGAAGGGACGACCATGGTAAGGTTTCTTCACAGTCTTGTTTTCTTCAATTCCCCCTGTGTGTTCATTAAGTTAATGCTTATGTAGGGACAAGGGCTTCCCCCTGCGACTCCTGCGAGTCGCAGGGAGGAAAATCCTCCACCCCCGCAGACAGGAGTGGAGGTGGTCGGACAAGACCCTACTGCGGTTGCAAACGAGGTGCCGGTCCCAGAAGTCCAGGAGCCATCCAGGCCTTGGATGCAGCCCTACCAACCGGTCCAGTTGCCCAGGTAAAGACTCTTATCGTTTGTCTTCATCTTCCCTTAGAAATGTGCTTACAAAGGAACACATCTAGGGAGGGAATGCCTTATTCACCAAGAGGAAGACCAGGACAGACGACAGTTGTCCTCTTTCTCGCGGAGAGCCTTCCCAGAAATCTCAAAAATTGATGGGATTTCAAATAAGGTAAGAACCTTTATCTTGGTTGTATTAAAACAAGTCGTGACGATCACGAATTGTAACTGCTTGGTTCCTCTTTCCTTTGTCAGGCGAAAAGAAACAGCATCCGGACCTTCAACAGCTCCAGGGAGGGTTGAAGTTGCTGCTGGTGCAGGAGCCTCCAGTGAGGAGCGCTCCGCCCCCTCGGTCCAGGAAGCAGTCCGAGCCGTGAGGGGAGAGGCAAGCGCGGAGACCCAGTCACAGCCAACAGCGACTGGGGGTAGTGCCCAGCAGGCACTCCCACTGGCTGCCCTTGTTGTGGCCGCATCGAGGCCTTCAACGGGTCTTCCGGTTACTCCAGAAGACATTTCCT
Source organism: Pharus latifolius (assembly GCA_019359835.1). Classification (NCBI taxonomy): domain Eukaryota; kingdom Viridiplantae; phylum Streptophyta; class Magnoliopsida; order Poales; family Poaceae; genus Pharus; species Pharus latifolius. Next base: position 53,692,246 of record CM033324.1, on the reverse strand, counting down.
TACGGGAATTCATGAAGGTATGATGAACTTCACTTTCGGTGCCTGAATTGTACATAGGACACCTTTAACTCCTTTTTTGCTTCATAGGAGTTATCCCGGATGACGGCCAAGTCGCACGCTATGATGGCGAGCGTTGAGGCCGTACAAAAAGAACGAGACAACTTGCGCAGGTAAGGATTATTACTCTTCAACTTGTACAGATACAAATTGGTTGTGACCACTCCTTCTGTTCTGCTACAGAGAGGTGGCATTGCTGAAGAAAGAAATGGCCACAGTCAAGCTCCATTCGATCTCAGTGACTAGAAACCAAGAGATCGAAAACAACAAGCTGCGGTCACAACTTGCTGGTAAGTCGATTCCTGATTAGGAAGACTTAACTTCATAACGCGCGAGTAATCTTTTCTCTTGCTACAGTGCAAGCGGGTCAAATAAAACAACTCAGTCAAGACAATGGACTCCTCCGGGGCTCTATTCTAACCTCCGAAAGGGCGATCAGAGAGCTGAGCCATTCAATCTTTGAAAAACTGAAGGCAGTGGCTCGTCTTCTGAAGGCTGATGTGGTCGACACCACAAGAGATAATCTCAGCCTAAATGACTGGTCTACACTAGTCATGGCCCAGGCGGAGTCACTTCTCGAGTATTTTCCTGAGGATACACGGCGACGAGAAGAGGCGATCAGAACCAGGGTTCGGTCAGCCGCTTCCGCCATTCTCAGCCGGGTTCGACTTCACCAGGGACCAGATGTAGATCTGAATCCATTGGTGGGACCGGTTGAGGTCGAGAGTGAGGAACAACTAGAGGCCATCATGAAGGAGATCAGGCCCCATGTAGATAAGCTCCTAACTGAGCTTGGGATCGAGTGATCCCTACTTCTGTGCAGAAACAGTTGTATACAATGCAATGTATGTTGAAATCCATTTTTGAAAAACGAATATATGTATTCTTGTTTTGTGTTGTTTCATACTATAAACATATCCCCCTAGCCCCCACCTGTGATTGTAAATACTGAAGACTTAGTATTACAAACGCAGGAGGGAAGTGAATAATAACGACCAGGGATGTGTGATCGAACCAACAATTATGATCAAAGTAACGCCTAGCCTTGTTTGCAAACCGACAGCCACTCAGATAACCGAGGACTTGCCAGAAAGCCCCGTGTGCGTTGAGAAACGGCTTATTTAGGAGTGACTTTTCTGGAAGCGGTCATCAGATCGGCCAGCGAATCCAACTAGGACGTGGTAATGATCTAACCGCCGGCGACCAGCCCCCGAGCCAAATTCACAGCACATGGGCATAAAGGGAAATATTCATCGTATGAAACCAAAACATTTTTTGTTTTATGAAATGATGCAAATTGAACAGGAAAAGGGATTGAGTACTTACACGTAGAACTTGCGAAGTTGATCGATGTTCCAAGTATTGGACAAAATTCGACCATCCTCCATGGTTAACCGCGCGGATCCTGGTCGTGGCACTGAGACAACAGTGTAAGGGCCTTCCCACTTTGGGGAGAATTTGTTGCGATTAGACTGGTCTTGGATTTTTTATAACACCAAGTCGCCCACGTTAAGACTACGTGGTCGCACCCTTTTGCTATGATACTTGCGCAAAGCTTGCAGGTATGCCACGGACTTGATCAAAGCGCGATCACGCCTTTCTTCTAAGAGGATTAGATCTTGTGATCGCTGTTCGGACTGATTAACCTGTTCGAATTGTTCTGTCCGAACAGACCCAATACTGACTTCCATAGGCAACACAGCCTCGGCCCCATAGACCAGATGGAAGGGCGTCTCACCGGTGGCTCGACTAGAGGTAGTTCGTAGCGCCCATAGAACGGTATAGAGCTCGTCTGCCCAAGCCCTCGAGCGAGTCTTAAGGCGATCAAAAACATGTTTTTTGATGCCTTGCAGTATCTGCCCATTAGCCCGTTCTACAGCGCCGTTGCTTTGCGGATGTGCCACAGAAGCAAAGCACACCTTAGTTCCGATCTGATCGCAGTAATCTAGGAAAAGAACACTGGCGAACTGAGAACCATTGTCGGTGATAAGACGGTTTGGAACACCAAATCGGGCAATAATGTTCTTATGAAAGAACTTTTGTGCTACTGAGGCGGTAATATTTCATACCGGTTCTGCCTCAATCCACTTTGTAAACGTGTCAATGGATACAAATAGAAACTTGTACCCGTTGACCGCTTGTGGCATAGGACCAATAAAATCCATTCCCCAGACCGCGAAAGGCCATGCGAGGGGAATGGTTTGTAACGCGTAGGCAGGTTGATGAACCTGTCTCGCGTGGAACTGACACTGAGGACACATCTTGACCATATGTTTGGCATCATCAAGTGCCGAAGGCCAGTAGAATCCTTGTCGAAAAGCTTTTCCGACCAGTGTCTGATATGACGCGTGCGCACCGCATACACCGTCATGTATTTCTTTCAAGAGGGATTTTCCTTCCTCCTGAGATATGCAATGCATGAATACTCGTTGAGTACCCTTTCTGTACAAGATCCCATCTATGAGCTTGTACAGACGCGCTTTTCGAATTAACCGATCGCTTTCGGTTTTGTCCTCGGGTAGGGTCCCATGTTCAAGATAGACTCTCAATGGATGAGTCCAATCCTGTTCCTGACCGAGGTTGGTAACGTAGGCTATTACCGGATCATCCTCGACTGAAGTCATGATCGATGGACGATCCAAGTGTTCAATGAACACTCCTGCCGGAGCGGATGTGCGTGAGGACCAAATTTTGGATAATTGGTCTGCGAGAATATTGTCCTTTCGCAGGATGTATTGGACTTCGAAATGACTGAAGTGTTTTTCCAATCTCCTCACTTCCCCCAGGTAATGAGCCATTGTCTCATCGGAGGTGCTGTACTCCTTGTTTACCTGGTTTACGACCAGCTGTGAGTCTCCCCTCACCACTAATCGACGGACTCCGAGGAATTTTGCTGCCCGGAGCCCTGCAAGAAGACCTTCATACTCTGCCGCGTTGTTGGTCGCAACAAAGTGTAGTTGGATGACATACTTAAGCTGTTCGCCCTGAGGCGTAACTAAGACCACTCCAGCTCCCGAGTGTTGAAAACTACAGGAGCCGTCAAAGTACATTGTCCAGTGATCGGGGCACTCCAATTCCTCTGGCACCTGCACGGGTGGCTCAGGGTTTGTCCATTCAACCACGAAGTCGGCCAAAACCTGAGACTTAACCACCGTGCGGGGCGTGAAATGGATATCGAAGGCACCGAGTTCGACCGCCCATTTAGCGATTCGACCAGATTTTTCTGGATTTCGGACAATATCCCCCAAAGGAAAAGAGGAGGGTACTGTGATCTTATGAGCTTGGAAGTAGTGTCGTAGCTTACGGGAAGCCATCAGTAGCGCGTAAAGTATCTTCTGGACCTCAGGGTAACGCTCCTTAGGACCATGAAGTACTTCGCTCACATAGTAGACGGGTCTGTTTATTCCTTTCCTATCCGCGATCAGGACAGCGCTGACCGCATGCGGTGTGGCCGCCAGATAAAGAAGCAATGGTTCTCCTTTGTCGGGAGACACCAACACTGGCGGACTGGACAGATATGTCATCACCTCCTGAAACGCTTTTTTGGCCTCATCCGACCATGTGAAATTGTGATGCTTCTACAAGGCTTTGAAGAAAGGCAATCCCCTTTCGCCTAGTCGCGATATGAAGCGACTTAAGGCCGCCATGCGACCAGCCAGGCGTTGAACATCCTTCATGGTCGAGGGCGATCTCATTTGTTTAATGGCCCTGATTTTCTCAGGATTAACTTCAATGCCCCTGGAACACACAAGGAAACCAAGAAGTTTTCCCGAAGAAACCCCGAAAGAATATTTCTCCGGGTTTAATTTTATTCCAAAGCGATTTAAATTACAGAAAGTTTCAGCGAGATCGTCCAAATGAGACAATCTCTTGGTACTTTTTACAACCAAGTCGTCTACATATTCTTTGAGATTACGCCCTATCTGGGAAAGAAAGGTCTTTTGCATCAAGCGCTGGTACGTGGAACCTGCGTTCTTGAGACCGAACGGCATTCTGACGTAGCAGTAGGTGCCGAACGGGGTGATGAAGGCAGTTTTCTCTTCATCTTCTTCTGCCATGCTAATTTGATGATATCCTGAGTAGGCGTCTAGGAAGCTCATCAGTTCGCAACCCGCGGTTGAGTCGACCAACTGGTCGATGCGGGGAAGGGGAAAGTCATCCTCCAGACAGGCAGTGTTGAGGCTAGTGTAGTCGACGCACATGCGCCACTTGCCATTTGACTTGCGGACCATGACCGGATTGGCGAGCCATTCCGGGTGATCGACTTCACGAATGAACCTGGCCTTTAGGAGTTTGTCCAACTCCTCTCGGATGGCTTCCTGTCGGTCAACAGCAAAATGCCTAAGCTTTTGCTTTATTGGTCGTTGTCCAGGTCGAATTGCTAACCTGTGCTCGATTACTTCCCTTGGGACACCGGGCATGTCGGATGGTTTCCACGCAAACACATCTGCATTAGCCTGGAGGAAAGCAATGAGATCAAGTTCCTATTTGTCATCCAGACCTGATCTGACCCAAATTGTCTTGGATGGATCATCTGGGTACAAAGGAACCAGTTTGAGTTTCTCATCTGGTCGAGGAGCAGCCTTCATCGCGTCGGTGGCGACGGTGGCGAGCTGGGCGTCCCGGAGGGGAAGTTGAACGACCATCTCCAAAGATAGCCGGCGCACGTGAGTGCCACGTTGCGACTGCCTCGGACCGAAATGACACCTTTGGGGCCAGGCAATTTTCCGCACTGGTAAGCATAGTGCGTTGCCATCATGAATTTAGCGAGAGTTGGCCTGCCAAAGATTGCATTATAAGCTGAATCACAATCGATTACGTCAAAAGTAACCAATTCTGTTCGGAAGTTATCCGGTTCTCTCAGTGTGACCGGGAGGACCACTTGTCCCAACGGCATCATGGAGGGGCCTGGGATTATCCCATAAAATGGATGGATTATGGGCTTGATCTTCGAACGAGGAATTTGCATCTCGTCGAGCGCCTTGACCAACAAAATGTCAAGGGAACACTCTCCATCGATCAGGACCCTTTCGACTCTCGCGTTACTGATGATCGGGGTAATTGTGAGACCCCCATTTGAGGATCACCTTGGTAACCGCCCAGGTAGGTTACACACAGCAGGATGTCACATGAGTTCCAAACCACACAAGCATAGTAATAACATTAAACAAGTAGCAGGCCAGCATGGCCAATATTACATAGCCAAAGCACCAAAAATGGCGCTAAGTAGAGTTGCTATGAAAATAACTAGTTTATCAGAACCAGAATCGGTATCCAAGTACCGAACACACAACATAAAGCACAAAGCAACTACAAACAGCTTGACTTCCATCCGCAGTGGGGTTGGAGTGGCTCCTCCCACATCTGACTTGACTTGGTGCGCAATCCTTCTAGAAAGTGGGCTCGTCCGGGGCACTTCCATCTTCAAGCGGGAACTCATAACTGAAGGAATCGGGATCCTCGAATCTCTCTTCTACAGTTGGATGTAAATGCAAGGGTGAGCACTTGGTGCTCAGCAACACTCACTCCGGGGATTATTGCAATTGTACTTACATGAGGGTGAAACATATGATTCTGGGGTTTTAGTTTCATATGGATAGAGATATATAGATTCCCAAGTCATTTATTCAGTAAAACAGTCCTTTTGTCATGAAAATGATACTTTAAACATTAAACAGGTTTTCAATAAAACATTAAATGTAGTGGTCTCCCATGAGTCACTACTTTGTTAACCGCATTATGAAAACATTCCAAAACATTACTTGTGCTATAACCCATGGATAATATCCACTACGAAAAGACTCCTGAACCTGGGAGTACAGAGTATCTGATACTTCTTTTACACTTTGCAAAGGTGTACCTCTTTTTAAATCCACTGGTTCACTCGGCTTTCAAGTCGGATCAGCTCCATGTGACTTATACACATGTGACAAGGCCGAGATCACACAACGCTTTTACAGTTCAGTATTAACAGTATCCCCGCCCGGTAAATAGACAATTAAGTCTCAAGTACCGTTGTGGGTCTTCCCCACTGCCTTACTTCCTAGCCTCTCTGGTCTATGTTCCCGCAGGACACATAGCCTTGGTCTATGTCCACGCGAGACATACGACCATTTAAGATTACAACCGCTCGCGGCTTAATCAGGTCTAGGGCGCCTTCCTTCTTTTACGCCTTTTTCTCTCATCATTTTTCTGACTCACATCACTCATGGCCGAACCTTGGCCTTCCAGTTTCCACGCGAGAAACCAGATCGTCAAACCATGCAGGGAACTGCTAATACCAAAAAGCTACTAAGTTGTGCCTGTCCCATACCAGGCAAGTGGTTGGTACGTTTACAATTCGCATAGAGACACAGCACAAGGTTCTCGTCCTTATGAACCAATAGTGAGGAGCATTCACATTCCCTGGTGCGCACCGCACCCTCTCCATACAAACCAATCTTCACTACTGATCCCTTTTATCAGTTTTCTTGTCAAAACGGTTTTCATTATAACTTCTCATGTATTTGACCATTTCAAGTTTAATGTGGATATTCAGTATATGAGCCCTAGGGTGACAAAAGCATATATATATGAAGGTTCAATAACAAAAGGGGTTTCATGATTCATTAGGTAATATCTACTCATGTCATTCAAACATAACTTGTATCTCAAGTAAGCATGCATAGTAAGAAACAGTGAATATACTTCATATGAAAATATTGGGTGAGACATGATCAAAGGAATGAGGCTTGCCTTGCAATGTTGGGTCTAAAAACTCAGACGGATCTTCAAAGACTTCTTCCGCTCCTTCAGCTCCTGACTCTGCGGTAAACAATTAACACACAAACACATACCACATAAGCATACAGAAAATAGTTTCTATAGAAAGTATTAAGTAAATAAGTCATGCATGCAGGGGAAAAGGTTAGGGCAAGGTCACAAGGGCTCTGGTCGAAGAAACAGCTAAAAAGGATTGAACGTCGAAGGGTCGACATTCAGTTCATGGCTTTGGCATAACTTTAAACTGATCTTAGGATGGTTTTCTGGAGAAGTGATAGAAGAGAAAGATGTAGAACACAACTCCAGGAATCTAGGGGACAAGGTGGCATTTCAATTGCTCAACCAGAAGGGGTCAAACAAGGCTAATGCCAGTGGCTGACATGCACTGACATAGTGCTGGACATGGCCAGAAACTAGGGCATGGCTTAACTTTTGATCCAGGGCTCCGATTGATGCAACACTTTGTCTGGGAGGTAGGCATTACTAACAGGAACAATATACTCAACAGGCACAAGGGCTGGAAATGGCCGGAGGGTGGCCAAATCCGGCGATGAACTACGGTGGCCTGGACATGAACTGAGTTACTGGACACTGATCTTGGCATAGGCATAACTCACAATCTAGGCAAATCCAGGTGTCGGGCTAGTGGAAAGAATTGTTCAGGGAGGCGAGGCAAAGCTAAGGGACAAGGTTTTAGGGGCTAGATCGGCCGGGAAAGAATTCCGGCGACCGGCGCTGGAGAAGACGACACTGGAGATTGGGGGTTTTTGCTACAAGGCGATTGAACTCGATTCTTTGCTCAGGGAGTGAAAGGGTGGAGTTTAGAAGCTACTGGTGCAGTCAATTTGGTCGGAGAATGACCGGAGAAGCTTGGCGCCGAAGTCCGGCGAACGGCCGAGGTTCCAAAATGGGATTCCTTCGATTTGAGCGCAATTGGGGATCCTGATTCAACAGGCTTGTTAGGAAATGGCTAAGGATCAATTTCTACTACTGGGACGAGAGCTAATTCGGGATGAAATGGTTGGCATTGAGGGAACAGGGGTTTTCTGGTTTTCCGGCGATCACCGGCGATGAGGATCGATCTGGTGCAATTGGTTGCCATGACACAGAGAGGGGAACGAGGGGAACTCACTGGTGAACCTGGATTGAAGAGAGGGGCTGTGAAATGGGCTGGCACCGTGAGCTCACTCACTGGCTCGCCGGAGAAGAAAGCGAAAACGGCGAGAAACTGAAAATTTGGCTAAGTCCTGAGGTTGTGCTTCTTCACAGTACTGAGGGGGTTTAAATAGGCACGGGGACGGAGTTTGCGAGGGAAAACACGACAGCGGTTGCTTGCGCCGGGGAGAAATTTGTCGGGCGCAGGCGCAACGACGGCGACGGCGATGCGATCGTGTTCAGGCGGTGCTGCAGCTTTGCCAGTTGCCTTGGAACTTCGTCCGGGACGGCGCAGATGCGGAGGCAACAGCAAGGCTCCGGCAATGACACGTACACGCATGCAATTGCCACGGCAACGGGAGCGCGCGCGAAAACAAAGCTCGGGAGCGCGGCCGTTTATCCGCTGGGCGAGGCGATGCAACTGTGCTGGCACGTGCGCGGGAAGTGGCTCGGTTGTTCACAACACTGGCGACAAGAGGCGGTGGTCGGCGGCGAGCAAACGCGGCGAGAACCACGGCGCGGCAACGGTGGCTCGTGCACTGGTCGTGGCAACGACCAGGCGCTGGTCGAAAGGGCCTAAAAAGAAGTTTGGGCCGATTTGCAATTTCTGAAACTTGCTCCAGGGACTGTTCTGTGAGGGAAAATTTGAATAGGAAATGGACTTGATTGCAAATCTGGAGATCTAAGAGTCCGATCTGAAATCTGATTTCGCAGCTAAGTTGCAAAAGATCTTTAGAACTTATCTGGCCAAAGTTTGGTAAGATCGGGCAAGATCTGAAGAGTTTCGACACAATTGGGGAAAACGGTTTAGGGTAAAATAGGGTAATTAGGGTTTTAAAAATGGCAAGGCTTGAAACTCAGCTTTAGGGTGAGATTTTGGAGATGGTCCCGAAGGGAAAAATGTTCTGAACAACATTTAGAAGGGAATGGCTAAAGCAGATTAGGGTTTGGGGTCCAGATGTGGATTTTGGCTATTTTAGGGTTTGGCAAAAACAGGAGTGTTACAGTAATGACCAGAGGGAGCCTCAATGGTTGAGTAAGCCCCGCGGGACAATCAGAACGATCGAATGTCAAGCGTGTATCTGACCAACGGGGGTATTGAGGTTCACCAAGAGATGTCTCCGTTTGGTTAACCTCTCGGTAAAAGGCTTTAAACTGCCTTTTGGAAACGAAAGAAGAACCCCCAAAAATAACATTAATATGATTTTGAGGTACCTGGTAGGACATTTCCTCGTCTCCGTTGGCGTCTCTAAGTCCGCACGCCTGCTCTTTAGGCTGTAGGGTTGGCATTGGCCCAACTCCCTGGTAGAAATCATCCAATTGCTTCAACCAACTCCTGCAGTTCTTGAGGTCGTGGCCTGCGGAGTTGTGGAGTGGACACCACTTCTTGCCTTCCTGGGGATTAGTTGACTTTTCTGGCTGGTCGGCACTACGACCACCAGAAGCAGTTTTATTCTTAAATGAAGGCTTGTAACATTTGGTCGAAGGCGGCTTCTCTGCGACTGCGACCTCGCGGTACTGTCCAGAGCGGTTCCTCTTCGACTTTTTCGACTTCCCACCTGACGAAGATTCCGGCTTCTTACTTGAATCTTCTTTCCTGGCGTCTTTGAAACCTGGTTGAGGTGGTAGGTCACCCTTGTCGACCATCCGGTTCCATTCGACTGCTTCGGCTGTGTCAGAGTATCGATCGGCCATGTCGAACAGATCGGCCACTGATCGAGGAGGGTGGATAAGCAAGTCTTCGGTGAATCTCCGGTATCGAACGGCATGTTTAAATGCTCTGATAACGGAGCCATTAGATATGTTCGGGATGGTATTCCTCACCCCGACAAACCTCTTGACAAACTGCCGAAGAGTTTCGGTTGAAGGTTGTCATAGCCGATGAAGATCGTCCTCTTTACCCAGCTTTTGGTAACAGTTTTGGAAATTGCTGAGGATGGCGTCGCACAGCATTTCCCAATTATAGATGGAACCTTTGGGCTGGTTAAACAGCCAGGTTCTAGCCGGTCCTTCGAGGACTGTAGGCAGGTAGTTGGCCATGACCCGGTCATCGCCTCCTGCCGCTTGGATGGCAGTGATATAGATTTGAAGGAACTCGGATGGGTTCTGAGTTCCGTCAAACCTCTCAATAGCCCCTGGTCGAAACTTATCGGGCCAAACGACTGCTCATAGACTGGGCGAAAAAGCTTTACAACCGACGTAGGGGCCATGAACTGCCCTGTGACTCTCGACCGGGTTACGGGCGACCTCACGCAACGGTGAAGTTACTCGCGGTCCCAAACGAGAGTGAACAGGAACCCGATCCCTACTACGAGAATCCTGCGTTCGCCGGTACTTGTCCTGTCTGGATGGTACGGGCGGTGGGTAACTTCGCCGGCCAGAACCAGAGTGAGGACACTCTCGTTCGCGGGAACGTGTTACCAAGCGGGAAGAGGCCGTTGGGATCGCCTCAGACGCGACCTCATCAAGCCTTTCCGCCAAGATCCTGGTAAAGGCCGGTTTCTGCGCATCCGTGACCGTAGGAGGAAAGTTACGCATGACTTCCGTGACAGATCGCAGTCGACCATGGGTGCTTCTCCTAGGGGCACCAGGTGTTACTGTTTCTTCGTCCACCGGGAAATGCTCCGGTGGCAAAGAAGGGGTCTGGTCACGTTTGCGACCACGTGACCGTCGAGAAGAACTCGGAGCAGCATCGTAACGAGCCTGCGCATCTTGAAGAGCCTCTAGGGCAGTTCTGCGTAGTTCATTGTTTTGTTTCTCGAGATCTTCATCCTCCTTTTGTTTGCGATCCCGTTCTTCCCTAGCAGCCTGTTGGTCGGGAGTCTCCTCCGACAAGGCAGCGAACTGTCTAGGGAGAGAGGTTGTCGATGGGGAAAACATCTCGGTTTGTTCCGAGTCGGACTCGAAATCAAAGAGACGGTGAAGGTTATCAGGGTCGAATCTCCCCGGGCTGATTTCCAGGTCGATATCATCCTTCCCCTCAGCGGGGTTGTATGACGGACTGGATTCATCCTCTAGCGCATTGAGAACCTCTGTGGGTTCTGACCTTGCGCTAGTCGCCCCCTGGTTGATGGACATGACCTGGAGAGATGATTCCACCTCTGGAAGATTCTGGCCCTCGACCTCCTCCATCGGAACAGGATCGCTTGGAGAAGGCATTGGAATGTGAGCATAATCCTCGAGATCAAAATCGTTCTCGGAATCATATACTCCAGCCATGTCTCAACAAACCTCCGGATTAAAATTAGGACGCCTTAAGAAAGGCCCCACGGTGGGCGCCAGCTGTCGACGATTCGGACTCGGAGTCCTCAGCCAAACTTATGCAAAATTTGTAATAGCGAGACCTTTCAAGATGACCCTCCGGGAAGGTATGTAGAAATATGGAGAACAGGAGCACAGAGAGGTTTATACAGGTTCGGGCCCTCGATGGTGGGAGTAATAGCCCTACGTCCTGTTGGGATTTCACTATATATGAGAAAGATTTACAAAAGGGCGAGAAAAGACCTTCACAGGCGAAGGTTTTTTCCTATGTAAGGATACAGAAAGAAGCCAAAGAGGCTTGTAAAAAACTATCTAATCTAGGCCGTAGACTTGGCTGTTTAAGTGGTTGAGATGTGTTGTATCTCGCTTGTATCAGAGACGTTGATCCCTCCTGTTTGATGCATCTTGCCACCCTTTTATACTAGTCGAAAGGGTTCCATGCCGTAACTGCATCAGACAGTTATTCGGATGCGGTTTTAGAGAACCGCTCTTAACCTCCACGCAAGTTTAACACGTGTTATTCATGGATAACTGCACGTATTAACCTCCTGACAGTTGATCTTCCACGCGGAGGAATTTTCGGGATACTTGGGATATTCTCACTATAGGGACAGCCGGACAGGTAAACCCCAAGTACCCTGGTCGAAAGTGCTCTGACCGCGGGATGTTGGCTGACTGCGCAACATCTCCAACATTCTGTTCGCGTATAGCACACGAATTCCTGACCGCACGAAGCCTGCGGTCTGATCGCGCAAAGCCCGCAACCTCGGGCTGATGCTTCTCAGAATAACTTGAGTTCGCACCGCCAGGCATGTGTCTGGCTCGAATCTGCCTTGAACCAATAGTGCATTTATTTGAACTGACTCGGGTGTCAATCCTCGTCAAGTGTCTTTGACCATTGCAAGGGTTTTCCATTGGAGAAGCCGCCGAACGACGAGATTACCACTCTCGGGGATGCGGTGCACACGTTCGTGCAATGGCCCAAGAAAGACATCGTCCTGGATGAGGTAATTCCCCCACCAGTTTCATAATTCGTACTGTAATAATAGCCCTCAGAGTTAGTGTCCTAATACATAGGTTCTTACATCACAGACATCACAGACCGACACACGGCCTACTAGCCAGCCGACGCCTCCGAAGACGAAGCTGACTCCGACTAGGAGGCAACCATTCAAGAAGTTGGCTAGTAGAGGAAAAGCAAAGAAGAGCCCAGCGAAGGAGAGCGAGAAAAGTGCGCCAGCTCTCATGCCGTTCGCTCTGGGGATACCCATGGCCTCCGATACCGCAATTTCGAGTATGGGGTTAGCATGCCAGAGCCTGCATGCATGGTACATGAGGAGGACAAACCAGACCAGGATGCAGTGTCCGACGCACATCATGGTCAAGTACACCATGGCAGAGTTCCATAACGATGTTGGGACCTACTCGGTGACCTTCGAAGACCTGCACAATTTACTGAACAAAGATGCGCTCGACTTGTCAATCCTACGGTCTTGGGTGCTGTAAGTATCCAACTATCCATGCATATACGGATATATGTCATTTATTAATTGGTTACTTCCGTTGAGCTGCATGACCAACTATGCCAAATCTAAGGGCATACCTGTTGGTTTCTTGGACCCCCAGATGGTCATCGAGGTGATGTTTAGGACCGACGCAGGCTTCATTGTCGACTACATCAAAAGAGGGTTGCTTGCTCAGGTCGACAAGGAGTACATACTTGTACCCTACAACCAGAGGTGAGTGCTTTCATCAGTACTTCACCCATAGATTAGTGTCTCCATGTGCACACCCCCAAACTTAGATTAAATTTTTAATTCTTTACATGTAACATGTAGCTACCACTGGATCTTGCTGCTACTTATTCCGAAAAGGAACAAGGTGTTCTACCTTGATTCATTGCAGAGGAAAGGATACTCGTATTGCGGCGCACGAGATGTATTCGAAAGGTGATGATATTCATGTGGACCTGTCTTGCATGCATCTATATTTACTGTCCTCAAATTGTCAATTTCGATTATCCTCAAACTGTCAATTTTGACTATCTGCAGGGCTTTCATGAACTACTTTGCCGAGGGAGGGCGACAACACGAGCGGCGAGCCGATAAGTTTCAGTGGTTACAACTTTCGGTACAAATTTCAACTGGCATCTGTTTTACTTTATAACGTGTCCCCAGCTAACTCTCAGTCTGTAAATTGGCAGTGCCATCAGCAGCCGGACGACAATACATGTGGGTTCTACGTGATGCGCCACATGTATGACCTGATCATCACCCCTCACCGCCCAGATTTCCCCGAGGTATACAACTGCTCCCCTTTGTATCGATTTGGCAGAATTTACAACTGCATTGAGCTAATTTTTTCTGTACCAACTCTTGCTTTAGGGGGTCGTCTTCCCTTCGGAAAGCTTTGACCCTCGGGAGATTGGTATTGTCCGAGGGATGCTCGCTGAGTTTTTCCTTACGGAGGTCATATCAACCAATGGGAAGTTTAGGGACCCGCAAGGTTCGTATTAGTGCGGCCTTACATTTATTTGTACATCTAACACACTGACTTTAATTGTCGATTACATTAATTTATTGGTTCAATATCAATTGTATATATTTCTGAGTTCTGTGCTGTATATATGAAATACTTGTACATGTTTCTAAGTTGTGTGCATGTATATATGAGACTGTATATATTTGAGTACTGTGCATGCATGTATGAAATTCATGAACTGTATATTTGAAATGCTATTTGTACAGAGGACATCGGTGACTGTTATAATCTTAGAAGGTTTGTAAGATCAAAACTGTCTGTGCATATATTATTGCTGACGGTTCTGAGATCAAAATCGTCTGTGGTAGTATGAGTATCACAGACGGTTCTGAGGTCATAACCGTCTCTGATAATTTGAGTATCACAGACGGTTTTGATCTCAGAACCGTCAGTAATAATGTGAGAATCCCAGATGGTTTTGACATCAGAACCGTTTGCGATACTCTTATTATTACTGACGGTTCTGATGTTATAACAGTCTGTGTTAGTATGAGTATCACAGACGGTTCTGATGTTATAACAGTCTGTGTAGTATGAGTATCACAGACGGTTCTGAGGTCATAACCGTCTCTGATAATTTGAGTATCACAGACGGTTTTGATCTCAGAACCGTCAGTAATAATGTGAGAATCCCAGATGGTTTTGACATCAGAACCTTCTGCGATACTCTTATTATTACTGACGGTTCTGATATTATAACAGTCTGTGTTAGTATGAGTATCACAGACGGTTCTGATGTTATAACAATCTGTGTAGTATGAGTATCGCAGACGGTTCTGATGTTATAACAGTCTGTGTAGTATGAGTATCACAGACGGTTTTGATCTTATAACAGTCTGTGAAGGGAAAGATCACAGATGGTTCAAAACCGTCTGTGATAGTGCATGATTATCACTGACTCGAATATCACTGACGGGTAAGAACCGTCTGTGATGACTGTTTTGACCCGACTGTGATAATGAATTCTGTAGTAGTGGCCTTTGAAAATCAAGGAATTGTCTTTCAAATTTTCAACTAAAACTTCTTTAGGATAAAATGTGCAACAAAATCTAAGATCGCAAATTTGTGCAACGGAAAGCAAATTAAATTTCAGAGATTCAACTAATAAAACATTAGAAATTGAGAGATCATTGGATATCGCAATTTTACCGAAGCCTACCACATTTCCTTGACGATTGTCGCCAAAGGTGATCTTTTGATTTTCGCTTGAGTTGTCTTCTGATGAGGTGAACAACTTCTTGTTACTGGTCATATGTTCGGAGCATCCACTGTCTAGCATCCAGTGTTTTCCGCCGGTCTTGTAGTTTACCTACAAAACAAAAGAATCAAGTCTTTTTAGGTACCCAAACCCTTTTGGGTCCTTCGATGTTAGCGATCAAAGCTTTGGGCACCCAAATTGATTTCTTCTTTTTATTTAGCATGGGTGCACCAACAAACTTTGCTATAACATATCCTTTCTTTGACCTTTGAAGCATGTAGCAAGCATCAAAATAATTTGAAGTCATTAACGGACAGGCATCATGTGAATTACTAGTTTCATGACATTTAAAGCAAAATTTGTTGCATGCATTCACAAAAATGGTTTTTGTATTTGGTTTCTTTCCTTTCTTCAGAAAGTATCCAAGTCCTTTTCTAAAAGAGCATTTTTGTTTGCTAAGAATAAGATCAAGAGATACTTTTCCTTTGTAACAATTTTCTAAACCTTTTCCAAGTTTCTCAATTTGTGCCCTAAGTTCATTATTTTCAATTTTATGTACATGAGATGATACTATGTTAACACATGAAGCATGATGCGAATGGGAACATAACAGCATATCATCACAAGTAGATGAACTAGAAGGCATAACAATAGTGTTGACGATTCGGACTCGGGGTCCTTAGCCGAACTTATGTAGAATTTGTAGGTTGTGAGACCTTTCAGGGTGTCCCTCCGGGAAGGTATGATGAATCAAAGAAAATTGGAGCACAGAGAGGTTTATACAGGTTCGGGCCCTCGATGGTGGGAGTAATAGCCCTACGTCCTGTTGGGATTCCACTATGTATGATAAAAGGATTTACAGAGTTATGGAAAAGATCTTCACAGGCAAAGATTTTTTCTATGTATTTGTACAAAACAATGCCTAGAAGGCTTGTGAAGGCTATCTAATTTAGACTACTGTCTTCTGGTTGTTTTGGTTTGATGATCTGATCATCTGGTTGTTTGATCGTTTGATCCCCCCCTGTTTGATGCATTAGGCTATCTCTTTATACTGGTCGAAAGGGTGCCAAGTCGCAACAGCATCAAACAGTTGCTTGGATGCGGTTTAGACAACCGCTCCTAACTCCCACGCAGGTTTAACACGTGTTTATTTATAGATAACTACACGTATTAACCTCCTGACGGTTGTCTCTGTACGTGGAAGAATATTCGAGATACACGGGATATCCCCGTTACAAGGGTAGATCAATCCCGCGTCCCCTGGTCGAAGGTGTTCTGACCGTGCATTGTTCGCTGACCGCGCACCATCTGTAGTCTTTTGTCCGTGTATGGCACAAGAACTCCTGACCGCGCACTAGCTACGGCCTGATCGTGTAAAGCCTGTGACCTCATGCCTGTGCTTCTTGGAATGTCTTGAGTTCGCACCACCAGGCGCTTGTCTGGTTCGAATCTGTCCTGAAACAGCCGTGTATTTATTTGAACTGGCTCGGGTATCAATCCTCGTCAGCTAGCCCCCAAATTTGAAGAGAATGAAGGGACGTGTTTAATTCAAATTTCAAGACTTACATCGGACATTTAACCCGACGCTTCAAATCCTCCACTTAGTGGCGCACTAAGTGTGGCAGTTGGTTCCCCGAGACGAACTCTGGGTAATACATGACGGGTAATGATGGCGACGTTGAAACGTTTTTTTAACCCAAGGTAAAATCGTAAATGCTTTTAAAAAGTCGAGGCATTCGGAAACTGAGCCGTCACCCTGGCGGCTATAAATACCGAAGCCTTCGGATTTCAAAGCTTCACAATTCCTCTTCCCGGCTAAGTCTCTTTCAAAACCATCTTCACTTTTCTTCTCATACACTTCTCGATGGCAGACCACAACATCATCGAGATTGAGAATGATGAAGAAGAAGTTTTCGAGCAGGACTTACAGATGCCCGAAGATCTGTCTCCTTCAAGGAAGAAACCCAAAGTTGACGAGGGATCCTCCAGCAAAACAAAGTTCCTTCAGTTCCTCTAGTTCTTCCTATCCATGCACCTCGGCAGGTCGAACTTTCATCTCCACCTTTGGAGGGACGTTCTTCTCAGCTTTCTCCATTTCATCCCAATGATTCCCATTTTTGTTCGGGTGATCAATCTTCTGGTTGGAAAGCTGTTACTCCTCGACCAGATGATCCTCAACTTGGGTTGGGGAAGCAATCTTATGGTGGGGAGACCACACTTCCACCATATGATGATCCTCTAATTTTATCGGGTGATCTACTTTCTGGGATGCCTATATCAACCTGTCACTTGCGAAGACAGGTGATTATCTCTATTTCCTTTTGCTCATTGTTACAATTAGTGCGACTAACATTTGCAAATGTAGGAGATCGGAGCCTCCAGCGATCAGCCTGTTGAGATCCTGCCTCCCCCCCCGGACAGACTCTCCAAGGGGAAAAATAGGCTCTGGAGAAGAAGACCGTAGAGATGTCTTCGGCGATTCTGCATCTGGCAGAATGTTTTGAAAGATCTCGTGAAGAGGCGCGCCAATTCCGTCGGGAGAGGGATCACGCTCAGCAATAGCGAGAACTCTCCGATTTGATTAGGAATAATAGCGCATCTCTTGTTAGGGATGATGTAGATAGGCTTAGAGTAGTTGCTAGTTCCCTAGGGGTCGTTAACGTAGATCCTACGGACGACAACATGTCCCAAGGAGAACTTTGCAAACTGCTCTCGGATCAGGTCGATGCTCTGGTTGCCGGTATCCCTTTTGTATGTAAAGAATGCCAGAAATAAAGATTTCTTTCTCTTCATATTACATGAATATTCTTTACAACTTCTATGTGAAAATATGGCCACAAGCAATGTCTTTACGACCCCTCATACACAGGAAAACTCCGATTCTGCGACCAGAATCGTATTTAAATGTTATACCACGACTAGTACTGATACTGCGATCAGACTTAAAACCGTGGTTAGAACCGAAGTTCGATCTGGAAGATTACCGCGGTCAGAACCGAAATTCAATCAGACTATCACTTCGACTAGAATTGGAGCTCAGTCAGAGACATAGTTCTGGTAACACAGTAATCTGATCAAAAAACATCCGTACGTCTAACAATTGGGTCATAGAATATTTTCATGACCGATTAGTGAAGGTTTACAAGAATCATGAAGGAAAATGTCCTCCGAAAGCCTTTGTAAAACTCTTCACGTTTTTATACCCTCAAATCTGAAACAAAGAAGTCCTTTTGTTTCGGATCCGATGCAGGGAACACCTAATGGGTCCGCCAGAGGAAATATCCATTATGGGAACTGAATAGAATATTAAATGGAACGTTACCCTCAGTGGAGTGTCTCCTCGGGCCTATAAAAGGAATAGGTAGCTTCTTGAGGAAGCCACGCACCCAGCCCCCAACCTTAGAACTTCTGCCGCACAAAAACCCTCATTTCTCCATCTTCCATCTCCCTCAAAGCTGCCAGCTTTCTCCTCCAATCTCTTCCAAAAATGGCATCTTGGAGCCGATCGGTCCATCACACGGAGGAGAGCTTGATAGTACTGGAGAAGGAAGAGATTCTTCCCCCAAGGTTGCTAATCAACTGGCGACCTGCGGGGAAGGATCAAGAAATCCCAATCGTCTAGGAGGGCGAGTTGGTGGTTTTTGAAGAATATTTGAGGTGCGGGTTCCGATTCCCTGAGAGTCAGTTCCTGAAGGGGATCTTGGAACATTACGGGTTGGAGTTGGTGAATCTCCACCCAAATGCGGTCTTAATCTTGGCAGTCTTCCAGCACTTATGCGAAGCCTTCGTCGGAGTGTACCCCAGTGTGGACCTCTTCTGACGTTTCTATTACTCAGCGTGGTCAAAGAGCGCCAACGCCGCCGGATGTATCTACTTCCGGATAAGGGAGAAGAAAGAGTATCCCTTCCCACCCTTGCGAGACTCCGTGCACGGGTGGTACCAGAAATGGTATTACTGCACCCCTCCATCTAAGAGTGGGTTGTGGTTCGTGAACTCGCGGCCAGAGAAGCCTAGCCAGTTAGATTCCCTCCCTGCTCTAAATACAGAGTACATCAAGCAAGCCAAGGTGATTCTTCACTTAGTCCAACAGGGACTAACGACTCACGATATCATTCGCGACTTCGTGAAGAATAGGGTGAGCCCCCTGCGCGAAAGGGCTCATCCGGCTTGGGAGATACAGTCCATGGCAGACAGCACCTTGGACTACAATGATGGTATGCGACTTAGCCAATGAAGCCTTATGTTTTTCCGTTATAACTTGCTAACTGGTCTGCTGGCGACACAGTTTTGCCTTCGTCCAAAATCGAGAAACGGACGAACTACCCCCTCAGGACATATAGTGCCGAAGTGGAGGGACCCAAGGGATCGCCTCGCCCTCAAAGCTTGATCCATGCCGGCGACGACCTCAAACAGGAACGTCGAAAGGTATGTTACCTTTCGTCAAGTTCTGTCCGTAAGTCATATGTACATCTCGTACTAATAAGGGCACCAGAATGGCATAGCTCTTGGGGAGATTTGCCGAGGTGACGTTCCTGAGTGAAAACGTCGGTTTCCTGAGAAAGCCGACGATGAAGAGAGTGAAGAAAGTCTCTTCAAGGTCTGGAGCGAAGGAACCTGCCCCCAAGAAATCCAAGAAAATCCTCGGGGAAGGCTCTTCTCGTAGAACCCCCCTTACCATGAAGAAAACTGCGGTAAGATATCACGTGCCTCCTGTTACCCCAGGTACAAACTGGAATCACTTCTTCGTCGTACAGGGTGAAAGGAGCGAGGAGGAGGAGGATGACATTCCTCTAGTTCGCCGGAAGAGGAAAGTGGCGACTTCTCAATCCGATGAAACATTGCCTCGTCCCGCCGAGACAGAGGCAGCTACAGCAGACCCCGCGACCACTGTGAATCCAGTGGTCGCAGGTGAGATCCCTGCTCCTGAAGCCCTAGAGGCTTCAGGGTCTGTAACTTCTCCCTCCTTGGTCGAAGGGACGACCATGGTAAGATTTCTCGCAGTCCTGAATTTACAATTTCTTCTGTATGCGTGTTCACTGTGTCACGCTTGTACAGGGAGAAGAAATTCCTCCTATGACCCTTGTGAGTCCTAGGGGGCGAGTACTCCACTCCTGGCGACAGAAGCGGAAATAACGGAGCAAGATTCCGCGACCAACCTCAGGGCCGTGGACAAAGTGCCAACTCCAGCGGTTCAGGAGACACCCAGACCTTCAGGCGCATCCCTGCCAACCGAGCAGGCTACCCCGGTATGAGTTCTTACCATTCAGATCTTCATCATTCCTTATATATATATGCTTACAGGGTGATATACATAGGGAGAAAAGTTCTTGTTTACGAAGAGAAAGACCAGGATGGACAACGACTGTCCTTTTTCTCCTGGGGAACTATCTTCGAAGTCCCAAAAGCTAATGGGATTTCAGTTAAGGTAAGAATTCCGTTTTGTTTATTCTGGATCAGGTTGTGGCAACCATTAGTAGAACTGACAGTTTCTTTTTCCTGCTTAGGCGTAGAGATTCAGCGCCGAACCCTCCAACTGCCTTGGCGAGGGTTGAAGTTCTTGCTGGTGCTGAAGCCTCCGGTGAAGAAAGCTCTGTCCCTCCGGTCCAGTAAGTCGTCCGAGCCGTTAGGGACGAGTTGGGTGCAGAGACCCAATCGCAGGCATTGAGACTTGCAACCGGGGCTTAGCAGGGACATTCGTCTGTTGCTCCCGCCGAAGATGAGGTGAGTCCACCGACTAGGCCTCTAGCTATCCCGAAGGACAAATCATTCTGGGAATATACTGAGGTATGTTGAACATCCCTCATGACATCTGAGTTTTGCATAGGATACTCGGAATTTGCAATTGACTCCCCTCTGTTTCACAGGAACTGACCCGTATGACAGCCAGATCGATAGCTATGGTAGAAAGCATCGAGGCCATACAAGAGGAGAATAATTGCTTACAAGAGTAAGAAAAATGTGCTTTAGTCCGCTTGAATACAAACTTTCTATAACCATTGTCTTTTTTATCACAGGGAAGTCGCTTCCCTGAAGAAGAGCCTTGTCGACCGGGAAAATGATGAGCTCAGGGCAGCCACCATGATTTCAAATTTAGAGGCCGAGCTCAAAGAACTGCGATCACAGTTCTCAGGTAAGTCAACTTTCGACCAGAACAACTTAACTTTGTCATTTGGACTGTTTATAACGATCTCCTTACTGCAGCGCAAGCAAGTGAAATAAACCAGCTTGGACAAGAGAAGGTATTCCTCCAGATGACCATTGACTCTATCCGGAGGGCGAATAGAGACTTGAGCCTATCCATCTTCGAAAAGCTGAAGATGGTAGCCTGTCTTCTAAGGGCTGATGTGGTCAAGACCACAACAGACGACCTTAGCCCAAGTGACTGGTCTAAACTGGTCGTAGTCCAAGCGGAATCACTCCTCGAGTATCTTCTTGAAGATACCAGGCGACGACAAGAGGCGATCAGAACTAGAGTCCGATCAACAGCCTCCGCCATTCTCTGCTGGTTTCGTCTCCACCATGGGCCAGATCTGGATCTGAATCCACTGGTAGGAACGGTAGAGATCGAGAGTGAGGAACAACTTGAGGCTATCATGGAGGAAATTAGACCTCTCGTAGATAAACTCCTGACCGAGCTCGGGATTATGTAAACCTTGTACCTGTACAGATACAATCTATAGAATACAATGCATGCAATTTTGGTTTTACTCCGGAAGAAAACATATTTTTTGTTGTTTCATATAACCATATTCCCCTAGCCCCCTCCTGTGATTATAAATACTGGAGACTTAGTATTATAAGCACACGAAAAATACGGGTGTAACGACCATGGATATGCGATCAGGCCAGCAATTATACTCGATGCAACGCCTAACCTTGTTGCAAACCGGCAGCCACTCGGATGACCAAAGACATGCCAGCAAGCCCTGTGTGCGTTGAGAAACGGCTTATTGAGGAGTGTCTTGTCTGGAAGTGGTCATGAGATTGGCCAGCGAATCCGAGTAGGGCGTTGTGGCGATATAACCACCGGCGACCAGCCCCCGAGCCAAATTCGTAACACATGGGCATAAGAGGAAATATTCATCGTATGAAACAAGAAGGCTTTTGTTTTATTAAACAATGCTAATTGAAAAGGAAAAGGGATTAGGTACTTACACGTAAAACTTGCATAGTTGATCGATGTTCCAAATATTGGACAAGACTCGACCATCCTCCATCGCTAATCAAGCTGATCCTGGTCGCGGCACCGAAACAACAGTATAAGGGCCTTCCCATTTCGGGGAGAATTTGTTGTGATTGGATTGGTCTTGCATTTTTCGTAAAACCAGATTGCCCACGTGGAGACTACGTGGTCGCACCCTTTTGTTATGGTACTTGCGCAAAGCTTGCAAGTATACCGCGGAATTGATCAAAGCGCGATCACACTTTTCTTCTAAGAGGATGAGATCTTGTGATCGCTGTTCGGCTTGATCAATTCGTTCGAATTGATCTGTCTGAAAAGATCCAATACTAACTTCCATAGGCAACACGGCCTCGGCTCGATAGACCAGATGGAAGGGCGTCTCACCGGTGGCTCGACTAGAAGTAGTTCGTAGTGCCTATAGAACGGTGTAGAGCTCGTCTGCCCAAGCCCCTGAGCGAGTCTTAAGGCGATTGAAAACACGTTTCTTGATGCTTTGCAGTATCTGCCCGTTGGCACGTTCCACGGCACATTGATCTGTGGATGAGCCACAGAAGCAAAGCACACCTTGGTTCCAATCTGATCGTAGTAATCCAGAAAAAGACCACTAGCGAACTGAGAACCGTTATCCGTAATGAGATGATTCGGAACACCGAATCCAGCAACAATGTTCTTATGGAAGAACTTTTGTGCTGCCGCTGCGGTAATATTTCGTACCGGCTCGGCCTCAATCCACTTTGTAAACGTGTCAATAGCTACAAACAGAAACTTGTATCCATTGACCGCTTGTGGCATAGGACCGACAATATCCATCCCCCAGACCGCAAAGGGCCATGCAAGGGGAATGGTTTGCAACGCATAGGCAGGTTGATGAACCTGTCTCGCGTGAAACTGACACTGAGGACACATCTTGACCATATTCTTGGCATCATTGAGTGCCGAAGGCCAGTAGAATCCTTGTCGAAAAGTTTTTCCGACCAGTGTTCGATATGACGTGTGCGCACCGCATACACCATCATGTATTTCTTTCAAGAGGGATTTACCTTCCTCCTGAGATATGCAGCGCATGAATACTCCTTGAGTACCCTTTCTATACAAAACTCCTTCTATGAGTTTGTATAGACGCGCTTTTCAAATTAACCGATCACTTTCGGTTTCTTCCTCGGGCAAGGTCCCATGTTCAAGATAAACTCTCAATGGATGAGTCTAATCCTGTTCCTGACCGAGGTTGGTAACGCAGACTGTTACCGGATCATCCTCGACCGAAGTCATAATCGAAGGATGTTCCAAGTGTTCGACGAACACTCCTGCCGGAGCGGATGTACGTGAGGATCCAATTTTGGATAATTGGTCTACGAGAATGTTGTCCTTTCGCGGGATGTATTGGACTTCGAAATGACTGAAGTGTTTTTCCAATCTCCTCACTTCCCCCAGATAATGAGCCATTGTCTCATCGCAGGTGCTGTACTCCTTGTTTACCTGGTTTACGACCAGCTGTAAGTCTCCCCTCACCACTAATCGACGGACTCCGAGGAATTTTGCTGCCCGGAGCCCTGCAAGAAGACCTTCATACTCTGCTATATTATTGGTCGCAACAAAGTGTAGTTGAAAGACAAACTTAAGCTGTTCGCCCTGAGGCGTAACTAAGACCACTCCAGCCCCGAGTGTTGAAAACTACGGGAGTCGTCGAAATACATTGTCCAGTGATCGGGGCACTCCAATTCCTCGGGTACCCGCACAGGGGGCTCAGGATTGGTCCATTTGACCACAAAGTCGGCCAAGACCTGAGACTTAACCGCAGTGCGGGGCGTGAAATGGATATCGAAAGCACCGAGCTCGACAGCCCATTTTGCGATCCGACCAGATTTCTCCGGATTGTGGACAATATGCCCCAATGGAAAAGAGGAGGGTACTATGATCTTATGTGCTTGAAAGTAATGTCGCAGCTTACGGGAAGCCATCAGTAGTGCGTAAAGTATCTTCTGGACCTCAGGGTATCGCTCCTTAAGGCCATGAAGTACCTCGCTTACATAGTAGACGGGCCTGTGTATTCCTTCTCTATCCACGATCAGGACAGCGCTGACCGCGTGCGGTGTGGCCACCAAATAGAAAAGTAATGGTTCTCCTTTGTCGGGAGACACCAAGACTGGTGGACTGGACAAATATGCCTTCACCTCCTGAAACGCTTTTTCGGCCTCATCGGACCATGCGAAATTGTGATGTTTCTGCAGGGCTTTGAAGAAAGGTAGTCCCCTCTCGCCTAATCGCGATATGAACCGACTGAAGGCCGCCATGCGACCTGTCAGGCGTTGAACATCTTTCATGGTCGAGGGAGACCTCATCTCTTCGATAGCCCTGATTTTTTCAGGATTGACTTCAATGCCTCTGGAACAGACAAGAAAACCAAGAAGTTTTCCTGAAGAAACCCCGAAAGAACACTTCTCCAGGTTCAATTTTATTCCAAAGCGATTCAAATTACAGAAGGTTTCAGCGAGATCATCCAAATGAGACAATCTCTTAGTGCTTTTTACAACCAAGTCATCTACATATGCTTCGAGATTACGCCCTATCTGGGAAAGAAAGGTCTTTTGCATTAAGCACTGGTACGTGGAACCTGCATTCTTGAGACCGAACGGCATTCTGATGTAGCAGTAGGTGCCGAACGGGGTGATGAAGGCAGTCTTCTCTTCATCTTCTTCTGCCATGCTAATTTGATGGTATCCTGAGTAAGCGTCCAGGAAGCTCATCAGTTCGCAACCCGCGGTTGAGTCGACCAGCTGGTCGATGCGGGGAAGGGAAAAGTCGTCCTTCGGACAGCCACTGTTGAGGCTGGTGTAGTCAACGCACATGCGCCACTTACCATTTGACTTGCGGACCATGACCAGATTTGCAAGCCATTCCAGATGATCGACCTCACGAATAAACCCGGCCTTTAGGAGTTTGTCCAACTCCTCTCGGATGGCCTCCTGCCGATCAACAGCAAAACGCCTGAGCTTTTGCTTTATTGGTCGCTGTCTAGGTCGAATTGCTAACCTGTGCTCAATTACTTCCCTTGGGACACCGGCCATGTCAGATGGTTTCCACGCAAACACATTTGCGTTAGCTCGGAGGAAAGTAATGAGCTCGAGTTCCTATTTGTCATCCAGGCCTGATCCGACCAGAATTTTCTTGGATGGATCATCTGGGTACAACGGAACTAGTTTGAGTTTCTCATCTGGTCAAGGAGCAGCTTTGATCGCGTCAGCGGCGACTGTGGCGACCTGAGTGTCCCGGAGGGGAAGTTGGCCCACCATCTCCAAAGATAGCCGGTCACACGTGAGTGCCACATTGCGACTGCCTCGGATCGAGATGACACCTTTGGGGCCAGGCAACTTGCCGCATTGATAAGCATAGTGTGTTGCCATCATGAATTTAGCAAGAGTTGGCCTGCCAAAGATTGCATTGTAAGCCGAATCACAATCAATCACATCAAAAGTAACCAATTCTGTTTGGAAGTTATCCGGTTCTCCTAGTGTGACCAGGAGGACCACCTGTCCCAACGGTATCATGGAGGGACCAGGGATTATCCCATAAAACGGATGGATTATGGGCTTAATCTTGGAACGAGGAATTTGCATCTCGTTGAGCGCCTTAACCAATAGAATGTCCAAGGAGCTTCCTCCGTCGATCAGGACCCTTTCGACTCTCGCATTATTGATGATTGGGGTAATGATTAGAGGGAGTCTCAATGGTCGAGTAAGCCCCGCAGGACAATCAGAGCGATCAAACGTCAAAGGTGTATCCGACCAACGGGGGTACTGAGATTCACCAATGGATGCCTCCGTTTGGCTAACCTCTCTATAAAAGGCCTTAAACTGCCTTTTGGAAATAAAAGAGGAGGAACCTCCAAAAATAACATTAACATGATTATGAGGTACCTGGTAAGACATCTCTTCGTCCCCGTCAGCGTCTCCTAGCCCGCATGCTTGTTCCTTAGTCGGTAAGGTCAGCATCGGTCCAACCCCTGGTAGAAGTCATCTAACTGCTTCAACCAACTCCTGCAGTTTTTGAGGTCGTGGCTTGCGGAGTTGTGGAGAGAACACCATTTCTTGCCTTCCTGCGGGTTAGTCAACTTCTCTAGCTTGTCGGCACTACGACCACCAGAAGCAGTTTTACTTTTGAACGAAGACTTGTTACCTTTGGTCGAAGGAGGCTTCTCTGCAAATGCGACCTCGCGGTACTACCTAGAGCGATTCCTTTTCGACTTCTTCGACTTCCCGCCCAACGAAGATTCCGGCTTCTTACTTGAATCTTCTTTCCTAGTGTCCTTGAGACCTTGTTGAGGCGCTAGGTTACCTTTATCGACCGTCTGATTCCATTCGACAGCCTCGGCCGCGTCGGAGTATCGATCAGCCATATCAAAGAGATCGGCTACTGATCGAGGAGGATGGATGAGCAAGTCTTCGGTGAATCTTCGATATCGAACGACATGTTTAAATGCCCTAATAACGAAGCTATCAGATATGTTCGGGATGGTATTCCTCACCCCAACAAATCTCTTGACAAACTAACGAAGGGTTTTGGTCGAAGTTTGTTGTAGTCGATGAAGATCATCCTCTTTACCCGGCTTCTGATAACAATTTTGGAAATTGCTGAGGATAGCGTCACACAGCATTTCCCAGTTATAGATCGAACCTTCGGGTTGGTTAAACAACCAGGTTCTTGCCGGTCCTTCGAGGACTGTTGGCAAGTAGTTGGCCATGACCCGGTCATCGCCTCCTGCCGCTTGGATGGCAGTAATGTAGATTTGAAGGAACTCGGATAGGTTCTGAGTTCCATCGAACCTCTCTATGGCCCCTGGTCTAAACTTGTCAGGCCAAACGACCGCACGAAGGCCGGGCGAAAAAGCTTTACAACCAATATAGGAACCGTGAACTGTCCTGTGACTTTCGATCGGATCGCGGGCGACCTCACGCAATGGAGAAGCCACTCGTGGTCCTAAACGAGAGTGGACAGGGACTCGATCCCTATCACGAGAATCCTATGCCCGCCTAGACTTGTCCTGGTGGGATGGTACAGGCGGCGGGTAACTCCGTCGACCAGAACCAGAGTGAGAATGCTCTCGGTTGTGGGAATGTGTCACCGACCAGGAAGAGGCCGTAGGGGTCGCCTCAGATGCGACCTCATCCAACCTCTCCGCCAGGATTCTGGTGAAGGCCGATTTCTGCGCATCCGTGACCGTAGGAGAAAAATTACGCATGACCTCCGTGATAGATTGAAGCCGACCATGTGTACTTCTCCTAGGGGCACCGGGTGTTACTGTTTCTTCATCCACCGGGAAACGCTCCGGAGGCAAAGAAGGGGTCTGGTCGCGTTTACTACCACGTGATCGTCAGGAAGAACTCGGAGCAGCATCGTAACGAGCCTGCGCATCTTGAAGAGCCTCTAGGGCGGTTCTGCGTAGTTCGTTGTCTTGTTGCTCGAGATCTTGATCCTCTCTTTGTTTGCGTTCCTGTTCTTCCCTAGCAGCCCGTTGATCAGGAGTTTCTTCCGATAAAGCAGTGAATTGTCTAGGGAGAGAGGTTGCCGAGGGAGAAAACATCTCGGTTTGTTCCGAGTCAGATTCAAAATCAAAGAGACGATGGAGGTTATCAGGGTCGAACCTCCCTGGGCTGATTTCCTGGTCGATATCATCCTTCCCCTCAGTAGGGTCGTATGACGGATCGGGTTCACCCTCTAAAGCATTAAGAACCTCAGTAGGTTCTGACCTTGCGTTAGTCGCTTCCTGGTCGATGGACATAACCTGGAGAGTCCATTCGACCTCTGGGAGATTTTCGCCTCCAGTTTCCTCCATCAGAACAGGATCGCTCGGAGAAGGCATCGGAATGTGAGCATAATCCCAGAGATCGAAATCGTTCTCAGAATCATATGCTCCAGACATAATTCAGCGAACCTCCGGACGAAAATTAGGACGCCTTGAGAAAGGCCCCACGGTGGGCGCCAGCTGTAGACGATTCAGACTCGGGGTCCTTAGCCGAACTTATGCAGAATTTGTAGGTTGTGAGACCTTTCAGGGTGTCCCTCCGGGAAGGTATGATGAATCAAAGAAAACTGGAGCACAGAGAGGTTTATACAGGTTCGGGCCCTCGATGGTGGGAGTAATAGCCCTACGTCCTGTTGGCATTCCACTATGTATGATAAAAGGATTTACAGAGTTATGGAAAAGATCTTCACAGGCAAAGATTTTTTCTATGTATTTGTACAAAACAATGCCTAGAAGGCTTGGGAAGGCTATCTAACTTAGACTACTGTCTTCTGGTTGTTTTGGTTTGATGATCTGATCATCTGGTTGTTTGATCGTTTGATCCCCCCCTGTTTGATGCATTAGGCTATCCCTTTATACTGGCCGAAAGGGTGCCAAGTCGCAACGGCATCAAGCAGTTGCTTGGATGCGGTTTAGACAACCGCTCCTAACTCCCACGGAGGTTTAACACGTGTTTATTTATATATAACTACACGTATTAACCTCCTGACGGTTGTCTCCGTACGTGGAAGAATATTCGAGATACACAGGATATCCCCGTTACAAGGGCAGATCAATCCCGCGTCCCCTGGTCAAGGTGTTCTGACCGAGCGTTGTTCGTTGACCGCGCACCATCTGTAGTCTTCTGTCCGCGTATGGCACACGAACTCCTGACCGCGCACTAGCTACGGCCTGATTGCGTAAAGCCTACGATCTCATGCCTGTGCTTCTTGGAATGTGTTGAGTTCACACCACCAGGCGCTTGTCTGGTTCGAATCTGTCCTGAACCAACCGTGTATTTATTTGAACTGGCTTGGGTATCAATCCTCGTCAAATAGAATCACTAGATGAGCTAGACATATCAAATGAGGAGCAACTAGTACTAACACCATGGCATAAGGATGAGTCACTAGATAAATCATGGTATGAGTTACTAGTATCAACCGTACAAGCATGTGGATCAATAAATGAATCAATAGACAAATTATCACATGAAGTACTAGTGTCCACAAAGCTAGTATTTGAGTGTAAACAAGAATTAACACTTAAGTCATGTGAAGTGGAAGTATGTGACTCTAAGGATAGATCAATAAGCAAGTCACAAGCAACTCTATCATCTAAGGTAGTTGTGGAGCTAATAGCTTCCTTGGCAAGCAAAGAATCATAAGAACTTTTCAACTCTTGAAATTCCACTTTCAAGGATGAGAAGTTATTCTTTAAAGTGCAAAAACTTTTATTCATATTGCCAAGCAAGTCATTTAACTCTACAATCATATCCATAAGCTCATCATTAGAGAAATTAGTATTTGATACCGTCGAGTCACATGCCATAAGGCATATAGATTTGTCGTGAGATGAAGACTTTGATCTTGCCGCTTTCTTTCTAGCTTTCTTTGAGCTCTTCTTGCAAGAGTTTGCCTTTGGCTTTCTTAGGTGAACCAAGTCGATGACGTCTTTGAGCTTTCTAGAAAGTTCCTGATCCTCCGCAATGAAATCATCATTCTTAATATGCTCGGAGGTGGAATATATGTCCTTCTCCTTGGACATAGCCTTATTTGACATAAGCATGTCAATGAGCTCGCTTGGTGAAGTGCCGGAGAGGTCACCGTTTGCAAGAGTAGTAATGAAGTCTCCATAGCGATTCTCCGGTAACACCTTAAGAAATTTGCTACAAATGTTTAGATTGGAAATATTAGCGCCATGGGCTTTGAGCTCATTTGTGATGTTGATCAAGCAATCATATGTGGTGGAGAGTGTATTATGCTCCAACATCACAAATGCCTCATAGTGTTGCATCAAGAAGCGCACCTTAGCATGCTCAAATCTAGATGTGCCCTCAATATAGACTCAAGGGTGGTCCAAACATCGTGAGCGGTCGAACGATCACTCACTAGTTCGAGCACATCATGGCTAAGAGATCTAAGAAGCACATGGAAACTGAAATTGAAACCCCAAACTGACAGTCAGTTTGACCACAAAGCGTCCAGTTCAAACAGAAAAACAAATCAAACAGCTCGAGGTCGAAATGCAAACTAACAGTCAGTTTTTCAAACTGATAGTCAGTTTAGGTCAAAAATTTGGCTCAAAAAACAATCTCTCTGGACAATTGTCAGTTAACAAAACTGACAATCCAAACTGACAGTTAGTTTAGCAAACTGATAGTCAACATAGATAAAAATAGTTATAACTTTTAATCCAGAAAACCGATTTAAGTGTTTGATAGCTTTTTTGAAAGATAATTTAAAGGGCTATCTTTTTGTCAACATAAATAAAAGCCAGATCTGCCTAAATATTTCTAGAAAAAACAAAAACTCATCTAAAAATTCAAATCAAATACAATCGAAACAAATGCAATGCAATGACCTAGTAGTTTCTCGGTTTATGCTGGAAATGTAGAGAGGACTTGCAACCCCTCTTTATAGTTCGGTTAAAACTAAGAAATAATTTCCTAAACCGATGAAACTCCAAACACCGAGATCAGTCAAAATAAAACAAATATTACCTCAGGTCCTTTGGATCTTTAATCTTTGCAACTTTCGTTTTGGTGACCTTGCACTTGCGACCTTGACTTCCAA
This sequence comes from Pharus latifolius, assembly GCA_019359835.1. Taxonomy (NCBI): domain Eukaryota; kingdom Viridiplantae; phylum Streptophyta; class Magnoliopsida; order Poales; family Poaceae; genus Pharus; species Pharus latifolius. The sequence goes on along the minus strand of CM033324.1, from coordinate 53,661,515 downwards.
CCTTAAACTGCGACCACAGCCAACATTGCGACCTTGCGCTTGCGACTTTGGCAATATTGCGACCTTAGGCGAAATAGCTCTTAGGTCTCTGCATATATATGACTCAAGATATGATTAGATCAAAAACACTTAATGTCATCAACAATCAAAATCCACAATAATAGGGTCTAGATGCAACACATCGCACATTGTCAAGGGTACGATATATCCCTTGCTTAAAGAGGCTAATATCCATGAGGGTGCAAGAATTTCATGGTTGCAAATTGTGGTCACAACGTGGAGTTGTGCAAATCACTCACAGAGGGTGGGTGATCATGAAGAGTATTTGATGCATTGGAGTATACCAATTGGTAGGTGGTGCAGCCTAACAGAGATCCAGACATCCTAATCAGGTGGATCAAGTTGAATTGTCGACGGTGGATATTCAAATCTTAAATGCAGTCAAGTGCAAGTCTGCATTTAATATAGTTACAAACTCCAATGATCATAGAGGCGAAGTTGTGAGTTGTTGGTTATGGGAAGTTGCAATAGGACTAGTCGTGTAGTACCTACAAATAGATGGAACTCGAAGGCGGTATAAACCTATGATATGGGTGGTCATAGGTAGAGACGGTGTAACTACTCAAGTTGCATAATGGATGAGTTCTCATGTGGTGGGTCTTGAGTGGTCAATCTCGAACACGCATATCTCACATATATGCATTAATTCTTTGTGGTGGAGGCACTCTTATGGAGGTAGGAGGGCGAGGAAGAGTTGGGAGCAAATTCTTGGAGGGGCACAGTAACTTTAGTGCATTAGAGTCAAGGTGGAGATTGTTAAGAATATCTCTTATCCTAATCTTATTAGGTTTAAAAACCTACTAAGATTTTTTGTCAGGTTGAACTATGTTTCTTTTTGTAAGCTGGGGTTAGAATTGAGATCTATATAAACTCATAAGAGATAGGCTCAAAGAAACAATCAAGCATGACTTAGAAAGATCAATCTAGATTAAAAATAACAGGTGCATAAAAAGAGCAAAAGGTTAAAATTTTCTTAAGTAGTAGACTTATGCGGAGAGCAAGAGTCGAGAGATTCAAAAGATACAAGAATTAGTTGAGACCGTCAATCTCTTATACACTTTCGAAATTGTGTTTAATAAATTTGTGGTCTTTTTCACCAATCTTTCTTTCTTCGATTATTGTTATTTCTCCATCATTATCATGTTTTTCAACATTAGATTTCTTGATTTTCATTCTTGTTATTGTGCGTACTAGACTGTATCTCACAAAATAGTTTCAGAATACGAAACCCCTAACATTCTAAATTGTCACGAAAGTTCTAAATAGACAAGTAGAGACTAGAGTGCAATATTGCTCTACAAAATTTTAAGGCATAAATCATAGAAGAACGAGTAGAAAAGAAAAATTCCAGTAAGAGTTTTATCGTTTATTCTAAAACTATATATTGAAATTGGTCTTATTCCTTTCTTTCTTGTAGATTATACATTATAGTAGATCCCTTCCTCTTCAAAGTTGTCTATTTTTTAAAATAATTTTAAAAAAATTAAATGAACTTATACTAAAATTAATAAAATGGTACACACCAAAATATGCATCCTCTCCGTCGTAACTTCTCATCTCATAACATAGCTTTGCTACAGTCTTTCAATTTTTTTTGAACTTTTTAATTTAATCAATCTAACAGTTGAGATTTACATATATCTCCTTATACTAAGATATTATTTTTAGAGAAGAGGTACAACTTTTAAATGGATAAAAACGTAATTCATCATATATTATTGATTTTGATTGAGTAATTCAATTTAGATTTAGTATCTTTTGTGATTTAATTAATGTAAATATAATATTCACTATATTCCTTCTAAATCAAGAGTTAAATAACTATTTATATCTTCTTATTTACTAAAACATATCTCTATTTCTTTATACCTTACAAAAACCCGTAGAAAATCTCTGACATAACATGGCTACACAATATAGCGAAACAAAGCCTACAACTATCCATCCTTCAATGACTTCATTTATTTAATATAAACTTAAAATTATTCATCCATAGACAACTCAGTAGCCATAGTCTGCCCACATTACACACCAAGGAGAAATATAGAGAGGTCACAAGCCCAAAGTTCACAACAAACACTAGACATATATAAGATAGATAGACGCCGGTAAAAGCAATGCATGCATGCATGCATTCGCCGGCGTCCGCATAGGTCCGGCCGGCCGGCAGGCCGCCGCGTCAGTTGTGACGGCGGCGGCGGCGACCATAGGTGGGCTCCTTCTCCGCGTTGAAGTAGACGGCCGCCACCGGATGGCCGAGGTCGTGCCGCTCGGCGAAGACCCGCGTGCTGAATCCCATCCGCACCAGCGCCGACCCGGCACCCGTCCCCGGCGGCGACAGCCGCTCCTTCTGCTTGAACAGCACCAGCACGTAGCGGTGGGTCCCCAACGCCGGGCGCGGCCCCATGTACGTCACCACCTCCTGGCCTGCACCAAGGCATGTATGTATGTGCATATATCCATTAACTCTCGCACAAAAATATAAAACGAAACATTAGTTCGGTAGCACTATAGAGTTGATAAATTAGGAAATATCAATAGCGGTGAGAATGTTATATGAGGTCTGGACTAACATATCATTGAAATATTTAATGTTGATATTTTATTAAATTCTAACTTTACATAAATATAAAACTAAATGTTTAGAAATAAAAAGAAAAAGGAAATAATAACATGTGGTTAGTCTAAGACTATCAGCTAGTTTCTTCTCTGTTATCATCTTTATTTAGTTATCGGGAACAACTTTGGTTTAGTCTGCATCCCCGCCGGATATTGTAGGGATTAGGGCCCTATTGAATTTAGAAATGAGCAGTTTATTTTTAAATCAATGTATGTATCAAGCAGTAGCAAGTCCATATAGCAGTATGTATATCAGTATCTAATGTACCAAAATTATACAAAATGAGTTATGTGGTATAAATAGAACCCAAATAGACAACGTATGTTCTAAAACATGATGTCACGTATTGAGTGTGAGGAGCAGAGAGATATCGCACGCCAACCGGCGGCAACTGGTATGAGTTATCGGTTTCTTTCATATTTTACTTGTGATAAAACTATGGGGGCGATCCATTATGGTTGTAATTTTGAATGTAGTAAATTAATTGCAATAAATTTGGGTTGTCTAATCTAGTAAGGCATTATCAAAGTAAAACAATCTACCGTTATCTACAAGGATCCATTCGAAAAGTTGATTCTTGATCAAAATGGCATGTACATGTGTACACTTGACACATAATGCAGCAGAGCCTGTTCATTTAGGATGCATGTGTTGGATGAAGAAATTACTAGTATTACTGTAATTTAACTACTACTATGCATTATTTGAGAGAATAAAAAGAAACAAAATGTATGTTTTGAGCATAGATTAAACCTCAACATGAATCATGCACAAGAACACTAACAGGGGAATAAATTGTTTTTATTAGTTAGCTGTCATGTGCGAAGCCCTTTTAACCTTTTCTCCTTGATCTTTCTTATGTTTATAAAACAATAATTTATAGTCTAAAATGTACAAAATAAAATTTTTTTGACCAAATGTAAGACTATTCCTAACTCTTAATCAACCGTATTCACTACAAAACATCCATATTTACAAAGGACTACTACTTTGCATCAACTAATTAATATGTGCAATTACCTTGAGAAGGATTAGTTCCACCAGGTATGTTAACCACCATCCTAGGCCAACAGATCATCCAAAAAAAATATCAAATCTCTCACATAGAGCATAATAATATTAATACAAGAATTATACAAGCATAAAAGCATAAAAAATTTGTATATTAGGCAACAAATCAAAGCATCATCTGGTATGCGATTAATTAATTACCAGTGAAGCCACTCCTTCATGATTGCCTGGCTGGGGGTCGGTGCATCTGGGTCTGTCATGACCTAAACACACACACACACAATTAATTCACATACACACAATAGATCAGATCGTGCCAACTTAATCTAACCATATTTGCATCAAGAACAACACAAAGTATATGCAATTATGTTGTATACGGATGCTACATATACTGACCAAACTGAAGAGATCGCCTCTCTGGCCACCGATCGGGACGGCAGGGGCAGCGGCGGCCATGGACGGCACAACGTCGCAGCCATTGGTGAGGTACTTGGTCCCATAGATCACTGTCAAGCCCACGGAGGGCTCAAACATGTCCACAACATCTCCTATCACCCTCCCTACCACAAGGGCATCCACAGGGATTGCCATGGGACTACTACTAGTACTACTACACAACTAGCTCTTATGTGTCCTTAGTATGTTTTAGGGAGGAGAGCAGTGGTTAGAGGGTGAGGGTATATATAAGCGAGGAATGGTGTTGATGATGATAACCTTGATGGTTGTCCTAAGTTATGTTTGGAGTTGTGTCCTACTTTTTATGGTGTGACAGCTTAGATGGTATGACAAGAATAACTTTATAGAACGGTTTGTTTTAGTCCTCTTAACATGATGTGCACGTATCTCACACCGGCCGCAGTCTGTGTTGGACAAAACATGTGAGATATAACGTACTTATTGTTTGGATGATGGGCGAGGAGAGGCGCATGGAATAACTTGTGGGAGGTGGTCCACAATATGGAAAGGCATTAAAGAAAAAATCATAAAAACTAGTCCATTGGTGAATATAAGTGTTGAGGTATGAGTGAATAGATGAAGGCTGATGAGACGCGGGCGGTCCGATCTTTCGATGAGAATAACAATTATCGATTTGTGAAGACAACTCTCACGATCCAGCTATCAACCGTACACGACTGATACGCCTTGGCAATCGCTGAACCAACTTCGGATTGTTATCGACCGAACTAGAAACACGATCGACCTGATCACGAAGATCTATCCCTGCAAGCAATCGAAGGACAAACAAGAACAAGATAAACAAATAATCTGAAATTGCAAATATAGATTGAATCATGAAAAAGAGTTGGGGTTCCAAATACAGATATTGATGTTAATCTAGCCGACCAAGAAGAATATCTCAATAGCTTCACGAAGGAAAGACTATGACTAACCAAACCCGCAAAACCCTAATGGTTCGGCCAGATTATATATAGGAAGTAAAACAGGTCGGTGGCCAGGTAAGGAAACCTGAAACCGACATGGACTCTTTCCCTACTCGGACTCTAACTCGATACATGGGCCTTGACTCAATCAAAAAGGTGACGCAGCACCGACTAGGCCCAATCAGAATCTGGTCGAAACTTGTTTTGTCAATTGCCGGAGATCCAAAAGGAATTTGGACGTGGGGCTAGATCCATTGGAATTAAAGATCTCGTCGTGGGCTTCTCCGTTGTCTTTAAGGACGTCCCAATCGGACTTCGTATGAGGGAGTTATGGTCGTTTGAAGGCAGACTGCTCCTGGATGGCCGAACCGGACTCCAACTCGACTTGGGCTCCTTGCTAGTCCTTGTGTCCTTGCTTGTCCTCTCTATGGTTCCTAAGCACAATATTATCACTATTAGGTAGTAAACCATTCTCAAAATCATATATATATATATATATATATATATATATATAAACTTAGGAACGAGTTCATCTGGCAATGCAACAATCGGACTTTGCTGCGCGTTATTGGTCCTTGTGTAACAAGCGGATGATTATGGTTGGTGCGTGTATCCGAAGAAGTGATGTCCTCATCATCCTCCCCTGCTTGCATTTGAGTCATTCTCGACTCAAGCTCATCTTCCTCACCCAAATATGGCTTCAAATCTGCAATGTTAAAGGTGGGACTAACCCCGAAATCGGCAGGCAAGTCAAGCTTGTATGCATTATTGTTAATCCTCTCCAACACTTGAAAAAGACCATCAGCTCTAGGCAGCAACTTTGATTTTCTTAAGTCTGGAAACCTTTCTTTTCGCAAGTGTAACCAAACAAGATCACCGGTTCAAAAATTATTTCTTTTCTACCCTGATTAGCAGCAATCTTGTACTTTTTATTCATACATTCTATATTCTCCTTAGTTATTTCATGCAGTTTAAGAATCAATTCAGCACGTCGTTTAGCATCAATGTTTACCCTTTCCGAAGATGGTAAAGGTAATAAATCAATAGGAGCGCAAGGAACAAACCCATATACTACCTGAAAAGGACACATCTTTGTGGTTGAATGCAGCGATCGGTTGTAAGCAAACTCCACGTGAGGTAGGCATTCTTCCCACATCTTCAAGTTCTTCTTCAAAACAGCCCGCAACATTGTGGATAATGTGTGGTTGACAACTTCGGTTTGACCATCGGTTTGGGGATGACATGTAGTAGAAAACAGCAACTTGGTCCCCAATTTCATCCATAGAGATCTCCAAAAATAACTTAAGAACTTCGCGTCATGATCTGAAACAATCGTATTCGGCACTCCATATAGTCGAACGATTTCCCTGAAAAAAATCAGCAACATTTGTAGCATCATCGCTCTTTTGACAAGGTATAAAATGTGCCATTTTAGAAAATCTATCTACGACAACGAAGATACTATCCCTCTCCTTCTTTGTTCTAGACAGTCCTAAAACAAAGTCCATAGAAATATCCTCCCAAGGTGTGCTAGGAACAGGCAGAGGCATATATAAACCATGTGGATTAAGTCGTAACTTAGCTTTTTGACATGTAGTGCAGCATGCAACGTAGCGCTCGACGTCACGCCTCATCTTCGGCCAATAGAAGTGAACAGCCAAGATGTCTTCCGTCTTCTTAACACCAAAGTGTCCTACTAGACCTCCTCCATGTACCTCCTATAACAACAAAAGACGAACAGAGCTAGCAGGAATGCATAGCTTGTTAGCTCGATAAACAAAGCCATCATTTATCACAAATTTATTCCAGCTTCTTCCTTCTTTACAATTCAGCAATACATCTTTAAAATCAGCATCATGCGCATATTGCTGTTTGATGGTTTCTAATCCAAAAATCTTGAAGTCAAGTTGAGATAACATAGTGTGACGTCTAGACAAAGCATCAGCAATAACATTCTCCTTCCCTTTCTTGTGTTTAATAACATAAGGAAAAGATTCAATGAATTCTACCCATTTTGCATGTCTACGATTCAATTTGCTTTGGCTTCTAATATGCTTCAAAGATTCATGATCAGAATGGATAACAAACTCTTTCAGCCAAAGGTAATGTTGCTATGTCTCCAAAGTCCGAACTAAAGCATATAATTTTTATCATAAGTTGAATAATTCAGACTAAGTCCACTTAACTTTTCACTTACATAAGCAACAGGTTTACCTTCTTGAAATAACACACCTCCAAGTCCAATTCCACTGACATCACATTCAAGTTCAAAAGTCTTACCAAAATCAGGAAGTTGGAGCAATGGTGCGTTCGTAAGCTTCTCTTTCAAAATGTTGAATGATTGTTCTTGTGCATGACCCCAAACAAACGGAACTCTTTTCTTCGTGAGCTCATGGAACGGTGCAGCAATGGTACTAAAATCCTTGACAAAACGTTTATAGAACCCAGCAAGTCCAAGAAAGCTTCGTACTTGGGTGACCGTTGTTGGAATTGGCCAACTTTGCATAGCTTCGATCTTGGCTTCATCAACTTCAATGCCCTGTGAAGTAACAACATAACCAAGAAACGAAGCTCGATCGGTGCAAAAGGTGCACTTCTCAAGGTTACCGAACAAATGTGCATCACGTAAAACCTTAAAAACAGCATGCAAATGTTCAAGATGTTCATCTAAGGATTTGCTATAGATCAAAATGTCATCAAAGTATACCACCACAAATTTGTTGATGAAAGGACGCAAAACCTCATTCATTAATCTCATGAAAGTGCTTGGTGCATTAGTTAAACTGAAAGGCATCACTAACCACTCATATAATCCGAATTTAGTTTTAAACGTTGTTTTCCATTCATCTCCTAATTTCATGCGAATTTGTTGATATGCATTACGCAAATCAATTTTAGAGAATACAACAGAGCCACTCAATTCATCAAGCATATCATCTAACCTAGGAATAGGATGACAATATCGAATTGTTATGTTATTGATAGCTCTATAATCAACACACATACGCCATGATCCATCTTTCTTTGGAACCAAAAGAATAGGAACAGCACATGGACTAAGGCTTTCACGTACGTACCCTTTGTCAATTAAGTTAGTCTTGCACTTGACGCTGAATCTCTTCAGTCTCTTGTGGATTGGTTCGATACGGCACACGGTTGGGCAACGAGGCTCCTGGAATTAGATCGATTTGATGCTCAATCCCTCGAATTGGAGGCAGCCCCGGTGGTACGTCCTTCGGAAATACATCAGTAAACTCCTGCAAAACATTAGCAACAGCAGGAGGCAAAGAAGAAGGCATGTCCTCAAGTGAAAACAAAACTTCTTTGCAAACTAAAGCATAGCAATCAGATGCATTAGGGTCTATCTCAGTTATTTCAAATTTGGTAGCAAGCAAAACAGAACCTTTCAACTTAATTTCAGCATGGTTAGAACTAGGTTCGTTCTTTTTCGGTTGAACAAGTGGTTTAGCTACGATCTGATTTTCACCTTTGTTATTCTCCTTTTCTCTATTAGCTCTCTCCAATTCATCCTTTAAAATTGCTTCAGGAGACATGGGTAGCAAAGTGATCTTTTTTTGTTTAAACATGAGAGTATATTGATTAGTTCTACCATATTGCAAAACATCTCTATTATATTGTCACGGTCTACCTAACAATAAGGAACATGCTTGCATAGGTACGACATCGCAATCAGCATAATCATGATAGGAACCAATAGAAAAGTGTACTCTCACAATGCGAGTTACCTTCAGCTTACCACAGTTGTTGAACCATTGAATGTAGTAAGGGCGAGGGTGCTGATTCGTGGTCAAGCCAAACTTCTCGACCATATCCATGCTCGCTAAGTTGTTGCAACTTCCTCCATCGATGATTGTTACCTTGATCCTTGTAATTATCCCTGAGATAATTATAAGTCCCTGACAAGGTAACCATCGAAGTAGATTTGAATGGTAAGGCAATTCCACGATGCCAAGTTAGAGCTACTCAACTGCCACGTAACCACAATCTGCGGCAACTACCACATACCCACGACCATAGCTGCCATGATGAGGTGGTTATAGATAGTCATGGGACGTGCCTTCAGGAGGGTAACGGACAATCTCTTTGGCAAGTATAAAAAGACCTTCAAGGGAAGGATCAAGGAGAATGATCAACTACAGAGAAGATTAGACATAGCCATATAGGATTAGCTAGCACATATACTTTGTAACAATCTGGCTGGGAGGTAACCATCAGCATCCAACGCCAACAAGCTCTCCTCTGATCGGTGACTGGATCGCAGCTAACACGCCATCAGGTTAAGTTTTGGTAGAGGAAGATGAAGGCTGAGAGCTCCGCAGACAAAGGGGAAGCAAAAAACTCTATGGGAACTTAGGAAATTTCGAGCAAGGTTGCGTGCATAGGTAGGGCTCGGGATGAAGGGTTTAAAAATCCAGTTCCCTCGGGTTCTTGGCCGTTGTTCACACCATGTGACAAAAAGGTGTTTTCGCATTAAATGCCCATCAAAACAAACCTGACATAGGCACTCAAAGTTCTTCTTGGGTTCGGCGGGAAGTCGAAATGAAAAGACACCTTTTTAGAACCTGAAACGCCTTTTTAGAGCTTGCAACGCCTTTTTTCAGTAAAAAGAAAGCCTTTTCACTTCGACTTTGTGGGCTAGCCGACAAAGTTAGTCATTCTCATGATCACACATAACCTTCTCATGACCGCAATAGTCGTTCCATGATCGTGCATGATGTTATGTGGTCACATCTACCTTTCTATGGTGGAAGAAAGCCCAGGAAAGAGATAGAGAATTAGTCCAATGTTGTTTTGGATGAAATTTACCATTGATACTGAAATTTTGAAATGGTAACATTTCTTATTTTCATTAATATCATTACGGTTAAAAAAATTTTACAAAAAATTTACAACTAAGAAGGGATACATCAGGCGAGGTTGAGGCCATGCAATAATCTATTTAATAAGGGCTTGACCTCGGTCCTGATCGCGTCCAGCTGCACCTGTCCGCTGACATTGGCATCCCCCACCACTTGATACAAATCTAAGCCTAGACCGTGGTTAAGGCTGAGCCTACAAAGAATAGTGGAGACCGCGGTACCGACTTCGGTCCTTAGCCTCTCCTTGTACCTCATCGCAGACTCTGGGATGTTGGTGACCAGCAAATCAGCCTGGGCCGCGACCAAATTGCAAGACTCCTCAATAGAAAAGTTAACCTTCTCAGGTTTAATGACTTCAGCCTCAAGAGAGTTCACAACCACCTTCAGTTTCTTGAAGGTATCCCCCTCAACAAGATAGCAGCCTTTGTTGATGGAATCCAAGGCCTCTTTTTCTCCGCGGTCGAACCCCTCGGCCTCTCGAGCCAGCCTCTTGGCCTCTCGAGCGAGCCTCACGGTTTCTCGAGCCTATCATTGGCCGCCTTGTAGCGATCAACAACTCAAAGCAAAGAATTCATATCGAGCCCTCGTTGAATGTACTTCTCCTTGAGGCGCTTATTCTCCTCCTGGAGGGAGTTGCACAATGCAGTTTTTTTTCCCTCAGAGAGGCCAACACCTTGGCCAGCTCTTCCCCGGCTTTGTCTCCCTAAACGGTCACCAAAAGTCATGCGCACAGAAACCGACAATAAAGGAAAGAAGTCCAAAAAGTTAAGGATTCTCACCTGGGAGGTAGATACGGGCTGGACCACAGTAGGGTCCATAACTTCCACATTCTCTACTGATGGTGCAGAAGGAGGGGGAGACATCCTGGGAAAACCATATAAAGACCAAATTAATTCATTCCTAACTAAAATAACTCGTTTTAGTTAGAGAAAAAGATGAAAGTTACCTCAAGCCATGAGGAGCACTTTGTGTGGCCCTGGGTGAGACCTGAGCCACAATTGCAGCTAATGGCTGGGGGGTTGAGGCCTCATTCCTTCTGTCATAGTGGCTTTGGATAGCCAATGATCCGGAAGGATCTTCGGATCTTTCAGGATGAGTTCACAAAGGCTTCACGACCGTGACCTAATCCAGTTCGGCAAGTTCCGTGACCTCGGAAGGGTTCGCGACCTTGGAAGGTTTGGCGACCTCGATTCGATTCGAACTCTGGTCAGAATAGTAATCCGATCAATATACATATAACTAAGTCTTACGTATTCAAGTTTTGTTAGTTGTCTGAGTCTAATACATTTAGGTTATTGAGTCTGATACGTACTCATACGATTGGACTATAAATACTTTATAATAGCTATAGTTTAGATCATCGAAGAGTCATTAAACTTCTTTAAGTCTTAGACACATAGTTCATCGACGCAGGCGAGTGCGTCCTAACATTTGACGTGTACAAGATCTCTCTTTTCAATAAAGAGTTGTGCTATCTTTTGAACTGTGTTTCGATCAACTTGAGTTTCGATAATTTCGAGTAAGATCCCATTATTCTGCATATTTGCAGCTGATTGAGTATAGTCAAAGCCCGTCTATACTTCAATCAGAGCAACCGCATCTGATCAAGGATAGATCGAAACCCGGTCCAACCCGTAATCAGATCAGCCAAGGGAGAGGTCCTAATCATCCTCTTTGAGGAAAATCCGGTGGATGATCCAACATCATCGCTTGATCGCTTCCTTGAAGCTGTTGAACGATCAAGCGAATGCAAAAAACCCAATCGTCTTAAAAAAATACATTCAAGAAGTTTGCACCAACCTATTGAGGAAGAATTACCTCTTGAGATGACGGTGCAATGTTGATCCCCTGTGAGTCTAGCCCCTCAACATTTTCTTCGCCGATCAAACCTTCTTCCTCATCGAATCACTCTTGGTTCGGGGATGCCATTAGAACAAAAGGTTAAGAAGACGAAAGGTTTGAGACTTAAGAAAATTTGTGAAGAAGTTGGGAGTTCCACATCAAGGTGACGGCTATTTATAGAGTTCTAACGGAGGCTCTTCGAGTTCCTAGCCTAAGACGTGGCGCGAAGGCCTCGAGATCCTCCCTAGTGCCTGCCCGGTGACCGTTTCCTTAGATCTTCTCCTTAAGTTTGATGGGGATTCGAAACGACACAATTCAATGCGGGAAATCGAAGCGACATACACTATTGAGAATTCGAAGCGACACAACCATTACAATGGGCCTTTGTCATTTCAAATTCGGGGGTTGGCTGACGAGGATTGTTAGCTGTGCTTAGACTCCCATGGTCGCGCGTACATCTCCATGGTTGTGCATAACACTCCATGGTCGCAAGTACCTTTTTGTGGTAACGGAAGGCCTAAGAAAGAGATACTGGGTAATCCAAAGATGTTCCGGACATAGCCCAGCAATCATATTTATTTCTTGCAAATTATAATGAAGCTCTATAGATCCCAAACACTTAGTATCATAAAGATCCATAATCTCGTACTGTATCCGCGAAACACCATGGTCGTAGAGACATCTCCCTATGACTAGATCCTCTAGTGGATACAAAGCCTAGTATCATTACAATGGTCATAGAGGTATGCGATCATCCTTTATCATAAATGTACCTTGATCCTTATAATTATCCCTGATATAATTATAAGTCCCTGACAAGGTAACCGTCGATGTAGACTTAAATGGTAAGACAATTCCACAACGCCAAGTCAAAGCTACCCAACTACCACGTAACCACGATCTACGGCCACTACCACGTACCCACGACCATAGCTACTACGATGAGGCGGTTATAGACAGTCATGGGACGTGCCTTCAGGAGGGTAATCGACAATCTCTTCAGCAAGTATAAAAAGACCTTCAAGGGAAGGATCAAGGAGGATGATCAACTACAAAGAAGATTAGACATAGCCATATAGGATTAGATAGCACATATACTTTGTAAAAGAGGAGTACTTCAATGAGGAGTATTGGAGACCGACAAGTCTCTGAGACCTCGGGATACATCGTCTTCTCTTTTGATTGTCTCTTGACTTCTTTGCTTTTATTACTTAGATTGCTTTCATATATTTGCTTGCCAGCCTAGGTTATTAAACTTTATTTTGCACTTGATCACTTGAGCCCTACTGTAATATTCGGTTGTAATTGCAAAATTTTCTTTTCTTTCCTATTTGCAAAAAGTGTTTTAACGAAAAGAATTTTTAAAACCCTCCAATTCACCATCCCCCCTCAAGTCAGCATCCTCAATCCACACTAGTATTTTGTAACCCAACACATGGGGAGAAACATGAGAGAGGTGATTGTGGTGGGTCTCATATGTAAAGGAAGGTGCTTAATTGCTATTGCGAGAGCATGAAGTGGGATATGTTTAATTATGCATGGCTTGTACATAGAAGAATAATTTTGAGTGGCATACCCACTTTTTTTAGGAAAAAATATAAGTTCCATCAACATAACATGAACTATGGTGGTTCTATTTGGAATCAACTTATTAATTTTTTTAATTTCAAACAATATCTAAATTTCTTCTAAAACACTTCCCACATCAATTTCATTGGGAACTACTATTGTGAATCAGGGGCAAACCTACATATAGCTAAGTGGGGTCCCAAATCCCCACTCAATTACAGCTCAGACTTGTATTGATCTTAATTTGAAAATTTATGCCCCTACTTGCCCAATAAAGATGCCTATACACCCCGCTTAACAGAAGCCCAAGGTAGTCCAACAATGGTCCAGGAGCACTGTGCACGATCATCTCAATCATAGCCGAGGCCCAATGTATTGCCAGCCCATTATTGTGCTGGACTAAGCCTAGTGGGCCTGCCATTCGTCAAGCTACTTTGTCGCTACCTCCCACACTAGCAGTGGTGACTCCTACATCGCTTGCTCTCCCACCGTCACGCCACAATAACCATGCGACCCTAGGACTGATGGCCAGCACAGTGCACCTCCATGCAACCTAGCAACGACATTGAGTCTAGGCATCACATTAGGCTGTGGAAGCTATGTATACATGCATACACAAACAAATCAAAGAACCAAGAACAAGCACCATGATGCCAAAAAAAAGTTGAGTAATTTGGGTGGATCCAAAAAAAGATCGTGGAATTTGAGGTGCCCGGGTCGGAGCTTGATCGGTTTGGAATTTGATTTGGGGAGTGAATGTGGTGGAGAGATGGCTTCTACAAGGTCAGGGGATATATAGGGGGAGTAGCTTCGCCATGGCATGTAGCCTGCTCAGTCGCTATGTCAAGCAAAATAGTGCCGCTACCGAGGAGCTCATCCTCGGCATCTGAGGTGAGAGAGTTGGGGTTGTATAGATTTCATTTTGTTTCTTGCAGAAAAAGTTGTGATCTTTAGGAGCTTGAGAGTTGACTTTTTTTATTTCATCCATATTGGCCAAGTCCACCAGATTGCACGAGCTGCAGCCTAGAGGTGCAAAATAGAGCGGCATGCCAAATCTGGTGTGCTAGAGTCGAGGCCAAGTAGAGTGATAAGTGCTCAATTGGTAGTTCTTTTATCCTAGGTTTGCTAATGCAAACATGCTGAAAACTCCTTTGACACCACATTTTATGTATCTTTCTGTATCATTTTTGCAATCCGCTTTCATGGTTGTGTTTTGCATGTTCCAGGGATCATACCTACAAATTTGAGGACATTTCAAGTTTGTTTGAACCAGTTTCGATGAAATACACGGAAACTAGACAAAAAGTAACCTTGATCGAACACGCCACGATCGAAATCAACTGGTCGACCACACTTGAACGACATAAACTAAATGAAGAGCCATGATCGAACACAACTGGTCACCTGATCAAACACATCCTAATCGAACACGTCCCGGTCAAACACACCTGGTTTCCTGGTCACCTAGTCGAAAACACCATTGTGCTACCCTTGATCGAGCCTAGCATGATCGCGGGCACGATCTGTGCTTGGCCTGGAGCACGACTCATGCCACAGGTCATGCCTAGCTCAGTTTCCAGGGCTATTTTGGTCGATTTTGGGGGTTTTAACTCTGATTTATCTATTTTTTGCTCCGTTTAAAGCTAGATTCAATTGCCTGCACATCAAGAGTTATATTTGAGCACATGAACCCATTGTATCATAAAAAGAGAAGCTTTTGGCTCAATTAGATATGCTTTAGAAATCAATTTTTTAGGATTTTAGTTTAGTTTAGTTTAGTTTAGATTTAGTAGAGCCCCTTCTCTATTTTTCGCATTTGTATGCCGATAAGGACGACAAACTTAATTCTTTGATGCAATCAAGTAAGTTTTCTTTTATTTCTTATTATTTATGTATTTTATGGCTTTTTGTAAGTAATTCACTTGTAGGGTTAGGGATGACCTAATCTGGAAGGCGTAATTCCTCGGTTTTGATCTTAAGTTTTTCAATTAGTTTCTTTTGTTTTCTTCCTCTAAACCGTAAATTCTTGTTTTGACAACAGATGTAGCAATTGATCCTTAGCAAGAATTTAGGGGAGTTTTTGAGTACTTAGCGCCTTGACGCGGGATCTTGAACAGAAGAGAGGCTCTCGCCAAACTTAACTGTGGAAGCGTTCCTCTGACCGTTGTACTAGGGACTGTGCTGACAACTTAATCTGTCTTGGAAAACAATTTAAACTAACTTGCAATTCTCAAACCTTGGATAGAATTACACCTGATGGTTATGGAATTCCCGAAATCCCAGGTTTTTCTTTCTATTTCTAAAACCCTAGATTTCAAACATGCTCTTTACTGCTTTAAATCCTATATTGATTGCCTTAGTAGTAGATTTAGTGGTAGAAAACAACCCCCCAAATCATTTAGACTTAATCAATAGTCTATTAGCCTAAAAGACGAATATGCTTGTTTCTCATGGAATTCTACACACACTGTGCCCGCCTCTGTGCGGTGTGATCAAGTTTTTGGCGCTGTTGCCGGGAAACAACGGTAATTCATCTTTTAGATTAATTTTTGCTAATGTAAGTCAATCTCACTTCTCAATCTTACTTCTATTTTTCTTTTTCTTCTTTTTGTACACCACTTAGAGAAGTAGTGCAATTTGGATAGCTTAGACAAACTTGTCAAAACCACGTGCAGATTTCGGTACAAGGTAAGGCATGTAAGATCGGAGGAAAATTTGCGACAAACCATTGAAGGGAACAAAGAACAACCAATAATGGAGGACCAAAAGAAACTAAAGGATTATGCCATCCCGCTCAGCATGTGGTTGCAATCAGGTATTCTTAGACTAGCAATCAAATCAAATAATTTTGAAATAAAACCTGCACTCTTGAACTTGGTACAACAAAATCAATTCATTGGTCTTTCCGTTGAAAATCCATATTTGCATTTAGATATGTTTCTTGAGCATTGTGATACTTTCAAGATTCATGGAGTAACATAGGATGTGCTTCACTTGATGCTCTTTCCTTTCTCGTTGTGTGAGAAGGCGAGGGCATGACTGTACACTCTTCCTCCTGTGTTGATCACTACATGAGACGAACTCTCACGAACTTTTCTTGGTAAGTTTCCCTCCTACTAAAATTGTTCATATTCACAACCAAATTGCATCTTTTTCTCAGTAGATAGGAGAATCACTTTACGATGCTTGGAAATAGTACAAAGACTTGTTGATCAAATGTCTACATCACAGACTAGAAAAGTGGCTTGTAGTTTAGACGTTCTATAGCAGGCTGAATTACAACGCGCAGATGGATGTAGACACCATAGCTGGCGGCGCACTAATGAACAAAACTGCATTGTGCACTAATGAACAAAAGGATTATTACGTCAAATTTAATTTGCATCAAATACTTAACCCGACGCTTCAACTTCTTCAAGTGCACTGTGCACCGTGTGTTGGTTTATTTCCCGAGACAACCTCTGGGGTTTTCTTGACAGGTAATCATGAAGTTATTGACCATTTAACCAAGGCAAAAGTTGTAAGTGCGTTTTAAAAACTTGAGGTGCCCGTGAAAGCGAACTGTCGCCTCCAGGCCCTATAAATAGCGAAGCCTTTTAGTTCCTAAACTCACAAACTTGCTTTTTTGGCTAAGTCCTTTTAGAAACTGCTTCTAACCCTCTACCTCACCTTTCCTCCTCCACTCTCATCTTAATGGCGAAATGAGATCCCAAGAAGATCATTGAGAGTGATAACTTATTTTCTAGATATTTTCCCCTCATTCATGCTCATTTTAGTCATTAAAATCATCAAATACTCAAATATATTTGTATTGGCTGTCATTCAACCTCGACTGTGTGTTTTGTTTATTTTAATTGCAAGTCGACGCAATTCGGGTAATTTATGGCTGAATGAATGAGCTTTATCCACTGGATCTAGCAAACGAATGATTCTGTACAGAAGTACGCATCGTTATGGACACGTAGAAGCTGACCGCGTCAAAATCAGAGTCTCCGGGAGTCTAGATTAGCTAAACCTAACAGCCTAGGGCCTAATTGCAACACTCTAAAAACCCAAGCCCCTAATTGCAAATTGTCCAAGACACAAAAACTCCAAACCCTAGCTCGGAAGAATGCCATTGTAATTTCCTAAAAACCCAAGAGCCTTTTTGTAAAATAGCCAAAACAGTCACAAAACCCTAGCCCGAGCCGCCATTTTGATTTGGCCTGGCACATACCCAAAAACCCCCACTGCTTCTCTCCTAGCCCCGGCGAGCTTTCAGTCGGCGGCCAGGTCCACGCCGACAACGAGCCGCCGGTCTCCTTCCCCATTTCTTCCTCTTCTCCCCCTCCGGTGAGCCGCCGGTGCTCTCTCTCTTCATCCTCTCTCACCACAATTCATCCTCTCCTCTCCCGTTCGTCTTCATCGCCGGCGAGCACCCCATTTCCTTCTCTCTTGTCCCCCAGTGTCGTTACAACACGCCGCCGTAGATCCAGTGCCGGCGTGCCACCTCACCATTGGGTCCTTCACCATCCACCACCACTCACGCCATCTCGCGCCTACACCGTGCCACCGCCTAGTACATACCACCAGATCCACCACGCCTCCTCGCTCCCTCGCCTTTATCCTCTCTTTTGTTCTCTGCTCCACCGCACCTCCCACACTCGATCCATGCCTCCCGCGCCGGTCTCACCACTGGATCCAACTCCCGCCGCCGGATCCACGCTGCCGCAACCGAGACACCGCCAATCCACCGCCCTCGCCTCTGCTCTCGCACTGAATCTGCGCTACGTAGTGCTGCCACTAGATCCGTGCTACGCCACCCACGCCGTTGCTCAACCTCGCCATCGCACCGCCACAGTGCCGCCTTCATCGCGCCGGATCCACCATTGCACCGCCATAGCGCCGCCTCCGTATCGCCGGATCTGCCACCGCCACTGCCTAGATCTCGTCGCGTCGCCGCCGCTCTCACGCGCTGCTTCACACACCGCCATCGCCATCCTCTGCTATCGCCGGCAGTCGCCAGATTCACCGATTTGCTTCCAACAACCTCCAGTGATTTTGGCATTTGTTCCTTCGGCATCTTCCTCGATGGCCAGGACTAGCTTCAAAGGTCGTCTTCTCCACCGGGTGTCAACGATTTGGACTCAGGGTCCTCAGTCAATCTTACGTAGATTTATAAGTTGTGAGACCTTTCATGGTGCTCCTCCGAGAAGGTAAGATAAGTAATGTCTAAAGGGACACAAATGAATTTATACAGGTTCAGGCCCTCGATGGTGGGAGTAATAGCCCTACATCCTATTATGATTTCACTATGTAGGGAAAAAAGTGTTTACAAGAGGGAGGAAAAGATGATCACAGGTGAAGATCTCTTCTATATTATTGTCTATCTAACTATGCATAAGTCTTCAAGCTTTGTTGACTCGTTGTTGTGCTTGTTAACCGCCCTTTACATCATGCATTGACCATCCTTTTATACTAAATGAAAGGACGTCAAATGTGGAGCGGTTTGGGACGGTTGTCCTGGTGCAGTTCGTATAACCGCACTCATCTCCTTCACCGGTTAAGGCACGTGCAATCATGGATAACCGCACATGTCAACCTCCTGGCGGTTGTCTTCACATGTGGGAGAAGTTGCTTCGTGCCTGAGAACGTGTCTAGTAAAGTTTTGAACACCTCAAGTTACCTTGGTCGCGTATGGTCAGCGACCTTCTAACCGCGCACTGTCTGTGGTCTCATGATCGCACAAGGGCTGCGATCATGAACTAACTATGTGCCCATCAGCGATCATAGTGGTTATTACAGGCACATATCATATTCGAACCTGACTTGAACTCGGTATGTGTTACTCAAACTAGCTCGGATGATAATCCTCGTCACCGGGCACCTCCGTTGGCTCTGCATCCTCCTCGCCAATGCCAGAGCATCACCATGAGCAGCTCCGGTGAAGCCCGAGCTTGACCATTTTGATGACTTTGGTCGTCATTGGTCTCCTCTTCAGTGTCCTCAATCACAGCAACCTCCCCGACGACGACTTTGACCACTTCATCCAAGATCTACAGCAAAACATCATGGTTTAATTTATGTTTCTCTGATCTCTCATTTGTTCTGGACATCTACAGATTGAACAATGAATGGTGAAATGAATGTATGAAATGATATGAATTGCCTGCGCTTATGAGATGAATGCGTGTATGCAATTCTGGGATTGAAATTCCTTTTCAAGATCAAATGATAACTTTTAAGATGAATGGTTTCTGTAGATTGATAAATTGAAACTATGTTGAATTAATTTCCGCCTTTTGATTAATTGCATTGCTTGAATGCCATAGTTTGGAGTCTTGTATGTGTGTGTGTTGAATGAGGGTGAGAAGTACTTCTCTGTAATGAGAAATTGTTGATCACCCTAAATCCATTGCACAACTTGAGTTTTATTGAAATGATGAGTTACTTCTGTGATGACATGGTTGATTTGGAATGATACCCTTAGTGCTTGGATTTTTAAACTTTATCTGTCTCCAATGAATACAAGTCCATGAGTTCATTCACTTTTGATTATTCTTCCCTGACTTATTGATAATGAGGAATTTTGAGGTGGTATAGTTCTTCTATGTGAATCACTTAATTGTTGTGTTGATGCTTTCTGTTTGCATTGAACTGAGATGCTGAGTTCAGTGGTTTGACAGTCGTGGTTGAAAGGAGTCAGGGAGAAATCTATGTTATTTCTCTACATTCTCACTCGTTGATACCGTCGATAAGCATATTCGTTTAGTTGTTTTCGCCTCCTCTCGCGAGATCACTGAACATTAATGACGCTATCGCTTGTACTCACGATGACATGTATAGACATAACACTAATTCGAGTGTCACTCGATGACCATCTTCTCTCTTTCTTTCGTCTATTTTAGTTTTCTTTGCCATCAATTTAGTTAGTTTTACGCGTTTTGTTTCTCTAGGCCCTGTGGAAAGAACGATATAGAATACTCGCCTTACTGCTCCGATCTCGTTCTCCTACAAGATGGTCTAGGCCGATATCAGAGAGCGATGAGGAAAAAATAGAAATAGGAGATGAGTTTGAACAGGATCTTCGAAAGGTAGTTCTCTTCTGAAACATCTGTGCAAGTTATTCTCTTGCAACTTGTTCATTTCCAAAGTAATATGACGAGGATTGACACCCGGGTCACTTCTAATGAACTTTTGGTTCAAGACAGGTTTGAACCAGACATGTATCTGGTGATGCGAACTCAAGCTGTTCTGAGGGGCATCATCATGAGGTCGCAAGCTTTACGCGATCAGGTCGCAGCTTCACGCGGTCAGACCGTAAGCCTTGCGCGGTCAGAAGTTCGTAGACTATACGCGAACTACACATTCGGGATATTGCGCGGTCAGCCAATATCCCGCGGTCAGAACATCTGCCGATCAAGATACTTGGGATCTATCTATTCGGTTGCCCATACAACAGGATATTCTAAGTATCCCGAAGATTCCTGCACGTGGAGAATCTACCGTCAGAAGGTTAACACATGCAGTTATCCATGAATAACACGTGTTTAACCTACGTGGAGGTTAAGAGCAGTTCCAAAAAACCGCATCCAACTGACCGTGCAACCGATTGATGCAGTTTCCCCCACATGGCACCCTTTCAAGCAGTACAAAAGGATGGCATGGAGCATCAATCAAGGGGGGGATTGAAACCAAGAGATCATCCGAAACATCAACAGAGAGATCGGAAGATCAAGAAATCCAAAATCATTTAAGTTAGCCAAGTCTACGGCCCACCTCATATAGCATTTTAGTAAGCCTTCTTTGGCTTATCCTTGTACACTTTTACAGGAAAAATCCTCGCCTGTGAGGATTTTTTCCTCCATTTGTAAACCTTTTACCATACTTAGTGAAATCTCAACAGGACGTAGGGCTTTTACTCTCACCATCGAGGGCCCGAACCTGTCTAAACTCTCTGTGTTCCTGTTCACCATTGTTCAGCATACCTTCCTGATGGGTCATCTTGAAAGGTCTCACAATTACAAATTCTGCATAAGTTCGGCTGAGGACCCCGAGTCCGAATCGTCGACAGCTGGCGCCCACCGTGGGGCCTTTCTCAAGGCGTCCTAATTGAAATTCGGAGGTTCGCCGAAACATGGCTAGAGTATATGATTCCGAGAATGATTTCGATCTCGAGGATTATGCCCATATACCAATGCCTTCTCCAAGTGATCCTGTCCCGATGGAAGAGGTTGAAGGCCAGAATCTTCCACAGGTTGAATCATCTCCCCAAGTCATGTTAATCGACCAGGAGGTAACTGGCACAAGGTCAGAACCCGCAGAGGTTCTTAATGTGCTAGGTGATGAATCCGGCCCGTCATACGATCCCTCTGGGGGAAAATATGATGGTGACCCTGAAGTTAGCCCAGGAAGGTTCGACCCTGATAACCTCCACCGTCTCTTTGATTTCGAGTCCGACTCGGAACAAACCGAGATGTTCTCCCCATCGGCGACCTCTCTCCCTAGGCAGTTTGCTGCGTTATCGGAAGAAACTCCCGATCAACAGGCTGCCAGGGAAGAACAAGATCGCAAACAGAAGGAGGAGCAAGATCTCGAGCAACAGAACAACGAACTACGCAGAACTGCCCTAGAGGCTCTTCAAGATGCGCAGGCTCGTTACGATGCTGCCCCGAGTTCTTCTCGACGGTCGCGTGGTCGTAGACGTGACCAGACTCCTTCCTTACCACCGGAGTATTTCCCAGTGGACGAAGAAACAATAACACCTGGTGCCCCTAGGAGAAGTACCCATGGTCGACTGCGATCTATCGCGGAAGTCATGCGCAATTTTCCTCCTACGGTCACGGATGCGCAGAGACCGGCCTTTTTCAGGATCCTGGCGGAAAGACTGGATGAGGTCGCATCCGAGGCGACCCCAACAGCCTCTTCCCGCTCAGTAACACATTCCCGTGAACGGGATGGTCCTCATTTTGGCTCTGGCTGACAGAGTTACCCGCCGCCTGTACCGTCCCGACAGGACAAATACCGGCGAATGCAGGACTCTCGTAGTAGGGATCGAGTTCCCGTTCACTCTCGTTTGGGACCACGAGTAACCTCGCCATTACGTGAGTTTGCTCGAAACCCAACCGAAAGTCGCAGGACGGTTCACGGTCCTTACGTTGGTTGCAAAACTTTCTCGCCTGGCCTACGAGCAGTCGTTTGGCCCGATAAGTTTCGACCAGGGGCCATTGAGAGGTTTGATGGAACTCAGAACCTATCCGAGTTCCTTCAGATCTATATTACTGCCATCCAAGCAGCAGGAGGCGATGACAAGGTCATGGCCAACTACTTGCCAACAGTCCTCGCAGGACCAGCTAGAACCTGGTTGTTTAATCAGCCTGAGGGTTCCATCTACAATTGGGAAATGCTATGCGATGCCATCCTCAGCAATTTCCAAAACTGTTACCAAAAGCCGGGTAAGGAGGACGACCTGCATAGACTGCGGCAAACTTTGACCGAAACACTTCGGCAGTTTGTCAAGAGGTTTGTCGGGGTAAGAAATACCATCCCGAACATATCTGATGGCTCCGTAATCAGGGCATTTAAGCATGCCGTTTGATATCGGAGATTCACTGAAGACTTGCTTATCCACCCTCCTCGATCAGTGGCCGATCTGTTCGATATGGCTGATCGATACTCCGATGCAGCCGAGGCTGTCGAATGGAACCGAATGGTTGACAAGGGGGACCTACCGCCCCAACCAGGCTTCAAGGACGCCAGGAAAGAAGATTCAAGCAAAAAGCCGGAGTCTTCACCGGGTGGGAAGTAAAAAAAGTCGAAGAGGAACCGCTCTGGACAGTACCGCGAGGTCGCAGTCGCGGAGAAACCACCTTCGACCAAAGGTAATAAGTCTTCTTTTAAAAGTAAAACTGCTTCTGGTGGCCGGGATTCCGACCAGCCAGAAAAATCAACTAATCCGCAGGAGGGCAAGAGGTGGTGTCCACTCCACAACTCCACAGGCCACGACCTAAAAAACTGCAGGAGTTGGTTGAAACAGCTGGATGATTTCTACCAAGGAGCTGGGCCAATGCCAACCTTACCGCCTAAAGAGCAGGCGTGCGGGATTAGAGACGTCGACGGAGACGAAGAAATGGCTTACCAGGTACCTCAAAATCATGTTAATGTCATTTTCGGAGGTTCCTCCTCTTTCGTTTCCAAAAGGCAGTTTAAAACCTTTTGCCGAGAGGTTAACCAAACGGAGACATCCCTTGGCGAACCTCAATATCCCCGTTGGTCGGATATGCCTTTGACGTTCGATCGCGCTGACTGTCCTGTGGGGCTAACTCGACCATTGAGGCTACCTCTGGTTATTACCCCGATTATCAGTAACGCGAGAGTCGAAAGGGTCCTGATTGATGGGGGAAGTTCCCTTGATCTTTTATTGGTCAAGACACTCGACGAGATGCAAATTCCTCGTTCAAAAATCAAGCCCATAATCCATCCGTTTTATGGGATAATCCCAGGCCCCTCCATGATGCCA
The DNA here is from genome assembly GCA_019359835.1 of Pharus latifolius. Taxonomy (NCBI): domain Eukaryota; kingdom Viridiplantae; phylum Streptophyta; class Magnoliopsida; order Poales; family Poaceae; genus Pharus; species Pharus latifolius. Next base: position 53,637,650 of record CM033324.1, on the reverse strand, counting down.
TTGGGACAAGTGGTCCTCCCGGTCACTCTGGGAGAACCAGATAACTTCCGAACAGAATTGGTTACTTTCGATGTAATCGATTGTGATTCAGCTTATAATGCAATCTTTGGCAGGCCGACTCTTGCTAAGTTCATGATGGCAACGCACTATGCTTATCAGTGCGGGAAATTGCCTGGCCCCAAAGGTGTCATTTCGGTCCGAGGTAGTCGCAACGTGGCGCTCACGTGCGACCGGCTATCTTTGGAGATGGTCGATCAACTTCCCCTCCGGGACGCTCAGGTCGCCACCGTTGCCACCGATGCGATCAGGGCTGCTCCTCGACCAGATGAGAAACTCAAACAAGTTCTTTTGTACCCAGATGACCCATCCAAGACAATTCGGGTTGGGTCAGCCCTGGATGACAAATAGGAACTCGACCTCGTTGCTTTCCTCCGGGCTAACGCAGACGTGTTTGCGTGGAAACCGTCCGACATGCCCGGTGTCCCAAGGGAAGTAATTGAGCACAGGTTAGCAATTCGACCTGGACAATGACCAATAAAGCAAAAGCTCAGGCGTTTTGCCACCGACCGACAGGAAGCCATCCGAGAAGAGTTAGACAAACTCTTACAAGCCGGGTTTATCCGCGAAGTGAATCACCCGGACTGGCTCGCCAACCCGGTCATGGTCCGCAAGTCAAGTGGCAAGTGGCGCATGTGCGTCGACTACACTAGCCTCAACAGTGCCTGTCCGAAGGATGACTTTCCCCTTCCCCGCATCGACCAGCTGGTTGACTCCACTGCGGGTTGCGAACTGATGAGTTTTCTGGATGCCTACTCAGGATATCATCAAATTAGCATGGCAGAAGATGATGAAGAGAAAACTGCCTTCATCACCCCGTTTGGCACATACTGCTACGTCAGAATGCCGTTCGGTCTCAAGAACGCAGGTTCCACGTACCAGCGCTTGATGCAAAAGACCTTTCTTTCCCAGATAGGGCGTAATCTCGAAGCATATGTAGACGACTTGGTTGTAAAGAGCACCAAAAGATTGTCTCATTTGGACGATCTTGCTGAAACCTTCTGTAACTTGAATCGCTTTGGAATAAAACTGAACCCGGAGAAATGTTCTTTCGGGGTTTCTTCAAGGAAGCTTCTTGGTTTCCTTGTGTGTTCCAGGGGCATTGAGGTTAATCCTGAGTAAATCAAAGCTATTCAACAAATGAGGTCGCCCTCGACCATGAAGGATGTTCAACGCCTGGCTGGTCGCATGGCGGCTTTAAGTCGCTTTATATCGCGATTAGGCGAAAGGGGACTACCTTTCTTTAAAGCCTTGCGGAAACATCATAACTTCACGTGGTCCGACGAGGCCGAAAAAGCGTTTCAAGAGGTAAAAACATATCTGTCCAGTCCGCCAGTATTGGTGTCTCCTGAAAAGGAAGAACCATTACTTCTGTATTTGGCGGCCACCCCACACGTGGTCAGCGCAGTTCTGATCGCGGAAAGGGAAGGAGTACACAGACCCGTCTACTATGTGAGCGAAGTACTTCATGGTCCTAAGGAGCGCTACCCAGAGGTCCAGAAGATACTTTACGCGCTACTGATGGCTTCCCGTAAGCTACGACATTACTTTCAAGCACACAAGATCACAGTACCCTCCTCTTTTCCTTTAGGAGATATTGTCCGAAATCCAGAAAAGTCTGGTCGAATCGACAAATGGGCGGTCGAATTCGGTGCCTTCGAGATCCATTTCACTCCTCGCACGGCGGTTAAGTCTCAGGTTTTGGCCGACTTTGTGGTCAAATGGACCAACCCTGAGCCACCCGTGCAGTTGGCAAAGGAGCTGGAGTGCCCCGATTATTGGACAATGTACTTTGACGGCTCCCGTAGTTTTCAACACTCGGGGGCTGGAATAGTCTTAGTTACGCCCCAGGGCGAACAGCTTAAGTATGTCATCCAACTACACTTTGTTGCAACCAACAACGCAGCAGAGTATGAAGGTCTTCTTGCAGGGCTCCGGGCAGCAAAATCCCTCGGCGTCCGTCGATTAGTGGTGAGGGGGGACTCACAGCTGGTCGTAAACCAGGTAAACAAGGAGTACAGCACCTCCGATGAGACAATGGCTCATTACCTGGGGGAAGTGAGGAAATTGGAAAAACACTTCAGTCACTTTGAAGTCCAATACATCCCGCGAAAGGACAACATTCTCGCAGACCAATTATCCAAAATTGGATCCTCACGCTCATCCGCTCAGGCAGGAGTGTTCATTGAACACTTGGACCATCCTTCGATCATGACTTCGGTCGAGGATGATCCGGCAATAGCCTTCGTTGCCAACCTCGGTCATGAACAAGATTGGACTCATCCATTGAGGGTCTATCTTGAACATGGGACCCTACCCGAGGACGAAACCAAAAGTGATCGGTTAATTCGAAAGGCGCGTCTGTACAAACTCATAGATGGGGTTATGTACAGAAAGGGTACTCAAGGAGTATTCATGCGCTGCATATCTCAGGAGGAAGGAAAATCCCTCCTGAAAGAAATACATGACGGTGTATGCGGTGCACACGCGTCATACTGAGCACTGGTTGGAAAAGTTTTTTGACAGGGATTCTACTGGCCTTCGGCACTCGATGATGCCAAGCTTATGGTCAAGATGTGTCCACAGTGTCAGTTTCATGCAAGACAGGTTCATCAACCTGCTTATGCATTGCAAACTATTCCTCTCGCATGGCCCTTCGCGATCTGGGGAATGGACATCGTCGGTCCTATGCCACAAGCGGTCAATGGGTACAAATTTCTGTTCGTAGCCATTGACACGTTCACAAAGTGGATTGAGGCCGAACCAGTACGAAATATTACTGCATCAGCCGCACAAAAGTTCTTTCACAAGAACATTGTGGCACGATTTGGTGTTCCAAACCGTCTCATCACAGACAACGGTTCTCAGTTCGCTAGCGGTCTCTTCCTAGACTACTGCGATCAGATTGGAACCAAGGTGTGCTTTGCTTCTGTGCCACATCCACAAAGCAATGGTGCCGTAGAACAGGCCAATGGGCAAGTATTGCAAGGCATCAAAAAACGTGTTTTTGATCGCCTCAAGACCCGCTCGGGGGCTTGGGCAGACGAGCTTTATACTGTTCTATGGGTACTACGGACTACCTCTAGTCGAGCCACCGGTGAGACACCCTTCCATTTGGTCTATGGGGCCGAGGCTGTGTTGCCTATGGAAGTTAGTATTGGATCTGTTCGCACGAATCAATTCGAACAGGTCAACCAATCCAAACAGCGATCGCAAGATCTCATCCTCCTGGAAGAACGGCGTGATCGCGCCCTGATCAAGTCCGCGGTATACTTGCAGGCTCTACGCAAGTATCACAGTAAAAAGGTGCGACCATGTGATCTCAACGTGGGCGACTTGGTTTTACGAAAAATTCAAGACCAGTCTAACCGCAATAAATTCTCCCCAAAGTGGGAAGGACCATACACTGTCGTCTCAGTGCCGCGGCCAGGATCTGCGCGGTTAGCCATGGAGGATGGTCGGATTTTGTCCAATACTTGGAACATCGATCAACTTCGCAAGTTTTACATGTAAGTACCACATCCCTTTTCCTGTTCAATTAGCATTTTTTCATAAAAAGCATGTCTCGTTTTCATACAATAAGTGTTTTCCTTTAAAGCCCAAATTATACAAATTCGACCTGGGGGCTGATCGCCGGCGGTTAGGTTATTACAGCATTTTTTCAACCGGATTCGCTGGTCGATCTCATGATCACTTCCAGATAAGTCACTCCTAAATAAGCCGTTTCTCAACGCACACGGGACTATCTGGCTAGTCTTCGGTCATCTGGGTGGCTACCAGTTTGCAATAAGGTTAAAATGTTACTTTAATCTTGACCATCGGCTTGAAGCGCATATCCCTGGTCATCATACTTATGTTTTCCCCTCTGCTTAAAATACTAAGGCTCCAGTATTCACAAAACAGAGGCGGGGGTGTCAGACCCCCATTTGAGGATCACCTTGGTAACCGCCCAGGTAGGTTACACACAGCATGATGCCACATGAGCTCAAACCATACAAGCATAGCATTATAGATAACCAAGTACCAGGCCAACATGGGCCAATATTACATAGCCAAAGCACTGAAAATGGCGCTAAGTAGAGTTGCTAAGAAAATAACCAGTTTATCAGAACCAGAATCGGTATCCAAGTACCGAACACACAACATAAAGCATAAGGCGACGACAAACAGCTTGACTTCAATCAGCAGCGGGGTTGGAGGGACTTCTCCCACATCTGACTTGACTTGGTGCATGATCCTTCTAGAAAGTGGGCTCATCCGGGGTGCTTCCATCTTCAGCTGAGTACTCATAACTGAAGGAATCGGGATCCTCGAATCCCTCTTCTACAGTTGGATATAAATGCAAGGGTGAGCACTTGGTGCTCAGCAACACTCATTCCGGGGATTAATGCAATCGTACTTACATGAGGGTGAAACATATGATTCCGGGGTTTTAGTTTCATAAGGATAGAGATATATAGATTCCCAAGTCATTTGTTCAGTAAAACAGTACTTTTGTCATGAAAATGATACCTTAAACATTAAACAGATTTTCAATAAAACATTAGATGTAGTGGTCTCCCATGAGTCACTACTTTGTTAACCGCATTATGAAAATATTCCAAAACATTACTTGTGCTATAACCCATGGATAACATCCACTACGAAAAGACTCCTGAACCTGGGAGTACAAAGTATCTGATACTTCTTTTACACTTTGCAAAGGTGTACCTCTTTTTAAATCCACTGGTTCATTCGGCTTTCAAGTCGGATCAGCTCCATGTGACTTATACACATGTGACAAGGCCGAGATCACACAACGCTTTTACAGTTCAGTATTAACAGTATCCCTGCCCAGTAAATAGACAATTAAGTCTCAAATACTGTTGTGGGTCCTCCCTACTGCCTTACTTCCTAGCCTCTGGCTTATGTTCCCGCAAGACACATAGCCTTGGTCTGTGTCCACGCAAGACATATGACCGTTCAAGATTACAACCGCGCACGGCTTAATCTGAGGCGTAGGGCGTCTTCCTTCTTTCCACCTTTATCTCTCATCATTTTTCTGAACTCACATCACTCATGGCCGAACTGCGGCCCACCAGTTTCCACGCGAGAAACCAGACCGACAAACCATGCAGGGAACTGCTAATACCAAAAAGCTACTAAGTTGTGCCTGTCCCATACCTGGCAAGTGGTTGGTACGTTTACCATTCGCATAGAGACACAGCACAAGGTTCTCGTCCTTATGAACCAATAGTGAGGAGCATTCACATTCCCTGGTGCGCACCGCACCCTCTCCATACAATCCAATCCTCACTACTGATCCTTTTTATCAGTTTTCTTGACAAAACGGTTTTCATTATAACCTCTCATGTATTTGACCATTTCAAGTTTAATGTGGATATTCAGTATATGAGTCCTAGGGTGACAAAAGCATATATAAGAAGGTTCAATAACAAAAAGGGGTTTCATGATTCATTAGGTAATATCTACTCATGTCATTCAAACATAACTTGTATCTCAACTAAGCATGCATAGTAAGAAACAGTGAATATACTTCATATGAAAATATTGGGTGAGACATGATCAAAGGAATGAGGCTTGCCTTGCAATGCTGGGTCTAAGTACTCAGATGATTCTTCGAAGACTTCCTCCGCTCCTTCAACTCCTGACTCTGCGGCAATCAACCAACACACAAACACATACCATAAGCATACAGAAAATAGTTTTCATAGAAATTATTAAGTAAATAAGTCATGCATGCAGGGGAAAGGGTTAGGGCAAGGTCACAACGGCTCTAGTCGAAGAAACGGCTAAAAAGGATTGAACGTCGAAGGGTCGACATTCGGTTCATGGCTTTGGCATAGCTTCAAACTGATCTTAGGATGGTTTTCTGGAGAATTGATAGAAGGGAAAGATGTAGAACACAACTCCAGGAATCTAGGGGACAAAGTGACATTTCCATTGCTCAACCAGAAGGGGTCAAACAAGGCTAATGCCAGTGGCTGACATGCACTGACATAGTGCTGGACATGGCCAGAAACTAGGGCATGGCTTAACTTTTGATCCAGGGCTCCAATTGATGCAACACTTTGTCTGGGAGGTAGGCATTACTAACAGGAACAAAATACTCAACAGGAATAAGGGCTGAAAGTGGCCGGAGGGCGGCCAAATCTGGTGATGAACTGCGGTGGCGACACGGCACAGACATTGATCTAGACAAGAGCTTGGCAAGGGCATAACTCACAATCTAGGCAGATCCAGGTGTCGAGCTAGTGGAAAGAATTGCTCAGGGAGCTGAGGCAAAGCTAAGGGACAAGGTTTCAGGGGCTAGATCGGCCGGGAAATAATTCCGGCGACCGGCGCTGGAGAAGATGACACTGGAGATTGGGGATTTTTGCCACAAGGCGTTTGAACTCGATTCTTTGCTCAGGGAGTGAAAGGGTGGAGTGTAGAAGCTACTGGTGCAGTCAATTTGGTCGGAGAATGACCGGAGAAGCTTGGCGCCGAGGTCCGGCGAACGGTTGAGGTTCCAGTTTGGGATTTCTTCGATTTGAGCTCAAATGGGGATTTTGGTTCTACAGGCTTGCTCTACTAAGCTTACTGATCGACTTCTTCTACAGAATCGAGAGCTAATTTGGAGGGAATCGAACGGCATTGGGGGAACAGGGCAAATCGGGAATCCAGCGATCACCGGCGATGGGGATCGATCTGGTGCAATTGGCTGCTATGACACAGAGAGGGAGAAGGGAGGAACTCACTGATGAACTTGGATTGGAGAATGGTGCAGCGAGATGGGCTGGCACCGTGAGCTCACTCACTGGCTCGCCGGAGAAGAAAGCGAAAACGGTGGAGTTTGGGACTTTGCCGATTTTCTGGAGGCTTGAGACTCTCAAGGCACAGGGAGGGTTTAAATAGGCACGAGGACGGAGCTTGCGAGGGAAAACACGACAGCGGTTGCTTGCGCCGGGGAGAAACTTGTCGGGCGCAGGCGCAATGATGGCGACGGCGACGTGATTTGCTTCAGGCGGTGCTGCAGCTTTGCTGACCTTGTCGGGTGCTTTGGAACTTCACCTGGGACGGCGCAGATGCGGAGGCAACGGCACAGCTCCGGCAACGACACGTAACGCCATGCAAATGCCACGGCAACGGGAGCGCGCACGCGAAACGCTACTGGAGCCCGGTCGTTTAACCGCTGGGCAAGGCGACGCAACTGTGCTGGCACGTGCGCATGGGGTGGCTCGGTTGTTCACAACACAGGCGACAAGAAGCGGTGGCCGGCGGCGAGCAAACGCGGCGAAAACACGGCGCGGCTCCGGCGACACGCGCTGGTCGTAGGCCACGACCAGGTGCTGGTCGAATGGACCTGAAAAGAAGTTTGGGCCGTTCTGCAATTTTTGAAACTTGCTCCAGGGACTGATCTGTGAGGAAAATTTGAATAGAACTTGGGCCTGATTGCAAATTTGGAGATCTGAGGGTCCGATCTGAAATCTGATTTCGCAGATAAGTTGCAAAAGATTATTAGAACTTATCCGGCCAAAGTTTGGTAAGATCGGGTAAGATCTGAAGGGTTTCGACAAAATTGGGGAAAAGCAGTTTAGGGTAAAATTAGGGTAATTAGGGTTCTGAGACGGCAAGGGTCGAAACTCAGCTTTAGGATGGGATTTTGGAGATGATCCCGAAGGGAAAAATGTTCTGAACAACATTTAGAAGGGAATGGCTGAAGCAGATTAGGGTTTGGGGTCAAGATGTGGATTTTGACTATTTTAGGGTTTGGCAAAAACAGGGGTGTTACAGGGGCTAGAGGAATATACTTATAGTATGAAACTTATGATGTGAATATGCACTTTCTTTTGAAAAAATAGTTTTACATACATAGCATTGTAATTACAAATTGTTTGGTTACAAAAATAAGGATCATTCGATCCCCAGCTCAGTCAGGAGTCTATCTACTAGGGGCTGGACTTCCTTTATGACTGCATCGAGCAGCTCTTCACTCTCGACCTCAACCGGACCCACCAATGCGTTCAGATCTGCATCTGGGCCATGGTGAAGTCGAACCCGGCTGAGTACGGCTGCTGCGGCTGATCGAACCCTGTTTCTGATCGCCTCTTCGCGTCGCCGTGTATCTCCAGGGAGATACTCAAGCAGTGAATCCGCCTGGGCAGTAAGCAGCGATGTCCAGTCACTTATGCTGAGGTTGTCTTGCCTCGGTTCTACCACATCGGTCTTCAAAAGATCAGCCACGGCCTTTAGTTTTTCGAAGATCCGGAGGCTCAGTTCTTTGATTGCCCGATCGGTGTGGCGAATCGAGGATTCAAGAATCTCCTTGTCTCGACTGAGCTGCGTAATTCGACCCGCTTGCGCTGTACAGAGAGAAGAGATTATTTGCATATTATGGATTCAAGTCTTCCTAATCAGGAATCGACTTACCAGCATTCTCTGATCGAAGTTTGTTGAGTTCAGTTTCTTGTTTCTTAAACATTGAAACTGAACCGGCCACCTCTTTCTTCAAAGATATAACCTCTCTACAGCAAAGTCAAGGCAATCACAACCAAGATGCGCCCATGCTAACCAAAGGGTAACAGTACTCACCTGCGTAAGCTGTCGCGTTCTTTTTGAATGGCTTCTGTACTAGCCATCACAACACGCGAATGGCTTATTAGCCAGGATAATCTCTGTGGTGCCAAAGAAGAAGATCAAAGGTGTCCTAAGTACAATTCAGGCACGAAAGCAGAATTTTATTATACCTTCATAAACTTTTGTAAAACAGCATCATTTAGTTCAGAGGGAATCCTCGCTAGAGCCTCCGACGCGCTCACTACAGGGACAGTCGGTGGGAGTGCCGGCTGGACGCCACCCCCAGTAGTCATCGGTGGTGACTGGGTCCCTACATTTATTCTTTCCCCTGCGGTCTGGACGACTTCCTGGACCACAGAGGTGGAGCGTTCTTCGTTGGAAGCTCCTGCACCAGCTGCGACTTCAACCTCTCCAGAGGCGGTTGAAGAGATGGGCGTCGTCTTTCTTTGCCTGACATGAAGGACAATTTGAGCAGTTTTTATTTAAGATTATTACCAAATTTAAGGATCTTACCTTATTTGAAATCCCATTCGCTCCTGGGATTTCTGGGAAGGTTCCCCTTGGGAAGAAGAACCGTCATCGGTTCTTGCCTTCCTTATGGTAAATAAGGCAGCACCCCCCTGAAAATGTCATGTTATAAGCATATTCTTAGGGAACAGGTAAAAACACATAGAAAGGTCTTTACCTGGGCCACCGGACTAATTGGTGGGGCTGCATCCGAAGGCCTTGGCGATTCCAGAGTTGCTGGGACCGTCACAGCCGGCCTTTGTTCATCTACCTCCTCCTCTGTCCTCGGAGGAGGAGGATTTTCCTCCCTAGAACCCCCAGTGGTCCCAGGGGGAAGCTCTCCCCCCTGTATGTACATTAACTTATCAAATGTGCAGAAAGAGTCATAGAAGGAATGATCAAAAAGATTCCTTACCTTAGTCGTTCCTACGACCAGGGAAGCAGAGATAATTGATCCTGAAACCTCAGGGGCTTCAGGAATTGGAAGGTCACCCGCAATCACAAGATCTTCGGTGGTCGCAGGGTCACCCACAGCCACCTCTTCGGTAGCTGTGGTCCCTACAGGACAGCTTGAGGCGTCAGCAGCAGGGGATTCCCCGGTCCTCTTCCTTCTGATGACTAGAGGCACATCATCGTCCTCTTCCTCTTCGCTCCCCTCTCCCTGTACGATGAAGAAGTGATTCCATGTCGCGCCTGAAAAAGTAGCAGGAATGCGATATCTTACCGCAGCCTTTCTTGCGGGACGAGGAATGCTTCGTGAAGACCCCTCCCCAGGGTTCAGCTTGGTCTTCTTGGGGGCAGGACTCTTTGTCCTGGGCCTCTGAGAGACCTTCTTCACATTCTTCGCCGTCGGCTTCCGCAGAGAGCCGACATTTTCGCTTGGGAACGTCGCATCAGCAAAATTCCCTAGGAGTTGGTTCACAGTCCATTACAATGGATTAGCGCTGGACACACACAAGACCTGTAGAACCAAAGCCAGACAAGGAAATTACCTTTCGGCGCTCCTGTCTGAGGTCATCACCGGTATGAATCAAGCTCTGCGGGCGAGGTGATCCCTTAGGGCCCTCTACATCAGCATTGTAGGCCCTAAGGAGGGAATTAGTTCGCCTCTCAATTTCGGCTGAGGGCAGAACTGTTCCCAAATTCAAGTCAGAAAACATAAATTTCAGAAATGACAAAGCACAGTGCTAAAAGGTCGAATACCTTCATTATAGTCCAGGGTTCCATCCGCCATGGACTTGATTTCCCAAGCAGGATGAGCCCTTTCACGCAGGGGGCTCACTCTGTTCTTCACGAAGTCTCGGATGACATCCCTCGCTGTCAACCCTTGACCCACCAAGTGAAGAATCACCTCGGCATGCTTCAGGTGCTCCACGCCCAGCGTCGGGGGAGCATCCAACTCGCTTGACTTCTCTGGCCGTGAGTTCTCAAACCATAAACTACTCTCAGACGGCGGAGAGCAGTAAAACCACCTCTGGTGCCACCCGTGCACCGAATCCCGCAGAGGTGGGGAGGGATATTCCTTCTTGTCCCTCAGCCGGAAGTAGATGCATCCGGCGGCATTGGTGCTCTTTGACCATGCCGAGAAGTAGAACCGTCGGAAGAGGTCCACGCTAGGATATACTCCGACGAAGGCCTCGCAAAGATGCTGAAACACCGCCAGGATCAGCATCGCATTTGGGTGGAGGTTGATCAGTTCCCACCCATAATGTTCGAGGCTGTCCTTTAGGAACCGACTCTCAGGGAATCGGAACCCGCAACGCAGATACTCCTCGAAGATCACCAACTCGCCCTCTCGGACGGTTGGGGTTTCTTGGTCCTTCTCCGCAGGCCGCCAATTGATCAGCAGCCGCGATGGAAGGATCTCCTCTTTCTCCAACGCCACCAGAGTCTCCTCAGAATGGTGGTTGGATCTGCTCCAAGATGCCATTTTTTGAGGAAGATCGGTCGAAAAAGTCGATGATTTTGTGGAAGATGAAGGCAAGAAGATGAGGGTTTTGTGCGGCGGGAGCTCTAAGGGTTCTTCGCGGCTGAATAGCTTCCTCAAGAAGCTATCTACTGCTTTTATAGACTCGAGGAGTCACGCCTCTGTGAGTAACGTTCCACTCAAACGTCCTCTTAAATATTTTATTCATTTCCCATAATGGATATTCTATGATAAACCCTTTAAAGCGTTTCGGGTATTGGATCTGAAATAAAAAGACTTCTTTATTTCGGAAGCTGAAAGGGCTAAAACTCGAGAAGTCTGCTAAGACTTTTTGAGGATTATTTACCTTTCTTTTTACCTAAACATTTTTATGAAAAATATCATGTAACTCAAATTTTGACGTACGGATATATTCTAACTGGGTTATGGTTTGGTTAAAACCATGTTATTTAACTTCGTTTCTGGTCGAAGTAATGGTCTAACCGAACGTTCGACTCTAGTCGCAATTCAGTTCTAACCGCGGCCTTAAGTCTGATCGCGGCATCAGGGCAGGTCATGGTGATCTTTTAAAGCGCGATTCTAATCGCAGAACTGAAATTTCCTGTGTATGAATGGTCGCGGACTAAGCTTTTCGCCATAATTTCACACAGAAGGTATGAAGAATGTTCATATGAATAAAAGAAACTTTATTTATTACATTCTTTACATACAAAGGGGATACGGTCGATAAAAGCATCGACCTGTTCCGAAAGACGTTTACAAAGTTCCCCTAGGGACATGTTGTTGTCAGTAGGATCTACACTGACAACCCCCAGGGAACTAGCAACTACCCTAAGTCTATCTATATCGTCCCTAACAACAGACGCACTATTGTCCCTAATCAAGTCAGAGAGTTCTCGCTGTTGCTGAGCGAAGTCCCTCTCTCGACGGAAATGGAGCGCCTCTTCTCGGGATCGATCAAGACATTCTGCTAAACGCAGAATCTTCGAGGCCATCTCCTCAGTCTTCTTCTCCAGGGCATTCTTCTCTTCCAGAAGGGTCTGTCTGGAAGGAAGAGATGGAGCAGCAGAAGGCTGATGGCTGGAGCCTCCTACCTCCTGCATTTTGCAAAAGTTAGTCATACTAACTAAAATTATCAGCAAAAAGGGAGAAGAATTGTTACCTGTCCCGGTACATAACCCGTTGATACACCCATCTTGGGAGGAAGATCATCATATGGTGGAAGGGCAACCTTCCCATCAGAAGATTGCTTCGCCAACCCAATATGGCAATCATCTGATCGAGGGATAGTCACCGCTTGCCGACCAGGATGTTGATCACCCAAAAGGATGGGAGAATTGGATGTGATGGGATCTTTCTCTAAGGATAAAGGCCTAACTTGCCGAGAGGCATGAACGGGGAGGGTCAAAGGAACTGAAGGAAGAAAGAAACTCGCTACGTTCTTCACCTTTGTTCCACTGGAAGATCCTTCGTCAACCTTGGGTTTCTTCCTTAAGGGAGACAGGACTTCATTCGTTTGAGACCCTTGTTCGACAACTTCCTCTTCATCACTCTCAATCTCGATGATATCGTGATCTGCCATTGGGAGGAGTATATGAAAAGGAAGAAGACAGGATAACAAGAAAAGGACTTAGGCGTGGAGGGAAATTGTGAAGCTTTACAAATCCAAGAACCTGGTATTTATAGCCTCCTGGGTGACGGTTTGCATTCCAGGTGCCTTGGGTTTCGTCAAAGCATTTACAATTTTACCTCGAGATAAAAACAATTCTACAGTGCTATCATTGCCCGTCACATAATGTCAGAACCCGTCTTGAAAAACCAACCGTTTTCACTTAGTGCGCCACTAAATGGAGAAGTTAAAGGGCCGGGTTAAAAATCCAATGCACGGTTTTTTAAATTCGAAATAAACACGTCTCTTCATTTTCTTCGAATTTGGGGGCTAGCTGACGAGGATTGACACCCGGGTCACTTCTAATGAACTTTTGGTTCAAGACAGGTTTGAACCAGACATGTATCTGGTGATGCGAACTCAAGCTGTTCTGAGGGGCATCATCATGAGGTCGCAAGCTTTACGCGATCAGGTTGCAGCTTCACGCGGTCAGACCGTAAGCCTTGCGCGGTCAGAAGTTCGTAGGCTATACGCGAACTACACATTCGGGATATTGCGCGGTCAGCCAATATCCCGCGGTCAGAACATCTGCCGATCAAGATACTTGGGATCTATCTATTCGGTTGCCCATACAACAGGATATTCTAAGTATCCCGAAGATTCCTGCACGTGGAGAATCGACCGTCAGAAGGTTAACACATGCAGTTATCCATGAATAACACGTGTTTAACCTACGTGGAGGTTAAGAGCAGTTCCAAAAAACCGCATCCAACCGACCGTGCAGCCGATTGATGCAGTTTCCCCCACATGGCACCCTTTCAAGCAGTACAAAAGGATGGCATAGAGCATCAATCAAGGAGGGGATTGAAACCAAGAGATCATCCGAAACATCAACAGAGAGATCGGAAGATCAAGAAATCCAAAATCATTTAAGTTAGCCAAGTCTACGGCCCACCTCATATAGCATTTTAGTAAGCCTTCTTTGGCTTATCCTTGTACACTTTTACAGGAAAAATCCTCGCCTGTGAGGATTTTTTCCTCCATTTGTAAACCTTTTACCATACTTAGTGAAATCTCAACAGGACGTAGGGCTTTTACTCTCACCATCGAGGGCCCGAACCTGTCTAAACTCTCTGTGTTCCTGTTCACCATTGTTCAGCATACCTTCCCGAAGGGTCATCTTGAAAGGTCTCACAATTACAAATTCTGCATAAGTTCGGCTGAGGACCCCGAGTCCGAATCGTCGACATAATACATTTTGAAATTTTCAGGTGATCGAGGAAATGATCCCTCCAAAGAAGAGATCCAGAAATGATGAAGGATCCTCCAATGGAGCTTCACCGAAAATGCTAAAGGGTGCGGACATTTGGGCTGCCACACTGCCCCTTTCCTTGGCCCTTGCAACCCATCCAGTTGCATCTTCATCACCTTCTTTGAATCACCACAACAATCCTTCTAACCATCACTCTTCTGGGGAAGTTTCACTGCGCCCGCAGCGCCCTTTGGGACCAAGTCCCCTTCAAAGCCTGGCTTTGTCCTCTCATCCTGTGACAAGGGTTAGCATCTTTATCCCTTCTAATCATTATATGCTTTTAGGAACTAACCCATGCATTTACAGGATGAGAAAGCTCTTTGGGTTCTTAGCCATCAGCTTGCTAAGACCCAAGTTCTTCTGGGGGAGAAATTTGCCTTGTGTAGAACTCTCCAAGAAGAAAAAGAGGTGCTGGAGAAGCATTCTGAGGATATCTCCTTGACTACTCCGCGCCTGGCAGAATGCTGTGATGGATACTGTGAAGAGGCACACAAGTTCTGGGTGGAGAGGAATCATGTTCGAGAGCAGTGAGACCTCTCTGATACAATTAGGAATATTGCTCTCCTTTAATAAGGGATGGCGTCGATAGACTGAGAAACATCGCTAGTTCTCTTGAGGCGGCCAGTGTTGATCCCACTGATGCCAACATGTCCCTACGAGAACTTTGTAAATTACTTTTGGATCAGGTCGACGCTTTGGTCGCCTGCATCCTTTTTCTATGTAAAGAATGCAAGAAATAAAGAACTTTCTTTCCTTACATATTTGACTTTTTGATGAATTATGTATGATCTATAATTGCCAATTGGAGTCTTTCTATTCTCTGTGTGTAAAAATAGTTACAAGTAAATATCTCTGCAACTAGAACGTACATAGGTAATGAGTCCTCTGTCTGAGATTAACTCAGGACAACATTGAGGTTATGGAGTATGGTGTGGTCATAGGATAGCATTGAAACCATGTAGTACTGAGGTCACAAAACAGCATTGCGATCATACATAGTACCAAGATCAAAGAAATAGCCTTGCGATCAAACATAGCACTGTGATCACCAAACTTTTAAGACCGTAACAGTGCTGAAAATATGAGATTATCCTAGAATCATAAGGTTTTAATTAATAAGAAAATTCTTATAAAATTATCCATACCGTATCCCCCGAATGTGAAATAAAATGATCTATTAATTAAAACAAACGCATTTTGTTTCAGGTTAAACTGGGTTAAAGATATGATACCGGGTTCAAAAAATTCGGGAAAATACCCGTTATGAGAAATTAATAAAATAATGAACCTGGCGAGTAGTGCTCTCGCTCATATAAAAGGAAGAGGTAGCTTGCCTGAGAAGCTTCAGAAGAAAAAACCCTCTTTTGCCTTAGCCACTTTTGCCGCAAAAAACCCTCTCTTTGCACCTTGCTGTCATCGTCTCCAAAGCCGTCGCCTTTCCACGAATCTCATCAGTGATGGGGTCCTGGAGCCGATCAATCCACCATACTGAGGAGAGCTTGATGGCGCTTGAGAAAGAAGAGATTCTTCCCCGCGGTTGCTAATCAACTGGCGGCCGGTGGAGAAAAATGAGGAAATCCCAGTCATTCATGAGAACGAACTGGTAATCTTCGAAGAGTTCTTGCGATGTGGGTTTCAGTTCCCAGAAAGCAAGTTTCTTCAAGAGGTCCTGGCACACTATGGGCTGGAGTTGGTGAATCTTCATCCCAACGCCATTCTCATCTTGGTGATCTTCCAACACTTGTGCGAGGCCTTTGTCGAAGTGCTACCAAGTGTAGATCTCTTCCGACGGTTCTACTTCTCAGCATGGTCGAAGAGCGCCAGTGCCGCAAGATGTATATACTTCCGCGTGAGGGAGAAGAAAGACTATCCATTTCTTCCTCTGCGGGATTCTGTGCACGGGTGGCACCAGAAATGGTTCTACTGTACCTCCCGTTAGAAACTGGTCTCTGGTTTGAGAACCATCAACTGAGAAGAACAGTGAAATGGATACCGTTCCTGCTTTCAATCAAGAGTTGAAAAAGAAGGCCCAAGCAATTCTTCACTTAGTCTAGCAAGGATTAACAGCATGAGATATCATCTGTGACTTTGTGAAGAACAGGATGAGCCCCCTGCGGAAGAGGGAACATCCAGCTTGGGTGGTAGAATCCATGGTGGACAATACCTTGGATTACAGCACTGGTATGTTCTCTGATCTTCAAGGATGTGCAATTTTACTGATGAAACAGTCCATGTCAAGTAATTTGTTTTTTGTGATGCAGTTCTATCTTTGTCCGAGATCGAGAAACGGACAAATAACCTTCTGCGTTCATATAATGCGGCAACAGAAGGAGTTCGAGGATCACCCCAGCCTCAGAGCTTGATCAATAGCGGTGAAGATCTTAGACAAGAACATCAAAAGGTAAAATTTTCCTTCAAGGAACTTGTCCATTATCGTCTGTTGATTTTGATCACCAAATCAAAATTCTTGAAATGATGGAGCTACTAAAGGGGTGAACCACTGGGACAAAGCATCCTGGGGATGATGCTGGGCCTTCTCGGATGTCAGCATCGAAGAGGGTGAAGAAATCCTCATCCAAGGCAAAGAAAACGAAGGAGCCGGCCCTTGAATCATCCAAGAAGATAATAGGAGGGGCTTCTTCGAAGAAGAAGAAAATAATGGCAAAAGATCCCGCGATAAGATTTTCTCTTCCCCCTGTTATGCCAAGTACAAATAAGAATTACTTCTTAGTCGTTCAGGGTGAGGGGAGCGAGGATGAGGAAGACGAGGTTCCTCTCATCCGTCGTAAGAGGAAGGCGACGAGCCCTCTGGAGATTGGCATTCTAGAGGAGCCATCCTCCCCCATTATTGCCAACATATTGTCCTCCATGGCCGGGGAAAATGTTGAGGCAAGGGATCCTGTGGTCGCGGAGGAACTTGTGGCCACAGAGAAATTTCTCAGCCCTGAAGGCATGTATCCCAGCCACCACGGTCACAGAGGATTCTGAGGCCATGATCCCAACTGCCTTAGGGTTCGTAACCCTTTCTTCGAATACTGAAGGAGCTGCTGTGGGAAGAACTTCACAGTTTTCAAAATCTTTACTTCTTTGCATATGTCAATTGTATTTTGAATATGCAGGAGGAAGAAGACACTGCTCTGTTCAAGAAAAGGAAGACAAGGACAGATGTTGATGCCACTTAAATAGGGGTGCCCAGTGGGCTTCTTTCTCCCCAGAGCGCATCACCGAGACCCACACCTGCGATGGGGTTTCAGCTAAGGTAAGAAATATCGTGTTTTCCCACATCCTATTTGTTTAGAAAACAGAGATGTGACAAACCATGATATCTTTCAGGACCCCTGTGTCTAGTACCCTGTCGACCTCCTCCAGAACTGGTGCAATACCTACCATAGAGGTCGAAGGTGACACAGGCACAAGCACAATGGTGGCTGAGGTAGCCTCTCAGGCCATTGTGGAAGGAATAATCGCAGACATCCAATCCCAGAGGATGGAAACCACTGTCTTGACCGCAGGAGTGGACCAGCAAGATCAACCATTTGCAACTCTTGTTGCCAAGGAAATAACTGGCCTCGAGGTTCAATCTTTGAATGAACCCGAGGATGCTTCTTTAAGCAATTTCATAGAAGTAAGTAAGGCTCTTTTACCTTTTCTAAAAATTGCAGACCTTAGGAATGTTCAAGCTTAAATGTCATATCTCATTGTGTTTCAGGATCTGACCCGCGTGGTGACTAAGACGAAAGCTTTAGCGAAACACAGTGAGGTTGCACAGAGGGAGATCAGCCGACTACAAGAGTACGCATCCGAACCTTTGTTTATATCAACTTGAACTTCGTCTAAGTGTAACAATTGTCTTTCTTGTCATAGGGAAAATGCCTCCTTGACAAAAAGCATGGTTGATCGGCAGAACCAGGAAGAAGCTGTGGCTACAAAATTTTCTCCTATGGAGAAGGAACCTCACGAGGCACAATCAAAGCTTTCCTGTAAGTTTTACTTCCGACCAGAGGAAATTATTTCTTTGCATGAACTATTGTAAATTCAATTACTTTGCTCATGCAGTACAAGAGGATCAAATAAGCTCTCTTTCAAAGGAAAAGGAGGACCTTCATGCGACCATCGAGCTTCAAAACTCGAAAATTGACGCTGTTTGCGAGGAGGCCAAGACCTTAAAGGCGACTATCTCATCCTGCAGCAACGTTCAATCAGGAGTCTTTGAAAAACTGAAGATGGTGGTGAATTTGCTGAAGGCAGATATAATCGAGCCTCAAAAGGACAACTTAAGCCTCAGCGATTCGTGCAAACTGGTTGCTGCTCAAGCTGAATCACTCGAGTATCTTCCTGAAGATACAAAACGGCAAGAAGAGGAGATGAAGACCAAGGCAAGATCAATAGCCTCTGCTGTCAACGATTTGGACTCGGGGTCCTTAGTCGATCTTATGCAAATTTGTGAGTTGCGGGACCTTTCAGGGCGCTCCTCCAGGAAGGTAGGATGAATCAAGTCTGTAGAGGCACAAAAGATTTTATACAGGTTCGGGCCCTCGATGGTGGGAGTAATAGCCCTACGTCCTATTGTGATTTCACTATATATAATAAGATGTTTTACAAGAGGGAAGAAGAGATGATCACAGGCGATGATCTCTTCAATGTTAGTGTCTATCTAACTATACCTAAGTCTTCAGGTTTGCTGAATGCCTGGTAGTGCTTGTATGCTTGACTGAATTATTCACCGTCCTTAGAACGTGTATTGACTACCTTTTATACTGGACAAAAGGGTGCCAATACGAAACGGCCTTGGACAGTTGTTAGGATGCAGTTTTGTTAACCGCACTTAACTTCCATGCAGGCTTAACACGTGTAATCAAGGGATAACCGCATATGTTAACCTCCTGACAGTTGTCTTCATACGTGGAAATATCTTCGTGATTCTCGGGATATGCCTGTTCAAAGAGTTAGGCCTTCCCAAATTGTTCTGGTCACAGATAATCAACGACCCTCTGACCGCACACTGTCCGCAGTTTCCTGATCGCGCATTGTCTGCGACCTCATGATCACGCAGGGGCTGCGATCATGCAATATCTCTGTGTCCGCGCCCTTTAGGTTGTCTGAGACCATAGCGACGGACTTATAGACTCACGTCTAATCTGATTCTGTCTTAAACCAAACGTGTATTACTTTGAACTAGCTCGGATGATAATCCTCGTCAGCTAGCCCCCAAATTTGAAGAAAATGAAAGAACATATTTACTTCAAATTTTTATCCTGCATCAAATTATGAACCCGATGTTTTAACTTCAGCTGATACTGTTCCGCCATGTGACAGTTCATATCCCGAGAAAAACATTAAGTCCTTCTTGGCTGGTAATAATGACTTAGGTGACTCATCATGATGGCAACCATTAGTGCGGTTTAAGAACCCGAGACATGTGTGGAAACGAACCGACGCCTTCTAGCTCTATAAATTGAAGAGCTTTTCGGTTCTTTGAACTCACAAATTTCTCACCACGTCTAAGTCTTTTTTAGAGTTTTCTTTTTCTCCAGCCACTCCCTTTGAGCCTTAGTTCTTGTTCCGATGGCAGATCAAGACCCCAAGAACATCATTGAGATTGAGAGTGATGAGGAAAGAACAGAAGTGCTGTTAGAAATTGATTAAGACTCTCAGGAAGTAAGTCTTTTTCTGAAAGTCCTGGTTCAACTTTTTTCCTGCATTCTGGTCGGTTTCAAAGTAATGCTTTTTGAAACTTATAGGTGTGCGAAGAACTGACTCCTCCAAGGATGAGATCGAAGAATGACGAAGGATCCTCCAGTGGGACTGCATCAAAATTGGTAAAAGGAGCCGAGACCTGGGCTGTCACATTACCCTACTCTTCAGCCCCATCAGCTCCTCCAGTCGCATATCTCCACCTTTGGAGATCCATAACTATCCTTCCCACCTTTCTTCTTCTGATCAGCTTTCTCTATCGCGACCAAGCGATCCCCAGCTTTTGTTGGGTGATCAATTTTCTAGTGGGAAGGTTGCATTCCCGCGACCAGATGATCCTCGACTTTTGTCGGGTGATCTACTTCCTGGGGGAAGCACTTCATCCTTCCGTCCAATCTTATTGCGAGGATTGGTAATTATTTTCATTCTCTCTGCTGGTCGTTTTATCTTGTAAAACTAACACATACATGTGTAGGAGACGAAAATCTCTGGAGCCCCCAGCGATCAGCCTGCTGAGGTCCAACCTCTTTTTGGTGAGAGTGTTTCTCTCGAGCAAACTCTCCAAAAAGAAAAAGAGGCCCTAGAGAAGAAGACCGATGAGATGTCTTCAGCCATTCTACATCTGGCAGAATGTTATGATAACTCCCACGAAGAGGCGATCCAATTCCGCTTGGAGAGGGACTATGCTTGGCAGCAGCGAGAACTCTCTAATACAATAAGGAAAAATAGCGCTTCTTTGATTCGGGATGATGTAGATAGGCTTAGAGCCATAGGCAGTTCTCTAGGGGAAGCCATTATTGATCCCACTAATGTTAATATGTCCCTGGGAGAACTTTGTAAAAGGCTATCAGACCAGGTTGACGCTTTGGTCGCCTGTGTCCCTTTTGTATGTAAAGATTGTCAGAAATAAAGAATTTCTTTTCCTCACATACTTGATCCCTTAAAAGGATTATGTATAACTTATAATCCGAATTAAGGTTCTTTACATTCTGTGAGCAATAGTGACACGAGAATGCTTCTGCGACCAAAAATACACAAGTAAACTTCTGTCCAAAACTGGCTCAGTTCTTCGGTCTTAGAATAGCATTAAGGCCGTAGACTGCGATCAGAACTAGAGTAACGATCAGAAAACAGCTCTCCGGTCTCAAAATAGTATTGAGGCCGTAGACTGCGATCAAAACGATCACAGAACAGTTTTTTGACCATACGGCGACCACGGCTATTATGATCACACATATCCATTATGATGTTGTGATCAGTATAGAGGTCATAAACTTATTCCAAAGCCATATGGAATTATTCCCGTTCAAAGATTTAGGAATTTCCAATATTTTTTATCTGTACCATAGCCCCCGAATGCGAAATAGAATGATAAAAACACATTTCATTTCGGATTCATTAGTGGGTATGGATAACGGGTTCCAAGAGGAAAGACAACCATTATGGGAAAATTAATAAAATACTCGGCGAAGGGTTGTCTCGGACATATATAAGGAAGAGGTAGCTTACTGGAGAAGCCAAAAACCCTTCGTTGCCTTAGACCCTCCTGCCACACAAAAACCCTCTTTTGCATTCCTCGTCTTCGTCATCTCCAAAGTCACCACCTTTCTTCTCAATTCTTCACAGGAAATGGCGTCCTGGAGCCGATTCGTCCACCATACAGAAGAGAGCCTAGTGGCACTAGAGAAAGAAGAGATTCTCCCCCCACGGCTGCTGATCAACTGGCGGCCAGCGGAAAAAGATCAAGAAACCCCAATCGTCCAAGAGGGCGAATTGGTGATCTTCAAAGAATACTTGCGCTGCGGGTTCCGATTCCTAGAAAGCGAATTTCTGAGGGGAATCTTGGACCATTACGAGTTGGAGTTAGTAAATCTCCACCCAAATGCAGTCCTTATCCTGGTGATTTTCCAACACCTCTGTGAAGCCTTTGTCGGAGTGTTTCCAAGCGTGGAGCTTTTCCGACGCTTCTACTTTTCGGCATGGTCAAAGAGTGCCAATTCCGCTGGATGCATCTACTTCCGTATACGGGAGAAGCAGTACCCATTCCCGCCTCTACGGGACTCTGTTCATGGGTGGTACCACAAATGGTTCTACTGCACCCCTCCGTCGGAGAGCGAACTATGGTTCGCGAACACCCGACTGGAGAAAGCCAGCGAGTTAGACTCCCTTGCCATTCTGAGCGCAGAATAGAAGAAACAAGCTCAAGCTATTTTTCACCTAGTCCAGAAGGCTTGACCGTGCATGATATCATATGCGACTTCGTGAAGAATAGGATAAGCCCCCTGCGTGAAAGGGCACATCCAGCTTGGGAAGTGGAGTCCATGGCGGACAGCACCCTGGACTATAATAACGGTATGTCCTTTAATCAACAAAACATACATTTTTACTGATTAAAAGACATTGCATTTATTAACATGCTTGTTTGTCATACAGTGCTATCGTTGACTGAGATTGAGAAACGGACTAACTACCTCCTTTGGGCGTATAACGCCGCTGTGTTAGGGAACTAAGGGGTCGCCTCGCCCCCAGAGCTTGATTAACGCCGGTGATGATCTTAAGCACGAACGCCGAAAGGTATGATTTATTCAAACAAGCTCTGTTGGAAACCATCCATTTGTCCTATATTACCAAAAACATGTTGAATAATACAGCTCCTGGGAAAATTTGCTGAGGCAATGCGTCCAAGTGAGGACATTGGTCCTGCGGGAAGACCGACTACGAAGAGGGTGAGAAGGACCCCTTCAAAGCACAAAGTGAAGGAGTCTGCTCCCAAAAAACCCAAGAAGATCCTGGGAGAAACTTCTTCGCGAAAAAAAAAACATTACAGCGAAAAATACTGCGATAAGATTTTTGATACCTCCTGTAACCCCAAGTACGAGCGGAAATTACTTCTTCGCCGTACAGGGTGAGGGGAGCTAGGACAAGGAAGACGACATTCCTCTAGTTTGCCGCAAGAGGAAAACAACTGACCTCTTGGGAACAAGCATCCCAGAGAGGTCGACTTCCCTTCCAGTCGACGAAATCTTGTCCCTGACCGCAGGGACAGAAATGGCTATAATGGGCCCCGTGACCACTGACAATCCTGTGGTTTCGGGTGGAACCCTGGTGCCTGAAGCTCATGAAGCCCTAGGGCTTGCAACACCTCCCCTACCTATAGAGGGAGCGACTGTGGTAAGAATCCTCACAATCTCACACGTTTTCGTTCCTCTGTACACACCCATTGAATTGTGTTCATACAGGGAGAAGAGGATACTGTCCTTTTTAAAAGAAGGAAAACAAGAACAGAAGAAGACTCTTTCCCGAGAGCAACCAGTAGGCTTCTTTCTCTTGGGAGCACATCATCGGAACCCAAACCATGGGTGGGGTTTCGAATAAAGTGAGAACTTTTCCTATCGCCATCTAAATATGACTGAGGGAGACATCTTCACCTTTCAATATGTTTGTCTGTCTGTTGGTGCAGGGATGCTGCACCTAGTACCTAGTACCCCAGCGACCTCGACAAGCCATGGTACTCCCACTGCAGAGGTCGCGAGAGAGCCAAGTCCGATTCCCATGGCCGAAGAGGTTCTTCGGGCCATCGTGGATGGAATGGCAGCGGAAATCGGATCCCAAGGGACGGAAACCGCAGTCTCGGTCATAGAGGGGGAACAACAGGAAAGATCATCTGCTGCCCCTACTGCAGACACAACAAGTCCTAAGGTTAGACATCACGCTGATGTTGAGAGCGGCTCATTCAGCGATTACATAGAGGTATGAACAACTCACTTTTTCTTTATTTTCAAAACCGCAAAAATCCAGGAGCATTCAAGTCTTAAGAGCAATATCTTATCTTGTTCCAGGACTTGACCCGGGTGGCGACCAAATCGACAGCTATAGCAAAGCATATCGAGGTCGTACAACGGGAGATCAGCCGGCTGAAACAGTAAGTATAGTGCTCTTTATTCATGTTAACTTGAATCCGTATTTAAGCGTAACTAGTCGTCCTTCTTGTTATAGAGAAAATGCCTTTATGAACAACAGCATGGCTGATCGAGAGAATCAAGAAGAAGATGCAGCTGCGAGATATTCTTCTCCGAAGAAGGAACTTCGCGAAGCGCAGTCAAAGCTTTCTTGTAAGTATACTCCCGACCAGAAGAAATCTTCTCATCATATGAACTTGTTTGTGGTAAATGTTCACTGTGTTCATACAGCGGAAGAGGATCAAATAAGCCGTCTTTCAGAAGAGAAAAGAAATCTTCAGGCGACCATCGAGTTGCAAACACTACTACAGAAATGCTGTTCACTATCGGTTCAAAATCAAATCTACTATCAATTCTCTTACCGCTAGTGATCGACACGATAGAAGAAACGTTGCACAACCCTATCAGTTAAAAACCGATAGTAAAATACCTTCACCTCCAAAAAACTTATACATTACTATCGGTTTCAAGTGAATAACCATTACAAGAAATATAAGATCACTATCGGTTTGGATCATTGAGCCGATAGTAGAATTGTCAATAGCGAACAATTTTACTATCGGCTCAATGATCCAAACCGATAGTGATGTTATATTTCTTGTAACGGTTATTCACTTGAAACCGATAGTAATGTATAAGTTTTTTCTATCGGTTAAAACTCGACACGGTTAGTACCATAACTTTTTTCTATCGGTTGTAGGATATGAACCGATAGTATTATAAAGGATCATTAACACATACAGTGATACACTAATACAGCAGATTTAATTTATTGACAAATACACTAATACAAAGATATACACATGCATTGGACAGATTGAATTTATTCACATATTGAGTTTATTCACAAATACACCAATGAATTTATTCACATATGGAGTTTATTCGCAAATACACCAATGAATTTGCACACATACACCAATCAACACATTCAATATATATTACACAAGTCATTTACGATGGATCATTGATAGCCACTTCTTCCATCACATATTGAGCCCAAATTGTTCGCAGCTCCTTCAATTGAGGCAACTCATATTGCTCTTTCAACATGGTACTCTGCATGCGTGTATGAAGTTAGGAACGTACGAGACATCCAATGTTTGACTTTGAGTCAAGAAAAATGGTTACCTTAGGGAATTGGGCAAAACTTCTCCTGATCAGGTCATACATAAATCTCATGACATAGAAGCCACATTCCCACAATTGTGGCTGCTGATGACACTGGGATAATTGCATATGCAAAGACATAAACCCACATTAACTCGAAAGAACTAATTAAGCTTAAATTAAAAGACTCATCATGAGTAATTCCATCTGTATTAATTACCTCATATTCTTTCCAAGAAATTGTTGTGCCCTTCGACGCGTCATGCCTCCCTCCAACAGTAACATAATTTTTAAAAGCCCTATATTTAATTTAGCATTGCCGGTTAATATGTAATCATTAATTAGCTAGTCAGAGAAAAATTTAAAACAACTGTGTTACTTACGCGTCTATGTGCCACGTGAGGGTGAAAACATGCGCCACCCTGTCGCTCATCGAATTGAGGTAATAGATCTCATTCATCCATGGGCAAATAACGGCGAGGACCCAGTGACCCCTACATTGCATATATAAGCGAACCGTTTCATACATATGTTAGGCGTAACATACAAGAATGAGTTAAATTAGTAGGAAATGCACTAACCTTTGGTGGTACGGCTCAAGAATGAACTCTCGGTCCTGCTGCGCTAATAGTGCCCTTGATATGTATTCCTTCGCATGTGCTTGGTCGTGCTCTAGCATCGTGAGGCTTATTTTGTCTGGGTCGAGGAAACCCACCTTGTCACATGCCCTCATCGACGCCAGCCTATACATGCACCTAGATGCAAAGTAGACATTAGTAAGTAGTGCATACAAAGTGATTAGATTTATGAAATGAACTGTGATAACTTCAGACAACAGCAAACTCACAGCACTCCAGTCCATATAATGGACATATCAAGCTCCCGCCAGTTGAGGAGGCCAAACAAATCCACGTGGGCCACCGATATGCTCCCGGCCTCACGGTGAAAATGACCTAGCCTGAAGTGAACCAAGAAGTTGATGTGGCGCCTAGACCGGGTCAGGTACCACTCATGGAGACTTCTGGTTATTTGATCCATATTGCGCAGAAGGTACTCCGACACGAGTAGGAACCCATTCTTGAACGTACCCGGCTGGCTTTGTTTGGCCTTGCCTTTGGGCGGGGAGCGAGTGTATACCTTCGAAGGTTGGGGCGCGGTGCCGCCGGCCTCATGATTTGATGGCGAAGGGTTTGAGGCCGTCGGAGGAGGCATGGGGGCCGAAGGAGCTCGGTCATGCGTTGTGCCGGGGGTGGTGTCCTCAGGAAGTGAGCTGGTATCCATCGTCCACTTTAAGTACGAACGCATAAGTTAGATTTTGCAAATTGAGTATATTAACTGAGTTGTAAGCTAGAATGGCTAGGGTTTACCTCCTGTAGTCTAACACCCTTCTTGGGCCACTGTATGTATGAGCCCAATGCCTCGCCAATTGTCCGCATTTCGTCCGTTGGGACTGGCAACGAAAAAGAGCTGTAGCCCGGGAGGGCCATGTCCACCTGCACCTTTGCGAATCCAGGCTCCAGAGGTACGCAGTGGATCCGGACATCTTCCCAAGACTGATATACGACCCCGTTTGCAACCACTACAGGTTTGTCGCCTATGTTGATCAATAGGCTACAGCTCTTCGGCTTCTGCAATTTGCAACAATTATAACAGGTTAGCAAAACAGTTGTAACGTAACGGGAGTGGCATCAACCGAACTGCATATATAGCTCAAGAGTTGCAATACCTCAATCAGGTCCACCGGATCCACGTGAACCTTCGAGCCACAACTACTCGGCCTGGCAGCGTCGACCTCGGCAGCTGGATCAAAACCCTTGGACTGCACAACTCGGCTGAGGCGTTCATACTTCTCGTTCATTTGAGCGAACATGTCCGCGAATTGTGCAGTCACATCTAACCGTATCTTCTGAGACAGCTCCAATTCCCTTTCCTTCCAGCTGCGAGCCTTCTTCGCCTTTTGCCCGGGCTCCGAGAAGCCTTCCTTCCATGGCACCACATCCCCCACGGTTCACGTCCACCTTGGATGCTCCTTGTTCCCTAGAGCCCGGGTAAGGATGTCGTTCTCCCTATGAGGAGTGAACAATCCCTCGGTAGCCTCCTTCGAGCAAGAGATCTGTTACATTCAAAGCTCTCCATTGTGAGGAAAAAATATATACAAACTTGTGCGCACAGTAGTGATCATAGTTTTTTCTACCACACTCTATGATTCCAACCAGGAAGTTAGCCAACTTACGAGTCGCTGCACGACCTCGACATCCCTGGGGTTTGGGAACTCCATAGTCCCCGTGGTCGACACGGTCCCTCTGACCAGCCACCAGTGCTTGCATCGCGGATCGCGGAGCTCGGAGAGTTGTAGGTCAGGGGAGTCGACAAAATTCGACGCCTCGTCTTCAGCCTTCTTCCACTACTCCTCCTCCTCCGCATAGCCGCGAGAGCGGAGCCGGTGCGGGTGGTCGTTCCTCCTCTGGATTGCCTTGTTCTTCTCGCTGAGGGCCTTCGTACTAGAAACAAGAAAATTAATGCACCGCTGGTTACTGCATACAATGGTGTAACCAAGCAAAGGAACCATACATACCTTGAACTCAGGGGTCCCCTTCTGTTGGGTGAATTGCTCCCATACCTCCTCCATTATGAAGGGGTACTTCTCGCATGGAGATTTGCCTTTAGCGAGGAAGGTCATGACGAGGACACTCTTGAAGGTTTTCCACGTGTTGTTCATGTCCTTCAAGCAAGCTATCTTGGGACCATCGTCGGGGATGCTCCACTTGGCCTGTTTCAAATGGTGCATATCAGCAGGACTTACCTAACCTCTGGGATAAACCAAGGGAATGTGATTACTCAAGAGTTCAGTGATTTTGATTAATTTTACCTTCACTTATGCCCACAGCCTATCCCTCTCGTCGGCCTTAACGTCCTTCCAGCTCTAGACGGTGATCTTCACCCTTTCCTTCTCCAACAAACCAACATAGGCAGCGTACTGGCCGGCGTTCTTCCCGATCGGTCTCCCGAACTGGTTGAACTCACATGAAAGATCCACGCGTTTGCCCAAATGACACAACATTGTCGCGCCTCGCGCCGTCCTCTTGCGCTGGGACGAGGCAGCGTCATCTACGTTCGCCCTTGCCGAATCACTACTATCAGCCGAGGAAGATGCTGACATGGCTTTACCTAAAATTCCATGAACAGACCATCAATTGTTATGAAGAAAGGTATAGACAAAGTTCATAACTAAAATGGAATGGCAATGATGAA
Organism: Pharus latifolius; assembly: GCA_019359835.1. Classification (NCBI taxonomy): domain Eukaryota; kingdom Viridiplantae; phylum Streptophyta; class Magnoliopsida; order Poales; family Poaceae; genus Pharus; species Pharus latifolius. The sequence continues at coordinate 53,609,664 of CM033324.1, read as the reverse complement.
CCACCTCTTTTTGTTAAAATGTCAAATTTTCATTCAAAAGGTCAAAAATCATCAATTCCTATCATCATGGTCTTCAAAATAGATTTAAAATGGATTTGTAAACTCAATTTCCAAAGGGTTGTCGAACTGATACCTTCTTGCTTAACATAAAGATCATTTGATAACTCTTGATTGTAAAATTAATCCTATTTGGAAAATTTCATCAGAAAAATATATTTCATGCAATGAAAATCATTTCTTTAAATTTTCATTTCAAATGTATTTGATTTGAGCAATAGTTGATTCTTTTCACAAATGAAATATGAACTCTGCAAAATTCAGACTTTTCAATATACTATCGGTTGACAATAACAAACCGATATGACATACTCTATTTCCTATCGGTTTGATAATTAAAACCGATAGTAATTAACTATGCTAGTCTTAATTCAGATTATGGTCTTTACTATCGGTTCTAAATAAGAAACCGATAGTGGACTACACTGTACGACAAATTGCTAGTGATTTTCATCAAGTCTGTAATTCTCATAGCTATCAAGTTTGTAGTTCATGAATTTTCATCTAGCTTTATATTTGTAATCCATTGAACCACATATGAACTATTGCATATAAATTTAAGCAATTGACGTGAGCGATTTGGTCAAGAACACTTACAGTCGTTCGTGGAGTGGCCGGAGGCGGTGGCGCGATGCAGTGGCCGGAGGCGGTGGAGAACCCAATTGCGATCGGCAATGGTGGCGCAGAGGAGCGAAAAAGCGAATGTCAGGGAGGTTAGGGTTTTCCACGCGCGAGTATTTGGAATGTGATCAGTTGCACTGGAGGGAAAATCATGCGAGGTTAACCTAATATATGAATCTTTACTATCGGTTCTTAACCACCAAACCGATAGTAAATACAATGTAAGTTAGGGTTTGGAGCATTGTTCACTATTGATTTTATTATTACTAATCGATAGTAAATTAAGAACATGGTCTTATAACACAATATAAATCACTATCGGTTATGAACAATAACCGATAGTAGAGTTTAATTTCATATCGGTTTGGAAATTGAAACCGATAGTACAAGACAATGTTATTGACCCTAAAGGGTTTTCCTGAGAACAATTGCAGATGATCTCAGTACATCATTTTGCGTTGTATTTCACTATCGGTTTTATGATTATTAACCGATAGTAAATTAATCCACTGTACAAGAGCAAACCAAAATGTAGAACAAGGTCTCATAACACAAAATGAAATACTATCGGTTATGAACAATAAACCGATAGTAGAGATTAATTTCATATCGGTTTGGAAATTGAAACCGATAGTAGAATACAATGTTATTGACCCTAAAGGGTTTTCCTGAGAACAATTACAGATGGGTCTCAGTACATCATTTTGCACTTGTAAAGGCACCTGAAACCACATGCAAATAACTTCCAATAAATTTGAAATAAATTAACAGTAAAGACCAATCATGGAATGAAAATTTGCAGTTTTCATATTGATTTGTGAAAAGAATCAATTATTACTCGAATCAAGTACTCCAATTGAAATGAAAATTTGCATAAATGATTCTCAATGCATCACGTATGTTTTCCCAAAGAATTTTTGAAAAATGATTTGAAGAATTCTTCGATTAAAGATCCAAGTAATATACGTCATTTACATATTGCAAATTAGTCAAGAATGGTTGTCCATCCATAATCCTTCTTCGTGGTCGTCTCGCAGGTAACTTGTTTCGTCAATATCTTCGGTAGGGACAGATTGAAGAATTCCATCTAAAAATGGAGGTAGTTCGTCGAACTAATCATACTCTTCTTCATCCACAACGTCTTCGACCCCAACAATACGTCTCTTACTGTGAAGGATAACGTGAAACTTTGGGTTGGCCGGGTCAACAATGTAGAACACCTGCGTGGCTTGCGCAGAAAGTATAAATGGATCATCTTGGTGTGCGACTCTACTGAGATCGACGAGAGTAAACCCATAATTGTCAACTTTAACACCTTGACGGATTTCGACCCATTGGCATCGAAACAGAGGAATATTAAGCAATACATAATCGAGCTCCCATATTTCCTCAATAACACCATAATATGAGTCGAGTGCCCTTACTGCCCTGGCATCCTCCGAAATAGTAAGTAATGTCACTCCACTACATTGCATAGTACTCTTCTCGTCCTGAGTTCTTGTGTAAAATGAATAGCCGTTGATGTCATACCCCTGCCAAGTCCCTACAGTAAATCTAGGCTCTCTGGCCAACCATGTAACAACTTCATCTATGTCGCCCTCAGAAGCTTGCAGTACTCTATTTTCGATCCACCCAGCAAACTTCCTGTTATGTTCTCTGGTGACCCAAATCTCTAGCTTTGAAGGATTCTGTTTCCATAACATTTCCTTGTGCTCGTGTATGTATGGCTCCACCCCCGTCATGTGCTGTAAGACCCAAAAATGGGTTTTTGCATACAGATCACTAGAGGGGATGACTGCTTTAAATCCAATCGTTCCAATGCCTTGAAGCCTGGCCTCATGCCGGGACGTAGGAATGCCAATTGGGTCAACCCCGGCCATATAGTTGGTGCAAAATTCGATCACCTCCTCGGCGGCATAACCTTCAATGATACTGCCCTCAGGCCGATGTCGATTTCTTACATATCCCTTCAAGATACCCATAAATCTCTCAAATGGATACATGTAGCGCAGGAACACGGGTCCACAAAACTTAATTTCTCTGACAAGGTGAACAATTAGATGGACCATAACATCAAAAAAGATGGAGGAAAATACATCTCCAGCTGACAAAGAGTTGTAGTCACATCGCGTTGCAAATCGTCCAGTCCATCCAGATCAATTACCTGCAAGGACACAGTTGCAGCAAATATTCAGATCCAAAAAATCTGACAAGTTCCACGAATGGAGCTAATTAACTTGCTAGGAGTACACGCTTACCTTGCCAGATATTGTGTTGAAGAAATAACATAGCTTTGTAATTGTCTCTCTGACTTTGACTGGGAGAATGCCTCTGATAGCAATGGGAAGCATTTGTGACATCAGTACATGACAATCATGGGACTTCATACCAATCAGTTTCAAGTCTTTCATGGACATAAGTTTTTTTAAGTTCGCAGAATACCCGCATGGAACTTTGACGCCATATAGGCACTGACAGAGTTCTGTTTTTTCTCTTTTGACAAAGTATAGCAGGCCGGGGGGAGGTATGTCCGCTTTCCCTTCTCCAACAGTGCAAGCTCAGTCCTTATGCCCATGTCGAGTATGTCACGGCGAACGTTGATGCCATCTTTCGTCTTTCCTGGAATGTTCAATAACAAACCAATCAAACTGTCACAAACATTTTTCTCTACGTGCATGACATCAATGCAATGTCGAACTTGTAAGTGCTCCCAATATGGCAGATCCCAAAGAATCAATCTCTTCTTCCAAATATTTTTTCCTGGAGGTTTAGAACATTTACCGAACTCAACTTTGATGTCCTTCACGCGCAAGTAAAGCTCCTTACCAGTCACAAACACTGGGGCTGATCCTTTCTCAGGCTTCCCATAAAATGACTTCCTCTTCTTACGGTAGGCGTGATGCATCGGAAGGAATCTGCGGTGACCCATGTACACTGTTTTTCTACAGTTCAATAACCACATGCTTTCAGTTTCATCCAGGCAAATAGGACAAACCTTACCTCCTTTCGTACTATACCCCGACAAATTTCCATAGGCCGGGAAATCATTTATGGTGCAAAATATCATGGCCCGCAACATGAAATTCTCTCGCTTATGTGCATCCCACACCCACACCCCTTCGCTCCACAATTTATGTAAGTCCTTGACTAACGGTGATAGAAACACGTCAATATCATTCCCGGGTTGTCTGGGTCCTGAAATTAGTAACCACATCATGATGTACTTGCGCTTCATACATAACCAAGGAGGAAGATTGTAGGTGCATAAAAGAACCGGCCAAGTACTATATCGACTGCTCATATTTCCGTGTGGATTCATACTATCCGTACTAAACCCAAACCTTATATTCCTCACTTCGCCGCCAAACTCACCGAATGTTCTGTTAATGTTTCTCCATTGAATAGAATCAGCTGGATGTCTTAGTTTTCCGTCTTGTTTCTGACCTTCAACATGACAACGCAAGTACTTCGCATCTTTTGGATTTGCAAACAGCCGTTTCAATCTAGGAATCACAGGCAAATACCACACAATTTTGGCCCGAGGCCCTTTCTTTACTTCATCACATCCATTGTGATAAATTCTGTCCCCATGCTTATACCGCGATGCACCGCATCTTGGACAAACATGCAAATCCTCGTACTCGTTACGGTACAGAACACAATCATTTGGGCATGCATGTATTCTTTCGATTTCCATTCCCAACGGACACAATAGTTTTTTGGCCTGGTAAACCGATCTTGGCAACTCATTTCCCTCTGGAAGCATGTCCGCTAACAGATCTAATAGCGCCGTGAAACTCTTATCGCTCCAACCGTTGCTTGCCTTCAAGTTATATAATCTCAACACAGAAGACAACTTTGTAAATTTTGCACATCCGGGGAACAAAGGCTTCTCAGAATCAATAATTAATTTCTCAAATTTAGCTAAATCGTTTTCACTATAGTTTTCTTCTACATCACGTAACATTTCATCTAAATTGTCGTCATCTACATGGACTTTCGAATGAACATTACCAATGTTCTGATCATGATCATCATTACTGCAATCCACTTCCGGGTGCTGCTGAGTGATAGCGGTGCTCGTTTCCTCAAGATCTTCACCATGCCATATCCAACGGGTATATCGTGTGTTAAAACCACGATGAATCAAATGACTCCTAATCTGATCAGAGTTGCCGAACCTTTTTAAGTTCATATAATCTATACAAGGACAATGCATATCTTTCTTTCCCTTCTTCGCCTTTTCTTGCTCAGCAAATTTAATAAACCCATTCACACCCTCCAAATACTCAACAGTAGTACGTTTTATTCAATACATCCAATATTCTTGGTCCATCTACAATTATTTCACAAAATTGACAAATTGAAATAAAATAATTAATGACTCAGGGCATGCATGCATGAAACATCATCAATTAGCTAGGCCATATGTGTGTACAGCTGCTTAATTACATTAAATGGATATGTATGAAACCCTAATTAACTTGATGCATTAATTGGAAGAGCCAGCTAGCTAGCTGCTTAACTTTAGCAAGCTATAGCTAGCTAGGCAACCTAGTCTTTTAGCTAGTTTGGAGCTACATGTATCTAGTTTAATGAATTGCAAGTAGAGAGAGAGAGAGGGAGAGTGTGAAAGAGTGATCGAGAGAGAGAGGTGATGAGAAGATGACAATACCGAGGGGGATCGAATTATCAACCTCTCAGCTAGCTTCTCCAGATCACTCTAGCTTGGAGCATGGATGGACGTATGGTAGAAATGAATCGAGGATGCAGAGTGCAGAGCAGGGGTCGAGATAAGTTGTACAATTTTACTATCAGTTCAAAAACACAACTGATAGTAAAATAAGGTCCCCACTGTCATAACCATTAGTTTATATGACGTCATTTTACTATCGATTTGTTTTATATAACCGATAGTAAAATTTACTCTATTATATCGGTTTGTACAGTACAAACCGATAGTATAAAGTCCGTAATTTCACTATCAGTTACGAAAGAAAAACCAATAGTACTATTTCATCTATTATATCGGTTGGTACAGTACGAACCGATAGTATAAAGTCCATAATTTCACTATCAGTTACGAAAGAAAAACCGATAGTACTATTTCATCTATTATATCGGTTGGTACAGTAATGACCGATAGTAAAAAATATTTGCATTTCACTAACGGTGTACCCGTATATAACCGATAGTAAAAAGCCTCTTCTCCACCGCTGTCGTCCTATTCTATCAGATTTTTCCCAGATTGCTTATAACCGTTAAAAGATATAGGTTAGTGGATTGCATTTCTATAGTAGTGAAAGCTCGAAAATTGATACCGCTAGCCTAGAGAATGAAGGTCTAAGGGAAACAATTTCCTCCTGCAGTGGTACTCAATCGAACATCTTCAAAAAGCTGAAGATGGTGGCTACTCTGCTAAAAGCAGATGTGATCGAGTTGTAAAAGGACAATCCAAGTCTTATCGAGTTAGCCACACTGATCGCGGCCCAAGCCGAATCACTCCTCGAGTATCTTCCTGAAGATACCTGTTGGGGGAAAATATTAGCCAACGCCAGAAACGTCACCATGGGAGTTCTTCGGGGTCGGGAGAAACTTCTCCCGCAGCTCCCTTCTCCGGGTCGGGGAAAACGTCTCCCGGAGCCCTCCCCCGGGCTCGGGAGAGACTTCCCCCGGCGCACCTCCTCCGGGTTAGGGAGAGCCCCCTCTCCCGGAGCTCCCTTCTCTGGGCCGGGGAAGACGTCTCCCGGAGCCCTCCCCCGGGCTCGGGAGAGGCTTCCCCCGGCGCAACTCCTCCGGGTAAGGGAGAGCCCCCTCTCCCGGAGCTCCCTTCTCCGGGCCGGGGAAGACGTCTCCCGGAGCCCTCCCCCGGGCTCGGGAGAGGCTTCCCCCGGCGCACCTCCTCCGGGTTAGGGAGAGCCCTCTCTCCCGGAGCCCCCTTCTCCGGGCCGGGGAAGACGTCTCCCGGAGCCCTCCCCCGGGCTCGGGAGAGACTTCCCCCGGCGCACCTCCTCCGGGTTAGGGAAAGCCCCCTCTCCCAGAGCCCCCTTCTCCGGGTCGGGGAAGACGTCTCCCGGAGCCCTCCCCCGGGCTCGGGAGAGGCTTCCCCCGGCGCACCTCCTCCGGGTTAGGGAGAGCCCCCTCTCCCGGAGCCCCCTTCTCCGGGCCGGGGAAGACGTCTCCCGGAGCCCTCCCCCGGGCTCGGGAGAGGCTTCCCCCGGCGCTCCTCCTCCGGGTTAGGGAGAGCCCCCTCTCCCGGACCTCCCTTCTCCGGGCCGGGGAAGACGTCTCCCGGAGGCCCCTCTCCGGGCTCGGGAGAGGTTTCCCCCGGCGCTCCTCTGATGGGCGCTGATTTCAAAGGGCCGCCACGTGTCAGAAATCGGTGCCCTGGACCTCGTCAAAAGACCGTTTTGCCCCCGATCCTACGGTGGCAGGAGGGGTAGTTCAGTAATTTGCGTCTTTTGGGGTCTATATATACCCTTGTAACTCTCTTTTGTAACCTAAGACATTCATTTGTACTCAATCCAAAAAGATAAAAAGGCGTGTTCCGGAGCCCTCTCTCCGGGAGAGAGCCCCCTAGCCGACGCTCGTCGGGAGCACGTCGACAGGACTAGGGCCTCCACTGAGGCCCGAACCTGTATAAACCCCTGTGTCAATCTCTGGGATTGTCCAACGCGGGGTGACCCGTCGCACGGTCAGCTCACGTTGAGGAACACGTGTTACGCACGTCATCAAACCTGTCGAGGTATTTTTTATACCACGACAATACCAAATGGCAGGAAGAGGTACTGAGGTCAACTGTTAGATCTATAGCCTCGGCCATTCTCTGCAGATTACGATTCCACCACAGCTCAAATTTGAATCTGAAGCCGGTGGTAGAAAATGCAGAGATAGAGAGTGATCGTCTTGAAGCCATCTCTAAAGAAGTCAAGCCTCTAGTAGAAGATCTGCTAAAAGAGCTAGGCCTTATTTGATTCCTTGTAATGATCTATCTTAGTAATTATACCTGTGAAGTTACATTTATAACATGCAAATGCGTGACTTAAATATTGGAAAAGAGTGACACTTTCTTCGTTTCATAGTATGACTATATCCTCTTAGCCCCCTCCTGAGATCATAAATACTGAAGATCTAGTATTATAACTAATCCTAAACAGATAAGCTTAGTTATACACATTCGGATCTGATTACAATTCCGAACAGGGAACAAATTCCTTTTCTTGGTCGCGGACCAATCCATGGTCGCGAATCCTTTCCGAACACGGTTAAGGTCGCGAAGCCGCATGTGATCAGGACTTGGTCGCAAAGCCACATGCGATCAGGACTTGGAAATCCTCCCGGATCATGACTCCCTTGTTGAGAAGGAGCCAACCCCTGTTGCGACCTCACGATCAAACTGGAGATGTGGAAATTGGGCTTGTCCATCTTCTTTGGTGTACCACTTTGCCGGACGTGCTCGTTGATCTTTCTGACCGATTCGAAAAGTCTCCTTGGTGCCACTGCGAGTGGTAGTCATCTTCTTTTCCAGAATCACATCTTCACGTAGAGGTTTGTCTCGTTGATAGACCAAGTCTTCAACAGATGGTACTATAGTATCTGGCTCATCATCCAGCATTGAAGGCTCAAAGACTTTGAATCCTTCCCAAGGTCGCAAACCTTTCCAATGTCGCAAACCTTTTCGTGGTCGCAAATCCATTGCGAACGCGACCTGAGATCCTCCCGGATCATATAATCTCTGGAAAAATATGGGCATTATGAATACACAAGAAATGCTTTAACTTAGATATGATCATCCGATCAAACCGATACTGACCTCAATACAACATCCGACCTTATTACGAACTGGCAGCCACTCGAATGATCAGGAACATGCTAGTAAGTCCTGTGTGCATTGAGAAACGGCTTATTGAGGGATGTCTTAGCTGGATGCAACCACGAGATTGGCCAATGAATCCGGTTAAGATATTTGTAACAAGATGATCATCGGCGATCAGCCCCCGAGCCAGGCTCGGTATAGGTATGGCAAATAAAGAAAACGGTCATAACATGAGTCGAAGAAAATTATTCACGAAGTTTTTGTTAAACCATGCTAATTGAACAGGAAAAAAGATTGGGAAACTTACACGATCAACTTGCGCAGTTGATCGATGTTCCACGTATTGGATAAGATTCTACCGTCCTCCATCGCTAGCCGAGCCGATCCTGGTCGCGGTACTGAAACAACAACATAAGGGCCTTCCCACTGAGGAGAGAACTTATTACAGTTAGACTGATTTTGTATTTTTCGTAAAACCAGATCACCCATGTGAAGACTATGCGGCCGTACCCTTCTGGTGTGATATTTTCGCAAAGCTTGCAAATATACTGCTGACCGTATCAACGCTCGATCACGCTTTTCTTCGAGGACGGTTAAATCCTGAGTACGTTGTTTGATCTAATCAATCTGGTCGAATTGATCTGTTCAGACAGAACCAACATGGATTTCCATAGGTAACACCGTCTCGGCGTCGTATACCAACTGGAAAGGTGTCTCACTGGTGGCTCGACTACAGGTAGTGCGTAGTGCCCATAGAACGGAGTAGAGTTTATCTACCCAAGCCCCCGAGCGCATCTTAAGACGATCGAAAACACGTTTCTTGATGCCTTGTAATATCTGCCCATTGGCGCGTTCAACAACACCATTGCTCTGTGGATGAGCTACAGAAGCAAAGCACACCTTGGTTCCAATATTATCGCAATAGTCCAAGAAGAGCCCGCTAGCGAACTGGGAACCGTTGTCAGTGATGAGACGACTTGGAACACCAAATTGAGTGATGATGTTCTTATGAAAGAACTTTTGTGCTGCAGCAGTGGTGACGTTATGAACTAGCTCAGCCTCAATCCACTTTGTGAATGTGTTAATGGCTACGAATAGAAATTTGTAACCATTAACGGCCTGTGGCATAGGTCCCACAATATCCATCCCCAGACCGCAAAGGGCCATGCTAATGGGATGGTTTGTAAGGCATATGCAGGTTGATGAACCTGTCTGGCATGAAATTGACAATGGGGGCATGTCTTGACCAAATTCTTGGCATCATCGAGTGTCGAAGGCCAGAAAAAACCCTGTCGGAAAGCTTTTTCGACCAACGTGCGAAATGACGCGTGCGCACCAGACACACCGTCATGGATTTCTTTCAAGAGGGATTTACCTTCCTCTTGAGAAATACAACGCATGAATACCCCTTGAGTACCTTTCCTATACAGAACTCCTTCTATAAGTTTGTATAGGCGCGCTTTTTGAATCAACCGATCGCTTTCGGTTTCGTCCTTGGGCAAGGTTCCATGTTCGAGATAGACCCTCAATGGATGGGTCCAATCCCCTTCTTGTCCAAGGTTGGTAACAAAGGCTGTCACCTGGTCATCTTCGACTGTAGTCATGATCAAAGGATGCTCTAAGTGTTCAATGAACACCCCTGCTGGAGCAGATGTACGTGAGGACCCAATTTTAGATAATTGGTCTGCAAGAATATTGTCCTTTCGCGGGATGTATTGGACTTCGAAATGACTAAAGTGTTTTTCCAATCTCCTCACCTCCCCCAGGTAATGGCCATTGTCTCATCAGAATTGTTGTACTACTTGTTTACCTGGTTTACGACTAACTGTGAGTCTCCCCTCACCACTAATCGACAGACTCCGTGGAATTTTGCTGCCCGGAGCCCTGCAATAAGACCTTCATACTCTGCTGCGTTGTTAGTCGCAACAAAATGCAATTGAATGACATACTTGAATTGGTCGCCTTGAGGCGTTACTAAGACAACTCCAGTCCCCGAGTGTTGGAAACTATGAGAGCCGTCAAAATACATCATCCAATGGTCGGTACACGACAAGTCTTTGGATTCTTGCCTTGGAGGGTCAGGGTTAGTCCATTCGACCACAAAATCTGCAAGGATCTAAGACTTGACAGTAGTGCGAGGGATGAAATGGATGTCAAATGCTCCAAGTTCCACAGTCCACTTCTCAATTCGACCAGATTTCTCCAGTTTTTGGATAATATCTCCCAAGGGGAAGGACGAGGGCACTTTAATTTTATGTGCTTGAAAGTAATGTCGTAACTTGCGAGAAGCCATTAGTAGCGCGTAAAGTATCTTCTGGATCTCAGGGTAACGCTCCTTAGGACCATGAAGTACCTCGCTCACGTAATAGACGGGCCGTTGCACACCTTCTCTTACTGCGATCAGAACAGTGCTGACCGCATGAGGTGTGGCCGCCAAATAAAGAAGTAGTTCTTCCCATGTGACTGGGGAAACCAACACCAGCGGACTAGATAAGTATGTTTTAACCTCCTGGAATGCTTTCTCGGCTTCATCCGACCAGGTAAAACCATGGTGCTTGCGGAGAGCTTTGAAGAAGGGTAATCCCCTGATACCAGCCTAGACCGAGTTTCACACAAGAACAGAGACGCGGCAGTGGGCGAGTATATCGTTCTTCCACAGAGACTAGATCAGAAACAAAATGTATAGAACTAAAACTAAACTGAAAAACAACAAACAACAAAATGTCCAAATCAAAAGAGAGAGAGACGACTGGACGGAAAAAGAGGGTAAAGATTGTTGTGCTCTGACAAATTGCACCAACTAGAACGCAACTGACAGAAATCAATTTCTGCAATAGTGTCCTAGGCTAGCGGTGGCACACTCGAGATCAAAAGGATAAATGTTTCTCAAATCAGAATTTAATTGCAGAAAATGCACAACTCAACTCAGTTTCAAACAGATAAAACAATGAAGAATCTCTATGGTTCCTTGCTGATCAACCTGCTGAGCATACACATAGCAATGGATACGATCATCTGCGCACTAACTAAACAGTTTAAGCACAGATTGACAACTTCAGCAATTTGAACAACAACCAATGGTGAATCAACAATTCACACAATCAACCAAAAATCAGGGAAAATCCATACAACAGCAAGAGATCACATTAACAGCTCCCAGACAGAAGTATAACTCAACTAGTAATAAGACATATTTGAAGCAGAACTCAAACCAATCCAATCACAGGAACTCTAGCAGATTCAGTAAACTCCTACAATCAGTTCACAGCTCATTGATTCATCGCAGTTCAGGTCTAGTCCCCTTTTCTGTACATGCATCACAGGAAGACAATTTGGGGGTGAAGGAGAGAACAAGATTCAGAGAGAGGAATCGTTGCCCATTTGGATGTGGACTCGGTGAAGAATGCCGCCGATGAAGACAACGCCAAGCAGAACACCAGCAACAGCAACTTGATCATGGTCACAATCGCTGTCGAAGTCGCGTAGCCGAGGTCGAAGAAGGAGCCGAGGAAGAAGATGGCCACGGGACCTCAGCGACGATGGAGCTTCACGCGGCGGCGCGACTAGATCGAGGGCGGCGTCTGGTGGTGTGGTGGAGATGCGGCGCCGCAGCGAGATCTGCGCGGGAACCGATGAGGCGCTGTGGCGGCAGATCCGGTGGCGAGCTCGCCGAGGCGCAGTGCGGTGACGGAGATCGATGGATCCGGGACCGGCGGTGGATCAGGAACGCGAGGTTGGCTCCGGTGCGGCGAAGGCGGGATCCGGCTCGGTGGAGCAGATCAGGGCGGCGCTGTGGCATAGCGTGGAGGCGGGAGGCACGGCTCCCGTGTCATGGAGGCGCGAGGCACGGCAATGGATGTTGGATCCGTGGAGAGGAGGCAGAACGGAGAGGAGGAAGAAGGGAGGAAGAAAAAAAAGGAGGGAGAAGGAGGAGGAGAGGAAGAAGAAGAGGGCTGGAGGAAGGAAGAAGAAAAGGGGAAGAGGAACCAGCGGAGGGATCTGTGGAGTTTGCAAGAAGATGAAAAAAAGGGGAGAACCGCCGGCCAAGGATGAATGGGAGAGGAGGAGATGAAATGTGTCGAGAGAGGATGAAGAGAGAGAGCATCGGCGAGTCACCGGCGGGGAAAAGAGGAAGAAAGGGGAGGTAGCAATAGGGAAGAAGACCGGTGGTGTACTGTCGGCGTGGACCTGGCCGGCAGCGACAATCTCGTCGAGGTTGCGAGAGAAGAAGGGGGTTTATGGGTATGTGCTAGGCCAATTGTTCACAGTGGTGGCTGAGATTTTTTTTTAGTGATTTTGTTGGTTTTGCAAAAAGGCCCTCGATGTTTTTGGAAATAGCAATTGAGTCTTGGCCAGTTTGCAAATAGGTACTCAGATTTGGAAGAATTAGCAGAAGAGTTCTTGGCTGTTAGGTTTAGATGGTCAGCTCCTACGCGTCCGTGGCAACGCGCACTTCTGTACGGAATCATCCGTTCGTTAGACTAGTCGATGAAGCTCATCCATTCAGCCATAAATTGCCCGAATTGCGTCGACCTGCAATTAAAATAAACAAAACACACAGTCGAGGTCGGACGACAACTAATACAAATATATTTGAGTATTTGATGATCTTTATGACTAAAATGAGCATGAATGAGGGGAAATATCTTGAAAATAAGCACAAATACAAGAATTATCATCCCCCCAAGCTTGAACTTTTGCTTGTCCTCAAGCAAATAAAATCAGTGAATGAAGAAGGACAGCAAGTAATGCATGAATGCGACAATCTAGTGTATGATAACTGTTTATTCTGCAAACACGAGAAGGCTCAAAGAAAAAGTCGCAAATGATTATAAATCATGTATAAATTACACAGCCAATCATATCTCGAATTTAGCAAGAATTAGTGAAAAAAAACATACGAGTTACCGATGTATATACTAGCATACGAATATCAAATGAAGAGTTTAGAAATCAGATAATTGCAGTGATTACATGATTTAGCCTCCCTAGACATCATGCTAATCACTTTTTAACATTATTTGAAAACTTTTTTTTAAATCTAGTGCTTTAGCTAGCTCCTTCCCGTTCGACTTATTAATTACGGGTCTCTTTATACTCTATCCTAGGTCCATCACACTAGGCGATGTGTTCCATAGAGTGATCAACACGCTCATGAGCTCAATCGATGATTAATGAACAAGCTAACATTTTAGTAATGCAAAAACAAGTCAAACATCGACTAGCCCAGAGGAGCGGAGAGTAGAAGAGTTTTTATTAAGCGATGAAATGGAAGTTGCCTACTAAGTAGAGAGCAGCATTTACAACCTTATTTTGCACAAGTTTGTAAAAACATGGTTTAAGTAACTAGAAGTGATATCTAGGAGGCCAAGTACACAAACCAAGCACTTAAATGATCTAAACTAGTCTCTTGAATATTACATGCACAGGATATTCATGGTAACAAGGATGCAAAAATTAGCATTCAAATTTGCAAAACATTCGAAACATGACTACTGTGGGAAATTTAAACATAATTCATGGAAAATTTTGGCATCACCTCTCTTGTAATTAGTTTGTCGGACAGACAGTTCAACACAGAAGATACATCACATGCACACAATATATGAGCCCACACGGCTAGATAGTCAACAATAGCATACACAAGTACAAGCATGCACAAATAGTCATAAATCACAACAATTACACAAATATAGAGAATTGAAGCTCATACATACACAATTGCCCGATTTCAGTGTAAAATCATCCAAATTTTTGAAAAATTTAACCTAAATTTCAGATTTGAATGCACTCCCCACAAACTTAAAACATGCATAATCTCGATGAATACATGAATGCAAAACAGGTTGGGTGGATGCAAGTGTTGGGGGAAATCTCCGCGAGACTAAGTCCAGGTAAGAAGTTGTGCCATTTGCCCGGGGACAAGGCCCCCGGTGGCTGTCCCGGGCATTGCCGTTCGCCCGGGGACAAGGCCCTCAGTTGCTCTCCCGGGCGCCGCCATTTGCCCAGCGACAAGGCCCCCGGTGGCTATCCCGGGTGCCGTCGTTTGCCCCAGGACAAGGCCCCCGGTGCCTGTCCCGGGCACCGCCTTTTGCCTGGGGACAAGGCCCCCCGTGGCTGTCCCGGGCGCCGCCTTTCGCCCGTGGACAAGGCCCCGGTGCCTGTCTCGGGCGCCGCCATTTGCCCGGGGACAAGGCCCCCGGTGCCTGTCCCGGGCGTCGTCATCCTTCCGGGGACAGGAGCCCCCGGCCCCGAGTCACGTGCGGGTCATGCGAGGAGTGCCTCGGGAATCAGCAGACACCTGTCAAGCATCCGAGACGCCTGGCAGGGAGAAGGACGGTGCTACCCCTCAATCCAACGGTAGCACCCGGGGTAGTTTAGTCTTTTTGCTTCTTTTGGGGCTATAAAAGCCCTTGTACCCCCTCTTGTAAGGACGACTTGCTCATTATTGCTAGAATAGCCAATCTCACATCTGTGCTCTAGAGCCTCTCCCCCCGGGAGAGCTTCCCCAGCCGACTCCGGTCGGGAGCACGCCGACAGGACTAGGGCCCCCGCCGGGACCTAAACCTGTATAAACCCTCGTGTCATTTGTTGTGCTTGTCCAGCGGGGGAGGATCGATCACCCGGTCAGCCCTCGTCGCGTTTTCTTTGCTAGGATCGTCCACGAAACCTGTCGGGGTGTTCGTAACACCACGACAGTTGGCACCGACCGTGGGGGCTCATGACGAGATGCCATGGCTCCCCCAAGAACGAGGGCTCGTGCCCTCCCCGGTGACGCAGGTCTCGGTGACCCGGCACCACCCGTCCGGGACACGACTGTCTCGGAGCTTCCGCCCGGAGGTGGCCAGACCTAGGTACCGCCTCCCACCTTCCCTCTTAATTTCGGTGGTTCGACCTCCGGGTCGGTCCCGGTGACCACGGTAGCCTCGGCCGGGACCAGTCTCCCCTCGACGGCTCCCCGGGACGCCTTGCTCGAGGCTTTAGTGGAGGGCCAACTCCTCGCCCAGCGCTCTATGGATGAGCTGCTTCGCGTATTGGCACGGCCACCGACCCCCACATACCCGCAGCACCCATACCCGGGAGCTATGCCCCCGTTTATGGGTCACCCGTTGGCCCCCCCGGTCTTCGGGGGTCCGGCCGCCCCGTATGACCCCACCGGGGGGGTACCCTCCCCAGGCGGGTCATATGTCTGGACCTTTCCCGACACCGGGATCCTTCCCAGTGCCGGGGGGTTATTTCATGCTCAGGCCCTACGTGGCACCTGGGGGATACCCCGTTCCGGGTTCGTTCCCGGGGCCAGGGGCCCATGCCGGGGGTGTTCCCTTCGCCGGGAGCCAGTCCCGCCCCACGGGTCGCGTCTACCGCACCGGGGGCGGTCGACAGAGTAGCTCCCGTGCCTCAGCGGATCTCCCCCTGCAACAGCCCCTCGGCTCCGGACGTCGCCGCGGAAGTTCCCCCCTCGCCGGTTCCGGATAATACAGGGGTTTCCCCCTTTCCGGTTCTGGTCGCCGCCGCGGGGCCTCCGTCCTCTTCGGTTCCGGATAATACAGGGGTTCCCCCCTTTCCGGTTTTGGGGGTCTTCGCAGGGGGCTCCCCCCAGCCGGTCCTAGTAGCCCCCGAGCCAGTAGCTACAGTGCATGAGCTCCCTCCTCCCCCGAGGCCGCCCCCAAGGGTGCCCCCGGCAGACCAGGTCCGTTTCTCCCGGGAGGAGGTCAAGCGAATGCGCACGGCTAAGTGCGGGGAAGAACTTCCCCCGGGTCGTGGACGCCGAGAGCCTCGCTCCCGCACCGGCCGGGGGAAGAGACCCGCCGAAGAGCCAACCTCTCCGGGGGAGAGCCCGGACGTCTGGGAACTCAGCCCCGGCCCGGAAGAAAAGCGTTGTTACCGCCACGCCGGCGGACCTCTTGGGCCGCTCCCCGACTCTGACAACGAAGGCGCGTCCCCCGCCAAAGGGGACAGCGACCGGGACTCTCCCCAGGAAGTGCAGGGGGCTAACCAGCCGCTCTGCCGCAGACTTCGGTGCATCCGATGGCCGCAGCCTTACCTCCCGCCGCACATCGAACACTACAACGGTGAGGCCGACCCCTATGAATTTGTACAGGTATATTCCACGGCCACGAGACGGTGCAGTGCAACGTCTTCCCCATCTACCTCACCGGGATGGCCCGGTCCTGGTTCTACAATATGAAGACCGGCTCCATCAAGTCCTTCGCGCAGCTCAAGTGCGAGTTCTGCGCGAACTTCCAGGGGAACTATGTGCGTCCCCTGGATTCTTCGCAGCTGTACACCATCCGACAGAGGACGGGGGAGACTATCCGCAGCTTCTTCAAGTGCTTCGCTCAAGTGAAGAGCAAAGTGGCTCACGTCCCCGACTCCACGATCATCGAGGCGTGCAAGAGCGGGATCCTCCCGGGAGAGCTCCACCGGAGGCTCTCCCAAAGCTGCCCCTCCTCCGCTGACGAGCTCTTCAATGTACTTGAAAAGTACGCTCGGGCGGAGGAGGACGACCTCTGGAAGAAAACCAGGTGGCTCCCGCCCCCGCCGATCGGGGGGCCAGGGACCCCCTCAAACGCCCCAGGCAGGGGGGCCATAACGAGCCACGGCCTTGGGACACCTTTTTCCTCGAGGGCGGAGGCGGCTCGCGTGACCCCCCGAGGGGCAATCGCCCCTTCCCCAAGCCAAGAGGCCGCGGGGGAGGACGGTCGTCCCACGGCCGGGAAGGCCCCGCGGGGAGAAGAAAGGAAGGACCGTGGTGCACTTTCCACGGGTCCGGTACCCATGCCACCCGGGAATGCCACCAGCTATTGCAGCAGTTCGCGGCGTTCCTCGACCAACATGGGCAGGGGGGGACTCTGGCCTCCTTGCCCCTTCAACCGGCTCTACCAGCCCTTCCTGCTCCCTCGGGGGGACAGTAGAGACGACCGCAGGAGGGGGAGCCGTCAGAAATTCTCCCCTTCCAAACTTCCCAATGACGTGTCAACGTCATCATGGGAGGGTCCACTTCCGGGCGGGACTCCAAGCGCTAGCGTAAGGAAGGAGTACACGCGTGAAGTCAAGGTGGTAGGGGTGCTGCACAGTCTCTGCCACCCAAGTGGTCGGACGTCCCCCTCACCTTCACTGCAGAAGACGTGCGTGGGGTTCGCTTCCCCCATGACGACACGCTTATCGTCTCCGCCACCGTCTACAACTGCCACCTGGCCCGTATCCTTGTGGATGGCGGGAGCTCCGCCGATGTCCTCTACCTGAAAGCCTTCAGGGAGATGCAGGTGGATGAGAAGCTCTTGCAGCCCGCAGCAGGGCCCTTGCAAGGATTCGTCCCGGGGAAGGTCATCTACCCCGTGGGAAAGGTCGATCTCCCCATGACATTCGGCACCCCGGAGAACTACCGGATTGAGATGGTCCGGTTTGACGTGGTGAACCTCCTCTCCTCCTACAATGCGATCATGGGGAGGACCGCGATCAACCGCCTGGGAGCTGCGACCCACCAAAACTACCTCTGCATGAAGGTCCCCGGGCCTCACGGCGTGATCACCGTCCGGGGAAACCAAGACGTGGCCCACGCTCTAGACGAGCACGCTGCCGCGACGATCGGGAGCGTCAATATCATTAATGCACCAGGGGGAGAGGTCTCTCCCCCGGAATCAAACGTCGCGGTGATACCTCCCAGGAGGCCCCTCCCCAAGCCGCATCCGGAAGGGGGCCTACGGAAGGTCCCGCTATCCCTGGACGACGGGGACAAAACCATCCGGATCGGGGTGGAGCTCCCCGAGGAGCATGCAGCGCAACTTGCGGCTTCCTGCGCGAAAACTCCGATGTTTTCGCGTTCCGACATGCGGGGCGTCGCCCGGGATGTCATCGAGCACAAGCTCGCGGTGACCCCCGGTCACCCCCCCAATCAAACAGAAGCTGAGGAAACTCTCCCTTGAACGCCAAGAGGTGATCAAGGTGGAGATCACCGGACTTCGAAAGGCGGGGTTCATTCGGGAGGTCTTGCACCTCGAACGACAAGTGGCGGATGTGCGTGGACTTCACCGACCTCAACCGTGCCTGCCCCAAGGACAACTTCCCACTCCCTCAGATTGACCAACTGGTCGACTCCACCGCGGGGTGCGAGTTGATGAGCTTCCTGGACGCCTACTCGGGCTACCACCAAGTCTGGATGGCGGAAGGGGATGAGGAAAAGACGAGTTTCATAACTCCCCTCGGAACCTTCTGCTATGTCCGCATGCCCTTCGGGCTGAAGAACGCGGGAGCGACCTTCCAGCGCCTCATGACACTGGTCTTCAAGGACCAAATCGGTCGCAATGTCGAAGTCTACGTCGACGACACGGTCGTCAAAAGTCCCCGCGCAGCTGCCCACGTCGACGACCTAGCCGAGACATTCCACAACCTCCGCGCGTATGGGTGGAAGCTCAATCTGGAGATGTGCGCCTTCGGCGTCCACGGGGGGAAGCTCCTGGGTTTCCTTGTGTCCCAGAGGGGCATAGAGGCAAACCCCGAAAAGATCCAGGCGTTCCTGGACATGCCCCCACCGCGCTCCGTCAAGGACATTCAGTGACTCGCCGGCCGCTTGGCCGCGCTGAGCCGCTTCGTCTCACGATTGAGGGAACGCGGCCTCCAATTCTTCAAGATCCTCCGGGGGCTCGAGGGGTTCCGATGGACCCCTGAGGCCCAGGAGGCCTTCGACGACCTAAAGAAGTACCTCACGAGCCGCCCAATGCTCGTGAGCCCGTCTCCGGAAGAGCCCTTGCTCCTCTACCTGGCCGCGACCCCGATCGCTGTAAGCGCGGTACTAGTAAAGGAGCAAGGGGGCAGCAGCGTCCCGTGTACTACATGAGCGAAGCCCTCCAAGGGGCCAAAACTTGGTACACGGAGATGGAGAAGATCCGCTACACCCTCCTGATGGCATCCCGGAAGCTTCGTCACTACTTCCTGGGACACCCCATCACCGTCCCATCGTCCCTCCCCCTGGGGGAGGTGCTGCGGAACAAAGAGGCCACCGGCCGGATCAGGAAGTGGGGAGACGAACTCGCCCCCTTCTCCCTTTCCCTCACAGGCCGCTCCGCCATCAAGTCACAGGTCCTCGCCGACTTCATGGCGGAGTGGACCCCTGCCTCCGGGCCCGGGGACGAAGACCTCCCCGTGCCACCCCGACGCAACGACCGTTGGACACTTATGTTCGATGGGTCCCTGTGTCTCGCCGGGGCCGGTGCGGGAGTAGTCCTCTGGAGCCCCGAGGGAAAGGAACTCGAGTACGCGGCGTGGCTCGAGTTCCCTGCAACCAACAATGTCGCCAAATACGAGGCTTTGCTCCTCGGGTTGCGTCTTGCACGCTCCCTGGGGATTCGACGCCTCCTAGTAAAGGGAGACCCCAGCTTGTAGTTTGCCAAATGGACAAGTCTTACTTGTGCCATGACGCAAACCTGAGCCTTTACTTGCAGGAGGTGCGCAAGATGGAGAGGCACTTCGACGGCCTCGAGGCCCGACATATCCCACGAAGGGACAATGATCGGGCTGACACCCTAGCTCGGGCGGCCAGTGCCCGGGAACCGCTCCCCAAAGGGGCCTTCCTGGAGATCATCGCGAAGCCTTCAGTGGCCTCCCCGGACACAGGCGACGAGCCTCGTGTCCCGGAGGTCGCCGAGATCACCCGGACTCCGTCATGGATGGATCCCCTCGTCTCCTTCATCAAGGGGGAGGGGGACCCTCCAACTAGACCGAGGCTAAGCGCCTCCGGGCCAAAGCCCGGGCAAACCTCCTATTGGAGGGGAAGCTCTATAAGCAGGGGGCTTCCGCCCTCCTCTGTTGCCTCCCACGGCCAGAGGGACTCCAGCTTCTCGAAGACATCCACGCGGGGAGCTGTGGCTCTCACCTAGCCCCGCGCGCCATCGCGGCCAAGGCCCTTCGCCAGTGCTTTTACTGGCCCACGGTGATTCGCGACGTGCGAGACCTTGTCTCCGCGTGCGAGGCTTGCCAGAAAATAGCCAAGGGTTCGAACCTCCCCCTGTAGCATTGCAGACTATCCCCATCACTTGGCCCTTCGCACGCTGGGGGATGGACCTCCTAGGGCCCTTTCCCCCAGTGCCCGGGGGCTACAAGTATGCAGTGGTCGTGGTCGACTACTTCACTAAGTGGGTAGAGGCGGAACTCTTGGCCAGCATCACGTCCCGGACGGTACAACGGTTTTTCTGGAAAAACATCGTTTGTCATTTTGGTGTCCCCCGGGAAATCACTGTTGATAACAGGACCCAATTCGACTTGGCATATTTCCGGGAATTTTGTGAAGGCCTAGGCCTCACCATCCACTTCACTTTGGTGGCTCATCCCCAGAGCAATGGGGCTGTCGAGAGGGTCAACGGCGTGATCCTACAGGGGTTACACCGATGACTCGAGCAAGCTGCTTCTAAGCGGGGTGCATGGGCAGAGGAGCTCCCTAGCATCCTTTGCTCCATGCGCACGACTCCGAGCCAGGCGACGGGACGTACTCCCTTCTCCCTGGTTTATGGGGCTGAGGCAGTCCTCCCCCCGGAAGTTGGCTTTCGGTCGCTGCGAGTCAAGCTCCTAGACGGAGCTACGACCGCAGCGTACCAAGCCAACGAGGCGAATCAGCGGCTGGAGATCGATCTCGTGGAGGAGAAACGCAACCGAGAGCTCCTCCGCCACGCCATCTACGAGCACGAGATGGCGCGCGCATACAACCAGCGCGTGCGAGAGAGGGCTTTTCACCTTGGGGACCTTGTCCTCAAGCTCGTTACAGACCCCCAAGCCCAGGGCAAGCTCTCCCCCAAATGGGAGGGCCCCTACAAGATCTCGGTGGTCCTGGGCTCGGGGGCTTACAAGCTCTCCAACCTTCAAGAGCAGGAGCTGAAGCACACATGGAACTTGTGTTTACTTCGCAAGTTCTACGTCTAGCCCACACGGGCCCGTCCCCTCCCCCGGAGCGATTGCGCCTGAGGGGGGGGGGACATTGTAATCACCGTTCCCTCCCCTTTCGCGATTTCGCGGGGGGAGGCGTTGTATTTTGGTTCATTGTTGATACAACTGGATTTTCTCTTCAACTCTGTCTCAATGCAGGTTCTTTATATTACCGCCCCACGGCGATGCCCTCCCCTTGAGGATGCCCTCCCCGCGAGGACGCCCTCTCAACGAGGATGCCCTCCCCGTGAGGAAGTGGGCTCTAATGACCCAAGAAGTCCCTCCCGTAGGGCGGCTTACGATCACCCCTCGTGGACTGAGGGTGTAAGCGGCAACCCGGTCCTCAGGGACCGTGGTAACGAGTCACTTTGGGAGACTAGTCCCCTACCCAAACACTCAGACCCGTCATCGGGCACATCCTCCTCCGGGAGTTGATAGTCTCCCCAGCGGGACGGATTTCTTGGATATTTCCTTCCCGGAGACCTTATTCCCGGCTCCCCGTTTTCACGGCGACCGGACGATTGTCTCCTGGAAATATTATCTCCGGAAATTTCGTCGGGTTTTTCTTGGATATTTCTTTCCCGGAGACATTATTCCCGGCTCCCTGTTTTCACAGCGACCGGACGATTGCCTCCCGAAAAGATTACCTCCAAAAATCTCGTCTTAGATTTTCCCCGGACGTTTTTCCCTAGAGGCATTATTCCCGGCTCCCCGTTTTCACGGCGACCAGACGATTCTCCCGGAAAAATGCCGTCCAAAAAATTTCCTCTTGGATTTTCCTGGACGTTTCTTCCCGGAGACCTCATTCCCGGCTCCCCGTTTTCACGGCGACTGGAGAGTCCTCCCGGAATAATTTCCCAGAAAAACCAAAGTTTTTAACTTGGGAAAAATTCTTGACCAATGGGTCTTCTTCCCGGGAGCTTTGTTACCCCCACAGCGCGCGGAGGTACCCTCCGGCCTGCTGTGGGGGGGGGGGATAAGGAAACCCCGGGAATCACACCGTCCCGGACTTCAAACATAAATGAGCAAACTTAGCTCTATCAAAGAAAGAAATCTTGAAGGAAACACTTGGCTTTATTGATCATTCAACCGGAGGACATCTTCCCCCTCTGGTGGGCATCGCTACATCGGACACGATACAGCCCAGATTATAACCGGGAAAGTCTACGTCCTAAGGTTCCTACGCCTAATAGTCCCGGAGACCTTCCGATAGCTCCCGGGCCAGGTCCCGGTACAAGCCGCGTATGCGGTGCTGGGCTTCCCGGAGCAAGTCCTCAGGCCAATACGCGTAGCCCGCCGGAGGAAGTATCCGAAGAGGGGGGATCATCCGGGACCCCGGACGCAGAGGGGATAGTTCGGCGCGATGATTATCGAAGTTTTCCAGGTGCCACTCCGGATGCCATCGCAGCCGGATCGGCTCCCGGACAACGTCCCCGCTGCGTTCCCCCGAGAAGAGACTCAACAAGATTAAAGCGGCTTGGCGTCCCCCGGGGAGCATCTATCGGGGCTCAAAGGCCTCGCCCCCGGGCAACCTCTTCCGGACCTTCGCCCGGGAGTAACCTCCCGGGAAACCTGGTAAAATCGCATTCATATAGACTTAGAAAAATTTCAACTTCTATTGCATTTCAAAATGTCATTTTACAAGTCTCCGGGGCTTCTTCTAAGAAGCTAGTGGGAACAAAATCCTAAGAAAGCAAAAAGGGTCCTATCTAAGACCCGGGGGGAGGCTCATACTTAGTCATTGGTGTCCTCCCCCCAGGGGGCTCCCGTCGGAGCCCGTGCATCCGCTCCCGGAGGCGCCGGTGCCGGGAACCTCGCCCGGATGATCCAGTCGTAGAAGCCCCCGGCGAGAGGGCTTAAAAAACTCCGGGAAGCTCTGGGGGATGCGGCCCCCGATCGCCCGAGCGCCCACCCCCCGATGTTCTACGTGCCCGACCGCGGTCGCCACCACAGGGATTGCCCGGCCTCGCGCCTGGGCATCCGCGGCCTCCGTGATCACGGAGACTTGTGCGTTGAGAAAACGCACAGCCTCCGTGAAAGTTACCGGGGCCACCTCGGGGTTGCTTTCGGAGCCTAGGCTCACACCAAGGCCCTTGAGGGCTGAACGGACGGAGTGGCCCGCGTCCGTCACCGCCCGGACACTCAAGCCCTCGAGCTCCCGGAGGGTGTCCTCCTTCGCCTTGGCCTCCCGGCAGAGAAGGTCGTTGGCGGTCTCGGAGGCGTGGATTTGGGCCTGAACTCGGGCCAGCTCCTAGAGGACATCATCCCGCTGCTCTTGGAAAGCGGCGGCCCTCTCCTCCACCTCCTTCAGCGCCCGGCCGAAGCGCTGCTCAAGTCCCCAGGTAATGGCGGCCCCCTACAAGTCCAAGAGTTAGGAAAAATTTCAAAGAAGGGCGCCGAAGGAAAGCCCACCAGCTCGGGGACGTACCTGGATTTGGAGAGACTTAAGCTCCCCAAATCTCTCGCGGATCATCCCTTCCGAGACATAGGCCTGGACCTTCCGGGTCTGCAGGCCCTCCACGTAGCGGTCGACCTCCCCCGCGGAAAGCAGGGGGGTCTCCTTCCCGGTACCGGTCCCGTCGCGGTCGATGACAGGCCCCCGGACATGAGTTGCCAGGGTGATATGGGCCGGGGTGCCGGTGGTCGGCGTCTTCTTCACCGAGGAGGTGGCCTCCGATGAGGTGGCCGAGGAGCTCTCGGAGGGGGTCCCTCCCCGAGGGGGGATCAGGAGCCCCTTTCCCTTCCCGGGTCGCAGGGCCCCCGGGACCTCCGTCTCCGGAGGGGCCTCATAGACCGAGGGGCTCCCCCCTCGTCTCCCGGCCACTCCACTCGCGGGGGCGAAGCCTCCGCGAACCTAACCTCCGGCCTCTCCGACTCCAAAGGCGCCGGGGCCGCCGGGAGGGCTATCGCCGAAGTCGGCGAGGGGGCGTAGTCCGCCGAATCGGACGCCCCCCATCCGTGGCCGGTCCCTTCCCCCGAGCCTCGACGGGACTCTCCGGGGGAGGGGGCGTTGCTTCCTTCCGGTCCGGCGCCCTCGCACGCCCGGTCCCAGAAGTCTCATCCCGGGCCTTCACCGGCGTAGAGGCCGGCGTCGTCAATGGCCGGGGGCTTTTTGAGCCTTGGCCTTCTTTGGCTCAGAGCCCACGGTAATCTCCCTTCCCCGCTTGTGAGAGTCGGGGGTGGGGAGGGGCTTCCTTTCCGGTAGCCTTAGCCCGAAGGCTTCGGCTACCAGGTTTCGGGGAGGGCCCTCCTCCATGACACGCACGATGCACTCGTGCTCGTCGGTGAAGTACCTCCCGAGGAGGTTCTCCGCCTTCTCCTGGGCCGCCGGGTACGGCCGGACTGCGAAAGGTAAGAGTTAGAAGAATTTAAACGAAATGGACCAAGTCATCGGGAACTTACGTCGGGTCAACGGCTTCTGCGGGGGCCGTTGGGCCAGGCACATCCCGATCCCCCTCCTCCCGTGCGAGAAGGAGGAGATCTTCAAGAGCATCACCTCCTCGGCGGCGTCCTGCATAGAGCGGACGCCCCGGGAGGCGACGACCTTTCTGAGGAGCCTCAGCTCCTCCTCCGTCCACACCGGGGGCTTCGGGGCGGACGACCGGCTGTAGGTGGGGCCTCCGAGGAGTACACCACATCATCGTCCCAGACCCGGAGGTAGAACCACCTCCGGATCCAGTCACCCTAGTGGGCCCAGGAGGCTGCCACTGGGTACTCGGCTACTCGGGACGGTAGCATTTGGATCATTACCGAGCCGAAGGGGGACTTGGGTCCTCCCTTCACCAGGTGGGAGCTCCCTGCGGCCGGCTCGTAGAAGTACCGGAAGGCGCGGAGCGTAGGCTCCCGTCCGGTCGCCGTCTCGAAGAGCCAGATAAACAGGCCCATCCGGACGATGGCGTTCGGCGTGAGGTGGTTCAGAGCCATCCCGTACTCCTTCAAAAACTCCTGGAGCAACGGATGCACCGGGAGTCGGGGCCCCGCCTCGAGGAAGGCCTCGAATGCCACGACCTCTCTGGGCCTGGGGCGGGGGGCTCCGTCCTTCTTCGTGAGGATCCGGACGTCCCCGTCCGCGACAACCCCCCGGTCGACCAGGGACTCCAAGTCCCCCGTCGTGAACTCGGAGGCCCAGAGGAAGTCCGCTGTGACTTCCTCCGGAGGCACCTTCGCGGCCTTGGCTCGGCCCTTGGGTCCCATCAGGTTTTCTATGGTGGCTAAGGCTTCAAAAACTGGGGGGACCTAAGGGTTCCAGAGGCTAAGCTTCTGGGAACTAACTACCGGGAGAGCTAAGAGCGCTGGAGTTTTGAAAGTTTGGAATGAGCTCTCTGGGCCCCCCGAGGCCCTATTTATAGAAGCGAAACGTGGCCCCGATGGGCACCACGTGGCCCCCTTGTGGTACATCGGCGCCGTTGAAGTTCAAACAGCGCACGGGAAACGAGGGGACGAGCGCGTGAAACGAGGCACCGGTTCGATCCGCGAGCGCTCATTATGGCCAAACGGCGCGGTAATAAACGCAACACGAAAATCAAAGCGTCACGGTCCCGGTAGCTTGTCCCGGAGATTTTCCCGGTAACGTGAGCCATACCCCCCGGAGACTCGAGCCTCGTCCCCGGGGGGCATGGGGGGCTGCTGTTGGGAAATCTCCGTGAGACTAAGCCCAGGTAAGAAGTTGCGCCATTCGCCCGGGGACAAGGCCCCGGTGCCTGTCTCGGGCGCCGCCATTTGCCCAGGGAAAAGGCCCCCGGTGCCTACCCCGAGCGTCATCATCCTTCCGAGGACAGGAGCCCTCGGCCCTGAGTCACGTGCGGGTCATGCGAGGAGTGCCTCGGGAATCAGCGGACACCTGTCAAGCATCCGAGCCGCCTGGCTGGGAGAAGGATGGTGCTATCCCTCAATCCAACAGTAGCACCTGGGGTAGTTTAGTCTTTTTGCTTCTTTTGGGGCTATAAAAGCCCTTGCACCCCCTCTTGTAAGGACGACTTGCTCATTATTGCTAGAATAGCCAATCTTACAGGTGTGCTCCGGAGCTTCTCCCCCCGGGAGAGCTTCCTCAGCCGACTCCGGTCGGGAGCACGCCGACAGGACTAGGCCCCCCATCGGGACCCGAACCTGTATAAACCCTCGTGTCATTTGTTGTGCTTGTCCGGCGGGGGAGGACCGGTCACCCGGTCAGCCCGCGTCGCGTTTTCTTCGCTAGGATTGTCCATGAAACCTGCCGGGGTGTTTGTAACACCACAACAGCAAGAAAGTAAGTTTGTGCACAATTGGGTAACATGAGGCCCGAGACAGCTCACCGGGTATATGATGAAGACAATATCGTGATGATGCGCCATTCCGAAGATCTCATGCACATGTACGGATGATAAAGAAAGAGAGAAAAACTAACTACAATTTACAAAAATAAAAATAAATGAAATAGAGAAAAGAAAAGAATGACTCGGGTTGCCTCCCGAGAAGCACTTCTTTTAGGTTGGAAGCTCGACCCTCAGGATATGGCATTAAAGCGCAGAAGGAGGGGCTAGTGAGGGACGTAGTAGAAGCTCCACATCCACCCTCCTGTCAGAATCAGCATGCCTGGGAATCCACCAGGGTCCCAAGGAATGTCTGTTCCTCTAGAACAAACGAGAAAACCTAACAGTTTACTAGATGAAACCCCGAAAGAACACTTTTCTGGGTTTAATTTTATTCCAAATCGGTTTAAATCACCGAAGGTTTCTGCAAGATCATCTAAATGAGTTAGGCTTTTCAAGCTTTTTACAACCAAGTCATCTACGTAAGCTTCAAGATTACGCCCCATCTGGGAAAGAAAGGTCTTTTGCATCAAGCGCTGGTACGTGGAACCGGCGTTCTTGAGACCAAATGGCATTTTGACGTAGCAGTAGGTGCCAAATTGATGCGAGGAAGGGGGAAGTCATCCTTCGGGCAGGCACTGTTTAGGCTGGTGTAATCGACGCACATGCGCCACTTGCCATATGACTTACGGATCATGACCGGATTTGCAAGACATTCCGGATGTTCAACTTCTCGAATAAACCCGGCTGCTTGGAGTTTGTTTAACTCCGCGCGGATAGCTTCTTGCTGATCAACGGCAAAGTGTCTAAGCTTCTGCTTTATTGGTCGCTGTCCAGGTCGAATTGCCAACCTGTACTCGATTACGTCCCTTAGGACACCGGGCATGTCGGATGGTTTCCACGCAAACACATCTGCATTAGCCCGGAGGAAGGTAATGAGTTCGAGTTCCTATTTGTCGTCTAAGCCTGACCCAATCCGAATTGTCCTAGATGGATCATCTCAGCATAATGGAACTAGTTTTAGCTTTTCCTCTGGTCGAGGGGCGACTTTGATCGTATCCGCAGCCGTAGTGGTAATCTTGACATCCCGAAGGGGATGTTGATCCATGAGCTCCAGTGATAACCGATCGCAAGTCAATGCCACATTGCGGCTACCTCAGACTGAGATTACGCCTTTGGGGCCAGGTAACTTGCTGCACAGATAGGCGTAGTGCGTCGCCATCATAAATTTAGCGAGAGTTGGCCTGCCAAAAATCGCATTATGAGCCGAATCACAATCAATTACATAAAAAGTAACAAACTCTGTTTGGAAATTATCCGGTTCACCTAGCGTGACTGGGAGCACCACCTGTCCCATCATCATCATCGAGGGGCCAGGAATTATCCCATAAAACGGATGGATTATGGGTTTGATTTTTGAATGAGGGATTTGCATCTCGTCCAATGCCTTGACCAGTAAGAGGTCCAAGGAACTGCCTCCATCGATCAGGACCCTTTCAACTCTCGCGTTACTGATTATTGGGGTAATGACCAGAGGTAATCTCAATGGTCGAGTAAGCCCAACGGGACAATCAGAGCTATCAAACTTCAGAGGAGTGTCGGACCAATGGGGGTATTGAGGTTCGCCAAGGCGAGCTTCCGCTTGGTTAACTTCTCGATGAAATGCTTTAAACTGTTGTTTAGAAACAAAAGAGGAGGAACCTCCAAAAATGACATTAACATAATTACGAGGTACCTGGTATGACATTTCTTCGTCCCCATCGGCGTCTCTAAGCCCGCAAGTCTGCTCTTTCGATGGCAAAGTTGGCATCGGCCCAATTCCCTGGTAGAAGTCATCTAGTTGCTTCAACCAGCTCCGGCAATTTTTGAGGTCGTGTCCCGGAGAGTTGTGGATCGGACACCACTTCTTGCCTTCCTGCGAGTTAGTTGGTTTTTCTGGCTGGTCGGAATTGTGACCACTAGAGGCAGTTTTATTTTTAAATGAAAACTTATTACCTTTCACCGGCGGCGGCTTCTCCACGACTGCGACCTCTCGGTATTGTCCGGTTCGATTCTTTTTTGTCTTCTTTCACTTCCTGCTCGACGAAGACTCCGGCTTCTTGCCTGTATCCTCTTTTTTCACGTCCTTGAGACCTGGTAAGGGTGGTAAATTTCCTTTATCAACCATCCTATTCCATTCAACGGCCTCAGCCGCTTCTGAATAGCGATCAGCCATATCAAAGAGATCGGCGACTGATCGAGGAGGGTTGATAAGAAAATCTTTCGTAAATCTCTGATATCGAACAGCGTGCTTAAACGCCCTGATAATAGAGTTATCGGATATGTTTGGGATAGTATTTCTCACCCCGACAAACCTTTTGACAAACTGTCAAAGAGTCTCTGTAGAGGTTTGTCGTAGACGATGAAGATCGTCTTCTTTCCCGGGTTTTTTATAACAATTCTGTAAATTGTTGAGGATAGCATCGCACAACATTTCCCAGTTATATGTCAAACCCTCAGGCTGATTGAATAGCCAGGTCCTTGCCGGTCACTCAAGAATCGTCGGCAAGTAGTTGGCCATGACGCGATCATCCCCGCCAGCCGCTTGGATAGCGGTAATGTAAATTTGAAGGAACTCCAACGGATTCTGGGTCCCATCAAACCTCTCAATAGCCCCTGGCTTGAACTTATCCGTCCAGACGACCGCACGGAGGCCTGGCGAGAAAGCCTTGCAACGTACATAAGGACTATGGAGAGTTCCGTGGTTTCCAGCATATCCACGAGCGATTTCACGCGATGGGGATGCACCACGTGGTCCCAGACGAGAATGCACAGGAATTCGATGTCGATCTCGAAAACTTCCTACGCGCCTGGATTTGTCATGCCGAAGTGATCCGGATGGTAATCGATTATGCCTACCATGACTAGAGTAAGAATACTCCCCTTCATGGGAACGTATCGTAGACCGGGAGGAAGCTGTAGGGGTTGCATCAGATGCAACCTCGTCCAGTTTCTCCGCTAGGATCCTAGCAAAAGTTGGTTTGTCCGCATCAGTGAGGGTATGAGGAAAATTATGCAAGACCTCCGCGATAGATCAAAGTTAGCCATGCGTACTCCTCTTTGGTGCGCCAGGTGTAATCGTTTCTTCATTCGCCAGTAAATGTTCTGGTGGTAAAGAAGACGTATGGTCGCGCCTGTGACCATGTGGGCGACGAGAGGAACTAGGGGCGGTGTCATAACGAGCCTGCACATTTTGCAGAGCCTCTAGGGCTGTCCTTCTGAGTTTGTTATCTCGTCGCTCGTGGTCTTGATCCTCCTTCTGCTTGCGTTCTTGTTCCTCCTTTTGTCTGTGCTCCTGTTCTTCCCTAGCAATCCGCTGATCGGGATTTTCTTTCGACAAGGCAGTGAATTCTCTGGGGAGAGAAGCTACAGAAGGAGTGAACATCTCTATTTGCTCCGAGTTGAATTCAAAATCAAAAGAGAGAGTGGAGGTTGTCAGCATCAAACCTCCTTGGACTGAGTTCCTGGTCCCTGCCATTCTAGTCCTCGACGGGAACACATGGCGACCGAGACTCGATTTTGCATATGGTGGAACTGACATCAAGTTCTGGACCCGTCTCCTCCATTCCTTGGTCGATGGACATGACCCGGGTAGGGGAAGATGTGTCCTCTTGACGTCCCTTCGGAATGTCTTCGCAACTGACCTCTTCCATTGGAACGGGGTCGCTAGGCGAAGGCATTTGTATATGGGCATAATCGTCGAGATCGAAGTTGTTCTTGGAATCATATGCTCCAGACATTGCTCACCAAACCTCCGGATGAAGGGAAAGCACCTTGAGAAAGGCCCCACGGTAGGCGCCATTTGTCGACGATTTGGACTCAGGGTCCTTAGTCAATCTTATGCAAATTTGTGAGTTGCGGGACCTTTCAGGGTGCTCCTCCGGGAAGGTAGGATGAATCAAGTCTATAGAGGCACAAAAGATTTTATACAGGTTCGGGCCCTCGATGGTGGGAGTAATAGCTCTACGTCTTGTTGTGATTTCACTATATGTAATAAGATGTTTTACAAGAGGGAAGAAGAGATGATCACAGGCGATGATCTCTTCAATGTTAGTGTCTATCTAACTATACCTAAGCCTTCAGGTTTGTTGAACACCTGGTAATGCTTGTATGCTTGACTGAATTATTCACCATCCTTAGAACGTGTATTGACTACCTTTTTATACTAGAAAAAAGGGCATCAATACGAAACGGCCTTGAACAGTTGTTAAGATGCAGTTTTGTTAACCGCAATTAACTTCCATGCAGGCTTAACATGTGCAATCAAGGGATAACAGCACATGTTAACCTCCTGGCAGTTGTCTTCATACGTGGAAATATCTTCGTGATTCTCGGGATATATATGCCTGTTCAAACAGTTAGGCCTTCCCGAATTGTTCTGGTCGCAGATAATCAACGACCCTCTGACCGCGCACTATCCGCAGTTTCCTGATCGCACACTGTCTGCGACCTCATGAT
This sequence comes from Pharus latifolius, assembly GCA_019359835.1. NCBI lineage: Eukaryota > Viridiplantae > Streptophyta > Magnoliopsida > Poales > Poaceae > Pharus > Pharus latifolius. Next base: position 53,578,470 of record CM033324.1, on the reverse strand, counting down.
CGCGCAGGGGCTGCGATCATGCAATATCTCTGTGTCTGCGCCCTTTAGGTCGTCTGAGACCATAGCGACAGACTTATAGACACACATCTAATCTGATTCTGTCTTAAACCAGACGTGTATTACTTTGAACTAGCTCGGGAGATAATCCTCGTCATCTGCCATTCTTTGCAAGTTAAGACTTCACCACTGCCCAAGTTTGAACTTGAATCCAGTGGTGGGGGATGCAGAGATCAAGAGTGCAGATCAGCTTGAAGCTATCTTAGAAGTCAAGCCCCTTGTCGAAGGTCTTTTGAAAGAGCAAGGCTTACTTTGATTCATTGTAATGGACAACGATCCTCTTATGTTAATTGTACCTGTACACATACAATTATAATATGCAAATGCATGCCTTCGGTTTTGAGAAAAAGATGTACTTCATTTCGTTTTACATGATGGCCATATTCTTCTAGCCCCCTCCTGAGTTCATACATATTCAAGACATGGTATTATAATCTCAGGAGTAATAAATGTTATTGACGATCATAAAGTATCTGGTGAGTTCCTTCTACATTTAGAAACGGTTTATAAAGGAATGTCTCAACCTATACACGATCATCTGGTAGCACCAATACTGATCTTAATACAATACTAATGTTTCTTATAAACCGGCAGCCACTCGAATGATCAGAAACATGCTAGTAAGTCCCGTATGTGTTTAGAAATGGCTTAGTTAGGGATGCCTTATCTAGATGCAACCATGAGATCGGCTAGCGAATCTAACTTGGTTATCACAGTAAGATAGTCATCTGCGCCAGCCCTCGAGCATAGCTCAGTCAGGGTGGAGCCAAAAGAAATCAAACCATAACGTAACGCGAAGAAAAAGTACACATAATTTTTAATGAAATCATGCTAATTGAAAAGGATAAAAGAAATGGAAAACTTACACGTAGAACTTGCATAATTGATCTATGTTCCAAGTATTGGACAAGATCCTTCCATCCTCTATCGCTAATCGAGTTGATCCTGGTCGCGGTACTGAGACCAAAGTATAAGGGCCTTCCCACTGAGAGAATTTGTTGCGGTTAGACTGGTTTTGTATTTTCCGTAAAACCAAGTCGCCCATGTGAAGACTATGAGGCCGCACCCATTTACTGTGGTATTTACGCAAAGCTTGTAAATATACTGTAGACTTGATCAACACCCGATAGCATTTTTCCTCAAGGAGGGTAATATTTTGGGCACGTTGTTCATGTTGATCAGAATGATCGTATTGATTCACATGAACAGACCCAATACGGATTTTCGTGGGTAAGACAGCCTCCGCACCATACACTAGCTGAAAAGGTTTCTCACCCGTAGCTCAACTACAAGTAGTGCATAGTGCCCATAGAACGGAGTAGCGTTCATCTACCCAAGCCCCCGAGCGCATTTTAAGGCGATCGAAAACACGCTTCTTGATGCCTTGTAAGCTCTGCCCATTGGCACGTTCGATGGCGCCATTGCTCTGTGGATGAGCTATAGAAGCAAAGCACACTTTGGTCCCGATGTCGTCACAATCATCCAAGAAGAGACCGCTAACGAACTGGGAACCATTCTCGGTAATAAGAAGACTTGGAACACCAAATTGTGTGACTATATTCTTATGAAAGAATTTCTTCACCGCAGTGGCGGTAACATTATGGACTGGTTCAGCTTCAATCCACTTGGCAAACGTGTCAATAGCTACGAATAAGAACTTGTATCCATTGACAGCTTGGGGCATAGGGCCCACGATATCTATCCCCCCGACTGCGAAGGGCCATGTTAGAGGAATAGTTTGTAAGGCAAATGCAGGTTGATGAACTTGCCTTGCATGAAATTGACACTGTGGGCATGTTTTGACCAAATGCTTGGCATCATCAAGTGCCAAAGGCCAATAAAAACCCTGTCGAAATGCTTTTCCAACCAGTGTCCGATACGACGCGTGTGCACCACATACACTGTCGTGAATTTCTTTCAAGAGGGATTTACCTTCCTCTTGGGATATACAATGCATGAATACTCCTTGAATACCCTTTCTGTATAAAACCTCATCTATGAGTTTATACAGGCGTGCTTTTCGAATTAATCGATCACTTTTGGTTTCATCCTTGGGCAAGGTCCCATGTTCGAGATAGATCTACAATGGACAGGTCCAATCTCCTTCATGTCCAAGGTTGGTGACGCATACTACCACTGGGTCATCTTCGATCAAAGCCATGATCGAGGGATGCTTTAAGTGTTCAACGAACACTCTTGCTGGAGCGGATGTGTGTGAGGACCCAATTTTGGATAATTGGTCTACGAGTATATTGTCCTTTCGCAGATGTATTGGACTTCGAAATGACTGAAGTGTTTTTCCAATTTCCTCACTTCCCCCAGGTAATGAGCCATTGTCTCACCAGAGGTTCTGTACTCCTTGTTTACCTAGTTTCACTACTACAGAAGTGCATTCCACTAACCCTTATTTTCTAACGGTTATAAGCAATCTAGGAAAAATTCGATAGAATAGGACGACAGCGGCGGAAAACCATAGGTGCTAGACTGTAAAGGATATACAAGCACTGAAGGTGCATGGTTGTGGATGGTCTAGTCATTGGCATATAAGGACTAGAACCTTGTGTTGTGCGTCTAGTGGCATGAACAACGTGCTAACCGCAAGCCTAGTATGGGACAGGCCTGAACAAGTACTTATGTGGATCGCACATGAAACCCCTGCATGAGTTGTGTTGTAATGATTGACTTGGAGGTTGACTCCCACTATCACTGAAGGTGATCTGATGTTTGACCCAGCAATGGGAAAATGAGGTGGGGTGGAGGTTATGATACAGCCTACCACAACTGTGTTTCGCGGAGAGCCACAGGGTCAGGTGTGAATTGTGAGTGATACATAACAAAAGTTCTTGTTAATTCCACCTTGCCACTCACAATATGAAGTGAGTCAGGGGTCCAATCATTATGTTATGATAGGAAAGGCTTGAAAGTGGAATATCTTGCGGGTAAATTGGTACATCTCTGCAGAGTTAAAAACGTATTCGAATACTCCGAGCTCCCGGGTTTATAGGAGTCTGCTGCGGTGGATTAAATCCATGGGGTGTGACACAAGTATTATTTTCTAAATAAAATGTGTTAAATCAAGATTACCCAAATGGCATGTGTTGTCATGATAAGGAGTGCTGCCGTGAGCTGTCGTGTGTCGACGTGTCGCGGTAGTGCTATAATCTAGTGAACATGAATGATGATGTTATATTATGAAAAGTGCTGCCATGAGATGAGGTATGAAAGTAAAAGATTATTTTATAAACATCCATAATTCTTGACTAGTCTAGGTTCATATCATCACTACTATATGTATCTACTCTTACCTATGACTTGCTGAGTACGTAAGTGCTCACCGTTGCAACCTACAAATTAGTAGATGGAGCGTTCAATGATCAAGATGAAGGCATGGAGAACTTCTTGGATCTAGAAGGAGGAGAGTCAATCCCGTCATTGCCCTGATGTGTGTTGTTCTGCCGTCCACTTCTCATTGTGGGTGGGTCACCTATCTTCTGCTGTGTAGATGTTATTTTGCTAAACCATGAATGCCGTGAAGGCATTGTAATCTCTTTATGTAATATTAAGGCCAGCAGGCCACACTGCTTAACTATTTTGTAAGTTACTCTGTTGCAATGTGAATATACTCCTGTGCTTGACTTATCCTGGGAAGTCAAGGGTATCTGTATGCTATGCATATATGGGACTAGCTGCAGCGAGCTAGGTCTTTACAGGAGTAGTCGTGGTCCTAGTTTCGGGGCGCGACAACTTCCCACGCACTTGGATTTGTCATGCCGAAGTGATCCGGATGGTAATCAATTACGCCTACCCTGACTAGAGTAAGAATACTCCCTTTCATGGGAACGTATCGTAGACCGGGAGGAAGCTATAGGGGTTGCATCAGATGCAACCTCGTCCAGTTTCTCCGCCAGGATCCTAGCAAAAGCTTGTTTGTCCGCGTCAGTAAGGGTAGGAGGAAAATTACGCAAGACCTCCGCGATAGATCGAAGTTGTCCATGCGTACTCCTCTTTGGTGCGCCAGGTGTAATCATTTCTTCATCCGCCGATAAATGCTCCGGTGGTAAAGAAGGCGTTTGGTCGCGCCTGCGACCATGTGGGCGACGAGAGGAACTAGGGGCGGCGTCATAACGAGCTTGCGCATTTTGCAGAGCCTCTTGGGCTGTCCTGCGGAGTTCGTTATCTCGTCGCTCGCGGTCTTGATCCTCCTTCTGCTTGCGTTCTTATTCCTCCTTTTGTCTGCGCTCCTGTTCTTCCCTAGCAATCCGTTGATCGGGATTTTCCTCCGACAAGGCAGTGAATTCTCTAGGGAGCGAAGCTACAGAAGGAGTGAACATCTCTGTTTGCTCCGAGTCAGATTCGAAATCAAAGAGAGAGTTGAGGTTGTCAGGATCAAACCTCCCTGGACTGAGTTCCTGGTCGCTGCCATCCTGGTCCCCGACGGGAACACATAGCAACTGAGACTCGATTTTGCATATGGTGGAACTGATATCAAGTTTCGGACCTATCTCTTCCATCCCCTGGTCGATGGACATGACCAGGTAGGAGAAGATGTGTCCTCTTGACGTCCCTTCGGAATGTCTTCGCAACTGACCTCTTCCATTGGAACGGGATCGCTAGGCGAAGGCATTTGTATATGGGCATAATCGTCGAGATCGAAGTCGTTCTCGGAATCATATGCTCCAGACATTGCTCACCAAACCTCCGGATGAAGGGAAAGCACCTTGAGAAAGGGGCCCCACAGTGGGCGCCAGCTGTCGACGATTTGGACTCGTAGTCCTTAATTGAGCTTATGCAAATTTGTGAGTTGCAGGACCTTTCGAGGTGCTCCTTTAGGAAGGTAGGATGAGTAATGTCTGGATGAGGCACAAGAGATTTTATACAGGTTCGGGCCCTCGATGGTGGGAGTAATAGCCCGACGTCCTGTTGTGATTTCACTATATCAAATAAGATATTTTACAATAGAGAAGAAGAGATGATCACAGGCGATGATCTCTTCAATGTTAGTGTCTATCTAACTATATCTAAGTCTTCAGGTTTGTTGAATGCCTGGTAGTACTTGTATGCTTGACTGAATTCTTCACCGTCCTTAGAACGTGCATTGACTACCTTTTTATACTGGACAAAAGGGCACCGATGCGAAACGGCCTTGGACAGTTACTAAGATGCAGTTTTGTTAACTGCACTTAACTCCCATGTAGGCTTAACAAGTGCAATTAAGGGATAACCGCACATGCTAACCTCCTGGCAGTTGTCTTCATACGTGGAAATATCTTCGTGATTCTTGGGATATGCCCATTCAAAAGAGTTCGGCCTTCCCGAATTATCCTGGTCACAGATAATCAACGAGCCTCTGACCGCGAACTGTCCGTAGTTTCTTGACCGCGCATTGTCTGCGACCTCATGATCGTGCAGGGGCTGCGATCATGAAATATCTCTGTGTCCGCACCCTTTAGGTCATCTGAGACCATAGCGATGGACTTATAGACACAAGTCTAATCTGATTCTGTCTTAAACCAGACGTGTATTACTTTGAACTAGCTCGGGTGATAATCCTCGTCAGAATGCTCTCAGAAACTTCTCTCAATCACAATGAATGATATTTGATCAAAAGATCAAGATTTTAGCACTACGGAACTTGGGCTCAAGTGTATATCAAAATATATCTCTTGGTTCTTTAGAAAAACTGCTCAAAAATGTTTAAAGAACACTGCTCGAAAATGAATAAAAAAAACTGCTCAAAAAGTGTTTAAAAACATTGCTCAAAACTGTTCAGAAATTTGCTCAAAAAATATTTATAAAAACTGATCAAAATCTGCTCAAAAGTGCTGATCAAAAGTGTTTATAAAAACTAATCAAAAATTGTTTATAAAAACTGCTCAAAAGTGTATAGAAAATCTACTCAAATGTGTACAGAAACAGCTCAAAGGTGTATATGAGAATGTAGCTCGAGATGTGTGAAACTACTGCTCAAAGCACATATTTATAGCCCACATCTCTCAGCCAGATGTTATGGTCAATTAAGGAAGGAAATTAGGACAACTAATAGACAGTTTCGACCTCTAACGGCTAGCAAGTAATCGTTGGAATGAACAGTGCTTGGAAGAACTCTAGAGGAATGAACAGTTTTCCTAGTCGAAAGAACAGTGCTCGGATGACCTCTGGTCGAATAAACAGTGTTCTGGTCAAATGAACAGTGCCTGGTCAAATGAACAGTGCCTTGAATGACCAGTTTCAGTCCCTCTTTGAAATCTCTATATTTTTCTCAGATTCAACCAAGATTATGAAAGAAAAAGAATGCAACATATGACCTAAGAGTTTCTCAGTTTTTACCGGAACCAAAAGAGATTTCACAACCCCTCTTAATAGTATAGTTAAACTAAAAAGATTTTCTTATAAAACTGGTCAAACTCCAAACTCCGAGATTGGTACAATAAACAAGCACTTACCTTAGGTCTTTGTGGCTTCTTTCTTGGTGACCTTGCACTTGCGACCTTGGCTCACAACCTTGGACTGCGATTTCGGGCAACACTGCGACCTTGCACTTGCGTCCTTGGCTTACGACCTTGGACTGTAACCTCGGGCGACACTGCTACTTTGGGCTTGCGACTTGCAGATCCTCTCGGATCACTTGTAGACTTTACAGAAATAGCTCTGCATACAAATAGCTCAAAGACACGGTTAGTCCAAGACACTTAATGTCATTAATAATCAAAATCAACCAAAAAGGGCCTAGATGCAACAATCTCCCTCTTTTTGATGATTGATGACAACAAGTATTGAAAAGGAATAAAATTTAATGACTCCCCCTAAATGTATGCATAGGCATCAGATATACAAGAGCTCCCCCTGAATGCATGCATATACAAATATAGATGTGATTCATTTGAGAGCCCACAATGAATAAACAACGAGCATATAAACTATCAATAATGTCATCTAAATACAAGAATCTCTCCCCCTTTGACATCAAGCACAAAAAGACGGGAGGACAGCAAAGCAGACAATTAACTTGCATTTGATATATCAATAATATTCAATTCACTTCTAAGAAAGCAAAATCTAGTCTCATCTAAAGGTTTGGTGAAGATGTCTGCTAGCTGCAAATCAATTCTTATATAAGTCACATCTATGTCCCCCTTTGTCATATGATCTCTTATAAAATGGTGCCTAATATCAATAAGCTTTATTCTAGAATGTTGAACCGGATGTTTGCAATCTTTATGACACTTTCATTATCACACAAGAGTGCCACTTTTTCAAAGAAAATTCCATTATCCAAAAGGGTTTGCTTCATCCATAAAATTTGAGCACAACAACTACCCGCTGAAACATATTCCGCTTCGGTGGTGGAGAGAACTACGGAATTTTGTTTCTTAGATGACCAAGAGACTAGTGATCTCCCCAAAAGTTGACAACTACCAGATGTGCTTTTTCTATCAATTTTGCAACCCGCATAATCCGAATCCAAGTAACCAATTAATTCAAAATTTGTATCTTTAGGGTACCAAAGTCCTATATTTGGATAGCATTTCAAATACCTAAGGATTCTTTTAGAACAATGAAATGACATTCCTTAGAAGACGATTGAAATCTAGCACATAAGTAAACACTAAACATGATGTCGGGCCTAGATGCGGTAAGATAAAGCAAGCTACCAATCATAGATCAATAAAGTTTAGCATCAATCGCTTTTCTATCGTTGTTCATATCGAGATGTCCATTAGTGGCTATGGGAGTTTTGATGGCTTTAGCATCTTCCATCCCAAAGTGCTTGAGCAAGTCCTTTACATACTTGGCTTGAGTCACGAACGTTCCATTCTTGAGTTGCTTGATTTGAAGTCCAAGGAAGAAACTTAGCTCTCCAATCATCGACATTTCAAATTCCCTAGACATCATTTCTCCAAACTCATGACAAAAGGATTCATTAGTAGACCCGAATATGATATCATCAACGTATATTTGACACACAAAAAGATCTTTTTCAACCACTTTTGTAAATAGCGTTGTGTCCACCTTCTCAATTTTAAAACATTTTGAAATAAGAAAGTCTCTAAGACGTTCATACCAAACTCGAGGAGCTTGTTTAAGTCCATAAAGAGCCTTTGAGAGCTTGTATACATGATTTGGAAGATTTGAATCTTCAAAACCTCCACAAACACTAATTCGGATATTTCTCCATTTAAAAATACACTTTTTACATCCATTTGAAATAACTTGATGTTAAAATTTGATGCAAATACAAGAAGAATGCGAATAGCTTCTAATCTTTCTACGGGTGCAAAAGTTTCACCAAAATCTAAACCTTCAACTTGAGAATATCCTTGTGCAACAAGACGAGCTTTGTTTCATACTACTACACCATTCTCATCTTGTTTATTTCTAAAAACCCATTTTGTTCCAATCACATTATGATCCTTAGGTATTTCTACTAATGTCCAAACTTTGTTTCTAGTGAAACTATTTAGTTCTTCATACATGACATTTACCCAATCCGGATCACTAACTTTAGGTTCTAAGGAAGAATCAAAAGAAAAATGTTCACAAAAAGAAGCAATACGAGAGCGAGTTTGAACACTCTTACTAATATCACCCAATATTTGATTCAGGGGTTGATCTTTGGCGAACATTTGATGAAGTCTCGGGTTCAGTGATGCTTGATCATCATTCTCTTCAGTCTCTGGCTCAAAGTCTTCTCGACCAGCATTGTTCTGGGTGGTTGTAGGTTGAGCATCAGTATTTGTGGTCGCAGGTCCATGTTCGACATCATCCTGAGTGGTCGCGGGCTCTCGAGCCACATTTGCTTGAGTGGTCGTAGGTGATTTATCCTTTCTACCAGGTGACTTTTGTTCTTCATTTTTGGGTTTGATATCACCAATGGTCATCTCCTTCATAGCTTCCCTCAACCCACTGTTGCCTACATCATCAAAATCCTCATGCTCTCCTTGAGAGCCGTTAGATTCATCAAATTCTACATTGCATGATTCTTCAATGCATTATGTTGTAGTGTTGAAAACCCGATAAGCTTTACTAGTGGATGAATAGCCAACTAGAAAACCCTCATCAACATGTTTTTGAAATTTTCCAAGATGCATGCTCTTTTTAAGAACATAACATTTGCAACCAAAGACTCGAAAATATGAAATGTTTGGTTTTCTCCCTATAATTAGTTCATAAGGAATTTTGTTCAAAAGCAGATAGGTATAAAGACGATTGATGGCATTACATGCTGTGTAAACTGCCTTTTCCCAAAACTGGGTAAGCCTCTTGTACTCATCGAGCATTGTTCTAGCCATTTCAATCAATGTCCGATTCTTCCGTTCTATAACACCATTTTCTTGAGGTGTGTAGAGCATAGAGAATTCATACTTGTAACCCCTGCTGGTCGCCGAGGTGATGGTTAAGAGCGACGCGGACTTTGTTGTCGACTACATCAAAAGAGGGTTGCTTGCTAAGGTCGATAAGGACTACATACTTGTACCCTACAACCAGAAGTGAGTGCTTTCATCAATACTTTACCCGTAGATTAGTGTCTCCATATGCACACCCCAAACTTAGATTAAATTATAAATTCTTTACGCGTATCTAGTTACCACTGGATTCTGCTGGTGCTTATTCTGAAAGGGAACAAGGTGTTCTACCTTGATTCAATGCAGAGGAAAGGGTACTAGTATGACGCTGTGCGAGATGTAGTCGAAAGGCCAACATGTTTTATGATATTCATGTGGACCCGTGTTGCATCTAGATTTACAGTCCTTAAAGTGTCAATTTCGACTATCTACAGGGCTTTCACGAACTACTTTGCCGAGGGAGGGCAACACCACAAGCGGCGAGCCAATAAGTTTCAGTGGATATAATTTCTAGTACAAATTTCAACCGACATCTGTTTTACTTTATAACACCTCCCCAACTAACTCTCAATCTGTACGTTAGCAGTGCCATCAATAGCCAGACGACATGACATGTGGCTTCTACGTGATGCACCACATGTACAACCTCATCACCCCTTACCAGCCGAATTTCCCCAAGGTATACAATTGCCGCCCTTTGTATCGATTTGGCAAAATTTACAGCTACATTAAACTAACTTTTCGGCAGCAACTCTTGCTACAGGGGGTCGACTGCCCTTCGAAAAGCTTTGACCTTGAGCAAATTGGTTTAGTCCGAGGGCTGCTCGCTTTGTTTTTCATAGAGGATGTCATAGCAACTAAGGGGCTGTTTAGGGACCCACGCGGTTTGTATTAGTGCGGGTCTTACTAACTGAGACTAGTACACTAATACATATCTAACATGCTGACTTTAATTTTCAATTACTTTTATTTGTTCAATCTCAATTATACACATTTCTGAAATGTTGCATGAAACTTACTGATGAGGACATCACGACCACACACTCACAAGTATTAACACGAATGCATGCGCGTCGTCTTGAACATTAGGTGAATTCGTTTCTTGGGCAAATTAATTATTTAATCACAGAACAAATGATATTGCCTAATGATTATTCTTTGCTTGTTGTTACATGTGAGGGATTTTTGGACGAATTGAACTGCTCAACAACTTTGCAACACTACTCAAGGTTGCAGCCCATGATCGGCACATGGCCGCAGCCGACCAAGCCTGAGGACTCATGGTCGAAGCCCATGATCAGAAGCACCTGGTCGCAGGTTGAGGACACATGGTCACAGCCTGAGGACCATACAGTCTGCTGACCAAGCTTGATTGTTCAGCGATTTCAACCAAATGCCAATTTCAGCATAGATGTCCAAGTAGGTCGTGTGTAGCACTTGTTGGAAAGAAAATCGAAAGAGCTTTCCAACACATCAAGAATCATCGAAATCCGACATCGTATGCAACCAGGAGACTAGAAAGAATGGCAAGTGCATGAGAGGAAAGAGTCATGTTTGAATCCGCGAAAATTAGCTCCGGATTTTCTTTTTATAGTTTGTTAGGATTCTAGTTTGTTTTGAATTAGTTTAGAATTATGGTTTTAAACCTTCTATCTTTTGTAGACACCATCCTCTATAAAATAGAAGGCATAGTCTTAGTTTTAGGTAGACTTCATTGATATACAGATTGTATGTTCGTGCCTTTGCCGACTTGTACAATTCGGAGTCTCAATGTTCAACTCATAATTCAGATAATTGAGTGTTATCCTTCCGCTGTTGCTCTTGCTTTTCTTATGGATTTGCTTGAGTTATTCTTCGTGAATAGGTCAATCTAGCATTGCTCGATTGAATAGGTACAATTCGGACTCTCAAAGCTCAATTTAGATTTGCTTGAGTTGTTCTTATGGTTTAGCGATTGTGAGGTTGTTGGTCGCGTGTTTGATCGTGGTTAGCTAGATTGACCTGTTCATGAAGAATAACTCAAGAAAATCCATAAGAAAAGCAAGAGCAACAGCGGAAGGATAACAATCAATAATCTGAATTATGAGTTGAACATTGAGACTTTGAATTGTACAAATCGGCAAAGGCACGAGCATACAATTTGTATGTCAATGAAGTCTACCTAAAACTAAAACTATGCCTTCTATTTTATAGAGAATGGTGTCTACAAAATATAGAAGGTTTAAAACCAGAATTCTAAACTAATTCGAAACAGACTAGAATCCTAATAAACTATAAAAAGAAAATCCGTAGCTAATTTTTGCGGATTCGAACAGGACTCTTTCCTCTCGTGCACTTGCCATTCTTTCGGGTCTCCTGGTTGCATACAATGTTGGATTTTGATTATTCTTGATGTGTTGGAAAGCTCTTTTGATTATATTTCCAACAAGTGCTCACACAACCTACTTGGACATCTGTACTGAAATTGGCATTTGGTTGAAGTCGCTGAACAATCAAGCTTGGTCGGCAGACTGTATGGTCCTCAAGCTGTGACCATGTGTCCTCAGACTGCGACCAGGTGCTTCCGATCATGGGCTGCGACCATGGGTCCTCAGGCTTGGTCGGCTGCGGCCATGTGCCGATCATGGGCTGCAACCTTGAGTAGTGTTGCAAAGTTGTTGAGCAGTTACCTTCATCCATAACTTTCTCACATGTAACAACAAGCAAAGAACAATCATTAGGCAATATCATTTGTTTTGTAATTAAATAATTAATTTGCCCAAGAAATGAATTCACCTGATGTTCAAGACGACACACATGCGCTCGTGTTGATACTTGTGAGTGTGTGGTCATGATGTCCTCATCACTTACAATTTGATCGATTTATTGTTTCCGTGTATGTGTCAGAAATGCCGAGATTGTGTATGTCTTAAAAGCTGAGTTCAATGTATATATGAAATGAAATGCTGAGTTGTATATATGAAATGCTATTGTACAAATGGTATGGCTAGCATGATTCCTAAGGCTAGCCACAAAAACAGACCAATCTTTAAAAAAAATTAATATGCACAGACGGTTTTGAGCTGAAAACCGTCTGTGATAACGAGACTATCACAGGCAGTTTTGAGTTCAAAATCGTCTATGATACTCATACTATCACAGATGGTTATAAGCTCAAAACAGTCTGTGATAGGCAATATCACAGACGGTTCAGAACCATCAATGATAGTACTCGGATTATCACTGACTCGAATATCATTGACGGCTCAGAACTGTCTATGATGACTGTTTTGAACCGACTGTGATAATGTATTTTGTAGTAGCGAAAGTTCTCTAGCATGCGCTCCATGTTCGACTACTCGGGTTGTAGTTGGTGTGGCGGTCGATAAGGTTGCTGACTTTGTTGTGTGTACGGCGGCCTTTGAGCTTGATATTAGAGATTTTGTTGGTGCAGTTGCTGCTATCCAAAATTTTGTTGTTGATGTTGAGGTTGCTGATTTTGTCATGACCATGCGAAATTTTGATTGTTGCACCATCCAGAGTTATAAGAGTTAGGAAAGGCATTATCTTGCCATTGTTGCATACCCTAAAAAGTGTTTGTCTGCTCCATGGATGGGTTAAATTGGCATTCATGACCATAGTGGCCTTGTATGCCACATAATTCACATACAGTTGTAATTGCATTAACAGATGAAGTAGCAGATGATCCAATAATAGCTAGTTTATCAGTGAAAAGTGCTACCTGTTCGGCTAATTGTGATACTACACTTACATCCATGTTGTTGGTTGGAGTTTGTTGAGCAACTCGTTTGGTTCTCCATCGTGTGTAGTTTTGAGTTATATCTTTGATGAGGTTGTATGCTTTGTCTACACTTTTGTTCATTAGTGCGCCACCGGCTACGGCGTCTATGATCATCCGCGCATTGTAGTTCAAGCTGTTATAAAACGTCTGAACTACAAGCTACTTCTCTAGTTCGTAATGCGGACATTTGATCAACAAGTTCTTGTACTATTCCCAAGCATCGTAAAGTGATTCACCTACCACCTGCTGTGAAAGAAATGCAATCTGGTTGCGGATATGAACAGTTTTAGCAGGAGGGAAAAACTTACCAAGAAAAGCTCGTGAGAGTTTGTCTCATGTAGTGATAGACACAGAGGAAGAGTGTATAGCCATGCCCTCACCTTCTCGCACAACGAGAAAGGAAAGAGCCTCAAACGCAGTGCAAATGTAAAGATGGATCTTCAGTGGAAAGACTGCTAAATTGATTTTGTTGAACCAAATTCAAAAATGCAGGACTTATTTCAATGTTGTTTGATTCAATCGGTGGTCTAAAAATACCTGATTGCAACCCCATGCTGAGCAGGATTGCACAATCCTTGAGTCTCTTTTGGTCCTCCATTGATGGTTGTCGTTTCATCTATTCAAAAGTTTGTTGTGAATTTTCCTCCAATCTTACCTGTCTTGCCTCGTACTGAAGTTAACGTGCGGTTTTGACAGGTTTGTCCGAGCTATCCAGATTTGCACTGCTTCCCTGAAAGGTTAGTGGTGCACAAAGAAGAAAAAGAAAAAGAAAAATAGAAGCAATATTGAGAAGTGAGATTGACTTATATCATCGAAAATTAATCTAAAAAGACGAATTACCGTTGTTCCCCGGCAGCAGCTCCAAGAACTTGATCGTGCGCGTGTGGGTCGCATAGCAGATGTGTAGTAATAACCGCAAGTGAATGGTTGAACGTTTAGCACTTGAGGGTCGAATTCCACGAGGAACAAACGTATTCGTATTTCTAGGTTAATCGATCATTGATTAAATCTGAACAAGTTGGAGGTCTATTTGTCTACAACTAAATCTACTACTAAAGCTATCAATCTAGGCTTTAAAGCAGTAAATAGCAAATATGAAATCTAGGGTTTATAAAGAAGGAAGGAAAACCTAGGTTTCCAAGAGTTCCATAACCATCAGACGTAATTCTATCCAACGTCTGAGAATTGCAAGTTAATTTCAATCATTTTCCAAGACAGATTAAGTTGCCAGTACGGTCGCTGGTACAACGGTCAGAGGATCGTTTCTATTGTTATGTTTGGTGAGAGCCTCTCTCCTGTTTAGGATCTTGCATCAAAGTGCTAAAAACTCAAGAACTCCCCTAAATTCTTGCTAAGTCTCAACGGTTACGTTTGTTGCCAAAGCGAGAATTTAGTGTTTGGAGGAAGAAAACATCAGGAAAGAACTTCAAAACTTGAGATCAAGACCAAGGAAGAATCACGCCTTCCGGATTAGGTCATCCCTAACCCTAGAAGGGAACTACTCGCAAAAAGCCATGAAAATACTGGAATAATAAAAATTAAATGAAAACTTACTTGATTAAGTCTACCGTCCTTGCCGGCTTACAAATGCATGAAAAATAGAAAAGGAGGCTCTTCTGAGAAAACTAAACTAGGACCCTAAAAAATAGCATAAGAATTGAGCCCAAAGCTTCTCTATTTATGATACATGGGTTAATGTGCCCAAATATATTTTTTTGACGTGCAGGCGACGAAATCTGGTTTCAAACAACGTGAGAACGGACAAATCCGAGTCAAACTGATCAAATTTGACCAAAAACCCTCTGGAAACCGAGCCAAACATGACCAGGGCATGGGTCGTGCTCCAGGCGAACACGGATTGTGCCCGTGATCGTGCTCCACTCGGCCAAATAATCGACCAAGCGGTAGTCATGATCGATCGAGACTTTTTTCGACCATGTGTCTTCGTGTTCGATCGGGACATGTTTCGACCAGGTGTCTTTGTGTTCGATCACAACTCTTTTTCGTCCAGATGTGTTCGATTAGGGTTCCTTCTCGCCTATGTGTGTTCGACCAGGTGTTTCGACTGAGGAATATTTGACCAGGGCTCCTTTTTTGTCAAATTTTGAAATCTTTGTTAAAATTGGACCAAATGCAATCAAAATTTCCTCAAATTTGGTAGGTTTGGTCCCTGAAACTTGGCAAACACAGCTATCACTATTACAGAATACAACATCACAGTCGGTTCAAAACAGTCATCATAGATGGTTCTAAACCGTCAATGATATTCGAGTCAGTGATAGTCCGAGTATTATCACAGACGGTTCTGAGCTGAAAACCGTCTCTGATAATGATTATCACAGACGGTTATGAGCTCAGAACCGTCTGTGATAATCGCGTCCAATTAATTTTAATCTGTCGCTGTCCAGTTCATTGTTTTCATCATATCTTCTTCATACGAACTCAGATTTTCACATTCTTATACTTGCTAGAAACATCAGATCGTGCTCTACAACTTTTCTGTTGAGGTCGAAGTCAGATTCAGCATCCATCTATGAGATATTGGGCCGTTAATGTCGATGGTGTACAGTTTGAATCTAATAGATCTGTTTCGATATTTTCATCATAATTCTTTCATCCGAACTCGGATTGGGATAAATTTATACTTTCTGGAATTGCTGCGAGAAATACCACAAAAAGTTTGTTGTGGTAATCTTCAAATTCGGCCATTTTCATCACACTAAAATTTGGGCAAAGTTAGTTGTGTAATTTTCAAACTCTAGTCCAATTCGGATTCAAATTACTCAATCTGAGACAGGTTCGGTAAAATTGCCATATCTTTTGATTTCCAATACCGTTTTTGACATTCTTATACTTTTTCGAAAGATAAAAAAATCCTCTACAACTTTGGTGTTGACCAGATCCTCTAATTCAGAGTTTTTGGGGTCCGAAATTGCTAATCATTATCGGAGATGGTTTTGAGCTCAGATATAAATCACTGAATCATCACATAAACACTGAATTTAGAGTTCATAAGTCTGTTCATAGTTAATAGCCAAAACACAGGTTTTAGATACCAAAAACAACACAGAGTTTTAAATTTGCAATCAAATTCACTAAGAGTTTCAATTAAACATAAAAAATTATCAACTAAGAATTGGCAGCATTTAAATAGAGAATAGGTCAAATAGATTCAACATAAACAATTATCAACTAAGATTCAGTTCACACCATATTTTAATTTTCACTATTCAGCTGTTCATCACACAACTACAAACTAGTCACTTTACAACATCTAGGAAACAAGGAGCAGGGGGAGAGAGTGTTTAAGAGAGGGAATTGTCACCGAGGCTTGAAGGAGAGATGATGCCATGGTGCTAAAGAACGCAGCGGCAAATAACTTGAGGAAGCTGCTGGAGGAGGCCGTCGTAGCTCGATCACAACCGAAGAGGTGTTGAAACCGTCGGCTGTCTTGTGGCCAAGGAAGAAGAAGTGGTCGTCAGATGGTCATTGTTGAGGGAGCTGCTTGTAGTCATCATCGGCCCATGAGACATGGCCGACGAGATGATGGTGGGCAATGGAGTGGTGGTGGTGTGGTCGAGCTCGGATCGGTGTGGATCTAGGGTTATAGTGGCGCCACTGTGTAGAACGGTGGAAATGAAGTGAAAAGTCGCAAAGTGTGGAAATGAGCGGGACAAAGCCCGCCTTAAATTTTATAGTCGCAAAGTCGCAAAGTCTGATAATCATTATCAGAGACGGTTCTGAGCTCAAAATCATCTCCGATAATGATTAGCAATTTCGGACCCCAAAAACTCCGAATTAGAGGATCTGGTCAACACCAAAGTTGTAGAGGATTTTTTTATCTTTCCAAAAAGTATAAGAACGTAAAAAACGGTATTGGAAATCAAAAGATATGGCAATTTACCGAAACTGTCTCAGATTGAGTAATTTGAATCCGAATTGGAGTAGAGTTTGAAAATTACACAACTAACTTTGCCCAAATTTTAGCGTGATGAAAATGGCCGAATTTGAAGATTACCCCAACAAACATTTTGTGGGATTTCTTGCAAAGATTCCAGAAAGTATAAATTTATCCCAATCCGAGTTCGGATGAAAAAATTATGATGAAATTACCGAAACAGATCTATTAGATTCAAACTGTACGCTGTTGACATTAAGGGCCAAATATCTCATAGATGGATGCCGAATCTGACTTTGACCTCAACAGAAAGGTTGTAGAGCACGATCTGTTGTTTCCAGCAAGTACAAGAATGTGAAAATCTGAGTTCGTATGAAGAAGATATGATGAAAACAATGAACTGGACAACGACAGATTAGAATTGAACGCGATTATCATAGATGGTTCTGAGGTCAAAACCGACTGTGATAGTCCAGCACTATCACCGACGGTTTTTAGCTCAGAATCGTCTCTGATATTTAGAATATCACAGACGGTTCCAAGGTCAAAACCGTCTGTCGGACTATCACAGTCAGTTCTGATCTCAAAACCGTATGTGATAACTTAACATTTTCTCCCGACAGGCCTTCACAGACGGTTTTCTATTGAAAAGTTCACAACCATCTGTGATGTGCCATCCTGGATGTTTGTTTCTATGATAGTGTATGAAAGTGATTTGTAAAAAAAATATAAAAATGCGCATGAAATGTCGCATCAAAGGAGTTTTTATCATGTTTTTGCACATTTTCAATGGCAAATTTATGGTAAAAATACTACCAATTTAGTACTTATCAGTCTCCTTATAGTCAATGCTATCTTTTTGAGTTTAACCTTTGGCGATAAGTCTGGCGTTATATCTTTCAATGTTGCCTTTTTTAATCACGTTTGTTCTTTATAACCCAATTACACTTGATTCATTTTGAACCTTTTGGCAACTTGACCAATTCACAAACTTTATTGTCATTCATTGATTTTAAATCTTCTTTCATGGCATTAATCCATTTTTCAGAATCATTGCATTCCATGGTTTCTTTAAATGAGACTAGATCATTTTCAATACTCAAGTCACACTTATGTTCAAGAGAATAACTACATAATCATCTGAAATAGCTAATCTTTTCTGCCTTTCAAATCCTCACAATGAAAACATCTTTTCATGTGGTATTTTTGTTTCATTTGTGACTTGCATATCATTAATTGGTTCATTAGATATTTCTTTTGTAGTGTTGTGAAATCGTGATACAACAATACTAGGAGAATTGGTGGATTGAATTTCTATAATGTCCACTTTTCGTGGTTCATCCTCCCACTGATTTCACCATTCTCAATGAACCGAGTATTACCAAACTCAACTATTCATGTATTATGTTAGGACAATAAAATCTGAACCCTTTTGACTTTTCTAGATAGCCAATGAAATAACCACTAATGGTCCTTGCATCGAATCTCTTTTCATGTGGATTGTATATTCTTAGTTCTACCAGGCAACCCCAAATATGAAGATGCCTTAAACTATGTTTCCTTCCTATCCACAATTCATAAGGAGTCTTAGGAACTGACTTGCTGAGAACCTGGTTTAGCAGATATACAACAGTTCTTAATGCATGCATCCACAGAGATAAGAGCACATTACTATAACTCAACATACTCCTAACCATATCCATAAGAGTATGATTCCATCTCTCAGCCACCCCATTTTGATGAGGTATTCCAGGTATTGTATATTGTGCACAAATGCCTCAACTTTCAAGGAACTTAGCAAAAGAATTTGGACATTATCCACTTTCATCAAACTTTCCAAAATATTTACCACCTCTGTCAAATTTCATCAATTTTGACCTTTCTATCTAACTGTCTTTCAACATCATTTACAAACAACTCTATGATACTCACTACTTGGGACTTTTCATGAAGTAGATAAAAATAACAGTAACATGAGAAATCATCAATAAAGGTAATATTTTTCTCCACCCCAGGAAGGAACATCAAAAGGACCACAAATATCAGTGTGTACTAATTGTAAGAGTTCATTGCTTCTTGTAGCTAGATGCTTTGATATATGTGAGGTTTTCTTACCCTTAATGCAATCCACACATGTAATCCAATCAAGAAAATCCAATTGAGGTAAGATTTTACCTTTCACTAACCTCAAGATCCTTTCTTTGGATATATGACCCAATCTTTTATGCCACAAGAAAGCAGATTTCTCATTATGTGCACTATGTTTAGTACCAATAATTTGCTCAACATAAAACAAGGATTTAGTAAACGCAACATTAATATTGAAATGATATAAACCATCAACTAAAGTACCTGTAATGGTATAAAAAATACCCCGGCAGGTTTGATGATGTGCGCAACACGTGTACAACAACCCGAGATGACCGTGCGACGGGTCACCCCGCGTTGGGCAATCTCAAGAGATTGACATAGGGATTTATACAGGTTCGGGCCTCAGTGGAGACCCTAGTCCTGTCGACGTGCTCCCGACATGAGTCAGCTACGGAGGCTCTCTCCCGGGGAGAGGGCTCCTAAGCATGCATTTTATCTTTTTTTTTCTATTGGGTGCAAATGAATGAGTTAGTTTACAAGAGGGGTGTACAAGGGTATATATAGACCCCGAAAGAGGCAAATTATGAAACTATCCTAGCTGCGATCGTCGGATCGAGGGCAGCACGGTCTTTCGATGAGGCTCGAAATGCCAATCTTGGACACGTGGCTGCCATTGACTTCAGTGCCCCCACCTCCGGGCAGAGGGACCGGAAGAGAGGGCCTCCTACTTCGAAGGTGAAAGAGCGAGGCCCCTCCCTTGACCGGAGGGCTCCCAACCGGGAGTGGGTGCTTCCTACTTTGGAGGTGAAGGAGCGAGGCCTCTTCCCTGGCCGGAGGACTCCCGACTGGGGTGGGTGCCTCCTATCCCGGAGGCAAAGGAGCGAGGCTCCACTTCAGAGGTGAAGGAGCAAGGCCCCTTCCCCGACCGGAGGACTACTGACTAAGAGTGGGCGACTCCTACCCCAGAGGTAAAGCAGCAAGGCTCCACCCCCAACCGGGAGTGGGTGCCTCCTATCCCAGAGGCAAAGGAGCCAGCTCCACTTCGGAGGCGAAGGAGCAAGGCCCCTCCCCCGACCAAAGGACTCCCGACTGGGAGCGGGTGCTTCCTACTCCAGAGGTGAAGGAGCGAGGCCCCTTCCCCGGCCAGAGGACTCCCAATCGGGGGTGGGCACCTCCTATCCCGGAGGCAAAGGAGCGAGGCTCCACTTCGGAGGCAAAGGAGCGAGGCTCCTTCCCCGACTGGAGGACTACCGACTGGGAGTGGGCGACTCCTACCCCGGAGGTGAAGGAGCAAGGCTCCACCCCGACCAGGGGACTCCCGACCGGGAGTGGGCTGTAAGATCGAGGATGCCGACTAGAGGGGGGGTGATTAGGAGGCTTTTAAATTTTCTTCCCCGCCAGGCAATTTTAATCACGTTAATTGTTTGAGTTAAATTATACAATGAGGCTTAAAGGCAATTTAAACAATTTGTTGCATTCAACTAAATGAACTATTCAATATGACAAGCAAGAATGATGAATTTAGCAATTGTGTCAAGATGAATATAAAGCAAGTATGAAATACGCAATTGACACAATATTTTTACCGAGGTCTCGGAGACTCGCCCGGTCTCCCCTACTCCTCGTTGAAGCGCTCTCTCGGAGCCTCGCTTCTATATCCACAAAGGATATCTCACTAGGGTTGCTCCTTCTCCACACCGGATAGGCGAGCACCACACCTTTCACAATCTTTTGCCGGCCTCTCCGACAAACTTCAATTGGAGAGATCTCGGTTCTCCTCCGGCACCGTCTAGGCGAAGGCGATCGCCGAGAGTAACAAGCCGGATGCGCTTTCACTTGAATCAACCACGTGATAGAAGCTCAATGATGCAAATGAGATGCTCAACACTCTAGCACTAGCAATCTAATGGAGATGAAGTGCACTAAACACTCACACAATCTCCCTCAAGCTCTCTCTCAAATCTACTCAAGATTTGGGCTCAATTCTAGCCTCTAAATGCAATAACACATATGCAACTCAATTGGCTAGGTTTTCAGCTGAAGAATGAAGTCTTTGAGCACCCAAAAATGAAGCCAAACACGAAGTATTTATAGCCTCAACGAAAAACTAGCCGTTTGCAAGAAACCAGGCCAAAAGTTGTACAGGCCGGACATTGTCCGGCCACTTCAGACACTATCCGGCCAGTACAAAAATTTCAGCCGTTGCAAACGTGTCAGTGACCGTTGGACGAAATTTGTGAAGGTCGGACGGATAGTATTTGTCCGGACAAAACGTCCGGACAAATGGATATGTCTCTGTTAACTCTCGGCTCAGAAAAAAACTTGTACAGGCCGGACAATGTCCGGCCATTTCGGACAAAGTCTGGTCACTTCGGACAAATAGCTCCGGACGGATGCATTTGTCCGTTTCATTTTTCGGCTCAAAAAATTTGTACTGGCCGGACAATGTCCGGCCACTTCGGACAGATAGCCCCGGACGGATGCATTTGTCCGGCCACTGCACACTGACAGTAAAACAAGTATAACTTTTGATCCAGAAATCCGATTGAGGTGATTTTTGGCTTGTTAGAAAGATAGCTCAGAGATCTACAATTTTTTCAACAGGAGCAAGACCTAGAAAGGTCTAGAAACTTCTAGAAAACTCAGAAACTTTCCTGCTGTCAAAATGTCCAATCCAAAAATCATCTCAAATGCAATTTTAGAGTATTTGCACATACGGATTTGCCGTTTTCTCGCGGATGTGATTTGTGTCACTTAGCAACGACCACGACCACATAGGTCTTGACATCCGATCGAAAACAGATGGTCGATAGGGTTTGGTCGAGCGTACGCAAGCGAGCCAAAAACTGGTACGACCAGTCCGAACTCTTACGACCACGCCCAAACCCTAGACATAAAGCCGCCAAACAAGCGACACGACCACGACCACGTATCAACACTGATACGATCAGAATATGCAAATACGACCACGACCAGCTCTAGATAAATGAACCAATTTAAACAGCTGGCGATCACGTCTAAGTGCAGTTTTCAAAACATTTAATCTAATGCACATGAACTACACTTAGACTCACTAGCAATGCAAGACACTAGTGCAAGATGATATGAATGCATCTGAGCTTCCGCACAAGATAGATTCAAGCTACTAGTTTCCGACCCCTCTTAATAGTACGGTCAAACTAGTAAAAATAAACCTATCAACCCGGTCTGTCTCCAAACACCGAGACCGGTAAAACCCTAAGAAAACAATCCTTAATCTTGGATTTTACCTTAGGTGGAGTTTGACCTCGTGAAGCTCGATCGCTCGACGCTCGTCATCGCAAAGCTCGATCCCGCTAAGCTTGACCACGCGAAGCTCGACCGCTTGACGCCTGTCTTCGCAAAGCTCATCCTCGCTAAGCTTGACCTTGCTCGGGATGTCTCATATCATTTTCATCCTCTTCACGCCCTTGCTTGTTTTCATCCTGCAACCATTCTGAGACTAGAACATATACACTCAATGCGCAAACGTTAGTCTCATTTGCAGTTCGTCATTAATCACCACCAGATAAATCACTCCACACAGGAGTTCACTCAACAATTTCTTTCTTTGATGAAATGACAAAACCACTTTCAATGAACAACAAATGAGTAATGGATGAATCTCACAATCATATAGATCCATATATGATACAAGAAATGCGCACACGATCCATACTACTCAAGTTATGATATTAATCAATATGGATGACTAATATCATGAGCTCTCTCTCAATCATACATAGAGATATCAAATCCAGAACACGGAGTCATCAACCTTTTGCACAAACATGGATAACTAATCATCCTAAGCTCTCCCTCAACATGTGCATCGATATCAAATCCACAACTGAAGTCATCAACCTCAAGATTTAACATATAACATCTTGATCAATCAATTAGCACAAGCTTGATGCAACCACCGAGCTCATCCTCTACATATGCATCAATATCAAACCCGCAATCGAGAAAAACATCCAATTCAGGGTTTACCGATAATCAATTCAATTTACTTGTGCTAAATCAGGATTTATCTAAATTGTCATTTAATCATCAAATCTGATATCTTCATATTAACTTTAATCATCATGGATTTATCCAAAACGTCATTAATCATCAAAACCTAGATACTAAGATCTACCTAGATCCAACATGGGCGTCTCCTATCCAGGAGGCAAAGGAGCTAGGCTCCACTTCGGAGGTGAAGGAGCGAGGCCCCTTCCCCAACTGGAGGACTCCCGACGGGGAGTGGGCGCCTCCTACCTTGTAGGTTAAGGAGCAAGGCCCCACCCTGACTGGAGGACTCCCGACCGGGAGTGGGCGGACCCTCCCTCAGGGTTGAAGGAGCAAGGCTCCACTTCGGAGGCGAAGGAGCAAGGCCTTTTCCCCGATTCGGGACTCCCGACAGGGAGTGGGTGCCTCCTACCCTGGAGGTGAAGGAGCAAAGCTCCACCCCGGGGGTGAAGGAGCAAGGCTCTACTCCAGACAGGGGATAGCTAGCCGGAGGGCGAGAGGCCAGGCATGGCAAATATTTTTTCCCCCAACAGCAGCCTCCTGCACCTCCGAGGACACTTGGTGTTGTCGGGGGGGTGCGGCTAACACTTTTTCGAGGAAAAAATCTCTCTCCCGGAGAGCTCCTTGGGACGCAAAAACATTCTCCTCCCGGGAGAAGGTGTCGCTATTTAAGCCAGCCATGCATTGCCTTGATCTCCGTGTGCCCCTTGGCATTCACAGCCAAGATCCCCTGAGCTGACATGTGGTGACCATTGAAGCCTCTTCCCTTGCCTATATAAGGGAGGGGGCCATCCTCGTAGAGGTTAAGCCCTTCACTTCTCCCAATTCTCTAGCCAACATCCCCCCCCCCCCCAAGATCCTCTCCCGGCTGGGAAAGCTCTCCAGAGGAGGCATAGAGAGATGTCGAGGGCTCATGGAAAAACAATGGTCCTCCCTCCGGAGGAGGTCACTTTTGACTTCCTTGGCCTCATGGAGTTTACCGCAAGCGACCGGGATACCCTTGTCTCCCGAAGGGTTTTTGTTGAGGGGGACATACGTGTGCCGGGGACAAGAGAGGTGGCCCCAGATTCCAGAGACGGTGAAGTGGTCCCCTTCGAAGCCTTCATGGTGGCAGGTCTCCGGATCTTGGTCCATCTCATGCTTCGGGACTTCCTCCGCAAGCACAGACTCGCGTTAAACCACTTGACGCCCAATATCCTTGTTAGGATGGGGCTGTTCTTGAGGTTATGCAAGACTGCCGCAGGATTGGAGGGGACCCTTCGTCTCTTCCACTACTACTACCGGGTGATGGCGAAGAGCACCCCAGTGGTCAAACATGGGCCCAAGTCTACATGTGGCTCGGTTATGTTGAAGAATGTTCAGTCCCAGGCGGAGGAGTACCCAGTGGCGGCCTCCCAAGATCATTGGGAGGGATGGACTCGAAGGTGGTTCTACCTTCGAGTGCGGGACCCAGAGATGACCTATTCTCTGCACTCCGCGTCCCTTGGCCTCTCCTCCGGCCCTCCAGCCCTCACCGTCGACGAGATGACCTCAGTCGCTAAGATGGCGAAGGTCCACTCCCGTAGGAGCATGAGGGACTTGACAGAGGAGTTGCTCCTCCTCTGGCTTAGTCCCTTTAGCCAAAACCAGAGAGGGCTTAGGCTCAACCTGGAGTATAGGCCCCCAAAGTTCCCGATGTCGCGACGTAAGTTTTCTCCTCCGGGCGGGAGTGAGTTTGGATTTTTTTTCTTTCTCCTAACATCACTTGTTTTGGAGTTAGGTCCTACGGGTCGACCTGGGAGAAGACAGAGCGTCTCCTCGATCGGTATTACGAGGATGAACACGCCCGATGCATCGCCGCCATCGGGGAGGGCCCCCTTAGAACCTAGTCGCCGAGGCCTTCAGGATGACCCTCCCCCCAGGTCCCTCTCCCGACCCCCTCTCATAAGAGAAGGGAGACAGCGGGTCTCCCGGAGGTGAAGTGCACCAAAACGACCCCATCCCCCGGTGGCAGTTCCGGACGAGGACGCCCTAAGTCGCCCACCCCGGTCCAGAGGGTAGTGGAGACCCCACGAGCCCCGAAGAAAGTGAGGCCTACCCTGGCCCGGAGGGTCACTGGTGACAAGGATTATCACCTAAGCTAGTTTATTTAACATAAATCGTGTTCAAGTCAAGTTCGGATGTGATATATGTCTATGCGTCCTAGCAGCCACTATGGTTGCAGATAGACAGTTTCCAGTGCACCAGAAGGTTGTGGACACAAAGTCAGTCTATGATCGCAGTATTTGCTTGGTCATAAGGTCGCAGGCTATACGCGATCAGAAGGTCACTGGCTATGCGTGACCAAGACAACCTAGGGGTGTTCAAGCCTTTACTGGACACGTTCTCAGGGTCAAGATACTTCTTCCACGTGGGAAGACAACCACCAGGAAGTTAACGTGTGCGATTATCTATAATTGCACGTGCTTAACTAGCAAAGAAGATTGGTGCGGTTATACGAACTGCACTATGGCAACCGTCTGAAATTGTCTTGCATTGGCATCCTTTCATTTAGTATAAAAGGATTGCTAATGAGAAACAACGCTGGAAGACTTAGATATACTTAATAGATAGAAGTGTAAAAGGAGATTATCGCCTGTGACAATCTCTCTTTCCTGTAAACCCCTTCTTTCATACAGAGTGAAATCACAACAGGACGTAGAGTTATTACTCCCACCATCGAGGGCCTGAACCTGTATAAATCTTCGCATCCCCATTTCATTGCTTGTCTTAACTTACCTAATGGCACTTTGAAAGGTCTCACGTACAACTCACAAATCTGCATAAGATCGATAGAGGACCCCGAGTCTGAATCATCGACAGCTGGCGCCCACAGTGGGGCTCTTTCTCAAGGCGTGCCTTTTTCATCGGGAGTTCTGATAAGTCATGTCTGGAGCATATGATTCCGAGAACAATTTCGATCTTGATGATTATGCCCACATTCGGATGCCCTCACCTAGTGATCCTGTTCTAATGGAAGAGGTGGATCGCGAGGATGTTCGGATGTTCCTGAGGAACATCCTGAGGATGCATCTTCTTTGACTCAGGTCATGTCCATCGACCAAGAGACAGAAAAGATAGACCAGGTGCCTTATGTGAGTTTTGCCACATCCGAGGTTGAATATGTCCCACTACACATCGCTTCAGAGGATGTGGATGATGGTAACATAGAGCTTAGTCCTGGGAGGTTTGACCCTGATAACCTCCAATCTCTCTTTGATTTTGAATCTAATTCAGAACAAACAGAGATGTTTTCTCCTTTTGTGACCTCACTCCCCCGAGAATTTGCTGCTTTATCGGAGGAAACTCTTGAGCAGCGAATTGCTAGGGAGGAATAGGAACGTCGGCAAAATGAGGAACAAGAATGAAAGCAAAAGGAGGATTAGGATCATGAGCAACAAGAGAACGAGGCTCACAGGGCTGCAAAGGAAGCTTTGCAACTTGCGCAATCTCGTTATGATGTTGCTCCTAGTTCCTCCCATCGTTCGCATGGTCGCAGGCACGACCAGACACCTTCTTTAGCCTCGGTTTATCCATCGGCTGTTGAAGAAACGATGACACCTGGAGCGCCTAGGAGGAGTACACATGATCAACTTCGTGTTATCGCTGATGCTCTGCGTAATCCTCTACTAATGTTGAAGACGCGCTGACTTTTTCTAGAGTCCTAGCGGATACACTCAATGAAGTTGCATCTAATGCAACTCCAACAGCGTCATCTCGGTCTACGATTCTCTCCCATGAGAGAGATTATTCTCACTCCAGTCATGGTAGGCGTAATCGATTACCACCAGGTTCAGTTCGGCATTACAAGGCCAGGCGAGTTGGAAGTTCCCATGATTGAGATCGCATGCCCCTTCATTCTCGCCTAGGACTGCGAGGTGTATCTCCTCAGGGTGAGGTCGCCCGCGACCAAGTGAAAAGTCACAGATTCCTTGATCTGGGAGGATCTTCAAGTCTTGATCGCATACGGATTCGCGACCAAGTCCTGATCGCATACTACTTCGCGACCTTAACCGTGTTCGGAAAGGTTTCGCGACCATGGATTGGTTCGCGACCATGAAAAGGAATTTGTTCTCTGTTCGGAATTGTAATCCTATCCGAATATATATAACTAAACTTATCTGTTTAGGATTAGTTAGTTAGTTATATGAGTCTAATACGTTTAGGTAACTAAGTCTGATATGTACTCATACGATTGGACTATAAATACCTTGTAATAGGTCTAGTTTAGATCATCAAAAAGTCATAGAACTTATTTGAGTTTTAAACACTTATAGTTCCTTCGACGTAGGCAAGTGTGTCTAACGTTCGATGTGTAAAAGCCCTCTTTGAAATAAAGAGTTGTGCAATTACTTTGAACTGTGTTTTCGATCAACCTTTGGGTTTCGGTATTTCCAAGTAAGATCCCGTTATTCCGCATATTAGAATCTGGGCGAGCCTAGTGCGAAAACCAAGACTAGGTCTCAAACGGATCAAGTTAGTATCAGAGCAACTTTCCTATCCTGTGGATGGCGAAGACTCGCCAAGGTTACAAAACCTCCGGTGAAACTCCAGGCGATCAATTGACGGTTCCTACAGTCGCGTCTTCGATAATGTCTGACGATGCCTCCGTTCAAGCTAATCTAGACGAACAAGTGGCTAAGCTCTCCACTGACATGGAAACCGTGCTTGCTTGGATTAAGCAGCAAACCATGATTGTACATCCTGAAGTAGGGAAGGTTATGGGTGAGAAGACTGGTGAAGACTTGCGCAGGGCAGACGAGGATGAAGACGAAGGCAACCATAAGACCGACAATCTCGCCAACACCTCCTTAGCTATCGGATCTTTTAAGGTCGACGCTAAGATTGATATACCCATATATGATGGGGTGGTCGATGCCGAGAAGCTGGATTCTTGGATCGACCAGCTTGAGACCTACTTTGACCTTAAAGGGTTCAGTAGCGCTCAAAAGGTGAAGTTCGCACCTTTGAAGATGAAGGACCACGCCAATACTTAGTGGAAGGCCCTTGTCGCCAGTGGTGAAGCTGACGACCTTGCGTGGGGTCAATTCAAACGACTTCTGCGACAAGAATTCTATCCGATGGGTTACCTTGAGGAGAGATGGGAACGTTGGCACAGATTGTATCAACGGCGCGACCAGACCGTCCAAGACTATACTACGGAGTTTCAGAGACAAGCAATGGTCATCGGCATATCGCTATCCGATCCTCAGGTATTTCGGAAATACACATCTGGACTTCAGAAATCGATCAGTACTGAGCTAAGTCTGTTCGGCGTCCAAGACATCGCGACCGCGAGCACAACTGCTATGGCGATCGAGAAGAAGAACAAATCCCACAGCGACAAAAGCACGAAGGAAAGTGCGACCTCGACAAAGAAAAAGCCGAGTCCGAAGAAGAACACTTCAAAATCGGGCACGGGTGCCTTTTGCGATATTCTCAAGTCGCGGGACATATCAAGGACAAATGCTACAAGCTTCATCCTGAACTTCGACCAAAGAAAAATGGACCAGGGAAAAGAACAGCCACGGCTACTTCGACTTCACTAGACGAAGAAGTTGTCCGTGTGAATTCGGTTAATGAGGCGGATACGACCTTGTCTCTGATGGCAATGCCGAAGGAGAAGGGTTCCGATCCACCAAATGACCATCACCCAACGGAGGACTTGTTCACCATCAACATCCAGGTGAAGCACGAAGTGGTCGCAGCGATATTCGATCTAGGAAGTCAAAAGAATCTGGTCTCCGCTGGACTGGTTCAGCGACTTTGTTTGAAGACAACCTCACACCCGCGACCATATCCGCTGGGTTGGTTTACATCCGACGTGAACCAACAGATTACGAGTCAGTGTGTGTTGAAGTTTGCGATATCTGCACGATATATCGATGAGGTGCAATGCGATGTTGTCCCTATCGATATCTGTCAGGTGATCTTTGGGAGTCCGTATCTGTATGATCGAGATGCTCACTTCCATCGGCGAGGGCAAGAGTACGACCTCACCAAAGATGGAGTTAAGTTCATGATCAGCAGAGACATCCACGTCAACACTTCGAACTTGATTACCGCAAATCAAGCCAAACGGATTGTTAATGCATGTCACAAGTATGTGCTTGTCATGATTCGACCCATTGGTCAAAGTGAGGGTACTCGACTAGCATTGTCATTGGCGTGCCGAGAGGATTCTGGTCGTTTGTCGGGACTGCTGGAGAAATACAGTGATCTATTCGAGACTACCCAGGGACGTCCGCCAAAACGTCCAGTCGAGCACGAAATTTAGCTTGTGTCCGATACGACACTGCCCAATCTGAGTATGTATCGCAACTCAGTATTGGAGAATGAAGAGATCAAGAGACAACTTGGTGAGTTGCTGAACGATGGTGTCATTTAACCGAGTAGTTCATCTTGTGGATCTCCCGTGGTGTTAGTACCAAAGAAAGATGGGACTTGGCGTATGTGCATCGACTATCAAGCAGTGAACAAGATCACCATCAAGAACCGGTACCCCCTTCCTCGTATTGATGACCTGCTAGACCAATTGAAGCATGTTGTTGTCTTCTCCAAATTGGATCTTAAGTCAGGATATCATCAAGTCAGCATCCGAGAGGAGGATATGTGGAAGACCTTGTTCAAAACACGACAAGGTCTATTCGAATGGCTGGTCATGCCGTTTGGTCTCTGCAACGCCCCAGAAACTTACATGCATCTTATGAATGACGTCTTGAGACAGTTCATCGACGACTTTGTGATCGTTTACCTCGACGACATACTAGTTTATAGTCGTTCGTGGGATGAGCACCTCATTCATGTCAAAAAGGTGTTCGAACAGCTTCGGCAACATCGACTTCGCCTCAACCGTAAGAAGTGCGAGTTCGGCCAACAAACTCTACTTTACCTCGGATTCATGGTCGGCAACGGTACGTTGCAAATCAACCCAGACAAGGTAAAAGTGATTCGCGAATGGCCGCGACCGCGAACAGTTACGGACGTGCGTAGTTTTGTGGGAGCATGCCAATATCTTCGGAAGTTCATCCGACACTTCTCGATTGTGGCTTCTCCATTGCATGGATTGACCAGGATCGATCAGAAGTTCGAGTAGACCGGGAAACATGAGGACACGTTTCTCTTGCTAAAAAGGAAAATCAGCGAGGCGCCTGTGTTAGCTTTGCCGAATCTCCAGAAGCCGTTCGAACTAGAAACCGATGCCTCAGGTTATGCGATGGGTGCAGTGCTCATGCAAGAAGGTCGACCAGTGGCATATCACTCCGAGTTATTCCAGGAAGCTCAGAAGAACTACCTGACTTATGATAAGGAGTTATGCGCACTGCATCAGGCCGTGAAACATTGGCGGTGTTATCTCTTGGGTAAAGAGACAGTTGTCGACACCGACCATCAACCATTGCAATATTTGCAAACTCAGTCTAAGCTACAGCAAGCTCGACACATGAAGTGGATGTCGTATCTGCAGCAGTTTAATTTGGTGATTAAGTACAAGAAGGGCGTACACAATAAATTGGCTGACATGTTGTCGCGACCACCAGTTACGACCCTCTGTTTATCAGCGTTCATACAGATCGAGCCCTCATGTCATGATGACTATGTCACTATGTACAGTGAAGACCCTTATTTTCAAACAGCACTGACTGCGGTCGAAACAGGGAACCCTACATAGTTCGTTCGTCGAGAAGGACTCTTGTACAAGGGCAATTTACTTTGCATAACTCGTGGAGCACCTCGAATTCAATGGATGCGAGAAGCGCACACATCGAAGGTAGCTGGTCACTTTGGGGTTACAAAGACGTTGCAAAATCTTCACCGACATGTGTTCTGGCCGCGTATGCAGCAAGATGTGGCTAGTTTTGTTCGAGGCTGTGGTCTCTGCAGCATCTCGAAACCGACAAATCGAAAATTAGGTTTGTACACTCCTTTGCCAGTTCCATCGCGACCATGGGAGAGCATATCCATGGATTTCTTAGGAGGATTGCCTAAGACCCGACGTGGCAACGACTATCTATTCATGGTTGTTGATCGGTTCTCCAAAATGATTGTTCTTATACCTTGTCGAAAGACTATCACGGGAGAAGAAGCAGCTTGGGTATTCTTTCAACACGTTTGGACACACTTCGGACTGCTGACTTCTATTGTGTCTGATCGCGATACCCGGTTCCTTAGTCACTTTTGGCGATCACTTTGGACGATGATGGACACCAAGCTAAAGAGGAGTACTGCTTTTCATCCGCAAACTGATGGTCAAACCGAGGTGGTTAATTGCACAGTCGTTCATCTTTTGAGAGGATATAATTCGAAGCACCCGAAGACCTGGGATGAAAGCATACCATACCTGCAATTTGCTTTTAATCGAGCAGTGCATGGTTCGACTGGAAAATCACCGTTTGAGGTCTGTTTAGGGTTTCTACCACAGAGTCCATTCGACATGGAGTTTGTGATCCCTACCTCAGCACAGAACAGTAAGGAAGCATCTAATCAGGATCGAGCACAAAAATTCCTGGAAGGTATTCAACGACTTCATCGTGAGGTTGAACAGAACTTGTTGAAAGCACAACTCAAGTACAAGACGCGACATGATCGGCACCGAGTTGATGCGCAATTTCAAGAAGGTGATATGGTATGGTTACATCTGAGTAAGGAGAGACATAAAGGTGAAGGTAAGAAACTCAAACCCATTCGTTATGGTCCTTTTCGGATTTTGCGGAAAGTGAGTAATAATGCTTGTCAGCTCGAGTTACCTCCATACATGGATATTTACTCGGTTGTCAATGTTGAGCACCTCAAACTCTTCGAGCCTTCAATGCTAGATGATGAGCTAGACACCATAGTACCATTTGTTGAAGACTTGGTCTATCACCGAGACGAACCTCTACGTGAAGATGTGATTCTGGAGAAGAAGGTGACTACCACCCGCAGTGGCACAAAGGAGACTTTTCGAATCGTTCGGAAAGATCAACGAGCACGTGCAGCAAAGTGGTACACCAAAGAACATGGACAAGCCCAATTTCCACATCTCCAGTTTGATTGAGAGGTCGCAATAGGGGTTGGCTCCTTCTCAACAAGGGAGTCATGATCCGGGAGGATCTTCAAGTTCTGATTGCATACGGATTCACGACCAAGTCCTGATCGCATATGGCTTCGCGACCTTAACCGTGTTCGGAAAGGTTTCGCGACCATGGATTGGTTCGCGACCATGAAAAGGAATTTGTTCTCTGTTCAGAATTGTAATCCTATCTGAATATATATAACTAAGCTTATCTGTTTAGGATTAGCTAGTTAGTTATATGAGTCTAATACGTTTAGGTAACTAAGTCTGATACGTACTCATACGATTGGACTATAAATACCTTGTAATAGGTCTAGTTTAGATCATCGAAAAGTCATAGAACTTATTTGATTTTTAAACACTTATAGTTCCTTCGACGTAGGCAAGTGTGCCTAACGTTCGACGTGTAAAAGCCCTCTTTGAAATAAAGAGTTGTGCAATTACTTTGAGCTGTGTTTTTGATCAACCTTTGGGTTTCGGTATTTCCGAGTAAGATCCCGTTATTCCGCATATTAGAATCTGGGCGAGCCTAGTGCGAAAACCAAGACTAGGTCTCAAACGGATCATTCCTCCGTAGCTCCTATGTTGGTTGTAAAGCTTTCTCGCCAGGTCTCTGTGCGGTGGTCTGGCTGGACAAGTTTAAATCGGGAATGATTGAGAGATTTGATGCAACTCAGAACTTGTTCGAGTTTCTTCAGATTTACATTACAGCTATTCAAGCGGCAGGTGGAGATGACCGCATCATGGCAAATTACCTGCCAATGATCCTTGAGGGACCAGCGAGAACTTGGTTGTTCAATCAGCCAGAGGGTTCGATTTACAATTGGGAAATGTTGTGTGATGCCATACTCAATAATTTCCAGAACTATTACCAGAAGCCCGGCAAGGAGGATGATCTTCATCGTCTACGCTAGACCTCTACTGAGACTCTTCGCTAGTTTGTCAAGAGATTCATCAGAGTAAGGCATACCATTCCGAACATATCTGACAACTCCGTTATTAGGGCATTTAAACATGCCATGCGATATCTGAGGTTTTCTGAAGATCTGCTTATCCACCCCCTCGCCCAGTAGCTAATCTCTTCGACATGGCTGACCGCTATTCCGATGCAGCCGAAGCTGTGGAATGGAACAGGATGGTAGATAAAGGAAATTTACCACCTCAGCCAGGTCTTAAGGATGATAAGAAGGAGGATTCTAGCAAGAAACTAGAATCATCATCAGGCGGAAAATCAAAGAAGTCCAAGAAAACCTAGACTGGACAATATTGGGAGGTCGTGGTTGCAGAGAAACCACCACCAGGAAAAGGTAACAAATTTCCATTTAAGAATAAAACCTCTTCTTGTGGCCGCGATAGCGACCAGTCAGGAAAACAAACTAACCCGTAGGGAAAAAAGAAGTGGTGTCCGTTCCACAATTCTTCGGGACACAATCTCAAGAACTGTTGGAATTGGTTGAAGCAATTGGACGACATCTACCAAGGGATTGGACCGATGCCAACCTTGCCGCAAAAAGATCAGGCCTGTGGGATTAGAGACACCGACGGAGACGAAGAGATGTCCAACCAGGTACCCCAAAACCATGTTAATGTTATTTTTGGAGGTTCCTCTTCTTTTACTTCTAAGCATCAGTTTAAAACATTTTATCGTGAGGTAAATCAAGCAAAGGCTCCCCTCGGTGAGCCTCAATATCCCCGTTGGTCAGAAACTCCTTTGACTTTTGATCCAGCTGATTGTCCTATTAGGCTTACACGACCATTGAGACTACCTTTGGTCATCACCCCAATAATTAGCAATGCTCGAGTTGAAAGAGTTCTAATCGATGGGACCAGATCAGAAGTTAAAGGTAGTTCCATTGTACCCAGATGGTCCATCTAGAACCATTCGGATTGGATCAGGCCTAGATGACAAATAGGAAATCGAGCTCGTTACTTTCCTCCGAGCTAATGCAGATGTGTCGACGATTTGGACTCAGGGTCCCTTGTCGATCTTACGCAGATTGTGAGTTATATGTGAGACCTTTCAATGTGCCCTTAGGTAAGATATCATAAGCAATGAAACAGGGGTACGAAGATTTATACAGGTTCGGGCCCTCGATGGTGGGAGTAAAAGCCCTACATCCTTTGTGATTTCACTATGTATGAGAAAGGAGTTTATAGGGAGAGGAGATTATCACAGGTGATAGTCTCCTCTTACACTTCTATCTAACTATCTATTTCTAAGTCTTCAAAGGTTTTTGGTGTCGACGATTTGGACTTGGGGTCCTTAGTCGATCTTATGCAAATTTGTGAGTTGCGGGAACTTTCAGAGCGCTCCTCCGGGAAGGTAGGATGAGTAATGTTTGTACGGGCACAAAGGATTTTATACAGGTTCGGGCCCTCGATGATGGGAGTAACAGTCCTACATCCTGTTGTGATTTCACTATATGAAATAAGATGTTTACAAGAGGGAAGAAGAGATGATCACAGGCGAAGATCTCTTCAATGTTAGTTTCTATCTAATTATATTTAAGTCTTCAGGTTTGTTGGACGCCTGGAAGTACTTGTATGCTTCACTCAATAACTTGTCCTTAGAACGTGCATTGACTACCTTTTTATATTGGACAAAAGGGCTCCAATGCGAAACGGCCTTGGACAGTTGGTAAGATGCAGTTTCGTTAACTGCACTTAACTTCCACGCAGGTTTAACACGTGCAATCAAGGGATAACTGCACATGTTAACCTCCTGGCAGTTGTCTTCATACATGAAAGATCCCTGTGATTCTTGGGATATGCCTGTCCAGAAGGTCAGGCCTTCCCGGATTATTCTGGTCGCACATAGTCAACGACCCTCTGACCGCGCACTGTCTACAGTATTCTGGTCGCGCACTGTCTATGGCCTTATAATTGCGCAAGGGCTGCAATCATGAATTATCTCTGTGTCCGCGCCCTTTAGGCCGTCTGAGACCATAGCAACGAACTTATGGACACACATCTAATTTGATTCTATTTTAAACCAGACATGTATTATTTTGAACTAGCTCGGGTGATAATCCTCGTCAGCTAGCCCCCAAATTTGAAGAAAATGAAAGGACATATTTACTTCAAATTTTTATCCTGCATCGAATTATGAACCCGACGTTTTAACTTCAGCTGATACTGTTCCGCCGTGTGATGGTTCATATCCCAAGAAAAGCCATGAGTTTTTCTTGGCAAGTAATGATGACTTAGGCGACTCATCATGATGGCAACCATAAGTGCGATTTAAGAACCCAAGACATGTGTGGAAATGAACCGATGCCTTCTGGCTCTATAAAGTGAAGAGCCTTTTGGTTCTTTGAACTCATGAATTTCTCACCACGACTAAGTCTTTTTCGAAGCTACTTCTCCTCTCCAGTTATTCCCTCTAAACTTCAGTTCTTGTTCCGATGGCAGATCAAGATCCCAAGAACATTATAGAGATTGAGAGTGATGGGGAAGAAACAGAAGTGTTGTTAGAAATTGATCAAGACTCTCAGGAAGTAAGTCTTTTTCTGAAAGGCCTGATTCAACTTTTTTTCCTGCATTCTGGTCGGTTCCAAAGTAATGCTTTTTGAAACTTACAAGTGTGCGAAGAACTAATTCCTCCAAAGAAGAAATCAAAGAATGACGAATGATCCTCCAATGGAACTACATCAAAATCGGTAAAGGGAGCTGAGACCTGGGCTGTCACATTACCCTATTCTTCAACCTCAGCAGCTCCTCCAATTGCATCATCTCCACCTTTGGTGATCCATAACAATCCTTCCAACCTTTCTTCTTCTGATCAGCTTTCCCTGTCACGACCAAGCGATCCCCAGCTTTTGTTGGGTTATCAATTTTCTGGTGGGAAGATTGTACTCTCACGATCAGATGGTCCCCGACTTTTGTCGGGTGATCTACTTCCTGGGGGAAGTGCTTCATCCTCCCGTCCAACCTTACTGCGAGGATTGGTAATTATTTTCATTCACTCTACTAGTCGTTTTATTTTTTTTAAAACTAACCCATGTGTGTACAGGAGATGAAAATCTCTGGAGCCCTCAATGACCAGCCTGCTGAAGTCCAGCCTCTTTTTGGTGAGAGTGTATCCCTTGAGCGAACTCTCCAAAAAGAAAAAGAGGCCCTGGAGAAGAAGACCGATGAGATGTCTTCCGCCATTCTGCATCTGGTATAATGTTATGACAACTCCCACGAAGAGGCGCGCCAATTCCGCTTGGAGAGGGATTATGCTTGGTAGCAGCGAGAATTCTCCGATACAATAAGGAATAATTGCGCTTCTTTGATCCAGGATGATGTAGATAGGCTTAGAGCCATCGCCAGTTCTCTAGGGGCATCCAGTGTTGATCCCACTGATGCTAACATGTCCTTGGGAGAACTTTGTAAAAGGCTATCGGACCAGGTTGACGCTTTGGTCACTTGTGTCCCTTTTGTATGTAAAGACTGTCAGAAATAAAAAATTTCTTTTCCTTACATACTTGATCTCTTAAAAAGGATTATGTAAAACTTATAATCCAAATTAGGGTTCTTTATATTCTGTGAAAAATAGTTACATGAGAATGCTTCTGCGACCAAAAATACACAGGTAGGCTTCTGTCCGAAACTGGCTCAGGATAGTTCTTTAGTCTTACAATAGCATTAAGGCCGTAGACTACGATCAGAACTAGAATAACGATCACAAAACATTTCTTTGGTCTCAGAATAGCATTGAGACTGTAGACTGTGATCAGAACTTGAATAACGATCACAGAACAATATCTTGACCATATGACGACCACAGCTGTTATGATCACACATATCTGTGGCGATCACAGGATTTCGTTGCGATCAGTATAGAGGTCAGAAATTTGTATCACAACCATAAGGGATTAATTACTTCCTTAATAAATTTTTAGGAATTTTCAATATTTTTATTTGTACCATAGCCCCCGAATGCGAAATAAAATGATAAAAACACATTTCATTTCAGATTCATTACTAGGTATGGATAACGGGTTTCAAGAGAAAAGACATCCATTATGGGAAATTAATAAAATATTCAGCGAAGGGTTGTCTTGGACATATAAAAGGAAGAGGTAGCTTACTGGAGAAGCCAAAAACCCTTCGTTGCCTTAGACCCTCCTACCGCACAAAACCCTCTTTTGCATTCCTCGTCTTCGTCGTCTCCAAAGTCACCACTTTTCTTCTCAATTCTTCATTAGAAATGGCGTCTTGGAGCCGATCCATCCACCATACAGTAGAGAGCCTGGTGGCACTAGAGAAAGAAGAGATTCTCCCCGTACGGCTGCTGATCAACTGGCGGCCAGTGAAAAAAGATCAAGAAACCCCAATCGTCCAAGAGGGCGAATTGGTGATTTTTGAGGAATACTTGCGCTGTGGGTTCCGATTCCAGAAAGAGAATTTCTGAGGGGAATCTTGGACCATTACGGGTTGGAGTTAGTAAATCTCCACCCAAATGCAGTCCTTATCCTAGTGATTTTCCAACATCTCTGTGAAGCCTTTGTCGGAGTGCTTCCAAGCGTGGAGCTTTTCCAATGCTTCTACTTTTCAGCATGGTCAAAAAGTGCCAATGCCGTGGGTGCATCTACTTCCGTATACAGGAGAAGAAAGAGTACCCATTCCCGCCTCTACGGGACTCTGTTCATGGGTGGTACCATAAGTGGTTCTACTATACCCCTCCGTCGGAGAGCAGACTATGGTTCGCGAATACCCGACCAGAGAAAGACAGTGAGTTAGACTCCCTTCCCATTCTGAGCGCAAAACAGAAGAGACAAGCTCAAGCTATTCTTCACTTAGTTCAGCAAGGCTTGACCACGTGTGATATCATACACGACTTCGTAAAGAATAGGATGAGCCCCCTGCATGAAAGGGCACATCCGGATTGGGAGGTGGAGTCCATGACGGACAGCACCCTGGACTATAATAATGGTATGTCCTCTAGTCAACAAAACATGCATTTTTACTGATGAAAAGATGTCGCATTTGTTAACATGCTTGTTTGTGACACAGTGCTATCCTTGTCCGAGATTGAGAAACGGACAAACTACCTCCTTCGGGCGTATAACGCTGCTGTAGAGGGAGCTAAAGGATCGCCTCGCCCCCAAAGCTTAATTAATACCGGCGAAGATCTTAAGCAAGAGCACCGAAAGGTATGACTTATTCAAACAAGCTCTGTTGGAAACCATCCATTTGTCTTGTATTACCAAAAGCATGTTGAATAATACAGCTTCTGCAAAAATTTGCTGAGGCAATGCGTCCAAGAGAGGACGTTGGTCCTTTGGGAAGACCGACTGCGAAGAGGGTGAGAAGGACCCCTTCAAAGCACGAAGCAAAGAAGTCTGCCCCCAAAAAACCTAAGAAGATTCTAGGGGAGGCTTCTTCGCTGAAGAAAACCATTACCACGAAAAAGACTGCGGTAAGACTCTTAGTACCTCCTGTAACCCCAAGTACGAGTGGAAATTACTTCTTCGTCGTACAGGGTGAAGGGAGTGAGGATGAGGAGGACGACATTCCTCTAATTTGTCGTAAGAGGAAAACGACTGACCTCTTGGGAACAAGTGTCCCAGAGAGGTCTACTTCCCTTCCGATCGATGAAATCTTATCCCTGACCGCAGGGACAGAAATGGCTATAACGGGCCCCATGACCACTAACAATCCTGTGGTTACGGGTGGAACCCTGGTGCCTGAGGCTCATGAAGCCCCAGGACTAACAACACCTCCCATACTGATAGAGGGAGCGACTGTGGTAAGAATCCTCACAATCTCGCACGTTTTCGTTCCTCTATAAATACCCATTGAATTGTGTTCATACAGGGAGAAGAGGATACTGTCCTTTTTAATAGAAGGAAAACAAGGACAGAAGAAGATTCTTTCCCAAGAGCACCCAGTAGGCTTCTTTCTCCTGGGAGTTCATCATCGAAACCCAAACCATGGGTGGGGTTTCGAATAAAGTGAGGACCTCTCCTATCGCCATCTAAATATGACTGATGGGAGGCATCTCGCCTTACAATATGTTTGTCTGTTGGCACAGGGATGCTGCACCTAGTATCCCGGTGACCTCGACAAGCCATGGTACACCCACAGCAAAGGTCGCGGGAGAGCCAAGTCCGACTCCCATGGCCGAAGAAGTTCTTCGGGCCATCGTGGATGGAATGGCAGCGGAAATCCGATCCCAAGGGATGGAAACCGCAGTCCTGGCCATAGAGGGGGATCAATATGAAAGATCATCTACTGCCCCTACCGCGGACACAGTAAGTCTTGAGGTTAGACCTCACGCTGATGTTGAGAGCGGCTCATTTAGCGATTACATAGAGGTGTGAACAACTCTTCTTTTTTTTTTTCAAACTCGCAAAAATTCAGGAACAATCAAGTCTTAAGAGCAATTTCTTATCATGTTCCAGGACTTGACCCAGGTGGCGACCAAGTCGACAGCTATAGCAAAGCATATCGAGGTCGCACAACGGGAGATCATTCGGCTGCAACAGTAAGTATGGTGTTCTTTATTCGTGTTAACTTGAATCCGTATTTAAGCGTAGCTGATCGTCCTTCTTGTTATAGAGAAAATGCCTTTCCGAACAAGAGCATGGCTGATCGAGAGAATCAAGAAGAAGCTGCAGCTGCGAGATTCTTCTCTAGAGAAGGAACTTCGCGAAGCGCAGTCAAAGCTTTCTTGTAAGTATACTTCCGACCAAAAGAAATCTTCTCATCGTATGAACTGTTTATAGTAAGTATTTACTGTGTTCATACAGCACAAGAGGATCAAATAAGCCGTCTTTCAGAAGAGAAAAGAAACCTTCAAGAGACCATCGAGTTACAAAGCTCGAAAATTGATACTGACAGTATGGAGAATGAAGGTCTAAACAAAACAATTTCCTCCTGCAACGGTACTCAATCGAACATCTTTGAAAAGCTAAAGATGGTGGCTACTCTGCTAAAAGCAAATGTGATCGAGCCGCAAAGGGACAATCCAAGCCTTAGCGAGTTAGCCACATTGGTCACGGCCGAATCACTCCTCGAGTATCTTCCTGAAGATACAAAACGGCAGGAAGAGGCACTGAAGTCAAATGTTAGATCTGTAACCTCTGCCATTCTCTGCAGATTACGATTTCACCACGGCCCAGATTTGAATCTGAAGCCGGTGGTAGAAGACGCAGAGATTGAGATTGATCAACTTGAGGCCATCTCTGAAGAAGTCAAGCCTCTAGTCGAAGATCTACTGAAAGAGCTAGGCCTTATTTGATTTCTTGTAATGATCTCCCTTAGTCATTATGCCTATGAAATTACATTTATAACATGCAAATGCGTGCCTTAATTTTTTCAAAAAGAGTGATACTTTCTTCGTTTCATATTATGACCATATTCTCTTAGCCCCCTCCTGAGATCATAAGTACTGAAGATCTAGTTTTATAATCTCTAGAAAAATATGGGCATTGTGAATACCCAAGAAATGCTTTAACTTAGATATGATCATCTGATCAAACCGATACTGATCTTAATACAACATCTGTCCTTATTACGAACTGGCAGCCACTCGAATGATCAAGAACATGCCAGTAACCCCCGTGTGCATTGAGAAACTGCTTATTGAGAGATGTCTTAGCTAGAGGCGACCATGAGATCGGCAGTGAATCCGGTTAGGATATTTGTAACAAGATGATTATCGGCGACCAGCCCCCGAGCCGGGCTCGGTATAGGTATGGCAAATAAAGAAACGAACATAACATGAGACGAAAGAAAGCACTCACAAAGTTTTGTTAAACCGTGCTAATTGAACAGGAAAAAAGATTGGGAAACTTACACGTAAAACTTGCGCAGTTGATCAATGTTCCACGTATGGGATAAGATTCTACCGTCCTCCATCGCTAACCGAGCCGATCCTGGTCGCGGTACTGAAACAACAATGTAAGGGCCTTCCCACTGAGGAGAGAACTTATTGCGGTTAGACTGGTTTTGTATTTTTCGTAAAACCATATCACCCACGTGAAGACTACGCGGTCACACCCTCCTGCTGTGATATTTTCACAAAGCTTGCAAATATACTGCTAACATTATCAATGCTCGATCACGCTTTTCTTCGAGGAAGGTTAAATCTTGAGTACATTGTTCGATCTAATCAATCTGGTCGAATTGATCTATTCAGACAAAACCAATACGAATTTCCATAGGTAACACCGCCTCGGCGCCGTATACCAAATGGAAAGGTGTCTCACTGGTGGCTCGACTATAGGTAGTGCGTAGTGCCCATAGAACGGAGTAGAGTTCATCTACCCAAGCCCCCGAGCTCATCTTAAGGATATTGAAAACACGTTTTTTGATGTCTTGCAATATCTGCCCATTGGTGCGTTCGACGGCACCATTGCTCTGTCGATGAGCTATAGAAGCAAAGCATACCTTGGTTCCAACATTATCGCAATAGTCCAGGAAGAGACCGCTAGCGAACTGGAAACCGTTGTCAGCAATGAGACGTCTTGGAACACCAAATCGAGTGACGATGTTCTTATAAAGAACTTCTGTGCCGCAGCAGCGGTGACATTACGGACTGGCTCAGCCTCAATCCACTTTATAAACGTGTCAATGGCTACGAACAGAAATTTGTAACCATTGACCGCTTGTGGCATAGGTCCCACAATATCCATCCCCCAGACCACAAAGGGACACATTAATGGGATGGTTTGCAAGGCATATGCGGGCTGATGAACCTGTCTGGCATGAAATTGACACTGGGGGCATGTCTTGACCAAATTTTTGGCATCATCGAGTGCTGAAGGCCAGAAAAAACCCAGTCGGAAAGCTTTCCCGACCAGTGTGCGAAATGACGCATGCGCACCACACACACCATCATGGATTTCTTTCAAGAGGGATTTACCTTCCTCTTGAGAAATACAAAGCATGAATACCCCTTGAGTACCCTTACTATACAAAACTCCTTCTATAAGCTTGTATAGGCGCGCCTTTCGAATCAACCGATCACTTTCGGTTTCGTCCTTGGGCAAGGTCCCATGTTTGAGATAGACCCTCAATGGATGGGTCCAATCCCCTTCTTGTCCAAGGTTGGTAACGAAGACTGTTACCTGGTCATCTTCAACTGTAGTCATGATCGAAGGATGCTCTAAGTGTTCGACGAACACCCCTACCGGAGCAGATGTACTGAGGACCCAATTTTAGATAATTGGTCTGCGAGAATATTGTCCTTTCGCGGGATGTATTGGACTTTGAAGTGACTAAAGTGTTTTTCCAATCTCCTCACCTCCCCCAGGTAATGAGCCATTGTCTCATCGGAGATGCTGTACTCCTTGTTTACCTGGTTTACGACTAGCTGTGATTCTCCCCTCACCACTAATCGACGGACTACGAGGAATTTCGCTGCCTGGAGCCCTGCAATAAGACCTTCATACTCTGCTACGTTGTTAGTCGCAACAAAATGTAATTGAATGACATACTTGAGTTGGTCGCCTTGAGGAGTTACTACGACAACTCCAGCCCCCAAGTGTTGGAAACTACGAGAGCCGTCAAAATACATCGTCCAATGGTCGGTACACGACAAGTCTTCGGATTCTTGCCTTGGAGGGTCAGGGTTAGTCCATTCGACCACAAAATCTGCAAGGATCTGAGACTTGACCGCAGTGCGAGGGGTGAAATGGATGTCAAATGCTCCAAGTTCCACAGTCCACTTCGCAATTCGACCAGATTTCTCTGGGTTTCGGATAATATCTCCCAAGGGGAAGGACGAGGGCACTATAATTTTATGTGCCTGAAAGTAATGTCGTAGCTTGCGGGAAGCCATCAGTAGCGCGTAAAGTATCTTCTGGACCTCAGGGTAATGCTCCTTAGGACCATGAAGTACCTCGCTCACGTAATAAATGGGTCGTTGCACACCTTCTCTTTTTGCGATCAGAATAGCACTGACCGCATGAGGTGTGGCCACCAAATAAAGAAGTAGTGGTTCCCCTGTGACCGGGGAAACCAACATCGGCGGACTAGATAAGTATGCTTTAACCTCCTCGAACACTTTCTCGGCTTCATCCGACCAGGTAAAACCATGGTGCTTGCGGAGAGCTTTGAAGAAAGGTAATCCCCTCTCGTCTAGTCGCGATATAAATCGACTTAAAACCACCATGCGACCTGCCAGGCACTGGATGTCCTTCATGGTCAAAGGAGACCTCATTTGATCGATGGCCCTGATTTTTCGGGATTAACCTCGATTCCTCTAGAACAAACGAGAAAGCCTAAAAGTTTACCAGATGAAACCCCGAAAGAACACTTTTCTGGGTTTAATTTTATTCCAAATCGGTTCAAATTACAGAAGGTTTCAGCAAGATCATCTAAATGAGTCAAGCTTTTCAAGCTTTTTACAACCAAGCCATCTACGTAAGCTCCAAGATTACGCCCCATCTGGGAAAGAAAGGTCTTTTGCATCAAGCGCTGGTACGTGGAACCGGCGTTCTTGAGATCAAATGGCATTCTGACGTAGCAGTAGGTGCCAAATGGTGTGATGACGGCAGTCTTCTCTTCATCTTCTTCTGCCATGCTAATTTGATGATATCCTGAGTAAGCATCTAGAAAACTCATCAGTTTGCAACCCGCAATAGAATCGACCAACTGATCGATGCGGAGAAGGGGAAATCATCCTTCGGGTAGGCACTGTTTTGGCTGGTGTAATCAACGCACATGCGCCACTTACCATTTGACTTATGGACCATGACCGGATTTGCAAGCCATTCCAAATGATCGACTTCTCAAATAAACCCGGCTGCTTGGAGTTTGTTTAACTCCGCGCGGATAGCTTCTTGTTGATCAACAGCAAAGCTTCTTAGCTTCTGCTTTATTGGTCACTGTCCAGGTCGAATTGCTAACCTGTGCTCAATTACCTCCTTTGGGACACCAGGCATGTCGGATGGTTTCCACGCAAACACATCTACATTAGCCCGGAGGAAAGTAATGAGTTCGAGTTTCTATTTGTCATCCAAGCCTGACCCAATCCGAATTATTCTAGATGGATCATCTGGGCATAATGGAACCAGTTTTAGCTTTTTCTCTGGTCGAGGGGCGACTTTGATCGTATCCGCAGCCGTGGTGGTGATCTTGACATCCTGAAGGGGAAGTTGATCAACGAGCTCCAGTGACAACCAATCGCAAGTCAATGCCACATTCTGACTGCCTCGGACGGAGATAACGCCTTTAGGGCCAGGTAACTTGCTGCACTGATAGGCATAGTGCGTCACCATCATAAATTTAGCGAGAGTTGGCCTGCCAAAAATCGCGTTATAAGTCGAATCACAATCAATTACGTCGAAAATAACTAACTCTGTTCAGAAATTATCCGGTTCACCCAGCGTGACTGGGAGCACCACCTGTCCCATCGGCATCATTGAGGGGCCAGGAATTATCCCATAAAACTGATGGATTATGGGTTTGATTTTTGAATGAGGGATTTGCATCTCATCCAATGCCTTGACCAGTAAAATGTCCAAGGAACTACCTCCATCGATCAGGACCCTTTCGACTCTCGCGTTACTGATAATTGGGGTAATGACCAGAGGTAATCTCAATGGTCGAGTAAGTCCAACGGGACAATCAGAGTGATCAAACGTCAAAGGAGT
Organism: Pharus latifolius; assembly: GCA_019359835.1. Classification (NCBI taxonomy): domain Eukaryota; kingdom Viridiplantae; phylum Streptophyta; class Magnoliopsida; order Poales; family Poaceae; genus Pharus; species Pharus latifolius. The sequence continues at coordinate 53,533,607 of CM033324.1, read as the reverse complement.
GTCTGACCAACGAGGGTATTGAGGTTCACCAAGGGGAGCTTCCGCTTGGTTAACTTCTCGATGAAACACTTTAAACTGTCGTTTAGAAACAAAAGAGGAGGAACCTCCAAAAATGATATTAACATAATTATGAGGTACCTGGTAGGATATTTCTTCATCCCCGTCGGCGTCTCTAAGCCCGCAAGTCTACTCTTTCAATGGCAAAGTTGGCATCGACCCGATTCCCTGGTAGAAGTCATCTAGTTGCTTCAACCAGCTCTGGCAATTCTTGAGGTCATGTCCCAAAGAGTTGTGGATCGGGCACCACTTCTTGCCTTCCTACTAGTTAGTTGGTTTTTCTGGCTGGTCGGAATTGCGACTACCAGAGGCAGTTTTATTTTTAAACAAAAACTTATTACCTTTAGCCGGCGGCGGCTTTTCCGCGATTGCGATCTCCCGGTACTGTCTGATTCGATTCATTTTTCTTCTTTGACTTCCCGCCCGATGAAGACTTCGGCTTCTTGCCGATATCCTCTTTCTTCACGTCCTTGAGACCTGGTTGGGGCCGTTTATCGACCATCCTATTCCATTCAACAGCCTCAGCCGCATCTGAAGAGCGATTAGCCATATCAAAGAGATCAGCGACTGATCGAGGAGGGTTGATAAGTAAATCTTCTGTAAATCTTCGATATCGAACAGCGTGCTTAAACGCCCTGATAACGGAGTTCTCGGATATGTTTGGGATGGTATTTCTCACCCTGACAAACCTTTTGACAAACTGTCGAAGAGTCTCCGTAGAGATTTGTCGTAGATGATGAAGATCGTCTTCTTTCCCGGGTTTTTGATAACAATTCTGGAAATTGTTGAGGATAGCATCGCACAACATTTCCCAGTTATATATCGAACCCTTGGGCTGATTGAACAGCCAGGTCCTTGCCGGCCCCTCAAGAACCATCGGCAAGTAGTTGGCCATGACGCGATCATCCCCACCAGCCGCTTGGATAGCGGTGATGTAAATTTGAAGGAACTCCGACGGATTCTAGGTCCCATCAAACCTCTCAATAGCCCCTAGCTTGAACTTATCCGGCCAGATGACCACACGGAGGCCTGGCGAGAAAGCCTTACAACCTACATAGGGACTCTGGAGAGTTCCGCGGTTTCCAGCATATCCACGAGCGGTTTCACGCGATGGAGATGCGACATGTGGTCCCAGACAAGAATGCACAAGAATTCGATCTCGATCATGAGAACTTCCCACGCGCCTAATTTGTCATGCCGAAGTGATCCGGATGGTAATCGATTACGCCTACCTTGACTAGAGTAAGAATACTCCTTTTCATGGGAACGTATCGTAGATCGGGAGGAAGCTGTAGGGGTTGCATCAGATGCGACCTCGTCCAGCTTCTCGGCCAGGATCCTAGCAAAAGCCGGTTTGTCAGCGTCAATAAGGGTAGGAGGAAAATTACGCAAGACCTTCACGATAGATCGAAGTTGGCCATGCGTACTCCTCTTTGGTGCGCCAGGTGTAATCGTTTCTTCATCCGCCGGTAAATGCTCCGGTGGTAAAGAAGGCGTCTGGTCGCGCCTGCGACCATGTGGGCGACAGGAGGAACTAGGGGCGGCGTCATAACGAGCCTGTGCATTTTACAGAGCCTCTAGGGCTGTCCTACGGAGTTCGCTATCTCGTCGCTCATGGTCTTGGTCCTCCTTTTGCTTGCGTTCTTGTTCCTCCTTTTATCTGTGCTCCTGTTCTTCCCTAGCAATCCGCTGATCGGGGTTTTCTTCCAACAAGGCAGTGAATTCTCTGGGGAGTGAAGCTACAGAAGGAGTGAACATCTCTGTTTGCTCCAAGTCGGATTCGAAATCAAAGAGAGAGTGGAGGTTGTCAGGATCAAACCTCCCTAGACTGAGTTCCTGGTCACTGCCATCCTGGTCCCCGACGGGAACACATGGTGACCGAAACTCGATTTTGCATATGGTGGAACTGACATCAAGTTCCGGACCTGTCTCTTCCATCCCCTGGTCAATGGACATGACCCGGGTAGGGGAAGACGTGTCCTCTTGACGTCCCTTCGGAATGTCTTCGTAACTGACCTCTTCCATTGGAATGGGATCGCTAGGCGAAGGCATTTGTATATGGGCATAATAGTCGAGATCAAAGTCGTTCTCGGAATCATATGCTCCAGACATTGCTCACCAAACCTCCGGATGAAGCGAAAGCACCTTGAGAAAAGGCCCCACGGTGGGCGCCAGCTATCGACGATTTGGACTTGGAGTCCTTAGTCGATCTTATGCAAATTTGTGAGTTGCGGGACCTTTCAGAGCACTCCTCCGGGAAGGTAGGATGAGTAATGTCTGTACGGGCACAAAGGATTTTATACAGGTTCGGGCCCTCGATGGTGGGAGTAACAGTCCTACGTCCTATTGTGATTTCACTATATGAAATAAGATGTTTACAAGAGGGAAGAAGATATGATCACAGGCGAAGATCTCTTCAAGGTTAGTTTCTATCTAATTATATCTAAGCCTTCAAGTTTGTTTGATGCTTGGAAGTACTTGTATGCTTCACTTAATAACTTGTCCTTAGAACGTGCATTGACTACCTTTTTATAATGGACAAAAGGGCACCAATGCGAAACGGCCTTGGACAGTTGTTAGGATGCAGTTTCGTTAACTATACTTAACTTCCACGCAGGCTTAACACGTGCAATCAAGGAATAACTGCATATGTTAACCTCCTGGCAGTTGTCTTCATACGTGGAAAGATCCCTGTGATTCTTGGGATATGCCTGTCCAGAAGGTCAGGCCTTCCCGGATTATTCTGGTCGCACATAGTTAGCGACCCTCTGACCGCGCACTGTCTGCAGTCTTCTGATCGCGCACTGTCTGTGGCCTTATAACCGCGCAAGTGCTATGATCATGAATTATCTCTGTGTCTGCGCCCTTTAGACGAACTTATGGACACACATCTAATCTAATTCTGTCTTAAACCAGACGTGTATTATTTTGAACTAGCTCGGGTGATAATCCTCGTCAGTTGGTTATTCTCTTGAGCGTTCGCCCCTTACATCGTGCATCAACTATCCTTTTATACTGAAGGAAAAGATGCCAATGCAAAGCAGTTCTGGATGGTTGCCATAATATAGTTCATATAACCGCACCCATCCTCTCCGCCAGTTGAGGACATGCAATCATCGATAACCGCACATGTTAACTCCCTAGCGGTTGTCTTCACAGGTGGTAGAAGTCATCTTGATCCTGGGAATGTGTCCAGTAAAAGCTTAAACACCCCCAGGTTATCTTGATCGCGCATAGTCAGTGACCTTCTAACTGCGCATAGCTTGCGACCTTATGATCGCGCAAGTACTGCGACCATAAACTAGTTCTGTGTCCGCAGCCCCCTTTGCGACTATAGTGGCTGCTAAGACACACAGGCACATATCAGATTCGAACCTCACTTGAACCCAATATATGTTAACTAAACTAGCTCGGGTTATAATCCTCGTCAGCTAGCCCCCAAATTTGAAGAAATGAAAAGACTTATTTACTTTAAATTTAGTTTGCATCGAATTATGTAACCTGACGCTTCAACTTCTTCAGTTGGTAACGTTTCGCGTGCGACAGTTTATCTCTCGAGAAAACTTTTGGGTTTTTCTTGACAGGTAATCATGAATTTATTGACTCGTTTAACCAACGAAAAAAGCCATAAGTGCGTTTTAAGAACTTGAGGCATCCCCGAATGCGAACCATCACCTTCGGGCTCTATAAATAGCGGAGCCTTTTGATTTTGAAACTCACCAGCTTTCCTTTGGCTAAGTTTTAGAACGTGTTTCTATTCTTAACTTTCACTTTCCCTCATATATTCTCATCTTAATGGCGAACTGAGACTCCAAGAAGATTGTTAAGAGTGATGAGGAAGAAATAGAGACAGGATCCAAGATTGATCAGGATCTTCAAAAGGTAGTTCCAAAAAAAACTTTGATGTCAATCTTTCCTTTGATCATTTCCAAAGCAATGCGTTTTGGAACTTATAGGTGCTCGAGGAACTGATTCAGGGGAAGAAGAGCTCCAGAAATGACGAAGGATCCTCCAGTGGAGCTACAACAAAAATGCTAAGGGGAGCTGATATTCGGGCTGCCACACTGCCCCTTTCTTCTGTCCTTGCAACCCATGTAGTTGCATCTTCATCTCCACCTTTGGAGATCCACAACAATCCTTCTAATTTCCACTCTTCAGCAGAAATTCTTACACCCTTGCGACCAAGTCCTCCTCTTTTGTCGGGTGATCAACTTTCTAGAGGAAGTTGTGCATTTCCACAACCAAATCCCCTTCAAAGCTTGGCTTTCTCCTCTGCACCTCAGGTAATCATCTTCACCCTCTCTGTGGGTCATATGTTTTAAGAAACTAACCCATTCATGTACAGGAGGTGAAGGCCCCTAGAGCTCCCAGCGATCAGCTTGCTGAGATCCAGGCTCTTTTGAGGGAGAAATCTGACTTGGTCAAAACCCTCAGAGAAGAAAAAGAGGCGCTGGAGAGGCGTTCTGAGAAGATGTCCTCGGCCATGCTACACCTGGTAGAATGTTATGATGGAGCTCGCAAAGAGGCGTGCAAGCTTTGGCTAGAAAGGAATCGTGCCCGAGAGTAGCGAAACCTCTCGAACACAATAAGGAACAGTTGTACTCCCTTAATAAGGGATGACGTCGATAGGCTTAGAGCTTTCACTAGTTCTCTTGGAGCGGCCAGTGTTGATCCCAGTGATTCCACTATGTTCCTAGGAGAACTTTGTCGATTACTTTCAGATCAGGCCGATGCTTTAGTCATCTGTATCCCTTTTGTTTGTAAATATTGTAAGAAATAAATAATTTCTTTTCCTTACATGCTTGACTTCTTGAAATGATTATGTATAACTTATAATCACCAATTAGTGTTTTCTGTGTGAAAAAATGATAATAGGAAAGTACTTCTACGATTAGAACATACACAGGAAAAATATCTTCTTGTCCGAAACCAATTCTAGACTTAGGTCTGAAGATAGTGTTGAGGCCATAAAGAATACTGCGATCACAGAACAACCTTGCGACCATACTTAGTACTGAGGTCACAAACAATACCAAGATCACAGAAGAGCATTGCGATCATACGTGGTACTGCGATCAAAGTTAACATTTAAGATTGTGATAGTGCTGAAGATATAAAATTACTATAGAATCCCAAAACTATTAATTTCCTTAAATAGTTTCTCATATAATCACCTATACCATGGCCCCCGAATGTGAAATAAAATGATCTTTATTAATTTTCAACAGACACATTTTGTTTCAGATTTAAACAAGGAAAATGATTATTATAGAGGGTTACAACTAAAGAGACACCCATTAAGAGAAACTTATTAAAATAATAAACCTGGCGAGTAGTGGCCTCGGGCATATAAAAGGAAGCAGTGGCTTGCCTGAGGAGCTTTAGGAACCAAAACCCTCTTTGTCCTTAGCCAATTTCGCCACACAAAACCCTCCTTTCACACCATGCTCTCATCACCTCCAAAAAAATGTCACCTTTCTGTTGACGATTCGGACTCGGAGTCCTCAGCCGAGCTTATGCAAAATTTGTAATGGTGAGACCTTTCAAGACGACCCTCCGGGAAGGTATGTAGAACAATGGTGAACAGGAGCACAGAGAGATTTATACAGGTTCGGGCCCTCGATGGTGGGAGTAATAGCCCTACGTCCTGTTAGGATTTCACTATAGGTGATAAAAGGTTACAGAAATAGCAGAAAAACTCCTTCATAGGCGAAGGATTTTTCCTGTGTAAACATACAGAATAAAGCTAAGGAGGCTTGTAGAAACTATCTAATTTGGGCCGTAGACTTGGCTGTTTTTCGTAGTTGAGATGTGTTATGTCTCACTTGTATCAGGAGTCTTGTTCTTCCAAATGGATTGGATGGTCCCCCTCCTCGGACCTCTACGCCACCCTTTTATACTGGTCGAAAGGGTGCCATATGAAGAAAACTGCATCAAACGGTTGGATGCGGTTTTTGGAGAACTGCTGTTAACTTCCACGGAGGTTATTAACACGTGTTAATCGCGAATAACCGCATATATTAACCTCTGACGGTTGGTCTTCAACGCGGAGGAATCCTCGGGATGCTTGGAATATCCTGTTATATGGATAACCGAATGAACTCCAAGCACCCAGGTCGAGAATGTTCTGACCGCGGAATGTGGGCTGACCGCGCAACATCCCGAATATTCAGTTCGCGTATAGCATAAAAACTTCTGACCGAGCAAAGCTGTCGGCCTGATCGCACGAAGCCCACGACCTGATCGCGTAAAGCTTGCGACCTCATGGCGATGCCCCTCAGAATAGCTTGAGTTTGCATTGCCAGATACATGTCTGGTTCGAACCTGTCTTGAACCAAAAGTTTATTAGAGGTGACCCGGGTGACAATCCTCGTCAATTAGCCCCCAAATTCGAAGAAAACAAAAAGACGTGTTTATTTCGAATTTTTAAGACCATGCATTGGATTTTTAACCCGACTCTTCAATTTTTCCACTTAGTGGCGCACTAAGTGAAAAAACGGTTGGTTTCCCAAGACGGGTTCTGACATTATGTGACGGGCAATGATAGCGCCGTAGAACTGTTTTTATCTCGAGGTAAAATTGTAAATGCTTTGACGAAACCCGAGGCGTCTGGAATACAAACCGTCACCCTGGCGGCTATAAATACCAGGCTCCTGGATTTGTAAAACTTCACAATTTCTACCTACGCTTAAGTCCTTTTCTTGTCACCCTTCCTTCTTCCTTCTCACATACTCCTCCTGATGGCAGATCACGACATCATCGAGATTGAGAGTGATGAAGAGGAAGTTGTCAAACAAGGGCCTCAAACGATTGAAGACCTGTCTCCCTTAAGGAAGAAACCCAAGGTTGACGAAGGATCTTCCAGTGGAACAAAGGTGAAGAATGTAGCAAGTCTCTTTCTTCCTTCAGTTCCCTTAACTCTCCCCGTTCATGCATCTCGGCAAGTTAGGCCTTTAACCTTGGAGAGGAATTCTTCTCAACTCTCTCATTTTCCCTCCAATTCTCCCATCCTTTTGGGTGATCAATATTCTGGTCGGCAAGCGGTGACTATCCCTCGATCAGATGATTGCCATATTGGGTTGGCGAAGCAATCATCTGGGGGGAAGGTTGCACTTCCACCATCTGATGATCCTCTTCCCAAGATGGGTATATCAACGGGTCATGCATTGGGACAGGTAATAATTCTTCTCCCCTTTTGCTGATAATTATAGTTAGTACGACTAACTTTTGCAAAATGCAGGAGGTTGGAGGCTTCGGCGATCAGCCTTCTGCTGCTCCATCTCTTCCTTCCGGACAGACTCTTCTGGAGGAGAAGAATGCCCTGGAGAAGAAGACCGAGGAGATGGCCTCGAAGATTCTGCATCTAGCAGAATGTCTTGATCGATCCCGGGAAGAGGCGCTCCATTTCCGTCGAGAGAGGGATCACGCTCAGCAACAGCGAGAACTCTCTGACTTGATTAGGGACAAGAGTGCGTCTGTTGTTAGGGACGATGTAGATAGACTTAGGGTAGTTGCTAGTTCCCTGGGGGTTGCCAGTGTAGATCATGCTGACAACGACATGTCCCTTGGGGAACTTTGTAAACTTCTTTCGGAGCAAGTCGACGTTTTGATTGACTGCATCCCTTTTGTATGTAAAGAATGTAAGAAATAAAAGTTTCTTATTTCTCATGAATATTCTTCACATCTTCTGTGCGAAAATATGGCCATAAACTTTATGTTCGCGACCACTCATACACAGGAAACTTTAGTTCTGCGATCAGAATCATACTTCCAAAAGCATCGCGACCTACCCTGATACCGCGATCAGTTTTAGGGCCGCGGTCAGAACTGAATTGCGACTAGAGTTGGAACTCGGTCAGACTGTCACTCCAATTAGAATCGAAGTTTAGTCTAAAACATGGTTTCGATCAAACCATAACCCAATTAAACATATACCAGTACGTTAAAAATTGAGTTGCAAAGCATTTCCATAAAAAATGTTCAAAGCATACAAAGAAAAAACACCTTCTGAAAAGTACTGAAAATTTTTCAGTACTTTTCCACTTTCAGTTTCCGAAACAAAGAAGTCTTTTTGTTTCAGATCCGATGCTTGAACACTTTATCGGGTCCGCCAGAGGCAGTATCCATTATGGGAAATGAATAAAGCATTCAATGGAACGTTTGAAATGAAACGTTTACTCACATTAATGCGCCGCCTTGGGTCTATAAAAAGAGCAGATGTCTTCTCAAAGAAGCCACACAGCCAAAAACCCTCATCGTTCCCGCCGCACAAAACCCTCATTTTCTTCAGCCTTCATCTTCCCAAAATCGCCAACTTTTCCTTTGATTCTCCACCAAAAATGGCATCCTGGAGCCGATCCATTCACCACTCTGAGGAGAGCCTAGTGGCATTGGAGAAGGAGGAGATCCTTCCTCCGCGGTTGCTCATCAACTGGCGGCCCACGGAGAAGGACCAAGAAACCCCAACCGTCCAAGAGGGCGAGTTGGTGGTTTTTGAGGAGTACTTGCGCTGCGGGTTCCGATTCCCTGAGAGTCGGTTCCTCAAAGATGTCCTTGAGCACTATGGGTGGGAATTGATTAACCTCCACCCCAACGCGATGCTGATCCTTGCGGTGTTCCAGCATCTCTGTGAGGCGTTCGTCGGAGTGTATCCCAGCGTGGATCTTTTCCGGCGATTCTACTTTTCGGCGTGGTCGAAGAGTACCAACGCCGCCGGATGCATCTGCTTCCGGCTGAGGGATAAAAAGGAGTATCCCTCCCCACCCCTGCGAGACTCTGTGCACGGGTGGCACCAAAGGTGGTTTTACTGCTCTCCACCATCTAAGAGCAGCCTGTGGTTTGAAAACTCGCGACCAGAGAAGTCGAGCGAGTTAGTTGCTCCCCCGGCGATGAACTCGGAGCTTTCGAAGCATGCCGAGGTGATCCTTCACTTGGTCAATCAAGGGTTGACAGCTCGAGATGTCATCCGAGACTTTGTGAAGAATCGGGTGAGTCCTCTGCGCGAAAGGGCTCATCTGGCATGGGAGATTAGGTCTATGGCGGACAGCACCTTGTACTACAGTAAAGGTATTTATTTCTTTGGCAGTGAGCTTTGCCATTCTTGAATTGCACAAATTCTGACTCGAATTTGGGAACAGTCCTGCCTTCATCTGAAATTGAGAGGCGGACCAACTCCTTCCTTAGGGCCTACAATGCCGATGTAGAGGGCCCTAAGGGATCGCCTCGCCCACAGAGCCTGATTCACGCCGGCGACGACCTTAAACAGGAACGCCGAAAGGTACATTCTTTATCTGGCTTCTGTTTTTCAGATCTTATGCATATCCAGCGCTAAACAATTCCATCGGAAATGTGAATCAGCTCCTAGGAAGGTTCGCCGAGACGACTTTCCCGAGTGAGAACGTCGGCTCTCTTGGGAAGCCAACGGTGAAGAATGTGAAGAATGTGAAGAAGCTCTCCCAAAGACCCAGGACAAAGAGTCCTGCCCCCAAGAAGGCCAGGCCAAATCCCGGGGAAGGGTCTTCACGGAGCATTCCTCCTACCGCAAGAAAGACGACGGTAAGATATCACATCCCTTCTATTTTACCAGGCGTAGATTGGAATCACTTCTTCATCGTACAGGGAGAGGGGAGCGAGGAGAAAGAGGATGATGTTCCTCTGGTCATTCGGAGGAGGAAGATCGCGGACCTCCCATCCAGCGATGCTCTAAGCTGCCCCGCAGAGACCACTGCTACCGAAGAGGTGGTCGTGGCAGATCCTGCTTCCACGGAAAATCTTGGGATCGCGGATGACCTCCCAGTTCTTGAAGCCCCCGAGGCTTCAGGGTTGATTGTCTCCGCTTCCCTAGTCGAAAGGACGACCTCGGTAAGGATTCCTTACGGTCATACTTTCTTCAATTCCTTCTGTATATTTTGACAAGTCAATGTTTATACAGGGAGAAGAGCTTCTCCCGGCAACTACCGCGAGTCCTAGGGAGGAAAATACTTCTCCTCCGCAGACAGGAGCGGAGGTGGTTGTTCAAGATCCTGCGGCGGTTACACATGAGGTACCGGCTACAGGATCACAGGAGACAGCGAGATCCTTGGATGGGTCGTCACCAATGGGATCAACTGCCCAGGTAACGATCCTTCTTGTCAGCCTTTATTTTTCCCTTGAAAAAATGTTCATAGGGGAAGACATACAGGGAAGGGGGCCTTTGTTTTCCAAGCGTAAAGTCAGGGCGGACGATACTCGTCCCCGCGCTCAAGAAGAACCTTCTCAGAAATCTCAAAAGCTAATGGGATTTCAATTAAGGTAAGAACCTTCATCCTGGTTGTATTAGAAATGATGATCACGAATCGTTACCATTTGATTTTTCTTTTCCTCCATCAGACGGAAAGAAATAGCACCCAGTCCTCCAACCGCTTCGGGAAGGGTTGAAGTCACTGCTGGTGCAGGAGCCCCCAGTGAGGAGCGCTCCACCCCCTTGGCCCAGGAAGTCGTCCGAGTCACGGGGGGAGAAACAGATACGAGGACCCAGTCGCAGTCGCCGGCGACTGGAAGCAATACTCAGCAGGCACTTCCTCCTACTGTCCCTGCTGTAAGCACTTCCGGGCCTTCGACAAATCTTCCAATTAGTCCGGAAGGTGCCTCTCTGCAGAAATTCATGAAGGTATGATGAATCCCTTTCTGGATGTCCTAAATTACACATAGGACACTTTTCACTCCCTTTTTTGCATCACAGGAATTATCCCGGATGATGGCCCAGTCACGTGCCACGGCGGCGAGCATGGTGACCATACAAAGAGAACGAGACAGCTTGCGCAAGTAAGGATCATCATTCGTCAATTTATAGATGTATAAATTGGTTACGATCATTCCTTCTGTTTTATTGCAGGAAGGTGGCATTGCAGGACAAGGAAATGGCCACAATGAAGCTCCATTCACTCTCAGTGGTGAGGAACCAAGAGATCGAAAATAACAGACTACGGTCGCAACTTACTGGTAAGTCACCTCCTGAGCTAGGAAGACTTGTCTTAGCAATATGCGAGTAACCTTTTCCCTTGTTGCAGCGCAAGCAGGTCGAATAAAACAGCTCAGTGCGGATAATAAACTGCTCTAGGATTCTATCGAAGCCTCCACAAGGGCGATTGGAAAGCTGAGCCGTTCAGTCTTCGAAAAGCTGAAGGCGGTGGCTCATCTTCTGAAGGCTGATGTGGTCGAAACCACTCGAGACGATCTCAGCCAAGAAGACTGGGCTGCCCTAGTTATAGCTCAAGCAGAGTCACTTCTCGAGTATCTCCCTGAGGATACACAGCGAAGAGAAGAGGTGATCAGAACCAGAGTTCGGTCAGCCGCTTCTGCTATCCTAAGCCGGATTCGACTCCACTATGGCCCAGATGCAGATCTAAATCCACTGGTGGGACCGGTTGAGATCGAGAGTGAAGAGCTGCTCGATGCCGTCATGGAGGAGGTCAAGCCCTTCGTAGACAGGCTCCTGACTGAGCTGGGGATCGAATGATCCTTATTTTTGTATCCAAACAATTGTGTATAATGCAATGTATGTAAAAAAACCATTTTTGACAGAAAGTACATATTTTGCAATTTTATATTATGAGTTCCATACTATAAGAACATCCCCCCTAGCCCCCGCCTCTGCTTATGAATACTGAAGCCTTAGTGTTATAAGCAGAGGAGAAAACATAAGCGTAATGACCAGGGGTGTGCGTTTTAAACCAACGACCAGGATCAATGTAACATCTAATCTTATTACGAACTGGTAGCCACTCAGATGACCAAGGACTTGCCAGATAGCCCCGTATGCGCTGAGAAACGGCTTATTTAGGAGTGACTTATCTGGAAGTGGTCATGAGATCGACCAGCGAATCTGATTAGATTGTTGTAATGATCTGACCGCCGGCGGTCAGCCCCAGGTCGAATGCATATGATACGGGCTTAAAGAGAAAAACTCATTGTATGAAAGCAAAACATATTTTATTTTATGAAAAGATGCTAATTGAACAGGAAAAAAGGGATTGGAATACTTACACGTAAAACTTGCGAAGTTGATCGATGTTCCAAGTATTGGTCAAAATCCGACCATCCTCCATAGCTAATCGCGCCGATCCTGTTCGCGGCACTGAGACAACAGTATAAGGACCTTCCCATTTTGGGGAGAATTTGTTGCAATTAGACTGGTCTTGAATTTTTCGTAAAACCAAGTCGCCCACGTTGAGATCACGTGGTCGCACCTTTTTACTGTGATACTTGCGTAAAGCCTGCAAGTATGCCGCGGATTTAAGCAGGGTGCGATCACGCCGTTCTTCTAAGAGGATGAGATCTTGCGCCCGCTGTTCGGACCGATTAACCTGTTCGAATTGATCTGTCCGAACAGAACCAATACTTACTTCCATAGGCAATACAGCCTCGGCCCCATAGACCAAATGGAAGGGCGTCTCGCCGGTGGCTCGACTAGAAGTAGTCCGTAATGCCCATAGAACGGTATAGAGCTCGTCTGCCCAAGCCCCCGAGCGGGTCTTAAGGCGATCAAAGACGCGCTTTTTAATGCCTTGCAGTATTTGCCCATTGGCTCGTTCTACGGCACCATTGCTTTGTGGATGTGCCACAGAAGCAAAGCACACCTTGGTCCCAACCTGATCGCAGTAGTCCAGGAAAAGACCACTGGCGAACTGAGAACCATTGTCTGTGATGAGACGGTTTGGAACACCAAATCGTGCCACAATGTTCTTATGGAAGAACTTTTGTGCGACTGATGCGGTAATGTTTTGTACTGGTTCGGTCTCAATCCACTTTGTAAATGTGTCAATGGCTACGAACAGAAACTTGTACCCATTGACCACTTGTGGCATAGGACCGACGATATCCATCCCCCAGACCGCGAATGGCCATGCGAGAGGAATGGTTTGCAACGCATAGGCAGGTTGATGAACTTGTCTTGCATGGAACTGACACTGGGGACACATCTTGACCATATGTTTGGCATCATCAAGTGCCGAAGGCCAGTAGAATCCTTGTCGAAAAGCCTTTCCGACCAGTGTCCGATATGACGCGTGCGTACCGCATACGCCATCATGTATTTCTTTCAAGAGGGATTTTCCTTCCTCCTGAGATATACAACGCATGAATACTCCTTGAGTACCCTTTCTGTACAGAATCCCATCTATGAGTTTGTACAGACGTGCTTTTCGAATTAACCGATCACTTTCGGTTTCGTCCTCGGGTAGGGTCCCATGTTCAAGATAGACCCTCAATGGATGAGTCCAATCTTGTTCCTGACCGAGGTTGGTAACGAAGGCTATTACCGGATCATCCTCGACCGAAGTCATGATCGAAGGACGGTCCAAGTGTTCAATGAACACTCCTGCCGGAGCGGATGAGCGTGAGGACCCAATTTTGGATAATTGGTCTGCGAGAATATTGTCCTTTCGCGGGATGTATTGGACTTCGAAATGACTGAAGTGTTTTTCCAATCTCCTCACTTCCCCCAGGTAATGAGCCATTGTCTCATCGGTGGTGCTGTACTCCTTGTTTACCTGGTTTACGACCAGTTGTGAGTCTCCCCTCACCACTAATCGACGGACTCCGAGGAATTTTGCTGCCCGGAGCCCTGCAAGAAGACCTTCATACTCTGCTGCATTGTTAGTCGCAACAAAGTGTAGTTGAATGACATACTTAAGCTGTTCGCCCTGGGGCGTAACTAAGACTACTCCAGCCCCCGAGTGTTGAAAACTACGGGAGCCGTCAAAGTACATTGTCCAGTAATCGGGGCACTCCAGTTCCTCTGCCAACTGCACGGGTGGCTCAGGGTTGGTCCATTCGACCACAAAGTCGGCCAAAACCTGAGACTTAACCGCTGTGCGGGGCGTGAAATGGATCTCGAAGGCACCGAGTTCGACCGCCCATTTGGCGATTCGACCAGATTTTTCTGGGTTTCGGACAATATCCCCCAAAGGAAAAGAGGAGGGTACTGTGATCTTGTGCGCTTGAAAGTAATGTCGTAGCTTACGGGAAGCCATCAGCAGCGCGTAAAGTATCTTCTGGACCTCAGGGTAGCGCTCCTTAGGACCATGAAGTACCTCGCTCACATAGTAGACTGGTCTATGTATTCCTTCCCTATCTGCGATCAGAACAGCGCTGACCGCGTGCGGTGTGGCCGCCAGGTAAAGAAGCAGTGGTTCTCCTTTGTCGGGAGACACCAATACTGGCGGACTGGATAGATATGTTTTTACCTCCTGAAATGCTTTTTCGGCCTCATCTGACCATGTAAAATTATGATGCTTCCGCAAGGCTTTGAAGAAAAGCAATCCCCTTTCGCCTAGTCGTGATATAAAACGACTTAAAGCCGCCATGCGACCAGCCAGGCGTTGAACATCCTTCATGGTTGAGGGCGATCTCATTTGTTCAATAGCCCTGATTTTCTCAGGATTAACTTCAATGAGCCTGGAACACACAAGAAAACCGAGGAGTTTTCCTGAAGAAACCCCGAAAGAACATTTCTCCGGGTTTAATTTTATTCCAAAGCGATTCAAATTACAGAAGGTTTCAGCGAGATCGTCCAAATGAGACAATATCTTGGTACTTTTTACAACCAAATCGTCTACATATGCTTCGAGATTACGCCCTATCTGGGAAAGAAAGGTCTTTTGCATCAAGCGCTGGTACGTGGAACCTGCGTTCTTGAGACCGAACGGCATTCTGACGTAGCAGTATATGCCGAACGGGGTGATGAAGGCAGTCTTCTCTTCATCGTCTTCTGCCATGCTAATTTGATGATATCCTGAGTAAGCGTCCAGAAAACTCATCAGTTTGCAACCCGCAGTTGAGTCGACCAGCTGGTCGATGCGGGGAAGGGGAAAGTCATCCTTCGGGCAAGCAGCGTTGAGGCTAGTGTAGTCGACGCACATGCGCCACTTGCCATTTGACTTGCGGATCATGACCGGATTGGCGAGCCATTCCGGGTGATCCACTTCGCGGATAAACCCGGCCTGTAGGAGTTTGTCCAACTCCTCTCGGATGGCTTCCTGTCGGTCAGCAGCAAAACGTCTGAGCTTTTGCTTTATTGGTCGTTGTCCAGGTCGAATTGCTAACCTGTGCTCAATTACTTTTCTTGGGACACCGGGCATGTCGGACGGTTTCCACGCAAACAGGTCTGCGTTAGCCCGGAGGAAAGCAACGAGGTCGAGTTCCTATTTGTCATCCAGGGCTGATCCGACCCGAATTGTCTTGGATGGATCATCTGGGTATAAAGGAACTTGTTTGAGTTTTCCATCCGGTCGAGGAGCAGCCTTGATCGCATCGGCGGCGACGGTGGCGACCTGAGCGTCCGGGAGGGGAAGTTGATCGACCATCTCCAAAGATAGCCGGTCGCACGTGAGTGCCACGTTGCGACTGCCTCGGACCGAGATGACACCTTTGGGGCCAGGCAATTTCCCGCACTGATAAGCATAGTGCGTTGCCATCATGAACTTAGCAAGAGTCGGCCTGCCAAAGATTGCATTATAAGCTGAGTCACAATCGATTACATCAAAAGTAACCAATTCTGTCCGGAAGTTGTCTGGTTCTCCCAGAGTGACCGGGAGGACCACTTGTCCCAATGGCATCATGGAGGGGCCTAGGATTATCCCATAAAACGGATGGATTATGGGCTTGATCTTCGAACGAGGAATTTGCATCTCGTCGAGTGCCTTGACCAATAAAAGATCAAGGGAACTTCCTCCGTCAATCAGGACCCTTTCGACTCTCGCGTTACTGATGATTGAGGTAATGACCAGAGGTAGCCTCAATGGTCGGGTTAGCCCCACAGGACAGTCAGCGTGATCGAACGTCAAAGGCATATCCGACCAACGGGGGTATTGAGGTTCACCAAGGGATGTCTCCGTTTGGTTAACCTCTCGGTAGAAGGCTTTAAACTGCCTTTTGGAAACGAAAGAGGAAGAACCCCCAAAAATGACATTAACATGATTTTGAGGTACCTGGTAAGCCATTTCTTCGTCTCCGTCGACGTCTCTAACCCTGCACGCCTGCTCTTTAGGCGGTAAGGTTGGCATTGGCCCAACTCCTTGGTAGAAATCGTCCAATTGTTTCAACCAACTCTTGCAGTTTTTGAGGTCGTGGCCTGCGGAGTTGTGGAGTGGACACCACTTCTTGCCTTCCTGCGGATTAGTTGATTTTTCTGGCTGGTCAGAATCCCGACCACCAGAGGCAGTTTTACTTTTAAATGAAGACTTATTACCTTTGGTCGAAGGTGACTTCTCTGCGACTGCGACCTCGCGGTACTGTCCAGAGCGGTTCCTCTTCGACTTTTTTGACTTCCCACCCGGTGAAGACTCCGGCTTCTTGCTTGAATCTTCTTTCCTGGCGTCCTTGAAGCCTGGTTGGGGTGGTAGGTCCCCCTTGTCGACCATTCGGTTCCATTCGACCGCTTCGGCTGCATCGGAATATCGATCAGCCATGTCGAACAGATCGGCCACTGATCGAGGAGGGTGGATAAGCAAGTCTTCAGTGAATCTCCGGTATCGAACGGCATGCTTAAATGCCCTGATTACGGAGCCATCAGATATGTTCGGGATGGTATTCCTCACCCCGACAAACCTCTTGACAAACTGCCGAAGTGTTTCGGTTGAAGTTTGCCACAGCCGATGCAGGTCGTCCTCCTTACCCGGCTTTTGGTAACAATTTTGGAAATTGCTGAGGATGGCATCACATAGAATTTCCCAATTGTAGATGGAACCCTCAGGCTGATTAAACAGCCAGGTTCTAGCCAGTCCTACGAGGACTGTAGGCAGGTAGTTGGCCATGACTTTGTCATCGCCTCCTGCCGCTTGGATGGCAGTAATATAGATCTGAAGGAACTCGGATGGGTTCTGAGTTCCATCAAACCTCTCAATGGCCCCTGGTCGAAACTTATCGGGCCAAACGACTGCTCGTAGGCCAGGCGAAAAGGCTTTACAACCAACGTAAGGACCGTGAATCGCCCTGTGACTCTCGGTTGGGTCTCGAGCGACCTCACGCAATGGCGAGGTTCCTCGTGGTCCCAAACGAGAGTGAACAGGAACTCGATCCCTACTACGAGAATCCTGCATTCGCCGGTATTTGTCCTGTCAGGACGGTACGGGCGGCGGGTAACTCCGCCGGCCGGAACCAAAATGAGGACCATCTCGCTCACGGGAATGCGTTACCGAGCGGGAGGAGGCCGTTGGGGTCGCCTCGGACGCGACCTCATCCAGTCTCTCCGCCAAGATCCTAAAAAAGGCCGGTTTCTGCGCATCCGTGACCATAGGAGGAAAGTTACGCATGACTTCCGCGATGGATCGCAGTCGACCATGGGTACTTCTCCTAGGGGCACCAGGTGTTATTGTTTCTTCGTCCACTGGGAAACGCTCCGGTGGCAAAGAAGGGGTCTAGTCACGTTTTCGACCACACGACCGTCGAGAAGAACTCGGAGCAGCATCGTAACGAGCCTACGCATCTTGAAGAGCCTCTAGGGCAGTTCTGCGCAATTCGTTGTTTTGTTGCTCGAGATCTTGATCCTCCTTCTGTTTGTGATCTTGTTCTTCCCTGGCAGCCTGTTGATTGGGAGTTTCTTCCGACAACGCAGCAAACTGCCTAGGGAAAGAGGTTGCCGATGGGGAAAACATCTCAGTTTGTTCTGAGTCGGACTCGAAATCAAAGAGACTGTGAAGGTTATCAGGGTCGAACCTTCCTGGGCTAATTTCCGGGTCATCATCATATTTTCCCTCAGCGGGGTCGTATGACGGGCCGGATTCATCGCCTAGCACATTAAGAACCTCCGTGGGTTCTGACCTTGCGCCAGTTGCTCCCTGGTCAATTGACATGACCTGGAGAGACGATTCAACCTATGGAAGATTATGGCCTTCGACCTCCTCCATCGGAACAGGATCGCTTGGAGAAGGCATTGGTATATGGGCATAATCCTCGAGATCGAAATCGTTCTCGGAATCATATGCTCCAGCCATGTTTCAGCGAACCTCCGGATTTCAATTAGGACGCCTTGAGAAAGGCCCCACGGTGGGCGCCAGCTGTCGACGATTCGGACTCGGAGTCCTCAGCCGAACTTATGCAAAATTTGTAATGGTGAGACCTTTCAAGACGACCCTCCGGGAAGGTATGTAGAACAATGGTGAACAGGAGCACAGAGAGATTTATACAGGTTCGGGCCCTCGATGGTGGGAGTAATAGCCCTATGTCCTGTTAGGATTTCACTATAGGTGATAAAAGGTTACAGAAATAGCAGAAAAACTCCTTCACAGGCGAAGGATTTTTCCTGTGTAAACATACAGAATAAAGCTAAGGAGGCTTGTAGAAACTATCTAATTTGGGCCGTAGACTTGGCTGTTTTTCGTAGTTGAGATGTGTTATGTCTCACTTGTATCAGGAGTCTTGTTCTTCCAAATGGATTGGATAGTCCCCCTCCTCGGACCTCTACGCCACCCTTTTATACTGGTCGAAAGGGTGCCATATGAAGAAAACTGCATCAAACGGTTGGATGCGGTTTTTGGAGAACTGCTGTTAACTTCCACGGAGGTTATTAACACGTGTTAATCGCGAATAACCGCATATATTAACCTCTGACGGTTGGTCTTCAACGCGGAGGAATCCTCGGGATGCTTGGAATATCCTGTTATATGGATAACCGAATGAACTCCAAGCACCCAGGTCGAGAATGTTCTGACCGCGGAATGTGGGCTGACCGCGCAACATCCCGAATATTCAGTTCGCGTATAGCATACGAACTTCTGACCGAGCAAAGCTGTCGGCCTGATCGCACGAAGCCCGCGACCTGATGGCGTAAAGCTTGCGACCTCATGGCGATGCCCCTCAAAATAGCTTGAGTTTGCATTGCCAGATACATGTCTGGTTCGAACCTGTCTTGAACCAAAAGTTTATTAGAGGTGACTCGGGTGACAATCCTCGTCACTTTCCACTGATCTCTTCGTCAATGGCGTCCTGGAGTCGATCAATCCATCACAGCAAGGAGAGCCTAATGGTGCTAGAGAGAGAGGAGATCCTTCCCCCGTGGCTGCTAATTAACTGGTGGCCGGCGGAGAAGAATGAAGAAACCCCAGTCATTCAAGAGAACGAGCTGGTGATTTTTGAAGATTTCTTGCATTGCGGGTTTCAATTTCCGAAAGCAAGTTCCTGCAAGAAGTCCTGGCGCACTACGGGTTGGAGTTGGTGAATCTGTACCCCAATGTCATTTTGATCTTGGTGATTTTCCAGCACCTATGTGAGGCTTTCATTGGAGTGCTGCCCGGCATCGATCTCTTCCAACGATTTTACTTCTCGGCATGGTCCAAGAGTGCCAGTGCCGTAGGCTGCATATACTTCCGCATAAGAGAGAAGTAAGAGTATCCCTTTCTTCCTTTGTGGGACTCGGTGCACGGGTGGCACCACAAATGGTTCTACTGCACCCCTCCGTCGAAGAGCAGTCTTTGGTTCAAGAACAACCAACAGGAGAAAGACAGCGAGATGGACACCGTTCCTACTTTAGATCAAGAATTGAAGAAGCAGGCCCAAGCAGTTCTTTACTTAGTCCATCAAGGATTAACCGCACGAGACATTATTCATGACTTTGTAAAGAATAGGATGAGTCCCCTGTGGAAGAGGGAACATCCAGCCTGGGAGGTGGAATCCATGGCAGACAGTACCCTAGACTACAAAACAGGTATGTCCTCTACAAAATACACAATTTTTTCTTGATGAAAGGTGTTGTATCAAGCGTTTTGCTTTTTTGTGATGTAGTTTTATATCTATTCGAGATCAAGAAACAGAAGGAGCTCAAGGATCACCCCGTCCTCAAAGCTTAATCAACGGTAGCGACAATCTGAAACAAGAACGTCAAAAGATATGACTTCTTTTTTGGAGTCTGTTTGAGAGCGCTTGTTGATTTTGATCACCAAATCAAATTCTTGAAATGATGCAGCTGATAAAGGGGTGAACCGCCGGGACAAAGCGTCCTGGTGATGATGCTGGATCCTCTAGGGGGTCAGTGGTGAAGAGGGTAAAAAGAACCCCTTCAAAGAAGAATATGAAGGAGCCGGCCTCTAAAAAATCCAAGAAGATCTTAGGAGGGGCTTCTTCTAACAAGAAGAAAACAACCACAAAAAATACTGCGGTATGGTTTTCTATTCCTATTATACCAAGTACGGATAGGAGTTACTTCTTAGTAGTACAGGGTGAGGAGAGCGAGGATGAGGAAGATGAAGTTCCTCTCATCTGTCGCAAGAGAAAGGCATCAAACCCTCTGGAGATTATCGTTCTAGAGAGGTCGACCTCTCCTACCATTGCCGATGTTTTGTCATCCTTGGCGGAGACAAGAACAGCAGTAGCGGATCACGTGGCCGCAGAAGGTTTTGCAGTCACAGAGGAGATCTCCATCCCTGGGGCATGCACTGCCTCAGGGTTGGTAACTCTTCCTTCAACTACCGAAGGGACTACTGCGGTAAGAGTTTCATAGTCTTTAAGTTTTTGCTTCCCTGCATATACCAATGTTATGAACATGCAGGGAGAAGAAGACATTGTCCTGTTCAAGAAAAGGAAAACAAGGACAACTGATGATGCTTCAACAGGGGCATCCAGTGGACTTCTCTCTCCCCATAGCTCATCTTTGAAACCCAAGTCTTGGATGGGGTTCCGTATAAAGTAAGGATATCACCGCCTGTCAATTCCTTGTTATCAACAAGAGATATTCTATGTTGTGATACTTAGGCGCAGGGATCCTCTGCCACCATTTTTGCCTCCGCCAAGGAGGACAAGACTTCAGCAATGGTAGGAGAGGTTGGTCTCTCTGGAATGCTAATCTCCAGAGGGTTTGATGCCTTCCTCTTGCGACAGATGAGAGGAACTTCGTCTTCCTCATACTCATACTTGGCATAACAGGGGGAAGAGAAAATCTTACCACGTATCTTTCGCGGTTATTTTCTTCTTCTTCGACGAAGCCCCTCCTATGATCTTCTTGGAGGATTCAGGGGCCGGCTCCTTTGTTGTCTTCAACTTGGAAGAGGATTTCTTCACCCTCTTCGATGTTGACCTCCCAAAAGGCCCAGCGTCATCACCAGGACTATCTCGGCGGTTCGCCCCTTCAGCAGTTGCATCGTTTCAAGAATTTTGATTTGATGATCAAAATCAACATGCGATATCGGACATGTTCCATGATTGAAGTCATACCTTTTGATGTTCTTGTCTCAGGTCATTGCTACCGTTGATTAAGCTTTGAGGACAAGGTGATCCTTGAGCTCCTTCTGTTGCGGCATTATATGGCTGCAGAAGGTTATTTGTACATTTCTCGATTTCGGACAAGGATAGAACTACGTCACAAAAGACAAATTACTTGGTATGATATCTTTCATTAGTAAAATTGCGTGTTTTGTAGACCAGAGGACATACCAGTATTGTAATCCAGTGTGCTATCTGCCATAGATTACACCTCCCAAGCAGGATGTTCCCTCTTCCGCAGGGGGCTCATCATGTTCTTCACGAAGTCACAGATGATATCCCGCGCAGTTAATCCTTGATGGACTAAGTGAAGAATCGCTCGGGCCTGCTTCTTCAGTTCTTGGCTTAAAGTAGGAACGATGTCCATTTCGCTGGTCTTCTCTGGCCGATGATTCTCGAACCAAAGGCTGCTCTCCAACGGGGAGTGCAATAGAACCATTTATGGTGCCACCCATGCATAGAATCCCGCACGGGGAGAAATGGATAGTCTTTCTTCTCCCTCACACAGAAGTAAATGCATCCCGCTGTGCTGGCACTCTTCAACCATGCCGAGAAGTAGAATCATCGGAAGAGATCTACAGTAGGTAGCACTCCAACGAAGGCCTTGCAAAGGTGCTGGGAAATCGCCAGAATCAGAATGGCGTTGGGGTGCAGATTCAACAGTTCCAGCCCATAATGTCCCAAGATATCTTGAAGGAACATGCTTTCTGGGAGCCGAAACCCACATCGCAAGACTCTTCAAAGATCACCAGTTCGTTCTCATGAATGACTGGGTTTCCTCGTTCTTCTCCGCCGACCGCCAGTTGATTAGCAGCCGTGGGAGAAGGATCTCCTCTTTTTCAAGAACCATCAAGCTCTCCTCACTATGGTGGACTGATCGGCTCCAAGACGCCGTTGTTGATGAGATCAGTGGAAAGACGACGGCTTTGGAGGCGATGAGAGCAAGGTGCAAAAAGAGGGTTTTTTGCGGTGAAAGTGGCTAAGGAAAAAGAGGATTTTTTTTCTTCTGAAGCTTCTCAAGCAAGTTACCTTCTTCCTTTTATACGCCCGAGACCGCTACTCGCCAGGTTCATTATTTTATTAATTTATAATGATGGGTATTCTCTCGAATAGAACCCGGTATCATATCTTTAACCCAGTTTGAATCTGAAACAAAATGCGTCTATTTTCAATTAATAGGTCATTTTATTTCACATTCGGGGGCTACGATATAGATAATTTTATTATAATTTTTTGAGAAATTAAAACCTTATGATTACAGGGTAATCCCATATCTTCAGCATTGTCACAATCTTAAAAGGAAAAATTCTTTTGTGATCGCAGTACTAGGTACGATCACAAGGCTATTCTGTGATCTCAGTATTGTCTGTGACCTCAGTGGTACGCGCAGTCTCAAGGCTGTTCTGTGACCGCAATGTTTTTTATGGCCTCAATACTATCTTGAGACAAAAGTCTGGAATTAATTTCGGACAGAAGATGTACTACCTGTGTATGTTTTGATCACAGAGATGTTTTCCTGTCACCATTTTTCACACAGAGAACGCTAGTTGGTGATTATAAGTTATACATTATCATTCGAAGAGTCAAGTATGTAAGGGAAAGAAATTCTTTACTTCTTGCAGTCTTTACATACAAAAGGGATGCAAGTGACCAAAGCGTCGACCTGATCCGAGAGTAATTTACAAAGTTCTTCTAGGAACATATTGGCATCAGTGGGATCAACATTGGCTGCCCCAAGAGAATTGGCAACATCTCTAAGACTATCGATGTCATCCTTATTAAGGGAGTGCAACTATTCCTTATTGTATATGAGAAGTCTCGCTGCTCTCAGGCACGATTTCTTTCCAACTAGAGCTTGCGCGCCTCTTCGCGGGCTCCATCATAGCATTCTGCCAAGCACAAAATGATCGAGGAAATCTCCTCAGAATGTTTCGCCAGCTCCTCTTTTTCTTCTTTGAGGGTTTTGACCAAGTCAGATTTCTACCTCAGAAGAGCCTGGATCTCAACAAGCTGATCTCTGGGGGCTCCAGAGGCCTTCACCTCCTAAACATGTATGGGTCAATTTCTAAAAACATGAGACCAACAGAGAGGATGAAGATGATTACCTGAGAAGCAGAGGTGAAAGCCAAGCAAGGTGTGAGACTTTCTCCAGAAGAATGATGGTTAGAAGGATTGTTGTGGTGATCCAAAGGAGGTGATGAAGATGCAACAGCATGGGTTGTAAGGGCTGAAGAAAGGGGCAATGTGGCAGCCCTGATGTCAGCACCCTTTAGTATTTTTGATGCACCTCCACTGGAGGATCCTTCATCACTTCTGGATCTCTTCTTAAGACGAATCAGTTTCTCTAGCACCTATAAGTTCCAAAATGCATTAATACTTTGGAAATGATCAAACTATAAAGGAAAGATTTGCATCACGGTTTTAGAAAAGACCTACCTACTGGAGATTCTGTTCAATCTCGATTCCTATCTCTACTTCTTCCTCATCACTCTCAACAATCTTCTTGGAGTCTCGGTCTACCATTAAGATGAGAGTAGAAGAGGAAATGTGAAGTAAGGAGTGAAAACAGGTTCTAAAAGACTTAGCAAAAAGGTAGTTTGTGAGTTTTAGAACTGAAAAGGCTTCGCTATTTATGGAGCCTGGAGGCGACGGTTCGCATTCGTGGGCGCCTCGAGTTCTTAAAAAGCACTTACGGCTCTTGCCTTGGTTAAATAGTCAATAACTTTATGATTACCTATCAAAAAAAACCCGGAGGTTTTCTCGGGAGATAAACCGCCACACGACATATAGTGCCAACTGAAGAAGTTGAAGCATCGGGTTATATATTCGATGCAGATTAAATTTGAAGTTATAATCTTTTTATCTCTTCAAATTTGGGGGCTAGCTGATGAGGATTATCACCCGAGCTAGTTTATTTAACATATATCATGTTCAAGTCAAGTTCGGATATGATATATGTCTATGTGTCCTAGCAGCCACTATGGTCACAGACAGACAGCTTCCTGTGCACCAGAAGGTTGCGGACACAAGGTCAGTCTATGATCGCAGTATTTGCACGGTCATAAGGTAGTAGACTATGCGCGACCAAGAAAACCTGGGGGTGTTCAAGCCTTTACTGGACACGTTCTCAGGGTCAACATAACTTCTTTCACGTGGGAAGACAACCGCCAGGAGGTTAATGTGTGCAGTTATCTATATTGCACATGCTTAACTGGCGAAGAAGATTGGTGCGGTTATAGGAACTGCACTATGGCAACCGTCTGAAACTGCCTTGCATTGGCATCCTTTCATGTAGTATAAAAGGATTGCTGATGAGAAACAATGCTGGAAGACTTAGATATAGTTAATAGATAGAAGCGTAAAAGGAAATTATCGCCTGTGACAATCTCTCTTTCCTATAAACCCCTTCTTTCATACATAGTGAAATCACAACAGGACGTAGGGTTATTACTCCCACCATCGAGGGCCCGAACCTGTATAAATCTTCGTGTCCCCATTTGATTGCTTGTCTTAACTTACCTGATTGAAAGGTCTTACATACAACTCACAAATTTGTGTAAGATCAACAGAGGACCCCGAGTCCAAATCATCGATAGCTGGTGCCTTAAGGTTGCCGGCGAGGGGGGGTCCCCCGTACAAGCAACTCCAACAGGGATATCCTGAGTCCCGACTGGGTCAAGGTCTTCCCGACGCAAGCCAGTCCGGTGGGGACATCTTGAGCACCTGGGGTGAGACACCCATATCCAGCGGGGGAAACCCTCACCGGGGGGCCGCAGCCTCCGGAGTAGCCCACAGAGAGCCCCACGGACACGGCCACCTTGGTCTCTCAGCTCGATGCCTTAGGTGCATCAGGCGTGTTCGACCACATGGTGGTCGAGGAGGATGAACCCACCTCCGGGGGTCGCAGCTCGACGCCTCCTCCGGAGTAGGCACTCTGGGAGGATCCCCCAAGTGTGTATTTTCGGGGCGACGAGGCGACGGGGCTCCTCCGCGCTTGGATGCGCTTTTCGCCCCCGACGTAGCCCCTTCTTTGGCACCGCCTTCAGGGGGAGCGAGTGACTGTGTCCCGGCCGGGGGTAACACCTCGGTGTCGTCGCGTTCAGAGGAGGTTCGGTGGACTCCCCGACACCCAACCCCAACCGGGGACGAAGGTTTTAGCACTCCCCTCGCGGGGAGCACTCAAGGACCCATAGGTGGCGCCGCTCCCTCGGGCGGGGGTGGCGACGACGGGGGCCTGCCGATGGGTGGTGACCCACGTTCCCCGGCGAGGGGGGCATGCCTCTTCTCCTCGGAGGAGACGCGCAAGCTCTCCTTGGGCCTCGTTACCCCCAGGGTTCGGGCCCATGTCCAGGAAGGAGGCATCGACGAGTGCTATGGGGAAGTCATCTCCCTGGCACTTCAAGTGAGGATCCCTCTACTTACCTTGCTCAATTTTGTTGTCGCTAATTATCACTCCCGATCGCAGACCACTGCTGTACCGCACGTTGTCCAGACTCGCCTGGCTCGGGACAATGAAGACATGAACTGGGCCATGGCCGCCCTCGAAGCGGAGCGTGACGCGGCCGTCCACCCCGGGAGGAGTTCGTGCGGGAGCGGGACGCGTCCACCAGGGAGTTGGAGCACGTCCATACTGAGTAGCTTGCTCCCGCGGAGTCCGCCCGGGACGCCGCCATGCGGGAGTTGGGGAACGTGCAGGAGCAGTTGGCCGCCTCCGAGCTTGCCAACTCCCAGGCACTCCAAGAGGTGAAGTTGGCAGGGGCATACACCCTTGTCTCGGCGGGGAATCGACTCCGGGCCACGCTGATCGGGCTCAGGGTCGAGTTCAGCCCCGAAGAAGAATCCTCGCAATCCCTTGGCATCTTTGGCGAAGGCCCGCTGCTTTCTCACCCGGCATATCACGGTGATCCCGGAGGCCACGGACGTCCAAGCCCGGGCTTTGGCCATCACCACCATTGCAATCTCGGCCTCCCTGGTGGAGTACCAAGGGGTCGGGGCCCAGGTGATTGGGAATCTCGTCCCGTGGAGCTTCTGCGGCTTCTACGAGCCCCGTCGGAGGTCGCTGGAGGAGCTGGTCGGGGCCTTCTACGACTAGGTCATCGGTCCTCCACGAGCAAGGGGCCCCCCGGGGGGGACGAGGGATCTCCGGACGAAGCCTCCTCCGGGGGGGACGGCGATAGGCAAGTATGAGCCTTCATCCCCCCGGATAGTTTAGGGCATTTTTTGTTCATAGGATAATTTTGCCTCTAGTAGTTCCGTAGGGGGAACCCCGAGAACTTGTAAATCATTGATCCTTAAATGAAATGAAGTCATTTTTGCTAAGTTGTTGTCTTGTTATAAGCAGGTGTCCGGGACAAGGGTCCCGGGAGAGGGTGTAAGGGACCTTCCTTTCTCTGGGACTCCCGTTTCGGAGGGCCCCGGGGGGGGGGGGGGCAAGCCCTACTTAGGTGGTTGCCAGTTGACACTTGGCAAATTTTGACAATCAATGCACTGAGCTACCGAGCCTCCCCCGGGGGTTTGGGAGGTTTTTCTTGTACGAATTTGACCTCCCACCGGATATGAGTATGGCCGGAGGACACGTTGAACGCGGCGAGCCGGAGGATCCAGAGTTTGTACAAAGACTTGTGGTGGGAGCTGGAGGAGGAAATTGGAGGATGGGGCTCTCGGGTGAGCCCGACTCCTGGCTATGTACACGCCCTAGGCCTCCCAGGGAAGGTTGTCTCCCAGCCATGTACGTCCTTAGCCTACCGGGAGAGGCTGTCTCTCGGCTTTCTATTTTTATTAATAAAAGGTAGTCATTTGAGGCTTCACCTTTTTCTAATTGTATACTCCCCCTGACTAATGAAGTGTAGCTTCATCCGGGAGAGAAGACCTCCTCCGGGCGGGGAAATCCTCAGACCGAAGGAGTGTTCTCCGGGAAACACATCCGAGAGAGGAGAAAAATCCACGTCCGGGTGGGGCGGAGCCCCGGACCGGGGAAGCGCTCTCCCAAGAAACACCCATCTAGGAGAAGAGAAACCACCCCTGGGCGGGGCGAAGCCCCGGACCGGAGATGCTCCCGGGAAACACTCATCGAAGAGAAGAGAAACCACCCCCAGGCAGGGTGAAGCCCCGGACTGGAGATGCGTTCTCCCGGGAAACACTCATCCGGGAGAAGAGAAACCACCCCCGGGCAGGGCGAAGCCCCGGACCAGAGATGCGCTCTCCCGGGAAACACTCATCCAGGAGAGAAGCCCGGGGGCCTTTTCTTCTGTGTAGTGGCCCAATTTGCCTCCAATTTGTACCCCTCCCCCACCCACCCCCCCCCCCCCCCCCGCGCGTAGGGGGTGGCTGGATCCAGGCAACCCATGCTGGCATTATGGGAGAAATCCGAGTCACCCCCTCTGAAGAAGAGGGCACCCGTGGTAGGTTAAAATAGACCAGAGACCTTGTGGACTCAACTAGAATCCCACCGATTGCATGTGGCCTAAATTGCTCCCGGAGGAGGAAGAGCGTGAAGATAAGATCTGGAGTGTATGGGGGGGACTAATCCCCCAAAGTGACTCGTTATCGTGGTTCTTTCAGAACCAAGTTACCGCTTACACCCTTAGTCCACGAGGGAATATTGTAAGCCGCCCTAGGGGGAACGAGGCTCCCACCATAGGGACTTAAGGGCTAAGCCGAAGCCCGTAACATCTCCATAACGAGGGCATCCTCGGGAGGCATCCTCACGGGGAGGGCATCCCTGAGGGGGCCTCCTCGCGGGGAGGGCATCCTCACGGGGAGGGCATCACCTCGGGGGAAGTTTGGAAAAACATTCTGCAATAAAAGAAACCACAGGGAAAGAACCCATTTGCATTGATTTAAATAAGCTCATACAAGACTCCCCCCTACGAAATCGCGAAAGGGAGGGAAAGGCCCGAAGGCCGTTTGTCAAAAACTCACCGAGCCTACCCACTGCGAAGTCGCGAGAGGGGAAGGGGGGAAGCTCAGAGACTAAGTGTAGAATTTGCGGAGCAAGTCCACATTCCACGTGTGTTTCAGCTCTTGGTCTTCGAGGGTGGAGAGTTTGTAAGCCCCCGAGCCAAGGATCTTGGTGATCCTGTATGGCCTTCCCACTTTGGATTGAGCTTCCCTTGGGCTTGAGGGTCGGTGACGCACTTGAGGACAAGGTCCCCCACGCGAAAAGCTCTTCCCCGAACGCGCTTATTGTAAGCGTGCGCCATTTCATGCTCATAAATGGCATTGCAGAGGAGGGCTTTGTCTCGCTCCTCTTCGACGAGATCTACCTCCAGCCTTTGGTTCTCTTCATTGGCCTAAAACACGGCGACCGAAACCCCGTCGAGGAGTTCGACTCACAGTGATCAGAAATTGATTTCCTGAGGGAGTACTGCCTCAGCTCCGTAGACGAGCGAGAAGGGGGTACGTCCCGTCGCGCTACTCAGGGTTGTGCGTATGGAGCAAAGAATGCTCGAAAGTTCATCTTCCCACACTCCACGCCTGGAGGGGCTTTGCTCCAAGCGGCAACGAAGCCCTTGGAGGACAACCCTGTTGACTCTCTCGACCGACCCATTGCTTTTGGGGTGGGCCACTAAAGCGAAATGGGGGGTCATTCCCAAGTTCTAGCAGAACTCACGAAAAACCGGGGAGTCGAACTGGGTTCTGTTTTCGACGGTAATCTCCTGAGGGACCCCGAAGCGGCACACTATGTTCTTCCAAAAGAACATTTGCACCGCCCGAGACGAAATGTTGGCCAGGGGTTCCGCCTCCACCCACTTGGAGAAATAGTCCACGGCCACAACTGCGTACTTGTATCCCCCAGGCTATAACATCCCTGTTTTTCCCCAAATCTTGCCCAATCTAAGTCTGTTATCTCAGGACTATGATCCAGGGTATGTAAATACCTTAACCCAAAAAGTTGGCAACAGAACTCCATCGTTTGGCCCTTTTTCACAAATCAGCCCAAATGTATGCAGATTAGCCCTTTTAAGCTTTTCCAAAAGCCCGAAAAAACTAAAAGCCACAGATTAACTCTAAATCTTGATCTGATTCAGGGAATGTCTCCCAATCACTATTTTGAGAAAATTTTCCTTCTGTGAGAATTTCAAAATATTATCCTAAGTCCCTGTTTTCAGCCTCGCCAAATTCCAAACCCTAATTACCCTATTTTACCATGTTTTCATTTCGGCTCGAAACCTAACCAAAACCCTAAATTATGTTATTCCTCATTGCTAAACTATTTGCTAAGTTTAGTATGCCCATTTGGTGAAACCAATTCTCTTTTTCCTAAGCCTTTCTCCAGGTTTACAGTTTGTTCCTAAAACCAAGTTTCTGTATTTTGCAAATCGGCCCAAATCTCTTTTTCCAACCCTTTTCGACCAGAGCCTCGGCTACTGCTTCGACCAGGACTCCAGCACCGCTTCGACCAGCACGTTTGCCAAGTCTCCTAGCCGCCGGCCAAGATGTGACGTCGCCTGTGCTCGTGGTGGCCCGTCCCTGCTAGTGCGCTCATGTCCACGCCAAGTCCTTCGCCGTGGCAGTGCTTCGACCAACAACAGCAGCTTCAGTGTGCGCTCGTGGAGATTTGATTTGCATGCGAGTACGTGTCGTTGCCGGAGCAACCCCGTCGCCTCCGCCTTTGTACCATCCTGGACAAAGTTCCTAAGTCCCCGATCGTTGCTGGCAAAGCTGGCTAGCGGCCTGCACGCCGTCGCTTTGCTATTCGTCGCTGTTTCTCCTGCTCCCAGCCAGTCTCGTCCCCGGTGCAAATTTCGTTGCTGTTCCCCTTTGTAATCCCCGTCCTCCGCCTATTTAAACCCCCTCTCGTCCAGAACTATCTTCACGCCACTAGAAATCAGCTAAGTCCCAGTTTTAACTGTTTTCTTCTTCGTCCCCGACGAGCTGTCGTTGAGGCAACCGTCGCCAGAGCCCCTCACTTCACCAAACTTCAATTTAACCTCACCAGTGAGTTCCCTATGTTTATCTCTCTGTGTTTGAGCATCCAATTCGACTCCGGCGAACCCCATCGCCGGTGATCACTGTAAAAGCTCAAATGCCCTGTTCCCCAAATTGAATCCCCTCCAGCCTTTGTCATCAACCCTTTCTGTAGAACAAACCAACCGTTTGTAGATTATAAGCAAGCCTGTGAACCCAGTTTTTGAATTGAAGATGTGTCATGAGTTTCCCCGTTTCTTCGCGCGCCGCCGTGGATGGTTCACGTCACCGGCACGCTCCACTTTTCCTCCAGCAAAATTGACTCAACCTACACCATCCTTGTGTCCCGTAGATGGTGTAGCCAAGCCCAATTGTCCAGCATTGCCGTGTATCGACGGTGCCCCTTTTCACCATCGTCCCCGAGTCCAGTGTCAACACCGGCGAGCCTCCAATCCCTTTGCAACTCAATCCCTCACTCCAGAACGATCAGTGTCATCCCAACAGTGATATCCCCCAATCAATTTTAAGAATCTTCAACCCCAACTCTCTGTCACCATAGCCCATCTTCGTTTCTGGTGGCCGATGATTTGAACCTTGTCGTTCACCATCGTCAAGTCACCTCTGCCCAATTCACTGCACCAGTAGCTTCACCTTGATCTCGCCTACACGTTTGACAAAGTTAGCCAAGAAGCGCATGCATGATTTGTCTAGACACACGTGCCCTAGCTCGCTGCAGTGCACTGGCATGCAATTTTCTTGTGCCAGGGACTTTGCTGCAATTTTCTTTAATTCCTGGACTTTTCTGTCAAAGCCACTTTGTCATTTAGATACCTTACTGTATTTAGCACCTAATGCTCCAGTTTGCACTCTTTTGACCATTCTGAAGCCCCATATCGAGTCTTTGGCATTCTCAGACATTGTCTAGCCGCGGACCGAATGTCAGCATGTAGGCATTCGTCGCATTCGAGCCAAATCCTATGAGCGAAACCTAAGTATCTTCTCCCCCACTGTTCTGCCTTCGACCAGATCATTTCACTGCATGCATGTCTATGCTTTATGTATACTTTTCAATGGCAAGTATTTTCTGTATGCTTATGTATTGCGATCTGTCATGTTTGCGTGCGAGAGTAGAACCTAAAGCAGAAGGACCGGAAGGAATCTTTGAAGACTCAGCAGAGCAGTTAGACCCAGCATTTCAAGGCAAGTCTCATTCCCTTGACCATATCTCTCCTAATATTTTAAAATGAGCTAGATTAAATTATGTTTTGAATATATGCATGCTTTATCTTCAAGTTAAGTGTTATGTTGAAAGAATGTAATTAGATATGACCTAATCTCTTGTAAAGCCCCTTTATATTTGTGTATAACCTGCACCCTTGTCACCTTAGGACTTCATGCTTAGGATATGCTCATACTCAAATGTATGCATTAAGTGTTAAGTGGTCGATTGTATGAGAAAAATGCTTAAAACCCTTTTGTAAAAGAAAATGTGAAATAGAATTGATAGTGAGGATGGTTTGGATGGTTGGCTGCTATGTGCGCATCAGGAATGTGAATGTCTCCTCACTATTGGTTAATAAGGAATAGAACCTTGTGTTGTGCCTCTATGCGGCATGAAAATCGTACCAACCACTTGCCTGGTATGGAACAGGCACAACTTAGTAGCTTTCTTAGTATTAACCATTCCCTGCATGGTATGTCGGTCCGGTTTCTCGCATGGAAACTGGTGGGCCATAGAGGGCCATGAGTGGTGTGAGATCAGAAAAATAATGAGAGGATAAGGTGTAAAGAAGGAAGTCGCCCTATGCCTGGATTTGAGTCGTGCGCAGCTGCATCCATAAGCTATGTGTCTTGCGGGAACATATGCCAAGGCTAGGAAGAAAGGCAGTGGGGAGGACCCACAATGGTATCTTAGACTTAACTATATATTTACCGTGCAGGGATACTGTTAATACTAGACTGCAAAATTGTTGTGTGATCTCGACCTTGTCACATGCGTATAAGCCGCATGGAGAGGTACTGACTTGAAAGTCGAGTGAAGAAGTGGATTTAAAAAGAGGTACACCTTTGCAAAGTTTTAAAAGGTATCGATACTCTATACTCCCATGTTATGGAGTCTGCTCGCGGTGGATTCTATCCATGTGGTTTCAACACAAGTAATATTTGGAAAGTTTTCTTAATATGGATTAATAAAAGTGGTGACTCAAGAAAGACCGCCACACATAATGTTTTCTTAAAGCCTATCTTAAGATTTCCTAAGCCTGCTTCTGGAAATAAAACCCTTTTTTAGAACTTTAGAATAAAAAACCTTTTCTACTCTTATTTGTAAAACTAAGACCTCTTTCCTTGAGAACTCCTCATCTATGTACTTGCATTCGCATAACAAGACTTGCTGAGCATCGTGTGACAACATGCTCACCCTTGCCTTTTCAAACAAATTCAGAAGAGGGATTCGTAGATCCTGATTCCTTTGGTTTCGAGTACCACAAGGAAGAAGGAAGTGCTCCTAATGATTCGATCTTCTAAAAGGGTCATGCGCCGAGTTGAGTCAGATGTGGTGGAAGCCCCTCCTGCGCCGTTGTCGACTGAAGTGAAGATCTTTGTTGTTGCTTTTTGTGTTGTTCTTTGTGTTCGGTACTTTCATATCGACTCTTATTTTGAGAAACTTGTTATTTTTGTAGCAACTCTAATTAGCGTCATTCTTGGCGCTATGATATTGTAATATTGGTCTTTGTGACCTTGTACCTGTTTAATTATCTTTACTGTAGTTTAATGTATTTCCTGTTGTTGTGAGCTTATATTGTATCTTTCTGAGTGCAATCCACCTAGATGGTTGCCACGGATTCATCAAATGAGGGTCCTACACAGGCGCTGGGGGGAACGGGCCTAAGAGGTCCATTCCCTACTGCGCAAAGGGCCAAGTGATCAGGATGGATTGTAGCGCGGCAGAGGGCAGGTTGGAACCCTTCGCCATCTTCTGGCAAGCCTCACACGCAGAGAAAAGGTCTCTTGCGTCGCAGGCCACAATGGGCCAGTAGAAGCCTTGCCGGATGGCTTTCGTGGCGACGGCCCGTGGGCCAAGGTGGGAACCACAGCATCCGAGATGTATGTCCTTGAGGAGCTTGATTCCGTCCTCCCGCGGGAGGCAGCAGAGTAGTGCGGAGGTGCCCCGAGTGTATAGCGCCCCTTCCAATAAGACGTACACCCGCGCCCTGGCACGAAGGCGCTTGGCCTCGTCGCCATTGGACAGCTACCCCTCTCCTTTGATGCAGGAGATAAGGGGGGCCATCAAGGAGGTGACCCAGATGATCTCCGTGACATGGGGCTCGCAGGACCCAGAGTCTGGTTCGGGGGCCACCGCAGAAGGCTTTGAGATGATCTACAGGAAAGCCCCTCGGGGAGGGACCCTCAGGCACTTGCCGCCTGTGCAGGGCGTCAGCACGGTCGTTGTCCCTTCGCAGGATATGCCACGCCTCGAGGCCTTCGAAGTGATTCTCCATTTTCTGGACCTCCTCGAGGTAGAGGCTCAAGTTCGCGTCATGGCACAAGTAGGACTTGTCCATCTGACAGACCACGAGCTGAGAGTCCCCCTTAACGAGGAGGCGACGGATGCCCAAGGAGTGGGTGAGGCGCAACCCTAGGAGAAGGGCCACATACTCCGTGACATTGTTCGTCGCGGGGAAACCAAGCCTTGCAGCGTATTCGAGGGTCCTCCTCTCAGGGCTTCGGATGACCACTCCCACCCCAGCTCTCTCCAGGCACATGGAGCCGTCAAAGAAGAGGGTCCAATGGTCGTTGTGCGGAGGCGGCGCGTCGTGAGCTTCCTCCTCCGGTCTGGGAACCGAGGCCCACTCAACCACGAAGTCCGCAAGGACTTGCGACTTGATTGCGGATCTTCCGGTTAGGGAGAGGGAGAAAGGGGCCAGCTCAGCCCCCCATTTCCCTATCTGGTCGATGGCCTCCTTATTTCGGAGCACTTCTCCCAAGGGGAGAGAGGACAGCACCGTGATGGAGTGGCCCAAGAAATAGTGGCGAAATTTCCTTGAAGCCATCAAGAGGGCATAGAAGATCTTCTCCACTTTGGTGTATCTCGTTTTGGCACCATGGAGAGCATCGCTCACATAGTAGATGGTGCGTTGCTGCCCGCCCTCCTCCTTAACGACGACCGCGCTAACGGCAACCGAAGTGGTCAGGAGGTAAAGGAGCAAGGGATCCCCTTTACTCAGGCTCACGAGCATTGGAGGGCTCACGAGATACTTCTTCAAGTCTTCGAACACGGCTTGTGCCTGGGGGTCCAACGGAACCCCTCAAGGCCACAGAGGATCTTGAAGAATTGGAGGTCGCACTCTCTTGAGCAGGAGGAAACGGCCCAATGCGGCCAAGCGGCCGATGAGGCGTTGTACGTCTTTGACAGAGCACGGCGTGGGCATGTCAAGGAGGGCTCAACTTTTTCGGAATTGGCCTCAATGCCCCACTGGGGCACAAGGAACCCGAGGAGTTTTCCTCCGCAAACGCCAAATGCGCATTTCTCTAGATTGAGCTTCAACTCGTACTTTTGGAGATTGCAGAAGGTCACCCCTAGGTCTCAGAGGTGAGCGGTCGAGAGTAGGCTCTTGACGACCACGTCGTCGATGTAAACTTCCATGTTGCGGCCGATTTGGTCCTTCAGGACCAGACACATGAGGCGTTGGAAGGTTTTCCCGGTGTTTTTTAGCCCGAAGGGCATATGGACGTAGCAGAAGGTGCCGAGGAGAGTTATGAAACTCGTCTTTTCCTCGTCCTCCGCTGCCATCCGAACCTAGTGATAGTCCAAATAGGTGTCCAAGAAACTCATTAGTTCACATCCCGCGGTGGAGTCCACCAATTGGTCGATCTGCGAGAGTGGGAAGTTGTCGTTTGGGCAAGCTTTGTTAAGTTCGGTGAAGTCGACACACATTCTCCACTTGCCGCTTGCCTTCTTGCCGAGGACGGGGTTCGCAAGCCACTCGGGGTGCAGGACCTCCCGAATGAGCCCCACCTCCCGAAGCTTTCCGATTTCCACTTTAATGGCTTCTTGGTGCTCGAGAGAGAGCTTCCTCAGCTTTTGCTTCACTGGGGAGCGATCAAGCATTACCGCGAGCTTATGCTCGATAATGTCCTTGGGAACGCCCCCCATGTCTGCTGGCTTCCACGCGAAAATGTCAGCATTCTCGTAGAGGAAATCGATGAGCTGCGCCGCGTGCTTCTCTGGGAGATCGGCTCCGACCTTGATGGTCTTCTCATTGCTTCCCTGGGAGAGGGGGACCTCCCGAAGGTCTCCCTCAGGGCGAGGTTTGGGAAGGAACTTCCCAGGAAGACCGACCAGCACATCCAAGGTTGGGAAAGAGCTCCCTCCCCCCGGGGCCTTAACCAAGTTGACGTCTCCGATCACAGAGGTGGTGCGCTCATAGAGGGAGCGGGCTGCGTCTTGATCACCCCGAGCAGTGATCACCCTGCCTGGCCCGGGGATCTTCATGCATAGATAGTTTTGGTGGATCACAGCCCCTAAGCGATTGAGCCTGGTCCTCCCCATTATGTCGTTGTAGGAGGAGGGGAGATCCACCACGTCGAACCGGACCATCTCCGTCTGGTAATTGTTCAGAGCGCCGAACGTCATCGGGAGATCGACCGTCCCCAAGGGGTATATGGTCTTTCCCAGGACTAAGCCTTGCAAGGGCCCCACTGCGGGTTGGAGGAGCTTTTCTTCCACTTGCATTTCCTTGAATGCCTTTATGTAAAGGATGTTCGCGGCGCTTTCGCTGTCCACCAAGATTCGAGTGAGGCGGCAGTTGAACACGGTCGCGGAGACAATGAGTGCATCATATATCATGCAGGAAACGAACCCCGCGCGCGTCATCCGCGGTGAAGGTGAGGGGGACGTCCGACTATTTTGGTGGTCGAAACATATTGAGGACCCGTATTGCCCTCACCTCCCGCATGTACTCCTTGCGCTGGCGTTTGGAGTCTCGCCTGGAGGCAGATCCTCCCAGAATGACATTAACATGTCTCTGGGAGGTTTGAAAGGGGAGCTCGTCGCTCGAGCCCCTTTCCTGGCCTTGCCCTTGGCGTCCCCCCAGAGGAGCAGGGAGTGCTGCCAGGGCCGATGACGAAGGGGTTAAGGAGGCAGGGCCCCCTCCCCCCAGCCCATGTTGCTTGAGATATGCCGCGAAGTGCTGAAGAAGCGCGTGGCATTCTTGAGTTTCATGGGAGTTGGACTTGTGGAAAGCACACCATAAGATGGCTCCAACCTCCTTGCCCCCCAGCTTGTGAGCCTCTCGCATGTGGGAGGGCTAGCCTCCCCCGCCGCTTTTGGGCTTGGAGAAGGATCGCTGTCCCCGGTTAGAATCCTGGGAGCGGCCTCCGCCTTCGAGGAGGAACGCGTCCCAAGGCCTTGGCTCACCGCGGAGTCCTTTCCGGGGACGTTTGTGGGATGGGTCCCTCGAGTCCCTCTCCCCAGGACCGGAGGTCCCC
Source organism: Pharus latifolius (assembly GCA_019359835.1). Lineage (NCBI taxonomy): Eukaryota > Viridiplantae > Streptophyta > Magnoliopsida > Poales > Poaceae > Pharus > Pharus latifolius. The sequence goes on along the minus strand of CM033324.1, from coordinate 53,496,920 downwards.
TGGCCCTTTTTCCAGAGATCGTCCTCCTTGGCTCTCACGTACTTTTCGAGCACATTAAAGAACTCGTCGACGGAGGACGGATAGCTCCAGGAGAGTCTCCAGTGGAGCTCTCTCGGCAATATGCCACTTTTGCACGCTTCGATTACCGTTGAGTCGGGGACATGAGCCTCCTTGCTCTTGATTCAGGCAAGGCGTTTGAAGAAACTTCATATCGTCTCCCCCGACCACTGACGGACGGTATACAATTGCGATGAATCCAGGGGACGAATGTAATTCCCTTGGAAGTTTGCACAAAACTCACACTTGAGTTGGGCAAAGGACTTGATGGAGCTTGCCTTGAGGTTGTAAAACCACGACCAAGCTATCGTGGAGAGGTAGAGGGGGAAGATGTTCCATTGGATGCTCTCGTCCCCCCCAACGGCCGAGATGGCCATGGAGTAAACCTGCACAAATTCGTAGAGGTCGGCCTCCCCGTTGTAGTGCTCAATATGCGGCGGTCAATACGGCTTCGGCCATCGGATGCATCGGAGGTGGCAGCAAAGGGGTTGATTGGCCCCCTCTACCCCCTTTGGGGAACCCGCGTCACTGTCCCCCTTACGGGGGAGGCGCACTCGTTGTCCGAGTCGGGAAGGGGTCCTAACGGACCGCCTATCTTTTGGTAGCATCTCCTTTCCTCGGGGTTGGTGGAGCTAACCTCCTGCACCTCAGGGAAATCTCCAGAGGTGGCAATGGCTTCTTGCATGGGTCTCTTGCCCTTATCTGTCGGGATGTAAAGGCAACACCCGCGCACCAGGAGTAATTCCTAGTGACGGCGGGACGGGACCCCTTTAGATCTTGTCGTGCGCAAACGCTCTACCTCCTCCTGGTGAACCGCGTTTGGTCCACCGGGGGAACCCGGAGAGGGGGCCCCGGGGGAGGGAGCTGATGCGCGTCGATGTCGGGCGCGAGAGGGAAGTTGGGTGCCGGGGAGGTTCCAGCAATGGAGGCGACCCGCGGAGTGGGAAAAGTTCCCAACAGGGGGATAGCCTACATCGCGGGGACCGTGCTGGGAGCACCTCCTACGACGGGCAAGGTTCCGGGAGGGAGGACCTCTCCCAAGGCAAGATACACCCCGGGGACGGGACCGACACCTTGAACTGGGCGGCCCCCGCGAACGGGAGCACCTCCCAAGGGAAGAAGTCCGCATGAGGGGGGTGCACCTCCCAGGAGTGGATGTCCTCCGGTGGTGGGAGTACCTCCCGGGAAAGGGTAGCCCCCAGGGATGGGAGCTCCCCCCGGGAAGGGGTGTCCCCCGGAGGAGGGAGCACTTCCCGTGGGGAGGAAGTCCCCCGGAGATGGGAACTCCCCACGACGCGAAGAAGGCTCCGGGGTGCCCCATCATGAACGGTGGTGGCGTTCCCATTAAAGGGAACGGATGTGGATACGCGGGGGCCGGAGGTCACGCTATGGCGCACAACAACTCCTCAAGAGTATGTTGCGTGCGAAGTTGGCCTTCAACGAGCGCTCCGAGTATCGGGTCCCCAGAGGTCGAGGGTACCACCCGGGGGGCACTAGGTTCCCCCAGCGCGGAATCATCAGGTTGGCTCGCGGGAGCCATGCTCCCACCGAGGGCAGCGGAAGGAGGGAGAGTTGCCTCCCCCCGAGTGTCCCTAGGAGAAGGTACCGTGACCATGGCCCCTTGCATCGATGGCGCAGGGTTGCTAGGGCCAGGGTCATTGGAGACGAAGGTCAAGTTCCTCGTTCTTCTTGGAGGAGCCATGACAATTCGTCATGAGTCCCCACGGTCAGCGCCAACTGTCGTGGTATAGAAAATACCCCGGCAGGTTTGATGACGTGCGCAACACGTGTACAACAACAACACGAGATGATCGTGCGATAGATCACCCCGCGTTGGGTAATCTCAAGAGATTGACACAGGGATTTATACAGGTTCGGGCCTCAGTGGAGACCCTAGTCCTGTCAACATGCTCCAAACGTGAGTCAGTTAGGGAGGCTCTCTCCCAGAGAGAGGGCTCCTAAGCACGCCTTTTTGCTTTTTTTGTATTGGGTGCAAATGAATGAGTTCGTTTACAAAAGGGGTGTACAAGGGTATATATAGACCCCAAAAGAGGCAAATTACGAAACTACCCTAGCTACGACCTTCGGATCGAGGGCAGCACGGTCTTTCGGCGAGGCTAGGAGCGCCGATCTTGGACACGCGGCTGCCATTGATTTCAGTGCCCCCACCTCCGGGCAGAGGGCCTGGAAGAGAGGGCCTCCTACTTCGAAGGTGAAGGAGAGAGGCCCCTCCCCCGACCAGAGGACTCCCGACTAGGAGTGGGCGCTTCCTACTCTTGAGGTGAAGGAGCGAGGCCCCTTCCCCGATCAGAGGACTCCCGACCGGGGATGGGCGCCTCCTATCCCGGAGCCAAAGGAGCGAGGCTCCACTACGGAGGCGAAGGAGCAAGGCCCCTTCCCCGACTGGAGGACTACCGACCTGGAGTGGGCAACTCCTACCCCGGAGGTGGAGTAAGGCTCCACCCCCGACCGGGGGACTCCCGACTGGGAGTGGGCGCCTCCTATCCCGGAGGCAAAGGAGCCAGGCTCCACTTCGGAGGTGAAGGAGCAAGGCCCCTTCCCCGACGAGAGGACTCCCGACGAGGAGTGGGCGTCTCCTACCCCGTAGGTGCAGGAGCAAGGCCCCACCCCGACCGGAGGACTCCCAACCGGGAATGGGCAGACCCTTCCCCGGGGCTGAAGGAGCAAGGCTCCACTTCGGAGGCGAAGGAGCAAGGCCTTTTCCCCGACGGGGGTACTCCCAACCAGGAGTGGGCGCCTCCTAAACCGGAGGTGAAGGAGCAAAGCTCCACCCTGGGGGTGAAGGAGCAAGTCTCTACTCCAGACGGGGGATAGCTAGCCGGAGGGCGAGAGGCCAGGCGTGGTGAATATTTTTTCCCCCAACAATACCAAAACCATAATAGTACTTATATTTATACAATGTAAACATACCATCTTCAATCAAAAATTTAAAACCTAACATATCTAACTTGCAAACAAAAACTAAATTTCTAACACAATCGGGAATATAGAGACATTGTTTGAGATCCAAGAAAACACTAGTATCCAATTTCAATTTCAATTTCATGATTGTCGTGGTATTGCGAATACCCCGGCAGGTTTTGAGAATGATCCTAGCGAAGATTACGCGGCGCGGGTTGACCGGATGACCGGTCCTCCCCCGCCGGACAAGCACAAGAAATGACACACGGATTTATACAGGTTCGGGTCCCGATGGGGGCCCTAGTCCTGTCGACGCGCTCCTGACCGGAGTCGGCTGGGGAGGCTCTCTCCGGGGGAGAGGCTTCCGGAGCACGCCTGTGAGTTTAGCTATTCCAATAAAAGTGATCCGATCCCTTACAACAGAGGGGTACAAGGGCTATTTATGGCCCCAAAAAGAAGCAAAAAACCTAAACTACCCCGAAAGCCACCGTCGGATTGAAGGGTAGGACCGTCCTTCTTCCGGTCAAACGCCTTGGATGCTTGACATGTGGTCGCTAGTTCCCGAGGCGCTCCTCACGTGACCTGCACGTGACAAAAAATTTGAGACTTTACCTTTAGGAGGGCGATGAGGCCCGGGACGGCGCTGGAGGCCATGTCCCGGGGGCCAAATGGTGGCGCCTGGGGGGAACCCGGAGGCTACATCCCCGGACCAATGGCGGCGCCCGGGACGATGCCGGAGGCCATGCCCCGGGGGCCAAAAGGCGGTGCCCGGGGAGCAGCCGGAGACCACGTCCCCGGGCCAAAGGCGGCGCCCAGGGGGGCACCGGAGGCCACGTCCCGGGGGCCAAATGGCAGCGCCCGAGGAGGGGCCGGAGGCCAGGTCCCCGGGCCGAAGGCGGCGCCCGGGACAGCGCCGGAGGCTATGTCCTGGGAGCCAAAAAGCGGCGCCCGGGGAGGGGCCGGTGGCCACGTCCCCGGGCAAATGGCGGCGCCCGGGACGGCGCCGGAGGCCAGGTCCCGGGGGCCAAAAGGCGGCGCCCGGGGAGGCCACGGAGGCCAGGTCCCCGGGCAATCGTGACGCAACTTACCTGGACTTAGTCCCGCGGAGATTTCCCCCGACAGCAGCCCCCCATGCACGCCGGGGACGATGCTCGAGTCCCCGGTGGGTATGGTACACGTCACCGGGAAAATCTCCGGGCCAAGTCACCGGAGCTGTGACGCTTCGATTCCCGTGCCGGATGCTTATGGCCGCGCCGTTTCGACATAAATGCGCTCGTGGTTTGAATCGGCGCCTCGATTCGCGCGCCCGTCCCTTCGTTTCCCGCGCACGGTTTGAACTTCTACGGTCCAGATTGCTCCGCGGGTGCCACGTGGCGCGCATCTAGACCACGTCCCGCCTCTATAAATAGGGTCTTGGGGGGCCTGGAAGTTCATTCCAAACTTTCAGCCTTAGCGATTTTTTCTCTCCCGGTAGCTCTTTCCGGTAGTTAGCTCCCAGTAGCAGACGTCCGGAAGTTTTAGTAGTAGCCTCCTGAAAGGTTAGTCACCGAAAAAAAGAAGAGACTAACCTCATGGCACCCAAGGGTCGAGAAAAGACCACGGAAGTGCCCCCGGAGGAAATCCCTCCGGATTTTCTCTGGGCGTCGGAGTTCACGCTCGAGGACGCCAAGTCCTTGGTCGAACGCTGCGTCGTCGCGTACGGGGACATCCGAGTCCCCGTGAAGAAAGACGAAGCCCCCCACCCCAGGCCTGGAGAGGTCGTGGCCTTCGAGGCCTTCCTGGAGGCGGGGCTCCGGCTCCCGGTACATCCCATGCTCCGGGAGTTTCTGAAGGAGTATGGGGTGGAGCTCAACCACCTCACCCCGAACGCGCTCGTCCGGATGGGCCTCTTCAGCTGGCTCTACGAGACGGCGACCGGGCGGGAGCCCACCCTTCGCGCCTTCCGGTACTTCTACGAACCGGCGGCACGGACCTCCCACCTGGTGAAGGGGGGCCCCAAGTCCCCCTTCGGTTCGGTGATGGTACAAATGCTGCCGTCCCGGGTGGCCGACTACCCGGCGGCGGCCTCCCGAGACCACTGGGGCGACTGGGTCCGGAGGTGGTTTTACCTCCGGGTCCGCGACGAGGCAGTGGTGTACGCCCCGGAGCCCCCCACCTACAGCCGATCGTCCGCGCCAAAGCCTCCGGTGTGGACGGACGAGGAGTTCGAGCTCCTCGGTAGGGTGGTCCTCTCCAAGAAGACCCGCTCACTGTGGGACGCTGCCGAGGAGATGGCTCTCCTCCGGATCTCCCCCTTCTCGCGCGGGAAGAGGGGAGTCGGCATGGGCCCGGAACAGCGGCCCCCGGTGAAGCCGGTGACGCGACATAAGCTCTGGGAACCTGCTGCATTATACTTACGAATTTTTAAAAATTTTGACTAACTCTTTACCTCTTGCAGTCCGGCCGTACCCGGCGGCGCGGGAGAAGGCGGAGAACCTCCTGGGGAGGTACTTCGCCGACGAGCATGAGCGCGTCGTGCGCCTCGTGGGGGAGGGTCCTCCCTGGAACTTGGTAGCGGCGGCCTACGGGATAAAGCTGCCGGAGAGGAAGCCTCTCCCCACCCCCGGGTAGCACAAACGGGGGAAGGAAGCGGTCGGGGTCTCGGAGCCCAAGAAGGCCAGGGTCCAAAAGACCCCTGGCCCGTCGACGACGCCGGCGGCGACACCGGCGAAGCCCCGGGACGAGACCCCCGGGATCGAGCGTGCCCGGGAACCGGCCCGGAAGGGAGCAACACCTCCTCCCCCGAAGAGCCCCGTCGAGGCCCGGGGGAAGGAGGCGGCCGCGGGCGGGGCGGCGTCCGACTCGGCGAACTACGCCCCGTCGCCACCCTCGGTGGAGCCCCTCCTACCCCTTCCGGCTTCTTTGGAGCCGGAGAGGCTGGAGGTGAGATTCGCGGAGGCCTCGTGATACCGGCCTAGACCGTCTCGCAATAGAACGAGGACGATGCAGTAGGCGAGTATTCTATCGTTCTTTCCACAGGGACTAGAGAAGCAAAATCGTGTAAAACTAGACTAAATCGATGGCAAGCGAAACTAAAATAGTCGAGAGAATGAGAAAGAGAATGTCAGAGGAAAAGCGAAGAGAGAAAAAGGTGGTAGGCTTGCGACGTTTGGTCACTGTTTAATCCGTACGCGTAGTCGTGAGTACAAGCGATAAAGCGGTATCGTTCAGCAATCTCACAACAAAGAAGCAAAACGCTGAAACGCACACACCTATCGACGGTATCAATGAATTTAACACGCAAGGGATTAACAAGGACCATTCTCCATCAGCCTCTCAGCTACAACCTACATGGCAAATCCGGAGAACAACCACACCAACTCAAGACAACGAGAGCGAGACAAAGCAATTCATGACAGAATGAGAATTTAATACACAACTTCAATCACCCCAGTCCTGTCCATTTACACAGAAACAACAAAGATATAGAAATTGAAGCACAACATGCTCAGCCTCTGAAATATCCAATTTAATCCAGTCAAGAATTACAGGAATAATCTAAATCTATATGAGCACAAAGCACAAACGAATTCAAGCAATCAACCAGGATGAAAGAAACTAATTTCAGAAGCTAGTTTCAATTTGATTTGACATACTTCAATACATTCCAATGCCATAGCAGCTCACACAAGCATCACAGAAACTGAACATTCAACAATCATATCACAGAAACTTCTATTCACTCATTTCTCCATCTGTTCATCAGACAAATGCTGGAACTCAAGCAATTTCATCTATTATCTCATACAACGATTCCATTTCAGTTCATCACAATTCAAGAATAAAGAAAGTGAGAAGAAGTTGAACCAGAAATGATGGCCGCTGGAATAGCTGGAGAAGCACTGGAGTCTTGCTGAAGCTTGCAAAGGTTGGAGGAGCTAATCGCCGTGTCGAAGTAGCTAGAAAGGAGGTCGTGGAAGAGGAACTTGGCCGTCGGCCCGAGAGGAAGGAGGTGCCGGAGTTGGTGAAGACGGCGGCTATGGCGCGAGGAACAAGCTGCGCCGGCTGTGCAGCAGGCGGCGGTGGCCGAGGGAGAGGAGGCTCCGGCGCGGGATGGTCTTGTGGTGGTGCGCCGAGGAGACCGGGGAGGAGGCGTGGCGACGCGGGAGTCTTGGAGGCACAGATCCGGCGCCTGGCGGGATGTGTGGGCGGCGCCGGAGAGAGGGAGTGCGGGGAGGCGCGAGGAGAGCGGCGGCTTGGGCGGCGCCGGCTCGGGCCGATGGAGCAGCGGCTGGATCCGGCGAAGGCGGCGCCGTGGAGCGAGTGGATCACGGCGTGGAGTGGCGAGCTCGGGGGCGCAGCACGGCGAGCGGCCGCTGGATCTAGGCGGTGGAGGCGCGGCGGCACAGCGCCGGAGCAGATCGGCGCGGGATGGAGATCGGGGACGGCTCTGGGCGTGGATCTGGTGGTGGAGGTCACGAGGGGCGGCGCCAACGCAGGATCAATGGCCACAACCGCCGGCCTACAAGCTGATCGGTGGCGGGGGCGGCTGCTCCAATGTCGTGGCGGGAAGTGGAGGCGGTGTGCCGTAGCGCTGGAGTAGATCGGCGCGTGGTCGATCCGGCAGCGGCGCAGCACACAAGAATGGCGAGTTGTGAGAGCAGTGGCGGCAACGTGGAGCGGATTGAGGATGGAGCACCGCCGGCGTATGGCCCGGCCGCCGGCGGCGAGGTGGAGGGAGGTGTGGAAGAGTAGTTTGGGGAAGAAGAAGAACGAAGTAAAAAAATAAAAGCCAGGCTCAAGAATGCTTCAGTGGCCGGCGGCAAGGAAAAGAAAGGGAAATTTGGCACTTTTGCAGAAAAGCCCTCGAGGTTTTGGAGAATTAGAAATGTGACCTCGTGGCTAGGGTTTGGGATTCCGGGCCCCCGGAGACTCCGATTTCGGTGCGGTTAGATCCCACGCGTCCGCGAGAACGCGCACTTCCATCAGGAATCATCCGATGGCCGGATTAAGTAGAGGACGCACGTCCGCTAGCCGAAAATCCATCCAATCCTCGCCGACCTGTGATAAAAGTTGGAAAAACGAGTAATCCGGTCGATTTGGCAATTAATCTGGAATAATCTAGGTATATATGCCGAGGTATATGACTAATATGTGCAAAAGCATGGGGAAAATGTACACAAAAATGAGGCAAATCGAGTAAATATCACCTCGCCTCCACGGGTTTGGCCGGTGGACGAGGGGGGGAGCCCCTCGGTCTACGAGGTTCCTCCAAAGGAGGAGGCCCCGAGGACCTTTCGGCCCGGGGAGGGGAAAGGTCTGATGATCCCCCCCCGGGCAGGGACCCCCGCCCAAAGCTCCTCGGCCGCGTCTTCAGAGGAGACCTCAGCCACGAAGACGCCGGTGACGCCGGCCGTGTTACCGGACTCACAGGTCCGGGGACCCCCCACCGGCAGCGACGCCAGCGCCGGGCGAGAGGCCCCTCTGCTTCCCGCGGGGGAAGTCGCCCGCTACGCGGAGGGCCTGCACACCCGGAAGGTGCAGGCCTTTGTCGCGGAGGGAACGCTCCATGAGCGTTTCCAGGGGCTTCAATCCCTCGGGGCCCAGGTAACCCGAGTCGATGACGTCTTCATTTATTTCCTGCACTTTGAGATTTTTCTAACTCTATATTTTGTACGTGGCAGCTGTTACCTGGGACCTTGAGCAGCGGGTCGCCCGGCTGCTTAAGGAAGCGGAGGGCCGGGCCGCGGCCTCCGTAGGGCAAAGTGAGGAGGCCCTCCGGGAACGCGATGAAGCCCTCGTGGAACTGTCCCAGGTCCGGGCCCAGGTTCACATTTCCGAGGCCGTCAACGGCCGCCTCCGGGAGGAGGCCAAAGCGAGGGAGGAGGCGCTCCGGGAGCTCGAGGGCACGAGCGTCCGGGCGGTGGCGGACGCGGGCCGCTCCGTCCGTTCGGCCCTCGAGAGCCTTGGCGTAAGCTTAGGCTCCGGGAGCAGCTCGGGGGTGCCGCCGGCGACCATCGCGGAGGCTGTGCGTTTTCTCAACGCACAGGTCTGCGCCATCCCGGAGGCGGCCGACGCTCGGGCACGGGGCAGGGCGATCCCCGTCATCGCGGCCGCTGCGGGGCTCGTCGAGTTCCAGGGGGTCGGCGCCCGGGCGATCGGGGGCCGCATCCCCCGAAGCTTCCCGGACTCCTTCGAGCCCTCGCGCCGGGAGGTCGAGCAGCTTGCCGGAGGATTCTATGACCGGATCATCCGGGCGAGGTTCCCGGCTCCGGCGCCTCCGGCGGGGGACATCCCAGCCCCGGTCTTGGAAGAAGCCCCCCGGGGGGAGGACGCCAACAAACATGTATGAGCCTCCCCCCAGGTCTTAGTTAGGGCCCTTTTTTGTTTTCTTAGGATTTTGATCCCAGTAGCTTCTTAGAAGAAGCCCCGGACACTTGTACAAAAATATTTTGAATGCAATGAAGTTAGAATTTTTTTTCTAAGTCTTTGAATTGAATGTTTTGTTACCAGGGTTCCCGGGAGGTTGCTCCCGGGCGAAGGTCCGGGAGGGGCTCCCCGGGGGACGCCCAAGCGGCTTTAATCTTGCTAAGCCTTGTCTCCGGGAATCGCGGCGGGGACAGCGTCCAGGAGCCGATCCGGTTGAGGTGGCGTCCGGAGTGGCACTTGGACAACTTTGACAATCATCGCGCCGAATTGTCCCCTCCGCGACCGGGGTTCCGGATGATACCTCCCCTCCAGATACTTCCACCGGCGGGATACGAGTTCTGGCCTGAAGATGTGCTCCGGGACGCTCGGCGCCGCATACGGGCATTGTACCAGGACTTGACCCGGGACCTAGCGGAGAGCCTCCGAGAGTATTAGGCGTAGGATCCTTAGGGCGTAGAGAATCCCCCGGGTTAGAACCCGGGTTGTATCGTTTCCAAAGCCCACTGGAGGGGGAAGATGTCCTCCGAGTTTGACAATCAATAAAGCTGTGTTGTTGCTTCTTCTTTCATTGTCTTTTTGTTTCTTCTTCTTGGATGGTCCGGACGACTCCTTTTCACAAGAATGAGCTAAGTTTGCTCGTGGGCAGTACGGTTGACACCCGGGGGTTCCTTATCCCCCCCCCCCCCCCCCCCCCGCCCACAGCGGGCCGGAGGATAGCTCCGCGTGCTGTGGGGGTAACAAGGCCCCCGGGATGGAAGTCACCTGTAGCATAGGAATTTTTCTAAGTTAGAAAATTTTAAAACGAGCTTTCTTGGGAAAAGACCTTCCGGGAGACAAGCGTCCGGTCGCCATGAGAACAGGGAGCCAGGAATAAGGCCCCTTGTGGGAGAAACATCCAAGAAAAACCCGATGAGATTTCCGGAGTCGAGCTTCCTAGGAGACAATCGTCTGGTCGCCATGAGAACGGGGAGCCGGGAATAGGGGCTCCGGGAAGAAAATGTCCGAGAAATCCGTGACTTCTCCAGGAGACAATCGTCCGGTCACCGTGAGAACGGGGAGCCAGGAATAGGGTCTCCGGGAGGCATTCATCCGGTCGCCGTGAGAACGAGGAGCCGGGAATAACGTCGACTCCCGGAGGAGGAAGATAGATCCAATCAGGCCACAGGGGGCCGATCATCCGGTCGCCGTGAAAACGGGGAGCCGGGAATAACGTCGACTCCCTGAGGAGGAAGATAGATCCAATCAGGCCGCAGGGGGCCGATCATCCGGTCGCCGTGAAAACGGGGAGCCGGGAATAACGTCGACTCCCTGAGGAGGAAGTGCCCGGAGACGGGTCTTGAGTGTTTGGGTAGGGGACTAGTCTCCCAAAGTGACTCATTACCGCGGCCACTGTGACCGGGTTGCCACTTACACCCTCAGTCCAAGAGGGCTGATCGTAAGCCGCCCTACAGGAGGGACTTGCTGGGCTTGGGCCACTTCCTCGCGGAGAGGGCATCCTCACGGGGAGGGCTTCCTCGCGGGGAGGGCATCACCGCTAGGGGCGGTAATGAGAAAGACCTGCAATGAGACAGTTTGAAAAGCAAGACCTATGTATTGCTAATAAAATGAAGTACAGGGCCTCCCCCTGCGAAGCCGCGAAAGGGGAGGAAAATACAGTGTCCCTCCTCCCCCTCCGGCGTGAACGCTCCTGGGGAGGGGACAGGCCCATAAGGCTAAACATAGAACTTGTGAAGTAAACGCAAGTTCCACGTGTGCTTCAGCTCCTGCTCTTGAAGGTTGGAGAGCTTATAAGTCCACCGAGCCCAGGACCGCAGAGATCCTGTAGGGGCCCTCCCACTTGGGGGAGAGCTTCCCCTGGGCTTGGGGGTCTGTGACGCGTTTGAGGACAAGGTCCCCAAGGCGGAAAGCTCTCTCGCGCACGCGCTGGTTGTATGCGCGCGCCATCTCTTGCTCGTAGATGGCGTGGTGGAGGAGTGCTCGGTCACGTTCCTCCTCCACGAGGTCGATCTCCAGGCGCTGGTTGGCCTCGTTGGCCTGGTACGCTGCGGGCGTGGCTCCTTCCAGGAGCTCGACCCACAGCGACCGGAGGCTGATCTCCAGGGGGAGGACTGCCTCCGCCCCGTAGACCAGGGAGAAGGGAGTACGCCCCGTCGCCCGGGACGGGGTCGTTCGCATGGAGCAGAGGATGCTGGGGAGCTCCTCTGCCCATGCACCCCGCTTAGAGGCGATTTGCTCAAGTCTTCGGCGCAACCCCTGCAGGATCACGCCGTTGACCCTCTCGACAGCCCCATTGCTCCGGGGATGGGCCACTGTGGCGAAGTGGATGACGAGCCCCAGGCCTTCGCAGAATTCCCGGAAATAAGCCGAGTCAAATTGGGTCCCGTTGTCCACGGTGATTTCCCGGGGGACACCAAAACGACATACGACATTTTTCCAGAAAAACCGCTGAACGGCCCGGGACATGATGCTGGCCAAAGGCTCCGCCTCAACCCACTTTGTAAAATAGTCGACCGCGACTACCGCATACTTGTATCCTCCGGGCGCTGGGGGGAAGGGCCCTAAGAGGTCCATCCCCCAGCGCACGAAGGGCCAAGTGATGGGGATTGTCGGCAGCGCTATAGGGGGGAGGTTCGAGCCCTTGGCCATCTTCTGGCATGCCTCGCACGTGGAGACAAGGTCTCGCACGTCGCACATGACCGTGGGCCAGTAGAAACCCTGCCGGAGGGCCTTGGCCGCAATGGCACGCGGGGCTAGGTGAGAACCGCAGCTCCCCGCGTGAATGTCTTCGAGAAGTTGAAGTCCTTCCGGCCGGGGGAGGCAGCGCAGGAGGGCGGAAGCCCCCCGCTTGTAGAGCCTCCCCTCCAGTAGGAGATATGCCCGAGCCTTGGCCCGGAGGCGTTTAGCCTCTGTCTCACTGGGAGGGTCCCCCTCCCCCTTGATGAAGGAGATGAGGGGGTCCATCCAGGACGGAGTCCGGGTGATCTCGGCGACCTCCGGGACATGAGGCTCGTCGCCCGTGTCTGGGGAGGCCACCGAGGGTTTCGTGATGATTTCCAAGAAGGCGCCCTAGGGGAGCGATCCCCGGGCGCTTGCCGCCCGGGCCAAGGCGTCGGCCCGGTCATTGTCCCTCCGCTGGATATGCCGGGCCTCGAGGCCGTCGAAATGCCTCTCCATATTTCGCACTTCCTGCAAATAAAGACTTAAATTTGCGTCATGGCACAGGTAAGACTTGTCCATTTGGCAAACTACGAGCTGAGAATCTCCCTTGACTAGGAGGCGCCAGATCCCCAGGGAGCGCGCAAGGCGCATCCCGAGGAGCAAAGCCTCGTATTCAGCGACGTTGTTGGTTGCGGGAAACTCGAGCCGTGCGGCGTACTCGAGTTCCTTCCCCTCAGGGCTCCGAAGGACTACTCCCGCACCAGCCCCGGCGAGACACAGCGACCCATCGAACATGAGAGTCCAATGATCACTGCGTCGGGGCGGCACAGGGAGGTCTTCGTCCCCGGTCCCAGAGGCGGGAGTCCACTCTGCGACGAAGTCGGCGAGGACCTGCGACTTGATGGCGGAGCGGCCGGTAAGGGACAGGGAGAAGGGGGCGAGCTCGGCCCCCACTTCCTGATCCGGCCGGTGGCTTCTTTGTTCCGCAGTACCTCCCCCAGGGGGGGATGACGGGACGGTGATGGGGTGCCCCAGGAAGTAATGCTGAAGCTTCCGGGACACCATGAGGAGGGCGTAGCAGATTTTCTCCATCTCCGTGTACCGAGTTTTGGCCCCTTGGAGGGCCTCATCACATAGTACACGGGACACTGCTGCCCCCCTTGCTCCTTCACCAAGACCGCGATGACGGCGACGGGGGTCGCGGCGAGGTAGAGGAGCAAGGGCTCTTCTGGAGACGGACTCACGAGCATTGGAGGGCTCGTGAAGTACTTCTTGAGGTCGTTGAAGGCTTCCTGGGCCTCGAGGGTCCAGCGGAACCCCTCGAGCCCTCGGAGGATCTTGAAGAACTGGAGGCCCCGCTCCCCCGACCGGGAGACGAAGCGGCTGAGTGCGGCTAAGCGGCCAGAGAGCCGCTGGACGTCCTTGACGGAGCACGAGGGGGGCATGTCTAGGAATGCCTGGATCTTCTCGGGGTTTGCCTCTATGCCCCGCTGGGACACGAGGAAACCTAGGAGCTTCCCCCCGCGCACCCCGAAGGCGCACTTCTCCGGGTTAAGTTTGAGCCCAAATGTGCAGAGGTTGCGGAAGGTTTCAGCCAGGTCGTCGATGTGGGAGGATGCGCGGGGACTCTTGACGACTGCGTCATCTACGTAGACTTCAACGTTGCGGCCGACTTGCTCTTTGAAAACCAACGTCATGAGGCGCTAGAAGGTTGCCCCCGCGTTCTTGAGCCCGAAGGGCATATGGACGTAGCAGAACGTTCCGAGGGGAGTAATAAAACTCGTCTTTTCCTCGTCCCCTTCCGCCATCCGGACTTAATGGTAGCCCGAGTAGGCGTCTAGGAAGCTCATGAGCTCGCACCCCGCAGTGGAGTCGACGAGCTGATCAATCTGCGGGAGCGGGAAGTTGTCTTTGGGGCAGGCGCGGTTAAGGTCGGTGAAGTCCACGCACATCCGCCACCTGCCGGTTGATTTCTTGATGAGGATGGGGTTTGCGAGCCACTCGGGGTGCAGGACCTCCCGAATGAACCCCGCCTCTCGGAGCCGGGTGATCTCCGCCTTGATTGCCTCTTGGCGCTCGAGGGAGAGTTTCCGCAGCTTCTGTTTGACCGGGGGGTGACCGGGGGCCACTGAGAGCTTGTGCTCAATGAACTCCCGGGCGATGCCCCGCATGTCCGAAGGCTTCCACGCAAAAACATCGGAGTTTTCGCGCAGAAAAGCCGCAAGTTGCGCTGCGTGCTCCTCGGGGAGCTCCGCCCCGACCCGGATGATTTTGTCTTCGTTGCCCGGGGACAGCAGGACCTTCCGGAGGCCCCCTTCCGGACGCGGCTTGAGGAGGGGCCTCCCGGGCGGTGGCGCAGCGGCGTCTAGTTCCGGGGGAGAAGCCTCCCCCCCGGGCGTCTTTATGACGTTGACGCTTCCGATTGTGGCCTCAGCGCGCTCATATAGAGCACGGGCCATGTCTTGGTCTCCCCGGACGTTGATCACACCATGCGGCCCGGGGATCTTCATGCAGAGTTAGTTTTGATGAGTGGCAGCCCCCAGCCAGTTGATTGTGGTCCTCCCCATTATCGCATTGTAGGAGGAGGGGAGGTCCACTACGTCGAAGCGGACCAGCTTGATCCGGTAGTTCTCCGGTGTGCCGAAGGTCATTGGGAGATCTACCTTGCCCACGGGGTGGATCGCCTTCCCCGGGACAAACCCTTGCAGGGGGCCTGCCGCGGGCTACAGGAGCTTTTCATCCACCTGCATCTCTTTGAAGGCCTTTAGGAATAGGACATCGGCGGAGCTCCCGCCGTCCACCAGGATAAGGGCCAGATGGCAGTTGTAGATGGTCGCGGAGACAATGAGCGCGTCGTCGTGGGGGAAGCGAACCCCCCGCGTGTCTTCTGCCGTGAAGGTGAGGGGGACGTCCGACCACTTGGGTGGCGGGGACGCGTGTAGCACCCCCACAACCTTCACCTCGCGTGCGTACTCCTTACGTTGGCGCTTAGAGTCCCGCCCGGAGACAGATCCTCCCACGATGATATTGATGTGCCGCTGTGAAGTTTGAAAGGGGAGAGCTTCTGAAGGCTCCCCCTCCTGCGTCTGCTGACCCCCAGCAGGAGCGGGAAGGGCCGGAACAGCTGGCCGAGGGGGCAAGGAGGCCGGAGTCCCCCCCCTGCCCGTGCTGGTCGAGGAAGTCCGCGAAGTGCTGCAGCAGCTGGCTACAATCTCGGGTAGTGTGGGTACTGGACCTGTGGAAGCTGCACCACGGTCCTTCCCGCCTTCTCCCCGCGGGGCCTTCCCGGCCGCGCGAAGACTGTCCTCCCCCATGGCCCTTCGGTTTGGGGAAGGGGCGGCTAGCCCTCGGGGGGTCACGCGAGCCACCTCCGCCCTCGAGGACAAAGGTGTCCCGAGGATGTGGCTCGCTACGCCCCCCCTGTCTGGGGCGTTTGGGGGGATCCCTGGACCCCCGGTCGACGGGGGCGGGAGCCCCCTGGGTCTTCTTCCAGATGTCGTCTTCCTCCGCCCGAGCGTACTTTTCGAGTACGTTGAAGAGCTCGTCGGCGGAAGAGGGGCAGCTCCGGGAGAGCCTTCGGTGGAGCTCCCCCGGGAGGATGCCGCTTTTGCAGGCTTCGATGACCGTAGAGTCGGGAACGTGGGCCACTTTGCTCTTCACCTGAGCAAAGCGCTTGAAGAAGCTTCTGATGGTTTACCCAGTCCTCTGCCGGACAGTGTACAGCTGCAAGGAGTCCAGGGGACGCACGTAGTTCCCTTGGAAGTTGGCACAGAACTCCCGCTTGAGCTGCGAGAAAGACTTGATGGAGCCGGCCTTCAGGTTGTAGAACCAGGAGCGGGCCATGCCGGTGAGGTAGAGGGGGAAGACGTTGCACTGTACCGTCTCGTCCCCCCCGGCCGCGGAGATGGCTGTGGAGTAGACCTGCACGAATTCGTAAGGGTCTGCCTCACCATTGTAGTGCTCGATGTGCGGAGGGCGGTAGGGCCGCGGCCACCGGATGCTGCGAAGTCTTCGGCACAGGGGCTGGTTAGCCCCCTGCACCTCCCGGGGAGAGCCCCGGTCGCTATCTTCTTTCACGGGACCTTCGTTGTCTTGAGTCTGGAAGCGGTCCGAGAGGTCCGCCAGAATGTCGGTGGCGACGCTTTTCCTCCAGACCGGGACTGAGTTCCCGGACGTCCGGACTCTCCGCCGGAGAGGTTGGCTCTTCAGCGGGTTTCTTCCCCCGGCCGGTGCGAGAGCGAGGCCCCCCGCACCCGCGGCCGGGGGGAAGTTCTTCCCCGCGCTCTGGTGAATGCATTCGCTCGACCTCCTCCTGGGCGAAACGGACCTGTCCCGCCGAGGGAGGGAGCTCATGCACTGTAGCTATCGGCCCGGTGGCTTCCGGAGCCGGTTGGGGGGAGCCCCCTGCGACGACCCCTGGGACCGGAAAGGGGGAAGCCCCTGCATTATCCGGAACCGGGGAGGGGGCGCCCACGGCGACGTTTGGAACCGAAGTGCAGGGGGCCCCAGTGGCAACGACCGGAACCGGAAAGGGGGAAGCCCCTGTAACATCCGGAACCGGCGAGGGGGGAGCCCCCGCGGCGACGTCCGGGACCGGGGAGCCCATGCGGGGGGAAATTCGCTGAGGCGCGGGAGCTGCTCCGTCGACCGCCCTCGGTGCGGTAAACGCGACACGAGGGGCGGGACTGGCTCCCGACGTAGGGAAAACCCCCGGCATAAAGTGGGCTCCTGGCCCCGGGAATAGGCCTGGGACAGGGTACCCCCCTAGTGCCACGAAGGGCCCTGGCATGAAGTAGCCTCCCGGCACCGGGACGGACCCGGGTGCCGGGAAGGACCCGAACGTATATCCCGCAGGGGGAGGGAACCCCCCCGCAGGATCATACGGGGCGGACAAACCCCCGGAGGCCGGAGGGGCCGCCGGGTAACCCATAAAGGGAGGCATAGCCCCCGAGTATGGGTGCGACGCAAATGTGGGGGCCGGAGGCCGCGCCAACACGCTGAGCAGCTCATCCATAGAGCGCTGGGCGCGGAGCTGGCCCTCCACGAGAGCCTCAAGCAGGGCGTCTCGGGGAGCCGGGGGAGCCGTCGGGGGGAGACTGGTCCCGGCCGAGGTCCCCGCGGTCACCGGGAATGACCTGGAGGTGGAAGCACCTAAGTTAAGAGGGAAGGAGGGAGGCGGTACCTGGGCCAGGCCGCCTCCGGGCGGAAGCGCCGGGACAGCAGTGTCCCGGACGGGCGGCGCCGGGTCTCCGAGACCCGAGTCACCGGGAAGGGTGCGAGCCCTTGTTCTTGGGGGAGCCATGGCATCTTGTCATGAGTCCCCACGGTCGGCGCCAACTGTCGTGGTATTGCGAATGCCCCGGCAGGTTTTGAGAATGATCCTAGCGAAGATTACGCGGCGCGGGTTGACCGGATGACCGGTCCTCCCCCGCCGGACAAGCACAAGAAATGACACAGATTTATACATGTTCGGCTCCCGGTGGGGGCCCTAGTCCTGTCGACGCGCTCCCGACCGGAGTCGGCTGGGGAGGCTCTCTCCGGGGGAGAGGCTTCCGGAGCACGCCTGTGAGTTTAGCTATTCCAATAAAAGTGATCCGATCCCTTACAACAGAGGGGTACAAGGGCTATTTATAGCCCCAAAAAGAAGCAAAAAACCTAAACTACCCCGGAAGCCACCGTCGAATTGAAGGGTAGGACCGTCCTTCTTCCGGTCAAACGCCTTGGATGCTTGACAGGTGGTCGCTAGTTCCCGAGGCGCTCCTCGCGTGACCTGCACGTGACAAACAATTCGAGACTTTACCATTAGGAGGGCGATGAGGCCCGGGACGGCGCCGGAGGCCATGTCCCGGGGGCCAAATGGCGGCGCCCGGGGGGAACCCGGAGGCTACGTCCCCGGGCCAATGGCGGCACCCGGGACGGTGCCGGAGGCCATGCCCCGGGGGCCAAAAGGCGGTGCCCGGGGAGCGGCCGGAGACCACGTCCCCGGGCCAAAGGCGGCGCTCGGGGGGGCACCGGAGGCCACGTCCCGGGGGCCAAATGGCGGCGCCCGGGGAGGGGCCGGAGGCCAGGTCCCCGGGCCGATGGCGGCGCCCGGGACGGCGCCGGAGGCTATGTCCTAGGAGCCAAAAGGCGGCGCCCGGGGAGGGCCGGATGCCACGTCCCCGGGCAAATGGCGGCGCCCGGGACGGCGCCGGACGCCAGGTCCCGGGGGCCAAAAGGCGGCGCCCGGCGAGGGGCCGGAGGCCACGTCCCCGGGCCAATGGCGGCGCCCGGGACGGCGCCGGAGGCTAGGTCCCGGGGGCCAAAAGGCGGTGCCCGGCGAGGGGCCGGAGGCCACGTCCCCGGGCCAATGGCGGCGCTCGGGACGGCGCCGGAGGCCAGGTCCCCGGGCAAATGGCGGCGCCCGGGACGGCGCCGGAGGCCAGGTCCCGGGGGCCAAAAGGCGGCGCCCGGGGAGAGGCCGGAGGCCACGTCCCCGGGCCAATGGCGGCGCCCGGGACGGCGCCGGAGGCCAGGTCCCGGGGGCCAAAAGGCGGCGCCCGGGGAGGCCACGGAGGCCAGGTCCCCGGGCAATCGTGACACAACTTACTTGGACTTAGTCCCGCGGAGATTTCCCCCGACAATGATCTTTCAATGTCAATTTCAATTACAAATATCTTTCAATTTTAATTTCATGATGTTTCAATTTCAATTTAATTATCTTTCAATTTCAATTTCATGATCAAGATAGTACACTAGCTACTATATCTCATGATCTTTCAATTTCAATTGCTTGTAAGTCCAAGTTGGCATTGAGCAACCTACTGAGAAATCAAGATATTACATTTCTACTCTTATTGGCATTTGACTATGTTAGCTAGTATTTGTCTTACAAATATCTTGATCATTTTCTTCATTTGAATTTCAAAAAATTGAACATTATCTGTCCCACAATGATATTATTTAGTTGTTTTAGTAAAAAACAGGAACAAGACACCATACATAATCATATTGAAAAGAAGACACATAAAAATGAAGGATAAAAAAATAGCAGGATAATTGCCGTCATAGGTTTAGAATAATCTAACAATATTTCTGAAATTTTACTTGTCTTGCTTGCAATGCTAAAATCTAGTCAAAAGTGTTGACGCTACGATCCATTTTGGACTTGATTCACCTGAGAAACAAGTGGTCGTCGAGGGAGGTGCGACGATGCAGTGGTCAACGATGGAGGTGCGGCAGTCATCCATGGAGGTTACGGGTTAGGGCTAGTCGCGCACGAGGAACTGTTTGAATGGAAGAGACATACACGGGTATTTGTAGAAGTCGAACAGTTCTAACGGTATACAACAGCCTACCGTTAGTAATTCAGGATCTCTTCTAACGGTATAAATATGCAGTACCACTAGAATAAAACTATTTGTAGAAGTCGATCGGTTCTAATGGTACCCAACAGACTACCGTCAGTACTTCTTCATCTCTTCTAACAGTAAATATGTTCAGCACCGCTAGAGTAAATCATTCGGCTTCTTCTAACGGTAAGCAAAATACTACCGTTTGTACTTGTGTATCTCTGCTAACGGTATATATATTATGTACTGTTAGAAAAACCCGTCTAACTTCTTCTAACGGTAAATTTCATAGAAACCGATAATAAAAATACGTACCGCATGCCTTTTGTGACTGCGAAGCACCTTCAATTTCAACTTCAATTTCAATTCCAATTTCAATTTCATGATCTTTCAATGTCAATTTCAATTACAGATATGTTTCAATTTCAATTTCATGATCTTTCAATTTCAATTGTTTGTAAGTCCAAGTTTTTTTTTGAAGGAAATACAGTAGGCAAGTTGCCTACTGCAAATAGTATATATAATAAGGAAGATCCAAGTTACAAATGAAAAGGGAAAAACAACAAAACATCACAAAAGATCAGCCCATCTAAGAATTTTTTCTCTAATGTCAACAGGGGAACGAGCAGCGACCAGTTTAAGATCCGAAATGAAGGCTTTCTTCCACTTGAAGAGACTCCCCTGCTGGTGACTGAAAATTTTGGAATTGCTAATCATCCAAATATTCCACAACAATAACATAATTACTTTTGAAAACTACCGTAGAACTGGCTCATTTTGCTAAGTAAGACGTATAGTTTTTGTAAAACTAATGTTTTGTAGCATGGGTTGTTTCTAATAACAAACCCTGATGTTATAATCTGTTTAACCTGAAATCCATGCTTCTGTTTCGCTACTCTGAATTGGACATTGTTCGGGAGAACATGCTTTTGTCGGACAATGTTCATAGACCAGGCATGCTACCATGTGGGTGGGATGTCGGGTCGCGGTATCAGAGCATGATCTTGGCCAAAACACGCTTACCCAGATTTAGAAGGTGACTGTAATATCCCTAAGGTCATTATTCTTCTAGACTTGTCGTATCTTTTCTTTAGCAGTACTACCCTAGCAATATTGTGATGAGACTAAGGAATTAGTAATAGGATAGTTCATACTATATGGACGTAGGCGACATCTTTTCAACCTGTATGGGAGTATTTTTACCAACCACTAGCTGTAAGTATAGGTGGGCCTATATGAGCCCCCGTTGATTGACAATTGGTCCATTGCAGACCTATATGAAATTTAAGGGTATATGTAAACCCAGCTATGTTAAATATCACACAAACTATATTTTCCCTCTCTGCATTATGAGTTACTCTGTTCAGCATATTACCTTTGAGTGTGTATGCATCTTGGTTGCGCATGGTTAGAATTGAACTAGAGCCCTTTTCTTTAGCAATATCATGGGTGGAGAAGGATCACCCAAACCAAGGACAAGTGTAAATACAGCTACAACAAACCTCACACTAGATCAGATACCAGTGGCACATGAATATCCATATGTGTTTCTAGAAGAGCTACCTGGAATGCCGCCAGATAGAAAAATAGAATTTACCATCGACCTAGTTCCAGGCACAGCTCCAATTTCACAACGATCATATCGTATGGGACCAGGAGAGATGATAGAGTTGAAGAAGCAATTAGATGATCTAGAGCAAAAGGGGTATATAAGACCCATCATATCACCTTGGGGAGCACCAGTACTTTTTGTACATAAAAAGGATGAAGGTATGAGGCTATGTGTTGATTATAGAGCCTTAAACAATGTTACGATTAAGAACAAGTATCATTTGCCACGAATCGATAATCTATTTGATCAACTGAAAGGAGCAAGTGTATTTTCAAAAATTGACCTTCGATCTGGATATCACCAGCTAAAGATCCGGGAACAGGATGTACCAAAAACCGCATTCGTAACTCGATATGGTCACCATGAATTCTTGGTAGTACCCTTTGGTTTAACAAATGCCCCAGTTGTGTTCATGAATTTGATGAACAAAGTGCTCGTGTCATTTCTAGATAAATTTGTAGTAGTTTTCATTGATGATATCTTAGTATACTCAAGGAACAAAGAGGAACATGTGGAACACTTGCACATGGTATTGCAGACTCTTAGAGATCACCGATTGTATGCGAAGTTAAATAAATGTGAGTTTTGGATAGATCAAGTATCATTTCTCGGACATATTATATCAGAACAAGGAGTATCAGTAGACCTAGCAAAGATTGAAGCTGTATAGCATGGCCAAGGCCTAAAAGTGTTACTGAAGTTAGAAGTTTTCTGGGATTAGCAGGCTACTACCAAAGATTTATTGAAGATTTTTCCAAGATATCTGCACCTATGACTAAGCTATTGAGGAAGGATATGAAAATTAATTGGTCGGAAGATTGTGAGAATAGTTTCGAAGAACTCAAAAAGAGGTTAACTTCTATGCCTATCCTAGCATACCCTGAAGGCGGAAAGAATTTTGTAGTATATTGCGATGCTTCAAGAGCTGGTCTAGGATGCATGCTAATGCAAGATGGAAAAGTAATTGCATACGCTTCGTAGCAATTGAAGAAACATGAAGTTAATTACCCCACTCATGACTTGGAGTTGGCAGCAGTTGTTTTTGCTCTGAAGACATGGAGGCACTATTTGTACGGAGTCAAATGTGAATTGTACACTGATCATAAGAGTTTGAAGTACATTTTTACTCAAAAGGAATTAAATCTACGTCAACGAAGGTGGCTAGAGTTGATTAAGGATTATGACCTATCAATCAACTACCACCCAGGAAAAGCAAATATCGTCGTAGATGCCTTAAGTCGGAAGTCGATGTGCAACCAAATGACAAAAATGGGCGTGCCAAAAGAAAGTATCAGAGACCTAGCTCTAATGGAAATTGAAGCGCTTAATCATCCAACAAAAGGAATAATAGCAACTATGACACTACAACCTCGATTACAAGATCAGATCAAAGAAAAACAAACCATAGATGAATTTATCCAAGAAGAAATTTCGAGGATCAGAAGCGGAAGACCATCGGAGTTTAGCCTAGCAGAAGATGAAACTCTATCCTACAATGGTAGGATCTGTGTACCTAAAAACCCAGAACTAAAGGAAATAAGTTTAAAGGAAGCTCATCAAACTCCATACACCATTCATCCGGGTAGTATAAAGATGTACAAAGACATAAAGGGTGCATTTTGGTGGAGAAACATGAAAAGAGAAATTGCACAATTTGTAGCAGAGTGTGATAATTGTCAAAGAGTTAAAGCTGAACACCTGCGACCAGCAGGATTAATGCAACCCTTACCAATACCAGAATGTAAGTGGGAAGAAATTGATATGGACTTTATTACAGGATTACCACATACCAAACAAAAGAAAGATTCCATTTGGGTAATAGTGGATCGCCTAACTAAGTCCTCACATTTCATCGCCATCCACCAGACTTACTCCTGTGAGCGATTGGCAGAGCTATATCTAGAAAAGATTGTGGTATTACATGGCATTCCTAAGAAGATCATCACTGACAGAGGACCAGTTTTTACTTCAGCATTTTGGAAACAACTACAACAAGCACTAGGAACTCAGTTGGATTTTAGTACTGCATATCATCCCCAAACTGGAGGTCAGACAGAAAGAACCAATCAAATTCTTAAAGACATGTTGAGAGTTTGTGTCATTGACTTTGGAGAATCATGGGACAAGTGCCTACCTTTGACAGAATTTGCCTATAATAACAGCTACCAATCCAGCATCAAGATGGCACCATTGGAAGCTTTGTACGGCAGAAGATGCAGATCCCCAATTTGTTGGACAGAAACAGGGGAGCGACAAATTCTTTGACCAGACCTAGTTCGAGAAACTAAAGAAAAGATTCGGATCATTCAAGATCGACTCAAAACTAAAGAAAAGATTCGGATCATTCAATATCGACTCAAAATTGCTCATAGTCGTCAAAAGAGTTACGCAGATAATCGAAGACGAGAACTGCAATTTGAACCCGAAGATTTGGTGTACCTAAAGGTGTCACCCATGAAGGGTATAAAGCGATTTGGAGTAAAGGAAAAGTTGAGTCCTGAATACAGCGGACCATACCGTGTCTTGACACGAAAAGGGACTGTGACTTATCAACTAGAACTACCAGCTGAGTTGTCACAAATTCATGATGTATTTCACGTGTCCCAATTGAAGAAATGTCTGAAAGAGCCATCCGACCACTTAACTCAACTCAAAGAACCATTACAACCAGATCTAACTTATGAGGAGCGTCCCACACGGATTTCAGCAACTGAGGATAAGAAGCTTCGCAACAAGACTATCAGATATTGCAAAGTTCAGTGGAATAATCATCCAGAAAGACAAGCAACATGGGAACGAGAAGAAGAACTAAAGGATCGATACCCCCATTTGTTTGGGTAAGACAAATTTTTAATTTCGAGGATGAAATTTTTCTAACGGGGAAGGATGTAAGGACCACGAAGCTGGTCGGCTAGTCGGAGGCCGCGTGGCTGGCCAACAGAGGAGTCACGATGCTGACAGGACTAAAACCTAAATCTACACGCTGGATTTTTGTTTTGGAAAGATCGCTGTCAAACTGTGCAGTATCTGTTAGGGGTTCCTTGCAGCCACCTCTCAGCCTGAGCGAGTGCCACTACTCACCCCTGTATTTGCTTGTCATCATCTAGCATTTAGGAATCGGGTCCAATTTCGGGTCGTTTGTGTCACGTCTGCCACGACAGTGACATCACCTGTGAGGAGCCCAGCTCGGTGCAGCTGGCCCTTTAACCACTTGACTTCCCAGGATGAGTCAATCACAGGATTACATTGCAGCAGCAAAATAGTACAATAGTCATAATTGTATGGCCATCAGGCCTTAGTACAAAACGAGGTACAGTGCCGTACAAGGCACAAGGGTCTAACAAAATAATACATCTAGTCGGCGGAAGCTAGGCCCAAAAGCAATCCACAGGAAACAGAGGTTGACAGCAAGACAGCACCACATCAAGGCTCCGAAGGGAACTGCTCATCATCTCCTGGGTCCGCAGCATCTTCAGGGTATCCTCCAAGGTCGTAGAATGCTCCATCTATTGATGAGTTGTTGCAAGGGTGAGTACTTACGTACTCAGCAAGTCATAGGGAAGGTAGAGATACATATATATATATATGACATGAACCTATGCTATTGGGGAAAGAGTGAAAGGTTTTTCCCAAAATACATTTCTTTCTCAATTCTTACTCAACTTCTGATCATACCCATGGCAGTAAATAAATCATATTGATGGTGATACATATATCCCATATCCAAAGCGATATATCCTCATATCATATTATTTTCATTCAAGCCTTTCAATCATATGCTCTTAACAGTATTTCATAACTTAGGGCATAAACCACATGCCTCTTAAATATCATATGATCTCTATATTATGGTATTACCGCGACACGTCAACACATGACAGCCCACGGCAACGCCCCTTATCATGACAACACATGCCACTTGGGTAATCTTGAGCTAACAATTTTTAGTTTATAAACAATACTTGTGTCACACCCCATGGATTTAATCCACCGCAGCACACTCCTAGAACTCGGGAGCACGAAGTATTCGAATACATTTTTAAACTCTGCAGAGATGTACCTCTTTTTAAATCCACTTTTTCACTCGACTTCCAAGTCGGGCCAACTCCATGCGACTTATACGCATGTGACAAGGCCGAGATCACACAACGTTTTTGCAGTCTAGTATTAACAGTATCCCTGCCCGGTAAATGGACAATACCGTCCCAAGTACTGTTGTGGGTCCTCCCCACTGCCTTACTTCCTAGCCTGGGTCTATGTTCCCGCAGGACACATAACCTCTTTTGATTACAGTCGCGCACGACTTAATCTGGCGTAGGGCGTCTTCCTTCTTTACACCTTGTCCTCTCATAATTTTTCTGATCTCACATCACTCATGGACGAACTGCGTCCCACCAGTTTCCACGCGAGAAACCGGATCGACAAGCCATGCAGGGAACCGATAATACTAAGAAAGCTACTAGGTTGCGCCTGTCCCATACCAGGTAAGTGGTTGGTACGTTTTTCATGCCACTAGACGCATAACACAAGGTTCTAGTCCTTACATGCCAGTGACCAGATCATACCACAACCATGCACCTTCAGTGCCTGCACATCCAGTGCAGCCAAGCACCTCCAGTGCTACCACCATCCCATACCAAAATACTGGTCACGGCTAGGGGTTCTATTTCATGAATATAAATGTACATGTTTATACTTTTATTAGTTCATGGCTTGCTATCTTATCAAGTTCACATTTCTCTAGTATTCAATCTATCACTGCCATAATATCATTGATCTCAACATGTGCAATATTACTGAAATACCTATTCATGGAATAGCATAGCAATTCATAAAATATGGGTTTCAATATGATCAAAGTATGACTTGCCTTCCGCGTCGTAAGTATCAGCAGTCGACGACGGTTCAGTGACAAGATCTTCAACTCCGGACTCTTGCTCTGAACAAGATCAACAAGCAAACAGGCATTACAATCAATCCTATTCTTGCTAATCCACTACATGCAAAGATGCAAGGAGAAAATACTCTGGCAATACAAGGTTTGAAAGCGATGTGGTTTTAATTATGGAAACCAGGGTTAAAGTTAGCTGTTAAGGTTTACAAGGTTCCAAAATATCAGGGTAATATCAAGGTGGTGACTGGTTCGCCCAAAAACAGCGAATGTCTTTAGGTTAGCATTCGGTTCAAGGCATCGACATAAGGTTGGTGGGTGATAGAGGGCTCAACTCAAGTTGTGACAGTAGAGAAAAGTGTAGATCACAACATCAGGAGTCTAAGGGACAAAGTTATTTTCAAAGTACATGGCTGGAAGTGGGTGAAAAGGCTCAATGCCACTGGCTGACACAGGCTGGCATAGGGTTGACACGGCCAGAAACTAGGGTTAGCCATATCTTTTGACTCAGGGCTCCAAATGATGCACCACTTTGTCTGGTGGTTAGGCATTTGTAACAGGAACAAATGTCTCAACAGGACCTAGGGCAGGAGATGGCCGGAAAGTGATGAAAACCGGCGAAGAAGTTGGCTGGCCTGGAGCACATGCAGTGTGAACAGTACAGCAAACTAGGGCATAGCTATATCTCACAATATAGGCCGAATTAGGAGTCGTGATAGAAGACAAAGTTGCTCAGAATGGTCCAAAGCATCTAGATGGCAAGGTTTCCATGGCTGGGTTGGATGGATTTAGGAGATATTGGCCGGGGAAAAGATTAACTCAAGCCTGATTTGGGCATTTTTGATCTAGGGCAAATAAACTTAATTCCTTGCTTGTGGATGGTCTCTGGAGCATAAGTAAGCTACTGGTGAAGTTAGATTAACTAGAAATGCACCAGAAAAGCTTGAACAGCAAGCTCAGTTCACAAGCAAAGTTCCAATTTGGGGTTTTTCACATTTTAGCAAATCTGTCGATTTTGGTTGCTTAGGGATGTTAAGCAAGGTCTAGTGAGCATATTTGATTACTAGTTCGAAGGTTGAATCGATCTGGTTGAGGATTAATTGCTCGCCGGAGTTGCTGGAGAGAAATGGAAATTGCCGGCGACCGGAGAGGTTTGAAGTCAATTACATGCTCGAGTACGATGAGGGAGGTAAGAGGAGCTTACTGGAGTAGCTGGAATCGAGGAAGAAGCAGTGTAGAGGCTTGGCACCGTGAGCCTCTTCTCGAGCTCGCCGAAGAAGAAGAAGACACGGTGGAGGGTGGCGATTTCTGGTGCTTTGCTATGTGGTGGAGTTGGCTAAGTCCTGAGGGCTATTTATAGGCGAATTGGGGAGGCTGCAACGGCTGGAAAATGCCTGGAGACTTGGAGCGGCGAATTGACCGGCCGGGCGGGACAGCAGCGAAGCGACGTGCTCCAGCGGCCGTGCCGGCTTTGCAGGCAGGCGTGCGCTGTCCCGGGTGATGCAGCGGCGAATTGATGGGCTCCTCCGGCATGCTTGCAACGTGGCATCGATCTTCTGCAGTGGCTGCAGCGATGGCGTGCGCGCGCGGGCAAAATCGGCGATGCTGGTGCGGCCGCGGTGGCTCCACGGTGGCGAACGGCGTGCGCACACGTGGCAGGGACGCAGTGGCAAGGGTGGCGACCACGGGGCTTCACCGGCGATGAAGTTCCTGGCGTGGCAGCGCGGTGGTCGCGGTCGTGCACGGCTGCTGGTCGCGCACAGTGCCTCTGGTCGAACCAGGGACCAAAATGCAAGGATTCTTATTTGAAATCTGGACTGATTTGTAATTTCTGTCTTAGAGGTGGTTAATTTGAGAATTGATTTCATGGCTGAGTATAACATTTCTATTAGTACTCATCCAACTCAATTTTAGAGAAAATTTGATAAGATTTGGGGGATTTCACCTATTTTCGAAAATAGGGTAAAATTAGGGTAAAATAGATCTGGATTTTGTCAAACTCGAATTCTGGTAATTAGGGTGAGATTTTGAAGTTTAAACAGAAGGGAAATATGTATCAAATAGTATTTGGGAGGTGTTTCCTGAAGAAATTCTGAAGTTGGAATTGATTTGCAGATTTTAGCCTTTTCAGGCTTCCAGGTAAACAGAAAAGGACTTATTCGCAGTAAATTTGGACTAAACTGCGAAAAGTGTTTAGATGAATTAATTTGGCTCCCAACTTTTTGAAGTGAGTTGAGGATAAACCTAGGAACATATTCCAGGGGTTACTTGAGTCTGAATAGGGTTAAATTAAAATAATTCAATCATCTGAAAACTGGGGTACTTAGGGTAAATCTGAATTTTCCTGTTTTCGAAAACGGAGAGAGACTTAGGTACTGAGAGTTAGGTTCAGAATTTGATCTGGCTCCTGAAGACTTTTACCCTCAGGGTAACTGATAGGTTAAATCTGGATGGTCAGATCTTGATCTAGAACTAGAGAATAGATTTGGAGATTTTTAGGGTTTGGGAGAGATTAGAGTTCAACTGATCTGGCTACTACTACAGGGATACATGCATGCAGGATTTTCATGCAAAAATTTTCACCCCCAAAACTAGGGTGTTACAGTTTGTTTTCAATTCGGGCCATCTCGAGACAGTTTCGAGCCTTAGGAGGCATAAAAGCAAAAATAAAAAGAAAAAGTTTTTCTTTTAGAAAACCAGCCCAAAACTAGGCCTTGGGCCCAAAGGCCCAATTAGCCTCAGTTTTGCATTTCAGCCCTAAAGTTTTCTCACATTCCAGCCACATTTGCCACTTTTTCATAAAACCCCTCCAGATTTACTGATTTTGCAAATCCGTCCACTTGACATTCATCTAGCACAGAACACTGCTACCTACTCACTGGAACAGTGAACCCAGCTACCTCAGCACAAAGTAAGTCGGTTGCATGCTTAGTGCATAAGATAAATCAACCCTGCAACACACAATTGCACACACACAACAGCACAATTCACACACAGCCAGGCAGAGTAGAGGTTAAAGTGAAACAGAAAGAACCAAGGAGTAGCAGCCACAGGAACTAGAAGAGTCCAGGACCAACAACAAGGTGAATTAAGCCCTAATTCCCAGTTTCAGCATTTCATTTAGTTCTCTGTTAAGAAATTGTGTAGAAGAAAACTATGCATCAGAGCCACCCCCAAATCACCCAGGAACTTCAGACCATTGTTTCCACATCAGGTGTTGCATTAGCATCACAAAATCACACAGACAGCAACAGTAGGACACTTCATAGCCATCATAGCACACAAAAACAGAACAACCTCGGCCCAAACCCGAGTATTGGAGGGAACTCACCTGAGGCGCAGGCGACGAGGACCAGGCAGCCAGCGAGCCTACCGGTGGCGCATCCACGCGCACGGAGAGAGATGCGGCGACGGCGCGACCCGGGCTACAACCGGCCGCGATGCTAGCGCCGTGAGATCAACGAGCTGCCGGCGAGGGTTAGCGGCGGCAAAGTTGGAGGAGTTAGGGTTAGGGTTTTAGC
The DNA here is from genome assembly GCA_019359835.1 of Pharus latifolius. Taxonomy (NCBI): domain Eukaryota; kingdom Viridiplantae; phylum Streptophyta; class Magnoliopsida; order Poales; family Poaceae; genus Pharus; species Pharus latifolius. The sequence continues at coordinate 53,467,520 of CM033324.1, read as the reverse complement.
TACGGGGTATTAATAGCACGTGTGAAGAATGAGGCGGCGCATGAGCTGGGAGCGGAGAAGAGCTCGCCGGAGGAGCCACGGCGATTGCAGCGAGGACGGCGATGAGTGCCAGAGCGAGAGGGTCGAGCGTGTGTAGTCGTGTGCGTGAGTGGTGTGTGTTTTGTGTGGTCGTGTGCCCGCGTGCATGTGCGCAGGTGGGCCGAGCCGAGTGCGTGTGCGCGGGTTGGGCCAATTTGGGCCCAATCGAGAGTTTTCTCTTTTTCTTATTATTATTTATTTCTATTCTTTTCTTTTTCTAATTCTAATTCTATTTTAAATTCCAAATTAAAACTTAAATAGCTACTGTTTAATTATTTGATTTAGAAATTGTTTTAACATTAATGATTTCTTAAATTATACTTAGTTTAATAGGAATTTTATGAATATACACACAGATAATCTTACTCCTTTAATAAACCAAATTGAATTGTTTTCAGTATTTTCATATAATATATTTCTTATAACTAAAATTTCTCTCCCCTTGGAGTGTCGGTTGGTCGTGTTCGACCATGGGTCTGTTGGATCTAGGTAGATATTAGTATCTAGGTTTTGATGATTAATGACGTTTTGGATAAATCCATGATGATTAAAGTTAATATGAAAATATCAGATTTGATGATTAAATGACAATTTAGATAAATCCTGATTTAGCACAAGTAAATTGAATTGATTATCGGTAAACCCTGAATTGGATGTTTTTCTCGATTGCGGGTTTGATATTGATGCATATGTAGAGGATGAGCTCGGTGGTTGCATCAAGCATGTGCTAATTGATTGATCAAGATGTTATATGTTAAATCTTGAGGTTGATGACTTCAGTTGTGGATTTGATATCGATGCACATGTTGAGGGAGAGCTTAGGATGATTAGTTATCCATGTTTGTGCAAAAGGTTGATGACTCCGTGTTCTGGATTTGATATCTCTATGTATGATTGAGAGAGAGCTCATGATGTTAGTCATCCATATTGATTGATATCATAACTTGAGTAGTATGGATCGTGTGCACATTTCTTGTATCATATATGGATCTATATGATTGTGAGATTCATCCATTACTCATTTGTTGTTCAATTGAAATTGGTTTTGTCATTTCACCGAAGAAAGAAATTGTTGAGTGAACTCCTGTGTGGAGTGATTTATCTGGTGGTGATTAATGACGAACTGCAAATGAGACTAACGTTTGCGCATTGAGTGTATATGTTCTAGTCTCAGAATGATTGCAGGATGAAAACAAGCAAGGGCGTGAAGAGGATGAAGACAATATGAGACATCCCGAGCAAGGTCAAGCTTAGCGAGGACGAGCTTTGCAAAGACAGGCGTCGAGATGTCGAGCTTCGCGTGGTCAAGCTTAACGAGATCGAGCCTTGCGATGACGAGCGTCGAGCGGTCGAACTTCACGAGGTCGAACTTCACCTAAGGTAAAATCCAAGATTAAGGATTATTTTCTTAGGGTTTTACCGGTCTCGGTGTTTGGAGACAAACCGGGTTGATAGGTTTCTTTTTACTAGTTTGACCGTACTATTAAGAGGGGTCGGAAACTAGTAGCTTGAATCTATCTAGTGCGGAAGCTCAGATGCATTCATATCATCTTGCACTAGTGTCTTGCATTGCTAGTGAGTCTAAGTGTAGTTCATGTGTATTAGATTAAATGTTTTGAAAACTGCACTTAGTCGTGATCGCCAGCTGTTTAAATTGGTTTATTTATCTAGAGCTGGTCGTGGTCGTATTTGCATGTTCTAATCGTATCAGTGTTGATACGTGGTCGTGGTCGTGTCTCTTGTTGGCGGCTTTCTGTTTAGGGTTTGGGCGTGGTCGTAGGAGTTCAGACTGGTCGTACCAATCTTCGACTCGCTTGCGTACGCTCGACCAAACCCTATCGACCACCTGTTTTCGATCGGATGTCAAGACCTGTGTGTTCGTGGTCGTTGCTAAGTGACACAAATCACATCCGTGAGAAAACGGCAAATCCGTATGTGCAAATACTTTAAAATTGCATTTGAGATGATTTTGGCTTGAACATTTTGATAGCAGGAAAGTTTCTGAGTTTTCTAGAAGTTTCTAGACCTTTCTAGGTCTTGCTCCTGTTGACAAAATTGTAGATCTCTGAGTTATATTTCTAACAAGCCAAAAATCACCTCAATCGGATCTCTGGATCAAAAGTTATGCATGTTTTACTGTCAGTGTACAGTGGCCGGACAAATGCATCCGTCCGGGGCTATCTGTCCGAAGTGGCCGGATAGTGTCCGAAATGGCCGGACATTGTCCGGCCTGTACAAATTTTTTGAGCCAAAAAATGAAACAGAGACAAATGCATCCGTCCGGGGCATTTGTCCGTTATGGGCGGACTTTGTCCGAAATGGCCGAACATTGTCCGGCCTGTACAAGTTTTTTGAGCCGAGAGTTAACAGAGACATATCTATTTGTCCGGACGTTTTGTCCGGACAAATGGTATCCGTCCGGCCTTCACAAATTTCGCCCAGCGGTCACTGACACATTTGCAACGGCTGAAATTTTTGTACTAGCCGGACAGTGTCTGAAGTGGCCGGACAATGTCCGGCCTGTACAACTTTTGGCCCGGTTTCTTGCAAAAGGCTAGTTTTTCGTTGAGGCTATAAATACTTCGTGTTTGGCTTCATTTTTGGGTGCTCAAAGACTTCATTCTTTAGCTGAAAACCTAGCCAATTGAGTTGCATATGTGTTATTGCATTTAGAGGCTAGAATTGAGCCCAAATCTTGAGTAGATTTGAGAGAGAGCTTGAGGGAGATTGTGTGAGTGTTTAGTGCACTTCATCTCCATTAGATTACTAGTGCTAGAGTGTTGAGCATCTCATTTGCATCATTGAGCTTCTAGCACGTGATTGATTCAAGTGAAAGTGCATCCGGCTTGTTACTCTTGGCGATCGCCTTCGCCTAGACGGTGCCGGAGGAGAGCCGAGATCTCTCCAATTGAAGTTTGTCGGAGAGGCCAGCAAAAGATTGTGAAAGGTGTGGTGCTCACCTATCCGGTGTGGAGAAGGAGCAACCCTAGTGAGATATCCTTCGTGGATATAGAAGCGAGGCTCCGAGTGAGCGCTTCAACGAGGAGTAGGGGAGACCGGGCGAGTCTCCGAGACCTCGGTAAAAATATTGTGTCAAATTGCGTATTTCATATTTGCTTTACATTCATCTTGACACAATTGCTATATTTACCATTGTTGCATGTCTTATTGAATAGTTCATTTGATTGAATGCAACTAGTTGATTAAATTCCTTTTAAGCCTCATTGTATAATTTAGGTCTCTCAATTATTCTTTAAAATTGCTTAATTGAAAAGAAATTTTAAAAGCCTCCTATCACCCCCCCTCTAGTCGGCATCCTTGATCCTACAGGGTCCGGGGAACGAACACATTGATGCATTCATCCTTACATTCTACATTTCCTATTTTAGCAATATTCTAAATATATGTATGTATATATAATTATGTTCTCAGGAACTGACGGTAGCGAGGAACATCGGGGTAAATTGCCGAACTCCGATTTCAATCCCGTCTACGCAGGCAAGTTCCTTCTTGAGATGTTGACATTGCTTGAACTAATTTCTTATAATATAGTTTCATATCTAGTCAAGATGTATCACTTGCATGAAAAGAGTATTTTTCAAAGATTGACTAGAAGGCTTATGGAGATCATAAGTATATGATATGACATATATGGGATGTTGAGTATGATAGAGGAAGTCTCTGAATTTGAGATCGCGATAGAAGGACTTCCTTATCTATACTATGGATGGAAATTAATAAAGACTATAACCAGCTGACTCTTTCATCCAGTGCCATAACACCCGTATTGACCACAGACCTGGTATGGGACGGGTCTAGTCTAGTATCTTATTTGGAAACTAAGGTCATCTCCACGGGAACGTATTATTATATGTATAAGTGCCATGGGTCGCTCAAAATAACCTAGGGGGCATCACGGATCACTCAAAATAATCCATATGGGTTCTGTGGGTCGCCCATGAAATACCCAGGACGCTATATGCTCAACTGGTGGAGTGGAGATGCTTAGTGGAAAGATTTGAGAAAAACTCTGTACACTTGATCTGGTCACACATTAAAGGTAATGCGGAGTGATGCTGATGAGCTCCGACATGAAAATCAAGAGTTTCTGTGGGTAAAGTGGTACACCTCTGCAGAGTAAAACATGGATATTCACACCGCAGCAAGAAAGGAGGCCTATAGGTGGCCTCAGCCCTGTGGTGTAAAGTGCTCAGTAGAACTTTTCTAATCAAGCAAATGGAGACTGTTTCCAACAAATGTTTTAAAAGAAAAACTTATACTCCTTGACTTATTATATGCTTAAACATATTATCCTTGAACTAGTTAATTTAGATCATCCTGCATTATGTCTTGAATCTTGCTGAGTACTTTTGTACTCACCTTTGCTATGTAAATCCTTGGTAGACTTAGAATTTTCAAACGAAGAAAAAATTATTGAAGAAGATATTGGAGGAGCGGAGCTGACTCAAGACCCCGAGGATCCGGAGGTAGACATCTACAGCTCCGACCACGCTTACTTTGGATCTGGAGACAAAGACTTTTGAAAGCTACCGTAGAACTGGCTCATTTTGCTAAGTAAGATGTATAGTTTTTGTAAAACTAATGTTTTGTAGCATGGGTTGTTTCTAATAACAAACCCTGATGTTATAATCTGTTTAGCCTGAAATCCATGCTTCTGTTTCCCTACTCTGAATTGGACATTGTTCGGAAAAACATGCTTTTGTCAGACAATGTTCATAGACCAGGCATGCTACCACGTGGGTGGGATGTCGAGTCGCACCAAAAAGCTTTCTGAAAGTCTAATTTCAAAAGGATAGTTTTGTTGCGGCCTTTCTTGCAAAAATTAATGTACTCATATGCCCAGGCAACACAATCTTGAATAGTTCTTGATTTAATAAAACCATACTGATGAATAATAGAGGTGATCACTTGTTGTAAGCGATTAGCAAGAAGCTTGGTAATGATCTTCAGAGAATTATTGAGTAAATATATTGGGCGATAATCAGAAACTTTATTAGCACCATCTTTCTTAGGGATCAAAGTGATAAGCGAAGAATTAATTCTAAAAAGCTCAGCTTGCCCCTCAAAAAACTGCTGAAAGAGATCATAGAAATCATGCTTAATGATCATCCAGCAAGCCCGAAAGAAAGCTCCATTAAAACCATCCGGACCAGGACTCTTGTCTAAAGGCATACTAGAAATAACAGAGTCAATCTCAAGCGATGAGAAGTTTGTCTCCAAAATAGAAGGCTTAGACAGAGAAGGAGAACAAAACTCTGAGAGATTAAATAACATGCCTTGGAAATCCGAAGAACCAGTTCTACCCTTAAAGGAAAACCAGAGATGTTGCGCAATATCCAAATGGTTAAGAAGCTCTGTATTCAAATCATTTTTAATAGAAACAATATGGTTGATTTTGAAATTATTAGAGGCCACCGAATGAAAGAATCTTGTGTTTTCATCTCCCAATTTAGCCCAACGTAGTCTTCCTCTTTGCCTCCAATATTCATGTTTATTCCTTAGGAGATCTTTCAAATAGGATTTCAGAATATTTCTAAAATTGAATTCCATATAGGAAAGATCCCTTTGTTCTTCCAAATCATCCAAAAGATTCAGAGTAAAATAGCAGTTATGCTCATATGTTTGAGAAATCTTGAATTGCTTACTCCAACTTTTTAAAGTTCTTCTCAAAATCTTGAATTTAAAATTGATTCTCCTAGTAACATTGGTATCATGTCTGAAATTGTTCCAAGTTCTAGCGACCACATCCAGAAAACCATGACAATGAGTCCAAAAATTTTCAAATCTAAAACACTTAGCATGAGGGAAGAAAGAAGAGACATGAACGATACAAGGGAAGAGATCCGACAAAGGTCTACTAGAAGTTGTAACAAAAGTGTTAGGAAAGGCCCTCAACCAACCACCATTCACAAAAAACCAGTCGAGTTTGACCAAAGTAGGCTGAACTTGCATGTTCGACCAAGTAAACTGCATTCCTTTAACGGTCAACTCCTCCAAATTAAGATGGTTAATAGACTCATTAAAAAGATCAGCTTCTCCAGAATTAAAAACTCCTTTATTCTTATTAGAAGGAAACCTTGAGAGGTTGAAGTCCCCCATAATTATCCAAAGGGAATTGGGAGACACCGAGATGTTCCTAAACCAGTCAAGAAATTCCAACTTCCTCTGGGGACAGCAAGGACCATACACATTTGAGATCATCCAACGCTCACTGGAGAGTTTATGTTTCAGAGTAACCAAAAGGAAAAAGTCATTATACACCACATCTTCTTTACTAGAAAAAGTACTATTCCAAACAGTTAAAATCCCTCCAGAATTACCATTAGAAGGAATAAATTCGAAATCATTCCAAAGTCTAGGACAAAAGGATTTGATCAGGAAATTGTCCACCGATTGGACTTTGGTTTCTTGCAAACAGATAATAGAGCAATTTTCATCCATAATTTTATTGCAAATGGCAATCCTTTTATCCAGAGAGTTTAAGCCTCTAATATTCCAATTAAGAATATTAAACTTTCTAGAATTATGCATAGATCAAGTAGAGAGTTAGATAACAACGCATTGTAACAAACCAGGTTACAATGTAGCAAAATATAAGTATCAGCCATCTCAAAGACAAGACACAACTTAAGTCTTTCCACAAAGTAAAACAGTTCAACAAAAGAGTCTTGCAAAATGAGCTAATCATCGATTTCCATAATCCTTGGCAATTGTAAATTTTCCTTAGAGGTCAACTCTAAAGGAATTCCACAGAAGGAACCAAAAGCCTGCAGCATCTCCAATGAAAGATGTGGAACAGGAAGCCGAGAGGAGCCAGGTTGATCAGAAGCAGCAGACGAGGTGGTGCTAGGTTTGAAACCTCTGAATTTAGCCGCCAATCTTGGACTACGACGAAGTCCTGAGGCTTCCAGAGGAGCCTTCATCTTCCTTTTCTTAGAAGGAGAGGAGAGAAGTTGCTTCTCAAACCACAGAGAAAGCCCAGAAGAAGAAATTCTTGGAGTAGAGGAATTAAGCAGACTCCACGAACATTGAAGACATAGCAACAAATTTATCTTCCTAGTAGATATCCCCAAAGACAAGTCGAATAAGAGGAAGCGAAGTGAGTCATCATCAAAATCAGTCACCATGCCAGATGAAGATCCAGAGGAATTTGAAGACTGATCATTTGCTCTCCAAGCATCCCATGCTTCTGGTTGTTGAGGGACCAGGGCATCCCAAACAGGGTCCCCAACATTATGAAAGTTCCCAGGATCATCTTCAGCAGGATCATCATCTAAGTTCATATTTAGATCATTGTCAGGGTTATTATCAGCATTTTCTAAATCAGGGTGAGGATCCACAGGATCATCCTCATCACTCGCCAAAACCCCAGTTGGACGAGAGGAGCATATTACCACTTGCACAGTCCAGCTTCTTCCTAACGTTTCACTGGGTTTAAAAATAACCAGATAACGAGGGATATCAACAAGTGAAGTTACTAAGCATTTGACCAAAACATGAGATCTATCACCAGTTCTTTGATAATCACTATCCCATTCTTTAAGAAAGCCAAAAGAGGAAACAGGCTTGTTAAGGGTTTGTAAAGACCAAAAATCAAGAGGGAAGTTTAAAAGCATTAGCTAAACTTCCTGATTAAAGCTAACTCTTCTGACATTAAAACCCTCATCGTGACGATTAAGGAAGAGTAAGAAGTCAGCCTCTACATGAAGCCCTTCATCCAGTAAGATATCTCTTTGAAGAGATGATTGAAAGCGAACAGAAGCGTCACCCAATCCAGAAGGATAAACCTGAGCTAGAATCTCTCTTACATTCTGGAAGTAATTCTTCCTGATTACTTGAAGTGGTGCCACAGCCTCCGGTGCAAGACTGACAATGGCAATATTTTCATTGGTCTCACTTCTGGTAGAGACACACCTGGCATGAAGAGGTCGGCCTTGCACAACAATTTCCTCCAATCCGTCTCGCAGAAATGGAGCAGGATTCACCCAGTAATTAGCCATGTTTGTGAAGGAATTAACAAGAAGAACAGTGGCTAAATAAGAGGCCAGCACAAAAAGATCAGAGGTGGGAGTGGAGGGAGGCTGAGCGACGTAATGATTAACAGCAGTATTATCACAAAACCCAAAAAACTCAGAGAAAGTATCAAGTGACAGAGCACACGTTTACCCTCATTCAAAGCCATCCTGACCGTTGGATCCAAATCAGTTCCAAACAAGGGGCACCAAATAGCCGTCCGATTAGAGAAAGAACCTCCAGAAAGAGGCGCGAAAGGAGAAGTGACTGCACCAATTCCACTACCGCAATAAGCCTGGAAACCAGTAGGCCTCTTCCTCTTCCAAACCAAACTACACTTCAAACAAGAATGGCTTAGATGGCCATAATTAAAGCAATTCAAACAGCGAGCCAAAGAGCAACAATCACGTTTGACATGACCCAAGGCAAAACAATTAAAACAACGAAGAGAAATCCGAGGGGCCAAACCAGGAGACCGTTGAGGGCAACTGTTCTAAAACTGAAGACGTTGGAACACCAAAACCCAGTCTGCAGAAAAGGTCCTTCAAGATTGAACAGGGACATAGATCCGATCAAAAACAGAAACACCAGAACGAGAAGAATTCTTTTTACGAAGAACCAAAGACCATTGTTTTTCTTGCTCTAACTTCGAAAGGTCAAATTCTCTGTTTCCAGTTGGGACCTCCATCTCTCCAAAGGGAGAAGAATAAGGAAAAATCCTTATGAATAATCTGATTCAGCTTAAGAATGGCAAAACCAATTCTTTTATCACAGACCGAAAACCTAAAGCTAAAATCAGTCAAAGCAATAACTCTGAAGTCTAAACTTAAACCTTTGAAATAAGCAGCCCGAATTTTGATTAACAAATCTTCCGAAGGACAGAATTTTCTTCTACCAAAAGATGCAACCATAAGGAAATCGCTAGAAGAAAACTTAGCACTTTTAGTAACATTGGAGAGAAACGAATTCCTCATGGAATGAAGAAATCCGCGTCCAATGGACCAGTCCAAAGTCGAAGAGTCAAACGCCATGAACTCCAGATCAACCAACTCTCAACCAAATACCAAAGACAAACAAGTAGAAAAACAGGATCAGGAAACCAGAGAAACAGCAGGAAGAAAAGAGAGGGAGCCAAACGATCATCAGAAAAAGAATCCATCAAGGCTCCAAGCGTCTCCCAAATCGCCTCCAAGATCGCCTCCACGATCGCCTCCTTTCTTTTTCTTTTAACTTTTCTCTTCAAGTTCTCTTTGATTGTGAGAGAACTAAAGAATATCTTTGTATATGTTAAATAAAAAATAGTGTCATACTATTTATAATGTTAGATGCTCTCTTGAAAAGGTGTTTTCACATGATTGCTCACATTAGATACCTTTTCCTTTTTTTGTCAATTTAATAGTTACATGGCAACTCTTAGAATAATAAGAATGTTCATACACAAACACATTTTTTTAATATAAGCATTATATCACACACTTATTCATTTATATATGTAAAGAGAGAAGAGATACTTTAAACTTATAATTCTAATATTTTGAGTTTAGTAACCATCACATTATACTTATTTATATTAAAATTAGTCCAACAATTATATGAATCAATTTAAATTATAAAATAATCTTACAATGAGCATTTAAGGAAAGAAATTGTTTGGAAGAGTGGAGTTTAAAAATAGATCTAACTTCTAGTATATATTTAGTTTGCTATAAAGTGTGATATGTCACACTAGTATTATGGCTGTCGTTTGATTCATTATTCCAAAAAAAAATTTGGCATAAAAAATCTAGAAACAAAATCTGTATGTCATAGTCTTATTTTTTTATCCAAAAACTGTGACAAATATAATATACCACATTTAAACATAACACTCTGCATTCTACACTTTATTTATGCAAAATATAGTTATGAACGAAACATTCCCGGAATCTTAATTGTGATGGCTCATATAATGATTGGATCTTTCCAGCAAAAATGGTAGCGTGCATGTACTGCGCTCTCCTTATCCCCCTCCATTGCTTCCATCCGCCATGGCTAAACCCCTCCCGTTTACCACCGCAACAGCTCGCCTCCCGTTCCGCCTCTTCGTCCGTGCGACCTCAGCTCCATCTCCCCGCCACCTACCCCTCCTCTCCCCCTCCTCCACCCCTCAAAGCCCCAACCTTTCTTGCTCCGCTTCTTCCGTCTCCTCCATTTCCACCTCCAAGCGCGCCAAGCCGCCGACCGCCCGCAAGGTCATCAGCGACGGCAGGGACGATGAAGGACGAGAGGTCGACCGTGAGGGCCGCCTCGTTTGCACCGGTTGCGGCGTCTTTATGCAGGACTCCGACCCCAACCTCCCCGGCTTCTTCAAGAACCCCTCCCGCCGTGGCCAAGAACACGGCCGTGACGAATTGGAAGGTCTTGCTGCCGATTCGGATGGGTTTTCTGAAGAAAAAGAGGCGATAGAGGACTGTTCGCCGTCAGAATCTGATCTTGGCGCTGAATTGGACCGTTTCGTCTCCGATGTTAATGAGTTTCTTGAAGAGGACGAGGACGAGGATGAAGAGGGAGGGGAGGAGGGGTCGCCGTCGAAGTCTGATCTCGGTGCTCAGATAGATGGCTTTGACAATCAATGGGACTCGGATTGGGACGAGGGGATGGAAGACGAGGAGGAACAATGGAGGAAAGAATTGGATGGTTTTGCTCCTCCCGGGGTTGGATATGGCGGCATCACAGAGGAGACCCTTGAGAGTATGAGGAAGGAAAAGGTGTCCAAGTCTGAGAGGAAGAAGCGGGCTAGGGAGGCCAAGAGGGCTGATTCTGAGGAGGGCTCCGCCGTGGTCTGTTCCCGGTGCCACTCGCTGAGGAACTACGGGCATGTCAAGAATGACAAGGCAGAGAACCTGATCCCGGACTTCGATTTTGATCGGTTCATATCAGCTCGTCTGATGAAGCTGACAGCTGGCCCTCCGGTTATTGTCATGGTGGTGGATTGTGCAGACTTTGATGGGTCGTTCCCAAGGCGAGCAGCCAACTCGCTGTTCAAGGCACTTGAAGGGAGGAGGCATTATAAATTGAGTGAAATGCCAAGGCTCGTTCTTGTTTGTACAAAGGTGGATTTGTTACCCTGGCAGGTTATGGGAGCAAGGCTGGATATGTGGGTGCGTGCCCGGGCTAAGGCTGCTGGAGCACCAAAGCTGAATGCCGTTTTCTTGGTCAGTGCTCATAAAGATTTGGCCGTTAGGAACTTGATTTCGCACATCAAGGAATTGGCAGGGCCTCGTAGCAATGTTTGGGTCATTGGTGCACAGAATGCTGGGAAGTCTACACTAATCAATGCATTTGCAAAGAAACAAGGTGTGAAGATCACAAGACTGACAGAAGCTGCCATCCCAGGGACTACATTGGGCATATTGAGGATAGCAGGAGTTTTGCCCGCAAAGGCAAAGCTGTATGACACTCCTGGTTTGTTGCATCCATATTTAATGACAATGAGATTAAACAGGGAGGAGCAGAAGATGGTTGAAATAAGGAAGGAACTCCATCCACGGACCTTCAGGGTGAAGGCAAGTTGTATTCTATTATATGTATACTAGCATGTGATCTCATCATGTAGGCGTATGATCTGCATCATTGATGCCAAATACAAGAAAACATGCCTAGATGGCTTTGAAACTAGACATTACTGCTCAATGGAATCTATTGTGCCAACATGCTTGTTTAGTTTGATGGAAGATACTATCTGCATCCTCTACTTAGTACTGGTCCTATACTAGAGACAAGTGATCAAAGCCTACTAACATTAGATACAATGCTGAGTGTGTGAAAAATCAACTGTTCTATCACTTACATGAAAGGCTAATTCTTAACTGTGTATAATTGGTTGTTATATTGTTCCAGTGATGCATACCATAGTACTATGAATCAGTCAATAAGTAGAGGGTTACCTAAGAAAAGATTATGGAATAACCATATCTAAGAGACTCTGAGACTAGATATCCTGAAAACCACTCCAACAAACCTTCAAAACTAGAAAGTATACATGGTTGCTGAATGCAATCTGTTGTTGTTTACAACTCATCAAATCTATTATGATATAATAAAAACAGGTAAAATTGGAGGCACAACATTTGTTTTGAGGTCTAGAAATTCTTAGATTAATCAGAAAAAAAAAGAAAAAGATCTACACCGGATATTTGATGGACAAATTATAATGGTGTAGTTCAATCATATGCTTCTATCTATATTTCTTAAAACGAATGCAGTATTAATTTTCTGCGCAATTACACGGGACTTCTAGCTAGTTTAATTAAAGTTAGTCTACATGATATTTGCTGTATATTAGAAGTACACGATCAAGGTGTAGAAACAATAGCTGTGTTTTTAGAACGCTGAGGATGTTGGTAGTGAAAACTTCTATACTACTCCCTCCAATCCAAAAAGAACGTTGTTTTTGACTATGCAGAGCCCTCAAGATGCAACTGACCATTATTTTTTACTATAATATGTTAATAAAAATTATAAAATTATAATATTGTAAAAGTATTTTTTGTGACAAATATACTCATATAATTTTGTTATACCCTATCTAAATATTTATAAATATATTTAGTGGCCAAAGTTAAAAAGTTTGACTTTTGACAAATGTCATTTTTGGACTGGAGAGAGTAGCCGCTAAGGGACAACCATGAATTTCTAGTTACTCTTACATTCCCTTCTGTAAAATATTTCTTGAAAAGAAAGACAACTGTATTTCATCTAGAGAATTGCAGGGTGTGGTTATGCATATAATTCTGCAATGGTCTATGCGAATAGGAGAGTAGATAGGTTTTCTTTAGGAAGACACTAGTAGGGGGTGTAATGTATTAAGACAGGTTCAGAATGTACATAAGATACATAAAAATCAAAACATGGGTCAGGTCACTGTTTTACTGTGAAGAGGTAATGAACACCATCCATTGCCCACAATAGCACCTTATAAATTAATTTCTAAGCAGGGGATAGCACTCTTCTCCTCGTCTCTGTTTCAGTTTTAATGGCACTTACTAGTTGTTGCCAGGATTTGTAATCCTGTTATTTCTTTCTTTCCATATGTTCCAAGCAGTGGCTATGATGATTGTGTCCAATAGCTTCTTTTTTGCTGAATTGCTTTGTTTCATTCTTCCAGCCACCATTCACCAAATTTCCCTCTGATACATATTAGTGACCTCTAGTGGTAGTTCGGCTCCCCAATCACATTGTGAAAAAGAACATCTGAATATAAGGTGATCTAGTCTCTTCCAAATAACAAGAGGCTGCATATAGCCATATAGTCTGGTTTGACCAATTTCTTTCTGTAGATTGTCTGCCGTCAGTAACGTGGAATGCAGTAGTAGCCACATTAAGAATTTGCATTTAAGTAGTGTATTTGCTTTCCAAACAACAGTGCAAACCGGATTGTGAATCATTGCTAAGAAGTGTGCTCGGTAGGTTGAGCTGAAGGTGTACTTCCCTTCTAGACTCCAGCGCCAGTGTGCTGTATCTTGGATGTCGTGTAGTAGTCGAAATTGTTGTAGCTTTTTCTGTAGCACCTGGAATTTTTCCTCTGCCTGCAAATCCTCTTTTACTGATACTTGCTTTCTTGTGACAAATGTGTAGAGATGTGGTATATGATTACAAAGTGCCTTGGAGTAAATCCAAGGTTCTAGCCAGAAGAAGCATTTCTCTCCAATTCCTATGCCAAATCTCACTGCAGCTTTGAAAAATCTTTCAGATTGCTAGGTAGGTATCATAGGAGATTCGATAGTGACATAGAAGGAAAGAAAATGAGCACCTGAATAATATTTTCATGAGTTGTAAACTTGTAACGCAGGGCTGTGGTATCTGGAAAATTAAGACATTTTGTGGTATACAAGTAAATCCAACTAACTTCTTGTTCCATTTATACATTTTTCTAATGAGATGCTTCAAAGATAAACTCTTATTTTAGTTTATTGCTATTCTTTCAAAGGCTTTCTGCAAATAGGGAGCCTGAGTAGATCTCATTTATTCTCTTGTCACGGATCAACTGAACCTATTGCTACTATTTCAAACATTAAGATTACTACCATACTGTATCAGGACTTAAGAGATCTGTTTGACCCAGCCAATGTTCTTAAAATACTGCAGGCAGGACAGTCTGTGCATATTGGAGGCTTGACACGACTAGATGTGCTAGAAGCTTCTGTTGAAACTATTTATGTGACCGTTTGGGCATCTTCCAATGTATCCCTCCATCTGGGGAAGACTGAAAATGCAGAAGAAATTCGCAACAAACATTTTGGCATCAGACTGCTGGTAAGGCTTTAATTTTCAACCTGCAAGGTTGCTTCCAGGATCCCATTTGATTACATTCTGTCATTAAGGAATATTTCTTCTAAGATTGCTTTGTGCAACAATGGTGCGTGTCAGAAGCTAACTGAATAAGCAAACAATGAATTCATATTAAAAAAAATTGCCATGAATTTTAAACAATGTTGGCAATTGTTCCTTTTTCATTTCCAATGGTTATCAGATGTCAGATGGACTTCTATTATACACTGCTTGCTGAGAGGTACTATCTGTTGCACTATTTCTTGCGTGCGACTAATATTGTCATCCAACATCTAACTATCAAAGGCACAAAAAACACATTTTGTTATTTCTTTCCGTTGTACTGATTTATCTGCTGTTGCTGTCCAGCCACCTGTTGGGCCGGAGAGAGTTGCCGAATTGGGTGACTGGAAAGAAAGAAGGATTGAGGTGTCCGGGATAAGCTGGGATGTCAACTCCCTGGATATCGCTGTTTCTGGCCTGGGCTGGTACTCATTGGGCCTGAAAGGCAATGCCAACATTGCCTTGTGGACATTTGATGGCATTGACGTGACGCAACGTGAACCGATGATTCTGCACAGAGCCCAGTTCCTCGAAAGACCTGGATTTTGGCTGCCCATCGCCATTGCTAATGCTGTAGGAGAGGAGACCAGGAAGAAGAATGAGAGAAGGAAGCTTGAGCAAAGAGGAGATTTCCTTTTGGAAGAAAGCACCGATGATGATGGGGGTGCTCACAATTCACCAAGAGATCTTTGACAGTTTATAGAGCAGTTGTCATGCCGAGAAAAAGAATTTTTCTTGAAGCTCTTCAGAAGGCACTCGAAGTGTGAATGTAAACTTCGGATGAGGTTATTTTGCGAGAAATGAAATTTACTTTTTGTTTGTCTCAGTATGGTGTGGTTGTAAGCTCATGTATTCCGTGTTTACTGTTGAAGAGTAATGAGTTATTCTTGATGTCCCTGGCACAATATTTGCTGTAGACTGGCTCTATTAGGCCGTCTCCAACGCCCGCCTCCGCCCGACGCCTCAAATTTTTTATTGTTTTTTTTGCCGGAGAGAGGAGAGAGGAGGTGCCTCGCGAGGCTGCGACGCCTCCGGATTTTTTTTATTTTTTTGTCTCGATTTTCGTGTAACTGAATTATATACAATTTTTTTTCTTGATTTATGTCTTAATATAGTTGAAATTAGATGTTGATTATATTGAGAAAATTGTAGATCTTTAAATTATCTTCATATAGAGACCAAATATCGTATATTTTTGATTGTTAAATTAAAAGTTATTGATGTTTTATTTAAATTACTAATTTAATTTACTCGTGAGCTCCTACGAAGTGCCTCACGAAGCGCCTTTGCACTGGAGAGGGGGTGTTTCGGGATGGTGCTTCGCATACGTGGCACAGAATATACTGAAGAATATTCTGTTGAAGCGCCTCGTGAAGCGCCGATGGGTTGGAGTCAGCCTTAGTCTCGTCATAGGGGGCATAAAGAACAATTAGCTTCGTTGTTGTACTGCAAAGGACATACTTAATAAAATATCATTGATTTTGAAATTGATAGGTTTGGAAAGGGTCCATATTTCAATAAAACTTGTTAATATACTAAACTTTTGCAGCTATGCAAGGGGAATATCCCGAGGAATAATCATTGGAATTTGGAGCTATTTAGCTAAAAGTTGGGTTGGAGTTGGAATGAGATTCTGTGTTGAAAAGATGGAGCATTTTTTAGTTTTATTCGGTCATGCTGAAATTGGGAATACTCAATCGTATGACGGTGCCATGGTTATTTACCGATAGTTTGTATAAAATATTGCGCTAATTATATAAAAAAAGATGTGGATTTGATATTTCACGTAGCATATTATATATAATGAATTTATATATATCTTGATTAAAAATTATTAAAAAATTAGAGAACATAAAAGAACATATATTATGAAAATCTACAAAATTTCATAAACAAACATGATTGGATAGTCTTTTTTTGTTTTTTCTACATATGATAGTATTTTCCATAAAACTTTGTGTGGTATTATAATATATCTTCCTTTATGTCATCTCTTTTTTTTTCAAAATTTTTGAGAATTAAACATATATGAATTTATTATGTGTAGTGCACTAATTGATACAAGATATAATTCTCTCCATACCACTACAATCACTTATCACCTCATTATAGATTTAAAAAAAATGTATCTAAATGAAGATTATTCTATAATTACACTCTTACCCGTCTTATTTTCTTTGACAGGCTTTTCCCACCATTGCCGATTCAGACTCTCAGCAACATTGGGTCTTCAACCGATGCCAAGCTCCCACACAAGAGAGAGAATGCATGCGCAACTGGTAGCATAGCCAATTTTGGAAGCAGTGCTATCAAACAGCCCCACATGTCATTGAGAAGTATTGACGATACGCACATGAAACGAAATTGGAGGCGTGGGGCCCACAACTGCTGCAGTACGTGTTGTCAGAAAGTGCTGCACCGAGCCACGTGTTAGCCACTGTCACTAACAAGTGGGTTTACGAAACAAACGGCCACACATGTCAGTCAGTGGGTCAAATCTATTTCTGTCACACGAGCGAAGAACGTGGGCCCTACCTAACGCGGTTTATGCGTGAGTGCGCCAGCCTCGTTTTTTCTCCACGCGTTTTGTTTCCAGCCACAGTTACTAACAGGTGGGTCCAATGACTGTTGACCTTACTTTTCAGTGAAACGTAATATTCTGTTGTGCTGTTTCGGTGGATACGATTTTTTCAGTGGGACCCACTTATTAGTGAAACGAATTGTTTAATAAAATTGTAATATTTTATTTGTTTGATTTAAGAGACCAATAAGAGTTAAGCAAGAATCAAACTGTTAGAGACTTAACTGTTGCTTGATTCTCTGAGATTGTTCTCATACATATGACAGAGAATATTCTGTTTAAGAATCAAATAAAAATCGATACGATTGGAGAATCTAAGAGCAATGCAGCACCATATCAACCAACAAATCGAGATGATTGGAGGGAAAGGGCTGGCTCTGTACGAAACCACATGAAGATGGGACCAACATGTTTATTATATGGTCTTTTATTTCTTGTTTTTGAATCGGACCGTAGGTTCAGACGCGTGGTAAAATTTCAACCGTTACATGTGCTAACGGTTGGAGGAGAGAGATGTAGTAGTGCAACAGTTTGATGTGCGACATGGTCAAATTTAGACTGTTTGATGGGCGAGTTAATTTTAAATATTGTAAAAGCAGTCATTTGTTGTTATATTTTTTTTACAAATTGTACATAAGTCTAAAAAATTATGTAAAAATCAGAAAAATAAGATTTGTTTTTTAAAAAATTTTAAAAATTTTACTTTATGAAGGAAAAATTATAATTTAATTAATCTTTTTGAAGAAAAAATATTTCAAGTTTGTTTTTCTGACAAGAGCAAATATTTTTTTAGAAAATTTGAAAAATGTATAAAATTAAGAAAAATGTAGATAATTCAGAAAAATTGTAGGAAAGTAAAAAAAGATTTCTTTGTTAAAAAGCTTTAAAAATTTACTTTTGAAGGAAAAATATATTTAAATTGATATTTTTGAAGAAATAATATTTCGATTGATTTATTTGTTAGAAAATTTTAATTTAAGTGTTTCATTCGAAGAAAAATAACCGTCAGAGAATATAGCCATTTGGTAATATGATATTGGAGAATATAGCAGTTACAGAATATAACATGTTGATAACATAACTTTATGAGAATATAGCCGTTTGATAATATGACTGTTGGATAATATAATTGTTGGACATGAACCCTATAAATATGCATCTCTATTCATCAACCTCATCCACAAACCTTGTCATTCTCATTACAACCACCCAAAATAGATCCCAATCAACATGGTAATTTCACAAATTGGTCTCAATTTGACATTCCAAGTATTTAACATTCCCCTGAGAATTTTCCCACTGGCATCAATACTCTAAAATTTTGACTATTATCCACCACCTCCATACCCACCAAATATGTCAAACTTAGGATATCCACCTAGCTAGCCACCCTATTTTCCCCTATCACAAAATTTCTCAAGTCCACAGCTAACCCATACATTCCAATCTTCCTCTATGTTGGATTTAAGCACTCCTGTGTTTGGGAGAGTCCCGACACCACCCTTGTTGTCAATATCACCATGGCTAGCGGCGGCAACAAAGACAAAAGAAGGCCCTCAAAGTGCAAGTCCTGAGTAGATGCTGACAACGTGCTCTTAGTGAGTGCATGCCTAGAAAATTCTATTGATCTCGTTGATGGGAATTCAAAAAGGGTGAGGAGTATTGGAATAAGGTTGCGATCGTGTATAACTCGAATTGCCAAGCCCATTAACGAAAATTGGCCAAACACACAAGGACTACTGGGGAAAAATGAATGAGAAAGTGGTCTTGTTCAATGGTATCTGGTCCCGTTTGAGGGATATGCATAGCAATGGTCAATCCGACGACCAGCTAATGGACAAAGCGTGGGAGATGTATCGTAGAAAATGTAAACCACACTTCTCACCCGACTATGTGTGGAAGGTGGTGAATGCAGCTTAAATGGATCCAATCCTATGTAGACAATGTCAGCAACAAGAAGACCAAGGTAGGAGAGCCGGGGGCATATACCTCGTCCTCAAACCTTGAGTCAAAAAAGATAGCCCCCCTGCCATGAAAAGAGGTTGATAGGCCAAGACGTTGTAAAAAGGAAAGGCAAATTGAAAATAACTTCCTCTTCTTTTGGTGCTATGTCATGTGGAGAAATTGAAGAGTTCATGTACTGTAATGCCGAGTAGCTGTAAAGTTTTGAAAAGATGTCTGTCACATTAAACTAGCAGCCAAGATAGTGGAAGCATAGCGGCAAGCAGCAGAGACATGAATGACTGCTGCGCAAACCATTAGGGAGGAAGCTAAAGTACGAGCACAGACAAAATGAGAAGCGGCAGAAACCAAAAAGCAAGTGACACGGGACAACATAATGTCCACATGCATGAAACTTGTTGCAATCGATACTTCTGGGTTTGACAATCTGCAGAGACAAAAACACCATCTGCTATTCAACTCCGACGCACAATGGACGCTCAAATCTAAGCTTATCTACATGGTTCCTCAAGTGGAAGCGAACAAAGGCGGTGTCGAGCATATATTGTGAGAGGTCGTGAAGATGACACTTCACATTTATATGCGGACTACTTCTCCGACAATCCAGTCTACAACGACATGTTGTTCCTGTAAGATAGAGGATGCTGATTAGAGGGGGGTGATTAGGAGGCTTTTAAATTTTCTTCCCCACTAAGCTATTTCAACAAGATAATTGTTTGAGTTAGATTATACAATAAGGCTTAAAACAATTCAATCAACTAGTTGCATTCAACCATATAAACAATTCAACAAATCATGTAACATAAGTAAATTTAGCAATTGTGTCAAGATGAATATAAAGCAAGACTGAAATACGCAATTGATACAATATTTTTACCGAGGTCTTGGAGACTCGCCCGGTCTCCCCTACTCCTCGTTGAAACGCTCTCTCGGAGCCTCGCTTCTATATCCATGAAGGATATCTCACTAGAGTTGCTCCTTCTCCACACCGGATAGGCGAGCACCACACCTTTCACAATCCTTTGCCGGCCTCTCCGACAAACTTCAATTGGAGAGATCGCGACTCTCCTCCGGCACCGTCTAGGCGAAGGCGATCGCCAAGAGTAACAAGCCGGACACGCTCAGTTGAACAAATTGAATGCTAGAAGGTCAAATATGCAAATGATATGCTCAACACTCTAGCACTAGCAAGCCAATGGTGATTCAAATGCACTAAGCACTCTTAAATTCACACACTTTGCTTTCTCTCACAAATCACTCTAGATTTGGGCTCAATTCTAGCCTCTAAATGCAATAACACATATGCAACTCAATTGGCTAGGTTTTCAGCTGAAGAATGAAGTCTTTGAGCACACACAAATGATGCCATACACGAAGTATTTATAGCCTCAAAGAAAAACTAGCCGTTTGCAAGAAACTGAGCCAAATTTGTACAGGCCGGAAATTGTCCGGCCACTTCAGACAGTGTCTGCCCAGTTCAACGAAAACAGCCGTTGCAATGTGTCAGTTACCGTTGGGCGATTTTTCTGTAAAGGCCGGACAATGTTCGGCCATTTCGAACAAAGTCTGCCCATGACGGACAAATGCCCCAGACGGATGCATTTGTCTCTGTTTCATTTCTGGGCTTAAAAAATTTGTACAGGCCGGACATTGTCCGGCCATATCGGACAATGTCCGGCCACTTCGGACAGATAGCCCCGGACGGATGCAAACGTCTCTGGTTTCATTTTGCAAAAGGCTGAAAAAATCTGTACAGGCCCGACAATGTCCGGCCATGCTCGGACAAAGTCCGGCAACTGCACACTGACAGTAAACAAGCATAACGTTTGATCCAGAGATCTGATTGAGGTGATTTTTAGCTTGTTGAAAAGATAACTTAGAGCTCTACAATTTTGTCAACAGAAGCAAGACCTAGAAAGGTCTACAAACTTCTAGAAAACTCAAAAACTTTCCTGCTATCAAAATGTTCAATCCAAAAATCATCTCAAACGCAATTTGGGGTATTTGCACATACGGATTTTGCCATTTTCTCGCGGATGTGATTGCTGTCACTCAGCAACGACCATGACCACACAGGTCTGACATCCGATTGAAAACAGGTGGTCGATAGGGTTTGGTCGAGCGTACGCAAGCGAGCCGAAGACTGGTACGACCAGTCCGAACTCCTACAACCACGCCCAAACCCTAAACAGAAGCCACCAAACAAGTGACACGACCACGACCACGTATCAACACTAATACGATCAGAATATGCAAATACGACCACGACTAGCTCTAGATAAATAAACCAATTTAAACAGCTGGCGATCACGACTAAGTGCAGTTTTCAAAACATTTAATCTAATGCACATAAACTACACTTAGACTCACTAGCAATGCAAGACACTAGTGCAAGATGATATGAATGCATCTGAGCTTCCGCACTAGATAGATTCAAGCTACTAGTTTTCGACCTCTCTATTTAGTTAACTAAGACTTACCGAAGGCGGCCGTTCACTTCAGTCAAACTAGTAAAAAGAAACCTATCAACCCGGTCTGTCTCCAAACACTGAGACCGATAAAACCCTAAGAAACAATCCTTAATTTTGGATTTTACCTTAGGTGGAGTTTGACCTCGTGAAGATCAATCGCTTGACGCTCGTCATCGCAAAGCTCGTCCTTGCTAAGCTTGACCTTGCTCGGGATGTCTCATATCGTCTTCATCCTCCTCACGTCCTTGCTCACTTTTATCCTGCAATCAAACTGAGACTACAATACGTACACTCAATACACAATATTAGTCTCAAATATAGGTCGTCATTAATCACCACCAGAGAAACTACTCGACACAGGAGTTAGCTCGACAGTTTCTCTTTCCAGTGAAATGACGCAACCATATTCAACGAGTAGCAAATGAGTATGAGATAGAATACAATCATATAGATCATAGATGATAAACACATACGCACACGATCTATACTACTCATGTTATGATATCAATGAACCTAGATGACCAAAGTGATGAGGTCCCCCTCAACATATGTATCAATATCAAGCCCACAACTGGAGTCATCAATCTCAAGATTTAACATATTACATCTTAATCAATCAATCAGCATTAGCTTGATGCAACCACCGAGCTCCTCCTCTACATAGCATCAATATCAAACCCACAACCGAGGAAACATCCATTAGGGTTTACCGATAACCAATTTAATTCACTTATCCTAAATCAGGATTTATCTAAATTGTCATTTAATCATCAAATCTGACATTCTCCAGATTAACTTTAATCATCATGGATTTATCCAAATCGTCATTAATCATCAAAAGCTAGATACTAAGATCTACCTAGATCCAATAGTTCCGCCATATGTTCCGAATGAGAAGACATCTTTTTGAGCGTATTATACAAACCTTTGGCTAGTGATCACCCTACGTTACCCAGAGAATTGATGCCATAAATAGGAGGGGCCTTTCTCCTCTTCAAATGTGTACTGCAACTATACACATGTTGGCCTACGGTCACCGGCCAATGCGGTTGACGAATATGTGCATATGGGTGAACACATAGCATTAGATTTCTTGCAACATTTTGTTCGCAGTGTTAATGAGAATTTTAGTTAACAATACCTTCGACGGCCTACTACACAAGATATTGACCACCTACTATAAATGGGACAAGCACAGGGCTTCCTTAGCATACTGGAAAGCGTCGATTGTATGCACTAGCAATGGAGAAACTATCTAGTTTCATGGAAAGGTCAAGTCACCCGAGGCGATCAAGGAGTCCTGACAATCATGCTCAAAGCGGCCACCTCCCAGGATTAATGGATATGGCATGTCTTCTTCGATATTGCCAATTCAAACAACGACATCAATATCTTGAAGTAGTCAACGTTGTTTACAGATGTGCTATAAGGTCGTGCTTCCCCAGTTCAATTTGTCATTAATGATAATGAGTACAACATGGGGTACTATATAGAAAATGGGATCTATCTGAAGTAGGCGACGTTTGTGGAAACAATCTGGTTACCCCAAAATCCAAAATATCAGTTAGTTACACAAGTTTAAGAAGGAGCCCAAAAGGACATCGAGCGAGCATTTGCGGTTCTTCAAAGTCATTTTGCCACTATATGTTGCCCGGCACGTGCATATAATAGGAGTATGCTTCTGATATTATGTATGCTTGCATTATACTGCACGACATAATAGTTGAGGATGAAACTCATACCAAGACTATGTTGACACTGGCTACGATGAGGTGCCATTGACCACACCAATAATCGGATTAGCTGTAGGTCATGTACCAAAGTTCACCGAGATATTACAAAGAAATAATGCTATTAGTGATCGATATGCGCATCACCATCTTAGGGTCGATCTTATCGACCGTGTTTGGCAGCTTTTCGGCGTTGACGAAATTAGTTGTAATAGAATTATTTGTATTTTCCACCTATTCATATGCTATGTACAATTAATTAAGTTGTATGATTATTTTGATTAATTCAATTCTATGGTTATTTTGATTAAATTAATAAGGTGTATGGTTATTAATGATCATATTAATTAATTCTCTTGATCTTGTTAAAACAACTTAATTGGATTAAGACTATTATTATATTACATAATCCAACTATAGTAATTTTGCATTAATTAATCCTATTAAATAATCTATTAAATACTAATTAACAAATCAATTTTATTCATCTGAATTAATAAATTCAATGTGTTAATTCAAAATAGATGAAAAATTAAAATTTTAGATTCTGTTGACTATTGACCGCAATGTATTGGGAGAGGTGAGTGTTTGAGGTGGTGTTTGTAGTACAGTGGGACCTAGTTAAGATGTAGTGGTTGGCACTTGGGTTGCAGGGAGGAGGTTCTTTATGAGGTGTTTGGTGACATGGAGCGAACATGAAGACTCTAAGCACCTCTTAGGTGGTGCCAACACTGCAAACAATCCCGAATGTCGAGGAGCTTAGGCGCAAATGGTGAAAGGGAGATTGAGCGGCGGTGCAACACAAGAGAGGACAGTGAGTGAAGGCTGGCCCAAGCATCGGTTGGTTGTAGCAAGGGGGGTAGAGCAGCGACGAGCCAAGCAACGATTGGCTAGTTGCAGGGGAGGCCGAGGGGCGCTATGTGCTGACACAATCGAAGGCCACTATGGGCACCATCATGCTCACACTCTTCATCACCGAGATCTTTTATGTCTACCTAGATCCCCCACTGTGGTTAGATCAAATCCTTGGCCTCCCTGCAATCCCGTCAATGTCCACCTCCTAGAGTTGATCAGTCAATCACCTCTTCTTCTTCTGTTAAAAAAAATTATATTTTGGATCCAAATATGACAATAATTTGTGTTTAGTCATTATGATTTGAATCATACCAACATGGTTCGATTGATTTGGTTTGCGCAATTACATATTTCTACATAGATTTTGCTATTGGCAATGTTCTAAAAAAGTGCTAAGTGGTAAGCGAGTGATCACCTCCTACTTAGCACTTATACAATAAGCAAGCATTTATGCGGTCTTGTAGGCAGACTGCATATTTAAATAAATAAGAAAATATATTCATAATAATATGAATCATTTTTCATGCAAATCAAAGAGAAATGAAAGCACTATTAATGATTGCTATAAAGAAATATTATTAAGAGTTTTCTAGTTTTACTTAAACCAATAAAAAATAACAAAAGATAATTTTTTATATGCATTTGGGTCTACTTCAGCCGCTTATATGGCTGTTTAATCTTTTAAGTGAAGGTGAGTTTTTTTATTAATAACCCAGATTTAAAAAATAATTACGAAACTAACCCACAGTTGCGAGAATTTACAGAAATGGCTGCCACGTCAGCTTGTCGAGCTCTGGGAGCATGACAAGCTGCAAGTCGCACGGGAACCATCTGGTCGTGGTCGGAAGCCACGACTAGACTCTTGTCATGTCCCTCGACCATGACAAGAGCTTGGGTGGTACTTGTCGAGCTACTCGACCACGACAAGAGGTTGTCGAGCCCCTCGACCACGACAAGGCGCCAGTATCTTGTCGTGCTGTGAGGACGTGACAAGTGAAAAAGAATTATTGCGGGAGCGGGGATTCGAACCCGAGCCAAGACTTTGCAACCGAGAACTCCCACCAGCTGGGCTAAGAAACTTATTTGATATAAGGGCACTCCACATTTTAATATTGTGCAGCTTGTCGAGTTTCCAGAACTCGACAAGCTGCTGGTCCCCTCTTTATTTCTCTGGTCCCCTGCTGAACTCACTCACACACACTTATTCGTTTGAAGCAGCAGCAACAGCACACACATACACACACTTCATTTCATCTTTCCACCCTAGATCTAGCAAAATCCATCCGATAAATTTATTCGGTGTAGAAGAGAAATTTGTAGAGAATTGTGAGCCCTTCAAAAAGAGGTAATTTTTTTTGAAATGCATTTAAGATTCTGTTAATTATGTTGCTAATGACGTGATTAGGGTTTATATTTATGTTTATGTGTATACAAGAGTAGGTATTATGTTTTTAGGAATATGTTTACGAAATATGTGCATGTGCATGTGCATGTGTATGTATGTTTGTAAAATAGGTTTTTTTAAATGTATGTGTGTATGTTTGGAAATGTATGTGTATATGTTTGGAAAATAGGGTTTTATAAATGTATGTGTGTGTGTTTGGAAAATATATTTTTGAAATATATGTGTGTATGGTTGGAAAATTAGGGTTTTTAAATGTATGTTTGTTTGTATGTTTGGAAAATAGGTTTTTGAAATGTATGTGTGTATGTTTGAAAAATAGGGTTTTATAAATGTATGTGTGTATGTTTGAAAAATAGGTTTTTGAAATGTATGTGTGTATGTTTGAAAAATAGGGTTTTTAAATGTATGTGTATATGTTTGAAATGTATGTGTATATGTTTGAAAAATAGGGCTTTATAAATGTATGTGTGTATGTTTGAAAAATAGGTTTTTGAAATGTATGTGTGTATGTTTGGAAATTATGTTTTCAAATGTATGTGTATATCGTTTTAGAAACTATGTGCATGTGTGTATGTTTGTAGAAAATATAAAATTAGGTTATTTTTAATTGTGCACATGTATACTCTATGTCTAAGAATTAGATTTTGTAAAATATATATGTATAAGTATCTAGAAATTATGAAACTAGATTATTTTCAATTACATGCATGCATGCATGCTCTATGTTTAGAAATTATGTTTTTGAAATGTATATGTGTATGGTTTTAGAAACTATGTGCATGTGTGTATGTTTGTAGAAAATATAAAATTAGGTTATTTTTAATTGTGCACATGCATACTGTATGTCTAAAAATTAGGTTTTGTAAAATATATATGCGTATGTATTTAGAAATTATGAAACTAGGTAATTGAACTATGTTTAGAAATTATGTTTTTGAAATGAATATGTGTATGTTTTAGAAACTATGTGCATGTGTGTATGTTTGTAGAAAATATAAAATTAGGTTATTTTTAATTGTGGACATGCATTCTCTATGTCTAAGAATTAGGTTTTGTAAAATATATATGTGTAAGTATCTAGAAATTATGAAACTAGGTTATTTTCAATTACATGCATGCATGCATGCATGCTCTATGTTTAGAAATTATGTTTTTGAAATGTATATGTGTATGTATGGTTTTAGAAACTATGTGCATGTGTGTATGTTTGTAGAAAATATAAAATTAGGTTATTTTTAATTGTGCACATGCATACTCTATGTTTAAAAATTAGGTTTTGTAAAATATATATGCGTATGTATTTAGAAATTATGAAACTAGGTTATTTCAATTACATGCATGCATGCATGCTCTATGTTTAGAAATTATGTTTTTCAAATGTATATGTGTATGGTTTTAGAAACTATGTGCATGTGTGTATGTTTGTAGAAAATATAAAATTAGATTATTTTTAATTGTGCACATGCATACTCTATGTCTAAGAATTAGGTTTTGTAAAATATATATGTGTAAGTATCTAGAAATTATGAAACTAGGCTATTTTCAATTACATGCATGCATGCATGCTCTATGTTTAGAAATTATATTTTTCAAATGTATATGTGTATGTATGGTTTTATGGACTATGTGCATGTGTGTAATGGTATCATGTTATTTACGCGTGAGATGAATGTGTGTAGGGAATGGAGAATCCGAAAAAAAATTTCATATTTTATGGTGACGGCATAATTCGCGAGGGGCAAAGCGGGGTTGATATGCGCCGTTGCCAGTATGTGACGGGCGAGCTGAGCGTACATAACACCTCATTCCTAGAGCTGAATTTGTGGATCCTGAATATGTTCGGGAAGCGACCTCGTGATGAAATGGCTCTGTTGGGGGAATCCCCAGCGGCCCCATGAAGTCCCAAGGAGTCCCCGGTGAGACCCGGAGAGGCACCGGGCCCCGGTGAGACCCGGAGGGTCACCGGGCGCCCGGTGAGATCCGGAGGGTCACCGGGCGCCCGGTGAGATCCGGAGGGTCTCTGGAACCCCGGTGAGACCCGGAGGGTCACCGGGCGTCCGGTGAGATCCGGAGGGTCGCCGGGCGCCCGGTGAGATCCGGAGGGTCTCCGGAACCCTGGTGAGACCCGGAGGGTCACCGGGCACCCGGTGAGACCTGGAGAGCCTCCGACCTCATGAAGCGCTGTTGCTGACCGTGGGGCCTCTAGGAAGCCCGTGGCACCATGTGTCGAGCATCCAGGCCGTCCGTCAGGCCAAAGGACGTCTTCGCCCTTCCATCCAACGGTCGCAGCGAGGGCTTTTTTGTCTTTTGTATTTCTTGAGGGCTATATATACCCCTCTTGTACCCTTTTTCAGGGATTCCAATTCATTATATTAACTGAACATTCGGTTCTCTTGGAGACCTCTTCCCGAGAGCTCATCTCCCTAGCGGACTCGCGTCCGGAGAGAGCCAACAGGACTAGGGCCCCCACTGGGACCCGAACCTGTATAAACCTCTGTGTCACTTTCTGTGTTGCCCGGCGGGAGAAGACCAGTAACTCGGTCTGCTCGCGCCGCTGTACTTGTGCTGCGCATGTCCGAACCTACCTGGGTATCCGTAATACCACGACAGTTGGCGCCGTCCGTGGGGACATCGCGACGAATCGCCATGGCTCCCGCAACAACCAGAGCTCAAGCCCTCTCATCTCCCGAGGGTGCTGGTCCTAGCAACCCGGCTCCACCTCAGCGAGATGAGACCTCCGCAGCCCTGCCACCCGGGGGCGTGCGGGGGGAGGACCCGCTTCCTCCACCCGTGGCCTTCGGCCGAGGGGTCCCCGTTTCCGACCCAGCGACTGCAACCGAGCTTCCGGGGCCTAGTGCGCCCCAACTCTCTGTTCCGGTCTCCGGAGATTCTATGCTGGGGGCTTTGATCCAGGGCCAGCTTCGTACTCAACACACCCTGGAGGAGCTGCTGCGCGTCCTGGGGCGGCCCCCGGCTCCCGTCTACCTGCCTTCGTATCCGTTCATGGGGGCACCACCCCAATTCTTCATGGGGCACCCCGCCTTTCCCGGGCCGGGGATGTTCCCCGTTCCCGGAGGCGCGCCCGGGCCGTATCCGATCCCGGGGACACTTCCTGCGCCGGGGAGTCAACTCGTCTCCGAGCCCTCCCCTGCCTCTGGGAGTCGCCCGGCCCCGGGTCCAGAACCCTCGCGAGCGGCTACCGCCGTGCTGGGGACAACCCCAGCGCCCGAGCCCGGCAGCCTCCGCGGGCCGACGCCCGGGATCGGTGCAACGCCCACCCCTGCGGACGCCTCGGGGACTTGAACTGCGACCGCTCCCGCCGCCGTCTCGATTGCGGACCTGGCGCGTGGCCCGGTTCGCACGCCGGCAGCGTCCACTGGGACAGTGGCAAATGCGCATCAGCTCCCTCCCCCTCCGAGGCCGCCCCCGCGGGCGCCCCCAGCGGATCAGACCCGCTTCACAAGGGAGGAGGTCGAGCGAATGCATACCGCCAAGTCCGGAGAAACCACCTCCCGCCATCGGTCAGGACTCCCCCGAACCCGCGGGCGCGTGGAGACACGCTCCCAAATCGCCCGGGGGAAGAGACCGTTCAAGGAAGCTGCCACCATTCCTGCGGAATACCTCGACGCCCAAGAGGTCAGCTCAACCAATCCAGAGGAAAAGAGACGACACCGTCACACCGGCGGACCGCTGCCACCCCTCCCAGACTCCAACAATGAGCACGCGTCCCCGGCAAGAGAAGACGGCGACCGTGGATCCCCCAAGGAAGTTGAGCGGACCAACGAACCGCTATGCAGTCGTCTCCGCTGCATACACTGGCCGCGGCCTTTCCGCCCGCCGCACATCGAGCATTACAACGGTGAGGCCGATCCTTACGAGTTTGTGCAGGTGTACTCCACGGCCATCTCGGCAGCCGGGGGGGACGAGACGGTGCAATGCAATGTCTTCCCCCTCTACCTCACGGGCATCGCACGCTCATGGTTCTACAACCTGAAAGCTGGATCCATCAAGTCCTTCGTGCAGCTGAAGCGCGAATTTTGCGCGAACTTCCAAGGCAACTATGTGCGGCCCTTAGACTCATCCCAGCTCTACACCGTCCGGCAGAGGACGGGGGAGACTATCCGCAGCTTCTTTAAGCGCTTCGCTCAGGTGAAGAGCAAAGTGGCGCATGTCCCTGACTCCACGGTCATCGAAGCATGCAAGAGCGGGATACTCCCCGGGGAGCTCCACCGGAGGCTCTCTCGGAGCTGCCCCACCTCCGCCGACGAATTCTTCACCGTACTTGAGAAGTACGCCCGTGCGGAGGAGGACGATCTTTGGAAGAAGAACCAGGGGGCTCCTACCCCCGCCGACCGGGAGGCCAGGGACCCCTTCAGCAAACGTCCCCGAAGAAGTGATCGTCGCGAGCCACGGCCTCGGGACGCTTTCGTCCTCGAGGGCAGAGGCGGCTCGCGCGACAGCGCCAAAGGCAGTCGTGCCCCTCCTACGTCAAGGGGCTACGGGGGAGGACAATCCTCCCGCGGGCGCGAGAGCCGCCCCAAGGAGAGCAAGGAGGGCACAGCCAATGTGTGGTGCACCTTCCACAAATCGAGAATGCAATCAGCTTCTACAGCACTTTGCGGCTTTTCTCGACCAGCGCGGCCAGGGGGAAGGGGGCCAGCCTCCTTGCCTCCCTCGGCGCCTCTGCCAGCGCTCCCCGCTCTTGCGGGCGAGCAGCGGAGACAAACGCAAGAAGGGAGCTCGGCCCAGGAGCTCCCCTTTCAAACCTCCCAAAGACGTATAAACGTCATCACCGGGGGATCTGCCTCGAGACGGGACTCCAAGCGCCAGTGCAAGGAGTACGCACGGGAGGTGAAGGTGGTGGGGGTGCTGCACACGTCTCCGCCACCGAAATGGTCAGACGTCCCCCTCACCTTCACAGCGGAAGACGCGCGCGGGGTTCGCTTCCCGCATGACGACGCGCTCATCGTCTCGGCTATAGTCTACAACTGTCAACTAGCACGCATCCTCGTCGACGGTGGAAGCTCCACCGATGTCGTATACCTGAAGGCATTCAGGGAGATGCAAGTAGACGAGGAGATGCAAGTAGACGAGCAGCTGCTGCAGCCCGCACTCGGGCCGTTACAAGGCTTCGTTCCTGGGAAGACCATCCACCCGGTGGGGAAGGTCGATTTACCAATGACCTTCGCACCCCGGAAAACTACCGGACGGAGATGGTCCGGTTCGATGTGGTGGACCTCCCCTCTTCATACAATGCTATTATGGGGAGGACCACGATCAACCATCTGGGGGCGGCGATTCACCAGAATTATCTCTGCGCGAAAATCCCTGGGCCTCACGGTGCAATCACCGTTCGAGGCGACCAGAATGTGGCCCGCACTCTCTACGAGCATGCCACCACCGCCATCGAAAATATCAACGTGATCAAGACCCCGGGGGGAGCGCCCCCCCCCCCCCCCGCCCGAACCTCATGCTGCCCCGGTTGTTCCCTCTGGGAGGCCACTCTCGAGGCCGCGCCCCGAGGGAGACCTTCGGAAGGTCCAACTGTCCGCGGGAGATGAAGAGAGAACCGTCAGGATCGGAGCAGACCTCACCGAGGAACACGCCGAGCAGCTCGCGGTTTTCCTTCACGAAAACTCAGATGTTTTCGCGTGGGAACCCTCGGACATGCAGGGCGTCGCCCGGGACATCATTGAGCATAAGCTCGCTGTGATCCCCGGCCGCTCCCCGGTCAAGCAGAAGTTGAGGAAGTTATCCCTCGAGCGCCAAGACGCCATCAAGGTAGAGGTCTCCAAGCTTCTAGAGGCGGGGTTTGTGCGAGAAGTCCTCCATCCCGAATGGTTGCCAAACCCCGTCCTCGTAAAGAAGTCAAGTGGCAAGTGGAGGATGTGCGTGGATTTCACCGATCTCAACCGCGCTTGCCCAAAAGATAACTACCCACTCCCGCGGATCGACCAACTGGTCGATTCGACCACGGGGTGCGAACTGATGAGCTTCCTCGATGCATATTCGGGATACCATCAGGTTCGGATGGCTGCAGAGGACGAGGAAAAGACGAGTTTTATAACTCCCCTCGGCACCTTCTGCTATCTCCACATGCCCTTCGGGTTGAAAAACGCTGGGGCAACCTTCCAGCGTCTCATGACGCTGGTCCTGAAGAACCAAATCGGCCGCAATGTCGAGGTCTACGTTGACGATGCGGTCGTCAAAAGCCCTCGCACGGCCGCACACATCGACGACTTAGCGGAGACCTTCCGCAGCCTCCGCAAGTACGGGTTGAAACTCAACCCGGAAAAATGCGCCTTTGGCGTACGCGGTGGGAGGCTGCTTGGCTTCTTGGTGTCCCAGCGGGGCATTGAGACGAATCCCGAAAAAATTCGGGCCCTGCTGGACATGCCTCCCCCGCATTCCGTCAAAGACGTGCAGAGGCTTGCAGGCCGCCTGGCCGCATTGGGTCGTTTCGTCTCGCGGTCAGGAGAACGCGGACTCCAGTTCTTCAAAGTCCTCCGGGACCTCGGGGGGTTCAGATGGACCCCCGAGGCCCAGACGGCGTTCGACGCGTTGAAGAAGTACCTCGCGAGCCCTCCGATGCTCGTGAGCCCATCCCCGGAGGAACCTTTACTACTCTACCTTGCTGCGACCCCAGTCGCAGTGAGCGCGGTGCTCGTGAGAGAGCAAGACGGGCAACAGCGCCCTGTATACTATGTTAGCGAGGCCCTTCAGGGGGCTAAGACGCGATACACTGAAGTGGAGAAGCTGTGCTATGCCCTCATCATGGCGTCGCGGAAGCTCCGCCACTACTTCCTCGGGCACCCAATCACGGTCCCGTCATCTCTCCCGCTGGGGGAAGTGGTGAGAAACAAGGAGGCCACCGGCCGAATTGGCAAGTGGGGAGCTGAGCTCGCTCCTTTCTCCCTCACCTTCACGGGCCGCTCCGCCATCAAGTCGCAAGTCCTCGCTGACTTCGTTGCGGAATGGACCCCGACCGCTGAGACGGACGGAGGGGCTCCCCTCGCCCCCCCCCCCCCCCCCCCCCCCCCGGTGCCTGGACCATTGGACACTCATGTTCGATGGCTCCTTGTGCCTTGCCGGGGCCGGTGCGGGGGTGGTTCTTCGGAGTCCCGAAGGGAAGATGCTGGAGTACGCTGCTAGGCTCGAGTTCCCGGCTACCAACAATGTCGCCGAGTACGAGGCCTTGCTCCTGGGATTGCGCCTCGCGCGCTCCCTGGGAATCCGCCGCCTCCTGGTGAAAGGAGACTCCCAGCTGGTGGTCAACCAAATGGACAAGTCCTACTTGTGCCACGACGTGAACCTGAGTCTATACTTGGGGGAAGCGCGGAAGATGGAAAGACACTTTGAAGGTTTGGAGGCCCGATACATCCCCCGACGGGATAACACCCGGGCCGACGCATTGGCCCGGGCAGCCAGCGCCCGAGAACCTCTTCCCAAGGGCGCTTTTCTGGAAATCATCACGACGCCCTCTATAACCCTTCCGGACGCGAACCCGGGGGTTTGCGTCCCGGAGGTGTCCGAGATCACTCGGACTGCATCATGGATGGATCCCCTCATATCCTGCATAAGGGACGAGGGGGAACCTTCCAGTGACGCTGACACCAAGTGTCTCCGTGCCAAGGCCAGGGCATATGTTCTGCTGGACGGAAAGCTCTACAAGCAGGGGGCTTCCGCCCTTCTTCGCTGCCTCCCGCGGGCCGACAGACTCCAGCTCCTTGAGGACATACACTCGGGGAACTGCGGATCCCACTTGGCCCCACGGGCGGTCGGGGCAAAGGCCCTTCGCCAAGGGTTTTACTGGCCCACGTTGGTCCGCGACGCACGGGATCTAATCTCCGCGTGCGAGGCCTGCCAGAAGATGGCGAAGGGCACCAGGCTCCCCTCCGCAATATTGCAAACCATCCCTGTTACTTGGCCATTCGCGCGCTGGGCGATGGATCTCCTCGGTCCCTTCCCCCCAGCACCCGGGGGCTACAAGTACGCGGTGGTCGCCGTGGATTACTTTTCCAAGTGGGTGGAGGCTGAGCCATTGGCCAGCATCACTTCCCTGGCAGTGCAACGTTTTTTCTGGAAAAATGTCGTATGTCGCTTCGGGGTCCCCCAAGAAATCACCGTCGACAATGGGACCCAATTCGACTCGGCATATTTCTGAGAATTCTGCAAAGGCTTAGGCACTACCCTCCATTTTGCCTCCGTGGCCCATCCCCAAAGCAACGGGGCCGTCGAAAGAGTCAACGGCGTGATCCTGCAGGGCCTGCGCCGACGGCTTGAGCAGACCGCCTCCAGGCGAGGCGCTTGGGCAGAAGAGCTCCCAAGCATCCTCTGCTCCATGCGCACGACCCCTAGCCGAGCGACAGGGCGCACGCCTTTTTCGCTCGTCTACGGGGCCGAAGCAGTTCTCCCCTCGGAGATTGGTTTTCGATCGCTGCGGGTCGAGCTCCTCCACGGAGCTCCGATCGCGGCGCATCAAACCAACGAGGATAATCAACGGTTGGAGGTCGACCTCGTCGAAGAAGAACGCGACCGAGCGCTTCTCCACCACACCATCTACGAGCGCGAGATGGCACGCGCGTACAACCAGCGCGTGCGCGAAAGGGCCTTCCGCCTTGGGGATCTGGTCCTCAAGCGCGTGACAGACCCCCAAGCCCAGGGCAAACTATCCCCCAAGTGGGAGGGCCCGTACAGGATCTCCGCGGTCCTGGGCTCGGGAGCCTATAAGCTCTCCACACTTGAGGACCAAGAGCTGACGCACACCTGGAACATAACCTTGCTCCGCAAGTTTTATGTTTAGCCTCCGGGCTCGCCACCTCCTCCGCCGCGCTTCCGCGGGGGGAGGTTTATGTACTTAGTTCCCTCCCCGGCCGCCCTTTCGCGGGGTGAGGCGTTGTATCTCATCACATGTTAATACAAGTGGATTTTGTGCTCAACTCTGGAATTTTTACGTCTTCATTAAACTGAATGGCTTTTTTCTACTGCACCGCTGGAGTTCTTTTACAGGTGTTTTTCTTCCGCCTAAAAGGCGACGTCTCCTCTATAAAAATCCCCTCCGTGAGGATGCCCTCTCCGTGAGGAAGTGGGCTACCACAGCCTAAAGTCCCTACGACGGGAGCACAGCTCCCATTGGGCGGCTTATAGTAACCCCTCATGGACTGAGGGGGTAAGCAGCAACCCAGTTTTCACAAACTGCGGTAACGAGTCACTTCGAGAGATTAGTCCCCCCTCGAACACTCTACACCCGCTACCGGGTTACGGAACCCTCCTAAGGGAATATCCATTGCCCCCCGCGGCAGACGGAGAACTCGGCTTTCGGAGTTCGCTCTCTCAAAACATAGACTGACCAGCTCCTCGGTCGCGCACCATCCATAAACCCCCGGGACTCCCGACGAGGGACTACGCAAACTAAGCACCCGGTGCAGTCCGGGCCCCTTCACTCCTTACCCACAGTGCGCGGAGCTAAGCTGCACCCTGCTGTGGGGGGGGGGAGGAGGAAAACCCTGGACCCGAACAAAAAACAACGTCTTTACGCGAAAGGCTTCGAAGTTTCTGAAGCAAAGGCACGACGAGTAAACAAATCTACGTCTTAATTGATACAACATCACACTGGGGGACAACCCCCCCAATAGGACGAAAGCGTCCCCCGGGAGAGACCCGGGCGCGCGAGTATGGCCCGGGGAGTTAGGCTCCCGCAGGAAGATGCATCGAAGAACGATTCCCGAGAAGCAACTATAGCTAATAATTCCGGAGACCTTCTGAGATCTCCCGGGAGAGATCCTTGTACAAACTCCTCATGCGTCGAAGAGCCCGCCGAAGGAGATCCTCCGGCCAACATTCGTAGCCGGCCGGGGGGAGTATCCTGAGCGGGGGGACTTTTAGAGCCCCCGACCTCGGTGGAGACAACTCGGCGCGACAATCGTCGAAGTTTCCCAAGTGCCACTCCGAGAGCCAACGCAGAAGGGCCGGCTCCCCGGAGGGACCTTCCTCCGCGAAGTCGGCATGAACGGACTCGGAGACTAGCCCGAAGGACGCTCCCCCGGCTGCCAGACTTAGTAAAATCGAGGCTGCCCGGGCACCACCTGGGCTAGACCCCCCGGGCGACCCTTGGGCACTCTCCAAAAGATGGTCTTCAGGGCAAGAAAGCCCTGGAAAAGCGACGCCTAAAGATACCTACCGACAAGTTGAACACATTAAACGAAAGAACTACTTTATTCCAGTTAAAAGGTATTTACAAGTTCCCGGGGCTCTCTCTAAGGAAGCCGTCCGGAGCAAAAGAGACCTAAAAAAGAGAAGCCTAATCTAACCGGGGGGGGGGGGGGGAGGAGCTCATACTTGCCCGTCCTTGTTCCCCCCCGGGGGGATGTCCGCGCTGGCTGACGCGCCCTGACCCGGGCGCCGGCCGCCCATCTCCATGGCGCCGGTGATCCGGTCGAAGAGAACCTCGGCGGACCGCTCCAGCTCAGGCCGCCGAGGGTCGCAGAAGGCGGGGAAGCTCCGGGGGACCAGATCCCCGATGACTCGGGCGCCCTCCCCGCGGTGCTCGACGAGGGCCGCCGCCAAAGCGATCACCGGGACGGCGAGGCCTCGCGCCCGCGCCTCCGCAGCGACCGGGATCAGGGCGACCTGCGCACCATGAAAGTGCGTGGCCTCCCCGACCGACGTCGGAGCTGGGTCCGGGCCTGCCCCCCGATCGAGCTCGATCCCGAGCTCCTCGAGGGTAGTGCGGATCGCCCTACCCCCCGCGACCATGGCCTGGACGCCTGAGGCTGCGGCCTCTAGCTCCACCTGCAGCTCCCTCCATAGCCGAGAAGCCGTATCCTCAGTGGCGGCGAGTCGAGCCTGCACCGTGGCAAGCTCCCCGAGTGCCCGCTCCTTCTCAGAGCGCTCCGAGGCCGCGTCCCTGAGCGCCTTCTCCTTCCCGGCGCGCTCGAAGGCCACTATGTCCTCGGCGGCCCGGAGGCGCGTGGTGAGCCAGGCCCTGAAGCCCCGAGCTAAGGCGACCGTCTGCATAGAAACCGTAATCAGAACACAACCAACGAAGGAGCATGAGACTCAAGTAACTTACCCGAAGGCCGAAGGCGATGACCGCGTCGATGTCGCCCTCGTCGCCCTCCGGGTCGCTCCCTCGGGAGGCCTCCCTACCGGGCAGAGCACCCTCCGAAGTCCCACCGTCGGAGGAGCCGGAAGCCTGATCCGGTGGCGCCGGAACCCCGGGGCGGACGAACAAGCCCTTACCCCTCCCGGGTACAGGGAGCGCCGCCGTCGCAGGCCGAACTGCCGACGAACCTGTCTCCGGGGCCAGAATCGAGGCCATCGGCAGGCCGCCTGGCATCCGAAACCGGACGGAGACCTCGCTAGACGAGGGCTGCGGCCGGGTCCCCGCGGGGGCCGGAGGCGGCGAAGGACTCGGGGCGTACATCTCTGAGTCCAAGCCCTGACCCTCTCCGGCCGGGACGCCGCCCAAGGGATCCGGCCCACCCGGGGTGTCGGGAGCGGCACCAGATGGCCCGGCAACCACCGCCGCAGTCTCCTTCGCGGAAGAAGGTGGAGGAGAAGACCGGGGCCTCGCGGGGCTCCTACGGGCTCGGGACCCCGCGGGGCTGCCAGTGACCTCCTTCCCCAGCTTGCGTGAAGCAGGGGTAGGCAGAGGAGCTCGGGCTGGGAGCCTCAACCCGAACGCCTCTGCGACAACATTTCGGGGAGGACCCTCCCCGATGACGCGTAGCACCCTCTCATGCTCGTCCTCGTAGTACCGGCCAACAAGGGTCGCCGCGACCTCCTTGGCCCGACCATAGGACCTAACTGCAAGAGCAAAAAATGAAGCAAGTGTTAGAAAGAATCCCCCAGCGGGGAGAAAGAGTCCGAATACTTACGGTTCGCCACCGCCATCCGGGGTGGTCTATGCGCCGGCGACATTCCCCTCCCTCGACGGGTGTGGAACGGCGCCACTCGGAGGAGGGCCATCCCTCCGCGAGATCCCGGATGGACCGCCGGAATCGAACCTCCGCCATCGCGATGAGGAGATTCATCTCCGCCACAGTCCACTCGGGAGCCACCGGGCCACTAGACCGCGAGTACGTCGATGGCTCCTGAGAGTAAGTCACCCCCAGTCTCCTACCCGGAGGTAGAACCAATGCCGAAGCCAGTCCCCCCAGTGGTCCCGGGAGGCTAGTACCAGGTACTCGTCGACGCGGCCTGGAGTCAGCTGGATCATGATGGAGCTGAAGGCCGACCTAGGGCCGCCCCTCCTCACCACTGGGCCCCTCGCCGCCGGCTCGTAGAAGTACCGTAGGAGCCGCATGGTGGGCGTCACGACGGTCGTCTCGCACAACCATATAAACAAACCCATCCGAAAAAGGGTGTTCGGGGTGAGGTGGTTGAGCGCGAGGCCATATACCTGCAGGAAGTCACGTAACAGTGGGTGCACTGGAAGCCGAAGGCCGGCCTCCACGAAGGCCTCGAAAGCCACCACCTCCCCGTCCCGGGGGCTCGGCACCTGCTCCGTCGGGCCGGGGATCCTGATGTCTCCCGCCTGGAAGTAGCCACGCTCCAAGAAGGCCTCAAGGGCCCCCGAGGAGAACTCGGTGGCCCCGAGGAAATCAGAGGTCACCTCCTCCGCAGGCAGCTCGGAGACCTTGGCGCGACTCTTCGGCGCCATCAGGGACGCTTGTCGAAGAAACCACCGGGAATTACCGAAAACCACCGGGAATTACCGGAAACCACCGGAAATTACTGGAAACTATCGGGCGTTTCCGGACAGTCACCGGAAACTACCAGGCGTTTCCGGACAAAATCACCAGAAACTACTGGACGCTTCCGGACGAAGTCACCAGAAACTACCGGAAATCACCGGGAGACAACTGGAATTTGTGGGATTTTGAGGGCTTGTGGGCATGCTCAAACTAAGGGCCCCTACCCCCTATTTATAGGTGGTGGAAGGGGGCCCGGATGCCCGACACGTGTCCGCGAAGCCATCAGAGTCGCGGAGCTGAACCGTCGCACGCAAAGCGAGGCGACGCGAACGCGGGCGCATCGGAGCGATGCGTCAGTTCACGGATAGACGCGTCCCGCGGAGAAACGGTTCGGAAAGCTGAAGCGCCGCCGGAGGTGTAAGTGACTTCATGGAATACGAGGCATCGTCGGGAGATTCACATACCCATCGGGGGCACCAAGTGCCCCCGAGGGCCTGGGGGGCTGCGGTTGGGGGAATCCCCAGCGGCCCCATGAAGTCCCAAGGAGTCCCCGGTGAGACCCGGAGGGTCACCAGGCGCCCGGTGAGATCCGGAGGGTCTCCGGAACCCCGGTGAGATCCAGAGGGTCTCCGGAACCACGGTGAGACCCGGTGAGACCCGGAGGGTCACCGGGCACCCGGTGAGACCCGGAGAGCCTCCGACCTCATGAAGCGTTGTTGCTGACCGTGGGGCCTCTAGGAAGCCCGTGGCGCCACGTGTCGAGCATCCAGGCCGTCCGTCAGGCCAAAGGACGTCTTGCCCTTCCATCCAACGGTCGCAGCGAGGGCTTTTTTGTCTTTTGTATTTCTTGAGGGCTATATATACCCCTCTTGTACCCTTTTTCAGGGATTCCAATTCATTATATTAACTGAACATTCGGTTCTCTTGGAGACCTCTCCCCGAGAGCTCACCTCCCCAGCGGACTCGCGTCCGGAGAGAGCCAACAGGACTAGGGCCCCCACTGGGACCCGAACCTGTATAAACCTCTGTGCCACTTTCTGTGTTGCCCGGCGGGAGGAGACCAGTAACTCGGTCTGCTCGCGCCGCTGTACTTGTGCTGCGCACGTCCGAACCTGCCGGGGTATCCGTAATACCACGACAGGCTCTAATTGAAGGGCTCATCGTTCGTGAGGTAGATAACGAGCCATATTGGATGTTGCGCGAAATTAAAGGGGAAAAATCTTGGAGTTCTTATATTCGAAGAGTGGAAGACCCCCATGGCGGACTGCTCGGCCAGTTCGCGATGTATGTGCAGTTCTGCAACGTACGAGCAGCCGAGTGTGCGGTGGAGGGTGAGCCAAGCGTCATGCCCGGTCCTGCGAGATTCAGGGCTAGCGAGTGGTCGGATGTATTCTGCCATACTCGCGTAGATGTGTGCGAGGTACTGGATTGCCTTCCATCAGTGTCCGACGAAGATGATTCGACGGACTCGGAGGCATCCGATGGCTCTGATGACGATACTCTTGGTCCCCCGCAGGAGTGACTAGATCACTCAGCATACAGTCAAGCTGTGTTGCCAACGGATCAGGGTTCGAGGTGGTCTTTCGAGCACGGTGACTTACAAGTAGAGTAGGAGTTTCAAAGCAAGGAAGATCTAAAGGATGCCGTGGCGAGCTGGTCCCTCGCAATTAACCGGCAATATAAGGTCGTCAAGTCATACCCCAACCTTTTTGTCGCAGCCTGTGTAACAGCAGGCTGCCCATGGAAGATTCGTGTGATGCGGCCGAAGGACGACATCGGTTTTGTGGTGACAAGGGTTACCGCACACACATGCCTGCTCACGGAGGCGCTGGACAGACACAGGAACCTGACATCGGCGTACATTGGTAATATCATCCAGCCGGCTGTGCGAGAGAACATTTCGATAATGCCGAGAGAAATAATGAAGCAAGTTGCCGATAGGTGTGGATACACTATACGGTATGCAAAGGCCTGGAGAGCAAAACAGAAGGCAATTGAGGGCATGTTCGGCACATTCGACCACGCCTACAACAATGTGATGCGGTTGCTGCGCAACATCGCTCAGACCAACCCAGGCACATTTTTAGATTTCTTCGATCAGCCAGCTACACGTCGAGATGGTAGCCCCATACAGAACACTCGGGTACTCCGTCGATTATTCTGGTCATACCGCCAGTGCATCGAGACATTTGCTTATTGTCGTCCGGTCATATGCGTGGATGGTACGTTCCTGACCGGAAAGTACAAGGACTGTCTTCTCATTGCTGTTGCTGCGGATGCTAACGACCAACTGCTTCCATTGGCGTACGCGATCGTCGAGTCTGAAAACTCAGAAAGTTGGTTGTGGTTTCTGGTCAACGTGAAGCGGGCGGTTGTTGGTGATCGAGAGAAGGTGTACATCATATCGGACCGCCACCGAGGGCTGTTCCATGCCATTGAGGTAATGCGCGGGCCCCAAATGCTCCGTACAAATGGGAGGATGTGCGCAACCGTTGGTACATGCGGCACATTGCAGCAAACCTTTTCACACACTTCCGCAGTAAACAGATCATGGATCTGTTCAAGCGGCTGTGCATGCAAAATCAACCGAGAAAGTTCCAGGCTGTGTTCGACAAATTGGAGGCGCTGACAGTGAAGTACTCCACGAGGAGGGCCAGCAATGCTGCCGATGATGCGAACGTGAGCAAATTCTCCCAATGGATTCAGGACAAGGACATCGAGAAATGGTCCTTGCTGCACGACGAAGATGGCGCAAGGTTTGGGATAATGACGACGAACCTTTCAGATGTGTGCAATTATGTGTTGAAGGGAGTACGGTGTTTGCCGGTAACTGCTATAGTGGAGATGACATGGTACCGCACAGCCGAGTATTTCAACAACAGAAGTGTAGCCGCCAAAACGCTAGTCGACGATCCCATGAGAACCTTGCCAGATGTTGTGCAGTCCTACTTGACTGCTCGCGTAGACAAGGCCCAGCGGCACGAGGTGACAGTTATAAACAGACTGCACCGAATCATTCAAGTCCGCCTTCGGCAGAAGAACGTGAGCGGCCAACTGAGGCCTGGACGGGTGCACGAGGTCATTCTTGGGGATGTCGCTGAGTGCTCATGTAACAAACCGAAGCTACTGCACAAGCCCTGCTCTCATGTCCTTGCTTCATGTGCGGCGCTCGGTGTGAGCCCTACGCCTTACCTTTCGGAGTACTTCAGCCTTGACAACCTTTCAAACACGTGGAGTGGCGTGTGGAGAGTTTTTATGACGCTCAGTGACTACAGAGTTATCCCTGCTGGCGAGACTACCTGGATCCCAGATGGAAATCTAAAGCGAATGGGTCCAGGGCGACGGAAGACATGCCGAATACACAACGACATGGATGAGTCACAGGGGGGTAGCTCATGAGCTAGGAAATGCTCGATCTGTAGGCAGCCCGGACATAGCAGGAAGGATTGTTTGAATGCACCAGGACCATCGACCTAGCCTTGTAATAAACTTTGTAATACGCTTATCATTTGCATTGGATTGTTGTAATCCGTATGAAATCTTGTAATATGATTCATGTTATGTTACTTTCATGTCGTGTGCTATCCATGGGTATGATACTTTCAATAACGGTTCCCGTTGTATGTTATGTTACTTTCAATAATGGTTCATGTTTTATGTTTTGACAGGCATGGCTGGCGGGGATAGAGATCTTCCAGAGCTACTGAGCAGTACATGTGATCGTGGACATCGCGGCCGCATCTTGTCCGAGGGCGGGGACTTCGAGCCGCTGGTAGTCCATGCTCCCTTGGAGTACTGGCCTCTGCATGAGGGCTATATCCCCATCCTACGGGATGCAGGTTTATTGCCGTTCGCCCGTATGCTACAGATAGGTCAGCATCTCACACTGGGCAGGTCGTTGATCACCGCATTGGCAGATCGATGGCGTCCGGAGACCCACACTTTCCACTTCCGTTGGGGGAGATGACAGTCACGCTGGAGGATGTGAGCATGCTGCTTGCTTTACCTGGCAGTGGACATCCCATCGTCCCCCGACCAGCACGCCTAGATTGGCGCGCACAGATGCACCTCCGTTTCAACATCGCTAACCACGCTGACGAGATCCCGGCATCCAGGCGTGGTATCCCCCACCGATTTCTGGCGCGCTACTGTGAGTGCCCCGATGATGCCCCCTCCGATGTAGTTCGACAGCATCTCTTCGCCTACTTGCTGGTGACGCTGCAGTATATTTTGTTCCCTTCCACGCATGGTGACACTGTGTACACGTGGTTCATTCCTCTGGTCGAGAATATCGTCGGTGCCGACGCAGGGTCATGCCGCGTTACAACTGGGCGAAGGCAGTGTTGTGCGCGACGTACAGGGGGCTTTGCGAGGCATGTTGCAGGACCGCAGCTGGATCATTGCTTTCCGCATGCCCTGTACTACTGCAGTTGTGGTCATGGGAGCACTTCCCCGTTGGTCGGCCGCGTTTACAGCGGCCCATCCATCCGTACGGTGCGCCAGCGGACTATGGGGATTGGGTGGATCGGCTGACCATGGGAGCCCGTTGGCTGGGAGGTCGGCCGAGGTGGTCATCGTCACAGATTCACCGCTGTTACTTGGCATACCTGGGAGAGTTTGATCTCCTACCGGACGGGCGCGTCATATGGCGACCATGGACACCGGAGCACATCTCCCAGGTTGCACCGCGGGCCAGGACTGCTGGCTTACACGCCAGCACATGGTGTTCTCACATGTGGTGGAGCCGTATTTTCCGGAGAGGGTGATGCGCCAATTCGGGCTACATCAGCAGATACCGCCCCCGGAAAGAAATCGACAACGCCATCTCCCGCGGGAGATTCACGTGTATTCCTCGAACATTTTCTATATCTCATGTACGCACTCATATTTGTTTATTTCTTTGCTTTATGTGCATCGCGTCACCTTTTGCAGACAAACACGTAGAGGAAAACACTTCGACAACTGGCAGATCAAGAATTCCAAATGGGTCGACCAGTGGGAGGACCACGCAGCGACGGATGTTGTTGTGGAGGAGCGGCCATATGACCCTGGGATGTACCAGGCGTATCTTCAGTGGTACGTGCCGCGCACCCGCACGCGACTCGCTCGTGCGGCCCCCCTTCGCCGACATAACTATCACATCAAGACAGTCTTCGACTCGGCCTTGATGTTCATTTCCCAGGCCGGATACATCGCTCGGTACGTTCGTCTTCGCTGGATACTTATGTTGGTCTCTTATCTTATCTATTTTTCCATAGTTCCCATATGAGTTTCGCATGTGCAGGCTGACTTGGCCATCGACAGGCATGCGGCAAACCTGTTGTCTGGCTTGCAAGGAGGACGACGCTTCAAGACGATGGCGCGTGCTGCCCTACATTCCATCCGTGTAGCAGCACAACGACTCTTCTTCGACGTAACTTGTGGCCGAAAGACAGATGCATCGGTTCCGCATTGGAGAGGGGCCCGGCTACCTAGCCCGATGTCAGCCCGGCCTAGCCTGGGTGGTGCTCGAC
The DNA here is from genome assembly GCA_019359835.1 of Pharus latifolius. Classification (NCBI taxonomy): domain Eukaryota; kingdom Viridiplantae; phylum Streptophyta; class Magnoliopsida; order Poales; family Poaceae; genus Pharus; species Pharus latifolius. The sequence goes on along the minus strand of CM033324.1, from coordinate 53,423,821 downwards.
AGAGCACTTCGTCAGCACGGCGCAATCATCGTGACACATCGTCAACCTGGGGAGGTGGCATACCAGGGACGTCCGCCGGCCCGTCTCGGCTTCGTCGTTCCTCGTCAATGCACAGTGCTCGATGTGGATATCTGCATATTGGGGGCCCGTCGAGACATCGTACTCCCGATTCAGATGACTCTGATGATGAGGACGACATCCGTCGTCAAGACAGGGACGATGCGAGTAGGGCGTTGGCAGAGCGGCTTGCGGCTGACGAAGATTGGGGCCAGGCTCATATTAAGCAAGCGGTCCAGGGACAGAGACACTCAGTCCCTGGGGGGTCTACTTGGGAGAGTTGGGGGGAGCCCGCCCACGACCACATGGATGTGGATGACGATCGTGAGTACTACGCTCCGCAGGGGGCCGAGCCCAGTTGGGTGGCACAACAGCGGGACAACGAGGACTGGGTCTCGAGCATGTTAGGGTTGCACGACCCTCATGCACATCAGTACTACCAACCGGATCAGTTGGGGCCTAGCGAGCTCGAAGATCACCCTCCACCGACACAGCCATCTCAGGGTCATGCAGGTACTGAGCGGCATGGTCCTTCTATGGCGGCTGGGCGGCGATCACATGTGCCACCTGATCCGTACTCACCATCGCCTTTTCAGAGAGATAGACATGGGCATAAGAGGGGTCGTCCGAACCCATAGCGAACATGTATTAACACTTTTATTTTCCAGTGTGTTACATTCAAAATGAATCATGCAGTTCACTAGATTTCTTATATATTTTTATTATATGTATATACATACATAGATATATATACATACTTACATATATTTTGTCGCGCCCCGAGCAGGGTACCACGACTACTCCTGTGGAGACCTAGCTCACTGCAGCTGGCCTCATACATACATACCACTGACTTCCCAGGATAAGTCAAGCACAGGAGTTCATTGCAGCAGAGTAACTTACAAAATATCATTCATAAACAGTATGGCCTGCTGGCCTGGTACAACAAGAGTAATACAATGCCTTCACGGCACAAATGGTCTAATTAAGACAAAAAGACAACTACTCGGCGGAAGCTAGGCAAAACCCCCACAGTCGTAAGAAGTTGATAGTAGAACAGCACACTTCAGGATTCTGGCAGAACTGGCTCTCTTTCTTCTGGATCCACGAAATCTTCCAAGCCTTCGTCTTGGTATTGTAGCACTCCATCTATTGTTGATAAGTTGCAAGGGTGAGCACTTACGTACTCAGCAAGTCATAGGTAAGAGTAGAGATACGTATAGTAGAGATGACATGATCCTATGCTATTGAGGGGAAAAGAGGTGAGAGAGTTTTTCCATAAATACTTTTCTTCCAGGGTTTTCAAATCTCATGCTCATGGCAGCATTTCATATACTTAGGGCACAATCCACGTGCCTCTTAGTTATCACATGATCACTAAATTATGGTACTACCGTGACACGTCAACACATGACAGCCCTCGGCAGCACCCCTTATCATGACAACACATGTCATTTGGGTAATCTTGACTTAACAAATTTCAATTTATAAAACAATACTTGTGTCACACCCCGTGGATTCAATCCACCGCGGCATACTCCTAAAACTCGGGAGCACGAAGTATTCGAATACATTTTTAACTCTGCAGAGGGGTACCAATTTACCCGCAAGATATATCCACTTTCATGCCCTTCCTATCACAAGGATTGGACCCCTGACTCACTTCATACTGTGAGTGGCAAGGTGGAGATAACAAGAACTTTTGCCATGTTTCACACACAGTTCACCCCAGACCCCATGGTTTTCTTCACGCAAACCACAGTTGTGGCAGGGTTACACAACCCCCACTAATTGGCATCTTCCCCTCAGGGTCAGCGTGCATGATCACATCCTGTGATATGTGTTGGAGCGCACCCCGTGTTTAATCGTGAGTTTGTCATATAGGGGTTTCATGTGTGATCCACATACTACTTGTTCAGGCATGTCCCATACCAGGCTTGCGGTCGGCACGTTAATCATGCCACTAGACGCACAACACAAGGTTCTAGGTCCTTATATGCCAGTGACCAGCTCATACCACAATCCATGCACTTCCAGTGCTGGCACATCCTGTGCGACCAATCACCTCCAGTGCTTTCACCATTCCATACCAAAATACTGGTCACGGCTAGGGGTTTTATTTCATGAATATAAATATACATAATATATTAGTTCATGGCTCATTATTTGATCAATTCACATTTCACAGGCATCAGCCTGATGCTGCCATTTCATAATTCAACTATTCTCAATCTTTCACATGCAATATTATTTTATAATCAAGGTATATCCTAGCAAATCATAAAATATAGGTTCAAGATGTTCGAGAATATGACTTGCCTTCTGCGTCGTAAGAAACAGCAGTTGATGTCGGGTCTGCGACGAAGTCTTCGAACTCAGACTCTTGCTGTGAACAAGGATCAAACAAGCAAACAGGCATTACAATCAATCCTACTCTTACTATTCTACTATATGCGATAATGCAAGGAGAAACACTTAGGCGATACAAGATTTGAGAGTTCTGAGAAAGCGATTAGGGTTAAACTATGGAAACTAGGGTTAGGATTAGTTGTCAAAGGTTTACAAGATTCCAAATGTTCCAAAATATCAGAATGATACTAAGGCTGCGGCTAGTTCGCTCAAAAACAGTGAACGTCTTTAGGTCGACATTCGGTTCAAGGCATCGACATAGGGTCGATGGATGATAGAGGGCTCAACTCAAGTTGTGATAGTAGAATAAAATGTAGATCACAACATCAGGAGTCTAAGGGACAAAGTTATGTTCAGTTTGCATACCCAGAAGGGGTCAAACTGGCCCAATGCCATTGGCTGACATAAGCTGACAATGCCCAAGAATGGCATTGACATGGCTTGAATAGTTCCCAGTGGCCAAAATGGGTTTTGATTCAAGCATATGGTGCACAAGGTAGTGAGGCAACTGTTTGACAAGGTAGTTTTTGGTTTGCATGACCAAAGGTGGGTGAACAGGGCTAATGCCACTGACTGGCATAGTTTGACATAGAGTTGACATGGCCAGAAACTAGGGTTTGCCATAACTTTTGATCTAGGGCTCCAAATGATGCACCACTTTTTCTGGTAGTTAGACATTTGTAACAGGAACAAATGTCTCAACAGGATCTAGGGCAGGAGATGGCCGGAAAGTGATGAAAACCGGCAAAGAAGTTGACTGGCCTGGAGCACATGCAACATAAACAGTGCAGTAACTAGGGCATAGCTATATCTCACAATCTAGGCCGAATTAGAAGTCGTTATAGAAGACAAAGTTGCTCAGAATGGTCCAAAACATCTAAATGGCAAGGTGGTTTGAGCTGGAGTGGCTGGATTTGGAAGATACTGGCTGGAGAAAAGATGAACTCAAATCTGATTTGGGCATTTCTGATTTAGAGTGATTGAACTCAATTCCTTGCTTGTGTATGGTCCTCAGGGTACTAGAAGTGCATTGGTGAAGTTGGATTAACAGATTGCTCAACAGAGAAGCTAAATCAGTAAGTACAAGTTCATGTTCATGGCTGGAAATTGGGGGTTTTTGTTTTACAGCGAATTTGTTCAAACCAATAGCTCAGGGGTCTTAAGTGAGCTATTCTAAGCATCTTTCACTACTAGCTCGAAGATCAATTCGTTCTGGAATGAAGTTAATTGCTCGCCGGAGCTGTTGGAGTAAAACTAAAATTGTCGGCGACTGAGGGTATTTAAACTAAATTCCAAGCTCGAGAAGCATGAGGGGGATGAGGGAAGCTCACTGGGGGTGCTGGATCGAAGAAGGAAGCAGTGGAGAAGCTTGGCACCGAAGCTCCCTTTGCTGCTCACCGGAGAAGAAGAAGAAGACGGCGAGTTTGAGAACTGAGGTGTTCCTGGTGGGTGTGTGGTGTTTCACTGAGACCAGGGACTATTTATAGAGGATCTGGGGGTGTTGCAACGGCTAGAAGTGCTCGGGGAGTTGTAGCCGGCAAGGAAATGACTGGATGCGACTTCACGGCGAAGACAGGCGGCGAAACGACTCGGTTCAGCGGCCGTGAGGGCTTTTGCAGGTGATGGGAAGGCAAGTTGATGGCTGGCCGCGGCGAGTTCTCCACGTGGCGCAAAGCTCCTGCGTCGACCGTTGCTGGTGGCGTGCAAACGGGAGAAAACAATGGCTGTGCGTTGCACCGGGGAAGATCCACAGTAGCCAATAGTGCTCGCACACGTGGCACTGTTTAGCTGGTGAAGATGGCGACCACGGGCTGGCTTCAACGACTACGGCTACTGTAGCAGCTGGCGAGGTCGAAGTCGAGGGGAGCTACAGTGGTGCACGTGGTCGCATGCGAGCTGTGGCCGTGATCGTGCACTGGGACCAGGTCGTGGTCGATGGCAGTAGCTCGAGGTCGAAGTAACAGTAGCTGGTCGATTTGCACTGCTCTGGTCGAAGTCGAAACAGCTAAGTTGGTCGTGAACAGCAAGCTCTGGTCGATCCAAGGGTATAAGTGTGAGAGTTTTAGTTGAAATCTGGACTAATTTGTAATTCTGGTTTTAAAGAGGTTTAATTTGGAATTTGATCTCATGGATGAGTATAATATTTCTATTAATACTCATTTAGCTCAAATCTGGAGAAAGTTTGATAAGATTTGAGGGATTTCACCTATTTTCGAAAATAGGGTAAAATTAGGGTAAAATAGATCTGGATTTTGTCGATCTCGAATTCTGGTAATTAGGGTGAGATTTGGAAGTCTGATCAGAAGGGAAATCTGTATCAAATAATATTTGGGAGGTGTTCCCTAAAGAAATTCTGGAGTTGGAGTTGATTCGTGGATTTTAGCCTTTTCAGGCTTCCAGGTAAACAGAGAAAGGACTTATTCGCAGTAAAATTTGGACTAAACTGCGAAAGGTACTTAGATGAAATAATCTGGTTTCCAACTTTTTGAAGTAAGTTGAGGATAAACCTAGGAACATATTCCAAAGGTTACTTGAGTCTGGATAGGGTTAGATCATGATAACTCAGTTATCTGGAAACTGGGGTATTTAGGGTAAATCTGAATTTCCTGTTTTCGAAAACAGAAAGAGACTTAGATACTGGGAGTTATGGTTAGAATTAAATCTGGCTCCTGAAGACTTTTATCTTCAGAATAACTGGTAGGTTAAATCTGGATGGTCAGATCTTGATCTGGATCTAGAGAATAGATTTGAAGATTTTTAGGGTTTGAAGGAGATTATGGTTCAGCTGATCTGGCTACAACTACAGAGATACATGCATGCAGGATTTTATGCAAAAACTTTTCACCCCCAAAACCAGGGTGTTACATATTTGTATAGATATATATACATATACATATATATATGTGCGTATATATATATATATCTATACAGTATGTATGTATGTATGTATGTATGTACATACATAAATACATACATACTGTATAGATATATATACGTATATATACATACATACATACATACATACATATACATACATATATATACATACATACATATACATACATACATATACTTACATATACATATACATATATATGTTTACATACATATACATACATACATATACATACATACATATACATACATACCTAGACATACATACATATTCATACATATACGTCCATATACAAACTCCTGTAGTACTAGAACAATTAAAACTCCTAGCCCAGCTGATGGGAAAAACTCCTAGCCCAGCTGGTGGGAAAAACTCCTAATCTAGCTGGTGGGAACTCTCTTCTACCTCGTTGTCCACCTGGGTTCGAATCCCCACTGATCTTGATTTGGGTTCACAGGATAGATTTTGAGATTTTAGGGTTTGAGATAGATTAGGGTTGAACTGATCCTGTTACTGCCAAACATAAAAGTCTTCAGAAGCCAGATTCAATTCCATTTCTAACTCTCAGATCTATCAATCCTATTCTGTTTTCGAAAACAGGATTCTAATTACTATTCTAATTACCCTAAATACTCGAACTCAGATTTAGCTAAATCTTGACCTAATCCAGATCAGATTATTCTTGGATTATGATCATGGGTATGTCAATACCTTAATCCAGAAAATTGGCAGCCAAATCATATAATCTAAGCCTTTTTCACATATCAGTCCAAATTATATCGTAATTTAGTCCTTTATCTGATATCTAGAAACCCAAAAAGACTAAAATCTTCAGATTAACTCCAAATTCAGAATTTCTTCAGCAAATCTCTTTCAAATGCTATTTGATACAATTTTCTCTTCTGTCCAGATTACAAAATCACATCTTAAAGGCCATAATTCGAAATCGACAAAACTCAGATCTTATTTTACCCTAAAGTACCCTATTTTCAGTTTATATCGAAAATCATCAAATCAAGTCATATTTTATCAAATCTCTTGCTAGATGAGTATAACGTATAAGTTTATACTCATTTGTGAAATCAGATTACAAATCAGTCCAGAATTCAATCAAAAATCCTTGCAATCAAGTCCCTGGCTCGACCACCTCTACTGTACACGACCTCGTCTACTGTTTGCGATCAAAGGGCTCTCTTGTCGAGCTCTGGATCCACGACATGTGAGAGAGAGATATTAATTAGGCTTACCCTTCTAGTGCAACTAAGAGTGCTAGCCTAACTGGCTCGCGCGCCCGCTCCCGTGTCTTCGGCCCGGGTTCGAATCCCTGTTCCCGCAAATAATTTCTTTTCCCTTGTCGTGTTGTCCACATGCGACAAGGACTTGTCGTGGTCGAGGGACTCGACAAGCCCTAGTCGTTCCTTCCGACCACGACAAGCACGTGCCCGTGCGACTTGCAGCTTGTCGAGCTCTGGGAGCTCGACAAGCTGACGTGGCAGACCATTTCTGTAAATTATCGCAACTGTGGGTTAGTTTCGTAATTATTTTTTAAATCTGGGTTATTAGTAAAAAAATCTCGCCACTTGAGTGGTCTGATTAAGTGCTAAAATCCTTATTGCAACCGATTGCATAAAAAGTAAGCGAGAGAGCATTTACTATTTAAGTGAACACTTAAGTAACCACTTGGACCGCTTTTTAGAATTGTGGCAAGTGGCATGTTCAGATTAGATTAGTTTTGCGGTGGCATTTCTTTAAAAAGAATAGAATGGCCATTTGGTCCACTAACACTTTTATTGTTGTAAATATAAATATTTTTGACTTTTCTAATGTTACTGGTACTACAGCAATTTATATTTTTGGAGTGGTATATACCAAATTTTCAACCTTTGTGATTGTATATACCAAATTGCCCCATAAATAAATCAAGGCAGACCTCTCTTTATTCTAAAAGTTTTAAGATAATTTAGAAGATTTTTATGAGAGTTTTATTTGAGTTTCCACTAAAATAGGCATGTGGTTATACAACCTGAACCATTAATTCAAGGGCAGTTTATTTTAATCTCTCTATTTTCAAATAGGCTAAATTAATCTCTTTACTTTATAATCAAGTCATTTTGATCTCTTCGATATAGACACTCAATGATGATGGAGCACCATATAGAGCTAAGTTAGCATTATATGAAGCTAAGCCAATGTCACACGGAAAGTATCAAGGTAGTGTTGGATCTAGGTAGATCTTAGTATCTAGCTTTTGATGATTAGTGACGATTTGGATAAATCCATTGTAATTAAAGTTAATCTGAAGATGTCAGTTTTGATGATCAAATGACAAATTAGATTTAGTACAAGTGAATTGAATTGATTATCGGTAAACCCTGAATTGGATGTTTCCTCAGTTGCGGGTTCGATATTGATGCATACGTAGAGGGGGAGCTCGATGGTTGCATCAAGTTTGTGCTAATTGATTGATCAAGATGTTATATGTTAAATCTTGAGGTTGATGACTTAAGTTGTAGATTTGATATCGATGCACATGTTGAGGGAGAGCTCAAGATGATTAGTTATCCATGTTTGTGCAAAAGGTTGATGACTCCGTGTTCTGGATTTGATATCTCTATGTATGATTGAGAGAGAGCTCATGATATTAGTCATCCATATTGATTGATATCATAACTTGAGTAGTATGGATCGTGTGCGCATTTCTTGTATCATATATGGATCTATATGATTGTGAGATTCATCCATTCTCATTTGTTGTTCATTGAAAGTGGTTTTGTCATTTCACCGAAGAAAGAAATTGTTGAGTGAACTCCTGTGTGGAGTGATTTATCTGGTGGTGATTAATGACGAACTGCAAATGATACTAACATTTGCGCATTGAGTGTATATGTTCTAGTCTCAGAATGGTTGCAGGATAAAAGCGAGCAAGGGTGTGAAGAGGATGAAGTCGATATGAGACATCTCGAGCGAGGTCGAGCTTAGCAAGGTCGAGCTTTGCGAGGACAAGTGTCAAGCGGTCGAGCTTCGCGAGGTCAAGCTTAGCGAGGTCGAGCCTTGCGGGGACAAGCGTCGAGCGGTCGAACTTCACGAGGTCGAACTTCACCTAAGGTAAAATCCAAGATTAAGGATTGTTTTCTTAGGATTTTACCGGTCTCGGTGTTTGGAGACAGACCGGGTTGATAGGTTTGTTTTTACTAGTTTGACCGTACTATTAAGAGGGGTCGGAAACTAGTAGCTTGAATCTATCTAGTGCAGAAGCTCATATGCATTCATATCATCTTGCACTAGTGTCTTGTATTACTAGTGAGTCTAAGTGTAGTTCATGCGCATTAGATTAAATGTTTTGAAAACTGCACTTAGTCGTGATCGCCAGCTGTTTAAATTGGTTTATTTGTCTAGAGCTGGTCGTGGTCGTATTTGCATATTCTGATCGTATCAGTGTTGATACCTGGTCGTGTCGCTTGTTTGGCGGCTTTCTGTTTAGGGTTTGGGCTTGGTCGTAGGAGTTCGGACTGGTCGTACCAGTCTTCGATTCGCTTGCGTACGCTCGACCAAACCCTATCGACCACCTATTTTTGATCAGATGTCAAGACCTGTGTGGTCGTGGTCATTGCTAAGTGACACAAATCACATCCGTGAGAAAACGGCAAATCCGTATGTGCAAATACTCTAAAATTGCATTTGAGATGATTTTTGGATTGAACATTTTGACAGCAGGAAAGTTTCTGAGTTTTCTAGAAGTTTCTAGACCTTTCTAGGTCTTGCTCCTGTTGACAAAATTGTAGATATCTGAGTTATCTTTCTAACAAGCCAAAAATCACCTCAATCGGATCTCTGGATCAAAAGTTATACTTGTTTTACTGTCAGTGTGCAGTGGCCAGACAAATGCATCCGTCCGGGGCTATCTGTCCGAAGTGGCCGGACAGTGTCTGAAGTGACCGGACATTGTCCGGCCTGTACAAATTTTTTGAGCCGAGAAATGAAACGGACAAATGCATCCGTCCGGGGCTATCTGTCCGAAGTGGCCGGACAGTGTCTGAAGTGACCGGACATTGTCCGGCCTGTACAAGTGTTTTTGAGCCGATAGTTAACAGAGACAAATCCATTTGTCCGGACGTTTTGTCCGGACAAATGGTATCCGTCCGGCCTTCACAAATTTCGCCCAACAGTCACTGACACGTTTGCTGTTGATCGAAGGATGCCGACTAGAGGGGGGGTGAATAGGCGGTTTTAAAATTTTCTTCCAAATTAGGGTTTAACAACCTAAGATTGCAATAACAAATATTCTAAGGATAAGAAAATTAATTCAATTCAGATTTAGCAAGTTATATGAAACTACTAGCAACAATTCAATCACAATGAAAATTAAGCAAGTAGTAGAGGTAACCGAAGAGATCAAGTTTTTCCCGAGGTCTCGGAAATTTGCCGATTTCCACTAATCCTCGTTGAAGCGCTCTTCACTTGAGCTTAAGCTTCGATTTCACTAGAGGTAGCCCTTCTCCACTCTGGATAGGCGAGCTCCAAACCTTTACAACCACTCGCCGGGCCTCTCCGACACACCGTCGATAGAGAGATCGCCGGACCTCCCGGGTCGTCTAGGTGACGGCAATCACCAAGAGTAATAAGCCTAGCACCTTGCTTGATCAACCTCAAATCTTGATGAACACAATGCAAATGCAACAAGGCTTGGAACCAAATTCACTCAACTAGCACTCAAGAATTCTCAAGTTTTGACTCTAATTGCTAGAGAATGGATGTGTGAGAGTTTGCACACTATTGCTCAGGGTTTATGAAGTGTATTTCGTGTGTTAAAGACATCTACAACAGTGGTCTATTTATACTCTCAACAAAAACGGTCGAAATCAAGAAGATTGGGCGAAAATTGTACTGGCCGGACATTGTCCGGTCACTTCGGACAATGTCCGGTCAGTACAAAAATTTTGACCGTTATTCACGTGAATTACGAGTGTCAGTAGCCGTTTGAAGTGAAATGTGAAGGCCGGACAAATGTATTTGTCCGGACAAAATGTCCGGACAAATGCATTTGTCTCTGTTGACACCCTTGTTCGAAACAGCTTGTACACGCCGGACAAATAGATTTGTCTCTGTTGACACTCAAAACAAAAACCTCCAGAATTTTGTATTGACCGGACATATGGGATTTGTCCGGACAAAATGTCCAGACAAATAGATACGTCTCTGTTAACACAGCCTTTTTAATAGCTCACAGTTTGTATTGACCGGACATTGTCCGGTCACTTCAGACAATGTCCGGTCACTTCAGACATATCCTCCGGACAAATAGATTTGTCTTAATTAAACATCTCAGTAACATTTGTATTGACCGGACATTGTCCGGTCACTTCAGACAATGTCCGGCCTTCATCGGACAGATGCACCGGACAGATGTATTTGTCTCTGTTGCACTTGATTTGCAATGTTCTGAAAAAGTTTGTATTGGCCGGACATTGTCCGGTCACTTCAGACACTGTCCGGTCAGTACAAAACGAAAACAGGCCTCTGAAATTTTTACTCAATTTTGATTCAATGCAAATGCAAATGCAAATATGCTTCTAAAAACTTCAAGGTTGATCAAAAGTCTTGTGCTAAGACCCCTCTTAATAGTACGACCATCTAACCTAGAAAATTTCAAAACCAGAAGACGCTAGGTTTAGGTATTTGTACTTTTGTCGAGATTTTCGTCGTTTTCGCTTCATGACGTCTTGATAGCCTTGCTTTACCTTTCCTCGATGCTTTCTCCTTGATTTTCCTGAGTCTCATATACAAAGGTTAGTCGCAAATCTCACGGATGTCATTAATCACCAAAACCCTAATTAGGGCTCAAGATTCAACATTTGCAACGGCTGAAATTTTTGTACTGGCCGGACAGTGTCTGAAGTGACCGGACAATGTCCGGCCTGTACAACTTTTGGCCCGGTTTCTTGCAAACGGCTAGTTTTTCGTTGAGGCTATAAATACTTCGTGTTTGGCTTCATTTTTAGGTGCTCAAAGACTTCATACAACAGCTGAAAACCTAGCCAATTGATTTGCATTTGAGTTATTGCATTTAGAGGCTAGAATTGAGCCCAAATCTTGAGTAGATTTGAGAGAGAGCTTGAGGGAGATTGTGTGAGTGTTTAGTGCACTTCATCTCCATTAGATTGCTAGTGCTAGAGTGTTGAGCATATCATTTGCATCATTGAGTTTCTAGCACGTGATTGATTCAAGTGAAAGTGAATCCGGCTTGTTACTCTTGGCGATCGCCTTCGCCTAGACGGTGCCAGAGGAGAGCCGAGATCTCTCCAATTGAAGTTTGTCGGAGAGGCCGGCAAAGGATTGTGAAAGGTGTGGTGCTCGCCTATCCGGTGTGGAGAAGGAGCAACCCTAGTGAGATATCCTTCGTGGATATAAAAGCGAGGCTCCGAGTGAGTGCTTCAACGAGGAGTAGGGGAGACCGGGCGAGTCTCCGAGACCTCGGTAAAAATATTGTGTCAAATTGCGTATTTCATATTTGCTTTACATTCATCTTGACACAATTGCTATATTTACCATTGTTGCATGTCTTATTGAATAGTTCATTTGATTGAATGCAACTAGTTGATTAAATTGCTTTTAAGCCTCATTACATAATTTAGGTCTCTCAATTATTCTTTAAAATTGCTTAATTGAAAAGAAATTTTAAAAGCCTCCTATTCACCCCCCCCTCTAGTCGGCATCCTTGATCCTACAGGTAGAAAAGGAGAAAGAAAGAAGGAAAGAGATGCCAAATGAAGAGAGTGGGGAGAGAGGTTAGCTCATGTGGCATCTTCTCATCATGTTTTATGTCAAAAAAATATAATGAGGGACCAATTTGAGCTCGATTTGAAAATAGATAGATTAAGTAGACCATTTTAAAATAGAGGGACTAAGATGAGCAACTAAGGAAAGTAGAGGAACCAAAAAATGCATTTTTTTCCCACCCGCGAGACATCTATGGTCTGCGACTCTGGTCACCTAAAAGAAAGACTCATCTTGTAGCCGTGTGACACGTACGTATCACGGGCAATTATCGACTAAGTACCTCACAGTCCACAAGCTCGGATTTGATTTACTGATAACTCTCGTATCTGTGCTTATTTTCTAGATAATTTTCCCCTCATTCATGCTCATTTTAGTCATAAAAATCATCAAATACTCAAGTATAGCTTAATTTGTTGTCGTTCGACCTCGAGTGTGTGGTTTGTTCATTTTAATCGTAGGTTGACGCAATTTGGGTGACTTTTGGCTAAATGGAGAGGCTTCATCGACTGGATCTAGTGAACGGATGATTCCGTACAGAAGTACGCGTCGTTACGGACGCGTAGGAGCTGACCGCGTCAAAGTCGGAGTCTCCGGGAGTCTAGAACAGCTAAAACTAACAGCCCAGGTGATGAGGACATCGCGACCACACATCCACATGTTTTAACTCGAGCACATGCGCGTCGCCTTGGACAACAGGTGAATTCATTTCTTGGGCAAATTAATTATTTAATTACAGAACAAATGATATTGCCTAATGATTGCTCTTTGCTTGTCATTACATGTGAAGGAGGTCTGGACGAAGTTGTTAATCCAATTCATAACCAAGGAAGAATGAACATTTTTCTGGCAACTTCGACCAACGGTTACGTCGACTTTATTGATCAGAAGAACTCTGCACATGATCAAAAAGGCTCAAGGTTGCAGCATTGCACAAAGTCGCATCACTGCTCATGGTCGTAGTCGATCAAGCCTGAAGACACATGGTCGCAACCTGAGGATCATCCAGTTTGCCGATCAAGCTTGACTGTCCAGCAACTTCAAACAAGTGCCAATTTCAGCACAGATGTCCAAGTAGGTCGTGTGAGCACTTGTTGGAAAGTTAATCTAAAGAGCTTTCCAACGCATCAAGAATCATCGAATTCCGATATCGTATGCAACCAGGAGACCCAAAATAATGGCAAATGCATGAGGGGAAAGAGTCATGTTCGGATCCGTGAAGAGGAGCTCGGGATTTTCTTTTTATAGTTTGTTAAGATTCTATTTTGTTTCAAATTAGTTTAGAATTCTAGTTTTAAACCTTCTATCTTTGTAGACACCATCCTCTATAAAAGAAAAGGCATGGTCTTAGTTTTAGGTAGACTTCATTGATATACAGATTGTATGCTTGTGCCTTTGCCGACTTGTACAATTCAGAGTCTCAATGTTCAACTCATAATTCAGATTATTGAGTGTTATCCTTCCACTGTTGCTCTTGCTTTTCTTGATTGATTTGCTTGAGTTGTTCTTCGTGAACAGGTCAACCAAGTTTTGCTCGGTTGATAACCAATTGAGGAGTGGTTTAGCGATTGTGAGGTTTCTGGTTGTGTGTTTGATCGTGGTTAGCTGCCCCTTCGTCAAGGTCACAACTCGCATTTATCCACAGATTTCTCCTACGATGAAAGATCGGAACCAAACTACATGCATGCATCTTAAGACAAGACGTGTCCATATCAGTTGGTATCAGAGCTCACGTTGCCAGTAGGAATTCATTTATCCCTAGTTTAGTTGTTTGATTCTTTTTTACCTGGAGTCTAGAAAATTGCCAGACAAAAAAATAAAAAGTTTCCTAGCCCGTTGTTGCTGTCAATCTGTTATTTTCAATTTGCTTAATTGAGTTTTCGTTCTATTGAGTCGTGTCCAGTTGCTGGTCTTAATCTTGTTGGCAGAAAATTCAAAGTTAGATTGAGTCTTTGCTACTGAGTTTAATAGTTTGCATCTTGCCACGAATCCTAAAACAAACATACCAAAAAGGAGGCAAGAGAGTTAAAAAAAAAGAGTGTCAAAAAAAAGAAAGAAAGAGCATTCAGTCAAAGCAAAGAAAAAGGAAAATCTTGTGAAGTACTATATCCTGTTGCTAGAAGCCAAGCCTTTCATTGTTTGATCAGCAATTAGGACTAGTACTCGTGTGAACTATTATTCAATTTCGTAATTTCTGAGATAACTGATTGCTTTCCTTTGATACACATAATATTTCCCTACCTACAACTCCACATATTCACCATTGGTTCGCGCGTACCTCACATTGCAATCGTTGTAATTATCTCATTTTCTGGTTATCACGACCTAGCTGATCGCAAACATTAAGAGGGGTAAGAGCTTCGGTTGGTGAGGTTGAGAGTGCCACATACATTCAGTAGTTGATAGGAAATTTTTGTGTTTCTTGTTTTCACTAACCATGGCAGGATTAAAGGGTTCACGAGGTTCGTTGCATGAAAGTGATCTTGATGTTGAGGAAAGCATGGATCGACCACCAGTGCTCCCATCGTCTCCGCGATCCCAAGCACTGTTGGGTCACTTTGAGCGGATGCTGAATGAATAGATCGTTCCTCTTTTGACCGGCTTGGAGTATCGTCTTGACGAGATGGACCTTCGACTTGACCAAGTTGAGCGGACGCCGCCACGACAACACGCACCACCTCGATTCCCTCAAGGTCCAATCAAAGCCAATAATCATGGTGCGGCGGCCGTTCCACGTCAACCAAGGGTGAACTTGAACGCTGCGTTCCAGGAAGCCTCCAATGAAGAGAGATATGATGATTACATGGCTGATAATGAGGAAGTCGTTTTGGATCCTGATCAACAACGACTTGCACGAAACCGCCGAGGTATGGAGGAGTATGCACATCACCGCCATGAAGGCCGAAGAGATGACGCTTTGGGAAAGATCAAGTTTACTGTCCCCAGCTTTGATGGGAAGTTTAATCTAGAAGCATATCTCGATTGGGAGCTGCTCGTCTAACAAAAGTTTAGTTGTCATCTTTATCCAGAAGATCGCCGAGTACGTGCCGCCACCAGTGAGTTTGTTGATTATGCTTCTATTTGGTGGAGTCAATTCCACGTAGGCCGACAGCTTGATCTTCTCCAACCTCAGTGACTTATCCTTCTTCCTCAGTGCCGACGGCCACGCTCCTCTTCAATGGTGATCTTCATTGACTCCGACAGCCTCTTCAACCATGACCTCGACCTCCAGCTTGACCACTTCTTCGACCAGATTCTCTGACGGCCACTGCAATCCACGACATCGACCACAGCAGCTCTAGAACGTCTCGACAACAAGCAATCAGTGGTTCATTCTCACTCCATGTTTCCTGTTCTTTGAACTTCAAACTAAATTGATGATGGTATGCGTGTATGAGATGCTACGTGTTTGTAATTGTTGAATAGAAGTTCTCAATTTCTGAATCAGATATTAGTTTTGGGATAGTTTGAATTGGATGGATCAAACTTGCTAATTCTTTTGTTTGTTTGAAACTTAGCCCAACTGTTATGAAGAATTGAATCTGTGGATTATAAAAACCATTGAGTCCCAGGAGAGCATTAGTTCCAGTGATCTTATCTCCAGCTAGTGTTGATAACTTGCTACACTTTGGCTGCTTAGTCCAAGCATAAGTTGTCATGCTCTGAATTAATCTGTTATCTGTCCTGAACAATCTCTATGTGATTAGAAGGGTTATGATTCAGTTGCATGTTGTGTGATTGTGAGCTAGAATCTCTGCTATCTGATTCTTTTTATTTAAGAAGTAACTGTTTACATCTTTGAGCTTAATTGTGTTGAATTTTGAATTTGCTGCTTGTGCTTGTTGTTGTGGTCGTGGTTGAAAGGAGTCAGGGAACGGTCTGTGTTATTCCTTTACACGCTCATTCGTTGATACCGTCGATAAGTGTATTCGTTTTAGTTGTTTTCGCCCCCTCTTGCAAGACCACCGAACGTTTACAACGTTATCGTTTGTACTTACAATGACGTGTATAGACCTAACACTGACTCGACTGTCGCTCGATGACCATCTCTCTCTCATTTCTTCTGACATTTTCTCCTTCTTTCTTTCATCTAGTTTATTTTTATTTGCCATCTATTTAGTTTAGTTTTACATATTTTGCTTCTCTAGTCCTTGAGGAAAGAACGACTGAATACTTGCCCACTGCATCGTCCTCGTTCTCTTGCGAGGCAGTGTAGGCTAGTATCATTTACCCACCCAGAATGGCCTATTTAGTGAAACATAGTGATGGCTTTTTCGCATCTTTCTTAGTCCGAAACAACTATCCAAACTGGATGGTTGCTTCATTAATAGGCCATTGTGAATTTAGATCTTCAGGAACCATAGCGGACATCAAAGATGATGGATCAGTCCATTCATTTATAGGATTCTGCTGTTCTGTGGGTTTCTCGGGAGATTCATATATATCTGATGGATCAGTGTACTCCTCGTTAAAATTCTCCTCCAATTCGGGCAGTTCATGAACTAAATATACTTGGTGGTCACCAAACTGATTTGTACGAGACTCTTACTGTTTGCATAGCTACACTTGCACTGGCACTGGCACTGGCACCGTCAGTACTGAGATTATCGGTGCTCTGTGCTCCTGCTATGGAATGACTGTCTTCCGAACTATGTATGTTTAAAATTTTTGCGTAAAGTATGAAAACTCCACTACCATAGTCTGGATTTGTCACAAATCGTACAAATGAACCCCACGATTTGCCACCTTTAAGTCTCTTAAGCACGTATTAATTTCTCTCTAGTAGCATGCCTTCAACTCTGACACTATCCGTCGCAGGATTAAGTAGTAAAAAATCAATTAACCAAATCTCTAAATCATTGAAAGACATTAACTGTGGTTGTGACATTTGACCATAAACATGCAGACACACACTCAGATCATCACCATTTGCTCCATTACGAATTATATCAGCTTCGTAATAAACGCAAACCATACTAGGTTGCTTCATAACCTGATCAATTTGACTTTCTGTATTAGGTCAAAACAGGACAATATGTTTCTTCTATCTCAAACAAAATAATATTTTAATATGATGATGCGGAAATTCTAGGATGAACTGGAAATTACGCTAAACTCTAAGGTGAAGTGGAATTTTTGGGATCCTACAAAAGTAGAATTTACAGTCCAGACACTAAAAAAATTCTCAAACGTAGTGTCATCTAACAATTGTAGGATGATACACCAAATCCTAAATCGTACGACTCACTCCAAAAAAAATTCCTAAACCCTAGGGTGAACCAGGAAATATAAGGGTGAAATAAAAAATATACATTCATATGGGACAATACAAATAATCGTAAACCTCGGGGTCAACCCGAAAAACTGAGGGTAATATAAAATAACCTAAATCCATAGCGGACACTGTCACTGCATAAAACTATCTAACCTACATTCTAGGGTGAAGTGGAAATTTAAGTTTTTATCTATCCTAAATCCTAAGGTGCAGCGGAAAATTAAGTTTTTACCTGTCCTAAATTCTAGGATGAAACACAAAATTAAATTTTTACCTGTTCTAATTCCAAGGGTTATACAAAAATTAAATTTCTAATTATCTGTAACACTAGAATAATATAAATAATTAGATCTAAATATTTTCTACGAGTTAACGAATATGCACCTCAATAAACAAATGTCGTCAAAAATCGAAATGTTCTGAATCGGCGTAGTTTTCCTCCTCTTCCTTTTTTTCCTTTTCTTTTCCATCCTCTTCTCTTTTTTCCTTCTTTCCTTCTCCTCCTGCCTCCTCTTTCTCTCTCTCTGCTTTTTTGTTTTTACTGTGGTTGTAAAATGATTGACAATGATGTTTGTATAGCAGATTAGGTTTAAATATAGGCTTCGATCATGAGCCGGGGTCACGACTGAAGGTGTTGGGCCAATGGGGCAAATGGGTCGTGCCACCTAATTAGTTATGAACTGGGCCCGCAACTGAAGATCTGTCGCGAATGGAAGCTCATGACTGAAAGTCATTTCTGATATTTTTAAAAGTTTCTGATTAGTTTTGAAATTATTTTTTTTATTTGATTATTTGTAAAAAAATTCTCCATCATCAGATGTGCATTGTCCTCAATATTGAAATTCCACTTTTACACAATAGAACTTTTGATATAACTCCTCATCTATCATCTCCTACTCTTCTGGTCACCCCCGCTATATTTTTATCAATACAAAATCTAGAGCCAATGATGAGTAAACTCTTTAGGCTGTTTCCAACATATCGGCGCTTCGCGAGGCATTTCAATAGAGTGTTCTCCAGTATATTCTATGCCACGTGCGAAACATCCCCTACTCCAACACAAAGGCGCTTCGCAAGGTGCTTTGCATAGGGCCACGAGTAGTACATGTAGGTGGTTTTAGTAAAACAACAATAACTTTTAATTTAAAAATCGAATATATGTGATGTTTGACCTTTATATGAAGATAATTAAAAGATCTACAACTTTCTCAATATAATCAACATCTAGTTTGAACTAGATTAATACATAAATCAAAAAACAAAATTGTATACAATTCAATTACACAAAAATCGAGACAATTAAAATAAAAAACACCAAAGCATCTAATGTCGGGTGAGGTGTTCCCTTTCTCAACTGATTTTTTAATAATTTTTCGACTCGGGACCCGCATGGCAAAGCCTCCAGGCACATGAGTTGGAGAGAGTCTTCGAGGCTTTGCATAAATCTCAAGGCAAACTTGGCTGGTGAGAAACTGTATAGCTAGAAAAGGCAAATACTATCAATTAACAAAATTCATGAATGAATGAGCAATCCTTAAAAATTAACAGAAACATACACGACTTGTAAGTGAAAAATAAAAATATATAATAAGTAAATTACTTTGTACTACAATCAGTAAAAACTATATATAACAAATTCATATATGTCCAAGTTCTCAAAAATTTTGAAAAATATGGAGAACATAGAGGATGTATTATGTTATCTCATAAAATTTCATGAAAAAATAGAATCATGTGTAAGAGAAAAAAAAGATAAGAAATTAGTGAAAATTTTGTGAATTTCAATAATAAGCATTTCTCTGTCTTTTAATTTTTTCATAATTTTTAAAAACTTAAAACATATGAACTTGTTATATATAATATATACTACGTGTACAGTGCCAAATCCACATCCTTTTATCATTTTTAGAGTAGCATAGGGGTAATTTCTTTCTCTGTAGTGGTAAAGAAAAAATTTGATGGGGAGGGTCTTATGTGAGGTCCACTCATCTACTATGAGATCAGTATAGAGTACATCAATCAAGGATAGAGAAGAGAGATATCCTATAAAATTCTCTCTATTAATTTTTTTAGTAGCAGTATATATCAAATTATCTATATTTGAAGCAATATATACCAAAAATTTTCTTTTATTTATCAGAATGGCTAGAAAAAACTTTTTAAAATCAACTTTATTTTGCTTCTCATGTCAATCAAACGATTTTAATCGATGATCATAATTTGATCCAACAAATTACAAATTTCGGAGTATTGTATTTTTTAGATTGTTGCATTTTTTTTGTTGTCGTATTTTTTTTAGATTGTCACATTTTCTATTTTAGATTGTCTCAATTTTTAGGTTGTCACATTTTTCTATTTTATATTATCATTTTTTTATTTTAAGTTGTCGTATTTTTTTTAGGTTTAAGTTATCGCATTTTTTAGATTGTCATATTTTCTAATTTTAGATTGTCATTTTTAGATTATCACAATTTCTTAGTTTAGTTAGTTATATTTTTTTAGGTTATCGTAGTTTTTTATTTTACATATTTTTTAAAAAAAATTATATGCAAAAGTATCTTAGCCATGCCTCATGGCACCCTTTATTCATGCTCGAAAGTTTTTTGCCAGTCTCAGAATGAAAGCAAAACTCCTTTATGTGATGCAAGTTGAAATGGACACCCTACGATGAGACCAAAGATACAAAAACCCTAGCCATCGATCGCTCCACGCCATGGCCACCGCCGCCTACAGCCTGCGCCTCTCGCCTCCTCCGCCGCCGCAGCACCCGACCGCGCTCCTCCCCCAGTTCCGACCGCATCTCCGCCGCCGCGCCGTCGCTAAGTTGGCCGTCAGCTGGGTTCCGGCGGGCGACGCCTCTGACGACGACGGGCTCGGCGGCTGGTGGCTCCCCGAGTGCCCGGTCGTGGAGAGGACTGGTAAAGTTCCGACCGATTTGATACACTATCTGGCGAGTGGATGCGTAAAGGCTGCATCTTTCGCTGAATCTTTTCTCTATTGTGGGGATGTAGGGTTGGGGAGAGCCGTCGCGGTTGGGTTTGGGGCTTCGGCGGCGATTGCTCTGGTCGGGCTGACGTGGCATTTTCCCTCCTCGAGGAAATGTGAGGAATTTATCTCCCTCTTTCCAAATTTACTTGCACTTGATATCCATGTTTCTATAGTATTTCTGTTTTATATGCTTAAATTGAAGTGTATGGGAATTAGAGCTATGATGGAGCAATTGATTTCTGCAGCAGCTAGTTCTATGAGGTTATAAGAAAGAAAATAGATCATGGCGAAATGTTTACCTTGCACATTCACAATTGTCAAGATTTCCTTGCAAGAAATTTCAACCTATCTTTGGAATATCATTGGTACTCCTGCTGTTTCATAATGGAAGGTTGTAGTTTCTGCTTGTGGAAGTTCTGTTGATAGTTTTGGTTGTCGTGTGCTGTGTAGTTGTGTACAGCATCTACCTGTGCTAAATTTGATCGATGCCTTGTATGTCTGTACATAGCATTACCTTTTCATTGTACAAATTCACTTTTAAGTCACTCCGCTTGACACTCAACTGGATTTTGTTAAGATGCAAAAGTTTACTTTTTGCTTGAAAATAATTGAGTAATGTGGGACAATAACAACTTTCAGGTCTGCAGCAACTTTTCACTGCTCCATTGCATTATGTTCATGAGAAGCTGTCGGTGTTTAATTTAGCGGAAACGTCCGAGGATGCCAGAAACAGAGAACAAAATGTCAATGAAGTTTCTAGGACTGACGTGGATGAGAGGATCAATGGAACGACTGTTGATTTGGAGCGGAACCACATACCAGCTGGTGGTGGGTATGTTTCTATTAAAGCTCCTGTAGATCCCTTGCACGAAGAGGCTTTCTCTGTATTGAAGAAGCTACAGGTACATTAATATTTTAAACTATGATTATCCAGGTCTAGAGCTTTTGGAATTTGTCGTTCATGAATACTGTTCTGCCTTTTGTCATGGCTTTACTTAACAAGTTGATATGTAGAGAAGCCACTACTTTCCCTTGTTTTTTGGTTCACATTTCTTCCATATGCTCTTAAATGAGCATCCAGGTAGGATAAACTACCTATAGCATGCTGGTTGCTTCCTGCAATCATTTTATTCAGAATTATTTGAAGGGGATAATATTTCTATTATTCCATGTCATAATTTTCTGCTTCAAATTCTTGTTACATCAGAACAAAATTATTATGCCTTTAAGCTCAGGTATATTGCATGAAGCTCGGATGAATAGCAAAATAAAACCTAAATTGTTTTGGCTAAAGTTGGTCTCCTGTTTGGCTGTTTCATTATTCTAAACTTTGATATCCTCTAGGATTTGACGTAGAAAATTGTTCTTGTTTGTGTCAATGGGGTGTTCTTTTTAGTTTGAATCTATGTCTTTGAACTAGTATTTTAAAAGTCAGCCGCTAAGACCGATTAATCACCCGATTAATTGTTGGTGGGTAAACTGTCATGTATAGTGTATTTGGAGGGTATTTACCAGTGTTGTAAAAAATGGTATACAGTCGTTGGATGGAGAGGGTACCGCCAAGCGATTAATCGTTATGTGTCTGATTAATCGGAATTTTACAGACAATTGGGCGTTCACAATAATATATTCATAATTTATCAAAATAATTTACTTTCAAATTATATTAATTTTATCACTATAATATAATGTCTATATGTTTCTTTAACTCATAACATCCTCAGGAAAAAAACATGTTACTTATCAAATTATGATAATTTATCACTATAATATAGTATCTATAAGTTTCTTTAACTCATAACATCCTCGGGAAAACATGCTCATTATTAATGTAATTTTTCTTATTACATGCTACTTAGTACCTATTTAAATAAAAAATATAGTCAATTAGAACCACTAATATAATAAATTGTATATCACAAAACACGATGGGTTTGTGCTATACCTGACGGTTTACCCACCGCCAACAATTAATCCGGCGATTAATCGGTCTTGGTATTTAGCAGCCTCAAATGATTATTCGGCTGCATAAATCGGTCGTTTTCCGATTAATTGGCTGACTAATCTGTTTAATTATCATAAATATAATTTTGATAATATTATTGCAACTCATTTAGTTAATAATTTTGTTGTCATGGGATATAATTTATGTGCTATGTTGATATAATATAAATCATAAAATAGAAAGTACAAAGCCATCGTGTTTTGTGATATACTATTTATTATATTAGTGGTTCTAATTAACTATATTTTTTTATTTAAATAGGTATTAAGCTGCATGTAATAAGAAAAATTACATTAATAATGAGCATCACGAGGATATTATGAGTTAAAAAACACATAGATATTATATTATAGTGATAAAATTATCATTATTTTGATAAGTAAATTGTTTTAATAAATTATGAATATATTATTGTGAATGCTAAATTGTCACCCAAATTTCTGATTAATTGGCCGCATAACGATTAATCGCTTGATGGTACCCTATCTGTCCAACGACCCTATACCGTTGTTTACAACACTGCTTTGAACATGAATTGGACAGTTAGTTTGTTGTGGGTTGCCTGAGCTGTATCAAATCTGGCCAGTCCATCATATTGTGCATTTCCTGGTGGTTGTAACTTGATAATTGCTTCCCACAATTCCTTCATTCAACTTTTCCTTTACTTTCAATCTTGACTATTGATCACATGTTTAGGTTGACAGTCTTAGTTCATCAATATCTTAAAACTGGTATTTTCTATCTCAGAAAATATTTCTTAGTAAGTATGAGCTGTTGGATAGTTTCCTATTTGTTTTGTATTGCTGGAGTTGTTCATTTTAAAGCAACTAATAGTACCTTAAAATCTTATTTAATAGTGAGACACAACAGTCTTTCTGTATTGGTTCTAAAGGCTTGTTTGCCATTGGTTTCTGTGCCTGCTCAGATTATTGAAAATCATGCTAGCTCCAATGAATTTTGTACTCGGAGGGAATTTGCAAGATGGTTTGTTAAAATATGCTCAAAGTTAGAGAGGTACTGTTATCATACAACAAAAGATCTAAATTCTTTGTTTTGTATTTTAGCATAATTGTCTCTACAATATATTTTGCAGGAAAAGAAAGCACAAGATCATTCCTAATATATTAATTTCTGGTTCAATCATAAAAGCCTTTGATGATGTAACTACTGATGACCCAGATTTCTTGTACATCCAGTGTAAGTTGTTCTGTAATTTGTATAGGCCATCTAGCAAATCCTCTTGTATCCACCTGTCCCTTCCACAATCCACACTGCAATGGCCAGTGGAATGTGCAGATGTCCTTTTTGAGCCTATGTGTTTCCTTTTTAGTTCCAGTTTTTATTTGAGATGGAAACACTAATAATTTAGTGCCATAAGGAATTATGGAGTCTGATATTCTACCTTTATGATGAAAAGCTTTAGGAGAAACTGGCATTGTACCTAGCAAGCTATCATGTGGCTCCAATACTTCAGCAAGCAATCATCCTAATGCCGAAGGCAATTCTACCTTCCTACCTGACAGGTACTAACTAAAATAGATATTTGTGTCTTTCCTTCTGTCTGATGATTGCAATGTTTTTCTTAATCTTTTACTGTTTTCCTTTCTTGCAGTTGTCTCTCTCACTTTGACCTTGTTAGTTGGAAAGCTCTAGTGGAGCATCCATCTGTATATGAAATAGACGAAAAGGTACTTATGTCTTTTGATCTGGTTATTTCATGATGCAATGTTTACCATGAGATGCTTTCATTTCATATTTTTTTTGTGAAGCCTGACTTTGTTTACAGTCCAGATGCTGAGTAAACAAATTGGCATTTTGGATTTGAGTGCTTGTCCAGATGTATCAGCGTCCTTGCTTATGGATTTGATGGCTGGTGAACGCAGCACTCTCAGAAAAGTGTTTGGTATGATCTGTTTGTATTCTTCTATTCATCTTTCTAGGTGCTTGTAAGATCCTCACAAATTATTAATAGGGCTTTATATGATCTTTCGTAACTTCAAACTATGTTCTACATATAGGGGTGACTTGTTTATTACACTGTAGTATAAAATTATTTTGTGGAGTTAGTTTACTTTTTGAGTTCCTCTATTAAATTACTAGTTATGTTTGAATTCTGAGTTTAATGCTGGGAACTCATACTCGGAAATGGAGATTTCAGCTGTCATGAAAACCAAGGAATTCATTGGGCTGTCCAAAATTCAGTGATTAATCATGAAATCCTCATCTTCTTTGCTTCCTCTTTACATCTCTTTGGTCTTTACCCATTTTGGCATCTATTTCCCCTCTGTCCACCCATTGTCTAAATTCAAAGTAGTACCTTTAACTAACTCATTTTATTATTGGTTTATTTTGTTGCACCTAAATGAGTTGTACTATTTGGGAAATGGAGTTAAATTTGTAGGTTATTGGTGAGAGACTTTAATTACAGTTCTGCAAAGTATGAGCGTAAGGAAGAATGTGGAAATAGCTTGCCACTTTGCTTATTAACTTACCTAGCATACTTCAAATCCGATGCCCGTACTAGAGTTTGCTGTCCTTGGAAGCTTGGTAGTTGTGATACGCATTTAAGCAACAGTAATGCTGTTTTTCAGGGATGCATTAGCTACCGTTGTTTTGATGTGCTGACCTAATTTGCTTGTACATTTGTTATGTATTATAGGAAATACTAGGCGTCTTCAACCACATAAACTTGTAACAAAAGCACAAGCAGCGGCCGCCCTGACCTGTGGTCGAATGGAAGAAGTAATTTCGGATGAGGTAAACAGACTAGAAGCAGAAAATATATCCCAGCTTGCTGCTATGGGGGAAATTATGGAAGAATTAATTTATAGAGGGGAAATACAAAAGCATTGGGAGGCCAAGTTAAAAAAGGAGCAAGACCGTGAGCTTGAAGTTGAAAAAGATCTCCAACATGCATTGCATGAGCTTGGAAATGAGATGACAGCTAGACAAGAGGAACTTGCAGAATTATTGAAGGAAAGAACAGCTTTGGAGCATCAGCAGCAGCTACTAATAAGTTTAAGGTCAGAAGTTGATGGGATGTATGATAGACTGGCCACTGAGAGTGCTGAGATCATGGCCAACCGACGAAATATGGAAAAGCTGTCATCTGATGTGAGCAACAAGCATCAAGCTGTTACTGAAGCCAGATCATATCTGGAAGCTGAGAAAGAAGCTCTTACTATTCTAAGGTATGTTCATTTACAACTTTTATCCTGTGCTAACTTCTTGATCGTGGTTTATATGTCTTCAAGATAATATGTTAGCATCCTGGTGGTGCCTATTGAAAATTAACATCATTCATTTTGTTTTGAACTGTATATATTTTTGTGTTTCTAGGTAGAGCACATAGTTGTGTGTGCATGCTGCTGATTATGCATGCGTATCCTCATGCATGTATGTTTGATTTGAGTGCTACTATTGAGTTTTTGTGTATGTTCTGTTCCCATGACTTTATTGATGTGTTTGCGATGCATTTTCTATCTCTATGACCATACCTTTGTTCATATGTGTTATCTGCATGTTCAATATTTCTTAGTGTAGTTATCCTATACCATTGTTAGATATAGGAAACATGCATTCACATGCATCTGTGGACACAATGAGCATGTACAATGTATATATATGTTCATGCTGTGGTACAGATGTAGATGTATTAGTAGTGAGTTGTTTTCACTAGATGCGCATGCGTGATTAAGGTCAATGAAGTAACCTTGTCATCAACTAATGGCAGGAAGAATTCACAATCTCCCACATATCTTCTCAATGAAGAAATGTTTTGAGATGATTTATCATCCTACTTTTATGTGAATTCACTCTTCTATGCCGATCCCTGACTTGAAGATTGTCTGTCTAACTCATTTATTTTTGCACCATGGAACTACTGATGATGTTTTGGTTAGCTGTGGTACTCTGCCATGTTCTCAAATTTTCACACTTAATTTGACTGGCACTGCCGGAGTAGAAAGGGAATTTCTTGAAGGAATGCCTGTATGACACTGGTTTTGATTGTGTCAGGTCTTGGGTGGAGGAGGAAGCAGCCCGGGTCCATGAACGAGCCAAGATACTTGAGAAGGCTGTAAGAAGATGGCGAATCCCAGACGATGGTGTGCACAAGCTTGCTTGATATTTGATGTAATGTAATTTGTTCGGAACAACTTGCTGTATGCTTTTGAAGTTTTCTACAATGCCTGTCCTTCAGTTGTTGGTCACAACGATCTATCTTTTTTCATGGAATGATCAGCACCTTTCAGCACTAATGACCACGGTTTTTTACCATCTTTCCATTCGGTGCTTCCCAGTGACTTTTTGTCGTTGTAATATGTGTAGATTGTTTTTGATAATTATGACGAAGCTGTCTCAGCAGCATCATGATCACGCTGGAGCTCATTTTGAGTACATAGTTGAACTGGCAATAATGCTGAATGAGCCTTTGTATTCTTCGGCAAACTTGTTTATCTCTAAAATTTATCATGCTAGAATGTTAAACTGTTCCTGGACTAAGAGTGCGTGCAACTATGTTCCGGAATGTGCAGGCTCAGCAGAAAGTAATTAATACCTGTTGTTTGTGGTGCATGTTCAGACTTTGTTTGGAAACACAGTATTTGAAAATCACAGTATTTTAAAATTGTGATTTTAGAATTATCATACAATTAAAATTACAGTATTTCATAGTATTATAAAACTACAGTTTTTAAGAAAACTATAGACTTTGTTTGGAAACAAAGTTTTTTTTGAGTTTTTGTTCAATACTGTGGTTTTGAAAGAAATTGTGGTATTAAAAATCAAGGTCATGTTTGATTATAAAATATTTTATGATTTTTGAAACCATAGTTTTTTCAAAATCATGATTTTTCTCTGTTTTGCAAATTTTGGTTTGGTACAAAGTTTTGGAACCAGTTGGTTCACAGGCTCATCACAGTGCTTCATCATGCATCACAGTACTCCCTCTTCTACCTTTTTGCTCTCCTCCCCTGGCGAGCAGCCAATGACTGCCAGGTCCTTAGCGGCCGATTGGCCACCGTTCTACCTCAGCCTCCCTTGCTTTTCTTCTTCCTTCTAACCCCCCTTCTTAGACCGAGACCAAACCACCACCATTGCCATATGCATCACTATCGGCAACGACCTCCAATTGGCGATCCGTGACAAGATTCTAGCCCCTGATCCCCTGCTTTCCGTCTCAGATTCGTCTTTCTAACTTAATGGATCACTAATTAAGTCTAAACGAGTTATGGGTGTGTTTTTCTACAACTAAGCTATCAATCTAGGGTTTGCAAGTTGGAATGAAAATCTAGGGTTTGGAAATTCCATAACCATCTGGCGTAATTTTATCCAAGGTCTGAGGATTGTAAGTTAATTTTCATTGTTTACCAAGACAAATTAAGTTTTCAGTTCGGGGCGCTGGGTCAACAGTCAGAGGATCGCTTTCACTGTCACGTTTGGCGAGAGTCTCTCTCATGTTCAGGATCCCGCTATTGCATCTAGGCCATTACGCCTAACCTAATTGTGATGATTAATTAAAACAAAGTGTTTTAGACTAACTGTGTTTCTGAGATATTTGATACAGAGTTTGTTTGTGAAAACACGCAAGATGATCAAGATAAACCCGACATGAAATGAGAAAAAGCACAAGTCGCAAATGAACAAAGACAAGGCGCAAGTCAGGAATTGCAAAGGACCTAAGGTAATCTGTTTTTATTTTTGACTGATCTCGGAGTGTGGAGGTTGATTGGTTTAAGAAATTCTTTCTAGATTTTACCTACTATAAAGAGGCGTTGCAAAGCCCTGTGTACATTTCCAACATAAACCGAGAAACCTAGGTCACTGTATTGCATCTGTTTCGGATGGATTTGGTTTTGGAAGATTTGGATTTTCAGTTGCGTTTTTTACAGCAGAAGAGTTTTTACATTTTCTAGAAAGATATAGGCAGATCTAGTTCTTACTTCTGTTGACAAAAATGTAGCCCTTTAAATTATTTTTCAAACGAGCTATTAAAATCTCAATTTGGATTTCTGAATTTAAAGTTATGATTGTTTTTATTCATGCTGACTGTCAGTTTGAATGTCAGTTTGTGTTAACTGACAGTTGTCCAGAGAGGTTTTTTTTTGAGCTGAAATTTTTTGAACTAAACTGACTATCAGTATGACCATGCTGACTGTCAATTTTCATTTCGACCTCAAGCCGTTTTATTTGAGTTTCTGTTTCAACTGGTCTATGTTTTGGTCGAACTGACTGTCAGTTTGCCTAACTGACTATCAGTTTGGGATTTCAGTTTCTATATATGACCACAAACGGCTAGCAATTTTTTATTTGTAAATTTTGTCGGCCGTTGTGTGTGTAACTGACTGTCAGTATGGTAAACTGACTGTCAATTTGAGCTGCTGATTTTCAGCTCGAGCTCTAACGGCTAATTTGATCCTTGAGGCTATAAATAGAGCCTTTGAGCACTCGTTTTATATATCCAGCAGCCTTGCATTCTTATACACTCTTTGAGCTTTAGTCTTTTACACAAAATCTTGATCTTTTGATCAAGTCGAGTGTTTCTGAGATCCACCGAGTTTTTCTGTTTGCATCATTCTTGCATACTTAGAGTTTCTCGGTGATTGTTGGAGGTCCAGGAGAGACCTTGCTGCTTATTACTCTTGGTGAACGCCCTCACCTAGACGGTTTGGTGGTGTGGCCGTTGACCTCTCCTGTTCAGAGATTGTCGGAGAAGCTCGGCGTGTTTGTAAAAGGCATCAGTGCTCATCTTTCTGGAGTGGACAAGGAAAAACCACTAGTGAGAAATATCCTTCGTGGATATTGAAGCAAGACTCAATTCACTTGAGTGTTTCAACGAGGATTAGGGGAGACTAGGCGAGTCTTCGAGACCTCGGTAAAAATTGTTGTATTTGTATTCTTTTCTTCTTTCTCATATTATTATTATTTGTTCTTGATTTCTTTGTTTGCCAAACCTTGTTTTAATTTAAAGTTTTTAAAAGCATCCTATTCACCCCCCTCTAGTCGGCATCTTTGATCCTACACGTGGT
The DNA here is from genome assembly GCA_019359835.1 of Pharus latifolius. Taxonomy (NCBI): domain Eukaryota; kingdom Viridiplantae; phylum Streptophyta; class Magnoliopsida; order Poales; family Poaceae; genus Pharus; species Pharus latifolius. The sequence goes on along the minus strand of CM033324.1, from coordinate 53,394,389 downwards.
ATCAGAACAAGGTCTCTCACTTATGGGCTTTACCGCTTAGAGAGAAAGGATGGACTCGGTAGAGGATTTTGATTTGATTGCTCCTCACTTTGATGGTTCACATTACTTTCGTTGGAAGATTATTATCAGCACTTATTTTGAGGCATTGAGTTTGGATTAATGGAGCTTAGTGGAGAAGGGTATGACTTATCCGTTGATTTCAGATAAGGATATTCTCCTCTTAAATACAAAGGTTAAAGATGTGCTTCTTTGATCCCTTAGCCATGATGTGCTCGAACTAGTGAGTGATCGTTCGACCGCTCACGATGTTTGGACCACCCTTAAGTCTATCTTTGAGGGCACATCTAGTTTTGAGCATGCTAAGATGCGCTTCTTGATGCAACACTATGAGGCATTTGTGATGTTGGAGCATGATACACTCTCCACCATATATGATCTCTTGATCAACATCACAAATGAGCTCAAAGCCCATGGCGCTAATATTTCCAATCTAGACATTTGTAGGGAATTGCTTAAGGTGTTACTGGAGGATCGCTACGGAGACTTTATTACTACTCTTGCAAACGGTGACCCCATGGCGCTAATATTTCCAATCTAGACATTTGTAGGAAATTGCTTAAGGTATTACCGGAGGATCAATACAGAGACTTCATTACCACTCTTACAAACGGTGACCTCTCCGACACTTCACCGAGCGAGCTCATTGACATGCTTATGTCAAATGAGGCTATGTCCAAGGAGAAGGACATACATTCCACCTCCGAGCATATTAAGAATGATGATTTCATTGTGGAGGATCGGGAGCTTTCTAGCAAGCTCAAAGACGTCATCGACTTGGTTCGCCTAAGAAAGACAAAGGCGAACTCTTGCAAGAAGAGCTCAAAGAAAGCTAGAAAGAAAGCGTCAAGATCAAAGTCTTCATCTCAAGACAAATCTATATGCCTTATGGCATGTAACTCGACGGTATCAAATACTAACTTCTCTAATGATGAGCTTATGGATATGATTGTAGAGTTAAATGACTTGCTTGGCAATATGAATAAAAGTTTTTGCACTTTAAAGAATAACTTCTCATCCTTGAAAGTGGAATTTCAAGAGTTGAAAAGTTCTTATGATTATTTGCTTGCCAAGGAAGCTATTAGCTCCACAACTACCTTAGATGATAGAGTTGCTTGTGACTTGCTTATTGATCTATCCTTAGAGTCACATACTTCCACTTCACATGACTTAAGTGTTAATTCTTGTTTAGACTCAAATACTAGCTTTGTGGACACTAGTACTTCATGTGATAATTTGTCTATTGATTTATTTATTGATTCACATGCTTGTATAGTTGTTACTAGTAACTCACACCATGATTTATCTAGTGACTCATCTTTATGCCATGGTGTTAGTACTAGTTGCTACTCATTTGATATGTCTAGCTCATCTAGTGATTCTATTGTTATGCCTTCTAGTTCATCTACTTGTGATGATATGCCGTCATGTTCTCATTCGCATCATGCTTCATGTGTTAACACGGTATCATCTCATGTACATAAAATTGAAAATGATGAACTTAAGACTAAAATAAATAGATTGAGTCATGACCCTACTAGATATCATATGATTAGTGCTATGCTTGTTAAACCCCCTTTAGATCATAGATATTCGTTTAAAAAGGGGAAATTAAATCATGCTCACTCATCTAGTAAGAGGTATCGCATATTTCACCGCACTCATACCATTTCATTTGAAAAGCCCTCTCGAACTTCATGTTTCGCATGTCACTTAATAGGGCAACATTCGCATGAGTGTGTATCTAACCCTTTCAGAATTGGTTCTTTTGACTCTTATTTGATTTCTTGTTGTAGAAGGGGTTTAATTGCAAAACTTGTTGATTTCCATTTTCAAAAACCTAAAGATAGAGCCATTCTGGATACCTAAAAGGGCTTGAATCTTGATTACAAAATCCTTTTTGGAATTTTTTTTTGCAAAATATGTGTCATGCATTAAAAATCATTTCTGTAAATTTTCATTTCAATTGGATTTGATTTGAGAAACATTTGATTTTTCACAAATCAAATCTGAAATCTGCATCTTCAGACTTTTTGTGGTTTTTGATTGATTTTTCATTTTTATATCTCTTAATTGGTTGGCTTTTTGAAGAAAGTTTATACATGATATTTTGATTGGTCTTTATTGTTATTTCATTTCAAAATTTTTGGAAGATAACTCAAGTGAAAATCAAAAGATCACCTTTAGTGTCAATCGTCAAGGAAATGTGGTAGGCTTGGGTAAAATTGCAATATCCAATGGTCTTTCTATTTCAAATGTTTTACTTGTTGAATATCTGAATTTTAATTTGCTTTCCATTGCACAAATTTGCGATCTTGGATTTCGTTGCACCTTTTATCCTAAAGAAGTTTTAGTTGAAAATTTGAAAGACAATTCCTTGATTTTCAAAGGCTTTCGTTTTGGAAATCTTTATCTGGTTGATTTTCACTCAAAAGATGCATCTCTTTCAACATGTCTTGTCTCTGAAACCTCAAAAGGTTAGTTATGGCATAGGAGACTCGCACACGTTGGTATGCATCAACTGAAAAAGCTGTTTAAACGTGATTTGGTTGTTGACTTAAAAGATGTGAATTTTGAAAAGGATAAAACCTGTAGCACTTGTCAGGCTGGTAAGCAAGTAGCTACTTCACATCCAATTAAGTGTGTTCTTTCAACTTGCAAACCTTTGGAACTGCTGCATATGGATTTATTTGGATCTTATGAGTTCCAAAGTATTGGGGGTAACAACTTTGGCTTTGTTATTGTTGATGACTTTGCTCGCTATACTTGGGTTTTCTTTATTTCTCAAAAATCTGAAACCCCCGATGTTTTCAAAAGTTTTGCAAAACGTGTTTCCACTGAATTCGAACTTTCCATCAAGAAAATCTATAGTGATCATGGTGGAGAGTTTGTTAAATTGACTTTATTTGATTTTTGTGACTCGCTCGGAATCAAACACGAATTTTCTACTTCCTACACTCCACAGCAAAATGGAGTTGTAGAAAGGAAAAATCGAACATTATTAGAAATGGCAAGAACAATGCTAAGTGAGTATGATACTTCTACTCGCTTTTGGGCCGAAGCCGTGCATACTGCTTGCTATTCTATTAATCGACTTTATTTGCATCCTCTTTTGAATTTAACTCCCTATGAGCTTCTTATTGGGCGTAAGCCAAACATTTCTTATTTTTGAGTTTTTGGTTGCAAATGCTACATTCTTAAGAAAAGAAATTTTGGTGGTAAATTTCAGAGAAGAGTAGATGAAGGCTTTCTAGTCGGATACTCTACCACTAGCAAAGCTTATCGCGTTTTTAACAAAAATACAAGTTGCATTGAAGAATTTTGTGACATAGAATTTGATGAAACTAATGGCTCGCAAAAGGAGCAAGTCTCTTATGAAGTTTCAGGTGAAGATCTTCAAGGAGCTATGAAGAACATTACAATTGGAGACATCAAACCAAGGGAAGATGATCAAGAAGATGATGAGAACATTGCGAATGATGATCAAAATGTATCATCACCTCAAATTGATCCTCTAGAACCAAGTCAAGAAGATGCTGCACAAGAAGAAGCACCACGGCAACATCAAACGATCACCAAGGATCACCCTTTAGATCAAATATTGGGTGATGTCAGTAAGGGTATTCAAACTTGCTCTCGTATCGCTTCGTTTTGTGAACATCATTCTTTTGTATCTTCTCTAGAACCTAAACATGTAAATGAAGCTCTTAGTGATCCTGATTGGGTAAATGCTATGCATGAGGAAGATAATAATTTTTCTAGAAATGAAGTTTGGACTTTAGTTGAAAGACCCAAAGATCATAATGTAATTGGAATAAAATGGGTTTTCAGAAATAAGCAAGATGAAAATGGTGTAGTTGTTAGAAACAAAGCTCGTCTTGTTGCACAAGGTTTCTGTCAAGTCGAAGGTTTAGACTTTAGTGAAACCTTTGCACCTGTGGCAAGACTTGAAGCTATTCGTATACTTCTTACTTATGCATATAGTTTTAATATTAAGTTATTTCAAATGGATATAAAAAGTGCTTTCTTAAATGGTGATATATCTGAACTAGTCTTTGTTGAACAATGTAACACCCTGGTTTTGGGGGTGAAAAGTTTTTGCATAAAATCCTGCATGCATGTATCCCTGTAGTTGTAGCCAGATCAGCTGAACCCTAATCTCTCTCTCAAACCCTAAAAATCTCCAAATCTATTCTCTAGATCCAGATCAAGATCTGATTATCCAGATTTAACCTACCAGTTACCCTGAAGATAAAAGTCTTCAGGAGCCAGATTGAATTCTAACCCTAACTCCCAGTATCTAAGTCTCTTTCTGTTTTCGAAAACAGGAAATTCAGATTTACTCTAAGTATCCCAGTTTTCAGATAACTAAGTTATCATGGTCTAATCCTATCCAGACTCAAGTAAATTTTGGAATATGTTCCTAAGTACATCCTCAACTTGCTCCAAAAAGTTGGAAACCAGATTGTTTCACCTAAACACTTTTCGTAGTTTAGTCCAAATTGTACTGCGAATAAGTCCTTTTCTGTTTACCTGGAAGCCTGAAAAGGCTAAAATCCACGAATCAACTCCAAATCCAGAATTTCTTCAGAGAACACCTCCCAAATGCTATTTGATACAGATTTCCCTTCTGATTAGACTTCAAAATCTCACTCCAATTACCAGAATTCGAGATCAACAAAATCCAGATCTATTTTACCCTATTTTCGAAAATAGGTGAAATCACTCAAATCTTATCAAACTTTCTCCAGATTTGAGCTAAATGAGTATTAATAGAAATATTATACTCAGCCATGAAACCAAATCCCAAATTAAACCTCTTTAAAACCAGATTTACAAATTAGTCCAGACTTCAACCAAAATCATCACAATTATGTCCCTGATTCGACCTCACCTCAGTTCATGACCAGAACCAGTGCAACCGACCAGCTACTGTCTTCGACCAGGCTTCAGTTCTCGACCACAGCACTTGGGAGAAATTTCGACCGCACCCGTTGTTTCGACCACGACCTGGAACAAGCGCACGAGCACGGGAGCTTCGACCTCGAGCGCGCTGCTGCTGTGTTTGCCTCGACCTCGAGCACGCGCTGTTGCTTCAAGCTTCGATCACTTCACCTGCTGCCACGTGTGTGCTCGGCGTTGGCCACTGTGGATCTTCTCCAGCGAGGACCGCAACCAGCTGGTTCTCCCGTTTGCACGCCACCGGCAACGGCTCCAGCAGCAAAACGGCGCCCCGTGGAGGACTCGCCTCGCCCAGCCATCAGTTCGCCTTCACATCGCAGCAGCTCCAGCTGCAAAAGCCCTCACGGCCGCTGAACCGAGTCACCTCGACGCCAGCTCGCCGTGAAGTCTAATCCAGTCATTTCCTTGCCGGCTACAACTCCCCGAGCATTTTCCAACCGTTGAGAGCCTCCAGCCACGCCTATATAAACTCACCAGAGCTTAGCCTTACTCCTTACACTCCAGAGCACCAGAAAACCAGCAACAACACTGTGTCTTCTTCTTCTCCAGTGAGCAGCAAAGAGGGAGCACGGTGCTAGTTTCAACCACTGCTTCCTTCTTCGATCCAGCACCCCCAGTGAGCTTCCCTCATCTCCCTCATACTTCTCGAGCTTGGAATTTAGTTTAAATGTTTTCTGTCACCGGCAATCGCCGTGTTTCATCTAGAACTCCGGTGAGCAATTAACCCTCACCTAAACCGATTTAGCTCTCGAGCCAGTGATCAAATATGCTCAGTAGACCTTGCTTAACATCCCTAAGCAACTATAATCATCAATTTTGCTGAAACCTAGAAAACCCCAAATTGGAACTTTGCTTGTGAACTGAGCTTGCTGTTTAAGCTTTCCTGGTGCATCTCTAGCCAATCTAACTTCACCAGTATGTTTCTAATGCCCTAGAGACCATCCACAAGCAAGGAATTAAGCTCAATCACTTTAAATCAGAAATGCCCAAATTACATTTGAGTTCATCTTTTCTCCAGCCAGTATCTTCCAAATCCAGCCGATCCAGCCCTAGCCCCTTTGCCATTTAGATGTTTTGGACCATTCTGAGAAACTTTGTCTTCTATCACGACTTCCAATTCGTCCTAGATTGTGAGATATAGCTATGCCCTAGTTGCTGTACTGTTTATGTTGCATGTGCTCCAGACCAGTCAACTTCTTTGCCGGTTTTCATCACTTTCCGGCCATCTCCTGCCCTATATCCTGTTGAGTCATTTGTTCCTGTTACAAATTCCTAACTATCAGACAAAGTGGTGCATCATTTGGAGCCCTAGATCAAAAGTTATGGCAAACTCTAGTTTCTGGCCATGTCAACTCTATGTCAAACTATGCCAGCCAGTGGCATTAGCCCTGTTCACCCACCTCTGGTCATGACAAACAGAAACTACTTTGTCAAACAGTTGCTTCACTACCTTGTGCATCATATGCTTGAATCAAAACCCATTTTGGCCACTAGAAACTGTTCAAACCATGTCAATGCCATTCTTGGGCATTGTCAGCCTATGTCAGCCAGTGGCATTGAGCCTTTTCACCTACTTTCAGCCATGCATTCTGGACATAACCTTGTCCCTTAGACTCCTGATGTTGTGATCTACATTTTATTCTACTGTCACAACTTGAGTTGAGCCCTCTATCATCCATTGACCCTATGTCGATGCCTTGAACCGAATGTCGACCTAAAGACGTTCGCTGTTTTTGAGCGAACCAGTCGCAGCCTTGGTATCACTCTGATATTTTGAGACCTTTGGAACCTTTTAAACCTTTGACAACTAATCCTGACCCTAGTTTCCATAGTTTAACCCTAATCGCTTCCCAGAATCCAAATCTTGTGTCGCCGAGACACTTTCACATTGCATTATCGCATATAGTGGAATAGTAAGAGTAGGTTGATTGTAATGCCTGTTTGCTTGTTTGATCCTTGTTCAGAGCAAGAGTCCGAGTTCGAAGACTTCGTCGCAGACCCGACTTCAACTGCTGTTTCTTACGACGCGGAAGGCAAGTCATATTCTTGAACATCTTGAACCTATATTTTATGAATTGCTAGAATATACCTTGATTATAAAATAATATTGCATGAGAAAGATTGAGAATGGTTGAATTATGAAATGGCAGCATCAGGCTGATGCCTGTGAAATGTGAATTGATCAAATAATGAGCCTTGAACTAATATATTATATATATTTATATTCATGAAATAAAACCCCTAGCCGTGACCAGTATTTTGGTATGGAATGGTGGTAGCACTGGAGGTGCTTAACTGCAAAGCATATGCAGGCACTGAAGGTGCATGGATTGTGGTATGATCTGGTCACTGGCATATAAGGACTAGAACCTTGTGTTGTGCGTCTAGTGGCATGATTAACGTGCCGACCGCAAGCCTGGTATGGGACAGGCCTGAACAAGTAGTATGTGGATCACACATGAAACCCCTATATGACAAACTCACGATTAACACGGGGTGCGCTCCAACACATATCACAGGATGTGATCATGCACGCTGACCCTGAGGGGAAGATGCAAATTAGTGGGGGTTGTGTAACCCTGCCACAACTGTGGTTTGCGTGAAGAAAACCACGGGGTCCGGGGTGAATTGTGTGTGAAACATGGCAAAAGTTCTTGTTATCTCCACCTTGCCTCTCACAGTATGAAGTGAGTCAGGGGTCCAATCCTTGTGATAGGAAGGGCATGAAAGTGGATATATCTTGCGGGTAAATTGGTACCCCTCTGCAGAGTTAAAAATGTATTCGAATACTTCGTGCTCCTGAGTTTTAGGAGTATGCCGCGGTGGATTAAATCCACGGGGTGTGACACAAGTATTGTTTTATAAATTAAAATTTGTTAGTTCAAGATTACCCAAATGACATGTGTTGTCACGATAAGGGGTGCTGCCGTGGGCTGTCATGTGTTGACGTGTCGCGGTAGTACCATAATTTAGTGATCATATAATAGCTAAGAGGCACATGGATTGTGCCCTAAGTACATGAAATGTTGCCATGAGCATGAGATTTGAAAAGCTTGGAAGAAAAGTAGTTTTGGAAAACCCTCTCACCTCTTTTCCCTCAATAGCATAGGATCATGTCATCTCTACTATACGTATCTCTACTCTTACCTATGACTTGCTGAGTACGTAAGTGCTCACTCTTGCAACTTATCAACAATAGATGGAGTGCTACAATACCAAGGCGAAGGCTTGGAAGATTTCGTGGATCCAGAAGGAAGAGAGCCAATTCTGCCAGAGCCCTGAAGTGTGCTGTTTTGCTGTCAACTTCTTACGACTGTGGGGGTTTCGCCTAGCTTCCGCCGAGTAGTTGTCTTTTTGTTTTAATTAGACCATTTGTGCCGTGAAGGCATTGTATTACTCTTGTTGTATCAGGCCAGCAGGCCATACTGTTTATGAATAATATTTTGTAAGTTACTCTGCTGCAATGAACTCTTGTGCTTGACTTATCCTGGGAAGTCAGTGGTATGTATGTATGAGGCCAGCTGCACTGAGCTAGGTCTCCACAGGAGTAGTCGTGGTACCCTGCTCGGGGCATGACAAAATTAAGTGGTATCAGAGCAACATGAGAACTTGACTGTAGGACGACACCTTTAGGAATTGGCTTGCCAGGAAGGCGTAGTTTATCTAAAATCTATTTTTTAAAACCTTATTTTTGGAAAAAGGGAGCCTTGTAGCTTCTAAAAGTTTTGATTTCAAAAGTCTTACTTGGCTTTTTCTAAAAATTCGGCAAGGAGTCGAGAGTGCGTTTTGCTTTTATAGAGTGCCTCAGGAGTTGGGCTACGTTGCTACGGCACATAGCCTAGTTCTTTTGGTAGAACCCTGGTTGAGTAGTTAGTCGACCGTCGTGGAGGTTTAGCCGGGAAAGGGTAGTATAGATTGAGCAGGTGGATGTTCTTGCTAGCTTTTGTGCTCCGCCGTTGCCTTCGCAATGGTTAACTTGTTTACTATGGCTAGAAGCCTAAGTGTTTTGTGCATTAAATAGTTGCATTAATTTCCGCATTAGTGCCCTAGCTCTCTCTTAGTTAGTTAGACCTATCTGCTCTTTCTTCAGAAGAATCAGTATGGTGTACACGAAGAGAAGATCGCAAGGTAGTCAGGAGGACAGGGAGCAAGCTTCGCCCAGGGAAGACCCTGCAAGGAGAGGACCTTCATCTCAACAGAGACCCCAGGAATCAAACCTTTCTCAGGAAGATCAGCCAACCCTCCAAGAAATTCTTCTCTCCATGGAAAAGAGCAGGCAGGAGGCACAAGCTGCCCACACCCAGTTGTTGGCTCAGATCATTCAAAAGATGCCAGGAGGGGCATCTGAAGGAACTGCTGTTGGAACCCGACTATCGGATTTTCAGAAAACCCGGCCACCAACATTTGCTAGTGCGACTGATCCCATCATCGCCGATGATTGGCTCAGGGATATCGAGAGGAAGTTGGATACAGTTCATTGTAACGACCGAGAGAAAGTTTTATTCGGATCACACCAACTCATAGGAGCAGCAGCCGCATGGTGGATAAACTATCAAGAGGCTCACCCTGACAAGGATAACATATCCTGGACGGAATTTAAAGAACAATTTCGGAAATTTCACGTACCCACTGGTGTCATAGCCGCCAAACGCCGGGAGTTCCGGAACTTGATACAAGGGAGCCGGACCGTTACAGAATATCTGCACCAATTCAGCCATCTAGCTCGCTACGTGCCAGGAGACATCGACACGGAGGACAAAAAGATTGAGCGCTTCACCGAAGGACTTCAGCACTATCTGCAGTACCAGATTGCCTCCCACGAATTTTCAGAGTTCCAAACCTTAGTCAATCGGGTATTGAAGGTGGAAGAAAAGAGGAGCGTAGGAGAAGAAAGTCGGAAAAGGAAGATGCTACAGCAAGCACGGCCGCCAGCCAACCCAACCAGGGGAAGAGCCCCAACATCTCCCAATTTCCGACCAGTCTACCAAGCACCAAGATCACCAGCAACACCATCATGTCCAAGCTGCAAAGGAGCTCACTACCAAAGGGACTGCCCTCATGCTAGAACTCAGTGTTTTCACTGTGGGCAGTATGGACACCTCAAAGACAGCTGTCCTTGGATTCAGCTCCCAACGTCAATAGCAAGATCGCAAGCGGGAACACAGACGATGACATCCAGGACCACAGCTTCGCCACCATTGTAGAGCCCCAGAGGAAGTTCGCCCAACAGAGGAGGAACCATAGCAGGCCGAGGACGAGGAAGAGGAAGAGGACAAATGGTGATGAGGACATCACTCCTATGCATACGCCCGATACTCCTCCAGTTGTGATGCAAGGACCCATCACAAGAGCACGAGCACGGCAATTGAATCAACAGGTGAGCTCGTTCCTAAGTGCCCGTGTATATACTTGTGAGGATAGTATGCTACCTAATGATATTATTGATTATATTGTACTTAGTAACTTTGGAGAGGAACATGAAGGCCTTGGGAACCAGCAAGGGCCAGGAGGGAGGCAAGGAGGGCGTCCAAGTCAAGTTGGAGTCCCAATTCATCTCGGAGTCGGAGTCCCAATTCATCTCGGAGTCGACTACCTCGGCCACCAGGAGCAGTGTTCACTAAAATCGTGGCCCAGGCCACAAACGTACTCCGATTTCAATGATCCACATATGTATCGAAAGCTAAGGAGATAACCTTTCCAATGGCACCGGTTTCAGGTCAATTGGACTGCTGAGTCGACGGAAATTCTCGTTACAAGTTGGCGGACAGAATCTGTCCCAGGGTGCTGCGTCACCAATTTGGGCCTTTGGCCCATGTATCGTGTTGGAGTCCATCACGGACACGTCTAGGGTTTCTAGGACGTCCCTTAGCCCTTATATTCAGTAGCCACCGCTAGGGTTTGGTTTGGGTTTTGCTTAGATCAACTCTGTCTTTGAACAGTGTCGCCGTTCATCGGTTTGTGAGACCCCAACTCGTGAGCTTCATCCTCAATTGCAAATTCAGTTGCATCTTTCTCGTTCTTGATTGTGTTCTCGATTCGCATGCAGGGATAAGCCTTCTTGGCGAGGTCAATCGTGTTTGTGCATGGTTGATAACCAACGGAGCCGTGGTGTAGCGATTGCTGGGTTCGGATCGGTTCTGATCGGAAGCCGGATCGTCAACGTCGAGTCTCCACCAATCGACTTACCTCTACCTGTCAGAAGATCGGGCCACCGTGCGCATCAAATGGGAAGCTGAGGAGGCCGATTAAACTTCACCTCACTTCAATGGCCCAGATTGCTCCGCGGGGTACCACATGGCGCGGATCTAGATGACGGCTCGCCCTTATAAATAGGGCCTTAGGGGGCCCCGGAAGCTCATTCCAAACCTCAGCCCTAGCGAATTCAGTTCTCCCGGTAGCCCTCTCCCGGTAGTAATCTCCCGGTAGCTCTTTCCGGCAGTTAGCCTCCTGAAACGTTAGCCACCGGAAAAAAGAAAGCCAAACCTGATGGCACCCAAGGGTCGAGCGAAGACCACGGAGGTGCCCCCGGAGGAAATCCCTCCGGATTTCCTCTGGGCGTCAGAGTTCTCGGCCGCGGACGTGGAGTCCCTGGTCGAACGAGGGGTCATCGAGGACGGGGACATCCGAGTTCCCGTGAAGAAAGACGGAGCCCCCCGCCCTAGGCCTGGAGAGGTCGTGGCCTTCGAGGCCTTCCTGGAGGCGGGGCTCGGGCTCCCGGTGCATTGCATGCTCCGGGAGTTTCTAAAGGAGTATGGGGTGGCGCTCAACCACCTTACCCCGAACGTGCTCGTCCGGATGGGCCTTTTCATCTGGCTCTACGAGACGGCGACCGGGCGGGAGCCCACCCTTCGCGCCTTCCGGTACTTCTACAACTGAAGCGGAATAGTATCATGGTCATCTAGGAAACAAAATTCTGTAGCTCTCTCCACTGCTGAAGCGGAATATGTGTCTGCAGGAAATGGTTGTGCTCAATTATTATGGATGAAGCAGACATTTTTGGATTATGGAATTAAATTTGATAAAGTGCCACTCTTGTGTGATAATGAAAGTGCCATTAAAATTGCAAATAATCCTGTTCAGCATTCTAGAACTAAGCATATTGAAATACGGCACTATTTTATTAGAGATCATGTGGCAAAAGGAGATATTGATGTGAGCTATCTTAGAACAAACATGCAATTAGCAAATATTTTCACCAAACTCTTAGATGAATCAAGATTTTGCTTTCTAAGAGGTGAACTGAATATTATTGATATATCTAATGCTAGTTGATGTGTTATTTGTGTTAAAATATATTAAAAATATTTTTATTCTCTCTCTGGTCAAATCCTGCTTCTGGTCGAATTTGTCCAAACTGACAGTCAGTTCCTTTGTTTAGGAGCCTGTTTTAGCCTTTGGTCGAAGTCATTGACCATGCTGACAGTCAGTTTCACAAACTGACTGTCAGTTATGTGCAATTGTTTTTGGTCGTAGTCCCTGGTCGTTTTTGAGATTCAAACTGACTGTCAGTTTCATAAACTGACTGTCAGTTTCAAAACTCAGTTCTATGAACTGACTGTCAGTGTTGTACACTGATTGTCAGTTCCATGTTTCTGGGTTTTGAACAGACTGTTAGTATATCATACTGACTGTCAGTTTGTGTCTCCAAAACCCTAAAATCCCCATTTCTGTTTTTGTCTCCTCGCCTCCCATTTTCGCCGCCGTTGCACTTTCTAACTGTTGCATCTAGGCCTTCATGCCTAACCCTAATTTTGATGATTAGTGAAAACTAAGTGTTTCAGACTGACTGTGTTTTTGAGATTGTTTGATACAGAGCTCCGTTGGGAAGATATGTGAGATGAACAAGACAAACTCAACGCAAAAGAAATAAAAGCACAAGTCGCAAGGAATAAAGTCGAGACGCAAGTCGCAAAAAAAAAACGCAAAAGACCTAAGATAATAGTGTCTTCATTTTTTACCGATCTCGGTGTTTGGAGTTGATCGGTCTAGGAAAATTGTTTTTAGTTTTAACCGTACTATAAAGAGAGGTTGCAAAAATCCTCTCTACGTTTCCAACATAAGCCGAAAAACTTAGGTCATTGCATTGCATTCTTTTGGTTGGATTTGATTTGTTTTTGGTTTGAAAGATTTGGATTTTCAATTGAGTTTTTGATAGTAGAAGAGTTTTTCAAATTTATAGAAATATATAAGCAGATCTGGTTTTTGCCTCTGTTGACAAAAATGTAGCCCTTAAAATTATCTTTCAAACGAGCTATTAAACACCTCTTTTGGATTTTTGGATTTAAAGTTATAGCTGTTTTTGTTCAGGGTGACTGTCAGTTTGCTGAACTGACTGTCAGTTTGAATGTCAGTTTGTGTTAACTGACAACTGTCCAGAGAGTGTGTTTTTTGGGCCAAAACTTTTTGTACTAAACTGACTGTCAGTTTGCCCATACTGACTATCAGTTGGGGTTTCGACCACAGTTGTTTTTATCTGAGTTTTCTTTTAAATAGTCGATGTTTTTGGTCGAACTGACTGTCAGTTTGGGGTTTCAAGTTTCCTTAAACGACAACAAACGGCTAGCTATTTTTTATCCGTAAATTTTGTCGGCCGTTGTACACGTAACTGATTGTTAGTTAGGTGAACTGACTGTCAGTTTGTGCTGCTGATTTTCAGCCCTAGCTCCAACGGTTCTTTTGTTCCTTGAGCCTATAAATAGGGACTTTGGGCATGTGTTTCTCACACCAAGCAGCCTTCTAGTCATATTCACTCTTGATCTTTAGTGTTTTATACAAAATCTTAATCTTTTGATCAAGTCGAGTGCTTTTCTGATCTACCGAGTGCTTTTGTTCATTACATTTGTATCCTATTAGTTTCTTGGTGCGTGTTTGGAGGTCTAGAGAAGACCTTGCTGCCTATTACTCTTGGTGAGCCCCCTCACCTAGACGGTTTGGTGGTGTGGCTATTGACCTCTCTGTTTGGAGATTGTCGGAGAGGCTCGGCAAGTTTGTACAAGGCATCGGTGCTCGCCTTTCCGGAGCGGACAAGGAGCAACCACTAGTTGATAATATCCTTTGTGGATATTGCAGCAAGACTCAATTTACTTGAGTGCATCAACGAGGATTAGTGGAGACTGGGCGAGTCTCCGATACCTCGGTAAAAATCGATGTTTGCTCTCTCTATCTTGTCTTTTCAATATATAAATTGTTTTTGGTTATTCTTGTTGCAAAAATTTGTTTTTCATTTGAAGTTTTTAAAAGCCTCCTATTCACCCCCCCTCTAGCCAGCATCTTTGATCCTACACGTGGTATCAGAGCAAGGTCTCTCGATTCATTAGGCTTTACCGCCTAGAGAGAGGATGTCGTCTAATGATGGTTTCTCTCTTGGTCACATCAGTCGTGCGCCTATCTTTGATGGGACAAACTCATGGTAAAGAATACTCAGAAACTTCTTCGCAGGTTACACAAGAAGGGTGTCAACATTGACACACGACCCAAGGGACCAAAGAAAACCAACTTCAAGGACATCATTTGCTATGGATGTCATGAAAAGGGTCATATAGCATCAAGATGTCCAAACAAGAACAAGACGTGGAACAAGAAGAAGAAATTCTTCAAGAAGGGCAATGACGCATCCAAAGAAGCATGCTTCGGAGAATGGATGTCCGGCGGAGAGAGCTCCGACTCCGACTCCGACGATAAAGTAGGGTGCTCCAAGAAGCTAGCCGGACTAGCTCTCGGCAACACATCAACTAGTTCATCCCTTTGTCTTATGGCTAAAGGCGATGAAAAGGTACATTCTAACGATCCTTCATATGATGAATTAGTTGAAATGATAACCGAACTAAATCAAGTTTTTGGAAAGACTAAAAAGAAGTATAAGGCGCTTAAGGAAGAACATTCTTCTCTACGCGCTCAATACTCTTAATTGAAAGAATCATATGAAAGCATGCTCATGAAGGATCATCATGTCTGATCAGCCGGGATCTTATCGTCGTGTTGCCCGACGGAAGAATGCGGCAAACAGCCGTCATTCATCGGGTCAGCCGATTGAGTCTCGCTCTTTGCCTCCACCCGAATGTGCCCCCGTGGATTACTCCCAGTGGCACGCGAGTCGCCTTCGATCCCTTTGCTCCACCAACCCCTATCTCTCGCCGTGTCCCACTGGTTGCAACGCGTGCGATGTCCTCACCTTCTACATGAACCTCCACCTTGATCTCTTCACTAGCATTTACAGCCGAGTCCCCATTTTCGCCCACCGCTCTCTATCCTAGCAGACGATTGCCTCTCGCACAGGAATCGTCTCCCTGGCAGATTCCTTCGCCTCCGTTGGGATCCACGATTTAGTCGCTGATTCCTCCCTCCACTGGGTTGATGAGCCCATTCGTCAGTTCTACTCCACTGTTTTTATTTCTCCCTAGCGTGACTCGCTGACCTTCATGACGGGCCTCCAGGTTCACATCGTTATGAAGGAGAAGTTTGAGGCTACGCTTGGACTGGTTCACCCCGCTTCTAGGCACCAGCTCCATACTCTCCCCGACCTTGAGCATCAGGAGGTGGCCATGCTCTATTTTGGCCCCTTCCAGCTCCGTCACATCGTCGGCCTGCGTCGCGATGTCGACCTGGCCCTTAGGATTCTTCATCTCACTTTGGTCCCTATGACTGGAGACAGGGCCAGAGTCACATACCTTGGCCTCCACGTCCTGATTTCTATTTTCCAGGAGGAGCCATTCGATGTTGCTGATCTCATCATCAGTGAGATTCAGCACGTCCTTCTTTCTCCGCATCACCAGCTATTGTATGCTCCATACATCATGGCGATGCTTCTGCACATCCGGGCCGTTGACTCGGAGCTCCCTCGGCCCCACCATCCTCTTCAGTTCTATCCTCCGGGTCAGGCCGATCGCCGTCTCGGTGCCTGGCCTGCGGCTGCTGCTGGCCCTGATTCTCCCGCATCTGATGATGATGTTGCGGGGGAGTCAGAGGACAAGGCTCCCGTTCAGGAGTCTGATCCAGCACAGGCTGCAGAGACAGGCACCGGATCTTCCTCCTCTTCGGCCTCTCAGCTCGATCAGGTGATCCAGGTACAGCAGCAGATTCTGTGCACCTAGGCAGAGCACCATTAGATCCTACTCTGGTTGCTTGCTTAGCATGAGGAGATGCTGCATCGGCTGCCTTCGTCTGCCTTTCCAGCCCCTCGCAAGAGGGTGCGCCCAGCTGTTTCTTCACCAGGCTTAGCTTCAGGGCCTGCTGCCCCAGTTCCGGCTCTAGCTTCTCCAGTTGCAGTTGCTACTCGTCCAGCTTCTCCTGCCGTCGACGTGACTGGATCTCCTGCAGGCTCCGGAGATATAGCCGTCCTCGGTCTTTCAGATGATGATGAGCCTTAGGCTCTGATTTGTATCTTGACTCCCTTTTTGTGCTTGATGCCAAAGGGGGAGAAGTATTTTATATATTTGATTTTGGATGTATGACTTTTTATATTTATGTCATGGAGATATTATAATGTTATGGATGATTTTTAGTTATGGACATATTTGGATATGGATGAGTTTCTTATATGATGTTTTGTGATGCTTTGATATTTGTCTTGGTAGTGATATATATGATGATGTATTTTTGATGTATTTTTTTGAGTTTATATATCTGTGATAGATTTGTGATACTCTGATACTTCTGTTGATTTATGATTGGTTTATGAGTATGATGTGATATATATGCATGTCTGCTCTGGATTTGTGATTATACGTATCATTCTTATGCTCAGGGGGAGAATTATAATCTTATGGATACACTCAGGGGGAGTTATTCATTTCTTTTATTATTATCAAACACTTGTTATCATCAATCATCAAAAAGGGGGAGATTGTTGCATCTAGACCTTTATGCATAACCCTAATTTTGATGATTAATGAAAACAACGTGTTTCAGACTAACTGTGCTTTTGAGAATTTTTGATACAGAGCTCCGTTGGGAACATATGTGAGATGAACAAAACAAATCCAACGCAAAAGTGATAAAAGCACAAGTCAAGGACGAGACGCAAGTCACAAAATACAAAGGACCTAAGGTAATCCGAATTTATTTCTACCGATCTCGGCGTATGGAGTTGATCGGTGTAGGATTTTATTTTTAGATTTAACTATACTATAAAGAGGGGTTGCAAATCCTATCTAGATTTCTGAATAAACCGAGAAATTACTAGGTCATTGCATTGCATCTTTTCGGTTGGATTTGATTTGATTTTGTTTTGAAAGATTTGGTTTTCAGTTGAGTTTTTGATAGCAGAAGAGTTTTTCAATTTTCTAGAAAGATCTAGGAAGATCTGGCTTTTTCTTCTATAGATAAAAATGTAGCCCTTAAAATTATCTTTCAAACGAGCTATTAAACTCTCAATTTGGACTTATGGTTTTAAAGTTATGACTGTTCTTATTCATGTTGACTGTCAGTTTGCTATGTTGACTGTCAGTTTTAATGTCAGTCCAGTTAAACTGACAGTTGTCCAGAGAGGTTGTTTTTTGAGCTGAAATTTTTTGTACTAAACTGACTGTCAGTATGCCCATGCTAACTGTCAGTTTGCATTTCGACCTCAGCTAAGTTTATTTGAGTTTCTATTTGATCTGGTCACTTTTGTGGTCGAACTGACTGTTAGTTTGTATTATCAGTTTCCATATACGACCACAAACGGCTAGCAAAGTTTTATCTGTGATTTTTGTCAGCCATTGAGTTTGGAACTGACTGTCAGTTCCTCATACTGGCTGTCAGTTTGCACTGATTTGTTTCCATTTTCGACCTCAAAAGGCTAGCTGTGTTTTCTCCGGATTTTACTTCTTTCTGGTTGTGACCCAAACTGACTGTCAGTTTGTATAACTGATTGTCAGTTTGAGCTGCTGATTTTTAGCTCGAGCTCCAACGGTTCTTTTGAGTGTTGAGACTATAAATAGAGGCTTTGAGCTCATATTTTATACAACAAGCAGCCTCATACTCTCATATACACTTGAGTATTCTTTTAGAGTTTTAAAATCTTGATCTGTTGATCAAGTCGAGAGTTTTTGTGATCCACCGAGTGTTTTGTTCGCATCATTTGCATACCTTTAGTTTCTCGGTGATTGTTAGAGGTCTAGAGAAGACCTTGCTGCTTATTACTCTTGGTGAGAGCCCTCACCTAGACGGTTTGGAGGCGTGGCCGTTGATCTCTCCGTTCGAAGATTGTTGGAGAGACTCGGCGTGTTTGTAAAAGGCATCGGTGCTCGCCTTTCCGGAGTGGACAAGGAGCAACCACTAGTGGATAATATCCTTCGTGGATATTGGAGAAAGACTCAATTTACTTGAGTGCTTCAACGAGGATTAGGGGAGACTGGGCGAGTCTCCGATACCTCGGTAAAAATCGCTGTGTTCGTTTTCTCCTTCTCTTTCTAATATAATTGTTATTTGTTCTTGAATTCTTTATTTGTTAGAATTTGTTTTAAATTGAAGTTTTTAAAAGTCTCCTACTCACCCCCCCTCTAGTCGGCATCCTTGATCCTACACACTCAAGTCGAAGGTTTAGATTTTGGTGAAACTTTTGCACCTGTAGCAAGACTTGAAGCTATTCGTATTTCTTCTTGCTTATGCATCAAACTTTAATATTAAGTTATTTCAAATGGATGTTAAAAGTGCATTTTTAAATGGTGAGATATCTGAACTAGTATTTGTTGAACAACCTCTCGGTTTTGAAGATTCAAAATTTCCAAACCATGTGTTTAAATTGTCTAAAGCTCTTTATGGTTTCAAGCAAGCTCCTCGAGCTTGGTATGAACGACTTAAGAGACTTTCTTTTATCAAAAGGTTTTAAAATTGGGAAGGTAGATACAACATTATTTACAAAGAAAATTGAAAAAGACTTGTTCATTTATCAGATATATGTTGATGATATTATCTTTGGATCTACTAATGAAAATTTCTGTCATGAGTTTGGAGAAATGATGTCTAGGGAATTCGAGATGTCGATGATCGGTGAGCTAAGCTTCTTCCTTGGACTTCAAATCAAGCAACTCAAGAACGGTACATTCGTGAGTCAAACAAAGTATGTGAAGGACTTGCTCAAGCGCTTTGGGATGGAAGACGCTAAGGCAATTAAAACCCCCATGGCGATAAATGGACATCTGGATATGGACAAAAGCGGTAAATCGGTCGATTCTAAACTCTATAGGTCTATGATTGGTAGCTTGTTATATCTTACTGCATCGAGGCCTGATATCATGTTTAGTGTGTGCTTATGTGCTAGATTTCAATCAGATCCTAAGGAATGTCATTTGATTGCTATTAAGAGAATCCTTAGGTATTTAAAATGCTATCCCAACCTAGGTCTTTGGTATCCAAAAGATGCAAACTTTGAATTAATTGGATATTCGGATTCTGATTATGCTGGGTGCAAGATTGATCGAAAAAGTACATCTGGTAGCTGTTAGCTTTTGGGGAGATCTTTAGTATCATGGTTATCTAGGAAACAAAATTCTGTAGCTCTCTCCACCGTTGAAGCTGGATATGTGTTTGTAGGCAGTTGTTGTGCTCAAATTCTGTGGATGAAGCAGACATTTCTGGATTATGGTATTAAATTTGATAAAGTGCCACTCTTGTGTGATAATGAAAGTACCATTAAAATTGCTAATAATCCTATTCAACATTCTAGAACTAAGTATATTGAAATACGGCACTATTTTATAAGAGATCATGTGGCAAAAGGAGATATTGAAGTGAGTTATATCAGAATTGATATGCAACTAGCAGATATTTTCACAAAACCTTTAGATGAAACTAGATTTTGTTTTCTCATAGGTGAATTGAGCATTATTGATATATCTAATGCTAGTTGATGTGATGTATTAAATTATTATATTAATATATATTAAAATATACTGTTATTCCCTCTCTGGTCAAAAGCCTCTTTCTACTCGAATTTTTCCATACTGACAGTCAATTCAGTGCTTAGGAGCCTATTCTTAGCCTCTGGTCGAAGTCATTGACCATGCTGATAGTTAGTTCCACAAACTGACTGTCAGTTATGTGCAATGGTCTTTGGTCGTAGTTGCTGGTCGTTTTTGAGACTCAAACTGACTGTCAGTTTCAAAACTCAGTTCTATGAACTGACTGTCAGTGTTGTACACTGATTGTCAGTTCCATGTTTCTGGGTTTGGAATTGACTGTCAGTATATCATACTGACTGTCAGTTTGTGTCTCCAGCCCCTCACAAGAGAGCGCGCCGAGCTGCATCTTCACCGGGCTCAGCTTCAGGGCCCGCTGCACCAGTTCCGGCACCTGCTACTCCAACGGCCCCAGTGTCTCCAGCCCCGGCCGCTACTCCTCCAGTGTCCCCAACAGTCGACCCGACTGGATCTCCAGCAGGCTCCAGAGATACAGCCGTCTTAGGGATTTCTGATGATGATGAGCTTTAGGCCATCTCCTTGTATTGACTCCCTTTTTGTGCTTGATGCCAAAGGGGGGGAAGTATTATGTTTTTATTTGTGTTTTGGATATATGGATATGTTGGATGATTGAACCATATTGATCCTTTGATATATATATGATTTTGAAATATGGAGTATGGTTTTGGATATCTTTGTTATACGATATGGATCTGTTGTTATGGATGTGTTTCTGCTTGTTTATATATTTGTGATGCTCTGATATTTGTGATGTTTTGGCCTTTACTGTATGCTTTGGACTTATGCTTTTACATGTCATATTGAGATATCATGCATACACTCAGGGGGAGTTATTCATTTTTTTATCAAACACTTGTTGTCATCAATCATTAAAAAGGGGAAGTTTGTTGCATCTAGGCCATTACGCCTAACCTAATTGTGATGATTAATGAAAATAAAATGTTTTAGACTAACTGTGCTTCTGAGATATTTGATACAGAGTTTGTTCATGAAGACACGCAAGATGATCAAGATAAACCTGACATGAAATGAGAAAAAGCACAAGTCGCAAATGAACAAAGACAAGGCGCAAGTCACGAAATGCAAAGGACCTAAGGTAATCTGTTTTTATTTTTGACATATCTCGGAGTGTGGAGGTTGATCGGTTTAGGAAATTCTTTCTAGATTTAACCGTACTATAAAGAGGGGTTGCAAAGTCCTCTCTACATTTCCAGCATAAACCGAGAAACCTAGGTCACTACATTGCATCTGTTTCGGATGGATTTGGTTTTGAAAGATTTGGATTTTCAGTTGCGTTTTTGATAGCAGAAGAGTTTTTGCATTTTCTAGAAAGATCTAGGCAGATCTGGTTTTTTCTTCTGTTGACAAAAATGTAGCCCTTTAAATTATATTTCAAACGAGCTATTAAACTCTCAATTTAGATTTCTGGATTTAAAGTTATGGCTATTTTTATTCATATTGACTATCAGTTTGAATATCAGTTTGTGTTAACTGACAGTTGTCCAGAGAGGTTGTTTTTTTGAGCTGAAATTTTTTGAACTAAACTGACTGTCAGTATGAGCATGCTGACTGTCAGTATGACCATGCTGACTGTCAGTTTGCATTTCAACCTCAAGCCATTTTATTTGAGTCTCTGTTTCAACTGGTCGATGTTTTGGTCGAACTGACTGTCAGTTTGCCGAACTGACTGTCAGTTTGCCGAACTGACTGTCAGTTTGCCTAACTGACTGTCAGATGAGATTTCAGTTTCCATATACGACCGCAAACGGCTAGCAATTTTTTATCCGTAAATTTTGTTGGCCGTTGTGTGTGTAACTGACTGTCAGTTTGAGCTGCTGATTTTCAGCTCGAGCTCTAACGGCTAATTTGATCCTTGAGGCTATAAATAGAGCCTTTGAGCACTTGTTTTATATATCCAGCAGCCTTGCATTCTTATACACTCTTTGAGCTTTAGTCTTTTACACAAAATCTTGATCTTTTGATCAAGTCAAGTGTTTCTGAAATCCACCGAGTTTTTTTGTTCGCATCGTTCTTGCATACTTAGAGTTTCTCGGTGATTGTTGGAAGTCCAGGATGTTGATCGAAGGATGCCGACTAGAGGGGGATGAATAGGCGGTTTTTAAAATTTTTCTTCTAAATTAGGGTTTAACAACCTAAGATTGCAATAACAAATCTTCTAAGAATATGAAAGACAATTCAATTCAGATTTTGCACTTTCTAAAATATTAATAGCAACAATTCAATCACTATGAAAATTAAGCAAGTAGTAGAGGTAACCGAAAAGATCGAGTTTTTCCCGAGGTCTCGGAAATTTGCCTATTTCCACTAATCCTCGTTGAAGCGCTCTTCGCTTGAGCTTATGCTTCGAATTCACTAGAGGTAGCCCTTCTCCTCTCCGGATAGGCGAGCTCCGACCTTTACAACCAATCGCCGGGCCTCTCCGACACACCGTCGATGGAGAGATCGCCGAACCTCCCGGGTCGTCTAGGTGACGGCAATCACCAAGAGTAACAAGCCTAGCACCTTGCTGGATCAACCTCAAAGCTTGATGAACACAATGCAAACGCAAGAAGGCTTGAAAACAAATTCACTCAACTAGCACTCAAGATTTCTCAAGTTTTGACTTCAATTGCTAGAGAATGGATGTGAGAGGGCTTGCACACTGTTGCTCAGGGTTTTTGAGATGTATTTCGTGTATATAAGACATCTACAACAGTGATCTATTTATACTCTCAGCAAAAACGGTCGAAATCAAGAAGATTGGGCGAAAGTTGTACTGGCCGGACATTGTCCGGTCACTTCGGACAATGTCCGGTCAGTACAAAAATTTTGACCGTTATTCACGTGAAATGCGAGTGTCAGTAGCCGTTTGGATTAAAATGTGAAGGCCGGACAAATGTATTTGTCCGGACAAAATGTCCGGACAGATGCATTTGTCTCTGTTGACCCCCCTGTTCAAAATGATTTGTACACGCCGGACAGATACATTTGTCCGGACAGATGTATCTGTCTCTGTTGACACTTAATAAAAAACACTCCATATTTTTGTATGGGCCGGACATATGGGATTTGTCCGGACAAAATGTCCGGACAAATAGATTTGTCTCTGTTGACATAGCCCTTACAGTAGCCCAGACTTTGTATTGGCCGGACATTGTCCGGTCACTTCGGACAATGTCCAGTCACTTCGGACAAAACCTCCGGACAAATACATTTGTCTTAATTCAACATGCCGTTAACATTTGTACTGACCGGACATTGTCCGGCCTTCACCGGACAGATGCACCGGACAAATGTATTTGTCTCTGTTGCACTTGTTTGCAAAGTTCTGAAATTATTTGTATTGGCCGGACATTGTCCGGTCACTTCAGACACTGTCCGGCCAGTACAAAACGAAAATAGACCTCTGAATTTTTTACTCAACTTTGATTTAGGGCGAATGCAAATGCAAATATGCTTCTAAAAACTTCAAGGTTGATCAAGATACTTGTGCTAAGACCCCTCTTAATAGTACGACCATCTAACCTAGAAAATTTCAAAACAAGAAGGCGCTAGGTTTAGGTATTTGTACTCTTGTCGAGATTTTCGTCATTTTCGCTTCATGGAGTCTTGATAACCTTGCTTTGTCTTTCCTTGATGCTTTCTCCTTTGATTTACCTAAGTCTCACATACAGAGGTTAGTCGCAAATCTCACGGATGTCATTAATCACCAAAACCCTAATTAGGGCTCAAGATTCAACAATCTCCCCCTTTTTGGTGATTGATGACAACCGTTATGCATAAAACATATGGATATCAAAAAAATTAGTATAAACAAGAGATGCTCCCCCTAAATCTTACATTCAAGTTCATAAACATATTCATAACAAGGTATAACAAGATATCCATACGTATCAACACATACATACACAAAGAGAGATAACAAAGCTATACCCATGTTCATGTTCATACATTCATAAACGATAAAATGACGACATAAATACATCCACAGGACGGCATATGACATAACAAATACATCCACAAGACGACATATGACATAACAACATCACACATATCCATAACACATATTCATAACATAACTTAACAACATCACACATATCCATAACACATATTCATAACATAACTCTCCCCCTTTGTCATCAAACATCCATAAAAGGAGAGAGGACATAGATACAAGAGATCATAGATGCAGAAGTAGGACAATCTAAGACTGCGGAGGATGATCGGAAGAAGAATCACCGCGATGACGACGCTGATACTGGCCTGCGTCGAATCGTCCCCTCAGCTCAGAGATATCCTGACTCATAGAATCGATGCGAGGCTCGATGACGTTGAGGCGATGGTCGATGGAGCTCAATCTGGTGTCAACCTCATCGAAGCGAGTCTCGAATCGCATGGACATCTGATCCAGCAGCTCCATGATCATCATGTATGGAGCTGAGACGTCAGGGCTCTGGGAGATGGAGTAGGACTGAAGTGGAGAGGGAGCCCCCGCGACCGGAGACATAGGCTCATCTCCATGAACTGGTGATCCAACTTGATTTTCATAGCGAACAAGGATCCCCAGGCTCTTCAACCGGTAATACTCCATAGAAGTAGGACGGGAAGCTCGATGCAGTCCAAAGTAGGTCAGAGTGTGAACGATGAAAGGTGCGAAGGGCAAAAGCCTCTTCGAGTCCATCTGAACTTCCTGCATCTCGTGGAACATGAACTCCACAATGTCGAAAGGTGTCTCGTCAACTTGGGCTCTCAGAAGTCGCAGCATGGTAGACGTGACAGCCCCGCGATCTCCGGTTTTTGGTAAGATAGTCATGCGGTTCAGCTTTTCTAGAATGGCCACCGGAGGAATCAGTTGAGAGACTTTACCAATATTTGGATCTGGATTGTCGAAGAGATGAGCCACGTCTTCAACTCGAACTTCATCAAAGGCGAAGAGGCTGTTGTCAACATGCTCGATTTGTAGAGCCTCTTCAAACTGTGCCTTGGTGAGAGTCCTTCTTGAGTTGTTGTTCATGAATACGACGTGGGATCGATCCGAGGCAACATGAAGAGATGCGAAGAACGAGCGGATGATGTCCACGTTCCACTTCCAGTCTTCCTTCATCTCGGTGAAGGAGAGCAACCTGACAGCCATGAACTTGCCCCGTAGAGGATAGTGAACTTTGCTCTCGATCAAATTCCAGTCAATGGCCTGATGCCCAAATACTTTGGCGGAGGAGAATCTGGTGTGATACTGAGACATCTGGAAGGCATTCCAGAAATTCCTCTCAGTACATGTCCTCGGATGCTCGTACGGGTTCTTTCGACGAAGTCGCCGAACAGCACTAGCGGTGAAAGTCTGATGGCCTCTGGGTTGCTCATCACCACTACTGCTGCTGCTATCGACTGAGTCTGAATCATCAATGGGAGATCCTATGGGAGATGCTGGAGCTGCATCATCCTCATCAATAGCCAAAGAATCCCAGTCGATAGGTTGAGCCTGTTGAGAAGATCCAGGCCCATGATGACGGCTAGTTTGCTTCATTCTTCCAGTCATAGTGACTCTGGAAAGAAAAGATGGATAATTTGATCATGATATGACTCGAAGGAGGTGAACGGAGAAGCATGAACTAGTCTTCCGATGGATATGTATGCATGACCTAGTCCTTATATGAATCAATCTTACTCATGCATTTACTAATAGATGTTAGCTTGTACTCCATATCATCCTTTTCTGCTCTTTGATTCAATCTTGTTCTACTCAATTTGCTTTGATCAAAATCAAGGATCTAGGGCAATCAAAGGAAATCATCTACGATATTCTCATCTTAACCACTCATCTTGTGCATTGTAAATAATTTGAACAAATCCGATATGAATCCAACATTTAACCCTACAGATTTGGTTCAATTTGATCATCACATTTCCATACAAAGCATAGTTGATTTTGTTCCAAAATCTAACCCTAGATGGCAATTTGATCTACTTATATCATGCATGTCTATGACAAACTCCAATTTTGCACAAATTAGCTTAAATATGACCACTCATAGATGTCAATTTCATGAATCTATAACTAGATTTGACATGCATAATCATTTTGTTAGTTTCAAACCCTAGAATCACTATGGGATGTAATGCATGAACCTGTGAAGCAAAAGGAGAAAAACTCACCCAAACCAAAGGAGGAGAAGATGCACAGGAGTTCAAATCGAGGACCGGATGGGAGATGGCCGGACGAGTCTTCTTGTCCGGAGGAGAGGAGATGAACAATGGAAGAGGTGGAGAACAGCAGCAACAATACGATTTGGTCGATTTGGGGAAGAAAAAAGAAAACGGGAGGTTTTAATAACTGATCAGATGTGCACATACCGGACAGTGTCTGATCTGAGTGGACATTGTCCGATATGACCGGACAGTGTCTGAACTGGGCGGACAATGTTCGGTCAGTTCAGATAGAATCCTGAAGTTCCTGAATTTTTCAATTTTTCGCAAAAACAACTCAACCAAGAGTTTGATTTCAGAATAAACTTGAATATCATATTTGGAATGCGGCCAGATAGTTTCGAGAAGAAATTTGAGAGAAAACGACTTTAGAATGAGCCTCCGAATCACGTTTTAGGGTAAAAGGGTAAAATAGAACGGTTTTTCACCAATTTGTCAAATTTCCATGAAACTTGAATTTTTCTGAGATGTTTGGCCTTGTATGAATTCTAAATACTATTTCAAGCCAAACCATGGAAGAGACCTTGGCTCAAATAGCGAAATTCACAAAATGCACATTTTGGGTATTTTCGTGTCAAAGCTCGTTTTTGGGCGATTTGAAAAATGTGATAACTTGCAAACCATAGGTCTTTTGAGAAAAAGTTCAACATGAAATATCTTCGAATGATCGATCTCTAAGTGTTTTATGTAGAAAATTTTTGTCAAAACTCAACCGATTTTAATTTATAGAAATAAGTCATTTTAGGCCAAAACAAGATCTTTAGATGTTCAATTTTGTCAAAATTCAACATTTAGGCTCGAAATCCTTTCTTTTTGCTTTCAAAACCTTTGAGAACATTTTTGAAAGGTATTTTTGAAGATTTTTATATATTTTGATCATTTTGGCACTTTTTAGTCTTTTTGATTTAAAAATGATCCTTTTGATAAACAACATGTATATTTTTCCTTTTTGTACACAATTTTGGGTATGCAAGCATTCAATGATCTTGAAGTTGCTCCCCCTTAATGTGTTCACCAAGTTTTGTTGAAAACCGACAAAGTGGTGAACTTTTGGACTTTTTCTTCAAAATAGGAAGTGATTGGCATAGATGCCTACATTGATTGAATCTATATATATATATATATATATATATATATATATATATATATATATATATATATATATATATATATATATACATATAGGTAAGAGTATATGTGCTAAATACAATCAAGATAACAACCAATTCAAGATAAGCAAGAGATCAGATAACATTTGAGATGTCAATAACATTCAATTCATTTCTCAACTTGCTAAATCCTGACTCATCCAAAGGTTTAGTGAATAGATCCGCTAATTGATTTTCGGTTGAAACATGACTAATCACTATATCCCTTTTTGATACATGATCCCTTAGAAAGTGATGTCTAATGTCAATGTGCTTTGTTCGAGAGTGTTGAACGGGATTGTTGGCAATTTTAACCGCACTCTCATTATCACATAAAAGCGGAACACAATTGACTTTTATGCCATAATCTAACAAAGTTTGCTTCATCCAAAGAAGTTGTGCACAACAACTACCGGCCGAAACATATTCCGCCTCGGCGGTTGAGAGTGCAACTGAATTTTGTTTCTTTGAAGTCCAAGAGACTAATGATCTTCCTAGAAGTTGACATCCACCGGAAGTGCTTTTTCTATCAATTTTACAACAGGCATAATCAGAATCCGAATATCCTAGGAGATCAAAACTAGTATTCTTAGGATACCAAAGTCCTATGTGTGGTGTATGTTTTAGATATCTAAAGATTCTTTTTACTGCAGTTAGGTAGCATTCTCTAGGAGCAGCTTGAAACCTAGCGCACATGCATACACTAAACATAATATCAGGTCTAGAAGCAGTAAGATACAATAAACTACCAATCATAGAACGATATAATTTGAGTTCACCGGTTTACCTCTCTCGTCCAAGTCCAAATGCCCATTTGTAGCCATGGGAGTCTTGATTGATTTTGCATCATCCATACCGAATCTTTTGAGTAAATCCTTCACGTATTTGCTTTGACTCACAAATATGCCTTCTTTGATTTGCTTAATTTGAAGTCCAAGGAAAAAGCTCAATTCTCCTATCATAGACATCTCAAATTCCGTGGACATGGTTTCACCAAAAGCTTGGCAAAGAGATTCGTTAGTGGAACCAAAAATTATATCATCGACATAGATTTGGCAAACAAAGAAGTCATCGTCTATGATTTTGGTAAAGAGAGTTGTATCAATTTTTTCAACTTTAAAACCTTGTGAAATTAGGAAATTTCGCAATCGTTCATACCAAGCCCTAGGGGCTTGCTTAAGACCATAAAGAGCTTTTGAGAGTTTATAGACATGATTTGGATATTTTGGATCTTCAAAACCCGGTGGTTGCTTTACAAATACAAGTTCCGAAATTTCACCATTTAAGAAAGCACTTTTAACATCCATTTGAAATAGTTTGATTTCAAAACATGATGCAAATGCAAGTAAGATGCGAATGGCCTCTAGTCTAGCTACGGGAGCAAAAGTTTCATCAAAATCTAATCCCTCAATTTGAGAATAACCTTGTGCTACCAATCTAGCTTTATTTCTTACAACTATGCCATTTTCATCTTGCTTATTTCGAAAGACCCATTTTGTACCAATTATATTGTGATCAAGAGATTGTTCTACAAGTTCCCAAACATTATTTCTAGTAAAGTTGTTTAACTCATCATGCATAGCATTTACCCAATCCGGGTCCGCTAAAGCTTCATCAATACATTTAGGCTCAATACTAGAAATGAAAGATGCATGTTCACAAAAAGATGTAATTCTAGAGCGAGTTTGGACACCTTTACCAACATCACCTATTATTTGGTTGACGGGATGATCCTTAGTGATGGTTTGATGAAGTCTTGGATTTTGTAATGTTTGATCTTCACTTTCCTTTATTTCCGAATCAAGATCAACTTGAGTAGGAGCCTCCGGAATTATAGAAGCTATTTCATTTTCTTGATCGGGTGACTTTGAGTCTTCATCTTTGGGCTTGATATCTCCAATCGTCATGTTCTTCATAGCTTCTCATAATTCCTCATTTCCTACATTCTCAACATCTTCATACTCTTCTTGAGAGCCATTAGATTCATCAAACTCAACATTGCACGTTTCTTCAATGCATTCGGTTATGACGTTAAAAACACGATAAGCCTTACTAGTTGACGAATATCCAACAAGAAAGCCCTCGTCAACACATCTTTGAAATTTTTCAAGATGCATGCGTTTTTAAGGATGTAACATTTGCAACCAAAAACTCGAAAATATGAAATGTTTGGTTTTCTTCCAATAATTAGCTCATAAGGAGTTTTGTTTAACAAAGGATGAGTATAAAGCCGATTTATGGCATAACAAGCCGTATTGACGGCCTCGGCCCAAAACCTAGTGGGGGTTTTATATTCATCCAACAAAGTTTGAGCCATTTCAATTAATGTTCGATTTTTCCTTTCCACAACACCGTTTTGTTGAGGAGTATATGGTACGGAAAATTCGTGTTTAATTCCAGATTCATCACAAAGCTCAATAAAGTCCGAATTTTGAAACTCTCCACCATGATCACTTCGAAGTTTCTTGATGGAGAATTCAAATTCATTTTCAACTCGTTTTGCAAATCTTTTAAACACACTTGGAGCATCGGATTTATGATTTAAGAAGAAAATCCAAGTAAATCGAGAGAAATCATCAACAATGACAAAGCAATAGTTACTACCACCAATACTTTGAGTTTCCGATGGACCAAACAAGTCCATATGCAAAAGCTCAAGTGGTCTAGATGTTGACAACACATTTTTAGCTGGATGAGTACTAGCAACTTGTTTTCCCGCTTGACATGCACTACAAAGTTTATTCTTTTCAAACTTTACATTTTTCATACCTAGGATTAAATCTCTTTTTAAAAGTTTGTTCAATTGATGCATCCCAACATCAGCCAAACGACGATGCCAAAACCATCCCAAAGAATTTTTAGCAACCAAACATGTTGAAATGCAAGAGTCTTTTGAACCGAAATCAACCAAATACAAATCTCCATATCGAAAACCTTTGAAAATTAAAGACTTGTCTTCTAGACTTTCAATGATAACACCATTTGGTTCAAAAATGCATATAAGACCCAAATCACAAATTTTTGCAACCGAAAGCAAATTGAAATTCAAAGATTCAACAAGTAATACATTTGAGATGGAAAGGTTGTTTGTGATTGCGACTTTACCTAACCCAATTACCTTTCCTTTGCTATTATCACCAAACGTGATTTTATCAATGTCATTGCAACCATTCTCAAATGGAGAGAACCGACTTCCATCACCGGTCATGTGTTGGGTGTATCCGCTATCAAGCACACAATGCCTCCCATCAGTCTTGTAGTTTACCTAAAAGAAGGGTTAGACGCTTTTAGGTACCCAAACTTGTTTGGGTCCTTGAAAGTTAGCAACAAGGGTTTTTGGAACCCAAATTTTCTTTTTATGTTTATTTTGATAAGGTAAACCAATGAATTTTGCAATTACTTTTCCGTACTTTGTTTTCTTTAGCATGTAATGGGAGTGATACTTATTTTCTTTAGCTCTAGAAGTTGAGGGACAATTTTCCGGCAAATGATCTACATTATGGCATTTGTGACAAAACATATTAGTGGCCTTTACAAAAGTTATTTTAGTACTCAACTTCTTTCTTTTGTTCGGTTCATATCCTAAACCTTCTTTTCTAAATGAACATCGTTGCTCACTAAGAAGTTTGTCTAGGATTTCTTTTCCTTTAAAGCATTTTGCTAGTCCTAGATTTAGCTTTTCCACTTGTGCCTTGAGTTCTAAATTTTCTAAAATCAAGTTAGAGTTGTTATCAACAATTTCATCACAAACATTTTCATGATTAATTTCTAAAGCATTACAAGTGATTGATTTTGAATGAGAGACACTATGAGTTGATTCGTCTAGAATATCACAAGTAATTCCTATTTCACTAGTTTGTTTAGAATCAATAATTTCATTAACTAGAAGTGCCTCATGCGAGTCATTTAGTTCTGCATATAACTCACTAAGTATTGAATATTCTTTCTTAAGCATTTTGTTTTCCTTAGTTACTTTACCTAATGCCTCATTTAATTCCATAACCATATCAACAAGGTCCTCATAAGAAGGTTCAAGATCCGATACCTTAGCATCATCACTCGCCATAAGACATAATGATGACTTATCTTCAAACAATGTGGCTTCTCCGATAGCAATTCCCGCCATTTTCTTTGAAGATGATGGTAATTCATCCTCCGATTCGGATTCCTCCGATCCGAAGTACCATTTACCAATATAGGCTTGGCCCTTGCTTTTATTGTTATAGAACTTCTTGAAAAGCTTCTTTTTACCTTTTGTCCCTTCACCGTCATCTTTCCTCTCATGTGATCTTTGATGATCACCCTTCTTATTTGGAGATCTTGAGGCAAAGTGTCCCTTCTCATTACATTCATAACATGTAATGTTCTTGAATCCGGTCTTCTTGTGTGGTCCTCGTCTTTTGTCAAATTCAAATCCTCTTTTGTTGATCTTGCTTAGGAGTTTGCGGGTTTTTCTCACAAGAAGAGCTAGATCACCATCGGAGCTTTCATCCGAACTATCCTCCTTGGCTTCCTCGACTTTTGCCTTAAATGCCAAGTTTTTCTTCTTTGATCCGGATGCTTCTACAATCCCTTTCTTTTCCTCTTTTTGCATTTCATGGGTAATAAGAGTACCCAAGAGCTCGGTAGGAGTTGTGGAAGAGAGATCGCCATTGATAAGCACTGTCACAATTGTATCAAAACTCGATGGTAAAATCATAAGCATTTTACGCACAATATCAATATCTTCAAATTTTGTACCTAAACCTTTGAGATCATTGATTAATAGATTGAGTCGAGTATACATGTCACTAACATTTTCAGATTCAAGCATGAAGAAGGAGTTGTATTCTCTAGTTAATTTAATTAGCTTAGCTTCTTTGACTTTTGATGTACCTTCATGAATTACCTCTAAGGTTTTCCACATTTCATAGGATGTATCAAGATTACTAATGCGATTGAATTCACTTAAATCAAGACCATTAAATATGGCATTTTTTGCTTGAGCATTTGCTTGAAGGTTTTTCGATTCTAGAGGTGTGAGATTTTCTAAGTCCATTGGAGCCCTAAAACCATCTCTAGTGACCCTCCATACATCAAGATTAATGGATTCTAGATAAACCGCCATCCTAATTTTCCAATAGCAATAGTTGTCACCCTTGAAGAAGGGGGCCTTTCTATTATAGTTTTCTTTGATCGACGACATCCTCTCCCTAGACGGTTAAGCCTAAAAAGAGAGACCTAGTGCTCTGATACCACGTGTTGATCGAAGGATGCCGACTAGAGGGGGGGTGAATAGGCGGTTTTTAAAATTTTTCTTCTAAATTAGGGTTTAACAACCTAAGATTGCAATAACAAATCTTCTAAGAATATGGAAGACAATTCAATTCAGATTTTGCACTTTCTAAAATATTAATAGCAACAATTCAATCACTATGAAAATTAAGCAAGTAGTAGAGGTAACCGAAAAGATCGAGTTTTTCCCGAGGTCTCGGAAATTTGCCGATTTCCACTAATCCTCGTTGAAGCGCTCTTCGCTTGAGCTTATGCTTCGAATTCACTAGAGGTAGCCCTTCTCCTCTCCGGATAGGCGAGCTCCGAGCCTTTACAACCAATCGCCGGGCCTCTCCGACACACCGTCGATGGAGAGATCGCCGGACCTCCCGGGTCGTCTAGGTGACGGCAATCACCAAGAGTAACAAGCCTAGCACCTTGCTTGATCAACCTCAAAGCTTGATGAACACAATGCAAACGCAAGAAGGCTTGAAAACAAATTCACTCAACTAGCACTCAAGATTTCTCAAGTTTTGACTTCAATTGCTAGAGAATGGATGTGAGAGGGCTTGCACACTGTTGCTCAGGGTTTCTGAGATGTATTTCATGTATATAAGACATCTACAACAGTGATCTATTTATACTCTCAGCAAAAACGGTCGAAATCAAGAAGATTGGGCGAAAGTTGTACTGGCCGGACATTGTCCGGTCACTTCGAACAATGTCCGGTCAGTATAAAAATTTTGACCGTTATTCACGTGAAATGCGAGTGTCAGTAGCCGTTTGATTAAAATGTGAAGGCCGGACAAATGTATTTGTCCGGACAGATGCATTTGTCTCTGTTGACCCCCCTGTTCAAAATGATTTGTACACGCCGGACAGATACATTTGTCCGGACAAAATGTCCGGACAGATGTATCTGTCTCTGTTGACACTTAATAAAAAACACTCCATATTTTTGTATGGGCCGGACATATGGGATTTGTCCGGACAAATAGATTTGTCTCTGTTGACACAGCCCTTACAGTAGCCCAGACTTTGTATTGGCCGGACATTGTCCGGTCACTTCGGACAATGTCCAGTCACTTCGGACAAAACCTCCGGACAAATACATTTGTCTTAATTCAACACGCCGTTAACATTTGTACTGACCGGACATTGTCCGGTCACTTCGGACAATGTTTGGCCTTCACCGGACAGATGCACCGGAAAAATGTATTTGTCTCTGTTGCACTTGTTTGCAAAGTTCTGAAATTATTTGTATTGGCCGGACATTGTCCGGTCACTTCAGACACTGTCCGGCCAGTACAAAACGAAAACAGACCTCTGAATTTTTTACTCAACTTTGATTTAGGGCAAATGCAAATGCAAATATGCTTTTAAAAACTTCAAGGTTGATCAAGATATTTGTGCTAAGACCCCTCTTAATAGTACGACCATCTAACCTAGAAAATTTCAAAACAAGAAGGCGCTAGGTTTAGGTATTTGTACTCTTGCGAGATTTTCGTCATTTTCGCTTCATGGAGTCTTGATAACCTTGCTTTGTCTTTCCTTGATGCTTTCTCCTTTGATTTACCTGAGTCTCACATACAGAGGTTAGTCACAAATCTCACGGATGTCATTAATCACCAAAACCCTAATTAGGGCTCAAGATTCAACACAGGGGAGACCTTGCTGCTTATTACTCTTGGTGAACGCCGTCACCTAGACGGTTTGGTGGCGTGGCTGTTGGCCTCTCCTGTTCGGAGATTGTCGGAGAGGCTTAGCGTTTTTGTAAAAGGCATCGGTGTTTGCCTTTCCGGAGTGGACAAGGAGCAACCACTAGTGAGAAATATCCTTCGTGGATATTGAAGCAAGACTCAATTCACTTGAGTGCTTCAACGAGGATTAGGGGAGACTGGGCGAGTCTCCGAGACCTCGGTAAAAATTGTTGTGTTTGTGTTCTTTTCTTCTTTCTCATATTATTATTATTTGTTCTTGATTTCTTCGTTTGCCAAACTTTGTTTTTAATTTAAAGTTTTTAAAAGCCTCCTATTCACCCCCCTCTAGTAGGCATCCTTGATCCTACACCCGCGTCAAAGCGCTAAGGATTCAATAACTCCCATAATTTCTTGTTAAGACTCAATTGTTACGTCTGTTGTCGAAACAAGAAATTATGGTTTGGAGGAAGAAAATATCAGAAAATTACTCCAAAACTTGAAATAAAAACCGAGGAAGAATCATGCCTTTTAGATTAGGTTATCCCTAACCTTAGAGGGGGATCTACTGACTAAAGCCATACTAATGCAGGAATAACAATAAGAAATAAGTAAAAAACTTACTTGATTAGTTGAGAATTGAAGTTACCATCTTCACCGGCTTACCAAAGCAATAAAAATAGAGAATAGTGCTCTTCTAAGAAAATTAGACTAAAAATTAAGACCTAACGGCTTCTAAATCTAAGAAAAAGCATGTCCAATTGAGCCAAAAACTTCTCTATTTATAGTGCATAAGTCTTAGAATTAACCAATTACAACTCAATACTTATTTAGGACGGAAATTGTCTCAGATTCGGACTTTAAACCGACTAACGGGTCTGTTTTGGATTCGAAAATCGGGTTTCGGGTCGGATTCGGGTCCAATTTCGGGTCGGATTCTTGTGTTTTTTCAGATTTTCAGCATCTTCTTTCTCTACTTCTTTTCCTATCCAAACGATGTCAAAATAACTCCAAATTTGGTATGTTTGTTCCATGAAACATGATGAACACACTCGTGAAAGCGGATTATAAAAATATTACAAAAAGCCACATAAAATGACGTATCAAAAGAATTTTAAGCATCATTTTTGCACATTTTCAATACTAAATCTAGGGTAAAATTCTACCAAATTAAGACTTATCAAATTCCCCAAGCTAGCATTTTGCTTGTCCTCAATTAAAGAATGTGAATAACTTTTTCAAAAATTGAGATGCCTTGGTAAATCAGATTCTCTATAAACAATCTTTCGAAAACTCTCATTACATCTATGCATATTAGACAATTGATCTAAGCAATTTAAACTCTCCAATTGCAAATATTCAGATTATCAAATTTCAATCTTAGAAAAGAGAGAGCTTAATCAATTAAATCATCTTGACAACTTCTTTCATATAAGATTTAGAACAAACCATAGCTAAAGAAAACACTCATTATGCTACAATTTATGCAAAGTTTGTTAGATTGCCCTTTAGAGAAAAATTAAAACACTTATATTTCTGTTTTTATATTCACTTTTTTTCTTTTATTTATTTATTATTATTATTTTTTCTTCTTCAACTTTTTTGTGCTCTTGGCCAGAATGTTTTTTACTGGATCATTCCGTCGGGGCTAGAGGAGACACAGCTGAAGATGCTTACTTAAGTGCACTTACAGAAAGGCAGCTTTGCCGGTTTCCCGAGCCCCTGTAAGCAACCTTAATGCTCCGTATATCTTCCCTTCACCAGCTGGTCGACGATTCACCACCGCCTCCCCCCAGCGGGTCGCATATACGTTACATGAGACTAGACAAAGCAGCATCTTAAGCAACCATTTTATTAAAAATATAACTTTTTTGAGTGCATAAGTTAAGTAAATCTTCCCTTCCCCAGCTGGTCGACAATTCACCACCACCTCCCCCCAGTGGGTCGATTATACTTCACTCTTATATGTTTTTTTTATTTTTAAAGAGAAGGGCAATTAGCAATTTAGGCATAAAAAGTGACATAAGAGAGTTACTTTTAGATAATAGTTTATTAGAAACCTTCAATTTGGAAGAAATCAATGATAATTTAAAAGACAAGTTCAATCTTTAATGGTCAATTTAAGATAAAAACAAAACATAAGCAATTGAAATGTTTAAAAGAGCTAAGTTCAATGGATCATATGTAAAAATGTGATTGAATAGTCATCTAATTGATTAAAGATCAGCTTTAAAACTGGGCATTCCAAGTGATAAATCTCTCTTTTTTTTCAGTTTATGATGGAATGCGGTGGAATGATGATTCGATAAAGACTAAGCAAATGGTTAAGTGAACACCCCCAAGCTAAATTAAACTAAGCAAACGGTTAAGTGAACACCCTCCCAAGCTAAATCAGACATTGTCCTCAATGTATAGAAAGAGATACAGATTACCATTTGCGGTCGTGGTGGAAGATGACGTAGTGAAAGAGAATGTTTTGGTCCACGTAGCTCCAATGGTGCAGTCCAAAGGGTTGCAAGTGAAAACCTGAAAAGAAAAACAAGGAAAAGGAAAATAAAAAGAAAAACTTACGTACCTTGGAGATCACACGTTGGATTCGCGATTTTTTTTGAACATGCTGTGATGTGGACTTGAATGTCGTAATTTGAATTTGGTTGGCCCTGAAAAAGAAAAAGAAAAAGGAAAGGAAAAAGAAAGAGAAAGAAGAAAGGAAAAATAAAAGAAAGAAAAAGCATCGGGTTGCCCCCCGATAAGCGCTGGTTTAATGTCCCGCTCGACATAGACCATAGCATGATCTTTATGGAGGTTCCCAATAATGATTTTGAATGTTTGGTGCAGTGGGAAACCTAAGCCTATTGTCTAGCAATTCAGATTTTTCAGCTTTCATCGTAGCTAGGTTTAATCGGTGTGGAGACTCTATACCAATTAGGTCATCAATAGAATATCTGATCCGTTTGAGACCTAGCCAAGGTTTTCGCACTAGGCTTGCCCAGATTCTAATATGCGGAATAACTGGTTCTTATTCGAAATTGCCGAAACCCAAAGGATGATCGAAAACACAGCTCAAAGTAATTGCACAACTCTTTATTTCAAAGAGGGCTTTACACATCAAACGTTAGGTCACACTCGCCTACGTCGAAGGAACTATGTGTCTAAGACTTTAATCTAGTCTCGATTGTATTCGATGGTCTAAACTAGACCTATTACAAGGTATTTATAGTCCAATCATATGAGACTCAATAGCCTAAACTATTAGACTCATATAACTAACTAATCCTAAACAGATAGGTTTAGTTATATATATTCGGATCAGATTACAATTCCGAACAGGGAAGGAATTCCTTTTCATGGTCACGGACCCATCCATGGTCGCGAAACCTTTTCTGAACACGGTTAAGATCGCGAAGCCGTATGCGATCAGGACTTGAAAATCCTCCCGGATCATGACTCCCTTGTTGAGGAGCTAACCCCTGTTGCGACCTCTCGATCAAACTGGAGATGTGAGAATTGGGCTTGTCCATATTCTCTGGTGTACCACTTTGCCGCACGTGCTCGTTGATCTTTCCGACCGACTAAAAAAGTCTCCTTTGTGCCACTGCGGGTGGTAGTCACCTTCTTCTCCAGAATTACATCTTCGCGTAGAGGTTCGTCTCGTTGATAGACCAAGTCTTCAACAGATGGTACTATAGTATCTGGCTCATCATCCAGCATTGAAGGCTCAAAGAGTTTGAGGTGCTCAACATTAACAACCGAGTAAATATCCATGTATGGAGTAACTCGAGCTGACAAGCATTATTACCCACTTTCCGCAAAATCTGAAAAGGACCATAACGAATGGGTTTGAGTTTCTTACCTTCACCTTTAAGTCTCTCCTTACTCATATGTAACCATACCATATCACCTTCTTGAAATTGCGCATCAACTTGGTGCTGATCATGTCGCGCTTTGTACTTGAGTTAAGCTTTAAGCAAGTTCTGTTCAAGCTCACGATGGAGTCGTTGAATACCTTCCAGGAACTTTTGTGCTCGATCCTAATTAGATGATTTCTTGCTGTTCTATGTTGAGGTAGGGATCACAAACTCCATGTCGAATGGACTCTGTGGTAGAAATCCTAAACAGACCTCAAACGGCGACTTTCCAGTCGAACCATGCACTGCTCGATTAAAAGAAAATTGCAGGTACGGTATGCTTTCATCCCAGGTCTTCGGGTGCTTCGACTTATATCCTCTCAAAAGATGAACGACTGTGCGATTCACCACCTTGGTTTGACCATCAGTTTGTGGATGAAAAGCAGTACTTCTCTTTAGCTTGGTGTCACTACTACAGAAATGCAATCCACTAACCCATATCTTCTAACGGTTATAAGCAATCTGGCAAAAATCCGATAGAGTAGGACGACAGCGGTAGAGAAGAGGCTTTTTACTATCGGTTATATTTTGGTACACCGTTAGTGCAATGCAAACATTTTTTACTATCGATCATTACTGTACCAACTGATATAATAGATGAAATAGTACTATTGGTTTGTCTTTCGTAACTGATAGTAAAATTACGGACTTTATATTATCGGTTCGTACTATACCAACCGATAGAAAAGATGAAATAGTACTATCAGTTTGTCTTTCGTAACTGATAGTGAAATTACGGACTTTTTACTATCGGTTACTACTGTACAAACTGATATAATAGAGTAAATTTTACTATCGGTTATATAAAACAAACCGATAGTAAAATGACGTCATATAAACTAATGGTTATGACAGTGGGGACCTTAGTTTACTATCGGTTGTATTTTTGAACCGATAGTAAAATTGTACAATTTATCTCGACCCCTACTCTGCGCTCTGCATCCTCGATTCATTTCTACCGTACGTGCATCCACGCTCCAAGCTAGAGTGATCTGGAGAAGCTAGCTGAGAGGTTGATAATTCGATCCCCCTCGGTATTGTAATCTTCTCATCACCTCTCTCTCTCTCGATCACTCTTTCACACTCTCCCTCTCTCTCTCTACTTGCAATTCATTAAACTAGATACATGTAGCTCCAAACTAGCTAGAAGGCTAGGTTGGCTAGCTAGCTATGGCTTGCTGAAGTTAAGCTAGGAATGATTTATGGCTGAAGTTAACCAGCTAGCTACTTGGCTCTTCCAATTAATGCATCAAGTTAATTAGGGTTTCATATATATCCATTTAATGTAATTAAGCAGCTGTACACACATATGGCCTAGCTAATTGATGATGTTTCATGCATGCATGCCCTGAGTCATTATTTATTTATTTCAATTTGTCAATTTCATGAAATAATTGTAGATGGACCGAGAATATTGGATGTATGGAATAAAACGTACTACTATTGAGTATTTGGATGGTGTGAATGGGTTTATTAAATTTGCTGAGCAAGAAAAGGTGAAGAAGGGAGAGAAAGATATGCATTGTCCTTGTATAGATTGTATGAACTTAAAAAGGTTCGGCAACTCTGATCAGATTAGGAGTCATTTGATTTATCGTGGTTTTAATGCACGCTATACCCGTTGGATATGGCATGGTGAAGATCTTGAGGAAACGAGCACCGCTACCACTCAGCAGCACCCGGAAGTGGATTGCAATAATGATGATCATCAGAACATTGGTAATGTTCATTCGGATGTCCATGTAGATGACGACAATTTAGATGAAATGTTACGTGATGTAGAAGAAGATTACAGCGAAAACGATTTAGCTAAATTTGAGAAATTAATTGTTGATTCTGAGAAGCCTTTGTTCCTCGGACGTGCAAAATTTATAAAGTTGTCTTCTGTGTTGAGATTATATAACTTGAAGGCAAGTAACGGTTGGAGCGATAAGAGTTTCACAGCGCTATTAGATCTGTTAGCGGACATGCTTCTAGAGGGAAATGAGTTGCCAAGATCGGTTTACCAGACCAAAAAACTATTGTGTCCGTTGGGAATGGAAATTGAAAGAATACATGCATGCCCAAATGATTGTGTTCTGTACTGTAACGAGTATGAGAATTTGCATGTTTGTCCAAGATGCTGTGCATTGCGGTATAAGCATGGGGACATAATTTATCACAATGGATGTGATGAGGTAAAGAAAGGGCCTCTGGCCAAAACTGTGTGGTATTTGCCTGTGATTCCTAGATTGAAACGGCTGTTTGCAAATCCGAAAGATGCGAAGTACTTGCCATGTTGAAGGTCAGAAACAAGACAAAAAACTAAGACATCCAGCTGATTCTATTCAATGGAGAAACATTAACAGAACATTCGGTGAGTTTGACGGCGAAGTGAGGAATATAAGGTTTGGGTTGAGTACGGATGGTATGAATCTACACGAAAATATGAGCAGTCGACATAGCACTTGGCCGGTTCTTTTATGCATCTACAATCTTCCTCCTTGGTTATGTATGAAGCGCAAGTACATCATGATGTCGTTACTAATTTTAGGACCCAGACAACCCGAGAATGATATTGACGTGTTTCTATCACCGTTAGTCGAGGACTTACATAAATTGTGGAGTGAAGAGGTGCAGGTGCGGGATGCACATAAGCGAGAGAATTTCATATTGCGGGCTATGATATTTTACACCATAAATGATTTCCCGGCCTATGGAAATTTGTCCGGGTATAGTACGAAAGGAGGCAAGGCTTGTCCTATTTGCCTGGATGAAACTGAAAGCATGTGGTTATCGAACTGCAGAAAAACAGTGTACATGGGTCACCGCAGATTCCTTCCGATGCATCACGCCTACCGTAAGAAGAGGAAGTCATTTAATGGCTGGCGTCTTCGTCGCTGAAGAGGTTGCCGCCTAAGAGGAGGAGGGCGAGGCGCTTCCGGAGGGGGTCCCCCCCGGGAGGGATCAGGAGTCCCTTCCCCTTTCCAGGCCGTGGGGCCCCCGGGACCTCCGTCATCGGGGGAGCCTTGTAGACCGAAGGGCTCCCTCCCTCGTCTACCGGCCATTCGACGCACGGAGGAGAAGCCTCCGCGAATCAAACCTCCGGCCTCTCCTGCTCTAGTAGCCCCGGAGCCGCCGGGAGAGCTATCACCAAAGGTGGCGAGGGGGCGTAGTCCGCAAAATTGGACGCCCCCCCGTCATTAGCTTGTCCCTTCCCCTGAGCCTCTCCGGGGCTCTCCGAGGGCGGGGGCATCGCTTCTTTCCGGGCCGGCGCCCGCGCGCGCCCTGACCCGGGGGCTGCGTCTCGGGACTTCACGGGCGTGGAGCCCAGTGTTGTCGATGGACCAGGGGCTTTATGAGCCTTGCCTCGCTTTGGCTCAGAGCCGACGGCGGCCTCCCTCCCCCTCTTGTGGGAACCGGGGGTAGGGAGGGGCGTTCTCGTTGGTAGCCTCAGCCCAAAGGCCTCGGCCACCAGGTTCCGGGGAGGGTCCTCCCCGATGATGCGCACGACGTGCTCGTGCTCGTCGGCGTAGTACCTCCCGAGGAGGTTCTCCGCCTTCTCCCGGGCGGCCGGGTATGGCCGGACTACAAAAGGTAAGAGTTAGAAAAATTCACAAAAAATATGAGCAAAGCGACCCGGGAGCTTACGTCAGGTCACCGGCTTCTGCGGGGGCCGCTGGGCCGGGCACATCCCAATCCCCCTCCTCCCGTGAGAGAAGGGGGAGATCTTCAGCAGCTTCAACTCCTCGGCGGTGTCCCTCATGCAGCGGACGCCCCGGGAGCCCACGACCTTGCTGAGGAGCTTCAGCTCCTCCTCGGTCCACACTGGGGGCTTGGGGGCGGATGACCGGCTGTAGGAGGGGGCGTCCGGAGAGTACACCACCTCGTCGTCCCGGACCCGGAGGTAGAACCACCTTCGTATCCAATCCCCCCAGTGGTCTCGGGAGGCCGCCACCGGGTACTCCGCCACCCGGGACGGTAGTAGCTGGATCATTACCGAACCAAAGGGGGACTTCGGTCCTCCCTTCACCCCTTGGGAGCTCCTCGCTGCTGGTTCGTAGAAGTACCAGAACAGCCGGAGCGTGGGCTCCTGTCCGGTGGCCGTCTCAAAGAGCCAAATGAATAGGCCCATCAGGACGAACACGTTCGGCGTGAGGTGGTTCAGCGCCACCCCATACTCCTTCAGAAACTCCCGGAGCAATGGATGTACCGGGAGCCGGAGCCCGGCCTCGAGGAAAGCCTCGAAGGCCACTACTTCCCCGGGCCTGGGGCGGGGGGCACCATCCTTCTTCGCGGGGATCCGGACGTCCCCGTCCGCGACTACTCCCCGGTCAACCAAGGACTCCAGGTCCCCGATTGTAAACTCAGAGGCCCAGAGGAAGTCCGCAGTGACTTCCTCCATTGGCACCTCCACTACCTTGGCACGGCCCTTGGGTCCCATCTGGCTTTTCCAGTGGCTTAGGCTTTGGAAGAAGGGGGGGGGGGACTTAGAGGTTCCGAAGGCTAAGCTTCCGGGAATGAGCTTCCGGGAGAGAGCTACTGGGAGAGCGAAGGGCGCTAAAGGTTTGAAGGTTAGAAGGTTGGAATGAGCCCTCCGGGCCCCCCGAGGACCTATTTATAGGGGCCAACCGCGGCCCCGATGGGTGCCACATGGCCCTTCGTGGTGCATCTGCGCCGTTCAATTCAAACAGCGTGCGGGAAACGAAGGGATGGACGCGCAAAACGAGGCATCACCTGTTCGAGCCGCGGGAGGCCATTATGGCCGAACGGCGCGCTCCCATCGAGACAAGGCATTAATGAACAATGGTGCGGTAATAAACGCGTGGTGCGGGAATCGAAGCGTCACGGCTCCGGTGGCTTGTCCCGGAGATTTTCCCGGTAACATGAACCATCCCCTCCGGGGACTCGAGCATCGTCCCCGGAGGGCATGGGGGCTGCTGTTG
This sequence comes from Pharus latifolius, assembly GCA_019359835.1. Taxonomy (NCBI): domain Eukaryota; kingdom Viridiplantae; phylum Streptophyta; class Magnoliopsida; order Poales; family Poaceae; genus Pharus; species Pharus latifolius. The sequence continues at coordinate 53,351,335 of CM033324.1, read as the reverse complement.
GGGGAAATCTCCATGAAACTAAGCCCAGGTAAGAAGCGCGGCCATTTGCCCGGGGACAAAGCCCCCGGAGGCGGACAAAGCCCCCGGTGGCTACCCCGGGCGCCATCGTCCTTCCGGAGACAGAGGTCTCCAGTCTCGGGTCACGTGAAGGTCACGCGAGAAGCGCCTCGGGAATTAGCGGGCACCTCTCAAGCATCCAAGGCACCTAGCTGGGAGAAGGACGTTGCTACCCCTCGATCCAACGGTGGCAGGCGGGGTAGTTTAGTCTTTTTGCGTCTTTTGGGGCTATATAAACCCTTGTACACCTCATGTAAGGGACAAGTTTTCATTATTTCTTGGAATAGACAATCTCACAGGTGTGCTATGGAGCCATCTCTCCCCCGAGAGAGCTTCCCTAGCCAACTCCGGTTGGGAGCACGCCGACAGGACTAGGGCCTCCACTGAGGCCCGAACCTGTATAAACCCTCATGTCATTTGTTGTGCTTGCCCGACGGGAGAGGACCGGTCAGGTCACGTCGTATTTTTTTCGCTAGGATCGTCCACAAAACCTGCCGAGGTATTCGTAATACCATGACAGACTTCGACCAGAGACTACGACCAGGTTCCTGAGCAAAGGAACTGACAGTCAGTTTGTCATACTGATTGTCAGTTTGGATAATTTCGACCAGAAGGAGGATTGGACCAGGGAGGGAATAAAAAATATATTTTAATATAATTTAATACCATTATCACATCAATAAGCATTTGAAATATCAATAATCAATTCACCTCTGATAAAACAAAATATAGTCTCGTCTAGGGGTTTGGTGAAAATATCTGCTAGTTGCAATTCAGTTCTAATGTAACTCACATCAATATCCCCTTTTGCCACATGATCTCTTATAAAATGGTGCCGAATTTCAATATGCTTAGTTCTAGAATGTTGAACAGGATTATTAGCAATTTTAATGGCACTTTCATTATCACACAAGAGTGGCACTTTATCAAATTTAATTCCATAATCCAAAAATGTCTGCTTCATCCACAGAATTTGAGCACAATAACTGCCTACAGACACATATTCCGCTTCAGTTGTGGAGAGAGTTACAGAATTCTGCTTCTTAGATGACCATGATACTAAAGATCTCCCCAAAAGTTGACAGCAACCAGATGTACTTTTTCGATCAATCTTGCATCACGCATAATCAGAATCATCATATTAATTAATTCAAAATTGCACCTTTCGGATACCAAAGACCTAGATTGGGATAGCATTTCAAATACCTAAGGATTATTTTGATAGCAATTAAATGACATTCCTTAGGGGCTGACTGAAATCTAGCACACAAGCAGACGCTAAACATGATATCATGCCTAGATGCAGTAAGATATAATAGGCTACCAATCATAGACCTTGTCATAGTATAAAAAATACCCCGGCAGGTTTGATGACGTGTGCAACACGTGTTCCTCAACACGAGCTGACCGTGTGACGGGTCACCCCATGTTGGACAATCTCAGAGATTGACACAAGGGTTTATACAGGTTCGGGTCTCAGTGGAGGCCCTAGTCCTGTTGATGTGCTCCCGACAAGCGTTGGCGAGGGGGCTCTTTCCCAGGGAGAGGGCTCCAAAGCACGCCTATTCGTTTTTGTGAATTGAGTACAAATGAATGTCTTAGGTTACAAGAGAGGGGTACAAGGGTATATATAGACCCCAAAAGATGCAAATTATTGGACTACCCTATCTACAACCGTTGGATCTAGGGCTGGATGGTCTTTTAGCAAGGCCTGGGGCACCGATCTCAGACACGTGGCAGCCCTTGAATTCAGTGCCTTCTCCTCCGGGATGAGGTCCGAGAGTGAAGCTAAGCCACTCCCTTGCTCGAAGGAGGGGCTCCGGGAGTGAGGCCGCTCCCTCACCCGGAGGACGGGGTCCGGGAGTGAGGCCACTCCCTAGCCCGGAGGACGCGTCTAGGAGTGAGGCCACTTCCTCACCCGGAGGACGAGTTCAGGAGTGGGGTCACTCCCTAGCCTGGAGGACGCATCTGGGAGTGAGGCCCCTTCCTCACTCGGAGGACGAGCCCGGGAGTGGGTTCACTCCCTTCCTCACCCGGAGGACAGGCCCGGGAGTGGGGTCACTCCCTAGCCTGGAGGACGGGTCCGGGAGTTAGGCCACTTTCTCACCAGGAGGACGAGTCCAGGAGTGGGGTCACTCCCTAGCCCGGAGGACGGGCCCGGGAATGAGGAGATCCTTGTCCCGTCCCCGGTTGATGCTTTTGGCATGGCTAATATTTCCCCCAACAACAGCCCCCCGGACCCCGAAGGACATTTGATGTCGTCGGGGGGTGCGATTAGTTAGGAGAAATGCCCCTCTCCCGGAGAGCTCTGCGGGACGCAACTTGTCCTCCTCCGTGTGACCCTTCACATTCACGGCGGAGATCCCTCGAGCTGACATGTGGCAGCCATCGGGGGCATCTCATCCTCCTATATAAAGAGGGTCCCGCCCCTGAGAAGGGCAAGCCTTCTTCTCCTCCACCTTCATTTTCCACATATCCCTAGGGAGTGACTTCTTTCCCGGCCTTAAAACCTCTCCGGGAGAGATAAAAGAGATGGCTTCAAAAGTGTGTGGGAAGGCCTCAAACATTCCCCCGGAGAACGTGACCTCCGATTACCTCGGGGTAACGAAGTTCTCCGCGGGAGACCGGGATACCCTTGTCTCCCGGAGAGTTTTCGTGGTGGGGGACATCCGCATCCCGACGGCCGGGGAGGTTACTCCAAGCCCCCGAGACGGGGAGGTGGTGGCCTTTTCGGCTTCTGTGGAGGCGGGCCTGCGCCTCCCAATCCACCCCCTGCTCCGGGACTTCCTCTGGGAGCATGGGATCGCATTGAACCACTTGACACCCAATGTCCTTGTCCGGATGGGGTTGTTCTTGTGGTTATGCGAGACAGCCATGGGAGTGGAGGGAACCCTCGTTCTCTTCCACTACTACTACCGGGTGGTGGCGAAGAGCTCCCCGGTGGTAAAGAACGGACCGAAGTCGACCTGCTCGGTGATGTTGAAGCACGCCCCATCCCGGGCAGAGGAGTACCCCGTGGTGGCCTCCCAAGAGCATTAGGAGGGTTTGACCCGGAGATGGTTCTACCTCCGGGCACGAGATCCGGAGGTGACTTATTCCCACGACCAGCGACTCTCAGCCACTCCTTCGGTTATCTGCCTTTGACGGTTGAGGAGATGACCTTCGTCGCCAAGATGACGGAGGCCCGCTCCCGGAGGAGCATGTAGGACTTGGCGGAGGAGTTGCTTCCCCTCCGGCTAAGTCCCTTCAGCCAGAGTAGGAGGGGTCTGGGATTGGGCCCGGAGCATCGGCCCCTGAGGTTCCCGGTGTCGCGACATAAGTTCTTTCCCCGTGTTTTGGGCACTTCGTTGGGACTTGTTTCGCTGATGTCTTTGCATTTCGTAGTTAGGTCCTATGAGTCGACCCGGGAGAAGGCGGAGCACCTCCTCGAGAGATACTATGAGGACGAGCACTCCCGGTGCCTCGCTGTCATCGGGGAGGGTCCTCCCCGGAACATAGTGGCCGAGGCCTTCGGGATGACTCTCCTGGAGCGGGTTCCTCTCCCGACTTTGAGTTCCCACAGGAGGCGGGAGGCAGGGGTGCTCCTGGCGGCGAGGTGCGCCAAGACTGCGCAAACTCTGGGCGAGAGCTCCAATCAAGCTCATGCCCAATCGCCGACGCCAGTGCGAAGGCCAGCGGAAACTCCCAGGGCCCCGGAGAGGACGAGGCCTACCCCGGCCCGGAGCATCGCGGGGGATCGATCTCCATTACGGGGGAGATCCCCCCCCGGGCAAGCGATCCCCCTCGAGGGTCCCGAGCCTTGGGGGAGGTGAGGCCTCTCCCGACTATGGCGACTCCCTCGTGGATGCCTCGAATGCCGGGGGAGGTGAGGCCACTGTCGGCCCAGACAACCTCCACGGAGACACCCCGGGGGCCGGGGGAAGTTGTACCTCCGGCCCAAATGACTCCCCCGGGGGGATTGGAGCTGCCGGAGCCAGAGTACGAGGGGAGCCCCACTGACACGGCCACGCTGGTCGCCCAGCTTGATGCCTTAGGGGCATAAGGCGTGTATGACCACGTGGTCGTTGAGGAGGACGAGCCCACCTCCGGGGACTACGGCTCTACCCCTTCTCCAGAGCAAGCCCTCCGGGAGGATCCTCCGGGCGTGTACTTCCGGGGCAATGGTGCTTTCACGCGTTTGGACGCACTCTTCGCCCCCGACATCGTACCTTCCCCGGCGCCACCCCCCGGGGGAGTGGGCCATCACGTCCCCGCCGGGGTAGTGCCTCGGCAACGCCACGCCCGGGGAGGGAAACCCCTCAGACATTCCATCTCTCACCTCCAGTGGAGGATGGAAGGTTCAGCACCCCACTCCCGGGAGACATCCTTCAAGGCTCTGGGGGTGGCGACGACCCCGCAAACGGGGCTGGTGACGGGGGCCTACCAATGGGAGGCGACCCCCATTCCCCGGCGAGGGGGGCGTCTCTCTTTTCCTCGGAGGAGGCACGCAAGCTCTCCCTGAGTCTCGTTACCCCGAAGGTTCGAGCTCACGTCCGGGAGGGAGGCATTGATGAGCGCTACGGGGAGGTCATCTCCCTGGCGTTACAGGTGAAGATTCCTCTCCTCCCACTTTATCGCTTGTTTTTTGTCACTAACCATCTCCTTTTCTAGACCACCGCTGTAGCCCACGCCGTCTGGACTTGAGGTCGGCCCTGGCCACCGCGGAGGCGGAATGTGACGCTGCTGTCCGGGAGAGGGACGCAGCAGTCCAGGCCCAGGAGGAGTTTGTTTGGGAGAGGGACGCGGCTACTCGGGAGTTGGAGCGCGTCTAGGCGGAGCTGCTGACCCCTGCGGAGCTGGGGAGTGTCCGAGAGCAGCTAGCGTCCTCTGAGCATGCCCACTCTCGGGCACTCCAGGAGGTGGAGTCTGCGGGGGCTCGCACCCTCATGTCGGTCGGGAATCGGCTCTGGGCCACGCTGATCGGGCTCGGGGTCGAATTCCGGGCGGAGGAGAATCCCCGCAACCCACTGGCGTCCTTGGCGGAGGCTCGTCGATTCCTCACCCGGCACATTGCGGCAATCCCGGAGGCCGCGGACGTCCGAGCCCGGGCCTTGGCGACTACCACCACCGCGCTCGTGACCTCCTTGGTGGAGTACCAGGGGGTCGGGGCCCAGGCTATCGGGAGCCTTGTCCCCTGGAGCCTCTGGGAGTTCTACGAGCCCCGCCGAGCGGCGCTTGAAGAGCTGGCGGGGGCTTTTTATGATTGAGTGATCGAGCCCCCAAGGATGAGGCGCCCTCAAAGGGCCAGAGAGGAGATCTTGGGCGAGGCCTCCTCCGGGGGGACGACGCCGGGCAAGTATGAGCCTCCTGTCCCCCCTGGATAGTCTAGGGGATACTTTTGTTTTCATAGGAGATTTTTGCTCCCGGTAGTTCTGTAGGAGGAACCCCGGACTTGTAAATCATTTGACGATGAAATGAAAATTTTTGCTAAGTTTGTCTTGTTGTGATCAGGTGTCCGGGACGGGGGTCCCGATAGAGGATGTGGAACACCTTCCCATCTTCGGGACTCCCGCCCCTGGTGTCCCCCAGGGGGGACAAGGCTTACTTCGGTGGTTGCCAGATTGGCACTTCGCGAACTTTGACAACCACCGCGTGGAGTTGCCCGAACCTCCCCTGGGGGTGTGGGACATTATTCCCTTGCGAATTCTACCACCTGCCTGGTACGGATACTGGCCGAAGGACACATTCAACGCAGCAAGGTGAAGGATTCAGAGCTTGTACCGGGACTTATGGCGAGAGCTTGACGAAGGGCTTAGGAGGAGATAGCCCTCCAGATTAGTCCCCCGGGAGTACTCGACTCCTGGTTATGTACCCCATAGGCTTACAGAGAGAGGCTGTCTCCTGGTTTGTTTCCATGGAATAAAGAGATGGCACTTGGTGCCTTGTTTTTGTTTCACATTCTTCTAAATCTCGAGAGCGAAACTCCACCCTCAGGGGAGGTGACTCCCATTCCAGGGGATGATTTCCAGGGGAGTTAGGCTCAACCTCCGGGGGAGACGACTCCCGCTCCAGAAGACGGAGTCTGGGGGAGCGAGGCTCCCCCTTCGGAAGAGGTGACTCCTACTCCGGAGGGCCAGGTTCGGGGGAGCAAGGCTCAACCTCCGGAGGATGAAGTCCGGGGGAGAGAGGCTCAACCTCTGGAGAAGATGACTCCTGCTCCGGAGGATGAGGTTCGGGGGAGCAAGGCTCAACCTCCAGAGGACGAAGTCCGGGGAAGAGTGGCTCAACCTCTGGAGAAGATGACTCCCACTCCAGAGGATGAGGTCCGGGGGAGCAAGGCTCAACCCCCGGAGGACGAAGTCCGGGGGAGAGAGGCTCCACCTCCCGGGGAGATGACATACTCTGGAGGACGAAGTCCGGGGAAGCAAGGCTCAATCTCTGGGGGAGACGACTCCCGCTCCGGAAGACAGAGTCCGGGGGAGCGAGGCTCCCCCTCCGGAAGAGGTGACTCCTACTCCGGAGGGCGAGGTCCGGGGGAGCAAGGCTCAACCTCCGGAGGACGAAGTCCGCGGGAGAGAGGCTCAGCCTCTGGAGAAGATGACTCCCGCTCTGGAGGATGAGGTCCGGGGGAGCAAGGCTCAACCTCTGGAGGACGAAGTCCGGGGGAGCAAGGCTCAACTTCCGAGGGCTCCACTTCCGGAGGAGAGGAGCATGGAGCCCCCGATCCGGAGAAGCCCTGCTCCGGGGAGCAGTCATCCGGGAGAGAAAAAACGACTGTGTTAGGTCAAAATCCCATTCCTGTTTCTTGGATTTAGCCAACTTTTTTGAGAAAATCCCGTGAGAATTCCAGATGCCTCCCAAAATTAGCGAGGTAGTTTACTCTATATGCCCCATTTATCTCCTCCCCTGCAGCGGGGGGTGACTAGACATAGGCGGCCCACGCTGGTGCCATAAGAAATATCCTGGCCGTTCCCTTTGAGGGGGGGGGGGGGGTACCCGCAAGGGGTTATCCTCATGCGGGCGAGTGTGGGAATTCAATTGAGTTCCATTGGTCATGTGACCTAAATCGCTCCTCGAGGAGGAAGAGCATGAAAATGAGCTTTGGAGTGTATGGGGGGGACTAGTCCCCCAAAGTGACTCATTACCTCAGTTCCTTGGGAACTGGGTTGCCGCTCATGCCCTCAGTCCATGAGGGGATATTGTAAGCCGCCCTAGGGGGAACGGGGCCCCCGCTGTCGGAACTTTTAAGGGCTAAGCTGGAGCCCGGGGCCTCCTTGCAATGAGGGCATCCTCATGGGGAGGGCATCCTCGAAAGGGCATCCTCAGGATGAGGGCATCGCCTCAGGAGCGATTGGAGAAAATATTCTGTGAAATACATAACGAGGAGAAAAAACCATTTGCATTGATGTAAATGAGTTGATACAACGCCTCCTCCCTTCACGGAATCGTAGAAGAGGGAGGGAAAGGCCTTGAGGTCATTGTTAAAGCTCGCCGCGCCTTCCCCTTGCGAAGTCATCAAAGGGGAAGGGGGGAGGCTCAGAGACTAAGTGTAGAATCTGCAGAGCATGTCCGCGTTCCATGTATGCTTTAGCTCTTGGTCTTCGAGAGTAAAGAGCTTGTAAGTCCCCGAGACAAGGATCGTGGAGATCCTGTATGGCCCTTCCCATTTAGGGCTGAGTTTCCCTTGAGCATGAGGGTCGGTGACGCGCTTAAGGACGAGGTCCCCTAAGCGAAAAGCTCTCCCCCAAACACGCTTGTTGTAAGCGTGATCCGGGAGGATCTTCAAGTCCTGATCGCATACGAATTCGCGACCATGTCCTGATCGCATACAGATTTGCGACCAAGTCCGGATCGCATACGGCTTCGCGACCTTAACTGTGTTTGGAAAGGTTTTGCGACCAGGAAAGGTTTCGATATCATGGAGTGGTTCGCGACCAGGAAAAGGAATTCGTTCCCTAGTCGGAATTGTAATCCGATCCGAATATGTATAACTAAGCTTATCTGTTTAGGATTAGTTAGTTATATGAGTCTAATACGTTTAGGTTATTGAGTCTGATACGTACTCATACGATTGGACTATAAATACCTTGTAATAGGTCTAGTTTAGATCATCGAAGAGTCATAGAACTTATTTGAGTTTTAGACACTTATAGTTCCTTCGACATAGGCAAGTGTGTCTAAAGTTTGACGTGTAAAGCCCTCTTTGAAATAAAGAGTTGTGCAATTACTTTGGGTTTCGGTATTTCCGAGTAAGATCTCGTTATTCCGCATATTAGAATCTGGGCGAGCCTAGTGCGAAAACCAAGACTAGGTCTCAAATGGATCAAGTTGGTATCAGAGCAACTTTCCTATCCTGTGGATGGTGAAGACTCGCCAGGGTTACAAAACTTCCGGCGAAACTCTAGGCGATCAATTGATGGTTCCTACAGCCGCGTCTCCGACAATGTCTGACGATACCTCCGTTCAAGCTAACCTAGCTGAACAAGTGGCTAAGCTCTCCACCAACATGGAAACCGTGCTTGCTTGGATTAAGCAGCAGGCCATGATTGTACCTCCTGAAGTAGGGAAGGTTATGGGTGAGAAGACTGGTGAAGACTTGCGCAGGGCAGACGAAGATGAAGACAAAGGCGACCACAAGACCGACGACCTCGCCAACACCTCCTTAGCTGTCGGATCTTAAAGTCGACGCTAAGATTGATATACCCATATATGATGGGGTGATTGATGCCGAGAAGATGGATTCTTGGATCGATCAGCTTGAGACCTACTTTGACCTGAAAGAGTTTAGTAGCGCTCAAAAGGTCAAATTTGCACCTTTGAAGATGAAGGACCACGCCAAGACGTGGTGGAAGGCCCTTGTCGCCAGTGGTGAAGCTGACGACCTTGTGTGGGGTCAATTCAAACGACTTCTGTGACAAGAATTCTATCCGATGGGCTACCTTGAGGAGAGATGGGAGCGTTGGCACAGATTGTACCAACGGCGCGACCAGACCGTCCAAGACTATACGACAGAGTTTCGGTGACAAGCAATGGTCATTGGCATCTCACTATTTGACCCTCAGGTATTTCGGAATACACATCTGGACTTCAGAAATCGATCAGTACTGAGCTAAGTCTGTTCGGCGTCCAAGACATTGCGACCGCGAGCACAACTGCTATGGCGATCGAGAAGAAGAACAAATCTCGCAGCGACAAAAGCACGAAGGAAAATGCAACCTCGACAAAGAAAAAGCCGAGTCCGAAGAAGAACGCTTCAAAATCGGGCACGGGTGCCTTTTGCGAACATTGTCAAGTCGCGGGGCATACCAAGGACAAATGCTACAAGCTTCATCCTGAACTTCGACCAAAGAAAAACGGACCAGGGAAAAGAACAGCCACGGCTACTGCGACTTCACCAGACGAAGAAGTTGTCCGAGTGAATTCAGTTAATGAGGCGGATACGACCTTGTCTGTGATGGCAATGCCGAAGGAGAAGGGTTCCGATCCACCAAACGACCATCACCCAACGGAGGACTTGTTCACCATCAACATCCAGGTGAAGCACGAAGTGGTCGCAGCGATATTCGATCCAAGAAGTCAGAAGAATCTGGTCTCTGCTGGACTGGTTCGGCGACTTGGTTTGAAGACAACCACACACCCGCGACCATATCCGCTGGGTTGGTTTACATCCGACGTGAACCAACAGATTACGAGTCAGTGTGTGTTGAAGTTTGTGATCTCTGCACGATATATCGATGATGTGCAATGCGATGTTGTCCCTATCGATATCTGTCAGGTGATCTTTGGGAGTCCGTATCTGTATGATCGAGACGCTCACTTCCATCGGCGAGTGCAAGAGTACGACCTCACCAAAGACAGAGTTAAGTTCGTGATCAGTAGAGACATCCACATCAACACTTCGAACTTGATTACCGCAAATCAAGCCAAACGAATTGTTAATGCATGTCACAAGTATGTGCTTGTCATGATTCGACCCATTGGTCAAGGTGAGGGTACTCGACCAGCATTGTCGCTGGCGTGCCGAGAGGATTCTGGTCGTTTGTCGGGACTGCTGGAGAAATACAGTGATCTGTTCAAGACTACCCAGGGTCGTTCGCCGAAACGTCCAGTCGAGCACGAAATTCAGCTTGTGTCCGATGCGACACTGCCCAATCTGAGCATGTGTCGCAACTCAGTATTGGAGAATGAAGAAATCAAGAGACAACTTGGTGAGTTGCTGAACGATGGTGTCATTCAACCGAGTAGTTCACCTTGTGGATCTCCTGTGGTGTTAGTACCAAAGAAAGATGGGACTTGGCATATGTGCATCGACTATCGAGCACTGAACAAGATCACCATCAAGAACCGGTACCCCCTTCCTCATATTGATGACCTGCTAGACCAATTAAAGCATGCTGTTGTCTTCTCCAAATTGGATCTTAAGTCAAGATATCATCAAGTCAGCATCCGAGAGGAGGATACATGGAAGACCGCGTTCAAAACACGAGAAGGTTTGTTCGAATGGCTGGTCATGCTGTTTGGTCTCTGCAACGCCCCGACGACTTTCATGTGTCTTATGAATGACATATTGAGACAGTTCATCGATGACTTTGTGATCATGTACCTCGACGACATATTGGTTTATAGTGGTTCGTGGGATGAGCACCTCATTCATGTCGAAAAGGTGTTCAAACAGCTTCGGCAACATCGACTTCACCTCAACCGTAAGAAGTGCGAGTTCGGCCAACAAACTCTACTTTACCTCGGATTCATGGTTGGCAACGGTACATTGCAAATCGACCCGGACAAGGTAAAAGTGATTCACGAATGGCCGCGACCGCGAACAGTTACCGATGTGCATAGTTTTGTGGGAGCATGCCAATACCTTCGGAAGTTCATCGGACACTTCTCGATTATGGCTTCTCCATTGCATGCATTAACCAGGATTGATCAGAAGTTTGAGTGGACAGGGAAACATGAGGACACGTTTCTCTTGCTAAAAAGGAAGATCAGTGAGGCGCCTGTGTTAACTTTGCCGAATCTCCAGAGACTGTTCGAACTAGAAACCGATGCCTCAGGTTATGCGATGGGCACAGTGCTCATGCAAGAAGGTCGACCAGTGGCATATCACTCCGAGTTATTCGTGGGAGCTCAGAAGAACTACACGACTTATGATAAGGAGTTATGCGCACTGCATCAGGCCGTGAAACATTGGCGGTGTTATCTCTTGGGTAAAGAGACTGTTGTCCACACTGACCATCAACCATTGCAATATTTGCAAACTCAGTCCAAGCTACAGCAAGCTTGACACATGAAGTCGATGTCGTATCTGCAGCAGTTTAATTTGGTGATTAAGTACAAGAAGGGCGTACACAACAAATTGGCGGACATGTTGTCGAGACCACTAGTTATGACCCTCTGTTTATCAGCATTCATGCAGATCGAGCCCTCATGTCATGATGACTATGCCACTATGTAAAGTGAAGACCCTGATTTTCAAACAGCACTGACTGAGCACGAAACAGGGAAACCTACAGAGTTTGTTCGTCGCGAAGGACTCTTGTACAAGAACAAATTACTTTGCATACCTCGTGGAGCATCTCGAATTCAATGGATGTGAGAAGCGCACACATGGAAGGTAGCTGGTCACTTTGGGGTTACAAAGACGTTGCAAAATCTTCACCGACATGTGTTCTGGCCGCATATGTAGCAAGATGTGGCTAGTTTTGTTCGAGGCTGTGGTCTCTGCAGCATCTCGAAACCGGAAAACCGAAAATTAGGTTTGTACACTCCTTTGCCAGTTCCATCGCGACCATGGGAGAGCATATCCATGGATTTCTTGGGAGGATTGCCTAAGACCCGACGTGGCAACGACTATCTATTCGTGGTCGTTGATCGGTTCTCCAAAATGATTGTTCTTATAATTTGTCGGAAGACTATCACGGGAGAAGAAGCAGCTTGGGTTTTCTTTCAAAACGTTTGGACACACTTCGGACTACCGACTTCTATTGTGTCTGATCGCGATACCCGGTTCCTTAGTCACTTTTGGCGATCGCTCTGGACGATGATGTACACCAAGCTAAAGAGGAATACTACTTTTGATCCGCAAACTGATGGTCAAATCGAGGTGGTAAATCGCACGGTCGTTTATCTTTTGAGAGGATATAACTCGAAGCACCCGAAGACCTGGGATGAAAGCATACCGTACCTGCAATTTGCTTTTAATCGAGCAGTGCATGGATCGACTGGAAAGTCACCGTTTGAGGTCTGTTTAGGGTTTCTACCACAGAGTCCATTCGACATGGAGTTTGTGATCCCTACCTCAGCACAGAACAGCAAGGAAGCATCTGATTAGGATCGAGCACAAAAGTTCCTGGAAGGTATTCAACGACTCCATCGTGAGGTTGAATAGAACTTGCTGAAAGCTCAACTCAAGTACAAGGCGCGACATGATCGGCACCGAGTTGATGCGCAATTTCAAGAAGGTGATATGGTATGGTTACATCTGAGTAAGGAGAGACTTAAAGGTGAAGGTAAGAAACTCAAACCCATTCGTTATGGTCCTTTTCGGATTTTGCGGAAAGTGGGTAATAATGCTTGTCAGCTTGAGTTACCTCCATACATGGATATTTACTCGGTTGTCAATGTTGAGCACCTCAAACTCTTCGAGCCTTCAATGCTGGATGATGAGCCAGATACCATAGTACCATCTGTTGAAGACTTGGTCTATCAACGAGACGAACCTCTACGTAAAGATGTGATTTTGGAAAAGAAGGGGACTACCACCCGCAGTGGCACCAAGGAGACTTTTCGAATCGGTCGGAAAGATCAACGAGCACGTGCGGCAAAGTGGTACACCAAAGAACATGGACAAGCCCAATTTCCACATCTCCAGTTTGATTGAGAGGTCGCAACAGGGGTTGGCTCCTTCTCAACAAGGGAGTCATGATCCGGGAGGATCTTCAAGTCCTGATCGTATACGGATTCGTGACCATGTCCTGATCGCATACGGATTTGCGACCAAGTCCTGATCACATACGACTTTGCTACCTTAACCGTGTTCAGAAAGGTATTGCGACCAGGAAAGGTTTCGCGACCATGGATTGGTTCGCGACCAGAAAAAAGAATTCGTTCCCTGTTCGGAATTGTAATCCGATCTGAATCTGTATAACTAAGCTTATCTATTTAGGATTAGTTAGTTATATGAGTCTAATATATTTAGGTTATTGTGTCTAATACGTAATCATACGATTGGACTATAAATACCTTGTAATAGGTCTAGTTTAGATCATCGAAGAGTCATACAACTTATTTGAGTTTTAGACACTTATAGTTCCTTCGACGTAGGAAAGTGTGTCTAACGTTCGACGTGTAAAGCCCTCTTTGAAATAAAGAGTTGTGCAATTACTTTGGGTTTCGGTATTTTTGAGTAAGATCCCGTTATTCCGCATATTAGAATCTGGGCGAGCCTAGTGCGAAAACCAAGACTAGGTCTCAAACGGATCAAAACGTGTGCCATTTCACGTTCGTAAATGGCATTGCGGAGGAGGGCTTTGTCCCACTCTTCTTTGACAAGGTCCACCTCCAGCCTCTGGTTCTCTTTGTTGGCTCGAAACGCGGCAGCCAAAACTCCCTCGAGGAGTTCGACTCGCAGTGATCAGAAACTTACTTCCGAGGGGAGTACCGCCTCAGCCCTGTAAACGAGCGAGAATGGGGTACGTCCCGTTGCTCGACTTGGGGTCGTTCGCATGGAGCAGAGGATGCTCGGGAGCTCGTCTGCCTGTTCGCCACGCCTGGAGGCGCTCTGCTCCAGGCGGCGACAGAGTCCTTGGAGGATAACCTTGTTAACGCACTCGACCGCCCCATTGCTTTTGGGGTGAGCCACCGAAGCGAAGTGGGGGGTCTTGCCGAAGTTTTGACAAAACTCGCGAAAGATCGCGGAGTCGAACTGGGTTCCATTGTCAACGGTAATCTCCTGGGGGACACCGAAGTGGCACACTATGTTCTTCCAAAAGAACATTTGCACCGCGCAGGATGTGATGGTGGCCAAGGGTTCGGCCAACACCCACTTGGAGAAGTAGTCCACGGCTACAACCGCATACTTGTATCCCCCCGGTGTTGAGGGGAACGGGCCTAGGAGGTCCATTCCCCATGGTGCGAAGGGCCAAGTGATCGGGATGGCATGTAGAGTGGCGGAGGGCAGGTTGGAGCTGTTTGCCATCTTTGGCAAGCCCCACAGGTAGAGACAAGGTCTCTCGCGTCACGGGCGACTGTTGGCCAATAGAAGCCTTGGCGAATGGCTTTTGTCGCGACGGCCCGTGGGCCAAGGTGAGAACCACAACACCCGAGGTGAATGTCCTCTTGCGGGAGGCAGCGAAGTAGCGTGGAGGCTCCTCGCTTGTACAGTGTCCCTTCTATCAACATATACGCCCGCGCCTTAGCGCGAAGGCATTTGGCTTTGGCGTCGTCGGGAGGCTCCCCTTCTCCATCCAGGATGCGGCCCGGACGATTTTCGTGACATGGGGGTCACAGGACTGGGAGTTCGGGTCGGGGGCCACCGCGGAAGGTTTCGAGATAACCTCCAGGAAAGTCCCCTCGGGGAGGGGCCCTCGAGCACTTGCCACCTGCGCGAGGGTGTCCCTACGTGGGATACGACGCGCCTCGAGGCCTTCGAAATGGTTTTCCATATTCCGGACCTCGTCAAGGTAGAGGCTCAGATTAGAGTCATGGCGCAAGTAGGACTTGTCCATTTGACACACCACGAGTTGAGAGTCTCCCTTGACAAGAAGGCGTCGGATGGCCAAAGAGCAGGGGAGGCGTAGCCCTAGGAGAAGGGCCTCATATTCCACGACATTGTTCATCGCGGGGAACTCGAGCCTGGCGGCGTACTCGAGGGTTCTCCCCTCAGGGCTTCGGAGGACTACTCCCTCGCCGGCTCCTGCCAGGCATAGGGAGCCGTCAAAGAAGAGGGTCCAATGGTCATTACGCGGTGGTGGCGTGGCACACGCTTCTTCCTTCGGTCCGGGGACTGGAGCCCACTCGGCCACAAAGTCCGCGAGGACCTGTGACTTGATCGCGGATCGTCCGGTTAGGGAGAGGGAGAAGGGGGCTAGCTCGACCCCCCACTTCCCTATTCAGCCGGTGGCTTCCTTGTTCCGAAGCACTTCCCCCAAGGGGAGAGAGGAAGGCACCGTGATGGGGTGGCCCAGGAAGTAGTGGCGAAGCTTCCTCGATGCCATCAGGAGGGCATAACAGACCTTCTCCATCTTTGTGTATCTTGTTTTGGCACCTTGCAGAGCCTCACTCACATAATATACGGGGCGTTGATGCCCATCTTCCTCCTTGACAAGGACCGCGCTGACGGCGACCGGAGTGGCCACGAGATAGAGGAGCAGGGGCTCCCCTTGATGCGGGCTCACGAGTATTGGAGGGCTCGCGAGATACTTCTTCAGGTCTTCGAACGCGGCCTGTGCCTCGGGGGTCCAATGGAACCCCTCAAGGCCGCGGAGGATCTTGAAGAATTGGAGGCTGCACTCTCCCGAGTGCGAGACGAAACGACTCAACGCGGCCAAGCGGCCGGTAAGTCGTTGCACGTCCTTGAAAGAACGCGGAGGAGGCATGTCGAGGAGGGCCCGAATTTTTTTGGGATTGGCTTCAATGTCCCTTTGGGACACAAGGAAGCCAAGGAGATTCCCTCCGCGAACACCAAACGCACATTTTTCTGGGTTAAGTCTTAACCCATACTTGCGGAGATTGCGGAAGGTTTCTCCCAACTCTTCGAGGTGAGCGGCCGAGAGCGGACTCTTGATGACCGCGTCGTCAATGTAGACTTCCATGTTGTGGCCGATTTGGTCCCTCAGGACCAAGCACATGAGGCGCTGGAAAGGTCGCCCCCGCGTTTTTCAACCCGAAAGGCATGTGGACGTAGCAGAAGGTGCCGAGGGGAGTTATGAAACTCGTCTTTTCCTCGTCCTCCACAGCCATTCGGACTTGGTGATAGCCCGAATAGGCTTCCAAGAAACTCATCAGCTCACATCCCACGGTGGAGTCCACCAATTGGTCGATCCATGGGAGCGGGAAATTGTCTTTTGGGCACGCTTTATTGAGGTCGGTGAAGCCAACACACATCCTCCATTTGCCGCTTGACTTTTTGACGAGGACGGGGTTCACTAACCACTCGTGGTGCAAGACCTTCCGAATGAACCCCGCCTCCCAGAGTTTGGCGATCTCCACCTTGATGGCCGTCTGCCGCTCAAGGGAGAGCTTTCTCATTTTCTGTTTTACCGGGGGGCGACCAGGCATTACCGCGAGCTTGTGCTCGATAACGTCCCTGGGCACGCCCCCCATGTCCGCAGGCTTCCATGCGAAAACATCTGCGTTTTTGCAAAGGAAGTCGATGAGTTGCATCGCATGCTCCTCGGGGAGGTCGACCCCGATCTTGATAGTCTTCCCCTTTCCTTGGGAGAGAAGGACTTCCCTGAGGTCCCCCTCGGGGTGAGGTTTGGGAAGGAACTTCCCGGGGAGCGTGACCGGCACGTCCAGGGTCAGGGAGGAGCTCCCTCCCCTCGGGGCCTTGACCAGGTTAATGTCCCTGATCGCTATAGTGGCGCGCTCGTAGAAGGAGCGAGCCATATCCTGGTCACCACGCACGGAGATCACCCCGCTCGACCCGGGGATCTTCATGCAAAGATAGTTGTGGTGGACCGCTGCACCTAGGCGGTTGATGATGGTTCTCCTCATTATGGCGTTGTAGGAGGAGGGGAGATCCATCACATCAAACCGAACCAATTCAGTCCGGTAATTATCCGGGGCGCCGAAGGTCATCGGGAGATCAACCTTCCCCACGGGGTGTATGGTTTTTCCTGGGACGAAGCCTTTGCAAAGGCCCCACAGCGGGTTGCAGGAGCTTCTCATCCACCTGCATTTCTTTGAACTCCTTTAGATAAAGGACGTCCGTAGCACTCCCACCATCGACCAAGATTCGGGCGAGGCGGCAGTTGAACACGGTGGCGGAGACGATTAGTGCGTCATCATGGGGGAAGCGCACCCCACGTGTGTCCTCCGTGGTGAACATTAGTGGGACGTCCGACCATTTCGGTGGCCGGGACGTGTTGACGACCCCTATTGCCTTCACTTCTCGTGCATATTATTTGCGCTGGCGTTTGGAGTCTCGCCTGGAGGCAGATCCTCCCAAGATGACATTAACGTGTCTCTGGGAGGTTTGGAAGGGGAGCTCATCGTTAAAGCTCTTTTCCTGGCCTTGCTTCTGATGTCCCCCCGGTGGAGCGAGGAGTACCGCCAGAGTTGGCGATGGAAGGTATAAGGAGGTAGGGCCTCCTCCCCTCGGCCCATGTTGCTCGAGAAATGCCGCGAAGTGTTGGAGGAGCACGTGGCATTCTCGGGTTGCATGGGAGTTGCACTTGTGGAAAGCACACCACAAAGTGGCTCCAGCCTCCTTGCCCCCTGGCTTGGGAGCCTCTTGCGTATGGGAGGATTGGCCTCCCCCGCCGCCTTTGGGCTTGGAGAAGGTCCGCTGTCCCCGGTTAGGATCCCGAGAGCCGCCTCCACCTTCGAGGACGAAAGCGTCCCGAGACCTTGGCTCACTGCGGGGTCCTCTCCGGGGATGTTTGTGGGAGGGCTCCCTCGAGTCCCTCTCCCCAGGGCCGGAGGTCCCCTGATTCTTCTTCCAAAGGTCGTCCTCCTTAGCTCTCGTGTACTTCTCGAGTACGTTGAAGAGCTTATCGGCGGAGGATGGGCAACTCCGGGAGAGCCTCCGGTGGAGTTCTTCTGGGAGAATGCCGCTTTTGCACGCCTCAATCACTGTCAAGTCAAGGAAGTGAGCCACCTTGCACTTGATCTAGGCAAAGCGTTTGAAGAAGCTTCGTATCGTCTCCCCTGACCATTGGCGAATAGTGTACAATTGCGATGAGTCTAGGGGACAAATGTAATTCCCCTGGAAATTTGCACAAAACTCGTGCTTCAGTTGCGCAAAGGACTTGATGGACCCGGCCTTGAGGTTATAAAACCACGACCGGGCTATCCCCGAGAGGTAGAGGGGGAATACGTTGCATTGGATGATTTCATCCCCCCCGACCACTGAGATAGCCGTGGAGTAAACCTACACGAACTCGTAGGGGTCGGCCTCCCCATTGTAGTGCTCAATGTGGGGCGGCCGATACGGCTTCGGCCATCGGACGCACCGGAGGCGACAGCAAAGGGGTTGATTAGCCCCTTCTAGTTCCTTTGGGGAGTCCGTGTTGCTATCCACCTTCACGGGGGAGGCGCGTTCGTTGTCCGAATCAGGGAGGGGTCCTAACGGACCGCCTACCTTTTGGTATCGTCTTCGTTCTTCGGGGTTGGTGGAGCTCACCTCTTGC
Source organism: Pharus latifolius (assembly GCA_019359835.1). Classification (NCBI taxonomy): domain Eukaryota; kingdom Viridiplantae; phylum Streptophyta; class Magnoliopsida; order Poales; family Poaceae; genus Pharus; species Pharus latifolius. The sequence goes on along the minus strand of CM033324.1, from coordinate 53,332,943 downwards.
ACCTCGGGGAGGTCCCCAGAGGTGACGGTGGCTTCTTGCATGGGCCTCTTGCCCTTATCCGTTGGGACCGAGAGCCACGCCCGCGTGCGAGGAGTGATTCCTGGCCACGGTGGGATGGGGCGCCTTCAGACCTTGCCGTGCGCATCCGCTCTACCTCCTCCCGAGTGAACCGCGTTTGGTCCACCGGGGGAGCCCGGGGAGGGGGCCCCGGGGGAGCCCGGGGTTGATGCGTACCCGCTGCTGGCGCGGGAGGGGAATTGCGTGCCGGGGGGATTCCGGCGATGGAGACGACCCACGGCGTGGGAAAAATTCTGAGCGGGGGAACGGCCTGCATCGTGGGGACCGTATCGGAGACACCTCCTAGGACAGGCAGGGAGAAGGTGGTAGCTCCCGGGGGAGGAAGTCCACCAGAGGTGGGGGCGTCCCCTAGGAGTGGAGGTCCATCGGAGGTGGGGACTCTCGGGGGAGGAGGTCCGCTGGAGACGAACGCACCTCCAGGGAAGGGATAGCCCCCGGAGACGGGCGTACCCCCCGGGAGTGGAGGTCCTCCGGAGGTGGGAGCACCTCTTGGGAAGGGATAGTCCCCGGAGACGGGCGTGCCCCCCTGGTGTGGAGGTCCTCTGGAGGTGGGAGCACCTCCCGGGAAGGGATAGGCCCCGGAGACGGGCGTGCCCCTTGGGAGTGGAGGTCCTTCGGAGGTGGGAGCACCTCCCGGGAAGGGGAAACCTCCCGACGCGTAGAAGGCTCCGAGGTGTGGGTATGTGGGGGCCGGAGGCCGTGATATGGCGCGCAACAACTCCTCAAGAGTGTGTTGCGCACGAAGTTGGCCCACCACGAGCGCCCCGAGTAGCGGGTTTCCTGAAGTTGAAGGTACCGCCCGGGGGGTGCTTGGTCCCCCCAATGCGGAACCGCCAGGTTGGCTCGCAGGAGCTGCTCCGCCACCTAGGGTGATGGGAGAAGGGAGTGTCACCTCCCCCAGGGTATTCCCGGGAGGAGGTGTTGCGACGACAGCTCCTTGCGCCGGTGGCGTAGGGTTACTAGGGCCGGCGTCATTGGAGATGGAGGTCAAGTGCCTCGTTCTCCTTGGAGCCATGACTATTTGTCACAAGTCCCCACGAATGGCGCCAACTGTCGTAGTATAAAAAATACCCTGGCAAGTTTGATGACATGTGCAACACGTGTTCCTCAACACGAGCTGACCGTATGACGGGTCACCCCATGTTGGACAATCTTAGAGATTGATACAAGGGTTTATACAGGTTCGGGCCTCAGTGGAGGCCCTAGTCCTGTCGATGTGCTCCCGACAAGCGTCGGCGAGGGGGCTCTCTCCCAGGGAGAGGGCTCCAAAGCACGCCTATTCGTTTTTGTGAATTGAGTACAAATGCATGTCTTAGGTTACAAGAGAGGGGTACAAGGGTATATATAGACCCCAAAAGATGCAAATTACTGGAATACCCTATCTACAACCGTCGGATCGAGGGCTGGATGGTCTTTTAGAAAGGCCTGGGGCACTGATCTCGGACACGTGGCAGCCCTTGAATTCAGTGCCTTCTCCTCCGAGACGAGGTCCGGGAGTGAAGCTAAGCCACTCCCTTGCGTGGAGGAGGGGCTCTGGGAGTGAGGCCGCTCCCTCACCCGGAGGATGGGGCCTGGGAGTGAGGCCACTCCCTCACCCGGGGGACGGGTCCGGGAGTGAGGCCACTCCCCAGCCCAAAGGACGCGGCTAGGGAGTGTGAGGACGGGTCCGGGAGTGAGGCCACTCCCTCACCCGGAGGACGGGTCCGGGAGTGAGGCCACTTTCTCACCCGGAGGACTAGTCCGGGAGTGGGGTCACTCCCTAGCTCGGAGGACGGGCCCGGGAATGAGGAGATCCTTCTCCCGTCCCCGGTTGATGCTTTTGGCATGGCTAATATTTTCCCCCAACAGACCTATATAGTTTAGAATCAACCTTTTTCCATTTTTGTCCAAGTCGAGATGTCCATTTGTTGCCATCGGGTTTTTGATCACTTTAGCATCTTCCATCCCAACGTGCTTGAGCAAGTCCTTCACGTACTTCATTTGACTCACAAACGTACCATTCTTGAGCTGCTTGATTTGAAGTCCAAGGAAGAAGTTTAGCTCACCGATCATTGACATCTCGAATTCCCTAGACATCATTTCTCCAAACTCATGACAGAAATGTTTATTAGTAGATCCATAGATGATATCATGAACATATATCTGACAAATGAACAGATCTTTTTCAATCATTTTTGTAAAAAGAGTTGGATCAACATTCCCAATTTTAAAACCTTTTGATAAAAGAAAGTCTCTAAGTCGTTCATACCAAGCTCGAGGAGCTTTCTTAAGACCATAGAGAGCTTTAGATAGTTTAAACACATGGTTTGGAAATTTAGAATCTTCAAAACCAGGAGGTTGTTCCACAAAAACTAGTTTAGAAATTTCACTATTTAAAAAAGCACTTTTTACATCCATTTGAAATAACTTAATATTAAAACATGATGCATAAACATGAAGCATACGAATAGCTTCAAGTCTTGCCACAGGTGCAAAAGTTTCACCAAAGTCTAAACCTTCGACTTGAGTAAAACCTTGTGCAACAAGACGAGCTTTATTTCTAATTACTACACCATTTTCATCTTGCTTATTTCTAAAGACCCATTTTGTTCCAATTACATTATGATCCTTAGGTCTTTCTACTAAAGTCCAAACTTCATTTCTAGAAAAGTTGTTTAGTTCATCATGCATGGCATTAACCCAATCAGGATCACTAAGAGCTTCATCTACATGTTTAGGTTCTAAAGAAGACACAAATGAATGATGTTCACAAAACGAAGCGATACAAGAGCGAGTTTGAACACCCTTACTGACATCACCCAATATTTGATCTAAAGGGTGATCCTTGGTGATCGTTTGATGTTGCCTTGGTGCTTCATCTTGTGCTGCTTCTTCTTGATCTGGTTCTGGTGGATCAATATGAGATGATGATGCATGTTGATCATCATTCTCAATATTTTCATCATCTTCTTGATCATCTTCTCTTGGCTTGATGTCTCCTATGGTAATGTTCTTCACGGCTTCTTGAAGATCTTCACTTGAAACTTCACAAGAGATTTGCTCCTTTTGCAAGCCATTAGTTTCATCAAATTCTACATCACAAGATTCTTCAATGCAACTTGTATTTTTGTTAAAAACACGATAAGCTTTGCTAGTGGTAGAGTATCCGACTAAAAGGCCTTCATCTACTCTTCTTTGAAATTTACCACCAAAGTTCCTTTTCTTAATAATGTAGCATTTGCAACCAAAAACTCAAAAAAAAGAAATGTTTGGCTTACGCCCAATAAGAAGTTCATAAGGAGTGTAAGAAGTAGAAAATTCATGTTTGATTCCAAGAGAGTCACAAAAATCAAATAAAGTTGAATTAATAATTCTCCACCATGATCACTATGGATTTTCTTGATGGAAAGTTCGAATTCAGTCGAAACACATTTTACAAAACTTTTGAAAACATCAGGGGTTTCAGATTTTTGGGAAATAAAAAAAAACCCAAGTATAGCGAGTAAAATCATCAACAACAACAAAACCATAGTTGTTACCCCCGATACTTTGGAACTCAAAAGGTCCAAATAAATCCATATGCAGTAGTTCCAAAGGTTTGCAAGTTGAAAGAACACGCTTAATTGGATGTGAAGTAGCTACTTGCTTGCCAGCTTGACAGGCGCTACAAGGTTTATCCTTTTCAAAATTCACATCATTTAAGCCAACAACCAAATCACGTTTTAAAAGCTTTTTCAATTGATGCATTCCAACATGTGCAAGCCTTCTATGCCATAGCCAACCTTTAGTGGTTTGAGAGACAAGACATGTTTAAAGAGATGCATCCTTTGAGTGAAAGTCAACCAAATAAAGATTTCTAAAACGAAAGCCTTTAAAGATCAAAGAATTATCTTTCAAACTTTCAACTAAGACTTCTTTCAGATAAAAAGTGCAACGAAATCCAAGATCGCAAATTTGTGCAACAAAAAGCAAATTAAAATTCAGAGATTCAACCAATAAAACATTAGAAATTGAAAGATCATTGGATATCGCAATTTTACCCAAGCCTACCACATTTTCTTGACGATTGTCGCCAAAGGTGATCTTTTGATTTTCGCTTGAGTTTTCTTCTAATGAGGTGAACAACTTCTTGTTTCTAGTCATATGTTCGGAGCATCCGCTGTCCAGTAGCCAATGCTTCCCACCGGTCTTGTAGTTTACCTGCATAAAAGAATCAAGTCTTTTTAGGTACCCAAACCTTTTTGGGTCCTTAAATGTTAGCAATCAAAGCTTTGGGCACCCAAATTGATTTCTTTTTTCTATTTAGCATGGGTGCACCAACAAACTTTGCTATAGCATACCCTTTCTTCGACATTTGAAGCATGTAGCAAGTATCAAAATAGTTTGGAGTCATTAAAGGACATGCTTCATGCGAATGACCAGTTTCATGGCATTTAAAGCAAATGGTGTTGCATGCTTTTACAAAAACAGTTTTTGTAGTTGGTTTCTTTCCTTTCTTCGGAAAGTATCCAAGTCCTTCTTTTCTAAATGAGCACTTTTGTTTGCTAAGAATAAGATCTAGAGATACTTTTCCTTTGTAGCAACTTTCTAGACCTTTTCCAAGTTTTTCAACTTCTGCCTTAAGTTCATTATTTTCATTTTTATGTACATGAGATGATACTGTGTTAACACATGAAGCATGATGCGAATGGGAACATGATGGCATATCATCACAAGTAGATGAACTAGAAGGCATAACAATAGAATCACTAGATGAGCTAGACATATCAAATGAGGAGCAACTAGTACTAACACCATGGTATGAGTTACTAGTAACAACTGTACAAGCATGTGAATCAATAAATGAATCAATAGACAAATTATCACATGAAGTACTAGTGTCCACAAAGCTAGCATTTGAGTCTAAACATGAATTAACACTTAAGTCATTACAAGAGGTGATAGCATGTGAAGTGGAAGTATGTGACTCTAAGGATGGATCAATAAGCAAGTCACAAGCAACTCTATCATCTAAGGTAATTGTGGAGCTAATAGCTTCCTTGGCAAGCAAAGAATCATAAGAACGTTTCAACTCTTGAAATTCCACTTTCAAGGATGAGAAGTTATTATTTAAAGTGTAAAAACTTTTATTCATATTGCCAAGCAAGTCATTTAACTCTACAATCATATCCATAAGCTCATCATTAGAGAAGTTAGTATTTGATACCGTCGAGTCACATGCCATAAGGCATATAGATTTGTCGTGAGATGAAGACTTTGATCTTAATGCTTTCTTTCTAGCTTTCTTTGAGCTCTTCTTGCAAGAGTTCGCCTTTGTCTTTCTTAGGCGAACCAAGTCGATGACGTCTTTGAGCTTGCTAGAAAGCTCCCGATCCTCCACAATGAAATCATCATTCTTAATATGCTCGGATGTGGAATGTATGTCCTTCTCCTTGGACATAGCCTCATTTGACATAAGCATGTCAATGAGCTCGCTCAGTGAAGTGTCAGAGGTCACCGTTTGCAAGAGTGGTAATGAAGTCTCCGTAGCGATCCTCTGGTAACACCTTAAGCAATTTCCTACAAATGTCTAGATTGGAAATATTAGCGCCATGGGCTTTGAGCTCATTTGTGATGTTGATCAAGCGATCATATATGGTGGAGAGTGTATCATGCTCCAACATCACAAATGCTTCATAGTGTTGCATCAAGAAGCGCATCTTAGCATGCTCAAAGCTAGATGTGCCCTCAAAGATAGACTCAAGGGTGGTCCAAACATCGTGAGCGGTCGAATGATCACTCACTAGTTTGAGCACATCATGGCTAAGGGATCTAAGAAGCACATCTTTAGCCTTTGTATTTAAGAGGAGAATATCCTTATCCAAAATCAATGGATAAGTCACACCCTTCTCCATTAAGCTCCATAAATCCAAACTCAATGCCTTAAAATAAGTGCTCATAATAATCTTCCAACAAAAGTAACGTGAGCCATCAAAGTGAGGAGCAATCAAATCAAAATCCTCTACCGAGTCCATCCTTTCTCTCTAGGCGGTAAAACCCATAAATGAGAGACCTTGCTCTGATACCAGTGTAGGATCAAGGATGTCGATTAGAGGGGGGTGAATAGGAGGCTTTTAAAAACTTTAAATTAAAACAATATTGGCAAATAAAGAATCAAGAACAAATAACAATAATATGAGAAAGAGGAAAAGAAGACGAACACAACGATTTTTACTGAGGTCTCAGAGACTCGCCCAGTCTCCCCTAATCCTCGTTGAAGCACTCAAGTGAATGAGTCTTGCTTCAATATCCACGAAGGATATTTCTCACTAATGGTTGCTCCTTGTCCACTCCGGAAAGGCGAGTACCGATGCCTTTTACAAACACGCCGAGCCTCTCCAACAATATTTGAACGGAGAGATCAACGGCCACGCCACCAAACCGTCTAGGTGAGGGTGTTCACCAAGAGTAATAAGCAGCAAGGTCTTCTGTAGACCTCTAACAATCACTGAGAAACTAATAGGATGCAAATGATGCGAACAGAAAGCACTCGGTGGATCTGAAAATCTCACGACTTGATCAAAAGATCAAGATTTTAACTCCAAAAACAAGTACTCAAATATGTGTATGAGAGGAGGCTGCTTGTTATATTAAACATCTGCTCAAAGCCTCTTTTTATAGCCTCAAAGATCAAAAGAACCGTTGGAGCTCGAGCTGAAAATTAGCAGCACAAACTGACAGTCAGTTTCAAACACAACGGTTGACAAAATTTACGGATAAAAAATTACTAGCCGTTTGTGGTCGTATATGGAAACTGATACCCCAAACTGACAGTCAGTTCGACCACAAAAACGTCCAGTTCAAACAGAAAAATAAATCAAATAGCTCGAGGTCAAAATGCAAACTGACAGTCAGTTAGTTTAATTAAAAAAAATTCAGCTCAAAAAACAACCTCTCTGAACAACTGTCAGTTAACAAAACTAACAATACAAACTGACAGTCAGTTTAACAAACTAACAGTCAGCATGGATAACAGTTATAACTTTAATCCAGAGATCCGATTTAAGTGTTTGATAGCTCGTTTGAAAGATAATTTAAATGGCTATCTTTTTGTCAGCAGATACAAAAGCCAGATCTGCCTAGTTAGAAAATGCAAAAACTCTTCTGCTGCCAAAACTCAACCGAAAAACCAAATTTTTCCAACCGAAAAAGATGCAATGCAGTGACCTAGTAATTTCTCGGTTTATATTAGAAATTTAGAGAGGACTTGTAGCCCCTCTTTATAGGACGGTTAAAACTAAGAAATAAATTCCTAAACCGATCAAACTCCGAACACCGAGATCGATACAAATAAAACTCAGATTACCTTAGGTCCTTTGCATCTTCTCGATTTACTTCTCATCTTTGTGCTTTGCGACTTGGTCTTGATCCATTTTACGTCGGGTTTATCTTGATCATCTTGCATTCCTTCCCAACACAACTCTGTATCAAATATCTCAACAGCACAATTAGTCTGAAACACTTTGTTTTCATTAATCATCAAAATTAGGTTAGGCATAACGGCCTAGATGCAACAAAGTAGAGGGTCGTAACTGGTGGTCGCGACAACATGTCCGCCAATTTGTTGTGTACACCCTTCTTGTACTTAATCACCAGATTAAACTGCTGTAGATACGACATCCACTTCATGTGCCGAGCTTGCTGTAGCTTGGACTGCGTTTGCAAATATTGCAATGGTTGATGGTCGGTGTGGACAACAGTCTCTTTACCCAAGAGATAACACCTCCAATGTTTCACGGCCTAATGCAGTGCACACAACTTTTTGTCATAAGTCAGGTAGTTCTTCTGAGCTCCCACGAATAACTCAGAGTGATATGCCACTGGTCGACCTTCTTGCATAAGCACTGCGCCCATGGCATAACCTGAGGCATCAGTTTCTAGCTCGAATGGTTTCCGGAGATTCGGCAAAGCTAACACAGGCGCCTCGCTGATCTTTCTCTTCAGCAAGAGAAACGTGTCCTCATGTTTCCCTGTCCACTCGAACTTCTGATCAATCCTGGTTAATGCATGCAATGGAGAAGCCACAATCGAGAAGTGTCGAATAAACTTCCGAAGATATTGGCATGCTCCCACAAACGGCATGACCAGCTATTCGAACAGACCATGTCGTGTTTTGAACGCGGTCTTCCACGTATTCTCCTCTCGAATGTTGACTTGATGATATCTTGACTTAAGATCCAATTTGGAGAAGACAACAGCATGCTTCAATTGGTCTAGCAGGTCATCAATACGAGGAAGGGGGTACCGGTTCTTGATGGTGATCTTGTTTAGTGCTTGGTAGTCGATGCACATACGCCAAGTCCCATCTTTCTTTGGCACTAACACCACAGGAGATCCACAAGGTGAACTACTCGGTTGAATGACACCATCGTTTAGCAACTCACCAAGTTGTCTCTTGATCTCTTCATTCTCCAATACTGAGTTGCGATATATACTCAGATCCGGCAGTGTCGCATCGGACACAAGCTGAATTTTGTGCTCGATTGGACGTTTCGGTGGACGACCCTGGGTAGTTTCGAACAGATCACTGTATTTCTCCAGCAGTCCTGACAAACGACCAGAATCCTCTCGGCACGCCAACGACAATGCTGGTCGAGTACCCTCACCTCGACCAATGGGTCAAATCATGACAAGCACATACTTGTGACATGCATTTGTTGGGAGAACTCCTAGGGGCTCCGCAAAGTCCTTGAAGATCCCCTGGTGAGGCCAGGAGCATCACCGGGCCCCCGGTGAGACCCGGAAGGTCACCGGGTTCCCGGTGAGATCCGGAGGGTCATCGAATCCCCGGTGAGTCCCGAAGAATCATCGGGCGACCGGTGAGACCCGGAGGGTCACCGGGAACCCGGTGAGGACCGGAGGGTCACCGGGCCCCAGGTGAGTCCCGAAGAGTCACCGGGTCCCCGGTGAGACCCGGAGCATCACCGGGCCCCCGGTGAGTCTCGAAGAGTCAACGGGTCCCCAGTGAGACCCGGAGCATCACCGGGCCCCCGGTGGCGCCTAGGGCCTCGGAAGGAAGGCTACTGACCGAAGAAGCCTTTGGAAAGCTAAGGAGGACACGTGTCGAGCATCCGAGCTGTTCTCCTAGCCAAATGACTTTAGCGCCCTTCGATCCAGCGGTCGTAGCTAGGGCTTTTTGGTCTTTTGTGTTTCTTAGGGGCTATATATACCCCTCCTGTACCTCTTTTCAGGGGATTCGAACTCATTTGCATTAACACAAAATATCAGGCTCTCTTGGAGACCTCTCCCCAAGAGTATACCTCTCCAGCGGACTCGCGTCCGGAGAGAGCCAACAGGACTAGGGCCCCCACTGGGACCTGAACCTGTATAAAAACTACTGTGTCAATTTCTGTGTTGCCCGGCGGGAGAAGACCGGTAACTCGGTCAGCTCGCGTCGCTGTACACGTGCTGCGCACGTCCGAAAAAACCTGCTGGAGTATCCGTAATACCACGACAGTTGGCGCCGTCCGTGGGGACCTCGTGACGAATCGCCATGGCTCCCCCACGAACCAGAGCTCAAGCCCTCTCATCTCCTGATGGTGCTGGTCCCAGCAACTCAGCGCCACCTCCGCGAGATGATGCCTCCATGACCCTACCGTCCGGGGGCGCCCGGGGGGAGGAGTTGTCTCCCCCACCCGCGGTCTCTAGTAGAAGGGTCCCCACTTCTGACCTGGTGACCGCAACCGAGCTTGCGGGACCTAGCGCCCCCCAACTCTCCGTTCCGGTCTCCGGAGATCCTCTACTGGGGGCTTTGATCCAGGGCCAGCTTCGCACCCAGCACACCCTGGAGGAGCTACTGCGTGTCCTGGCGTGACCCCCGGCTCCTGTCTACTCGCCCCCATATCCGTTTATGGGGGCACCGGCCCAATTCTTCATGGGGCACCCCACCTTTCACGGGCCGGGAATGTTCCCCACTCCTGGAGGTGCGCCCGCGCCTGGGGCATATCCAGTCCCGGGAATGCTTCCCGCGCCAGGGGGTCAACTCGTCCCCGAGTCCTCCCCTGCTTCAGGGAGTTACCCGGCCCCGGGCCCAGAACCCCCGTGAGCGGCTACCGACGTGCCGGGGGCCTCCCTCGCACCAAAGACAACCTCCACACCTAGGCTCGAGAGCCTTCGAGGACCGACGCCCGGAGCCGGTGCGGCGCCCGCTCCTGCGAACACCCCGGAGACCCAAACCGCAACTGCTCCCGCCGCCGCCCAGAGCGCGGACCCGACACCTGGCCGGGTCCGCGCACCGGCGACGTCCACTGGGACGATGGCGAACGCGCATCAGCTCCCTCCCCCTCTAGGGCCACCCTTGCGGGCACCCCCGGCGGATCAGACCCGCTTTACTAGGGAGGAGGTCGAGCGAATGTGTACCGCCAAGTCCAGGGAAAGCACCTCCCGCCATCGGTCAGGACTCCCCCGAACTCACGAGCACGTGGAGACGTGCTCCCGACTCGACCAGGGGAAGAGACCGTTTAAAGAAGCTGCTACCATCCCCGCGGCATACCTCGATGCTCAAGAGGTCAGCTCAACCAACCCTGAGGAAAAGAGGTGATACCGTCGCACCAATGGACCGCTGGCACCCCTCCCAGATTCTGACAATGAGCATGTGTCCCTAGTGAGAGAAGACAACGACCACGAATCCCCCAAGGAAGTTGAGGGGGCCAACCAGCCGCTGTGCAGTCGCCTCCGGTGCATCCACTGGCCGCGGCCTTACCGCCCGCCGCATATCGAGCATTACAACGGTGAGGCCGATCCTTATGAGTTCGTGCAGGTGTACTCCACGGCCATCTCGGCGGCTGGGGGGGGACGAGATATTGCAATGCAATGTCTTCCCCCTCTACCTCACGGGCATCGCCCGCTCATGGTTCTACAACTTGAGAGCTGGGTCCATCAAGTCTTTCGCGCAGCTGAAGCGCGAATTTTGCCCGAACTTCCAGGGGAACTATGTACGTCCCTTAGACTCGTCCCAGCTCTATACCGTCTGACAAAGGACAGGGGAGACCATCCGCAGCTTCTTTAATCACTTCGCTCAGGTGAAAAGCAAAGTGGCACATGTCCCCGACTCCACAGTTGTCGCGCCCCGAGACTGGGACTACGACTACTCCTGTAGAGACCTAGCTCGCTGCAGCTAGTCCCATATATGCATAGCATACACATACCCTTGACGTCCCAGGATAAGTCAAGCACAGGAGTATATCACATTGCAACAGAGTAACTTACAAAATAGTTAAGCAGTGTGGCCTGCTGGCCTTGATATTACATAAGGAGATTACAATGCCTTCACGGCATACATGGTTTAGCAAAATAACTTCTACACAGCAGAAGATAGGTGACCCACCCACAAAAGAGAAGTGGACAGCAGAACAACACACATCAGGGTAATGACGGGACTGACGCTCCTCCTTCTGGATCCAATAAGTACTCCACGCCTTCATCTTGATTGTTGATTGCTCCGTCTATTGATTTGTAGGTTGCAAGAGTGAGCACTTACGTACTCAGAAAGTCATAGGTAAGAGTAGATACATATAGTAGTGATGACATGAACCTAGACTAGTCAAGAATTATAGATGTTTATAAAATAATCTTTTTCTTTCATACCTCATCTCATGGCAGCACCTTTCATAATATAACATCATCATTCATGTTCACTAGATTATAGCACTACCGCGACACGTCGACACACGACAGCCCACGGCAGCACTCCTTCTCATGACAACACATGTCATTTGGGTAATCTTGATTAAACATATTTTGTTTAGAAAATAGTACTTGTGTCACACCCCGTGGATTTAATCCACCGCAGCAGACTCCTATAAACCCGGGAGCTCGGAGTATTCGAATACATTTTTAACTCTGCAGAGAGGTACCAATTTACCCGCAAGATATTCCACTTTCAAGCCCATCCTATCAAAATGATTAGACCCCTCTTCACAACCATGTGTGAGTGGCAAGGTGGAGATAACAAGAACTTTTGTTATGCATCACTTACAATTCACCCCCGACCCTGTGGATCTCTCGCGAAACACAGTTGTGGCGGGCTATACCCCCACCCTTACTCATTTCCCCATTGCTGGGTCAAATATCAGATCACCTTCAGTGATAGTGGGAGTCAGCCTCCAAGTCAATCATCACAACACAACTCATGCAGGGGTTTCATGTACGATCCACATAAGTACTTGTTCAGGCCTGTCCCATACCAGGCTTGCGGTTAGCACGTTGTTCATGCCACTAGACGCACAACACAAGGTTCTAGTCCTTATATGCCAGTGACCAGACCATCCACAACCCTGCACCTTCAGTGCCTGCATTCCTTTGCAGTCTAGCACCTCCAGTGCTACCACCATTCCATACCATTTTCTGGTCACGGCTAGGGGTTTTATTTTATGAATATAAGTATAAACATACATATAATAGTTCATGGCTCAAAACTTGTTTATTTTATATTTTACAGGTAACCAGTCTAGTACTGCCAATTGATAAATCAACCATTCTCAATCTTTCACATGCAATATTGCCTATATTCAAGGTTATGTTTTAGCAACATTTAAAATATAGGTTCAAGATGACCAAGGATATGACTTGCCTTCCGCGTCGTAAGAAACAGCAGTTGATGACGGGTCAACAGCGAAGTCCTCGAACTTGATTTCTGGATCTGCTCGGCGACAAACAAACAATACACACAAATATTACTTATATATTAAGATGTTTTAGGATCTATATGCAGATATGCTTTACAAGTGTGATTGAACGATACTGGAGATAATTGAGATTACAAGCTGAACTGAGTTGAGATCTAGGGTTTCAAGGATTTGGCTAAGGATGGTGTTAGATGCTCTTAGGATCTCAAGGTTATCATAAGAACATCAGTTTTGTGGTTGGTTGATCAAAAATAGCGAATGTCAGCAGATTGACATTCAGATCAAGATTCTGACATAACTTCAAGGAAAACTAGAGAGCTTATCTCAAGTTATGACAGTAGAAAAAAATGTAGATCATGACTCTACAAATTCAGTGGACAAAGTGGCTTTCAAAATGCACAATCAGAAGTGGGTAAACAAGGCCAATGCCATTGGCTAGCATGCACTGAGACAGTGTCAAAAATTAGGGTTTAGCGACAAATATAATTCAAGGGCTCAAATCAAGTTGTGATAGAAGAATAAAATGTTGATCACAACCTCAGGAATCTAAGGGACAAAGTTATGCCCAAAATGCACATCTGGAAGGGAGTGAAAAGGGCTAATGCCACTGACTGACATAGTCTGGCACTGATCTTGACATGGCCAGAAACTAGGGCTTGGCATAACTTTTGATCTAGAGCTCCAAATGATGCACCACTTTGTCTGGGAGGTAGGCAATGATAACAGGAACAAATCATTCAACAGGATCTAGGGCAGAAGATGGCTAGAAGGTGATGAAATTCAGTGATGAACTGAGGTGAACTAGTTGCACTGGAGCAGTTCTGGACAAGATTTTGGCATGGCTATAACTTGAATTCTGGGCAGTTTCAGAGATCGAGCTAGAAGACAAATATGCTCAGGAAGTTGAAGCACACCTGAATGACAAAGTGGATGAAGCTGAAACGGCCAGGAAAGGATTTCCGATGAACTGCGCCGGAGAAGATGACAAGAGATTTGGGGCTTTTTGATACAGGCCGAAAGAACTCGATTCCAAGCTTGGAGAGTGAAAGAAGGGTAAGATGAAGCTATCTGGACAATCAATTTGGCCAGAGGATGGCCGGAGAAGCCTGGCGACGATCGCCGGTGACTGGTGGAGCTCAAATTTGAGGAAACCTTCGATTTGAGCTCAATCTGGAGATCTGGATGCATAGGCTTGCTGGAAATGAGTCACTGATCATTTTGTTTCACAGATTCGAAGATTAATTCGGGGTAGATTGGCCAGCATTGCCGGAACAGGGCAATCGGGAAGTTCCGTTGATCACCGGCGACTGGATGCAAAATAACTCAATTAAATGGTACAGCACGATGGGGGAGATGAGATATACCTTCTGGTGCTGTTAATTCGGTGAGAGGTGCAGCAGGGCGTGCTGGCACCGTGAGGCCTCAATCTGGACTCGCCGGAGAAGAAGACGACGGCGAGGAAATTTGGAAATTTGGCTAAGTCCTGGTGAAGGGGAGATGACACAGGGTATGGCTGCTTATATAGACCACAGGGCGATGCTTGCAAGGAGATAGCAGCAAGGGAATTTGTGTCGGTTGACATGAGTTGCCGGGTGCAGATGCAACAACGGCGAGCGGTGACGCGACGGCGCACAGGCGAGGTGACTGCTGATCAAACTATTGCTTCATCAGGACGCAATGCTGTTGGGCGGTGCAAGGCAGTGGCGACAAGGGTTGGCAAAGCACAGCAACGTGGCGAAGAGTTGCTGACAACGGTCGCGCACGGGAGCAAGCTGTTCAACGGCGTTGCCACGGCGATAGCTGGGGCGTGGACGCGTGTGCACATGCAACTCAAGTGAGTACGAGCTCAGGCGAGGCGAGGCGTGGCCGGCGACGGGCAAGCGCGGCGCAAACGCACGGCGAGGTTCCTGGTCGTGCACTGCAGTTGGCCTGGTCGAATTTGGGCTGATTTGCAATTATTGCTTTTCTTGATTTGGACTGAATTGTAAATCTGAAGATTTGGAAGGTTTGATCTGGAATTGATTCTGCTGTTTTGGTATACTTAATTCCACAGATGATTTGGCACAGATTGAAGATAAAATTTGGCACATTTGGATAGCTTTTGATACAACTGAAAATAGGGTAATTTAGGGTAAAATAAGATTTAAGTTTTGTCGATTTCGAATTCTGGCATTTAGGGTTCGATTTTGATATCTGCACAGAAGAGAGACTTGTGGCAAATAGCATTTTGAGAAGATTTGCCAAAGAAATTCTGAATTTGGAGTTAATCTGGAGATTTTAGCCTTTTTGGTTCTCAGATATCAGATAAGGACTAATTTGCGATAACTCTTGGACTGATTTGCGAAATGAATCTAGATGGTGAAATCTGGCTGTCAACTTTTTGGATTAAGGTATTGGCATACCCTTGATCATATTCCAGGTATAATTTGATCTGAACTTGGTTAAGATTTGGATTAAATCTGAATTTCTGAAACTTAGGGTAAAAGGTAATAACAGATATTCTGTTTTCGAAAACAGAAAAGAGTTGATAATTCTGGAAGTTAGAGATAGAATTGAATCTGGGTTCTGAAGGCTTTTAGATTTAGGATAACTGATAGATCAAATCTGGCAAGTCAGATCTTGACTTGGGGTCACAGGATAGATTTGGAGATTTTAGGGCTAGAACAGAATAAAGCTGAGGCTGATTTGGTTGATCTAGAAGAGACATATGCATGCATGATTTTTAAGAAAGAAACTTTTCACTCCAAAACTCAGGATGTTACAGATCTACCCTCCTTAAAGAAATCTCGCCCCGAGATTTACCTAAAGCAAGGAAAGATAAGAATAGAGATAGGTTTGCTGAAAATTCTCTTCCTTCTTCCAAGTAGTTTCTTGTTCTGAATGATTTCCCACTGAATTTTTATAATCTGACATGGAATATTCTAAAGATGCTTGCTTTATATGCATTTCAACTTCAGATGTAATTGCTCTTAACATGAACTTGCAGTTCCAGAATCAAATAGTATTAAGGCAGATGCTAACTGAGTCAAAAATCTACCTCGAAGGATGTCGGTGGTGTTTCCTGCTTCTTGGGTGGAAGTGTAGTTTAGCTTTCCTCCTGGCATTGCTGTTGGTGTTCCATCTCTTCCTCTTCCTCGGTTGGCCATGCTTCCTCCTCTTCCTGGTGGAGTTTCTCTAAACTTCTGTGGTTGTGATATTGGTACTTTAGGTGCTTCTGGTTGTGTTCCAGCCTGTATCCTGGCAATAGATGATGGAAGTCGAATCAAAGGACAAAATTCCCTATGATGTCCACGCTGCCAACAGTGATAACATTGAATGTTCATGTAAGGGTTTCCTTTGCTTCTGGTAAACATGGCTCCTCTTCTTTGTAAATTTCTCTTGGGTTTCTGCAGTGGTGATGTTCTAGGTGCTATTGACTGCATCCTTGCCTGAGATATGGCCATGGAACTAGGGAATTGAATCCAGGGACAGAAATCTTTGCGATGCCCATGCTGTTTGCAATGAAAACATTGGATACTTGCACAAGGACAATACTTCTGAAGATGGTTTCCTCTGCAATTGGGGCACATCATTCTTATTGGTCTGGGAGTTTGGTATGATGGTTGAAAACTAGAGGCAGTAGGAATTCTCCTTTTAGTTGAGTTTAGTTGTGGTTGCACTTGTTGAGGCATTCTTCTCTTCCGATCTTCTCCCTCTATATTTTCCTTCTGTGGAGGATTGGAACTCTGAGGTTCTTGCTGAAACAAAGGGTTTCTTGTCATAATATCTTCTTCCTGAGGAGTCTGTTCCCTGTCTTCTCCACTGCATTGAGATCTTCTTCTTGCATCAGCCATGGTGGCTCTGAAAAAGAAGTTTGGGCTGATCTAACTATCTAGGGCCAATTAAGACAACAATGCAGAAAATAATGCAAACTACTTTAGTGCATGAAATACTTAGGCTACAAGCCATAATACACAGGTTAACCATTGCAAAAGCAACAGCGAATCACAAACTATCAAGAGCATCCACTAGCTCTATCTACACCAACCTCTAAACACTCTGAAACAACAGAACGCACTCTCACAATCTTACCGAATTTTAGAAAATCCAAATAAAATTTTGAAATAAAAGTTTTCAAGAACTACAAAGCTCATTATTTTTATCAAAATACAATTTTCATCAGATAGTTTTCTAAATAAATTACGTCTTCCTGGCACGGCCAATCCCTAGAGGTGTCGTCCTACAGTCAAGTTCTCATGTTGCTCTGATACCATCTTTTCTGTCGCGCCCCGAGACTGGGACTACGACTGTTTTCGAAAACAGAAAAGAGTTGATAATTCTGGAAGTTAGAGATAGAATTGAATCTGGGTTCTGAAGGCTTTTAGATTTAGGATAACTGATAGATCAAATCTGGCAAGTCAGATCTTGACTTGGGGTCACAGGATAGATTTGGAGATTTTAGGGCTAGAACAGAATAAAGCTGAGGCTGATTTGGTTGATCTAGAAGAGACATATGCATGCATGATTTTTAAGAAAGAAACTTTTCACTCCAAAACTCAGGATGTTACAACAGTCATCGAAGCGTGCAAGAGCGGGATACTCCCTGGGAAGCTCCACCGGAGGCTTTCTTGGAGCTGCCCCACCTCCGCCGACGAGCTCTTCACCGTACTCGAGAAGTACGCCCGTGCGGAGGAGGACGATCTTTGGAAGAAAAACCAGGGGGCTCCTACCCCCGCCGGTCGGGAGGTTAGAGATCCCCCCAACAAGCGTCCCCGGAGAAACAATCGCAGTGAGCCACGGCCTCGGGACGCCTTCGTCCTCGAGGGCGGAGGCGGCTCGCGCGACGGCGGCAAAGGCGGTCGGGCTCCCCCTCAGTCAAAAGGCTACGGGGGGACAGTCGTCCCGCGGGAGCGAGGGCCACTCCAAGGAAGGCAAAGAGGGCACAGCCAACGTGTGGTGTGCCTTCCACAAGTCAAGTACCCACGCTACTCGAGAATGCCATCAGCTTTTACAGCACTTTGCGGATTTTCTCGACCAGCGCGGGCAGGGGGGAGGGGGCCCTACCTCCTTGCCTCCCTCGACGGCCTTGCCAGCGCTTCCTGCTCCCGCGGGTGAGCAGCAAAGACAGACGCAAGAAGGGGGCTCAGCTCAAGAGCTCCCCTTCCAAACCTCCCAAAGGCATATAAACGTTTTCGCGTGGGAACCCTCGGACATGCAAGGCATCGCCCGAGATGTCATCGAGCATAAGCTCGCAGTGACCCCCGGCCGCCCCCCGGTCAAACAAAAGTTGAGGAAGCTCTCCCTCGAACGCCAAGACGCCATGAAGGTCGAGATCGCCAAGCTTCTAGAGGCGGGGTTCGTGCAGGAAGTGTTGCATCCCGAGTGGTTGGCAAACCCCGTCCTCGTGAAGAAGTCAAGTGGCAAGTGGAGGATGTGCGTGGACTTCACCGACCTTAAGCGCGCTTGCCCGAAGGACAACTATCCACTCCCGCGAATTGACCAACTAGTTGATTCGACCGCGGGGTGTGAATTGATGAGTTTCCTCGACGCATATTCGGGCTACCATCCGGTTTGAATGGCAATGGAGGACGAGGAAAAGATGAGTTTTATAACTCCCCTCGGCACCTTCTGCTATGTCCACATGCCCTTCGGGTTGAAGAACGTTGGGGTGACTTTCCAGCGCCTCATGACGCTGGTCCTGAAGGACCAAATCGGCCGCAACGTTGAGGTCTACGGAGAGACTCCCCTCGTCAAAAGCCTTCGCGCGGCCGCCCACATCGACGACCTGGTGGAGACCTTCCGCAGCCTCCGCAAGTACGGGTTGAAAGTCAACCCGGAAAAATGCGCCTTTGGAGTACGCGGTGGGAGGCTGCTTGGCTTCCTTGTGTCCCAGCGGGGTATTGAGGCAAACCCTGAAAAAATTCAGGCCCTGCTGGACATGCCTCCTCCGCGCTCCGTGAAAGACATATAGAGACTTACCGGCCGCTTAGCCGCATTGGGTCGCTTCGTCTGGCGGTCAGGGGAACGTGGACTCCAGTTCTTCAAAATCCTCCGGGGCCTCGAGGGGTTCAAGTGGACTCCCGAGGCCCAAACAGCGTTCGACATGCTAAAGAAGTACCTCACGAGTCCTCCAATGCTCGTGAGCCTATCTCCGGAGGAACCCTTACTCCTCTACCTCACTGCGACCCCAGTCGCTGTGAGCGCGGTGCTTGTAAGAGAGAAAGATGGGCAACAACACCCCGTGTACTACGTAAGTGAGGCCCTTCAAGGGGCTAAGACACGGTACACGAAGGTGGAGAAGTTGTGCTACGCCCTCCTCATGGTATCACGGAAGCTCCGCCACTACTTCCTCGGACTCCCAATCACGGTCCCATCATCTCTCCCCCGGGGGAAGTGGTGAGAAATAAGGAGGCCACCGGCCGAATTGGGAAGTGGGGAGCCGAGCTTGCTCCTTTCTCCCTCACCTTCACGGGCCGCTCTGCCATTAAGTTGCAATTCCTCGCTGACTTCGTGGCAGAGTGGACCCCGACCACTGAGGCAAACGGAGAGACTCCCCTCGCACCCCCCGGTGCCAGGACCACTGGACACTCATGTTCGACGGCTCCTTATGCCTAGCCGGGGCCAGCGCGGGGAGGTTCTCCGGAGTCCCGAGGGGAAGACGCTGGAGTACGCTGCCAGGCTCGAGTTCCCGGCTACGAACAATGTTGCCGAGTATGAGGCCTTGCTCCTGGGATTGCGCCTCGCGCGCTCCTTAGGAATCCGCCTCCTCCTGGTGAAAGGAGATTCCCAGCTTGTGGTCAACCAAATGGACAAGTCCTACTTGTGCCATGAAGCGAACCTGAGTCTTTACTTGGGGGAGGTGCGGAAGATGGAAAGACACTTCGAAGGCTTGGAGGCCCGACATATCCCCCGACGGGATAACGACCGGGCCGATGCCTTAGCCTGGGCAGCCAGTGCCCAAGAATCTCTCCCCAAGGGCGCTTTTCTGGAAATCATCACGAAGCCCTCGACAACCCTCTCGGACGCCAACCCTGGGGTTTGTGTCCCGGAGATTTCCGAGATCACTCGGACCGCATCATGGATGGATCCCCTCATCTCTTGCATAAGGGACGAGGGGGAACCTTCCGGCAATGCCGAGGTGAAGCGCCTCCGCGCCAAGGCCCGGGCATACGTCCTGCTAGAGGGAAAGCTTTACAAGCGGGGAGCTTCTGCCCTTCTCCGCTGCCTCCCGCGGACGAAAGGGCTCCGGCTCCTCAAGGATATACACTCGGGGAACTGCGGATCCCACTTGGCCCCGCGGGCGGCCGCGGCGAAGGTCCTCCACCAAGGGTTTTATTGGCCCACGCTGGTCCGCGACATGCGGGATCTGATCTCCGCATGCAAGGCCTGCCAAAGGATGGCGAAGGGCACCAGGCTGCCCTCCGCAATGTTGCAAACCATCCCTGTTACTTGGCCCTTCTCGCGCTGGGGGATGGATCTCCTTGGTCCCTTCCCCCCAGCACCCGGGGGCTACAAGTACGCGGTGGTCGCTGTGGATTATTTCTCCAAGTGGGTGGAGGCTAAGCCCTTGGCCAGCATCACCTCCCGCGCAGTGCAGCGTTTCTTCTAGAAATATATCGTATGTCGCTTCGGGGTCCCCCAAGAAATCACCGTCGACAACGGGACCCAGTTTGACTTGGCATATTTCCAGGAGTTCTGTGAAGGCTTCGGGACTACCCTCCATTTTGCCTCCGTGGCTCATCCCCAGAGCAATGGAGCATTTGAAAGGGTCAACGGCGTGATCCTGCAAGGCCTACGTCGACGGCTCGAACAGACCACCTCCAGGTGAGGCGCATGGGCAGAAGAGCTTCCAAGCATCCTCTGCTCCATGCGCACAACCACTAGCCGAGTGACAGGGCGCACGCCTTTTTCGCTCGTGTACAGGGCCGAAGCAGTTCTCCCCTCGGAAATTGGTTTTCGATCGCTGCGGGTCGAGCTCTTGGACGGAGCCACGACCGCGGTGCACCAAACCAATGAGGCCAATCAACAGCTGGAAGTCGACCTCGTTGAAGAAGAACGCGACCGAGCACTCCTCCACCACACCATCTACGAGCGCGAGATGGCGCGCGCATACAACCAGCGTGTGCGCGAAAGGGCCTTCCGCCTCAGGGACTTGGTCCTCAAGCACGTGACTGACCCCCAAGCCCAGGGCAAATTATCCCCCAAGTGGGAGGGCCCGTACAGGATCTCTGCGGTCCTGGGCTCGGGAGCTTACAAGCTCTCCACAATTGAAGACCAGGAGCTGATGCACACTTGGAACATAAGCTTGCTCCGCAAGTTCTATGTTTAGCCTCCGGGCTTGCCACCTCCCCCGCCGCGGTTCCGCGGGGGGAGGCGTTTGTACTCACTGTTCCCTCCCCCACCGTGTTCTCGCAGGGGAAGGCATTGTTTCTCGTCCTTTATTAATACAAATGGATTTTTTGTTCAACTCTGGGATTTTGTGTCCCTCTCCCGCTGTGACCGCGCAGGGGGGGTGTTATGTTTTCATTTTTTATTAACTCGAATGGCTTCTTCTACTTCAATGTTGGAATTTCTTACAGGAGTTTTTTCTTCCGCCTAAAAGGCGACGCCTCCTCTATAAAAATGCCCTCCCCGCGAGGATCCTCCCCGTGAGGACGTAGGCTATCACGGCCTAAAGTCCCGACAACGGGAGCCCAGCTCCCATAGGGCGGCTTACCGTAACCCCTCGTGGACTGAGGGGGTAAGCGGCAACCCAGTTCTCACGAACTGCGGTAACGAGTCACTTCGAGAGACTAGTCCCCCCACGAACACTCTACACCCGCTACCGGGTCACGGAACCCTCCTAAGGGAATATCCTTTGCCCCCTGGGTCAGACAGGAAAATCGGCTTTCGGAATTCATTGTCTCAAAAGACTCAGACCGGGAATCCTTCCGATAAATTCCCCGCCTCCATGCAACCAAGCAAACCTTCCTGGTTTCTTGGTCAGGCACCTCCACTAGGACCCCTTACTGGGGGCTACGTAAGTTAAGTATCCGCTACAGTCCGGGCCTCTTCAATCCTTACCCACAGCGCGCGGAGCTGAGCTGCACCCCACTGTGGGGGGGGGGGGGGAGACCCGGGCCCGGACGAAAAAACAGCGACCTAACGCGGAAGATTTTGAAATTTTGGAAACAAAGATAATCTCAACAACCTCGAAGAAACCCTAAATACATAGCAAATAAACAAGTCTACAACCTTATTAATACAACATCGCACTAGGGGACAACCCCCCTGGTGGGCTAAAAGTGCCCCCAAGATAAAACCCGGGCGAGCGAGTACAGCCCGGGGAGTTAGGCTCCCGCGGGAAACTACTTAGAAGGACAACCCCCGAGAAGCAACTACACCTAATAATCCCGGAAGCCTTCCGAGATCTCCCGGGAAAGATCCTTGTACAAGCCCCTCACGCGCCAAAGAGCCCTCCGAAGGAGATCCTCCGGCCAGTACTCGTAGCCTACTGGGGGGAGTATCCTTAGCGGGGGGACCTTTAGAGACCCCGGCCTCGGTGGAGATAACTCGGCACGACAATCGTCGAAGTTCCCCAGGTGCCACTCCGAGAGCCATCGCAGCCGAGCCGGCTCCCGGGAGGCACCTCCCTTTGCGGAGACTAGCCCGCCAGACGCTCCCCCGGCTGCCAGACTTAGTAAAATCGAGGCCGCCTGGGCGCTACCTGGGTAGACCTCCTGGGCGACCCTCGAGCACCCTCCGAAAGATGCCCCTCAGGGCAGGAAAACCCCGGGAAAGTGATATCTAAAGACACCTGCTGACAAGTTGAACACACTTAGCAAAAGTACTACTTTATTCCAATTAAAAGATATTTACAAGTTCCCGGGGCCCTTTCTAAAGAAGCTGCCCGGAGCAAAAGAAAAAGGCCTGAAAAGAAAAGCCTAATCTAACTGGGGGGGAGGAGGAGCTCATACTTGCTCGTCCTTGTTCCCCCCCGGGGGGACATCCGCGCTGGCTGTCGCGTTCTGACCCAAGCGCCGGCCGCCCGTCTCCATGGCACGGTAACCCGGTCGAAGAGGGCCACGGCAGACCGCTCCAGCTCCGCCGCTGAGAGTCAAAGAAGGTAGGGAAGCTCCGGGGAAAAAGCTCTCCGATGACCCGGGCGCCCTCGCCGCGGTGCTCAACGAGGGCCGCCGCCAACGCGATCACCGGGACGGCGAGGCCTCGTGCCCGAGCCTCAGCGGCGGCCGGGATTAGAGAAACCTGCGCACCATGGAAATGCGCAGCCTCCCCGACCGATGCCGGCGCTGGATCGGGGCCTGCTCCCCGCCCAAGCTCGATCCCGAGCTCGTCTAAGGCAGAGCGGATCGCCCTACCTCCCGAGACTACGGCCTGGATGCCCGAAGCCGCAGCCTCCCGCTCCGCCTGTAGCTCCCTCCGAAGCCGAGAGGCCGTGTCCTCGACGGCAGCAAGCCGGGCCTGTGTGGGACCCTCATTTGAGGATTCCAATGGCAACCGCCCAGGTGGATTGCACACAGAAAGGTACATCACAAGCTCACAACAACAGGATTCACTTTAATCAATAAGCCAAATAGATAGAACAAGTACAAGGTCACGAGGACCACTATTACATTATCATAAAGCCAAGAATGGCATTAATTAAAGTTGATACAAAGTAGAGAGTTTTTCATAAATCAAGAATCAAAAACAATAACACGAAAGCAGTAACAAAGGTCTTCATTTCCTTCTGCAGCGGTTCGGCTCGGGCCTTTACCACATCGAACTCAACTTGGCGCATGACCCTCCTAGAAGCTCAAATCGTCTGGACAGGTTCCTTCCTCTTCTCGATGCTCAAGGCTAAAGGGATCGGGATCCTTGAATCTTTTCTTCTGAATTTGTTTGTAAAGGCAAGGGTGAGCATATTTTCCACAATGCTCAGCAAGTCCCGTTATGAGAATGCAGATACATAGATGAGGGGTTTTCAAGAAAAGGGGTCTTGGTTTTATATATATAGTAATAGAGTAGATTTTCACTCTCATTTTGAAGAAAAGACCTTTGTTTTCAAAAGCAGGGCTTTTAAAATCCTAAGCTAGATTTTCTGAAATGTTGTGTGTGGCGGTCTTTCATGAGTCACCACTTTACTCAAATTTTGTGAAGAACCTTCCAAAAGCTACTTGTGCTGCATCGACGTGGATAGAATCCACAGCGCGCAGACTCCATGACCTGGGAGCTCAGAGTATTCGATACTTTTTAAACTTTGCAAAGGTGTACCACCTTAATCCACCAATCACTCAGCTTTCAAGTCAGGCCAACTCCATGCGACTTTTACGCATGTGACAAGGCTGAAGTGACACAACAGTTTACAGTCCTAGTATTAACTATTTCCCTGCCCGGTAAATAGACAGTTAAGTCTCAAGTACCGTTGTGGGTCCTCCCCACTGCCTTACTTCCTAGCCTGGGCCTATGCTCTCGCAAGACACATAGCCTCTCTTGATTACAGTCGCGCACGACTTAATCTGGCTTAGGGCGTCTTCCTTCTTTCCACCTTTTCCTCTCATGATTTTTCTGAACTCACATCACTCATGGCCTTCTGCGGCCCACCAGCTCTCGCAAGAAACTGGATCGACAACCATTGCAGGGAAAAGCTAATACTAAAGAAAGCTACTAAGTCGCGCCCGTCCCATAACCAGGCAAGTGGTTGGTACGTTTTTCATGCCGCATGGAAATACAGCACGAGGTTCTAGTCCTTACATGCCCATGACCAGTGCATTCCACAAACCCTGCACTCGTCAGTGCTACCACCATTCCATACCAAACTCTGGCCACGGCAAGGGTTTTATTTCATGAATATACATATATACATATATATTAGTTATGGCTCACGGTTTGATCATTTTATAAGGAATCTCCTCATCTTGTGTTGGCATACAACCTAATACTGCCATATCATATTTTTGTCATTTCATCAAATGCAATACTGCTTATAGTCAAGGCAATGTCTTAACAATTCATAAAATATAGGTTCAAGATGTCCAAGAGTATGACTTGCCTTGCAATGTTGGGTCTAGTTACTTGGGTAATTCTTCGAAGATTTCTTCCGCTCCTTCAATGTCTGGTTCCACGGCGGATACAGATAATACACACATACACTACATAAGCATACAGAACATAGTCTTTATGGGAAATGATACGTAAAATATATCATGAATGCAGGGGAAAGGTTTGGACAAAGTCGCTTGGATGTTGATTGAAGAGATGGGCTCGAGAGGGGGTTGAATGTCGAAAGGCTGACATTCGGTCCACGGATTGACATAGCCATAAGTTGGTCTTAGGTAGGTTTTCTGGAGAAGTGACAGTAGAGAAAGTTGTAGAGAACAACTCCAGGAATCTAATGGACAAGGTGGCATTTCAATTGCTCAAGTGTAACAGGTCTAGACCATCTAATGCCACTGCTGGACATGCACTGGCATAGTGCTGGATATGGCTAGGAACTAGGGCATGGCATATCTTTTGACTCAGGGCTTCAATTGATGAACCACTTTGTCTGGGGGTTAGGCCTTAGCAACAGGAGCAAAACTCTCAACAGGCTTAAGGGCAGAAAGTGGCCGGAGGGTGGCCAAATCAAGCGAGTAAACACGGTGGCCTGAGTTACTGGATAGTGATCTTGGCATTGAAATAACTTCTGATTCAGGTCGATTCAGGGATCGAGCTAGTAGACAATTTTGCTCAGGGTACCGAGATCTATCTGAGGGACAAAGTGTGCGGGGCTAGATCGGCCGGGGAGAAATTCCGGCGACCGGCGCTGGAGAAGACGACTCCTAAATTGGGCGTTTTCGATTCAGCGACTTTGAGCTCGATTCTTTGCTCAGGGAGTGAGAGGGTGAGGTGAGGGGACTATTGGTGGGGTTAAATCCACCGGAGGATGGCCGGAGAAGCTTGGCAGCGTGAGCCGGTTTGCTGGTGGCGCGCAATCTACGAGAAAGCTACAATCTCAGCTCAATTTCAAAATCCAAGTTCGTAGGCTTGCTCAAAGGGTTGCACTGAACATCTTTCATCACTGGCACGAGGTTTAATTCGGATCGAATCGAGCAGTATTAAAGAAACAGGGGATTTGGGATATTCCGGCGATCGTCGGCGTTAGGGTTCGCCGGGGGCCAATTAAACGCTATGATACGGAGAGGGGAACGAGAGGAACTCACTGGTAGTCTTAGATTGAAGAGAGGAGCTTCGGGCGAAGCTGGCATCGTGAGCTCCTGAGGTGGCTCGCCGGGGAAGAAACCATTCACGGCGGCGCTGAGGAAGCTGCTACTCTCTGGTGCTATGGTTGAAGCAATGAAGCTACGGGGTGGTGCGAAGTGATTCTGGGCAAGGGAGGGAGCTTATATAGGCGATGCGCTGAGCTCGGGAGTTGAAGCATATCGGGCGGGATTTGTGGCTGACACCGGAGAAAGCTTCAAGACGACTTCGGGACGCGGCAAGGACTGAGCCAGGGAAGAAGAATCACGCGAAATCAGGCTGGAGCAGGGCGACGAGATCATTGGCTTCGGCATGGCTGCAACGTGGCGTTTCTTTGCTGCTGCTGGAGCACGCGCGCGCGCGGGAGAATCACGGCACAGGCGCGGCTACGGTGGCTCCACGGTGGCGACACGGTTGCGCACAGGTGGTGCTACGTGGCTGCGGTGGTGGCTGCGCGGGAGACTTCGTCGGCGGCGAGTTCCTGCGGCGAGGCGAGGTGGCGAGGCTCTGGTCGTGCAACCTGGTCGAGGTCGAAAATGGCACAAGGGCCTGGTTGTAAAGCTTGGACTGAACTGCAAGGGATTTGGACCAATCTGCAAGGTTTTCTTTCGGGATCTTGGGCCTATTTGCAAATATGGAGATCTAAGGGGCTGATCTGAGTTCTGGTTTTGCAGGTGAGTGCTACTAATTCATTTGGACTCATCCAGCAGGAAAAATGGTGAAATCCAACAAGATCTGGTGGTTTTGACAAAAATCGAAAACAGGGTAATTAGGGTAAACAGGGTAATTAGGGTTTGAAACTTTGGCGAGGTTGAACCTAGGGTTTCGGTTCAGTTTTTGGAATTCTTCCTGAAGAGAAAAATGTCTAGAATAGTGAATGGGAGATATTCACTAAATCAGATCAAAGTTTGGAGATGGTCTGAGACTTTTGATCTTTTTGAGCTTCTGACAAATCTAAAAAGGACTAATCCGCAATGCTTTTGGACTAAAAAGTGAAAATGGTCTGAAAGGTGGAGTTTGGTTGCCAACTTTTTAAATTAAGGTGGTGGCACACCTGAGATCATAATTCTGAGATAAAGATCAAAATGGGGTTGAGACATCCAAGAATCCAATGAACATATACCGGCTGACAAGCTAAAGAGATGGCAAAATTTGGGATGTTACAGCCTGCACCGCGGCAAGGTCCCCAAGCGCCCGCTCCTTCTCAGAGCGCTCCGAGGCCGCGTCCCTGAGCGCCTTCTCCTTCCCGGCGCGCTCGAAGGCCACTATGTCCTCGGCAGCCCGGAGACGCATGGTGAGCCGGGCCCTGAAGCCCCGGGCCAATGCAACCGCCTGCAAGGAAGCAATAATCAGGATACAAAAGTCGGATGAGCATAAGATTCAAACAACTCACCCGAAGCCCGGAAACGATCACCGCATCAACGTCCCCCTCGTCGCCCCCTGGGTCGCTCCCTCGGGAGGCCTCTCTGCCGAGCAGAGCACCCTCCTCTGGAGTCCCACCGTCGGAGGAGCCGGAAGCCTGGTCCATCGGCGGCGCCGGAACCCCGGGGCGGACAAACAGACCCTTACCCCTCCCGGGTACAGGGAGCGCCGCCGTCGCGGGCCGGACCGCCGAGGAGCCCGTCTCTGGGGCCAGGATCGAGGCCATCGGCAGGCCGCCCGGCATCCGAAACCGGACTGAGACCTCGCTGGACGAGGGCTACGGCCGGACCCCCGCGGGGATAGGAGGCGGCGAGGAACTCGGAGCGTACATCTCCGAGTCTGAGCCCTGGCCCTCCCCAGTGGAAACGCTGCCCGCGGGATCCGGCCCGCCAGGAGTGTTTGGGGCTGCACCCGGCGCCCCAGCAAGCGCCGCCGCGGAGTCCTTCGCGGGAGAAGCCGGAGGCAAAGCCTAGGGCCTCGCGGGGCTCCTCCGGGCTCGGGATCCCGCAAGGCTACCCGACGGACGAGACCGCTTCGAGGGCCCGCCAGCAACCTCCTTCCCCCGCTTGCGTGAAGCAAGGGTGGGAGGAGGCACCCGGGCCGGGAGCCTCAGCCCGAATGCCTCCGCGACGATGTTCCGGGGAGGACCCTCCCCGATGACGCGCACCACCCGCTCGTGCTCGTCCTCGTAGTATCGCCTGAGGAGGGTCACCGCGACCTCCTTGGCTCGACCATACGACATAACTGCAAAAAGGAAAGGAAGCAAGAGTTAGGAAAAATCTCCCGGCAGGGGGAAGGGGTCTGAGTACTTATGGTCGGCCACCGCCATCTGGGGTGGCCTGTGCGCCGCCGACATCCCCCTCCCCCGGTGGGTGTGGAACGGCGCCACTTGGAGGAGGGCCATCTCCTCCGCCAGATCCCGCATGGACCACCGGAATCGGGCCTCCGCCATCGCGGTAAGGAGGTCCATCTCCGCCACGGTCCACTCTGGAGCCACCGGGCCGCTAGACTACGAATACGTAGAGGGCTCCGGTGAATATGTCACCCCCGGGTCTCCTACCCGGAGGTAGAACCAGTGTCAGAGCCAGTCTCCCCAGTGGTCCCGGGAGGCTAACACCGGGTACTCGTCGGCGCGACCCGGCGTCAACTGGATCATGATGGAGCCGAAAGCCGACCTAGGGCCGCCCCTCCTCACCACCGGGCCCCTCGCCGATGGCTCGTAGAAGTATCGCAAGAGGCGCAGTGTGGGCTCCGTCACGGCGGCCGTCTCGCACAACCAGAGGAACAGACCCATTTGAACGAGGGTGTTCGGGGTAAGATGGTTGAGCAAGAAGCCGTAGATCTGCAGGAACTCGCGGAGCAGTGGATGCACCGGGAGTTGAAGGCCTGCCTCCACGAAGGCCTCAAAGGCCACCACCTCTCTGTCCCGGGGGCTCAGCACCTGCTTTGCTGGTCCGGGAATCCTGATGTCCCCCGCTCTGAAATAGCCACGCTCCAAGAAGGCCTCAAGGGCCCCCGAAGAAAACTCGGTGGCCCCGAGGAAATCAGAAGTCACCTCCTCCGGGGGCAATTCGGAGACCTTGGAGCGACTCTTCGGCGCCATTGGGGGTGAACTCGCTGAAGACTACCGGAACTCACCGGGTGCTACCGGAAAAATGTCACCGGGTGCTACCGAAAACGTCACCGGAAGCTACCGGGTGTTACCGGAAATCGTCGCCAGAAGCTACCAGAGGTCACCGAAAATCGTCACCGGAAGCTACCGGGTGTTACCGGCAACCACCGGAAAAAGGCACCGGGAACCACCAGAAGAAAGCCGAGATTTGTGGAATATGGGGGCTTGTGGGCATGCTCAAACTAAAGGGCCCCCCCTATTTATAGGTGGTGGAGGGGGACCTGGATGCCCGCCATGTGTCCACAAGCCCGTCAAGGCTGCGGAGTTGAACCGTCATGCGCAAGACGAAGCGACGCAAAGGTGAACGCTTCGAAACGATGCGTCGGTTCGCGGATAGACGCGCCTCGCCAAAAAACTGTTCGGGAGCCGAAACGCCACTCACAGCGCAAGGCACTTCATGGAAGATGAGGCGTCATCATCGGGAGTGTCGTTGTATTGCGAATACCCCGGCAAGTTTTGTGAACGATCCTAGCGAAGATTATGCGGCGCGGGCTGACCGGATGACCGGTCCTCCCCCGCCAGACAAACACAAGAAATGACACGAGGATTTATACAGGTTCGGGTCCCGGTGGGGGCCCTAGTCGTGTCGGTGCGCTCCCGACCGGAGTCGGCTGGGGAGGCTCTCTCCGGGGGAGAGGCTTCCGGAGCACACCTGTTCGTTTTTTAGCTATTCCAACAAATGAATCACTTGCTTACAACTGAGGGGTACAAAGGCTATTTATAGCCCCAAAAAGAAGAAAAAAGCCTAAACTACCCCGGAAGCCACCGTCGGATTGAGGGGTAGGAACGTCCTTCTCCCGGTCAAACGTCTTGGATGCTTGACAGGTGGTCGCTGATTCCCGAGGCGCTCCTCGCGTGACCTGCACATGATAAACAACTCGAGACTTTTACCTTGAGGAGGGCGATGAGGCCCGGGACATGCGCCGGAGGCCAAGTCCCGGGGGTCAAAGGGCGGCACCCGGGGAGGCACCAGAGGCCAGGTCCCCGGGCAAATGGCGGCGCCCGGGACGGCACCGGAGGCCAAGTCCCGGGGGCCATAAGGCGGCGCCCGGGGAGGCACCGGAGGCCATGTCCCCGGACCTATGGCGGCGCCCGGGGCGGCACCGGAGGCCAAGTCCCGGGGGCCAAAAGGCGGCGCCCGGGAGGCACCGGAGGCCATGTCCCCGGGCCAATGGCGGCGCCCGGGACGGCACCGGAGGCCAAGTCCCGAGGGCCATAAGGCGGCGCCCGGGGAGGCCCCGGAGGCCAGGTCCCCGGGCCAATGGCAGCGCCCGGGACGGCACCGGAAGCCAAGTCCCGGGGGCCAAAAGGCGGCGCCCGGGGAGGCCCCGGAGGCCATGTCCCCGGGCGAATGGCGGCGCACGGGACGGCACCGGAGGCCAAGTCCCGGGGGCCATAAGGCGGCGCCCGGGGAGGCCCCAGAGGCCAGGTCCCCGGGCGAATGGCGGCGCCCGGGACGGCACCGGAGGCCAAGTCCCGGGGGCCATAAGGCGGCGCCCGGGGAGGCACCGGAGGCCATGTCCCCGGACCTATGGCGGCGCCCGGGGCGGCACCGGAGGCCAAGTCCCGGGGGCCAAAAGGCGGCGCCCGGGAGGCACCGGAGGCCATGTCCCCGGGCCAATGGCGGCGCCCGGGACGGCACCGGAGGCCAAGTCCCGAGGGCCATAAGGCGGCGCCCGGGGAGGGCCCGGAGGCCAGGTCCCCGGGCCAATGGCAGCGCCCGGGACGGCACCGGAAGCCAAGTCCCGGGGGCCAAAAGGCGGCGCCCGGGGAGGCCCCGGAGGCCATGTCCCCGGGCGAATGGCGGCGCCCGGGACGGCACCGGAGGCCAAGTCCCGGGGGCCATAAGGCGGCGCCCGGGGAGGCACCGGAGGCCATGTCCCCGGACCTATGGCGGCGCCCAGGACGGCACCGGAGGCCAAGTCCCGGGGGCCAAAAGGCGGTGCCCGGGGAGGCACCGAGGCCATGTGTAACATCCTGAGTTTTGAGGTGAAAAGTTTCTTTCTTAAAAGTCATGCATGCATAAGTCTCTTCTAGATCAGCCAAATCAGCCTCAGCTTTATTCTGTTCTAGCCCTAAAATCTCCAAAATCTATCCTGTGACCCCAAGTCAAGATCTGACTTTCTAAATTTGATCTATCAGTTATTCTAAACCTAAAAGCCTTCAGAACCCAGATCCAATTCTATCTCTAACTTCCAAATTTATCAACTCCTTTCTGTTTTCGAAAACAGAAATATCTTATATTACCTAAATACCTTAAGTTTCAGAAATTCAAATTTAATCAAAATCTTAGCCAAGTTCAGACCAGATTATTCTTGGATTATGATCAAGGGTATGCCAATACCTTAATCCAAAAAGTTGGCAGTCAGATTTTACCATCTGAACCTTTTTCACAAATCAGTCCAAGAGTTATTACAAATTAGTCCTTTATCTGATATCTGAAAACCCAAAAAGGCTAAAATCTTCAGATTAACTCCAAATTCAGAATTTCTTCGGCAAATCTTTTCTAGATGCTATTTGAAACAAGTTCTTCTTCTGTGCAGATTTCAAGATCTCATCCTAATTACCATAATTCGAAATCAATTGAAACTCAGATTCAATTACCCTAAAAATACGCTATTTTCAGTCTGTATCAAAGACTATTCAAATGTGCCAAATTTTATCTCCTAGCTGTGCCAAATCATCTATTGAATTAAGTATACCAAAACAGCAGAATCAATTCCAAATCAAATCATCCAAATCTTCAGATTTACAGATCAGTCCAAATCAAGAATTGGAAATTGCAATCAGGCCCTATTTCGACCAGTAGCTGCAGTGCACGACCAGAAGCTCGCCGTGCGTTTGCGCCACGCTTGCTGACCGCCGGCCACGCCTCGCCTGCGCCTGAGCTCGTACTCACTTGAGTTGCATGTGCACACGCGTCCACGCCCCAGCCATCGCCGTGGCAGCGCCATTAAGCAGCACCTTCTTCTGTGCGCGACCAGCAGCAACCATTGTCAGCATCCTCTTGCCACGTTGCTTGCTTTGCCAGCTCTTGTCGCCACCGCCTTGCACCGCCCGACATTGATGAGTCCGATGTAGCAGAGCTTTGCCTCGCCAGTGCACAGTCGCTTCACCGCTCGCCGTTGTTGCTTCTGCGCCCGGCAACTCATGTCAACTGACACCAATTTATTGCTATTACAACCTTGCAAGCTTCGCCCTCTGGTCTATTTAAGCCACCAGTACCCTGTGTTATCTTCTCATCGCCAGGACTTAGCCAAATTTCCAAATCTCCTCGCCGTCGTCTTCTTCTCCGGCAAGCCCAGCAGGAGGCTTCACGGTGCCAGCTTCACCCGCTGCATCTCTCACCAAATTAACAGCACCAGTAGGTATAACTCATCTTCCTCATTGTGATGTACCATCTAATTGAGTTATCTTGCATCCAGTCGCCGGTGATCGCCGGAAATCTCGATTGCCCTGTTCCGGCAATGCAGGCCAATTTACTTCGAATCAGCTTTCGATCCTGCGGAAGAAAATGATCAGTGACTCATTTCCAGCAAGCCTATGCATTAATATCTCCAGATTGAGCTTCAATCGAAGTTTTCCCCAATTTTGAGTTTCTCCAGAAACCGGCGATCGTCGCCAGGCTTCTCCGGCCATCCTCCGGCCAAATTGATCGCGCAGGTGGCTTCCTCTTACCCATATATCACTTCCCAAGCTTGGAATCGAGTTCATTCGGCCTAAATCGAAAACCCCCAAATAGCAGTGTTCTTCTCCGGCACAGTTCACCGGAAATCCTTTTCCGGCCGTTTCAGCTTCTGAAACATTGTCATTCAGGTGTGCCCCAACTTCCTGAGCATATTTGTCTTCTAGCTCGATCTTTGAAACTGCCCTAAATTCAAGTTATAGCCATGCCAAGATTTCTGTCCAGTGGCTTCACTGTGCCGTGTCGCCACCACACTTCTCCTTTGAATTTCATCATCTTCCAGCCAATTTCAGCTTTGGATCCTGTTGAATGATTTGTTCCTGTTATCAATGCCTACCTCCCAGACAAAGTGGTGCATCATTTGGAGCTCTAGATCAAAAGTTATGCCAAGCCCTAGTTTCTGGCCATGTCAAGATCAATGCCAGGCTATGTCAGTCAGTGGCATTAGCCCTTTTCACTCCCTTCCAGATGTGCATTTTGGGCATAACTTTGTCTCTTAGATTCCTGAGGCTGTTTACATTTTCTCCTTCTATCACAACTTGATTTGAGCCCTTAAATTATATTTGCCGCTAAACCCTAATTTTTGACACTGTCTCAGTACATGCTAGCTAATGGCATTGGCCTTGTTTACCCACTTCTGATTGTGCATTTTGAAAGCCACTTTGTCCACTGAATTTGTAGAGTTATGATCTACACTTTCCTCTACTGTCATAACTTGAGATAAGCTCTCTAGTTTTCCTTGAAGTTATGTCAGAACCTTGATCCGAATGTCAATCTGCTGACATTCGTTGTTTTTGATCCAACCAACCGCAAAACTGATGTTCTTATTGTAACCTTGAGATCCTAAGAGCATCTAACATCCATCCTTAGCCAATTCCTTGAAACCCTAGATCTCAACTCAGTTCAGCTTGTAATCTCAATTATCTCCAGTATCGTTCAGTTATCCTTGTTAAGCATATCTGCATATAGATCCTAAATCATTTTAATATATAAGTAATATTTGTGTGTATTGTTTGTTTCTCGCCGAGCAGATCCAGAAATCAAGTTCGAGGACTTCGCTGTTGACCCGTCATCAACTGCTGTTTCTTACGACGCGGAAGGCAAGTCATATCCTTGGTCATCTTGAACCTATATTTTAAATGTTGCTAAAACATAACCTTGAATATAGATAATATTACATGTGAAAGATTGAGAATGGTTGATTTATGAATTGGCAGTACTAGACTGGTTATCTGTGAAATGTGAAATAAACAAGTTTTGAGCCATGAACTATTATATATGTATTTATATACTTATATTCATGAAATAAAACCCCTAGCCGTGACCAGAAAAATGGTGTGGAATGGCTGTAGCACTGGAGGTACTAGACTGCAAAGGATATGCAGGCACTGAAGGTGCAGGGTTGTGGATGGTCTAGTCACTGGCATATAAGGACTAGAACCTTGTGTTGTGCGTCAAGTGGCATGAACAACGTGCTAACCGCAAGCCTGGTATGGGACAGGCCTGAACAAGTACTTATGTGGATCGTACATGAAACCCCTGCATGAGTTGTGTTGTGATAATTGACTTGGAGGCTGACTCCCACTATCACTGTAGGTGATCTGATATTTGACCCAGTAATGGGAAAATGAGGTGGGGTGGAGGTTAGGGTACAGCCTACCACAACTGTGTTTCGCGGAGAGCCACAGGGTCAGGGGTGAATTGTAAGTGATGCATAACAAAAGTTCTTGTTATCTCCACCTTGCCACTCACACATGGTTCTGAGGAGGGGTCTAATCATTTTGATAGGATGGGCTTGAAAGTGGAATATCTTGCGGGTAAATTGGTACCTCTCTGCAGAGTTAAAAACGTATTCGAATACTCCGAGCTCCCGGGTTTATAGGAGTCTGCTGTGGTGGATTAAATCCACGGGGTGTGACACAAGTACTATTTTCTAAATAAAATGTGTTAAATCAAGATTACCCAAATGACATGTGTTGTCATGATAAGGAGTGCTACCGTGGGCTGTCGTGTGTCGACGTGTCGCGGTAGTGCTATAATCTAGTGAACATGAATGATGATGTTATATTATGAAAAGTGATGCCATGAGATGAGGCATGAAAGTAAAAGATTATTTTATAAACATCCATAATTCTTGACTAGTCTAGGTTCATATCATCACTACTATATGTATCTACTCTTACCTATGACTTGCTGAGTACGTAAGTGCTCACCCTTGCAACCTACAAATCAGTAGATGGAGCGTTCAATGATCAAGATGAAGGCATGGAGAACTTCTTGGATCCAGAAGGAGGAGTGTCAGTTCCGCCAGAGCCCTGATGTGTGTTGTTCTGTCGTCCACTTCTCATTGTGGGTGGGTCACCTATCTTCTGCTGTGTAGATGTTATTTTGCTAAACCATGTATGCCGTGAAGGCATTGTAATCTCTTTATGTAATATTAAGGCCAGCAGGCCACACTGCTTAAATATTTTGTAAGTTACTCTGTTGCAATGTGAACATACTCCTGTGCTTGACTTATCCTGCGTAGTCAAGGGTATGTGTATGCTATGCATATATGGGACTAGCTGCAGCGAGCTAGGTCTCTACAGGAGTAGTCGTAGTCCCAGTTTCGGGGGCGCGACACCATCTCCCCGGGCCAATGGCGGCACCAGGGACGGCACCGGAGGCCAAGTCCCGGGGGCCAAAAGGCGGCGCCCGAGGAGGCCCCGGAGGCCAGGTCCCCGGGCAAATGGCGGCGCCCGGGACGGCATCGGAGGCCAAGTCCCGGGGGCCAAAAGGCGGCGCCCGGGGAGGCACCGGAGGCCATGTCCCTGGGCAAATGGCGGCGCCCGAGACGGCACCGGAGGCCAAGTCCCGGGGGCCAAAAGGCGGCGCCCGGGGAGGCCCCGGAGGCCAGGTCCCCGGGCCAATGGCGGCGCCCGGGACGACACCGGAGGCCAAGTCCCGGGGGCCAAAAGGCGGCGCCCGGGGAGGCACCGGAGGCCATGTCCCCGGGCCCATGTGACGCAACTTACCTGGACTTAGTTTCGCGGAGATTTCCCCCAAAAGTAGCCCCCATGCCCCCCGGGGACGACGCTTGAGTCCCCGGTGGGTATGGCACATGTCACCGGGAAAATCTCCGGACCAAGCCACCGGAGCCGTGATGCTTCGGTTTTCGTGCCCCGCGCTTAAGGCCGCGCCGTTTCGCCATAAATGCACTCGCGGTTCGAACCGGCGCCTTGATTCGCGCGCCAGTCCCTTCGTTTCCCGCGCGTGGTTTGAACTTCAACGGCCCAGATTGATCTGCGGGGCGCCACCACTAGTACATAAATGCAGTCTTCTATCGGTAAAAAACACCCTTCTACTATCGGTTTTTGTACCGATAGAGATAGACACGATAGAACAAGACTGGACATTTTCTATCGGTAAATAACCGACAGAAGAAGTTCACTATTCTATCGGCATATTATGAATCTACCGATAGAAAACCCGTCGTAGTCTTACGTCCAGCGGCAGGGAAAGTACCATTATTCTAACGGTTAATTACAAGATTACCGATAGAAAAAAACATAATATTCTATCGGCATATTAGGAGTGTACCGATAGAAAACTCGTCGTCAGCAGTTGGAAAAGTACCACTATTCTAACGGCTAATTATAAGTTTACCGATAGGAAAAATCATAATATTCTATCGGCATCTTACAAGTTGACCGATAGAAAACTCGTCAATAGCGGATTGAAAAGTACCACTATTCTAACGGTTAACTACAAGATTACCGACAGAAAAAATCATACTATTCTATCGGCATATTAGGAGTGTACCGATAGAAAACTCGTCGTCAGCTGTTGGAAAAGTACCACTATTCTAACGGTTAATTACAATATTACCGACAGAAAAAAGCTTAGTACTCTATCGGATATGTATGAGTTCACCGGCAGGAAAGGTCACACTCTTCTAACGGTTAATTTTGATTGTACTGATAGAAAAAAGTACAGTAGTCTCTCGGTTATTGATGAATTTACCGATAGAGCATTCACATATACAGTACTTTATTTGCATTCACAATACAGTACATTCACATATACAGTACAGATGCAATACAGTATAGATTGGATACACAATACAGTACAGATGCAAGGTAAATTCACAGAACAAATTGACACATTAGGCAGTTATTCACATTTATTCACATATGTATGGACAAATACAGATTGCAATCCAATGTGGACATTTATTCACATATATATATTTATTCACATGTATATGAACAGTCTATGCAGAGTACACCAAAAGGAGAAAATTGTCATGCTAAATGGTTGGGCGCTACTTCCTCCATGACATATTGTGCCCAGATTTGTCGAAGATATATAATCTTTGCATTTTCATATTGGTCTTTCGACATGGCGATCTGCAAGCATGTGTGCATACTGATTAACTAACTTCGATCCTAATTTAGAACGTGACACCCATTTTTGAAATTTGAGTTAGCTATCGATGCTTACCTGGGGGAATCGGGAAAAGTTTGTCCGCACTAGGTCGTACATGTAGCGCAGCACATAA
Source organism: Pharus latifolius (assembly GCA_019359835.1). NCBI lineage: Eukaryota > Viridiplantae > Streptophyta > Magnoliopsida > Poales > Poaceae > Pharus > Pharus latifolius. The sequence goes on along the minus strand of CM033324.1, from coordinate 53,295,705 downwards.
AACCCGCATTCCCACGATTGCGGCTGCTGATGGCACTGAGATAATTGCATATGCGAAGACATGTTAGCTATATATTGTTTCCATAAACTAATTAAGCATAAACAAAAAGTCTCGTGAGTACCTCATATTCTTTCCAAGCTAGTACGGAGCCCTGCGGTGCGGCATGCCTCCCTCCAGCGGACACATATTTATCAAAAGCCCTGCATTTCAGTTAGTATTGCCAGTTAATGTATTATCATTAGCTAGTGAGGTCAAAATATAAATCAAACATATAAGTTACTTACGCCTCCATATTCCCCTTGAGCACATATTCCATCGATAATCTGTCATGCATCGAATCGAGGTAGTACACCTCGTTCCTCGGCGGACAGATCACGATGAGGATCCAGTGGCCCCTGCATTGTACGTAAAAGAGGACCGCTAGCTCAAAGTACATCTCAGGTGTAACATACAAGATTGAGTTAAATTAGTACGAAATGCACTAACCTTTGGTGGTACGGCACCAGAATGAAGTCCCTGTCCTGCTGCGCCATCAGCGCGCTGGATATGTACTGCTCAGCGTGCGCGGCGTCCTGCTCTAGCATCGTGAGGCTTATTTTCTCTGGGTCGAGGAAACCCACCTTGTCACACGTAGCCTCCGATGCTAGCCTGTACATGCACCTGCATGCGAAGGACGAGATTAATATTAATTTCACAGAAAGTTACTCAGTATTCAAATGAACTGCAACATTAATGCAGAGTTAGCAAACAGAGTTAGAAAACAGCAATACATAGCATCAGCAAACTCACAGGACTCCAGTCCGTATGATGGACATATCGAGCTCCCGCCAGTTGTAGAGGTCGAACAGATCCTCGTGTGCCACGGATATAGTCCCGGGCTCACGGTGGAACTGCCCAGGCCTGTAGGGAACTAAGAAGTTCAGGCTGCGCCGAGCTCGATGTAGGTACCAATCGTGGAGGTCTCTGGTTGATCGATCCAATTTCCGCAAAGATGCCTCCGACAGGAGTGGGAGCGCGTTCGTGAACGTCCGCGGCAGTCCCTGTCGCCCTTTGCCCTTGCCTTTGCCACCCTTGCCTTTTGCCGGGGACTGAGCGCGTACCTTCGAAGGCAAGGGCGAGGTGATGGCGGCTTTCTTCCGAGGTGGAGGCGTGGATGCGCTGGGTGGGGTCGAGGCCGTCTTTGATGTGTCCAGGTTCGCACGAGATCGGCCCTCATGCCCCGAGCTGGGGGCGCAGTCCCCTGGTAGCCCCGCGGCAGGCCACTTCAATTAATGAGCACGTATGTTAGATTATGCAAGTTGAGTGTACTGAGTAGGATGTAATCTAAAATGTGTAGGATTTACCGGTTGTATTACAAGACACTTCTTGGGCCACTGTACGTAGGAGCCCACTGCCTCAGCAAGTGTCAGCAGTTCCTCTGTTGGGACTGGCAACGGAGAATCGTTGTAGCCCGGCATGACCATGTCCACCTGTACCTTTGCGAAACCCAACCGCAGAGGTACACAGTGGACCCGGACATCCGGCCCAGACGGATATACGAAGCCGTGTCCAACCACTTCCTGCCCGGCGCCTACGTGATTCTGTAGGATGCAGCCCTCCGGCCCCTGCAAATTTGTAACAATTAAAATAGGTTAGCGAAACAACTCTAACAGAATGGGAGTGGCATCAACTTAAGTGCACAGATGAAGGCTTGCAGTACCTCAAGTAGATCCACTGGATCCGCGAGTACCTTCGAAGCGCAACTGCTTATCCGACCCCGCGGGGTACCGTCGTCCTGGGGATCCGCATCTGCACTCTTGGCCAGCAATGTTTCTCTCAACCGTGCAAACTCTTCCCTCATTTGTGCGACCTCGGTCTGCACCTCAGACTGTACCTCAGCCCGTATCTCAGCCCGCATCTCCGCCCGTATCTCCTCCCGTACCTCAGCCCGTATCTTATCGGAGAGGTCAGCTTCCTTTTCCTTCCAGGTGCGGGCCTTCTTCCTCGGTGGAGCCGGATCTACGAAACCGGCCTTCCACGACACAATGGCTCCCACGGCCCGTGTCCGCCCGGGATGCTCCTTATTTCCTAGAGCCCGGGTGAGGATGTCGTTCTCCCTCTGCGGGGTAAACAATCCCTCCGCTGCCTCCTTCTCGAAAGAGATCTGTTACATTTGAAGGTACCTTGCGAGACAAATTGCCTTATATACACTTGTGCGCACACAGTTTACGAGGTTAGCCAACTTACCATTCGCCTCACAACGTCGGCGTCCCCAGGGGTTGCGAACTGCACAGACCCCGTGGACGACACGGACCCCCTCCCCCTCCACCATCGCTTGCACCTCTCATCCCGGATCTTGGAGAGCGGCAACTCAGGGGTGTCGATCACAGGATTTTGTTCGTCTTCCTTCTTCCACTGTTCCTCCTTCCCCGCATAGCCCCGGGATCCGAGCCGATGCGGGTGGTCGTTCCTCTTCTGGATCGCCCTATTCTTCTCGCTAAGGGCCTTGAACTCCTCAGTCCCCTTCTGCTTGGTGAATTCCTCCCATACCTCCTCCGATATGAAGGGGTACTTCTCGCAAGGAGATTTCCCCGCAGCTAGGAAGTTACTGACGAGCCAGCTCTTAAAGGTTTTCCATGTTCCGTTCATGTCCTTCAAGCAGGCAGTCCTAGGTGTATCGTCGGGGATGTTCCACTTAGCCTGTTTCCGAAAAATGCATACAATTAATCACGAGTTAGTTAAACTTTAGTATAAGCCAAGAGAACGTGATTACGAAAGAGTTCAGCGATTTCAGTTCATTTAACCTTCACTTCCGCCCACAACCTATCCCTCTCGTCCGCCGTCACATCCTTCCAGCTCTGGACGGTGATCTTCACCCTTTATTTCGCCAACAGCCCAACGTAGGCCGCGTACCTCCCAGCATTCTTTCCAATCGACCTCCCAAATTGGTTGAACTCACAAGAAAGATCAGTGCGTTTGGCCAAACGCCCCAACGTCGTCGCGCCTCGCCCCACCCTCTTGCGCTGGGATGTAACAGCCCCATCTTCAGTAGTTACGATGGGGTTGGCCCTAGTCGAACAACTAGTACCATCCGATGAAGACGACGACATGTCTTCCCCTACAAAACCTTCAACAAACCATATATATGGCAATTAATTCGCCTTGGAGTTCCATAACTCAGCCCAGGACTGGAGACTAACTAGGGCGGCAAAAGGGAAAATAATACAAAAAGAAAGACATGCATAAATTACTTACTGAACTCTTCAGAAATATTTTCTATCGGTAAACACATGAGCTGCCGATAGACCATAACAATTACCTCCACACAAGACAATTTTTCTATCGGCAAACACGTGAGATACCGATAGAACATAACAATGTTCTCTACATATGGAATTTTGTTGACAAGCCACCATTCACTGTCATCACATAACATTCTCGATGATTTGCTACACTAATATTCATGGGCCAGCATTATTATTTCACACGTAAATATGCACACAAGCATCTAAGTGCCACTGTGCAAATCTTTAGCCTAGCCTGTATGTGAGTCATCAGGACTTCACAGCTATTAGGTTGGGAAAAGTCATGTATATAGGCATTTGAAACATATACATCGAAGACCCATCCACATTGCCATATATTCATACGAAGTGAGTACAAATTCCCAACCAAACTAGTACATTGCATGGCTCATGTCCTTCCAGATCCAAATTAAGTTTTACTACTTGTGCAGAAAAATTTTCTATCGGTAAACACATGAGCTGCCGATAGAATATGTGTAAGAACACCTCCAACATATAATCTGCATTACATGGCAGTTGGATACAATTGATCACACACACAACAGTATAGAGAAGTTAAAATCTCAAAACAGGTTCATTACAGCACTGGAACATATTATGTAAACCCTAATTAAAATCAACATTGCCTGCGGAATGTACATAAGCCAACACAATAGGGAACCCTAGTGTAATTGCAAAACTCGAAGAATTAGTACGTGCAAAACACTAGGATCAAATAAAGAAGATGCTGGAAATAGAACGACGAATTAGGGTATTTACGGCGGCGATCAGTTCTGGTGATGGAGAGGCGGTGTAGAACGCAGCAGCGGCGGACGAAGGACGAAAATAAGAACCGGTGGCAGTGACGAACCAGTGTCCAGCCGGCGATCGTCGTGTGGGAGAGAGGAAGTAAGTGCTCACGGCGGAGGTTGGGGTTTTCTTCGCTCTCGAAGAGACGCAGTGCTCTAAGGTGGAACTGTTCGAGTGGAGGGAAACTAAAGGGCCGTGTACGAGTAATAAAGTAGCGGATGAACTTTTCTATCGGTATAACAAAATGATACCGATAGACTTATGTAATTTTCTATCGAAACAACAAAATAATACCTATAGAAAAAGTAAATTTCCCGGAAAAATATTCGAATTAGTGCATGCATTTTTCTATCGGTATAAACAATAAAATCCCGTGAGACCAATTTTCCACAGAAAATTTTTTAAAGTGCTTGAGATTGAGTGCCATTTTTCTATCGGTAAAAACAACAAAATACCGTGAGAGTAATGAAAAGGTGCCCTTTTCTATCGGTATAAACAAAAAAATCCCGTGAGCCCAATTTTCCCCAGAAAATTTTTTTGATTAACTGCTTGAGATTTGTGTGCCCTTTTTCTATCGGTAAAAACAACAAAATACCGTCAGAGTAATGAAAAGGTACACAATTTAACATCAAACAGACCGTGGTTGAAAGCTGCAGAATGTTAAAGAAAGAGGGAAGATAGCCGGAAAATTGGAAAATTGACATAAAAAGAAATTGTTCATTCATTATTGTTTTATCACTTACAAAAAAAAATAAAACCCAAATTGCTAGGTCAAGGGGTGGTCTTAGCCCCGGCTGCATGTAGAATAGAGTCAGTTAGACTTGCAGCCAGGACGCAGGACTCCTCTAGCGACAAGTTGTCCCTAGGATCAACTACTATCGCGTCAAGAAGGCCTGCGACCTCCCTCAGCTTCGCTATGGTATCCTTCATAGTCAAACCGCAGCCAGCGATGGTCATATCCGCGGCTTTCTTCTCCTCGCGAAGATGCCTCGTCCTCGCCCTAGCATTGTCACCATCCGTCTTCATGCGCTTAATGCGCTGGAAGAGATCGTCAAGGTCAAGCCGTAGCTGAGTGTGCTTGTCTGTAAGGAGCTTGTGCTCCTCCTGGAGGGCCCTCAGGTCAGCCTTCACTTTGGCAGTGTCTTCCACGGCTACCATTCCCTGTGCAAATCAACAGGTCAAGAATGAACTGAACATGGATTAACAATACAGGGGTAAACCGAGGAGATTTAGAGTTCTTACCGGGGAGGCCGTGGATGACGATCCCATGGAGGTTTCCATTGTGAAAGAGAAGATGAGGAGTCGAACCGTTCGAGAATTAGAAAAACAACAAAATACCGCGACGCATGGCGAGGTACTTATAGAGTTTCCAAGGCGACGCATGGTGACACGTTCGAGAATTCAAAGCGGTAGAGTCTTATTCTATCGGTAAAAACAGGAAAAAACCGTCAGACAACAAATACCGTGAGACAAACGAATTTATTCTAACAGTAAAACAGAACAATACCGATAGAAAACGTTTTCAAGTGCCTGAGAGAAGATGTCCTTCTCTATCGGTATAAATAACAAAATACCGTCAGAAAAAAGTGATTTTTGCTTAACTTAATTTGAAGAGGCTGTGATGAGATTTTTGCAAGTGCTATTTGAAGGGAAGAATTAAATATTTACAGGATAAAGGTACTGTACATGTTAGAACTCATGCTGTGGAGTAAAATTGAGATGTATTAATGCTGTGAACTAGCTTATCATTAAATTCTAAAGAAAAATGTACTGCTTGATGTATTAATGATAAGTTCCTCACCTTGCTGCAGAACTTGTGGGCTGTTTGCTTGGCATTTATCCCTGAAATAGAAATTAATCATCAATGGTTCTCAACCCATAATCCTTCTTCGTGGTCATCTCGCAGATACGTTGTTTCGTCGATATCTTCAGTACGGATAGATTGAATGTCCTCTAAAAATGGAGGTATTTCATCGAATTGGTTATACTCCTCTTCGTCGACAACATCTTCGACCCCAACAATACGTCTCTTGCTGTGGAGGACAACATGCAAGTTTGGATTGGCCGGGTCAACGATGTAGAATACCTGTGTGGCTTGCTTTGCAAGTATGAATGGATCGTCTTGGTGTCCAGCTCTACCAAGATCGACGAGAGTAAACCCGTAACTGTCAACTTGAACACCTCGAGGGATTTCGACCCATTGGCATCGAAACAGGGGAATCTTAAGTAATCCGTAATCGAGCTCCCATATTTCGTCAATAACACCGTAATATGAGTTCAGCGCCCTTACTGACCTGGCATCCTCGGAAATAGCAAACAGTGTCACTCCGCTACATTGCGTGCTACTCTTGGCGTCTTGAGCTCTTGTGTAAAATGAATACCCATTGATGTCGTACCCCTGCCAAGTCCCTACAGTGAATCTTGGGCCTCTAGCCAACCATGTCACAGTTTCACTTACGGAGCCCTCGGCAGCTCGCGTGACTCTTTCTTGGATCCACTCAGCAAATTTCCTGTTATGTTCTCTGCTTACCCAAACGTCTGACTTCGAAGGATTCTGTGACCGTAACATTACCTTGTGCTCGTGTATGTATGGCTCGACCTCCGTCATGTGTTGTAAGACCCAAAAATGTGATTTTGCATACACATCACGAGCGGGGACAATAGCTTTGAATCCAATCGTTCCGATTCCCTGAAGCCTACCCTCGTGTCGGGACCTAGGAACGCCAATTGGGTCAACCCCGGCCATATAATCTGTGCAAAATTCAATCACCTCCTCGGCGGCATAACCTTCCATGATACTCCCCTCGGGTCGACGAAGAGTCCTTACATATCCCTTCAATACACCCATAAATCTCTCAAATGGATACATGTAGCGCAGGCACACGGGTCCACAAAACTTAATTTCTCTGATAAGGTGAACAATCAGATGGACCATAACATCAAAAAAGGATGGAGGGAAATACATCTCGAGCTGACAAAGAGTTGTAACCACGTCGCGTTGCAAAGCGTCCAGTCCATCGGGATCAATTACCTACGAGGACACAGTTGCGCCAAATATTCATATCAGAAAAATCTTCTAATTAAGCTCCACAAATGGAGGTAGTGAACTTATAGTACGAGTGCACGTACTTACCTTGGAAGATATTGCGTTGAAGAAATAACATAGGTTTGTGATTGTCTCTCTGACTTTAACTGGGAGAATGCCTCTGATAGCAATGGGAAGCATCTGTAACATCAAGACATGACAGTCGTGGGACTTCATGCCAACCAGTCTTAGGTCCTTCATAGACACAAGTTTTTTCAAGTTCGCGGAGTACCCACATGGAACTTTAACACCGTGCAGGCACCGACAGAGTTCTGTTTTTTCGCTCTTCGACAACGTGTAGCAGGCCGGGGGGAGGTATGTACGCTTTCCATTCTCTAAAGGTGCAAGCTCAGTCCTTATCCCCATTTCCACCATGTCACGACGAGCTTTCACACCATCCTTTGTCTTTCCTGGAATGTTCAACAACAAACCAATCAAACTGTCACAGACATTTTTCTCTACATGCATGACGTCAATGCAATGTCGAACTTGTAAGTGCTCCCAGTACGGTAGATCCCAGAGAATCGATCTCTTCTTCCAAACATTTTTTTCTCGAGGTTTAGAATGCTTACCGAACTCAACTTTGATGTCGTTCACGCGTGAGTAAATCTCCTTACCGGTCAGAAACACTGGAGCTGATCCCTTCTCAGGCATCCCGTTAAATGATTTCCTCTTCTTACGGTACGTGTGATGCACCGGAAGAAACCTGCGGTGACCCATGTACACTGTTTTCCGGCAGTTTCGCAGCCACATGCTCTCAGTTTCATCTAGGCAAATAGGGCAAGCCTTGGCTCCTTTCGTACTATACCCCGACAAATTGCCGTAGGCAGGAAAATCATTTATGGTGCAAAATATCAGGGCCCGCAAGATGAAATTCTCTTTCTTGTATGCATCCCACACCTGCACACCCTCGCTCCACAATTTCTGTAAGTCCTCGATTAAAGGCGCTAGAAACACGTCAATATCATTTCCGGGTTGTCTGGGTCCTGAGATTAGTAACACCATCATGATGTACTTGCGCTTCATGCATAACCAAGGAGGAAGATTGTAGATGCATAAAAGAACCGGCCAAGTGCTGTGCCGGCTGCTCATATTACCATGTGGGTTCATACCATCTGTACTCAGCCCGAACCTTACATTCCTAAGTTCGCCGCCGAACTCAGCAAATGTTCTGTTGATGTTTCTCCATTGAATAGAATCAGCTGGGTGTCTCAGTTTTCCGTCTTGTTTCCGGGCTTCAGCATGCCAACGCAAGTGCTTCGCGACTTTCGGATTTGCAAACAGCCGCTTCAATCTAGGTATCACAGGCAAGTACCACACAGTTTTTGCCGGGGGCCCTTTCCTTACCTCGTGACGTTCACTGTCAATCCGGTCCCTACGCGTATACCTCGATGCGCCGCATCTTGGACAAACATGCAAACTGGAGTACTCGTTACGGTACAACACACAATCATTTGGGCATGCGTGTATTCTTTCGATTTCCATTCCCAACGGACACAACAGTTTTTTGGCTTGGTAAGTAGATCTTGGCAACTCATTTCCCTCTGGAAGAATGTCCGCTAGAAGATCTAATAGTGCCGTGAAACTCTTATCACTCCAACCGTTTCCTGCCTTCAAGTTATATAATCTCAGCACAGAAGACAGTTTTGTAAATGTTGCACATCCAGGGAACAGAGGCTTCTCAGAGTCAGCAATCAGTTTCTCAAATTCACAGAAGTCATTTTCGTTGTAATCTTCCTCTACATCACGTAACATCTCATCTAGATTGTCATCATCATCATCTACGTGCACATCGGAATGAACATTACCAAAATTGGGATGATCATCGATATTATTGCAATCCACATCCGAGTCGTGCTGATTGGTAGTAGTGGTGCTTGTTTCCTCAAGATCTTCGCCATGCCATATCCAACGGGTGTATCGCGCGTTAAAACCACGACGAATCAAATGACTCTTAATTTGATCAGAGTTGCTAAACCTCTTCAAGTTCATACAATCTGTACAAGGACAGAGCATATTTTTCTCTCCCTTCCTCTCCTTTTGTTGCTCAGCAAATTTAATAAACTCATTCACACCATCCAAATATTCAAGAGTAGTACGTTTTATTCCATACATCCAATATTTCCTGTCCATCTACAATTAACAAAATTTAACGAGTAAGCCATGCATGAAACCTGCCCGATTAAGTTATGTATATGTACATGTACAGCCTCTTACAACAGATACATGTGTTGAACCCTAGCCTGACGAAATTAACACTAATTAACCTAGCTAACTACACAATACAAGCTAGTTAGCTCCTAAAACATGACGCATTTCCAGCTACCAAGCTCCCAAGCTTAGAGCTACAAACTTGGAACTACACAATACAGCTAGCTTGCAAGTAGAGAGGAAGGGAGATCTACAGGGAGAGAGAGATAAGTGTCGACGATTAAGCATACCTTAAAGAGAGGGGCGCAATCAACTTCCCTCCAGCCTGCGCTGATCACCCTAGTAGTCTAGCTGGAACTTTCGTCACAAACAGAGGGACACAGAGTGCAACAGAACAAATTAAAGAACAGCTCAGCAATGGTCGAGTGGGGTTTTCCTTATAATGGACATTTTTCTAACGGTAAATACATAAAATAACCGTCAGACTAACTTAGGTAATTTGCCGCTCACATATTCTATCGGTACAAACACACACATACCGTTAGAGAATATACATTACTGAGCAAATATATGTGTTTTTCTATCGGTATATATGTGTACTTACCGTTAGAATATGCATGACTGAACAAATATATGTATTTTTCTATCGGTAAATATGTGCATTTACCGTTAGATTATGCATGACTGAACAAATATATGTGCTTCCTATCGGTAAATATGTGTATTTACCGTTAGAATATGCCTGACTGAACAAATATATGTATTTTCCTATCGGTATATATGTGTACTTACCGTTAGAGGAGGTACTGTTACCAAACTGGGACAAACATGCACATGCCATTTCTCACATTCAAGGAATCATATCAATGTAACATCAAACAGATCTTACATCAAACGGATCTTAACTAGAAGATAAAGCAATATATTTCAAGAAATGCTAATTTGTGGATTAACTAGGAGACACAAAAATACTTTTCGTAGGTAGTTGGGACTTCATCTTGCCAAAGAAATTACAGATGCCAGTTCACAAATTCAGGTACAAACATACACATGCCAGTTCACCAATACAAATTCAGGTACAAACATACACATGCCAGTTCACAAATTGAAGTGCATGTCTGAAACAGCAGTACAAATACACACCTACCTACCAATACAATTAAATACACAAATGCTCCCTGCACATTCAAGTTCATGTCCCAATTAGCAATACATGATACACAAATATACAACAATATACAAATACAACAATTCACACATTCGATGTATATTACAAAAGCCACATTTGAAATTAACAACAGATCACGACGAGGACCCAGTGGCCCATACATGCATTTTACATAAAAGGGAACCTTTGCAGGTTGCCACAATGCAACTACCGACTACAAGTTAGACCTGATACATCACAAAAACATTCATCCAAAACAGCAAATGTCTGAACCACATTGGACTTAACCATAGGAGTTCAGTTCGAAGACGCCCGAGGAGCTGGAACTGCCGTCGACATACATTTGTACGTATTGGTGATTTCCTCGGACTCAAACTCGATCAACTCAACTCAACTCAACTCAACGATATTAACAAAAAGAACCTACCTTCCAAGATGTTGTTCTGTGTAGTGATGGTGTAGAATGGCTGTGCAAATAACAACAATTCTTCTTCTCCAAGCAGGTAAGCATCTGGCCACAAGCTGGTGCATGCAAAAACATGTAAGATGCTTTCTATAGGTCCTGATTTGAGAAACACGCCGGGCTTAAGCATCTTCTCGACCGAGCCAACCAAGATCTCGCCCTTCACGTCCTTCCAGCTCTCGACGGTGATCTTCACCATTTCTTTCGCCAACAAGCCAACGTAGGCAGCGTACTGCGATGAAGAACCGTGAAATACGTTGCCCCTCACGAGCATCATCCAAGGACCTGAACAGATCATAATCATATTGAAAAGAAGACACATCAAAATGAAGGATACAAAAAAAGCAAAATTATTGCCATAATCGGATTAGAATAATCTAACAATATTGCAGAAATTTTACGTACCTTCCTTGGGATGCCGACGTCTAGAGGGCGTCGATGGAGGTGCGGAGGTGCAGCGGTCCCCTGTAGAGGTGCGCCGGCCGTCCATGGAGCTTACGGGTTAGGACTACGAGCCCCAGATGAACTGTGAGAATGAAAGAGACATACCCGTGTATTTATACAATTATATATTTTCTATCGGTAAGAAAACAGAATACCGTTAGTAATAAAAACATCTGTAGAAGCCGAATGGTTCTATCGGCACAATAAATATTACCGATAGGAATTTTTGTACATACTCTATCGGTATGTACGTACATTACCGACAGAATATTACTAGTTGTAGAAGGCCAACAGTTCTAAGATATTTTGTGCAATATTCTACCGGTATAAACATTCATTACCGATAGAATAAAACTATTAGAAGACGAACAGTCCTAAGCAATTTTCTATATATTCTAACGGTAAAAGAATCCATTACCGATAGAATCAAAATATTTGTAGAAGGTCAACTATTCTATCGGCGAACTACATATTGCCGATAGGAATTTTTAATATACTCTGTCGGTATATTCATACAGTAGCGATAGAATAAGTCTAGTTGTTGAAGTCGACCAGTCCTATCGGCGCACAACATTCTTCCGTCAGTACTTATGCATCTCTTCTAACGGAAAATATGTTCATCACCGCTAGAGTAAATCATACTATTTATTCTATCGGTAAGTTTCTTAGAAACCGATAGGGAAAATACATCCATCGGGCTTTTATGTCCGCGAGGCACATTTTCTATCGGTTTTGTGCTGTTTCGCTAATAACCGATAGAAGATAGGGGTTAGTAGACTGCATTTCTGTACTAGTGCACGTGGCGCCCATCTAGACCATGGCTCGCCTCTATAAATAGGGCCTTGGGGGGCACGGTGACTTCATTCCAAACTTCCACGGCTCGCGAATTTTTAGCTCTCCCGGTAGCTCTCTCCCGGTAGCTCTTCCCGGTAGCTAGCGCCCCGTAGCAAGCGTCCGGGACTTTTAGGCTTAGCCTCCTGAAAAGTTAGTCACCAAAAAAACAAACCTGATGGCACCGAAGGGTCGAGCGAAGACGACCGAGGTGCCCCCGGAGGAAGTCGCTCCGGACTTCCTCTGGGCGTCCGAGTTCACGGCCGAGGACGCCGAGTCCTTGGTCGAACGCGGCGTCGTCGAGGAAGGGGACATTCGAGTCCCCGTGAAGAAACACGGAGCCCCCCGCCCCAGGCCCGGAGAGGTCGTGGCCTTCGAGGCCTTCCTGGAGGCGGGGCTCCGGCTCCCGGTGCATCCCATGCTCCGGGAGTTCCTGAAGGAGTATGGGGTGGCGCTCAACCACCTCACCCCGAACGCCATAGTCCGGATGGGGATCTTCATCTGGCTATTCGAGACGGCGACCGGGAGGGAGCCCACCCTACACGTCTTCCGATACTTCTACGAGCCGGCGGTGCGGAGCTCCCACCTGGTGAAGGGGGCGCCCAAGTCCCCCTTCGGCTCGGTGATGGTGCAGATGCTGCCGTCCCGGGTGGCCGACTACCCGGCGGCAGCCTCCCGGGACCATTGGGGTGAGTGGATCCGGAGGTGGTTCTACCTCCGGGTCCGGGACGACGAGGTGACGTACGCCCCGGAGCCCGCCTCTTACAGCCGGTCGTCTGGGCCGAAGCCTCCGGTGTGGACGGACGAGGAGCTCGAGCTCCTCGGCAAGGTGATCATCTCCCGGAAGACCCGCTCTATGCGGGACGCCGCCGAGGAGGTGATGCTCCCGAGGATCTCCCCCTTCGCGCGCGGGAGGAGGGGGACCGGCATGGGCCCGGAGCAGCGGCCCCCGGTCAAGCCGGTGACCCGACGTAAGTCCCGGTAACCTGCTTTATTGCATTTACAAATTTTTGAAAATTTGACTAACTCTTTACCTCTTGTAGTTCGGCCGTACCCGGCAGCGCGGGAAAAGGCAGAGAACCTTCTGGGGAGGTACTTCGCCGACGAGCACGAGCGCGTCGTGCGCCTCGTGGGGGAGGGCCCTCCCTGGAACCTGGTGGCTGAGGCCTACGGGCTGAAGCTCCCAGAGAGGAAACCCCTCCCCACCCCCTGGTCACACAAGCGGGGGAAGGACGCGGCCGGGGGCTCTGAGCCTAAGAAGGCCAGAGTCCAAAAAGCCCCTGGCCCGTCAACAACGCTGGCGGCGACACCGGCGAAGTCCCGGGACGAGACCCCCGGGACTGAGCGCGCCCGGGCGCCGGCCCGGAAGGAAGCAACACCCCCTCCCCCGACGAGCCCCGTTGCGGCCCGGGGGAAGGAGCCGGCAGCGGGCAGGGCGGCATCCGATTCGGCGGACTACGCCCCGTCGCCGCCCTCAGTAGCAGTCCTCCCGGCGCCCCCGGCACCCTTGGAGCCGGAGAAACCGGAGGTGAGGTTCGCGGGGACCTCGCCTCCGCGGGTTGAATGGCCCGTGGACGAGGGGGGGAGCCCCTCGGTCTACGAGGTCCCGCCGGAAGTGGGGGCCCCGGGGGCCCTCCCGCCCGGGAAGGGGAAAGGGCTGATGATCCCCCCCCGGCGCAGGACCCCCTCCGGAGCTTCCTCAGCCACTTCCTCGGGGGGGACTTCGGCGACGACCGCCACCCCGACCGAGGTCGTACCGGGCGCCCAGGTCCAGGAGCCCGTTATCGGCCGCAGCGGGACAAGCGCCGGGCGGGAGACCCCCCTGCTTTCCGTAGGGGAGGTCGAACGTTACGCGGAAGGCCTGCAGACCCCGAAGGTCCAGGCCTTCATCACGAGGGGGACACTCCACGATCGCTTCGCGAAGCTTCGGTCCCTCCAAGCCCAGGTATTCACCCGAAGCGATTGTCGCTTTCTCTTGGTTCCCTGCGTCCAAAATTTTTCTAACTCTGGAATTTGTAGAGGACGGCAATTACCTGGGGCGTCGAGCAGCGCGTCATTCGGCTGCTCAAGGACGCGGAGGACAGGGCCGCCTCCTTCCTGGGCCAGCGGGATGAAACTCTCCAGGAGCTGGCCCGGGTCCGGGCCCAAGTTCACGTCTCGGAGGCGGTGAACGGCCGCCTCTGAGAGGAGGCGAAGGCGAGGGAGGAGGCCTTCCGGGAGCTCAAGGGATCAAGCGTCCGGGCGGTGGTGGATGCAGGCCATTCCGTCCGCTTGGCCCTCGAGAGCCTAGGCTCCAGGGGTGGCTCGGAGGTGCCCCCGGCCACCCGGATGATAGCCTCCGCGCATGGTTTTCTTAACGCACAAGTCTCCGTGATCCCGGAGGCAGCAGACGCCCGGGCGTGAGGCCGGGCGATCCCCGTCGTCGCGGCCGCAACCGGGCTCGTCGAGCACCGGGGAGTGGGCGCCCGGGCGATCGGGCGCCGCATCCCGCGGAGCTTCCCCGAGTTCTTCGAGCCCGCGCGCTGGGAGGTGGAGCAGCTCACCGGGGGTTTCTACGACCGGATCATCCGGGTGAGATTCCCGGCACCGGCGCCTCCAGCCGTGGACGCCCCAGCTCCGGCCTCGGAGGAAGCCCCCCGGGGGGAGGACGCCAATGAAAGAGTATGAGCCTCCCCCCGGGTCTTTAGATAGGACCCTTTTGTTTTCTTAGGACTTTTGATCCCGGTAGCTTCTTAGAAGAAGCCCCGGACACTTGTAAAAAGATATTTTGGAATGCAATAGAGTTAGAAATTTTTCTAAGTCTTTCAATTGAATGCAATGTTACCAGGGTTCCCGGGAGGTTACTCCCGGGCGAAGGTCCGGGAGGGGCTCTCCGGGGGACGCCCAAGCGGCTTTAATATTGCTAAACCTCATCTCCGGGGAGCGCAGCGGGGACGCTGTCCGGGAGCCCGTCCGGTTAAGGTGGCATCCGGAGTGGCACTTGGACAATTTTCACAATCATCGCGCCGAATTGTCCCCCCCGCGTCCGGGGTTCCGGATGATACCTCCTCTTCGGATACTTCCACCGGCAGGATACGAATTCTGGCCCGAAGATGTGCTCCGGGACGCTCGGCGCCGCGTGCGCACATTGTACCGGGACTTGGCCCGGGAGCTAGCGGAGAGCCTCCGGGAGTATTAGGTGTAGGAGCCTTAGGATGTAGAGAATCCCCCGGGTTAGAGCCCGGGTTGTACCGTTTCCGAAGCCCACCGGAGGGGGAAGATGTCCTCCGGGTTTGACAATCAATAAAGCTGTTCGCTTGCTTCTTCTTTCGTTGTCTTTTTATTTTTTCTTCTTGGATGGTCTGGACGACTCCTTTTCACAAGAATGAGCTAAGTTTTCTCGTGGGCGGTACAGTCGACACCTGGGGGTTCCTTATCCCCCCCCCCACCCACAGCGGGCCGGAGGGTAGCTCCGCGCACTGTGGGGGTAGCAAGGCCCCCGAGGTGGAAGTGACCTGTAGCATAGAAATTTTTCTAAGTTACAAAATTTTAAAACGAGGTTTCCAAGGGAAAGACCTTCCGGGAGACAATCGTCCGGTCGCCGTGAGAACGGGGAGCCGGGAATAAGGCCCCGTGCGGAAGAAACATCCAAGAAAACCCGATGAGATTTCCGGAGACAGGCTTCCTAGGAGATGATCATCCGGTCGCCGTGAGAACGGGGAGCCGGGAATAAGGTCTCCGGGGAAGAAATGTCCAGGAAATCCGTAACTTCTCCGGGAGACAATCATCCGGTCGCTGTGAGGACGGGGAGCCGGGAATTGGGTCTCCGGGAGGCAATCATCCGGTCGCCGTGAGAACGGGGTGCCGCGAATAAGGTCGCCGGGGACCAAATATCTAAGAATGCCATTAGACGTCCCACTGGGGAGAGCGTCTACTCCCGGAGGAGGAAGAGATATCCATGAAAGCCATTAGACGTCCCACTGGGGAGAGCGTCTACTCCCGGAGGAGGAAGTGCCCGATGACGGGTCTTGAGTGTTTGGGCAGGGGACTAGTCTCCCAAAGTGACTCGTTACCGCGGCCGCTGGGGACCGGGTTGCCACTTACACCCTCAGTCCATGAGGGCTGATCGTAAGCCGCCCTACAGGAGGGACTTGCTGGGTCTGGGCCCACTTCCTCACGGGGAGGGCATCCTCGCGGGGAGGGCATCCTCGCGGGGAGGGCTTCCTCGCGGGGAGGGCGTCGCCGCTAGGGGCGGTAATGAGAAGAACTTGCAAAGAGGCAGTTGAAAAGCAAGGCCTATGTATTGCTAATAAAATGAAGTACAGTGCCTCCCCCTGCGAAGCCGCGAAAGGGGAGGAAAAGGTAAGTATAGTGTCCCTCCTCCCCCTCCGGCGTGATCGCTCCGGGGGAGGGGACAGGCCCGTAAGGCTAAACATTGAACTTGCGAAGTGAACGCAAGTTCCACGTGTGCTTCAGCTCCTGCTCTTGAAGGTTGGAGAGCTTGTACGCCCCCGAGCCCAGGACCACGGATATCCTGTAGGGGCCCTCCCACTTCGGGGAGAGCTTCCCCTGGGCTTGGGGGTCTGTGACGCGCTTGAGGACAAGGCCCCCAATGCGGAAAGCTATCTCACGCATGCGCTGGTTGTACGCGCGCGCCATCTCATGCTCGTAGATGGAATGGCGGAGGAGCGCGTGGTCGCGTTCCTCCTCCATGAGGATGATTTCCAGGCACTGATTGGCCTCATTGGCCTGGTACGCTGCGGGCGTTGCTCCCTGCAGGAGCTCGACCCGTAGGAAGCCGATCTCCGGGGGGAGGACTGCCTTCGTACCGTAGACCAGGGAGAAGGGAGTACGCCCCGTCGCCCGGGACGGGGTCGTGCGCATGGAGCAGAGGATGCTAGGAAGCTCCTCTGCCCATGCACCCCGCTTAGAAGCGGTTTGCTCGAGTCTCCGGCGCAATCCCTGTAGGATCACGCCGTTGACCCTCTCGACAGCCCCATTGCTCCGGGGATGGGACACTGAGGCGAAGTGGATGACGAGCCCCAGGCCTTCGTAGAATTCCCAGAAATAAGCCGAGTTGAATTGGGTCCCGTTGTCCACGGTGATTTCCCGGGGGACACCAAAACGACATACGACGTTTCTCCAGAAAAACCGCTGAACGGCCCAGGACGTGATGGTGGCCAAAGGCTCCGCCTCAACCCACTTTGTAAAATAGTCGACCGCGACTACCGCATACTTGTATCCTTCGGGCGCTGGGGGGAAGGGCCCTAAGAGGTCCATCCCCCAGCGCACGAAGGGCCAAGTGATGGGGATTGTCTGCAGCACTATAAGGGGGAGGTTTGAGCCCTTGGCCATCTTCTGGCATGCTTCGCATGCGGAGACAAGGTCTCGCGCGTCGCGCATGACCGTGGGCCAGTAGAAACCCTGCCGGAGGGCCTTGGCCGCGATGGCACGCGGGGCTAGGTGAGAACCACAGCTCCCCGCGTGGATGTCTTCGAGAAGTTGAAGTCCCTCCGGCCGGGGGAGGCAGCGCAAGAGGGCAGAGGCCCCCCGCTTGTAGAGCCTCCCCTCCAGCAGGAGATATGCCCGGGCTTTCGCCCGGAGGCGTTTAGCCTCGGTCTCGCTAGGAGGTCCCCCTCCCCCTTGATGAAGCAGATGAGGGGGTCCATCCAAGACGGAGTCCGGGTGATCTCGGCAACCTCCGGGACATGAGGCTCGTCGCCCGTGTCCGGGGAGGCCACCGAGGGCTTCGTGAGGATTTCCAAGAAAGCCCCCTTGGGGAGCGATTCCCGGGCTCTTGCGGCTCAGGCCAAGGCATCGGCCCGGTCACTGTCCCTTTGCGGGACATGCCGGGCCTCAAGGCCATCGAAATGCCTCTCCATCTTTCGTACCTCCCGCAAATAAAGACTTAAGTTTGCGTCATGGCACAGGTAAGACTTGTCCATTTGGCAAACTACGAGCTGAGAATCTCCCTTGACTAGGAGGCGCCGGATCCCCAGGGAGCGCGCAAGGCGCATCCCGAGGAGCAAAGCCTCGTATTCGGCGACGTTGTTGGTTGCGGGGAACTCGAGCCGCGCGGCGTACTCGAGTTCCTTCCCCTCGGGGCTCCAGAGGACTACTCCCGCACCAGCCCCGGCGAGACACAGCGACCCATCAAACATGAGAATCCAATGATCACTGCGTCGGGGCGGCACAAGGAGGTCTTCGTCCCCGGACCCAGAGGCCAGAGTCCACTCTGCGATGAAGTCGGCGAGGACCTGCGACTTGATGGTGGAGCGGCCGGTAAGGGACAGGGAGAAGGGGGCGAGCTCGGCCCCCCACTTCCCAATCCGGCCGGTGGCTTCTTTGTTCCGCAGTACCTCCCCCAGGGGGAGGGACGACGGGACGGTGATGGGGTGCCCTAGGAAGTAATGGCGAAGCTTCCGGGACGCCATCAGGAGGGCATAGCAGATCTTCTCCATCTCCGTGTACCGAGTTTTGGCCAATTGGAGGGCCTCACTCACGTAGTACACGGGACGCTGCTGCCCCCCTTGCTCCTTCACCAAGACCGCGCTGACAGCGACGGGGGTCGCGGCGAGGTAGAGGAGCAAGGGCTCTTCTGCAGACGGACTCACGAGCATTGGAGGGCTCGTGAGATACTTCTTGAGGTCGTTGAAGGCTTCCTGGGCCTCGGGGGTCCAGCGGAACCCCTCGAGCCCTTGGAGGATCTTGAAGAACTGGAGGCCCCACTCCCCCGACCGGGAGACGAAGCCGCTTAGCGCGGCTAGGCGGCCGAAGAGCCGCTGGACATCCTTGAAGGAGCGCGGCGGGCGCATATCTAGGAATGCCTGGATCTTCTCGGGGTTTGCCACAATGCCCCGCTGGGACACGAGGAAACCTAGGAGCTTCCCCCCACGCACCCCGAAGGCGCACATCTCTGGGTTGAGTTTGAGCCCGAACGCGCGGAGGTTGCGGAAGGTTTCAGCCAGGTCGCCGATGTGGGAGGCTGCGCGGGGACTCTTGACGACCGCGTCGTCTATGTAGACTTCGACGTTGCCGCCGACTTGATCTTTGAAGACCAGCATCATGAGGCGCTGGAAGGTCGCCCCCGCGTTCTTGAGCCCGAAGGGCATATGGACGTAGCAGAAGGTTCCGAGGGGAGTTATGAAACTCGTCTTTTCCTCGTCCCCTTCCACCATCCGGACATGATGGTAGCCCGAGTAGGCGTCTAGGAAGCTCATGAGCTCGCACCCCGCAGTGGAGTCGACGAGCTGATCAATCCGCGGGAGCGGGAGTTGTCTTTAGGGCAGGCGCGGTTAAGGTCGGTGAAGTCCACGCACATCCGCCACCTGCCGGTTGATTTCTTGACGAGGACGGGGTTTGCGAGCCACTCGGGGTGCAGGATCTCCCGAATGAACCCCGCCTCTCGGAGCCGGGTGATCTCCACCTTGATTGCCTCTTGGCGCTCGAGGGAGAGTTTCCGCAACTTCTGTTTGATCGGGGGGTGACCGGGGGCCACTGCGAGCTTGTGCTCAATGACCTCCCGGGCGACGCCCCGCATGTCCGAAGGCTTCCACGCAAACACATCGGAGTTTTCGGGCAGAAAAGCCGCAAGTTGCGCTGCATGTTCCTCGGGGAGCTCCGCCCCGATTCGGGCGGTTTTGTCTTCGTCGCCTGGGGATAGTAGGATCTTCCGGAGGCCCCCTTCTGGGCGCGGCTTGAGGAGGGGCCTCCCGGGCTGTGGCGCAGCGGTGTCTAGTTCCGGGGGGGAGGCCTCCCCCCCGGGCGTCTTTATGAGGTTGACGCTTCCGATTGTGGCCGCAGCGCGCTCGTATAGAGCACGGGCCATGTCTTGGTCTCCCCAGACGTTGATCACACCATGCGGCCCGGGGATCTTCATGCAGAGGTAATTTTGATGAGTGGCAGCCCCCAGCCGGTTGATTGTGGTCCTCCCCATTATCGTGTTGTAAGAGGAAGGGAGGTCCACTACGTCGAAGCGGACCAACTCGGTCCGGTAGTTCTCCGGAGTGCCGAACGTCATAGGAAGATCTACCTTGCCCACGGGGTGGATCGCCTTCCCCGGGACAAAACCTTGCAGGGGCCCGGCAGCGGGCTGCAGGAGCTTCTCATCCACCTGCATCTCTTTGAAGGCCTTCAGGAATAGGACGTCGGTGGAGCTCCCGCCGTCCACAAGGATACGGGCCAGGTGGCAGTTGTAGATGGTCGCGGAGACAATGAGCGCGTCGTCGTGGGGGAAGCGAACCCCTCGCGCGTCTTCCGCCGTGAAGGTGAGGGGGACGTCGACCACTTAGGTGGCGGGGACGCGTGTAGCACCCCCACAACCTTGACCTCGCGCGCGTACTCCTTACGCTGGCGCTTAGAGTCCCACCCGGAGGCGGACCCTCCCACGATGGCGTTGATGTGGCGCTGAGAAGTTTGAAAGGGGAGAGCTTCTGAAGGCTCCCCCTCCTGCGTCTGCTGACCCCCCGCGGGAGAGGGAAGGGCCAGAACAGCTGGCCGAGGGAGCAAGGAGGCCGGAGTCCTCTCCCCCTGCCCGCGCTGGTCGAGAAACGCCGCAAAGTGCTGCAATAGCTGGCTGCAGTCTCGGGTAGCGTGGGTACTGGACCCGTGGAAGCTGCACCACGGTCCTTCCCGCCTTCTCCCCGCGGGGCCTTCTGTGAGACCCCCATTTAAGGATCACCTTGGTAACCGCCCAGGTAGGTTACACACAGCATGATGTCACATGAGCTCCAAACCACACAAGCATAGCATTATAATTAAACAAGTATCAGTCCAACATGGGCCAATATTACATAGCCAAAGCACCGAAAATGGTGCTAAGTAAAGTTGCTAAGAAAATAATCAGTTTATCAAAACCAGAATCGGTACCCAAGTACCGAACACACAGCATAAAGCACACAGCGACAACAAACAGCTTGACTTCAATCCGCAGCAGGGTTGGAGGGGGTTTCTCCCACATCTGACTTGACTTGGCGCATGATCCTTCTAGAATGTGGGCTCGTCCGGGGCACTTCCATCTTCTGCTGAGTATTCATAACCGAAAGAATCGGGATCTTCAAATCCCTCTTCTACAGTTGGACATAAATGCAAGGGTGAGCACTTGGTGCTCAGCAACACTCATTCTGGGCATTAATGCAATTGTACTTACATGAGGGTGAAACATATGATTCCGGGGTTTTAGTTTCATATGGATAGAGATGTATAGATTTCCAAGTCATTTGTTCAGTAAAACGGTACTTTGTCATGAAAATGATACTTTAAACATTAAACAGGTTTTCAATAAAACATTAGATGTAGTGGTCTCCCATGAGTCACTACTTTGTTAACCATATTATGAAAACATTTCAAATATTACTTGTGCTATAACCCATGGATAACATCCACTACGAAAAGACTCCTGAACCTGGGAGTACAGAGTATCTGATACTTCTTTTACACTTTGCAAAGGTGTACCTCTTTTTAAATCCACTGGTTCACTCGGCTTTCAAGTCAGATCAGCTCCATGTGACAAGGCCAAGATCACACAACACTTTTGCAGTTCAGTATTAACAGTATCCCCGCTCGGTAAATAGACAATCAAATCTCAAGTACCGTTGTGGGTCCTCCCCACTGCCTTACTTCCTAGCCTCTGGTCTATGTTCCCGCAGGACACATAGCCTTGGTCTGTGTCCACGCAAGACATAAGACCGTTTAAGATTACAACCGCGCACGGCTTAATCAGGTCTAGGGCGCCTTCCTTCTTTCCACCTTTTCCTCTCATCATTTTTTTGAACTCACATCACTCATGGCCGAACTGCGGCCCACCAGTTTCCACGCGAGAAACCAGATCGACAAACCATGCAGGGAACTGCTAATACCAAAAAGCTACTAAGTTGTGCCTGTCCCATACCAGGCAAGTGGTTGGTACGTTTACAATTCGCATAGAGACACAGCACAAGGTTCTCGTCTTTATGAACCAATAGTGAGGAGCATTCACATACCCTGGTGCGCACCGCACCCTCTCCATACAAACCAATCCTCACTACTGATCCCTTTTATCAGTTTTCTTGACAAAACAGTTTTCATTATAACTTCTCATGTATTTGACCATTTCCAGTTTAATGTGAACATTCAATATATGAGTCCTAGGGTGACAAAAGCATATATATAAAGGTTCAATAACAAAAAGGGGTTTCATGATTCATTAGGTAATATCTACTCATGTCATTCAAACATAACTTGTATCTCAAATAAGCATGCATAGTAAGAAACAGTGAATATACTTCATATGAAAATATTGGGTGAGATATGATCAAAGGAATGAGGCTTGCCTTGCAATGCTGGGTCTAAGTACTCAGACGGATCTTCAAAGACTTCCTCTGCTCCTTCAGCTTCTGACTCTGCGGCAATCAAACAACACACAACCACATACCATAAGCATACAGAAAATAGTTTCCATAGAAATTATTAAGTAAATAAGTCATGCATGCAGGGGAACAGGTTAGGGCAAGGTCACAAGGGCTCTGGTCGAAGAAACGGCTAAAAAGGATTGAACGTCGAAGGGTTGACATTCGGTTCATGGCTTTGGCATAGCTTCAAACTGATCTTAGGATGGTTTTCTGGAGAAGTGATAGTAGAGAAAGTTGTAGATCTTGACTCCAGGAATCTACTGGACAAGGTGGCATTTCAATTGATCAACCAGAAGGGGCTGAACAAGGTCAATGCCGGTGGTTAACATGCACTGACATAGTGCTGGACATGGCCAGAAACTAGGGCATGGAATAACTTTTGATCTAGGGCTCCAATTGATGCACCACTTTGTCTGGGAGGTAGGCATTACTAACAGAAACAAATCACTCAACAGGCTCAAGGACAGAAAGTGACTGGAGAGAGGCCAAATCAGGTGATGAACTGCGGTGGCGACACGGCACAGGCACAGCTCTGGACAAAGATTTGGCAAAGGCATAACTCACAATCTAGGCAGATCCAGGTGTCGAGCTAGTGGAAAGAATTGCTCAAGGAGCTGAGGCAAAGCTAAGGGACAAGGTTTCAGGAGCTAGATCGGCCGGGAAAGAATTCCAGCGACCGTCGCTGGAGAAGACGACGCTGGAGATTAGGGGTTTTTGCTACAAGGCGTTTGAACTCGATTCCTTGCTCAGGGAGTGAAAGGGTGGAGTGTGGAAGCTACTGGTGGGGTCAATTTGGTCGGAGAATGACCGGAGAAGCTTGGCGCCGAGGTCCGGCGAACGGCTGAGGTTCCAGATTGGGATTTCTTCGATTTGAGCTCAATTGGGGATTTGGATTCCACAGGCTTGCTAAGAAATGACTAAGGATCAGTTTCTGCTACTGGGACGAGAGCTAATTCGGGCTAAATCTGATAGCATTGGGGAAACAGGGTAATTGGGCTTTTCCGGCGATCACCGGCGATGGGGATCGTCGGGGTGCAATTGGCTGCTACTACACAGAAAGGGTGAAGAGGGGAACTCACTGGTGGCTTTGGATCGAAGAGAGGGGCTGTGAAATGGGCTAGCACCGTGAGCTCACTCACTGGCTCGCCGGAGAAGAAAGCGAAAACGGTGGAGTTTGGGACTTAGCCGATTTTCTGGAGGCTTGAGGCTCTCAAAGCACAGGGAGGGTTTAAATAGGCACGAGGACGGAGCTTGCGAGGGATAAAACGACAGCGGTTGCTTGCGCCGGGGAGAAACTTGTCGGGCACAGGCGCAACGACGGCGACGGCGACGTGATTGCACTTCAGGCGGTGCTGCAGCTTTGCCAGCGATGCCAGGGCGCCTTGGAACTTCGCCCGGGACGGCGCAGATGCGGAGGCAACAGCACAGCTCCGGCAACGACACGTAGTGCCATGCAAATGCCACGGCAACAGGAGCGCGCGCGCGAAACGCTGCTGGAGCGCGGCCGTTTAACCGCTGGACAAGGCGATGCTACGGTGGCTAGCACGTGCGCGCGGGGTGGCTCAGCTGTTCACAACACAGGCAACAAGAGGTGGTGGCCGGCGGCGAATGAGCGCGGCGAAAAACACGGCGCGGCTTCGACGAAAACGCGCTGGTCGCAGGTGACGACCAGGTGCTGGTCGAATGGACCTGAAAAGAGGATTTGGGCCGTTCTGCAATTTTGAAATTTGCTCCATGGACTGTTCTGTGAGGAAAATTTGAATAGAACTTGGGCCTGATTGCAATTTCGGAGATCTGATGGTCCAATCTAAAATCTGATTTCGTAGATAAGTTGCATAAAATTATTAGAACTTATCCGGCCAAAGTTTGGTAAGATCGGGCAAGATCTGAAGGGTTTTGACAAAATTGGGGAAAAGCAGTTTAGGGTAAAATTAGGGTAATTAGGGTTCTGAGACGGCAAGGGTCGAAACTCAGCTTTAGGATGGGATTTTGGAGATGATCCAGAAGGGAAAAATGTTCTGAATAACATTTAGAAGGGAATGGCTAAAGCAGATTAGGGTTTGGGGTCAAGATGTGGATTTTGGCTATTTTAGGGTTTGGCAAAAACAGGGGTGTTACACCTTCCCGGCCGCGCGAAGACTGTCCTCCCCCATGGCCTTTCGGCTTGGGAAAGGGGCGGTTGCCCCTCGGGGGGTCGCGCGAGCCGCCTCCGCCCTCGAGGACAAAGGTGTCCCGAGGCCGTGGCTAGTTACGCCCGCCCCCCCCCCCCCCCCCCCGTCTAGGGCGCTTGAGGGGATCCCTGGCCCCCCGGTCGGCGGGGGCGGGAGCCCCCTGGGTTTTCTTCTAGATGTCGTCTTCCTCCGCCCGAGCGTACTTTTCGAGTACGTTGAAGAGCTCGTCGGCGGAAGAGGGGCAGCTCCGAGAGAGCCTTCGGTGGAGCTCCCCCGGGAGGATGCCGCTTTTACAGGCTTCGATGACCGTAGAGTCGGGGACGTGGGCCACTTTGCTCTTCACCTGAGCAAAGCGCTTGAAGAAGCTTCTGATGGTTTCCCCAGTCCTCTGCCGGACCGTGTACAGCTGCGAGGAGTCCAGGGGACACACGTAGTTCCCCTGGAAGTTCGCACAGAACTCCCGCTTGAGCTGCGCGAAAGACTTGATGGAGCCGGCCTTCAGGTTGTAGAACCAGGAGCGGGCGATGCCGGTGAGGTAGAGGGGGAAGACGTTGCATTGTACCGTCTCCTCCCCCCCGGCCGCGGAGATGGCTGTGGAGTAAACCTGCACAAATTCGTAAGGGTCTGCCTCACCGTTATAGTGCTCGATGTGCGGAGGGCGGTAGGGCCGCGGCCACCGGATGCTGCGAAGTCTTCGGCACAGGGGCTGGTTACCCCTGCACTTCACGGGGAGAGTCCCGGTCGCTGTCTTCTTTGACGGAGCCCTCGTTGTCGGAGTCGGGGAGCGGTCCAAGAGGTCCGCCGGAGTGGCGGTGGCGACGCTTCTCTTCTGGACCGGGGCTGAGTTCCCGGACGTCCGGGCTCTCCCCCGGGGAGGCTGGGTGTTCCACGAGTTTCTTCCCCCGACCGGCACAAGAGTGAGGCTCCCCGTGCCCGCGGCCGGGGGGAAGTTCTTCCCCGCGCTCAGGTGAATGCATTCGCTCGACCTCCCCCCGGGTGAAACGGACGTGTTCCGCCAGGGGAGGGAGCTTATGCACTGTAGTTACCGGCCCGGAAGCTTCCGGGGCCGGCTGGGGGGAGCCCCCTGCGACGACCCCTGGGACCGGAAAGGGGGAAGCCCCTGTATTATCCGAAACCAGGGAGGGGGCGCCCGCGGCGATGTTTGGAACCGAAGTGGAGGGGGCCCCAGTGGCAACGACCGGAACCGGAAAGGGGGAAGCCCTTGTAACATCCGGAACCGGCGAGGGGGGAGCCCCCGCGGCGACGCCCGGAACCGGGGAGCCCATGCTGGGGGAAGTCCGCTGAGGCACGGGAGCTGCTCTGTCGACCGCCCCCGGTGCGGTAAACGCGACGCGGGGGGCGGGACTGGCTCCCAGCGTACGGAAAACACCCAGCATGAAGGGGCTCCCGTCCCCAGGAATAGGCCTGGGACGGGGTAACCCCCTGGTGCCACGAAGGGCCCTGGCATGAAGTAGCCTCCCGGCACTGGGACGGGCCCGGGTGCCGGGAAGGGCAGACGTATATCCCGCAGAGGGAGGGAACCCCCCGGCAGGATCATACGAGGCGGACAGACCCCCGGAGGCCGAAGGGGCCGCCGGGTAACCCACAAACGGGGGCATAGTCCCCGAGTACGGGTGCGACGCAAATGTGGGGGCCGGAGGCCGCGCCAACACGCTGAGCAGCTCATTCATTGAGCGTTGGGCGTAGAGCTGGCCCTCCACTAGAGCCTCAAGCAGGGCGTCCCGAGGAGCCGGGGGAGCCGTCAGGGGGAGACTGGTCCCGGCCGAGGTCCCCGCGGTCACCGGGAACGACCTGTAGGTGGAAGCACCTAAGTTAAGAGGAAACGAGGGAGGCGGTACCTGGGCCAGGCCGCCTCCAGGCGGAAGCGCCGGGACAGCAGTGTCTCGGACGGGAGGCGCCAGGTCTCTGAGACCGGCGTCACCGAGAAGGGTGCGAGCCCTTGTTCTTGGGGGAGCCATGGCGTCTTGTCACGAGTCCCCACGGTCGGCGCCAACTGTCGTTGTATTGCGAATACCCCGGCAGGTTTTGTGAATGATCCTAGCGAAGATTACGCAGCGCGGGCTGACCGGATGACCAGTCCTCCCCCGCCGGACAAACACAAGAAATGATACGAGGATTTATACAGGTTCGGGTCCCGGTGGGGGCCCTAGTCCTGTCGGTGCGCTCCCGACGGGAGTCGGCTGGGGAGGCTCTCTCCAGGGGGGAGGCTCTCTCCAGGGGAGAGGCTTCCGGAGCACACCTGTTCGTTTTTTGGCTATTCCAACAAATGAATCACTTGCTTACAACTGAGGGGTACAAGGGCTATTTATAGCCCCAAAAAGAAGCAAAAACCCTAAACTACCCCGGAAGCCACCATCGGATTGAGGGGTAGGAACGTCCTTCTCCCGGTCAAACGTCTTGGATGCTTGACAGGTGGTCGCTGATTCCCGAGGCGCTCCTCGCGTGACCTGCACGTGATAAACAACTCGAGACTTTTACCTTGAGGAGGGCAATGAGGCCCGGGACATGCGCCGGAGGCCAAGTCCCGGGGGTCAAAGGGCGGCGCCTGGGGAGGCACCGGAGGCCAGGTCCCCGGGCAAATGGCGGCCCCCGGGACGGCACCGGAGGCCAAGTCCCGGGGGCCAAAAGGCAGCGCCCGGGGAGGCCCCGGAGGCCAGGTCCCCGGGCCAATGGCGGCGCCCGGGACGGCACCGGAGGCCAAGTCCCGGGAGCCAAAAGGTGGCGCCCGGGGAGGCCCCGGAGGCCAGGTCCCCGGGCCAATGGCGGCGCCCGGGACGGCACCGGAGGCCAAGTCCCGGGCGCCAAAAGGTGGCGCCCGAGGAGGCCCCGGAGGCCAGGTCCCCGGGCGAATGGCGGCGCCCGGGACGGCACCGGAGGCCAAGTCCCGGGGGCCATAAGGCGGCGCTCGGGGAGGCACCGGGCCCATGTGACGCAAC
This sequence comes from Pharus latifolius, assembly GCA_019359835.1. Taxonomy (NCBI): domain Eukaryota; kingdom Viridiplantae; phylum Streptophyta; class Magnoliopsida; order Poales; family Poaceae; genus Pharus; species Pharus latifolius. The sequence continues at coordinate 53,267,995 of CM033324.1, read as the reverse complement.
TTACCTGGACTTAGTTTCGCGGAGATTTTCCCCCAACAGGGAGTTTTGCATACCCATCGGGGGCACTTAGTGCCCCCGAGGGCCTGGGGGGCTGCTGTTGGGGGAACTCCTAGGGGCTCCACGAAGTCCTTAAAGATCCCCCGGTGAGGCCCGGAGTATCACCAGGCCCCCGGTGAGACTCGGAGGGTCACCGTGCCCCCGGTGAGATCCGGAAGGTCACCGGATCCCTGATGAGTCCCGAAGAATCACCGGGCGACCGGTGAGACCCGGAGCATCACCGGGCCCCCGGTGAGTCCTGAAGAGTCATCGGACCCCCGGTGGCGCCCAAGGCCTCGGAAGGATGGCTGCTGACCGAAGAAGCCTTTGGAAAGCTGAGGAGGACACGTGTCGAGCATCCGAGCCGTTCTCCTAGCCAAATGACTTCAGCGCCCATCGATCCAGTGGTCGTAGCTAGGGCTTTTTGGTCTTTTGTGTTTCTTAGGGGCTATATATACCCCTCCTGTACCTCTTTTCAGGGGATTCGAACTCATTTGCATTAACACAAAATATCAGGCTCTCTTGGAGACCTCTCCCCGAGAGTATACCTCCCCAGCGGACTCGCGTCCGGAGAGAGCCAACAGGACTAGGGCCCCCACTGGGACCCGAACCTGTATAAAAACCACTGTGTCAATTTCTGTGTTGCCGATGGGAGAAGACCGGTAACTCGGTCAGCTCGCGTCGCTGTACACGTGCTGCGCACGTCCGAAGAAACCTGCCGGGGTATCCGTAATACCACGACAGCATTAACAATTCGTTTGACTTGATTTGCGGTAATCAAGTTCGAAGTGTTGCCGTGAATGTCTCTACTGATCACGAACTTAACTCCGTCTTTGGTGAGGTCATACTATTGCGCTCGCCGATGGAAGTGAGCGTCTCGATCATATAGATACGGACTCCCAAAGATCACGTGACAGATATCGATAGAAACAACATCGCATTGCACCTCATTAATATATCGTGCAGAGATCGCAAACTTCAACACACACTGACTCGTAATCTATTGGTTCACGTCGGATGTAAACCAGCCCAGTGGATATGGTCGTGGGTGTGTGGTTTTCTTCAAACCAAGTCACCGAACCAGTCTAGTGGAAACCAGATTCTTCTGACTTCCGAGATCGAATATCGCTGCGACCACTTCGTGCTTCACCTGGATGTTGATGGTGAACAAGTCCTCTGTTGGGTGATGGTCGTTCGGTGGATCCGAACCCTTCTCCTTCGGCATTGCCATCAGAGACAAGGTTGTATCCACCTCATCAACCGAATTCACTCAGACAACTTCTTCATCGAGTGAAGTCACAGTAGCCGTGGTTGTTCTTTTTCCTGGTCCATTTTTCTTTGGTCGAAGTTCAGGATGAAGCTTGTAGCATTCACTATTACAGAATTCATTATCACAGTCGGGTCAAAACAGTCATCACAGACGGTTCTTACCCGTCAGTGATATTCGAGTTAGTGATAATCATGTACTATCACAGACGGTTTTGAACCGTCTGTCATCTTTCCCTTCATAGACTGTTATAACAACAGAACCGTCTGTGGTACTCATACTACACAGACTGTTATAACATCAGAACCGTCTGTGATACTCCTAATACACAGACTGTTATAATATCAAAGCCGTCTGAGATACTCATACTACCATAGACGGTTTTGATCAGACGGTTCTGATGTCAAAACCATCTAGAATTCTCACATTATTACTGACGGTTCTGAGATCATAACCGTCTGCGATAATCACATTATCAGAGACGGTTATAACCTCAGAACCATCTGTGATACTCATATTATCAGAGACGGTTATAACCTCAGAACCGTCTGTGCTACTCCTAATACACAGATTGTTATGACATCAAAGCCATCTGAGATACTCATACTACCACAGATGGTTTTGATCTCAGAACTGTCAGTAATAATATGAGTATCCCAGACGGTTCTGATGTCAAAACCATCTGGGATTCTCACATTATTACTGACGGTTCTGAGATCAAAATCGTCTGTGATACTCAAATTATCAGAGACGGTTATGACCTCAGAACCGTCTGCGATAGCGTCCTTATCACAGACGGTTGTTTCAGAACCGTATGTGTATTTAGAGTATCACAGACGGCTTTGAGGTCAAAACCATCTGCGATACTGTCATTATCAGCGACGGTGGTAATCTTGGAACTGTCTGTGATTGTTTCCTTATCATAGACAGTTTATACTCTCAGAACCGTCTGTAATAGTGAGATATCACAGACGGTTTTTAGGTCAAAGCCATCTGTGATAGTGTTATAATCTCAGAACCGTCTGTGATAGTGTAATATCACAGACGGTTCTGAGGTCAAAACCATCTGTGATAGTGATAGTGTGATATCACAGACGGTTCTGAGGTCAAAACCATCTGTGATAGTGATAGTGTGATATCACAGACGGTTTTTAGGTCAAAACCATCTGTGATAGTGTCATTATCGGTGACTGTTATAATCTCAGACGGTTTGTAAGATCAAAATCGTCTGTGCATAATATGCACAGACGGTTTTGATCTTACAAACTGTCTGAGATTATAACAATCACCGATGTCCTCTGTACAAATAGCATTTCATATATACAGTTCATGAATTTCATACATGCACAGTATCGACGATTCGGACTCGGAGTCCTCAGCCGAACTTATGCAAAATTTGTAATGGTGAGACATTCCAAGACGACCCTCCGGGAAGGTATGTAGAACAATGGTGAACAGGAGCACAGAAAGATTTATACAGGTTCGGGCCCTCGATGGTGGGAGTAATAGCCCTACGTCCTGTTAGGAGTTCACTATAGGTGATAAAAGGTTACAGAAATAGCAGAAAAACTCCTTCACAGGCGAAGGATTTTTCCTGTGTAAACATACAGAGTAAAGCCAGGGAGGCTTGTAGAAACTATCTAATTTGGGCCGTAGACTTGGCTGTTTCTCGTAGTTGAGATGTGTTATGTCTCACTTGTATCAGGAGTCTTCTTCTTCCAAATGGATTGGATCCCCCTTTTCTCGGACCTCTATGCCACCCTTTTATATTGCTTGAAAGGGTGCCATATGAAGAAAACTGCATCAAACGGTTGGATGCGGTTTTTGGAGAACTGCTATTAACTTCCACGGAGGTTATTAACACGTGTTAATCACGAATAACCGCATATATTAACCTCTGACGGTTGGTCTTCAACGTGGAGGAATCCTCGGGATGCTTGGAATATCTTGTTATATGAATAACCGAATGACCCTCCAAGCATCCTGGTCAAGAATGTTCTGACCGCGGAATGTGAGCTGACCGCGCAACATCCCGGATATCCAGTTTGCGTATAGCATACGAACTTCTGACCGCGCAAAGCTATCGGCCTGATCGCACGAAGCCCGCGACCTGATCGCGTAAAGCTTGCGACCTCATGGCGATGCCCCTCAGAATAGCTTGAGTTCGCATTGCCAGATACATGTCTGGTTCGAACCTATCTTGAACAAAAGTTTATTAGAAGTGACCCGAGTGTCAATCCTCGTCACACAGTACTCAAATATATACAGTCTCATATATACATGCACACAACTTAGAAACATGTACAATAGCATTTCATATATACAGCACAGAACTCAGAAATATGTACAATTGAGATTGAACCAATAAATGTAATCGACAATTAAAGTCAGTGTGTTAGATGTACAAATAAATGTAAGGCCGCACTAATACGAACCTTGCGGGTCCCTAAACTTCCCCTTGGTTGATATGACCTCCGCAAGGAAAAACTCAGCGAGCATCCCTCGGACAATACCAATCTCCCGAGGGTCAAAGCTTTCTGAAGGGAAGTCGACCCCCCTACAGCAAGAGTTGGTACAGAAAAATTAGCTCAATGCAGTTGTAAATTCTGCCAAATCGATACAAAGGGGAGCAGTTGTATACCTCGGGGAAATCTGGGCGGTGAGGGGCGATGATCAGGTCATACATGTGGCGCATCACGTAGAACCCACATGTATTGTCGTCCGACTGCTGATGGCACTGCCAATTTACAGACCAAGAGTTAGCTGGGGACACGTTATAAAGTAAAACAGATGCCAGTTGAAATTTGTACCAAAAATTGTAACCACTGAAACTTATCGGCTCGCCGCTCGTGTTGTCGCCCTCCCTCGGCAAAGTAGTTCGTGAAAGCCCTGTAGATAGTCAAAATTGACAGTTTGAGGATAGTCGAAATTGACAATTTGAGGACAGTAAATCTAGATGCATGGAAGACAGGTCCACATGAATATCATCACCTTTCGAATACATCTCGTGCGCCGCAATACGAGTACCCTTTCCTCTGCAATGAATCAAGGTAGAACACCTTGTTCCTTTTTGGAATAAGTAGCAGCAGGATCCAGTGGTAGCTACATGTTACACGTAAAGAATTAAAAATTTAATCTAAGTTTGGGGGTGTGCACATGGAGACACTAATCTACGGGTGAAGTACTGATGAAAGCACTCACCTCTGGTTGTAGGGTACAAGTATGTACACCTTGTCGACCTGACCAAGCAACCCTCTTTTGATGTAGTCGACAACGAAGTTTGCGTCGGTCCTAAACATCACCTCGGCAACCATCTGGGGGTCCAAGAAACCAACAGGTATGCCCTTAGATTTGGCATAGCTGGTCATGCAGCTGCACGGAAGTAACCAATTAATAAATGACATATATCCGTATATGCACGAACAGGCGTAGGATAGTAGGATACTTACAGCACCCAAGACCGTAGGATTGACAAGTCGAGCGCATCTTTGTTCAGTAAATTGTGCAGGTCTTCGAAGGTCACCAGGTAGGTCCCAACGTCGTTATGGAACTCTGCCACGGTGTACTTGACCATGATGTGCGTCGGACGCTGCGTCCTGGTCTGGTTTGTCCTCCTCATGTATCATGCATGCAGGCTCTGGCATGCTAACCCCATGCTCGAAATTGCGGTATCGGAGGCCATGAGCATCCCCAGAGCGAACGGCATGAGAGCTGGCGCACTCTTCTCGCTCTCCTTCGCCGAGCTCTTCTTTGCTTTTCCCCTACTAGCCAGCTTCTTGAATGGTTGCCTCCTAGTCGGAGTCAGCTTCGTCATCGGAGAGGTCGGCTGGCTAGTAGGCCGTGTGTCGGTCTGTGATGTCTGTGATGTAAGAACCTACGTATTAGGACACTAACTCTGAGGGCTATTATTACAGTACGAATTATGAAACTGGTGGGGGAATTACCTCATCCAGGACGATGTTTTTCTTGGGCCATTGCACGAACGTGTGCACCGCATCCCCGAGAGTGGTAATCTCATCGTTCGGCGGCTTCTCCAATGGAAAACCCTTGCAATGGTCAAAGACACTGTCCACTTGGACCTATGCAAAACCCTCACATAGAGGGGCACCGTGGATTGTGGCCCCCGCTGTGCATGGTTGCGCCATCCCACAGCCAGCCTCGATCGGGAAGAGACCGGCCAGCACCATAAGCTTGCAGGAGGCGGGTTCCTACAAACAGTGCGCATTAACATATTGAATTTCACCGCTTTTCACTTTCGAATAAATTAACATAGACAAACGGTCATTACCTGCAGAAAGTCCACCGGATACTCTGGAGAGGGCTCCATTGCGAAGACCCCGGCGCAGACGTGCAGCTACTACGATGGCCAAGAAGGGGGGTTGGTACTTCCACTGCTAGAAGGGGGGTTCCCTGGGTCGCCTTTCTTAGCTCGTCATACATGGACCGCATCTCCAACAATTGCTGCAGGAGTGCTTTGTCCCGAACAGCGAACTCCGATCAAATCTCTTCCTTGAGCCGTTCATCGCGGGCTTGGTGGGATCTCTTTCTCCTCTTAGCCGCCTCCCCATCATCAGGGAAACCATGCCTCCAAGGCACAGTGGCACCGAGGCCGCGCACGCGGCCTGGATGCTCCTTGTTTCCTAGCGCCGCTGTGAGGATATCCCTGTCCCTCCTCAGGTTGAACTCTCCGGATGCCGCCTGCGCACTCAGCGTCACCTGCAATAGGAGAACTTAGCAATACAACCCATTGCATGCGTGTTACGAGGATAGTACGTGATCGGACAATCTTACCAGCCGGTCGATCACTTCCCTGTCCGCAGGGTTATTCACAGAGAAGCTTCCGGAGGAGGTCATCGTCGATCTTGCTCGGCACCAATTGCGGGCGCGCACGTCCGTTATGCCCGCATAAGGACTGCCGGCCGAAGACTAGAAAGCCTCCTCGTCCTGCTTCCTCCACAACGCCTTCTTCCCCACATACCCACCACTACCTAGTCTGTGTGGGTGGGTATTCTTGGCCTGGTTAGCCTGGCCCTTTGCACTAAGCTCCTAGAACTCTGGCTTGGCCTTCATCTCGACGAACTGCTGCCATGCCTCGGGAGTCACGAAAGGGAAGTCATCGAAGGGGGTCTTCGACTCCTTCACATAGAGCCTGACAAGGTGGCTCTTGAAGTTCCTCCACGCCTTGTTTATTGACATCAGTGTCCTCCGGCGGATGGTGAAGTGGCGATCCTCGGGAATGTGAAACGCCGCCTGCATTTCTTCCCACAGCGCATCCTTGCACTCTGGGGGCACTTGACCCCAGTCGGAGGTGGTGATGGGCACTTGCTCCCTTGCCACTTTGCAGCATAGTGAGCAGTACTGACCGACAAGTTTGTCCGGAGCTTCCGGCACACCATTGTCGTCGAACTGGACGTGCTACTTTTCCCTCTTGTCCAGACGAGCGCATGTTGTCCGGCCTCACCCCTTTCTCTTCTGCGGCTGGGTCACGGCGGACGCGGCGACCTCCGGCCCAGGCATCTCATCGCCAGCGAGGTCACTCTGACTCCCCGAGTGGTGCATTTCGTCACCAGACATATCAGTTCCTAACATAAGTGAAAGAGAGAACAGTTTAAGTAAATCTGCAACTAATAATTCTATAACAAAACCCATATACTTATAATTAACCAAGAATGATAGAAACGGTGGGGAGGCGATGGAGGTGATCGCGTCGGAAGGTGGGAGGGCGATGGAGGTGATCGCGCCTGACGGTGGAAAGGCGATGCAGGTGATCGCGACGGACGGAGAGGAGGAGATGGTGGGAGGCGATGGAGGTGATCCCGACGGACGGTACGTAATCTTGAATAGTACGTAATCGAGTTTCCAAATTTCTTCAATGAACCCATAGTACGAGTTCAATCCACATACTACCCTTGTTGGGCCTGTCATGATGAACTCCTCATGGAAAGCTTCTACGCTCACTCCACTATTTTGCACAGTGCTCTTTCGATATTGAGCTTTCGTGTAAAATGTGTACCCATTGATGTCGTATCCCTGCCATGTCTGTACAGTAAACGTGGGCCCTTTTGCCAACCATTTAAGGTTCTCACTTGCGGACTCTCCGGTGATTCGCACTTTCGTCCATGCGTTGAATTGACTGTTATGTTGTCCCGTGATCCAAACCTCGGATCGGCGAGGATTGTCTTGTCGTAGCATCTCCTTGTGCTTGTCGATGTACGGAGACACCTCCGTCATGTGTTGCAAGACCCAAAAATGAGCTTTCGAGTACATATCGAAATCAGGAGTGATGGCTCTCCATTCAATAGTGCCAACACCATCAAGCCTCCCCTCGTGACGAGACACAGGAACTCCTATTGCTTCTACCTCAGCCATATAATCGACGCAGAACTCAACAACCTCTTCCGGTGCATAACCTTCGACAATGCTACCCTCGGGCCGGGACCGATTCCTCACGTAGGCCTTAAGTACACCCATGTACCTCTCGAATGGATACATATAACATAGGAACACGGGTCCACATATCTTGATTTCTCTAACAAGGTGGACGGTGAGATGGACCATGATATCAAAAAACGATGGAGGAAAATACATCTCAAGCTGACAGAGAGTTTGAACTACCTCGCTCTGCAGAGAATCCAGTCCATCGGGATCAATGACCTTGCAAGAAATTGCATTGAAGAAAAAACACAGCCTCGTGATCATCTCTCTAACCTTATGTGGCAGAATACTCCGGATGGCAACAGGAAGCATTTGTGTCATCAACACGTGACAATCATGAGACTTCATACCCAGCAATTTCAAATCGCCCATGGACACAAGCTTTTTCATATTTGCGGAGTAACCCGATGGAACTTTAACACCATAGAGACACTTACAGAGTTATGTCCTCTCAGCCTTGCACAAAGTGTAGCATGCAGGGGAGAGGTATATACGGCCTTTATCGTCCTCTCTCGGTGCTAGCTCGGGCCTGATTCTCATTTCGATCATGTCACGCCGCACATTGACACCATCCTTTGTCTTCCCCGGAATGTTCAGCAATAGGCCGATTAAACTATCGCAAACATTCTTCTCTACATGCATAACATCAATGCAATGACGAACCTCTAAATGCTCCCAATACGGTAAGTCCCAAAATATCGATCTCTTCTTCCAAGAGTTCTTCATGCGGGGTTTCAATTTACAACCCTTTCCAAACACAACGTCTATGTCCTTCACCCATGAGTAAACATCTTTCCCGCGCATAGGCTTTGGGGCTGAACCATCTTCCTTGTGGCCGTCAAATTCCCTCTTCCTCTTACGATACACATCATTCTTCGGAAGAAACCTACGGTGACGCATGTACACTGTTTTTCTGCAATTCTTCAGCCACACGCTCTCAGTCTCATCTTCGCATTGGGGGCAGGCATTGCCTCCTTTCGTACTACGGCCCGACAAATTTCCAAGGGCAGGGAAATCGTTGATGGTGCAGAATATCATAGCACATAGGATGAAGTTCTCTCGTTTGTATGCGTCCCATACATGCACCCCTTCGTTCCACATTGTTAGGAGATCCTCTATCAATGGTGCTAGGTACACATCAATATCATTTCCGAGTTGTTTTGGTCCAGAGATAAGTAGAGACATCATGATGTACTTGCGCTTCATACACAACCAAGGAGGAAGATTGTAGATACACAAAAGAACCGGCCAAGTGCTATGCCGATTGCTCATGTTACCAAAAGGATTAATTCCATCGGTACTCAACCCGAACCTTATATTCCTCAATTCTGCTCCGAAGTTAACAAATTCCCTGTCAATGTTTCTCCACAGCGAAGAATCAACGGGGTGTCTCAGCTTTCCATCCTTCTTTCGGTCTTCCGAGTGCCAACGCAGTAATTTTGACTCTTTACGGTTTGCAAACAAACGCTGCAAGCGGGGAATGACTGGCAAATACCACAACACCTTAGCAGGAGGTCCTTGCTTTATCTCAGCGCAGTCGCCGTCGTCGATTCGGTACTTACACTTAGAGCGGGATGCGCCGCACATCGGACAAACAAACATACATATCCTTGTAGTCGTTATGGTAAAGAATACAATCATTAGGCATGCGTGTATCCTTTCTACTTCCATTCCCAAAGGACAAAACAGCTTTTTCGCTTGGTAGGTGTTTTTTGGCAACTCATTTCCTGCCGGGAGCATGTCCGCCAAAAGATCTAACAGTTCCGTGAAACTCTTGTCGGTCCAGCTTACTTGCTGTAACATCTTGAGTTTTGGGGTGAAAAGTTCTTTCTTAAAAGTCATGCATGCATATGTCTCTTCTAGATCAGCCAAATCAGCCTCAGTTTTATTCTGTTCTAGCCCTAAAATCTCCAAAATCTATCCTGTGACCCCAAATCAAGATCAGATTGTTCAGATATGATATATCAGTTATCCTAAACCTAAAAGCCTTCAGAACCCATATTCAATTCTATCTCTAAACTTCCAGATTTATCAACTCCTTTCTGTTTTTGAAAACAGAAATATTTTATATTACCTAAATACCCAAAGTTTCAGAAATTCAGATTTAATCAAAATCTTAGCCAAGATCAAACCAGATTATTCTTGGGTTATAATCAAGGGTATGCCAATACCTTAATCCAAAAAGTTGGTAGTCAGATTTCACCATCTAAACCTTTTTCGCAAATCAGTCCAAGAGTATCGCAGATCAGTCCTTTTCCTGATTTTCCAGAAGCCTGAAAAGGCAAAAGGTTGCAAATCATCTTCAAATTCAAATCTAAGTCAGGGAACACCTCTCAAATGCTTTTCAACACAAATTCTTCTTTTATGAGTATCTCAAAATCAAACCCTAAATCCCAGAATTCGAGATCAATAAGATTCAGACTTATTTTACCCTAATCTACTCTGTTTTCAGTTCATATCAAAAATCATCCAAATGTCTCAAATTTTATCTTCTATTTGTGCCAAGTCATCTGTTGAATCAAGCCTACCAGATTAATGCAACCAATTTCAGATTTAACCTTCCAAATCATCAGATTTACAATTCAGCCCGAAATCAAGAATTGGAAATCACAAATCAGCCCCTAATTCGACCAGGGCAGTAGGCACTGTGCACGACCAGAGATCGTCGTGTTTCCTTGCGCCGTGCACGCTCGCCACCGGCCAAGCCCCGCTTGCATTTGTGCTCGTGCATGCTTGCTCTTGCTGTTGCGCACGCGTCTGTGTCCTAGCCATCGTCGTGGCAACGCCATTGAACAGCACTTGCACCCGTGCGCGACCAGCAGCAGCCGTTGTCAGCATCTTCTTTCCATGTTGCTTTGCATTGCCAGCTTGTGTTGCCACCGCCTTGCACCGCCCGACATTGTTGAGTCCCGATGAAGCCGACAGCTTAATCAGCTTTGCACCGCCTGAGCGCTATCGCGTCACCACTCGCCGTTGTTGCATCTGCGCCCGGCAAGTCACTGACACCAATTCCCTTGCTGCTATCTCCTTGCAAGCATCGCCCTCTCCTTTGGTCTATATAAGCAGCCATACCTTGTATCATCTCCTCTTCACCAGAACTCAACCAAATTCCAAATCACCTCCGCTACAGTTGTCTTCTCCGGCGAGTCCAGCAAGAGGCTTCACAGTGCCAGCTTCACTCATTGCACCTCTCACCAAATTGAAGCCATCAGTGAGTTCCCCTACTCATCCTCTCTGTGTAGTATCACTTAATTGATCTCCGGTGGACCCTAACGCCGGTGATCGCCGGAATTCCCGATTGCCCTGTTCCGGCAATGCAGGCCAAATTACTTCGAATCAGCTCTCGATTTTGTGGAAGAAATTGATCAGTGATCTCTAATAAACAAGCCTGTGTATCAAGATCTCCAGATTGAGCTCAAATCGAAGGTTTCCCCAATTTTGAACTTCACCCGTCGCCGGCGATCGTCGCCAGGCTTCTCCGATGATCCTCCGACCAAATTAACCATCCCAGTAGCATCCCTATGCTTCTCTCATACTCCCTGAGCTTGGAATTGAGTTCAAACCTCCAGTATTGAAAAGCCCCAAATTGTATGTCATCTTCTCCGGCACCGTTCACCGGAAACCTATTCCTGGCCGTTTCAGCTTCATCAACTTTGTCCTTCAGGTGTGTTTCAACTTCCTGAGTATTTTTGCCTTCTAGCCCAATCCCTAAAACTGTCCAGATTTTAAGTTATAGCCATGCCAAAAACCTTGTCCAGTGGCTTCACTGTGCCGTGTCGCCACCACTTTTCTTCACCGATTTTCATCTCCTTCCAGCCATTTTCAGCATTGGATCCTTTTGAGTTATTTGTCCCTGTTATCAATGCCTACCTCCCAGTCAAAGTGGTGCATCATTTGGAGTTCTAGATCAAAAGTTATGCTAAGCCCTAGTTTCTGGCCATGTCAGTTCAATGCCAGACTATGTCAATCAGTGACATTAGCCCTTTTCACTTCTTTCCAGATGTGCATTTTGGGCATAACTTTGTCCCTTAGATTCCTGAGGTTGTGATCTACAATTTCTTCTTCTATCACAACTTGATTTGAGCCCTTGAAATGCATTTTATGCTAAACCCTAATTTTTGACACTGTCCCAGTGCATGCTAGCCAATGGCATTGGCCTTGTTTAGCCACTTCTGATTGTGCAATTTGAAAGCCACTTTGTCCACTGAATTTGTAGAGTTATGATCTACACTTTCTTCTACTGTCATAACTTGAGATAAGCTCTCTAGCTTTCCTTGAAGTTATGTCAGACTCTTGATCCAAATGTCAATCTGCTGACATTCGCTGTTTTTGATCAAACCAACCACAAAACTGATGTTCTTATTGCAACCTTGAGATCCTAAGAGCATCTAACACCAATCCTTAGCCAATTCCTTGAAACCCTAGAATCTTGACTCAGTTCAGCTTGCAATCTCAATTATCTCCAGTATCATTCAGTTATTCTTGTTAAGCATATCTGCATATAGATCATAAATCATTTTAATATATAAGTAATTATTGTGTGTTTGTTTGTCGCCGAGCAGATCTAGAAACTAAGTTCGAGGACTTCGCTGTTGACCCGTCATCAACTGCTGTATCTTACGACGCGGAAGGCAAGTCATATCCTTGGTCATCTTGAACCTATATTTTAAATGTTGCCAAAACATAACCTTGAATATAGATAATATTGCATGTGAAAGATTGAGAAAGATTGATTTATGAATTGGCAGTACTAGACTGGTTATCTGTGAAATGTGAAATAAACAAGTTTTGAGCCATGAACTATTATATATGTATATACTTATATTCATGAAATAAAACCCCTAGCCGTGACCAGAAAAATGGTATGGAAGGCGGTAGCACTGGAAGTGCTAAACTGCGAAGGATAGCAGGCACTGAAGGTGCAGGGTTGTGGATGGTCTGATCACTGGCATATAAGGACTAGAACCTTGTATTGTGCGTCTAGTGGCATGAACAACGTGTTAACCGCAAGCCTGGTATGGGACAGGCCTGAACAAGTACTTATGTGGATCGCACATAAAACCCCTGCATGAGATGTGTAGTGATGAATGATTGACATGGAGGCTGACTCCCACTATCACTGAAGGTGATCTGATATCTGACCCAGTAATGGGAATATGAGTAAGGGTGGGGGTATAGCCCGCCACAACTGTGGTTCGCGAGAGATCCACAGGGTCAGGGGTGAATTGTGAGTGATACATAACAAAAGTTCTTGTTATCTCTACCTTGCCACTCACACATGGTTGTGAGGAGGGGTCTAATCATTTTGATAGGATGGGCTTGAAAGTATAATATCTTGCGGGTAAATTGGTACCTCTCTGCAGAGTTAAAAACGTATTCGAATACTCTGAGCTCCCGGGTTTATAGGAGTCTGCTGCGGTGGATTAAATCCACGGGGTGTGACACAAGTATTATTTTCTAAATAAAATGTGTTAAATCAAGATTACCCAAATGACATGTGTTGTCATGATAAGGAGTGCTGCCGTGGGCTGTCGTGTGTCGACGTGTCGCGGTAGTGCTATAATCTAGTGAACATGAATAATGATGCTATATTATGAAAGGTGCTGCTATGAGATGAGATAAGAAAGAAAAATATTATTTTATAAATATCCATAATTCTTGACTAGTCTAGGTTCATATCATCACTACTATATGTATCTACTCTTACCTATGACTTGCTGAGTACGTAAGTGCTCACCCTTGCAACCTACAAATCAGTAGATGGAGTGTTCAATGACCAAGATGAAGGCGTGGAGAACCTTGTGGATCCAGAAGGAGAAGAGTCAGTCCCGCAATTGCCCTGATGTGTTGTTCTGCCATCCACTTCTCATTGTGGGTGGGTCACCTATCTCCTGCTGTGTAGATGTTATTTGCTAAACCATGTATGCCGTGAAGGCATTGTAATCTTCTTATGTAATATCAAGGCCAGCAGGCCACACTGCTTAAATATTTTATAAGTTACTCTGTTACAATGTGAATATACTCCTGTGCTTGACTTATCCAGGGAAGTCAAGGGTATGTGTATGCTATGCATATATGGGACTAGCTGCAGCGAGCTAGGTCTCTACAGGAGTAGTCGTAGTCCCAGTTTCGGGGCGCGACACTTGCCTTCAATTTTAACAGTTTAAGCACAAAGGCCAACTTTGTGTACTTCGACTTGCAACCAGGGAACAACGGCTTTTCTGAGTCCTCAATCAAGCACTTGAATTTGCCAAACTCTCTTTCACTGTAATTTCCTTCCACATCACGCAACATGTCATCTAAATTGTGTTGGATCAGGATGTCGACTAGAGGGGGAGGGGGTGAATAGGAGACTTTTAAAATTTGTTTTTGCAAATGAAAAATTCAGATAAACAAGTAATAGAAAAAGATAAGAGATTGAAACCGATATATCCCGAGGTATCGGAGACACGCCCAGTCTCCACTAGTCCTCGTTGAAGCACTCAGTCCTTGAGTATAGCTTCAGTATCCACACAGGACACTATCTACTAAGGTTGCTCCTTGTCCCCTCCGGAAAGGCGAGCACCAAGCCTTTTACAAGTTATCGCGTCTCTCCGACAATCTCCGATTTGGAGAGATCAGCGATTTCAGCCTCCGAACCGTCTAGGTGAGGGCGCTCACCAAGAGTAATAAGAAGCAAGGTCTACTCTAGACCTCCAATGCACACCGAGAAAATATCTAGAAATGGAATGCAAGAACAATATGCTCGATGTGGCTAAAACTCTCACGACTCGATCAAAAGATCAAGTTTTAAGTAAAACGAAGAAGCACTAGTGAGAAAGTAAGAAAGGCTGTGTTGCTGTGTTTTCTTTTGTTGAAACAGTAGCTCAACACCTCTATTTATAGCCTTCGTGGTCAAAAGAGCCGTTTGTGCTCGAGCTGAAAAATAGTAACTAAGACTGACAGTCAGTCTCACAAACTGACAGTCAGTCTAGTGTATCACCAGAAAGAGTAAAAATAGGATCACAACAGCTCGAACGTTGTGGACTAAAACGGTAAAAAGAAACAGTCCAAACTGACAGTCAGCTACAAAGACTGACAGTCAGTGTCCACAAAATCAACAGTGAAAAACAACGGCTAAAAACTTTATAACCGTTGAAGCAGATAACAACAAAAATTTACTGCCCAAACTGACAGTCAGTGTGTCAAACTGACAGTCAGTCTCACAGAGAAAAACAGAATAACTAAAAACAACTCAAAAACTCTCTGTGGTCGAAACCCACACTGACAGTCAGTATACTCATACTGACAGTCAGTTTAGTACAAAAAATCTGAGACAGAAAAACATGCTCTCTGGAGATTTGTCAGTTTGCACTAACTGACATTCATACTGACAGTCAGTTACCAACACTGACAGTCAGTCTAGTACAAAAAAAAATCAGCTCAATAAAAACATACTCTCTGGAGATTAGTCAGTTTATCAAACTGACATTCATACTGACAGTCAGTCTGGATGAAAACAGAGAAAACTCAAAATCCAGAGATCTGATTCAAATGATTTTAGTTTTGTTTTGAAGATATTTTCGAGAAGAACATTTTTGACAACAGCAACAAAAATTAGATCTTTTCAGATCTTTCTCAAGAAGTAAAAACCTCAACTGTTGACAAAATTCAATACAAATTGTCGAAAAACCACAGATAATGATATGCGTGCATTGACCTAGATTTTTCTCGGTATGATTGGAGATGTAGAGAGAACTTGTGTCCCCTCTTTATAGTACGGTTTAAACTAAGAATAAAATCCTTAAACCGATCGATCTTCATGCACCCTGAGATCGGTAAACCTAGAACTACAACATACCTCGATGCATCAGTTTAGTCCAGCAAAAACAATTTCTTTTTGCGTCTTCTTATGCTTAAATTGAACTTCAACATTTTGATTACCAGCCCTCGCTTTTTGTGCGGTTGTCTGAAATCTGTAACACTAACTCAAACACATAGTTAGTCCACAAATACTTATTATCATCAACCATCAAAACACATCAGGGTTAGGCATGAAAGGCCTAGATGCAACAATCTCCCCCTTTTTGATGATTGATGACAACAAGTTAATAAACTAATACCAACTAATACTCCCCCTGATTTTGTGCAAAAATCTCCCCCTAAAAGTGTGCACATCCCTCAAGATGTATCAGAGCATATCATAGCATAAGAGAGAACCACAAAAACATATCATAAAGAAACATATCATAATCATATCACAAAATATTCATCCATCTAAATAACATCATCCATCTACATCATCCATCTAAACAAAATATCATAACATCATCCATCTCTCCCCCTTTGGCATCAAGCACAAAAAGGGAGGCCTAACAAGAGAAACTAAACCTAATCTACTCCTGGTCATCTGAGTCTCCTAGAATCTCAGTGCCTCCAGAAGCTGTAGGAGACGCGGAAGGTACGACGGCGGGAGATGCAGGTCCTGCTGGAACTGGAGCGGTGCCGGCAGATGATGCTGGTGAAGAAACTGCAGGCCGTGCCCTCTTGCGAGGAGCAAGGGAAGCAGATGCCATCGCAGCATCAGGAGCTGGAAGTCGCTGCAGTATCTGCTGAAGGATCTCCTGCTGAGCTGCCAAGGTACTCTGGATCACTTGCTGTGTCTGAATGACCTGGTCAAGAGACACCTGCAGAGATGCAAGAGAGGAAGCTGTGCGGGAGCTGCTAGAAGGGGCAGGAGCAGAGACAGAAGCTGGAGCTGCAGTCGCGTCCTCAGAATCCTCATCATCATCAGAGGCTGAGGAGGGAGCACTAGGAGCTGGAGGACGAGTGCCCAGGCGACGATCAGCCTGGCCAGGGGGATAGAAGGCCAAAAGCTGATGAGGGCGAGGAAGAGCGGTGTCTACTGCTCGAATGTGGAGCAGTAGTGCCATGATGTATGGGGCATACACCAGGCGACGACGAGGAGAGAGAAGAACGTGCTGAAGCTCACTAATGATGAGATCAGCGATGTCGAAGGGCTCCTCTCGAAAGATCGAGATGAGAGCATGGAGAGTGATGTAGGTGACCCTGGCGCGGTCACCTGTAATCGGAAGAAGAGTGAGGCGAAGAATCTTCAGTGCCAGGTCAACATCGCGGCGCATGCCGGCAATGTGACGAACCTGAAAGGTGCCGGAGTAGAGCATAGCAACCTCACGATGCTCAAGATCAGGTAAAGTATGGAGCTGGCGCCCTGAAGCAGGACGAACCAGTCCTAAAGCGGCCTCAAGCTGCTCCTTTGTGACCGTGTATACCTGGAGGCCGGTCATAAAGGTCAGTGAGTCACGCTGAGAAGAAATGTGGAGGGTGGCATAGAACTACCTAATGGGCTCCTCTGCCCAGGTCAAAGAAGAATCAGAGACTAAGTCTCGGATCCCTACAGAGGCAAAAGCATCAGAAAGAGAAGCGATGCCAGTGCGAGAAACTATCGTCTGCCAAGAGACAGAACGATGAACAAAGAAGGGCATGTGAGAGTAGATGCTCTCAAACATGTCGAACTGAGTGATGGTGTAGAAGGTGGTACGTGGCGAGGCATCCGTGCCAGAAGGACGAGGAGATAGATAGGGGTTCGGCTGACGAAGAGTCCG
Source organism: Pharus latifolius (assembly GCA_019359835.1). Lineage (NCBI taxonomy): Eukaryota > Viridiplantae > Streptophyta > Magnoliopsida > Poales > Poaceae > Pharus > Pharus latifolius. The sequence continues at coordinate 53,250,652 of CM033324.1, read as the reverse complement.
AAGCCGACTAGTGTTCCACCACGAATAGTTCACGGGGACACGCTCTGGAGAGGGGGAACGCCGAGCCCCAGAGGACTGGCCCGAAGACCTGCTGCTGGACGCAACGGTCTTGCGTCGAGCAACGCGGCGATGAGGCTGATCAGACATAGTGGATAGCAAGGATGAACAAGGGTGGAGAAAACAAAAGTTTCTGTTTTCAGGGTTCAGACTGACAGTCAGTCTTATGAACTGACAGTCAGTTCGAACCTGATGCTGACAGTCAGTATAAGAGACTGACTGTCAGTTCCAACCTAGAACCGGCGAACTGAGAAATGACGAGGTTTTTTGTGGGGATTTGAGAGAGAAATATGAAGATAGAGTGCTATAGCAGATCAAGGACATAAAAAATAAAAACAATTTCGGATTAGTAGAAAGAAAAGAAGGAATTAAAGAGAGAAAGAAAGAAAAACAAAGAAGAGGAAGAAGAAGAAAGAGGAGAGAGTGAGCTCACGGTGGGAGAAGGATGACGACGGCTACGGCGACAGCGACGAGGAGGAGGAGCAACGGCGACGGCGACGGCGACGGCGACGGCGACGGCGACGGCGACGGCGACGGCGACGGCGAAGAAAAAAAAAACGGCGGCCGAAGAAGATAAAAAGAAAAGCTCGGTTTAGGGTTTTAAGGACTCAAACTGACAGTCAGTTTCACAAACTGACTGTCAGTGTGAGACTTCAAAAACGACCAGAACCCTACGACCAAGAAACAACACTATACTGACTGTCAGTTATAAAAACTGACTGTCAGTTATGACTTCGACCAGGAGAGAGCTCTAAGTGAGAAAATATTTTAATAATAATATATATATAGATGTATATTATACTTCATTAATCAAGATAAGCAATCAATAGTATGATGAAGTTAATAGAAATATCACTTTATCAACTAGCATTTGAAACATCTATAATATTTAGTTCACCTCTAAGAAAGCAAAACCTGGATTCATCTAGTGGTTTGGTGAAGATATCTGCTAGTTGAAGATCTGTTCTTACATGACTAAGATCAATATCTCCTTTTGCCACATGATCTCTTATGAAATGGTGCCGTATTTCAATATGCTTAGTTCTAGAATGTTGAACAGGATTATTAGCAATTTTAATGGCACTTTCATTATCACACAGAAGTGGCACTTTATCAAATTTAATTCCATAATCCAAAAATGTCTGTTTCATCCATAATAATTGAGCACAACAACTACCTGCAGACACGTATTCAGCTTCAGCTGTTGAGAGAGCAACTGAGTTTTGCTTCCTAGATGACCATGATACTAATGATCTCCCCAACAGCTGACAGCTACCAGATTTGCTCTTTCGATCAATCTTACACCCAGCATAATCAGAATCAGAATACCCAATTAATTCAAAATTTGCATCTTTAGGGTACCAAAGGCCTAAACTGGGATAACATTTTAAATACCTAAGGATTCTTTTAAGAGCAGTTAAATGACATTCCTTAGGATCTGACTGAAATCTAGCACATAAACACACACTAAACATGATATCAGGCCTAGATGCTGTAAGATATAAAAGACTACCAATCATAGACCTATAGAGTTTAGAATCTACTGATTTTGAATTTCTGTTCATGTCAAGGTGTCCATTTGTAGCCATGGGGGTCTCGATAGCCTTAGCTTCTTCCATCCCAAAGCGCTTGAGCAGGTCCTTCACGTACTTTGTTTGACTCACGAACGTACCGTTCTTGAGTTGCTTGATTTGAAGTCCAAGGAAGAAGCTCAGCTCACCAATCATGGACATCTCGAACTCCCTAGACATCATATCTCCAAATTCTTGACAAAAATATTCATTAGTAGATCCAAAAATTATGTCATCCACATAAATTTGGCAAATAAATAAATCATCATCTATTTTCTTGGTGAACAGAGTTGTGTCAACCTTTCCAGTTTTAAAACCTTTAGAAAGAAGAAAATCTCTAAGGCGTTCATACCAAGCTCGAGGAGCTTGTTTGAGGCCATACAAAGCTTTTGTTAGTCTAAAAACATGGTTTGGAAAATTTAGATCTTCAAACCCGGGAGGTTGTTCTACAAATACAAGTTCTGAAATTTCACCATTTAGAAAAGCACTTTTAACATCCATTTGAAAAAGTTTAATGTTAAAATGAGAAGCATAAGCAAGAAGAATTCTAATTGCTTCAAGTCTCGCCACAGGAGCAAAAGTTTCACTAAAATCTAAACCTTCGACTTGAGTGAAACCTTGAGCAACAAGACGAGCCTTGTTTCTAATTACTAGTCCATTTTCATCTTGCTTATTTCTGAAAACCCATTTTGTTCCAATGACATTATGATCCTTAGGTCTTTCTACTAAGTTCCAGACTTTATTTCTAGTAAAGTTATTTAGTTCATCATGCATAGCATTTACCCAGTCAGGATCATCTAGAGCTTCACTAACACATGTTGGTTCTAAAGAAGAAACAAATGAATGATGTTCACAAAAAGAAGCAATACGAGATCGAGTTAGAACACCCTTACTAATATCACCCAGAACTTGGTTCAAAGGGTGATCCTTGATAATTGTTCTATGCTGGCTTGGCGCTTCTTCTTGTGCTGCTTCTTCTGCAGCAGACTCAGCTTGCACAGAAGGTTCAGGTTGTTCATTGTAGTCTTCACTTCCATCTTCATCAACTTCCTCAGCTTCTTCAATGGTAAGATTTTTCAAAGGTTCTTGAATTTCACCTGAAGTGTCATGAACAGCTTGCTCTTCTTGCGAGTTATTAGATTCATCAAACTCAATATCGCAAGATTCCTCAATACAACCTGACGTTTTGTTAAAAACACGATAGGCTTTGCTAGTGGTAGAATAACCAACTAGAAAACCCTCATCAACTTTTCTTTGAAATTTTCCACCAAAGTTTCTTTTTCTTAAGATGTAACATTTACAACCAAAAACACGAAAATATGAAATATTTGGTTTTCTTCCAAAAAGAAGTTCATAAGGTGTCAAGTTCAAAAGAGGATGCAAATAGAGTCGATTAATAGAATAGCAAGCTGTGTGAACTGCTTCTGCCCAGAAGCGAATAGGTGTATTATACTCACATAACATGGTTCTTGCCATCTCTATTAATGTTCGATTTTTCCTTTCAACAACTCCATTTTGCTGTGGCATGTAGGATGTGGAAAATTCATGTTTGATTCCAAGAGAGTCACAAAAATCAAATAAAGTTGAATTAACGAACTCTCCACCATGATCACTACGGATTTTCTTGATGGATAATTCGAATTCATTAGAAACACGTTTTGCAAAACTTTTGAAAACATCGGGGGTTTCAGATTTTTGAACAATAAAGAAAACCCAAGTAAAACGAGTGAAATCATCAACAATAACCAAGCAATAACTATTTCCCCCAATACTTTGAAACTCTGAAGGACCAAATAAATCCAAATGCAAAAGTTCCAAAGGTTTGCTTGTAGAAAGTATTCGCTTAGTTGGATGTGTGGTAGCTATTTGCTTGCCTGCTTGACAAGCGCTACAAGGTTTATCCTTTTCAAAGACCACATCCTTTAAGCCAATAACCAAATCACGTTTGAAAAGCTTTTTAAGTTGATGCATTCCAACATGAGCATTCTCCGATGCCATAACCATCCTTTAGATGTTTGTGAGACTAGACATGTTGCAAGAGATGCATCTTTTGAAGAGAAATCAACTAGATATAAATTTTCATGACGAAAACCTTTAAAAATCAAAGAATTGTCTTTTAAATTTTCAACCAAAACTTCATTGGGATAAAAGATACAGCGGAAACCAAGATCACAAATTTGTGCAACTGAAAGCAAATTAAAATTTAAAGATTCAACCAAAAGAACATTTGAAATAGTTAAATCATTTGAAATGGCAACTTTACCCAAACCTGTCATGCTTCCTTGACGATTATTTCCAAAGGTGATCTTTTGATGTTCGTCGGAATTGTCTTTTATTGTGGTGAACAGTTTGGCATTTCCGGTCATGTGCTCGGAACATCCACTATCAAGCACCCAATGACGTCCACCATTTTTGTAGTTTACCTGCGAAAGAATTTAAGTTGATTTTGGTACCCAAACACTTCTGGGTCGTTTAATATTAGCGATCAAAGTTTTGGGCACCCAAATAGATTTTTTTCTTTTGTTCATCATTGGTGCACCAACATACTTTGCAATAGCATAACCTTTCTTTGACCGTTTTAGCATGTAACAAGCATCAAAATATGCAGATGTCATAAGAGGGCATGAATCATGTGAATGACCTACTTCATGGCATTTATGACAAAACAGGTTACATGCTTTTGTAAAAACAGTTCTAATTTTTATCTTTTTATCTTTATTAGGAAAATATCCTAGACCTTCTTTTCTAAAGGTGCATCTTTGACTACCTAAAATTAGGTCAAGAGATATTTTACCTTTATAGCTATTTTCTAACCCTTTTTCTAATTTTTTAACTTGAGATTTAAGTTTAATATTTTCACAGAGAGTGGATTCATTTGAAGCGCATGGTGTATCTAGTTGAAAATTATCAATATCATCACAAGAAGTACCAATGCTAGCTTTACAAGACAAATTTGAGACATCTTTCATAAGAGCTTTTTCATAAGATTCCTTTAATTCAGAGTGTTGATCAGAAAGAGTTAAAAATTCTTCCTTAAGGGTCTTATATTTTCTTTTAGTTTTGCCATAGGCCTCATTGATTTCATTTAGCATTTCAACTAGATCATCATAGGAGGGATCAAAAGAAGTTACCTTTTCATTCCTTTTTGCCATAAGGCAAACTGGAGAGCTTGATGAATTTTTGAGGGCGATTCCGGCTAATTTCTTTGTATATCTCTCATCATCAGAGTCGGAGTCGGAATTCTCACCTCCAGACATCCATTCGCCAAAGCATGCCTTTTTAGGAGTGTTAAACTTCTTCTTGAAGTTCTTCTTCTTTTTATCCGTAGATTTGTTCTTGTTCGGACATCTTGATGCTATATGTCCTTTTTCATGACATTCATAGCATATCACATCTTTGAAGTTTGTTGGTCTTGAACCTTTTGGACGAGTGTCGATGCTCACTCCCTTCTTGTGTAACCTGCGAAGAAGACGTTGAGTATTTCTTACCAAGAGAGCCAAGTCTTCATCGGAGGAACCTTCACTTGTGCCGTCCTTGGAATTTGCTTTGAAAGCCTCCGTCTTTTTCTTTGTATCAGAGGTTTCGTTCAGTTCCTTCTTCTCCTTTTTGTGCATTTCATGGGTAATCAAATTTCCATAGAGATCAGTAGGTGAAGTTGTAGAAAGATCGGAGTTTGTCAAAACTGTTACAAGAGTGTCAAAGCTTTCTGGGAGAGCTCGAAGCATTTTTCTGACAATTTCTAGATCAGTAAAGATAACACCAAGACCTTTAAGTTCATTCACAATATTATTCAATCTAGTAAACATGGAATCAACAGATTCAGAAGAAGACATTTTGAAAGTTTCATCCTTTTGTCTAACCATTAAAAGTTTAGCCTCTTTTACTTTAGTAGTTCCTTCATATATTTCTTCTAAAGTTTTCCAAACTTTGTGAGCAGTATTCAAATTGCTTACACGATTAAATTCATTTAGAGATAAACCAGTAAATAAAGCATTTAAAGCACGAGCATTCAGATGTTGTTTTCTCTTATCATCTTCAGTATAGCTTTCCGGATCATCCGGAGGAGAAAAACCAACTTTAACAATCAACCAGACATCCAATCCCATGGCTTCTAGAAATATAGACATACGCACTTTCCAGTAGGGATAGTTAGTCCCATCAAAGATAGGCGCACGGCTAGTATGACCCAGATTAAAGCCATCAGTAGACGACATCCTCTCTCTAAGCGGTGAAGCTTATAAATGAGAGACCTTGCTCTGATACCACGTGTTGGATCAGGATGTCGACTAGAGGGGGAGGGGGTGAATAGGAGACTTTTAAAATTTGTTTTTGCAAATGAAAAATTCAGATAAACAAGTAATAGAAAAAGATAAGAGATTGAAACCGATATATCCCGAGGTATCGGAGACACGCCCAGTCTCCACTAGTCCTCGTTGAAGCACTCAGTCCTTGAGTATAGCTTCAGTATCCACACAGGACACTATCTACTAAGGTTGCTCCTTGTCCCCTCCGGAAAGGCGAGCACCAAGCCTTTTACAAGTTATCGCGTCTCTCCGACAATCTCCGATTTGGAGAGATCAGCGATTTCAGCCTCCGAACCGTCTAGGTGAGGGCGCTCACCAAGAGTAATAAGAAGCAAGGTCTACTCTAGACCTCCAATGCACACCGAGAAAATATCTAGAAATGGAATGCAAGAACAATATGCTCGATGTGGCTAAAACTCTCACGACTCGATCAAAAGATCAAGTTTTAAGTAAAACGAAGAAGCACTAGTGAGAAAGTAAGAAAGGCTGTGTTGCTGTGTTTTCTTTTGTTGAAACAGTAGCTCAACACCTCTATTTATAGCCTTCGTGGTCAAAAGAGCCGTTTGTGCTCGAGCTGAAAAATAGTAACTAAGACTGACAGTCAGTCTCACAAACTGACAGTCAGTCTAGTGTATCACCAGAAAGAGTAAAAATAGGATCACAACAGCTCGAACGTTGTGGACTAAAACGGTAAAAAGAAACAGTCCAAACTGACAGTCAGCTACAAAGACTGACAGTCAGTGTCCACAAAATCAACAGTGAAAAACAACGGCTAAAAACTTTATAACCGTTGAAGCAGATAACAACAAAAATTTACTGCCCAAACTGACAGTCAGTGTGTCAAACTGACAGTCAGTCTCACAGAGAAAAACAGAATAACTAAAAACAACTCAAAAACTCTCTGTGGTCGAAACCCACACTGACAGTCAGTTTAGTACAAAAAATCTGAGACAGAAAAACATGCTCTCTGGAGATTTGTCAGTTTGCACTAACTGACATTCATACTGACAGTCAGTTACCAACACTGACAGTCAGTCTAGTACAAAAAAAAATCAGCTCAATAAAAACATGCTCTCTGGAGATTAGTCAGTTTATCAAACTGACATTCATACTGACAGTCAGTCTGGATGAAAACAGAGAAAACTCAAAATCCAGAGATCTGATTCAAATGATTTCAGTTTTGTTTTGAAGATATTTTCGAGAAGAACATTTTTGACAACAGCAACAAAAATTAGATCTTTTCAGATCTTTCTCAAGAAGTAAAAACCTCAACTGTTGACAAAATTCAATACAAATTGTCGAAAAACCACAGATAATGATATGCGTGCATTGACCTAGATTTTTCTCGGTATGATTGGAGATGTAGAGAGAACTTGTGTCCCCTCTTTATAGTACGGTTTAAACTAAGAATAAAATCCTTAAACCGATCGATCTTCATGCACCCTGAGATCGGTAAACCTAGAACTACAACATACCTCGATGCATCAGTTTAGTCCAGCAAAAACAATTTCTTTTTGCGTCTTCTTATGCTTAAATTGAACTTCAACATTTTGATTACCAGCCCTCGCTTTTTGTGCGGTTTTCTGAAATCTGTAACACTAACTCAAACACATAGTTAGTCCACAAATACTTATTATCATCAACCATCAAAACACATCAGGGTTAGGCATGAAAGGCCTAGATGCAACAAATTGTCATCCTCTGGCATATCCTCGTCGAAGTCGTTGTTCGGATCCGACATGTCCTGTTCCTCAACCTGAGTGGCACTTGTTTCTGCAGTTGGCTCTTCTCCATGGTGGACCCAACACGTGTACCCCTTTTTGAAACCACGTCGGATCAAGTGGGTGACAATTTGAGATGAGTTGCTAAACATCTTAAGATTCTGGCAGTCTACACAAGGACAGCACATATATGGTAAACCCTTCTTCGCCATGTCTTGCTCAGCAACCTTTTGGAAATCAAAAACACTTTTCATGTATTCCTCACCGACTCGGTTGTCATTATACATCCAGTCTCGGACCATCTGCAATTAATCAAATTCATACACATGCTAATTAGTAATACTCTATGTACGGTCGACACGCAATAAATTATATAAATCTAGCTAGCTATTGTTTGATGCGGAGTTTGCGGTATAAATAGTTAACTACGACTTGAACTGCAAGCAATTAGTTGGGGGCGTGGATAACACACATCATAAAGCAATTAAATAGCTACAGTACAGGACGAAAATGAGTTACAACCAAGATTTGCTACTATAGCTTCCCCTCCCTCTCACTCTAATTTGATCAATCAATGGAGATCGATATTGATGATGAAATCAAGTAATGTGTATGCCTTGGGAGCAAGTACCAACCTTGGATCCTCAAATTTTTACCCCCAAATGCTCCCCCAGCCTTTCGAGATTTTGCTCTTCCTTGCCCCAAATCTCTTCGAACTAGACAGTGTATGTCGAGCAAGAGTGTACGACTAGCTCAAAACATCCGCCAAAAGACCTTTTATACCAGGTTCAATACAGACTGTTCTATATAATACCGTCGGTAATATCGGTGCATTTTTGAAGAACAGAATATCACTGACGGGTTTCACTTTATTAAACCGTCGGTAATATTGGTGCATTTTGTGTAGAACTATGACAGAAATATCACAGACGGTTATGAGCTCAAAATCGTCTGCTTTAATATCACAGTCGGTTTTTCATTAAGAACCGTTCGTGATAATTACAATATCACAGACGGTTCCGAGCACAAAACCGTCAGCTTTACTATCACAGTCGGTTTTTACTTCAGAACCGTCTGTGATTATCACTGTCGATTTTTACTTTAGAACTGTCTGTGATTATCACAGTCAGTTTTTACCTCAGAACCGTCTGTGGTAATTATAAAATCAACACTCTGCTCTACTATCACAGACGGTGATAAGGTCCGAACCGTCTATAATATCCTGGATTGTTTGCAGTCGTACCGTTCGACTAGTGGTCAGTTGTTCCACTTGTTTTTCATATTTGGTTCTATCTTATTTCAATGTTAGTATTTAAAAAATGAACGTTGAGACTATTTGGTTTTATCTTGTTTTTCATATTTGTTGTATATATATGTCTGTGGATGTTCAAAGAATTTCGAGACTATTACAGTCGGTCCTGAAATTAAAACCGTCTGTAATGTTACTATCAGAGACGGTTTTGAGTTAAAAACCATCTTGATTGCAGCAGTATTTTCTTGTTAACATTTTCACACAGAACATCATTTGGTGATTATCAGTTACATAATCAATCGAAAAGCCAGATATATTAGGAAAAGAAATTTCTTATTTCTTACAATCTTTGCATACATAAGGGATACAAGCGACCAATTAATTAGTGTCGACCTATTCCGAAAGTAATTTACAAAGTTCTCCTAGGGACGTATTGGCATCAGTAGGATCTACACTGGCCGCCCCAGGAAAACTACCAATGGCTCTAAGACTATGTACATCATCTCTCAGCAAAGGAGTGGATTTGGCATCAGTACTTAGGATCATCCAAGAAATTAAAGCTAATGATACAACAAAGGTTTTGAAGAGGGGATATTTGAAGGATTGTTGTGGATCTCCAAAGGTGGAGATGAAACTGCAACTCCAAGCACTCTGCCAAGTGTAGCATGGCAGAAGACATCCCCTCAGAATGCTTCTCCAGTGCCTCTTTTTTTTTTTTGGAGAGTTCTGCACAAGGCAGCTTTCTCCTCCTGCACATGCATGGGTTGGTTTATAAAGACATAACCAGCAGAGAGAGTGAAGATGATTTCCAAGCTTCGGAGTGGATTTGGACGCGGAAGTGTGCGCCTTACCCCAGAAAGTTGATCATCCAAGAAAAGCTGATGATACAAAGGTGTTGAAGAGGGGATATTGGAAGGATTGTTGTGGATCTCCAAAGGTGGAGTCGATGCAACTGAAGGGGTTGCAAGGGGCAATGTGGCAACACAGGCCTCATCATCCTCTAGAGTCTTCGCTGCAGCTCCACTGGAGGATCTTTCATCATTTCTAAGTCTCTTCTTTGGAGAGAGCATTTCCTCAGGAACCTGTGGATTTCGAAATGCATTTGTTTCGAGGTAATCAAGTCATAAAAGAAAGATCTGCATTAGAGTTTCAGAGAGGACTTACTTTCTGAAGATCCTGATCGAGTTCATTCCTTATCTCTTCTTCATCACTGTCAATTTCAATAACCTCATTGGAATCTCAGCTCGCCATCAAGGTGGGAGTTGAGGAGGGAATAAAGACAGGGATTTAGGAGCCTCGCTATTTATAGAACCAGAAGGTGACGGTTCATATGCGCGGGTGTCTCGAGTTTTAAAAAGCGCACTACTGGTTTTCAAGGTCAATAAATTCATGATAACTTCCCGGGAGATAAACTGCAACACAGCAAAGGAAGTTGAAGAGTCAGATTACATAATTCGATGCAAATTAAATTTGAAGTAAATAATTAAGTCTCTTCATCTGCGCAATTATTATGTGCGGTTATCAACAATTGCATGTAGAGAATTCGATGTGTGGGCACTGTTGGGACTATCACAGACGGTTGGGATATCAAACCGTCTGCTTTAATATTACAGACGGTTCTCATGTCCAAACCGTCTGTAATATGACTATTACAGACGGTTCTGATGTCCGAACAGTCTTTACTATTCTTGGAATATTGAACTGTTCGACTTCTACAAATACTTGTTCCCTCCCTGGAGTTTTGCTTCCAGTCAAACCACTCCACTTCTCTTTCTCCAAGAACGTGCGGGAAAATTGTAAAATTTACATAAGAACAAATTTTTAGTTAATTTTTTCATCATTAATGAAAAACAATTTCCAAGTCGACGCTTCGTGTTCCCAGGCTAGTGCGCCGCGCAAACATCAGAAATGGAAAAGACACAACACAATATTGAGAATTTGAAGTGGAGCGCACTACTTGTTTTCAAGATCAATACCATCATGATAACTTCTCGGGAGATAAACTGGAACACGGCAAAACAGTAAGGAAGTTGAAGCGTCAGATTACATAATTCGATGCAAATTAAATTCGAAGTAAATAAATAAGTCTCTTCATCTGCGCAGTTATTATGTGCGGTTATCAACAATTGCACTGTTGGGACTATCACAGACGGTTGGGAGATCAAAACCGTCTGCTTTAATATTACAGACGGTTCTGATGTCCGAACCGTCTTTAATATGCCTGTGGAATACTGAACTGTTCGACTTCTACAAATACTTGTTCCCTCCCTGGAGTTTTGCTTCCAGTTGAACCGCTGAGAATTTGAAAGAAGTTGAGAATTTCAAGCGTCGATCACTGTTGGGACTATCACAGTCGGTCCTTACATAAAAACCGTCTGTAATGTTACTATCACAGACGGTTTGGAGTTAAAAACCGTCTGTGATATTGAAAGAAGTTGAGAATTCGAGGCGGCGGACACTGTTGGGACTATCACAATCGGGCCTTACATAAAAACCGTCTGTAATGTGACTATCACAGACGTTTTTTTACCTCAGAACCGTTTGTGATATTCAAAGCACATTGATATATAACTTGAGGCGTTTGGCATGCCACAATGCCATCCAGCCAAATAAGCCCAACTTCTATATTCTTTTTATATTATTTGCATGGGACCTCCGCCTTCTATATTGTTTCTAAATTATTTGAAGGGCTCTGATGGACTGCCCTCACAAGCCAAAGATCGTGATAGTCGTTCCTTGATCGCACACAGTGCACATACCTTTGTATGGTCGAATGTTCGACAAAAGCTAAAGAAAGATAAAGAAAGAGGGAAGATAGCATGCAGTCCAAGAATGTGCTGGAAAGTTGACATAAGAACAAAGTTTTCAATAATTTTTTTCATCACTTACAAAAAAAAGTAAAAATACAGAATGCTAGGTCAAGGAGTGGTCTTAGCCCTGGCTGCATCTAGAATAAAGTCAGTTTGACTTGCAGCCAGGACGCAGGACTCCTCCAGCGGCAAGTTGCCCTTCTTATGATCAACTACTACCGCGTCGAGAAGGCCTGCGACCTCCCTCAGCTTCGCGATGGTATCCTTCATAGTCAAACCGCAGCCAGCGATGGTCATATCCGCAGCTTTCTTCTCCTCGCGAAGATGCCTCGTCCTCGCCCTAGCATTGTCACCATCCGTCTTCATGCGCTGAATGCGCTGGAAGAGATCGTCAAGGTCAAGCTGTAGTCGAGTGTGCTTCTCCGTGAGGAGCTTGTGCTCCTCCTGGAGGGCCCTCAGCTCGGCCTTGACTTTGCCAGTGTCTTCCACGGCTCCCCTTCCCTGTGCAAATCAACAGGTCAAGAATGTATTGAACAGGGATTAACAATACAGGGGTAAGTCCAAAAGATTGAGAGTTCTTACCGGGGAGGGCAAGGCTGACGATGCCATTGAGGATGCCATTGGCGCAGAGAAGCTAAGGAGTCAAACAGTCTAAGAATTATAAAAACTTGTAAAGTAAATGACAATTTTTCCACTATCAATTTATAGAACTTCCAAAGCGATGCTTCGTGTTCTCCTAGGCACCGTGCGCGAAGATCGGAGACAGAAATGATCACAGTTGAGAATTCGAAGCACCGGCACTTTTTCAGTCGGTTCAGACCTCAGAACTGTCTGTGATAACTACACTATCACAGTCGATTCTTAGTTCACAACCGACTGTATATATCACAGTCGGTTCTGAGTTCCGAACCGTCTGTGATATTCTAGTTATCACAGACGGTTCTCAGCTGGAAACCGATTGTATCTATCACAGTCGGGTTTTAGGTTAGAACCGTCTGTGATAAGTAGACTATTACAGACGGTTCTCAGCTGGGAACCGATTGTATCTATCATAGTCGGGTTTTAGGTTAGAACCGTCTGTGATAAGTAGACTATTACAGACGGTTTTGTGTTCAGAACCGTCTGGTTTACTATCACAGTTGTTTTTGACATCAGAACCGACTGTGATAACTGAACATATTCTCCCGACAGGCCTTCGCAGACAGTTTTCCATTGAACAGTTCGTAACCGTCTGTGATGTGCCGTCCTGGATGTCTGTTTCTGTGGTAGTGATTTGTCCTTGGTGTGTCCCGCGACTTGACAATGTTCACAAAAGGCGTTCTTTTTCGAGGTCGCACTTTCCTTCGTGCTTTTGTCGCTGCAGGATTTGTTCTTCTTCTCGATCACCGTAGCAGTTGTGCTTGCAATCGCAATGTCTTGGACACCGAACAGACTTAGCTCAGTACTGATCAATTTCTGAAGTCCAGATGTGTATTTCCGAAATACTTGAGGATCGGACAGTGAGATGTCGATGACCATTGCTTGACGCCGAAACTCCGTCATATATTCTTGGAGGGTCTAGTCGTGCCGTTGGTATAATTTGTGCCAACGTTCCCATCTCTCCTCAAGGTAACCCATCAGATAGAATTTTTGTCGCAGAAGTCATTTGAATTGACCCCATGCAAGGTCGTCAGCTTCACCACTAGCGACAAGGGCCTTCCACCAAGTCTTGGTGTGGCCCTTCATCTTCAAAGGTGCAAATTTGACCTTTTGAACGCTATTGAACCCTTTCAGGTCAAAGTAGATCTCAAACTGGTCGAGCCATGAATCTAATTTCTCAGCATCAATCACCCCATCATATATGGGTATTTCAATCTTAGCGTCGACCTTGAAAGATCCAACAGCTAAGGAGGTGTTGGCGGGGTTGTCGGCCTTATGGTCACTTTAGTCTTCATCTTCGTCTGCCCTGCGCAAGTCTTCACCAGTCTTCACACCCGTAACCTTCCCTACTTCAGGAGGTACAATCATGGCCTGCTACTTAATCCAAGCAAGCACGGTTTCCATGTCGGTGGAGAGTTTAGCCACTTGTTCGGCTAGGTTAGCTTGAACGGAGGTATCGTCAGACATTGTCGGAGACGCGGCTATAGGAGCCGTCGATTGATCGCCTGGAGTTTCACCGGAGGTTTTATAACCCTGGTGAGTCCTCACCATCCACATGATAGGAAAGTTGCTCTGATACCAATTTGATCCGTTTGAGACCTAGCCTTGGTTTTCACACTAGGCTCGCCCAGATTCTAATATGTGGAATAATGGGTTCTTACTCGGAATTACCGAAACCCAAAGTATGATCAAAAACACAATTCAAAGTAATTGCACAACTATTTATTTCAAAGAGGGCTTTACACGTCAAACGTTAAGTCGCACTCGCCTACGTCGAAGGAACTACGTGTCTAAGAGTTTAATCTAGACTCGATTGTATTCGATAATCTAAACTAGACCTATTACAAGGCATTTATAGTCCAATCGTATGAGTACGTATCAGACTCAATAACCTAAACGTATTGGACTCATATAACAAAATAACGCTAAACAGATAGGCTTAGTTATATATATTCAGATCGAATTACAATTCCGAACAGGGAACGAATTCCTTTTTATGGTCGTGAACCAATCCATGGTCGCGGACCCATCCTTGGTCGCGAAACCTTTTCCGAACACGGTTAAGGTCACGAAGCCGTATGCGATCAGGACTTGAAGATCCTCCCGAATCAATATTCTAATGCCTTGTGATGCAATGTTAATGCATTGATCAATGGACTTGATGGTTTATCAGTTATCTTGGCCTCTACAAGCATAGGATTTTGTTTATCTCTATCAAGAAGCATATATTTCACCGAGGAAGGACGGGATGTAAGATTTGGTACCTTGTTCGCGTAGGGATTGTCATGATTTCTTACCGTTAAGAGTCGATTGGGCAATGATGATATGTTTGTAGTGGCATGATCATCCTTTTTATTGCTCGTTTCTGTGTTGTCATCTAGAGCATCATTTCCAATTTGTTTACCCTGCAATATAGTCTCAAGAGGGTCTATCCTGCATGTGGTGTCCTCATACATAGGGCAGTTAGCAATTTCAGGCAATTTAAACAATATTTTCTCATTCCCCATATGAAAAGCAATTGTACCCTCACATATACCAACTTGAGCTGTTTCTAAATCATCCAAATCCCTTTTATTTGTAAGAATTTCTTTTAAGAATTTTCATATGAAGGAATTGCAGTGATAAGATCAGCAAAAGGCATAGTCACATTCAATTTTTCAGGGTATCAAAAGATTTGTCATTAGAACTAGACTGGAGGTAACAACTTGGAAAAGATGGAGTCTATTTAGAAACATGTGTTACCTCATTATTACCTGGTTCTATTTTTTTTATTGTTCATCCTTTCCGAGGTCGTCTACCGGCACAGGTGGATCATCATACTTAAGTTCGGTCATCGGCGTCAAATCCTCGGTAGGCATCTTTGTTGGTTCCAATTGCACCTTCTCTTTTTGGAAAGTTCGTGCACCTTTCAAATCAACAGTATCAACACAAGATATAACATTAATATGTTCAGAATTACGAGGGTTGATAGGTTGAGAAGGAAGAGAGTTAGAAATCATTGGTGCGTGATTGGCCATTCACACGAATTGAGTCTCAAGCATGCGAACATGTGTAGAGATGGAGTCGGTCTTCTGGTTCAGTGCAACTTTTTCCTTCTTTTGATTTGATAGAAAGATTCTAGCATGCGCTCGATGTTGGATTGTTCAGGTTGATTTTGTCGTTGATGTGGTGGCCAGTACGGTAGTTGTTGTTGTTGTTGCTGAAATGATGACCATGGTGCTTGGTACGACTGTTGTTGTTGAGGGAGTTGGTGCTGTGGTTGGATTGATCTTGATGCAGTGTGTTCATTCCCCCATTGCATGTAGTTTTGTGTCATACCTTCAATTAGATCGTATCCTTCGTCAACGCTTTTGTTCAGGAGTGCACCGCCAGCTGTGGCATCAATATTCATCCGTGTCGTGTAATTCAAAGCGTTATAAAACGTTTGAACTACAAGCCACATTTCCAGTCCGTGGTGTTGCAATGACCTTAAAAGTTCCTTGTACCACTCCCATGCTTCGTAGAGCGATTCTCGTCCCTGCTGAGTAAAACAAACAATCTGGTTTCGAATATATGCAGTTTTACATGGACGAAAAAATTTACTGAGAAAAATGCGTGAGAGTTCATCCCACGTTGATATTGAAGCGGGTGGTAGAGTGTACAACCATGCTCTCGCCTTATCTCGAAGAGAGAAAGGAAAGAGACGCAGTAGTAGCGCATCCTGCGAAACTTCATTAATTTTAAAAGTATCACAATACTCAAGAAAAATATGGAGATGCAGTGAAGGATCTTCAGTGGCAAAACCACTGAATTGATTTTGTTGTATCAAATTCAATAGTGCAGGGTTAATTTCAAAATTATTTGTTTCGATTGTTGGTCTAAGAATACCTAATTGAAACCCGATGCTGAACGAGATTCCATAATCCTTCAATTTTTTTTGTTCACCCATCTTTGGTGATTCGACTTCCTTCGGTGTTTGATTGTCCAATGTGGCTCATTCTTGATCGCATCAGATTTGCACCACTTCCCTGAAAGGTTAGTGGTGCACAAAGAAGAAAAAGGAGAAAGAAAAATAGAAGCAAGATTGAGAAGTGAGATCGACTTATTTCAGCGAAAATTAATCTAAAAAGATGAATTATCGTTGTTCCTTGGCAACGGCACTAAAAACTTGATTGCAACCGAAAGGGTCATGATTTTGTAATACCGAAAGTGAATGGTTGAATGTTGAGCACTTGAGGGTCGAATTTCACGAGGAACAAGCATATTTGTCTTTCTAGCTTAATGGATCACTGATTAAGTCTAAACGAGTTATGGGTGTGTTTTTCTACAACTAAGCTATCAATCTAGGGTTTGCAAGCTGGAATGAAAATCTAGGGTTTCGGGAATTCCATAATGATCCGGCGTAATTCTATCCAAAGTCCAAGGATTGTAAGTTAATTTTCATTGTTTTCCAAGACAAATTAAGTTTCCAGTTCGAGGCACTAGGTTAACAGTTAGAGGATCGCTTCCACTGTCACGTTTGGCGAGAGCCTCTCTCCTGTTCAGGATCCCGCGTCAAAGCGCTAAGGATTCAAGAACTCCCCTAATTTCTTGTTAATACTCAACTATTGCGTCTGTTGTCGAAACAAGAAATTAGGGTTTGGAGGAAGAAAATACCAGGAAATTACTCCAAAACTTGAAATAAAGACCGAGGAAGAATCACGCCTTTTGGATTAAGTTATCCCTAATCCTAGAGGGGATCTACTAACTAAAAGCCATAATAATGCAGAAATAATAATAAGAAATAAATAAAAAAAACTACTTGATTGCTTGAGAATTGAAGTTGCCATCCTCGCCTGCTTACAAAAGCAATAAAAATAGAGAAGATGGCTCTTCTAAGAAAATTAGACTAAAAATTAAGCCCTAACAGCTTCTAAACCTAGGAAAAAACATGTCTAATTGAGCCAAAAGCTTCTCTATTTATAGCACATAAGTCCTAGAATTAACCAATTACAACTCAAGATTTATTTAGGAAGGAAATTGTCTCAGATTCTGACTTTAAACCGACTAACGGGTCTGTTTTGGATTCAGAAATCGGGTTTCGTGTTGGATTCGGGTCCAATTTTGGTCGGATTCTTGTGTTTTTTCATATTTTCAACATCTTCTTTCTCCACTTCGTTTCCTATCCAAACGATGTCGAAATAACTCCAAATTTGGTATGTTTGTTCCCTGAAACATGACGAACACACTCGTGAAAGCGGATTATAAAAATATTACAAAAGTCACATAAAATGACATATCAAAGGAATTTTAAGCATCATTTTTGCACATTTTCAATACTAAACATAAAATTCTACCAAATTAAGACTTATCAATGACAATTCGAAAGCCATGGTTTTAAATATTGTGGTTTTCAAATACTGTGTTTCCAAACAGAGCCAAAGTTTTTATAAGTATTTAGATACACAGTTTTTTCAAAATTTTTAGTTTGGTATTTAAATAAACTAGTTGTTATGAGAATTTTTTTAAAAAATAACTGTTGGACAATTTCTACGGGTGTATGAGTATCATAGTTTCTAAGTATAATATTTTATTCAAATAATTATACGTTAGATAAATTATATTCAACAATTTTATACAATACCCTTTTGCAAATTATATTCAACAGTTTTTATATAATATTTTATTTAGCAAATTATGTATATTAGACAAATTACTGTAGCAAAAACAAGGGGAGCGGCCGGTTCACCGTCGCTGGATCTGTCTGGTAAGGCTCACCGGCGGTGAACAAGTCCAGTCGATGTTTTAGAGTCCCAATTTGGCGTAATCCTGATTAATTTGATTTTGGTGCTCAAATTGGTCCTCAATTCCTCGGGCAACAGCTGAAGGAGGGGCGCGATGAACTCCGATGAGGTTTCGTCGAAGGCAGCGACGCTTTGTGGGGAGTAAGAGGGGGTCCAGAGGGTCTAACAGGTGCAATTAATTTGAACTATAGCACACCGTGTGGAGTTGGCAACGGAAACTCGTTTTTTGGCGGTGTGGGGGCTTGCCGGCGATGACAATCACGATAAGGGCTTCAAGATCCGTCTGAGCATAAAATTTTCTGAGGCTAGGAGGTGTCGATTAGGAAGAAAATTTCAGAATTTTTCGGCTATTTTGGTGGTCTGATGGGTGGCTCAGGGGTCACGGCTGCTGCGAAAGAAAACAGTGGTCCGGCGACGAATTTTCGCCGGAATTGGGTCAATGAGGTGATCACTAGTTGGAGGAACTTAGTAGGAGTAATGAGAGGTTTGATCGTGGCTTGGTTATTGTTTGTCGGTGTTAGAACGGCGGCTGACAATGAGGCAAAGGTGAAGGAGGTGGTAGAGTACCATCCCGGCGTCACGGCGCGCCTACGGTATGGGTGGCAGAGGTGAGGAGATCGAGGAGAGGGGGCACGACGCCGAGCACTCTGATGGCGGCACGATTGTCCTCGTTGAGGGCTAGGCCGAAGAGGACATCGATGGCGTGCTTGCGCGCCTCTGGCGCAGTGGTGCCCAAGCGAAGTGCCTCGACAAGAGGCGGCACGGTGCCAGCACGAACGATGGGCACCTTGTTCGCTGGCTCGAGAGAGAGGTTGACTAGCGCGGTGGCGTGGTGGGGGAGCAGAAGCACACGGCGGAGCTTCGCGAGCAGTTGCGGCGTGCAAAGCGCACATGGGGTCAAAGTTTTGTGCACCAAACCAAAATTTGTAAAACTAAGAAAAAATCATAGTTTTGAAGATACTATGGTTTCAAAAACCATAAAATATTTTAGAACTAAGCACTTTTTTGTTTTTAATATCATAGTTTCTTTTAAAATTATAATATTAGACAAAAACTTAAAAAAACACTTTGTAACTAAACAAGGCCTCACTGATAACAATATCTAGATAGTTTGGCAAATCCTCTTCTGGCAAGTGGCAACCAATATCGAGGTAGTTTACGGCCGGGCATGGAATTTACGGCCAGATCAGAGACGAGTTGCGCCTGCCTGGCCTGATTTTGGCCTGGGGTATTTTACCTTGCCTGGCCTAGCCCGTTGGACCAGGCACGGTCCTAGCCTGGTCGGTCTAGATACAATCAAGTTCTTCGGAGGTCTATAGTCGGTCTTACGTTTTGCTTAGGTTTTAGAACCAAAATTATATTTTGAGGTCCATTCCGAGACGTCTGATCAAAAATATATTTTGAGAACGAGCAGAGGAACATCTAAATGACTGAAAAAAAAAACTCAAACAATATAGTTCTCATAGCGAGAATGAAATTTCCACATCGATATCAAAACCCTCAGTAAAAAAATGGTGTAGAAACTACTAAATTACGTAGGAACACAATGATAATAAATTCCTTGAAGATAGATTTTGCATCTCTCTAATTCTTGTTTACGAGGGCTCTTCGATTAATATTGTAAAATTTAGAGATAATCCGAATCAATTCGTTTTTTTTGCCCCTCTAGTAAGCATGGTCTTCACCTCTTCCTATCAATCAATGATCATAATTCAATTCTCTAATAAAAAAGAAATTTCTTTATGGTCTCTGCCAATGTTGGATAAGTTAAAACCAAATTTTTTAAAATAGAAGAATTATTGCAAAGAAAATATTATATATTTTTTTGTTGTCTGGCGACAGACAATCCAGATTAAATGGATAAAAAATTGAAAAGTACAAGAAAATATTAATGGAGGAATTGAGCAATGATCTTACAAGCATTCCTTATTTCAAAAATACCCTTTCCAAAAAAGAAATATTAGAATTGCCCTTCCAAAAATTCTAACTATGCCATAAATATCCTCCGATCCAATATTATTAGTAAATATAATATTATGCGTCAATATTAATTATAATTTTTTTAGAAATATCTAAACTATCTCCAAATTTATCCTTTTCACTCTGCATGGTCTCTCTATTTTTGTAAGTGCATGTATATTATACTCAATTATTTTACCCATGATACCTTAGAGGTTTGGAACATCTAAGCCTTATCAATGGTTTTATGCTACTATTAGAAATCTCAAAATTATCCTACAGAAATTTGATTTATATTTGGGTTAACTTTGATGAATTAACCAAACATATGTTGATCAACCATTTATCTTGAAGAGAGGAAGGCATAGCTCTCCTTGTGTTATGGGGATAAGACGAGTTTTTTAGCATATATTTCGTTACTAAGGTGATCTAATTAATGGGCAAGCCTCACTCAAAGCAATTCAGTTCCGCAGCTCTTTCTTCTAAATGCAGATTCAATAGCACCGGCGGAAAGTAAGCTCATGGTTGTTTTTTTTCTGATTGTCTAATGTCATAGGATGGGTATAATTGTCAATTCACAAATATTCTAACTAATCTAATATGGAGCAACCATTAAAAATAGAGAGGGGTATGGTTAGTATTTTTGGAAGAATAATTCTAGCATTTCTTATTTTGTTGGGATATTTTTGAAATAAACTATGTTTGTAAGGGTGTATATTGAATTCCCCAATATTAACTGTTGTTTGATCTAATTGATACAAATGTATATAGTAATTTGTAACAACTTCTCTATTTTAAAGCATATAGTTCTAGATAAACTGCGCTTGCAGACTTTTAACAGAAACATCCCAATTAAGAGTGCATCTGGCGTGGTCAAATAGGTTTCTTCTTGACAGCATAAAAGAAAAACTTCTAAAAGAGTGCGATGTACTAAAAGTAGGTTGGAGAAAGTACAGTTTCCTATTAGGTCATAATAAATCGATATATGACCATTGTTCTCTGATTTTAGGGTCAAATGATGTGGTGCGCCTTTAAATATTTCCTTGTGGTTATTGTTGCGAGCACATTTTCGACTTTGTTTGGCATTACGGTGAGTTGTAGAAAACTATATTTTGAACTTTGGGATATCATTTTCTGGATGCATAAAAACTATATATATATCACAAAAACTGAACTTACTACTTTCAATCAATCGTATCCTTATTTGCACCTACTTATCCTTGATTTGCATCATTCAACTTGATTTTTTTAAAAAAGACAATGTAAGAATTTTTTTTTGTACATGTGACATTGCTATTTTGGATGCACCCATTTAATACTACTTATACAATAATAATATTTTATTAGATATAATAAATATCTTGTATTTGATTGCAGTTTTTGTTAACTATGATGTGAGCATTTTAGATATCATGATAAATTGAAACCCCAGTGTCTTCATAAAAGATCTATCTATGTTCTTTGTAATAGTGTTATACATGATTCGTAATCGTTAGCTACCAACCAAATATATCTATAACCTAGACAAGATTTGATCAATTTTACACACCATCCACTCTTTGGTAACCAAATTTGGCAATAGCTACTATGTAAGGTATCTCCATAGTCAACTTTTGGTCAAGGCACATAATTAGGGTGTGTTGAAAAAATTTTAGTCTCAACTTATTCACCTGATAAGTTCAAGTCCTAGTCGAACAAATTGTTTCTCCGATGACTTCAATTTATATGACCCTTAAACTATAGTTGCTAGAGGATACTTTCTCTAGTTTCTTCACCTCTCCTCCTTCACACTCACTCAATCAATTTATTTGATCCTTAAACTGTAGTTGCTAGAGGGCACTTTCTCTAGCTTCACCTCTCCTTCCTCACACTCACTCAATAAATCCAAAATTGTTAAACATCTTATAAACGTTTGGGTTCATAAGACAATAAGTCAATTTTTTAGACTTAAAAGATAATAAGTTTGTAAACTAAGTTATACAAGAAACTCTAAGTGTGGTAAATATACCCTTAGTTAATTTTGATTACAAATTAATTTGGTAAATTTTGATAGTGAACCAAATCTTTATTGGGTATGCCCAAAAATAGAATTGGTATTTTAATTTTACCTGAATGAAATTGGCACTCGCAGAAATGGGACGGGTATTATTGATCGAAATGAGGGACCAAATTAAGGAGTACCGACCATAAAGTTGACACCGATGCATGATTAATGTTTTTTGGTCTTTGGCAAAGCTGTTAGTGTTGTGTGTACTTCTGTATGTATTATGTATTTATAAACCAAAAACTTCTATTGCATTTATTTGTTTGTACAAGCAAGTTTATGATTTAGTTTTAGTCTCATTTTTCTCTCTCAATTTTGCACTTTGGTTTGTTTTGGAATCTCAACTTTTAAATTGTAAGGAAAAACCCCTCAAGTCTACACCTTAATTCAAAAAAAAAATTCTTTATGTTATTGACATATAGGTATACACTTCTATGTTAATGACATCAAACTTGATAATTTTTAACGAAAGTTTGTTTTTGGATTTAACTAGAAAGTCAAGAGTTGTTTTGACGCTTCCAAAAAAATTAACTTCTAAAAATTAGACTCTGGCTCAAAATTGAAACACCAAAATAGAACTTCACATTTCATCTGTTATGACTAAAGCATTTTTCTTCAACAGCGGATTCAGTGTAGGTAAAGCTTTCATTTTATTTTTAAGATCATTAATTGCAACATTTTCTAGTTAATATTTTTTTTGTTGCATATGGTGAAACAGTGAAAACATGTTCTAACCACTTAGCCCTGCATGAAATACATGAATTTCATAGTAACTTTATACGAAAGGAGAACACATAGTGAGTCTTGTGTTCCAAAAAAGACTTGAACGTCCATATGAGATCCATGTGTAAAGATAGAAGGAAAATTGTATAAATTTAAAAGCTAGTGGCAATTGACAAACTCATTTTTATTTTGGCACCCCTATAGATGTTTTAGAATTTGTTCAATTTTTCAAGAGCTTAAAACAAGATATAACTTTATACAACATAAATAAAATTTTAAATTATATTAAGATTAATTGCGAAGAATTTTGGCAAATTTGTGTAATTTTTCAAGAACTTAAAAAACACGTCAGTTGCAATTAAGGAACTTTAATTTGAGAGTCGAAGAGGAACGAGGAGACTCTTCACGTGCACGTTTAGGCTTCAACAATGCTCACTAATTAGAATTAAAACCCACCCTAAAAAAAAAATTAAAGCCGGAAATGTTAGGTAGGAGGCGCATTTAATCGTGTTCTTCCTTCAGTTGCTTTCCCTCTCGACTCTTGCTTCTGACATCTCCCCTCTGTTGTGGGCCCAAACGGAACAATCTTAATTTTGGCAGTTTCGTACTACCAATGACATGGTTAGTTGATGATTCACCATAGGGGCATCAAAAGTTTTAATTTTCTCAAAATGGATCCAACTGAGCATCTAATTTTGGGTAGCTGACTAACAAATTCACTTGTTGTAATAGTGCAATCAAAATATTAAAGTAGTTTTGATTTTTTACAATCATTTGAAGCACTTCCTTAGCCACTTGCTACTTGCTAGTGCATGTTGGCTTAGCTGTAGCTCCATCGATTGCCACAAGAAAAGTGACCTAGTCATCGATGTTTGCTTCTGGGACTATTAATCCAAGTACCATCAAACCCAAGCTACAATTAATTTGTTTTATGATGACAAGCACAAACTCACGTTAAGAACCGGAGGTTTTGGTGTTTCCTTGATAAATTGAGCAAAGACTCAGATTGGAACACAAGAAACATTCATGACAAACACTAGTTCACCACATGAGTGGTTTCACCAAATTTGTTTCAAGCAATTTGAATTCTTTCCGTTAAAGTTAAGACCCTCCATGGTTTGCCACAACCAGGCATGCCAACAGTCGTTTTTTGAAGATTATCAACTGGGCTGATATGCGGTTAATCAATTGGTTTCATGGTGGTAAGGCTGTCTCTAATGCCGGCTCTTCGAATAGCACACACCCACCGAAGCGGCTAGTCGAGCATCTCATGCAACACGTGAGCACATTTCGCGACGCTACGTGAGTGGAACTTTGTGGGCCCCACCAAGCACGTACCGTGTAAAGGGCTCTGTTAGAGCTAGTCGAAAGCGCGCGTGTACACATTGTGGGGTCTGCAAACTTTCGACTACTATGACACTTCACAACCTAACCCATATATTGACATATGGGGACAAAATATCACAAGCCGGCATGTCATTGAATAGGTGGAATAATGTCAACGATTCACGAGGCAAGAACGGTGGGCCCATGACTAAAACGCACCAGAACATTTGGTTTCCCACACGTAAACTTTCACGCAAAATCCACTCACTGACACGTAAGAGACAATGTTGTAGTGAACAACGAATAATAAGATGAAGATGGTGGGCCCACCACCCATGTGTTGCAGCTGAGCCTTGCGCCCCATGTTCACGCGGTTCACTTTGCACTCAATCTTTGACTTGTGGGGCCATATTATGCAGGCCCACTTGCTAGTTGGTGGTGTTATTTTTCGACTGGTGTTGAGGCGAGGTTGGTAGAGCCCACACCAGAACATTATATTTCTTTGCATTCATTGCTCACGTGGTTCACTCATACCCAGTCACTGACAGTGGCATGGGTCCTATGGATGTTGTGTCTCACCTATCAGTCTCTGTATTCTTATTTTTTTCCCAAGTTTGAGTGCTATTTTTTTGCTTAGTTATTTAATAGCGTTTTTAAATTATTTCTGGGTGATGGACCCACCGAAGAGTCTCTCGAAGAATCTTGCATTGAAGAGAGAGACTCATGGAGAGACTTTTCATGTATGGGCTCACGAAAAGGCTCCTTAAGAGTCTTTGTATTGGAAACCAAAATACTCTTCAGAAAAACTCCTTATTAATATGACAGAAAATATTCTCCTAAAAAATCTCTCAAAGAGACTCTTACATTGAAGATAATCTTACTGTCTTACTCATCAACTAATTTATCTATAGTATCATTCTTTATTAATAGCATAAAATCAACACAATATTCTATGTAGGATCATTTTTGATATGACAAGATTAGATTGATTGAAGAAGCCCGATTCTCCCTAAATTATATGATATAAATATTTTATATAAATTGGTACATAAATGTATATTTTATGAAGGTTAATGTCTTTAATTCTATCTTTTAGGCCTATTTGTGTATATTAGTGATATTTCTTTCAAAATTGAACAAAAAGGTTATGGATATTGTGCGGCTCTAAATATACTTAAAGGACCAAACATATTGTGTGTTCATTTAAGTATGACCAATTGCAGATGTTGCTGGATTTCGGCATGCTATGAGACAAATATATATATTTTTGTTTTATATTGTAACAAACAACAACCACAAATGAATATTATAATCTTTATTTAACTATTATGCGGTGAAAGTGATGAGAAAATAAATAAACTATGAAAATCTACAAATAAATAAGCTTGGAACAAGACCATAATTGTAATGTTCCCAAGATCCAGATCATGAACCTATGTGATCCCTACATAATTTTGACACTACTAAAGATTTGGATAAAAAATTCTCATATGATCGTAGAGTCATGAGGTTCTACAATCTAAATTGCAATGTTAACAACTCTAGGGTTAACCAGACTATTACCGCTGGAAAACTGAACCTTGTATGTTGATTGCACCCACAATTGGATCCGAAGCTCGTACCACTTGATGTGCTCTCTTGAACTACCAAAAATCTAGACATGTGCTACTCTCTTGCATTGTAGTTCTGGATTCATCTGATCCATCTCCTACTAACTATGTAGACAAGGACCCTGGATTCATATGTAAGATTTTTGGCTTGTCTCAATCTTGAGTTTAATTAATTGTATTTAGGTGTAAGACATTGGAATGTGACCCTTTTATCTAGTCTTTTGGATTGAATGATTCTCATAACTTCACATCCAATAAAAATAGATATTTTTTTTCTTCAAAATTTTCTATGAATTTCCTACGTTACAAACATGATCTTAGGCTATCTTCGTATTGTAGCATTCGAATGGTTGGCATAAGTTGTTGATGTGACGCTTACAATGGAGATTGTGACTCAGTTTCCCATTTTTTTAAACACATCATGTTTGGAGAGGATGTGCTGCCATTGTAGTAGTAACTATAGCGGGTAGACTATAGATGTTTTTTTTTGTGATGTTTAATCACGAAATCATCGAGAATTTAGTTTAAGACATTGGTAAAAAAACAAGGGAAAAACACAATGTTTAATCCGGACTGTTTTTTTTAATCAATGACCGAATCCATGATATTAATCAGGAGGTTAGGGTGCAGGTTTTAACAATACCATCCAAATTTTATAGTGGGTAAGCATGTAGTGTATCCTAATCTTTGAGAACTCTTGTGCATCCAATCTTAAAACATCATATAATAGGTCATAAATATTCCAAAAAAAAAAAGAAGGTGCGTATTTGAATGATCAAATAATCTACAAAATTTAAACTCTAAAATCAATATACCTTAGGAGAAATATAACAAATGTTGGAGAATAGTAATTTCTTTTTATTTTCAGATTTATTTTTCAATACAATTTATTTTTTTTCTTCTTGAGTAGGTTGAATTTGGATTTAAAATTTATGAGATGTGAGATTGATTTTATATCTTCACTCTTAAATTTTGGTGAAATTTTTTATGACAGTTTAAATTATCTTTTGAGATAGGATATTTGAAAATACCGAAAAATTGGATAATACTACGCACTTCCCCTTTTCCCAGGTTCCCAAATTAAGATGCCATGCCATGAGACATGAACAATGTGCTCAGCCACACTGCAGAAATTACCATATGCAGCACAGTTATGAAAATTCTATATTTTGACCTTTTTCTTCCATGTCTTGCCGTTCTCCCATTGTTGAACGCAGTAATCAGTAATCATGCTATCTCGCGCCTAGACTAAAAATGAAAATTAAAAAAACAAATAACACTGATATTCATGCCCATCAATCCATCATAAGTATCCTTGTCAGTGGTCAGAATTTACACTATAATTCCCTATAAATCAACTCGTACTTTCCCAATGGAAGCAAAAATTGCAAACACACTCCAATCTTTGGAACAAGAGCACTATAATTCAAACTTTTACATGGTAATCAGTAATCACACCAAATAAAAAAAAGCTAAAACTAAAGCCTATTATTACAGCACAAAAAGGGAAAAATAGAACAGCGAGAAAACCAAGTTTCGGTTGCTTGTTTCTTCTTTTGTATATATATATATATATATATATATATATATATATAGATATATATCAAAATATTTGATATACATTATAAATATCCATATAGTCTGAGAAAAAAAATACAGAGAAATACTTGGAGAAGAGAACATGCAAACCACAGCGAATGAAGCCATATACACGAAACAATACTACTCTGTTTCTAACTCGGCTAAAGCAGAGCCTTACTTAGACTCAAGTTCGCCGGAAAAGCAAGCGTAAACCGGCCATCTCTAGTAACCTCCGGCGTTGGCGGCAAGCTTGAGCGACGGCAGCGGACTACGCATGGGCGAGCGCGGCGGCGGCGGCTGCGCGAGGCGGCGGCCCTCGGCGTCGTAGTAGATGACCCCGGAGAAGTCCAGCGGCTGGCACCTCTCCCCCATCAGGATCTCCTTCCTCCACACCCCCTCCTCCCCCTTGGCCCCCTCCCCCTCCTTCCCCTTCGTCAGTGAGAACGCCTTCTTCCACGGCACCACGGCGCGCGACGACGACGACGGCGGCCGCAACTGCAGCCGCCGCGCCGCCCGCGACAGCCGCCGCGTGCACGTGCTCATCAGCGCCGCCACCGCCTGCAGGAGACCCACGCCCATCTCTTGCTTGCTTGCTTTCTTGCTTCTTCTTGGTCTCAGTTTTGTTTTGTGTTTTTGGGATGGTTTAATTTTTGGCGGTATATATAAGCGAGGTGACGGTTTAGGGAGGGTGGACAAGTCAAACAAATTGGTCGGAAAAAGATTTGTGTATTTGTTAATTACAAAGTGTGATCTAATCCAACAGTTTAATCACTACGTTTTTTCTTAATAGGTTTACAAAAAGACATAGTTAGTGAAAGGATCACTTAATGATATTAGATAATACTGACATATTAGTTATTGGTGGGATTTGAAGGAGTGGTGTAGTTCATGAGGATCTATCTTTATATATAAAGATTTGAGTGTGTCTTATGAATCTTTTCGATTGTTTAATTTGAAGTATTTGTTCATAATTTATATAAATGTTAGAGAGAGCTTGATGTACTCAGTTATCTCAAAAAAAAATATTAAATTTCTCATTCAAGGGAGTGTGGATTCTGATCAAGTGGTTTGAATGGAGAGAAAAAAAACACACACTTCTTGAAGGATAAGAATCCATTGATAGAATTTAAACTCTAATGTTGGATAACTTAACCTGACATCAAACTAATTGGTATCATAATAATACGAAAAAAAAACCGGCATAATATGCTGTTGATGAGATTTGAACCAACAATATACCGCTGATTTGACATAAACTCTAATATTTAATCAAACAATCAAAACTAATTTAGTTGAGCCACTAATCGTATTAGTGTTAAAATATGAGTAGCGTTTCTATATTTTTCATAAATTAAATTGTATATATCTTAAACTAATGCAATTAGTAATGGGGAGATTAGGGGTTAAACTCACAATCTTATTTTGTGTAGATATATAACCTAATCATCTAGATATATATATATTTGGAGATGAGTGCCTCTCAATATGATAATTGATTTTAAAGTTGTTTATTTCTTGTTGGGGCGCGATTGGCGAGCTGACAGTATCTAGCACGCTTGGCCGTCAGATAGTTTGGACCGAAAAATTTTGTTTATTGTTCGTCATGTACGTCGGCTCAAGCTGGACCTCTAAATTTGGCTCTTTTGAGACCAAGACGACGCCAAAATTAATCTCCATGTCCCTTCAAATGCCACGAGTAATATTTGTTATTTTTGTTTGTTTGTTTGTTGAGCCATTTGGGCCAACTAGAGTCAAGTCTGGTTTGTATAGCATTATAAATTTATAACGTACTTGTATTATTGCGATGTGTGAAGTGCCAATTTGGATTAAAGTAGCATAAACTAAGATGATTTGTACAAGGTCAAATAGCCAATCTTGCGACACCTTTGAAAAATCTTGATCAATAATTGTGTAGCCTTCAACCGATGCATGCAGTAATTAATTTTCAGTTCTCCATCTGATGTTCTCCGGTGACACTTCTCAACTTTGTATTATTTACTGTTTAAATTCAATTCTCCATCTAGATCAACTTAGCTAAGATTTACATCTGACTGTATCTGTCTGAATTTGATAATATTTGCTTTGTAAACTATACATTCCAACCTATTCTTTTCTTAGATATCTATCTTAATTTTTTTTCGAATTGCCCTAATTTCTTCTGAAATTTCACATCAAATATTTATTGATAAAGTTTGTTAATGATTCGAGTCAACTACAGAATTCAAGTAATATAATTTCACAGATTATTAGAACAACAAAAGAGTAGGTTGTTTGAAGTAAAAAACCTGTAGATGGAATAATGCAAAAGCTGAGGGGTATGTTTTGTCTCTAATCTTAATTTGTCAAGTTAAAATTTAATCCTGTCACAATAATTTAGTTACCATTTGATTTATAGTTAAATATTTGCTTGTCAGCTGAACTAATCAATATTTGACAATTTATTAATTTGTATTTTTTGCGAAATCTTGAGAGACCAAATTGGTCGCTCAAAATTTGGTAGTCAAATCTTTATTCTCTCTTTATGATAAGTGAGTTCTTGAGTGATTAGTCAAATTTTAACTACTATGAATTTTAGTTGTTGTTTAGTTTGCAACTAAATTTTTTAATCATACAACATATTTGATCGGGATTAAAATTTGACTCAATATTTTTTGAATGTCTACTAAAAATACCTGAGGTCTTAACAGTCAATTACCAGATCTTTCAGCTTATTATCAGATCATAGATTTAGGTGATAAATTATGTAGCACCAACAAACATATGCATCATCGCTTTATGTCAAACTGAGTTTTCAGATCAGCCACTCAATTATCTAATCTTATAAAAAATGGTCTACCTACCAACAAACAATACCATGTAATCTTCCCGATACTTATGTCGTGTGATGGTCTACATCAGAGCTCAGAAAAACAGTGGAAACCTACTAATTACACCTTACTTATTGTAGACTGGGAAAAGAGCAACTCTACGAAACTAGGTGTTTTGTGTGATTATGGAGGAATTATGATACCCACCGCAAAATGCAATCCGAAATAGATACTTAATGAAAGGGTGAGTAGTTAGCCAGATGGGAACTGTCCAAACTTGTCTAAGACTGGAATATCGAATCTCAGTCAATTTTAACTCTATTTATAATTAATTAACTCTAATTTTGATTGATTTATGTACGATTGACAATGATTTAGCCGATTCACAATTCTATAGGAAAAATTGAGAATCACCTCATCACAAACTAGTTTTCAGGACGACAATTGTGTAAAAAATTTTCTATATATAAGAAAGTTTTAGAGTTGTCAGATCTCGTGTGGACGATTTTTGATGCATCTTAACACACGAATCTAGAATTGTCCGCATAAGATCTGATAGTTCTGGAGGCTTTCCTACACATAAAAAGCTTCATGTATAATTTTTGTCCAAATGAATTTAAATCTAAACCGTTAATTTCTAATATGATCCTTGAGAGAGATATTGTAGTTTGTCAATAAAATTTGTCTATCATTATGTGAGAGTACAATTAAACCACGAACATTGAATTTGAAGTGAATAGTGAAGATTGTACGAAATTCACATTGGTAAAGTTCAGGGTAAATCTGCAAGATCCCAACCGGGGGCCCCATGGGCATGTAGTGGATATACATGGCTACTATGAAGTGTGTTCCATTTGGACCGAGAGAAGCACCAATGCCCAGAGGTTGTGGTCCATTTGTGCCTAAAAGTTGCTCGTTTGTTGGTTCAAGGACGGTCACTAGTGCACCAGTTGCTTATCGCGTCTGGACTTTTTCAGCAAGCTGTTAGGTACACTGCCAGTGCTAGCGCAACAAGAGTTTACTTTTTCACCGTAGATCTTTGTAACAGTTTGAACGGTATGCCTCCCATTTTTATTTTTATCAGTCCAGTCTTTTGCTTTCGTAAAAAATTTGTAGTCTTACTTATTCTGTTGTGTTCTATCGATTAGAGCGATATAACTAATGGTATAACCGCTATAGTGAACAAATCAACATATATGCGTTGCCAACCATGGCCATGTAAACACGAAAAAACATCTCCTATTACATATATTTCAGCCACACCATGCTATCTAGTATGTTGGTTCTTAAGAAAGGCATGTCTTTGATAAAGCATGCTTTTGTGTTTGCATGGCCATAAGTTGTCACCTTGTTAACTGATTTGTTCTCCATGGAACTTGTCATCTATACTAACAAAATATGATAAAAAAAAAGTGAGATTGCAATCTTGTTGCAAACAGAGACGATTAAAAAAATAGTATATACAATATAAATTATTACAAATAGCACACAGTAAACAAAAGTCCTCCCAAACGTCATGAGATAATATTATCAGATTCGAATCAATCCATGATCTCAAATTGGCCACGTGTAGTGAATGGACACACCAATACAATTCCACATTAATTTCTCTAATCAATATAATATACCAAAAATACTAATTTTTTCCGACCCTAATAATAGTGTTCCATGATATAAAGTCAAAATTACTAACATTTTTTCTTATTATTCACCAATAACAAGATGACACGTCAATAACTATATATAATTTTGGGATACAAATTCGTTGACATATAGAAACTCCCCGATATATACATACACATGTCTCAGACACAAGCTACATAGTTCACACTTCATCATCAGCACTGGGTCCCCATGGTGTGTGAAGTGGTGACTGATGATCAGTGGTGAGTGCACTGCATATGACTTTTCCCGGCACCACTTGCCTGCGACTGGTGTTGATCTAGTTGATGATGTTGTGCTCATGGACCAGGAAGCACTTACTAGCTAGTCTCATACAGGGTGTCCTACTTCACTATTAGTTCATTTTTTAAAATAGTGTTGGACTAATTGATTAGTACAATTAATTTAAGACTTATAACTAACAAGATATGTGATCAAATCTAATGAACAATAAATAATCCATATACCTAATCTTCACAAAAGTATTCGGGTGTCTTGTCAGTTAAAATACGACTATTTGGTCATTATTAAGTTAGGAGTGTCTTATATATTACTTGTATTATGATTGAATATCTAAGAATAATCCAAACTAAGTTGTATTTGGCATGTGTTTTGTATTTTTGTAAGTTAGGATATGAGATCTATATAAGTATGTAGAATGTGGGTTTAGAGACCATCAACCAAAGCATGATTTAAAGAGATCATTCTAAGCAAACATGCCCAGCTAATGCAAGTTAGAAGAAAGAAGTGCATAGGGACGGTAAAGACTAGATTTTTCTTGACTAGTAGATATTTGTATAGGGCAAAATCGAAGGGTCAAAAGATGCGAAACTAGTGAAAGAGCAACAATTCTAGTACACTTTTGAAAATGTATTCAAGAAATTTGTGGTGTTCTTTGTCAAAATTTTTCTCTCTAATTGTCATTACTTCTGATGGGAAACGGTGCCCGATCTTCCGACAGGTATGGTAAGTCGATTGGTGGAGAACTCGACGTTGACGATCCGGCTTTCGATCTAGAACCGATCCAAACCTGCAACTGCTACACCACGGCTCCTTTGGTTATCAACCACGCGCACGCATGGATTGACCTCGCCACGAAGGCTCATTCCTGCTGCAAATCAAGAACACAAGCAAGAACGAAGAAGAAGCAACTGAATTGCGAATTATATTAAGCTCATGAGTTGGGATTTCACAAACCGAGTTCGGTGAAACTGCAATGACAGAATAATCTAAGCAAAATCCAAATCTAAACAGTGACGACTACTGAGTATATGAAGAGGCGGCATGGCTAGGGTTTCTCACGCCCTACTAGGGAATACATGGGCCGAAGGCCCGAAACAAGGTGTCGTAGCATCGACTTAGCCGAATCAGAATCTAGTCGAAACTTGTTTTATTAATTTCCAGTGATCCAGAAAGAATTTGGATGTGGGGCCGATCCATTTGAAAGATCTCGTCGTGGGCTTCTCCGTGGACTATAAGAACGTCCCAATCGGACTTCATATGAGGGAGTTATGGTCGTTTGAAGGCAGGCTGCTCCTGGATGGCTGAACCGGACTCCAACTCGAATCCATCTTGGACTCCAACTCCACTTGGGCTCCTTGCTGGTCCTCGCGTCCTTGCTGGTCCTCTCCATGGTTCCTAAGTACAATATTATCACCATTATGTAGTAAACCATTCTCAAAACCATATATATATAAACTTAGGAACGAGTTCACCTGGCAATGCAACAATCGGGTTCAGCCACGTGTTATTGGTCCTTGTGTAAAAAGCGGAGGATTATGATTGGTGCATGTATCGAAGGACTGATGTCCTCATCATCCTCCCCCTCTTGAAGTGGAGCCATCCTCGGCTCAAGCTCGTCTTCCTCTCCCAAGTAGGGCTTCAAATCTGAAATGTTAAATGTGGGACTAATCCCAAAATCTATAGGCAAATCAAGATTATATGCATTATCATTAATCTTCTCAAGTATTTTAAAAGAACCATTAGCTCGAGGCATTAGTTTAGACTTTTGTAGTTTTGGAAACTTATCGTTTCTCAAGTGTAACCAAACTAAATCACCCGGTTCAAGTTTTACTTCTTTCCTACCTTGACTGCCCGCAATCCTATACTTTTCATTCATTCGCTCTATGTTTTTCTTAGTTGTTTCATGCAGTTTGAGTACAAATTCAGCGTGCTTTTTAGCATCAAAATTCATTCTCTCAGATGTAGGCAAAGGCAAAAGATCAATTGGAGCACGAGGGTTAAAACCATACACTACCTGAAAAGGACTTAACTTGGTGGTGGAGTGTACCAATTTGTTATAAGCAAACTCAATGTGTGGTAAACACTCTTCCCACATCTTCAAATTCTTCTTTAGAACAGCCCACAACATGGTGGACAATGTACGGTTGACAACCTCAGTTTGTCCATCTGATTGGGATGACATGTAGTAGAAAATAGCAGCTTCATACCCAATTTATTCCACAAGCTTCTCCAAAAATGACTCAAAAACTTCACGTCACGATCTGAAACAATAGTGTTTGGCACTCCATGTATGTGTACAATCTCATGGAAAAACAATTCAGCAATATGTATAGCATCATCACTCTTATGACAAGGTAAGAAATATGCCATTTTAGAAAAACGATCCACAACCACAAAAATATTATCCCTCCCCCTCTTGGTCCTAGACAATCCTAAAACAAAGTCCATCGACATATCCTCCCAAGGAGCGCAAGGAACTGGAAGAGGCATATAAAGACCATGTGGATTTAAGCGAGACTTAGCTTTGTTGCAAGTAGTGCAGCGTGACACGTAGCGTTCGACGTTGCGTCTCATCTTGGGCCAAAAGAAGTGAGTAGACATCACATCTTCAGTTTTCTTCACTCCAAAATGACCCATCAAACCACCTCCATGTGCTTCCTGCAAAAATAAAAGGCGAACGGAACTGGCTGGAACGCATAGCTTGTTAGCACGATAAAGCAATTCATCATTCAGCACATATTTATTTCATGTTCTCCCTTCCTTACAATTTTCAAAAGCTTCTTTAAAATCCAAATCAGTGGCATATAACTCTTTGATCGTTTCTAGGCCAAAAATGTTGTGATCTAGTGTTGACAATATGGTATAACGCCTAGACAAAGTAGCAATAACATTTTTCCCTTCTTATGTTTAATGGCATAAGGAAATGACTCTATGAATTCAACCCATTTAGCATGTCGTTTATTCAGTTTGCCTTGAGTTCTAATGTGTTTCAAAGATTCATAATTAGAGTGAATAACAAATTCTTTAGGCCAAAGATAATGTTGCCAAGTTTCCAAAACTCGCACTAAAGCATACAATTCCTTATCATAAGTGGAGTAATTCAGAGATGGCCCATTCAACTTCTCACTAAAGTAGGCAACAGGCTTAATTTCTTGCAGCGGCACTCCTCTTATTCCAATTCCGCTAGCATCACATTCTATTTCAAAAGTCTTACCAAAATCTGGAAGTTGGAGTAGAGGTGCATGTCTAAGCTTCTCCTTAAGGGTGTTGAAAGCTTGTTCTTGTGCTGGCCCCCATCGGAAAGGAAAGCAACCGATGAAGAACTATTTGCTGGCGCCTGCACATTAGAAGTTTTGCTCACCTCAGAAGTTCATGGGGGTGGAGGTGGTGCTGTTGATCATGTCCTATTTGTTGAAGGTGCAGCAGACCGAAAAGAAGAAGATGGGGCAAGTTTGGCTTGCCTCTGCGTCGGCCTTGATGCGGAGGTACCACCGAAATTGCTTCTTATCCTTGATTGTCCGTGTCGTCCCTGCAATTCTTTTTCTACCAACATAGCAAGCTGGAACAACCTATTGATATTATTATAATCTTTGTAATCAATAATGTCCTGAATTTCACGTAGTAAACCCCCATAAAAATGAGCCATCTTTTCCTCCTGAGCCTCCACTACTCCACAACGCAACATGCCTATTTGCAGCTCTTGGTAGTATTCCTCTACAGATTTATTCCCCTGATTCAAGCGTTGTAATTTCTTAAGTAAATCACATTTATAAGAAGGAGGAACAAATCTATTCTGCATAGCTCGCTTCAAGCTATCCCAAGTATCAGGCTCTACCCCAAGATTCACTATTTCGTTCCACCAAATGATAGCAAAATTTTTAAACTCACTAGTGGCTTGCCTAACTCTGAATTTCAGGAACCAGATGGGAATTAAATTTTTGTTCAACAGTCATCTCCCAATCTAAGTAAGCCTCTGCATCATATGCACCAGAAAAGGATGGGATGGAAAATTTTACCTTAGCAAACGGATCGTCATTCTCACGAAAATAGTTACCTTCCATGTCGTGTCGATTGTGATGCACTCGTTGCTGTTGGCGAATATCATGGGCAGCACGACGCATGGTAGCTGTGTTGTGGGGTTCAGTTTGTACAGCAACCTCCGGGTCGGCGTCTTCAACTTCAACTTCATGGGAGGCAGCTTGCTCCTCTTCTTCTTCATCTCCATGAGGTGGACGCTGCTGCTCCATATTGTCCAACCTGGTAGCAAGGTCGGAGATGCGCCGGTCCATCCTCTCAAATGTAGTCTGGTTCTCACGGTTGGTTCGAGCCATGTCATCAATGTTCTTATCGAGTTTTGCACTGATGTCGGCCAACATCTTGCGGATTTCATCTTCCTCTTCTGCAGCTCGAGCTCTTGTTTGCGGTCCTGCCATGGTTAGTAGTAGAAAACAGAATACAACATAGAAATATGATCTCTATGACTACTAGGTGGTGGCAAGTGGGACTCTCACAAAGTGTTTTACCACGCTCTTAAAAGGCTCTTACCAAAGCAGTGGATAGCACAACTGGCTGGATGGTGCACCATAGGTAGCGTGGGCACAACGATTACAAGTATGAACCTGAACTGATCAAAAGGAAGTGTAGCTCGGATGGCACAATATGGTAGCAAGGATTAGCAAAATTTGAAGACAGATTAGCAAAGCTGAATAAGTATCTGAAGTACTAGTCACAGTTGCTGGCCTATACATGCACGTAGAGCTAGTTCAAATCAACAGGTTATGGAACAAGTGTTGAGAATTGATAATAGCAGATGCAAAACAGAAGTTCAAATCACCTTCTTTTCCTTTTTCTTCCTATTGCTTCTCTTTTTTTTTCACTCTTTTCTGTTGTCTTACACACTAATTTAAGCAATGGTGTTGGAAACTCACACTTCTGGAAGCACCAAAAACAAATATGTGAAGGTGAAGCGCTGGTGAAAACGGCGACAAAAACTTCAGAGGCCTGAAACAGCAACTTTCAAGCCGATTTTGGGCTCAAAAATTTTTCTGAATCCAACAAGTTGGGAAGAATCAGATGTAACTTTTTCTGTAGATGTCTGCAGATATAAAGAACGTCCAAAACGGAGTCCGTATGTGAAAGTTATGGCCATTTTACTGGGGACAAGTAAAATCACTCGCGGAAAAAGGAATTGATCTCTGTTTTGGATATCTATGTGATCTCAGCTTCTGGCAAACGTGTGGTGAATTTGGTAGTGGATAGGAGGGGTTGATATGGGCTCGATGTGGCTGGGTTTAGGTTTGCAGAAAAATGACGAAAATGATGGCAACAAGATGGAAACTAGGGCACGGATGAACGAACACGATTCTAAACTAGCAACAAGACACTGACCATGGACACAAACTCAATAACGCAAAACTGAAAACGAAATTGCAAAGGCACAAAGTTGTTTGGACAGCTGAAAGACTATGAACCCTAACTTTTTTTTAAGGCTTTTTCTGGACTCTAGGTGATGGAACAATGATAAACGGATGGATACAAGGAATACTTGATGGGCAACCTTAGCTCTGATACCACTTGATGGGAAACGGTGCTCGATCTTCTGACAGGTATGGTAAGTCGATTGGTGGAGAACTCGATGTTGACGATCCAGCTTTCGATCTAGAACTGATCCAAAACCTGCAACCGCTACACCACGGCTCCTTTGGTTATCAACCACGGGCACACACGGATTGACCTCGCCACAAAGTCTTGTTCCTGCTGCAAATCGAGAACACAAGCAAGAACGAAGAAGAAGCAACTGAATTGCGAATTGTATTAAGCTCACAAGTTGGGATTTCACAAACTGAGTTCCGCGAAACTACTATAGCAGAATAATTTAAGAAAAATCCAAATCTAAACAGTGACGACTACTGAGTATATGAAGAGGCGGCGTGGCTAGGGCTTCTCACGCTCTACTAGGGAATACATGGGCCGAAGGCCTGAAACAAGGTGTCACAGCACTGACTTGACCGAATCAGAATCTGGTCGAAACTTGTTTTGTTAATTGCCAACGATCCTGAAGGACTTTGAACGTGGGGCCAGATCCATTGGAAATATCTTGTCGTGGGTTTCTCCATGGACTATAAGAACGTCCCAATCGGACTTCGTATGAGGAGTTATGGTCATTTGAAGACAGGCTGCTCCTGGATGGTCAAACCGTACTCCAACTCAAATCCTTCTTGGACTCCAACTCGACTTGAGCTCCTTGCTGGTCCTCGCGTCCTTGCTAGTCCTCTCCATGGTTCCTAAGTGACAATATTATCACCATTAGGTAGTAAATCATTCTCAAAACTATATATATATAAACTTAGGAACGAGTTCACCTGGCAATGCAACAATCGGGCTCAGCCGCGCGTTATTGGTCCTTGTGTAACAAGCGGAGGATTATGGTTGGTGCGTGTATTCGAAGGAGTGATGTCCTCATCAACTTCTCTATTATTATCTAGTTTTTTTATACTACACTTGGAATCATATATAACAAGATTAAATCCAATTTGAGATTAAAGTCTCCACTGGTCCTAACAATTTGCAGCCTAGACATGCACTTGTTTGTTTTTTAGTAATAAATGGAGAGAAAGAAACAACAAAACCTTTCAAATAAGTCTAGTGCAGAGCGTACTTCACTTGCTCCTCAGACATGCATTGTTTGTCTGCTGTGAAAAGGAGGAAAGAAAGAGTAAATTGTATTAAAAGTCTTCAGACTTGTTCATATGCGTCTAATATTTGCTTAAACACGTCAATCAGATGCTTATACGGATCATCATATAGCCTGCACATCATTTTAAGACATATCACCCATCAGGCCTAACAAGTCATCAACTATTAATAGACTTATTCGTCGACAAGTTTCAAAACGAAATTTTTATGAAAAAACTTAATTAGCATTGCAGTTTCAACCGATGTTAACATATCTATTGATATGTTAGTCCTATCACCCACTATTTTAAACGCTATTGGAGAGTGTAAAAACACTTGTCATGATATTTTTAAGGAATATTTAGTTGGAGAATACCGTAAAAACGGGGTTTTGTTGTATGATGTTGAATGTGAGATTAATAGTATGTGGGTTCAGATATCACATATTAATGAGACATCATGTCCTGTATAAAATCTTAAATTTTTACAATATTATAACACAAATTACCTTTATAAGAGATTCTTAACAATATATGAAAACTAGAACATAAACGAAAAGTTCAATTGAATGCATCTAAAAAAAATCAGAGTCAAAAACAGTGTTAGACCGCAATTTAGGAAGTAAACGTGACCAATACCAACCACACCCAATCTTAAAACCAAACTTAATTTTAAACCTTAAGGGACAATCTTTGACTCGCTTCGGGAGATCTAAAACATGTTGCTCCCATGCCAAACATGTGAGAGATGAATGACTAATACTAAAAAAAAGTTCAATAATT
Source organism: Pharus latifolius (assembly GCA_019359835.1). Classification (NCBI taxonomy): domain Eukaryota; kingdom Viridiplantae; phylum Streptophyta; class Magnoliopsida; order Poales; family Poaceae; genus Pharus; species Pharus latifolius. The sequence continues at coordinate 53,211,124 of CM033324.1, read as the reverse complement.
CTCTATCTTTGAAGAGACCATACTGTGCATTATCAGTACTCCTCCATAACGGTCTAATAAAAAAATGAATGTTTCCAATCATGTTGGGAGGTGAGAGAGCGAGAAATTGATATTTTCATCTCTCATTAGAGTTTCAACTTCGTCCGAGATGTATCCTGACCGTTATTTCTCGATCAAATAGTTCTAAAAAATAATAATATGTATATGTATGTTTACTGAAATAATACAAACAATCTGCTTCCCGGATTTGGAACACTAGAGTTTGGGCTTTACTTTCTCCTGTGAAGAACCACTTGTAAGTCTTTGACAAAGAGTGGAGGTGATGGTCAAGAAGTAGTAGGTGAAGCAAGAATGGCATATAAAAGTGGAAGACAGACCAAGACAAAACCATGGAAAATGATGTTACCCTCATATTTACTTTAAACATAAACTTTATGTTTTCATATATTTTTTAGATAATGCAACAGGTCGAAAATAACTCACATTCGATCAGATAATAGTAATACTAAAGCCAACATCATCGTCTAGGTGTAAATGTATTTTTTTTCCTTTTTACATGGCCTCCATGTGCTCATATAGTTGCCATTGCATATATGCTAGAAAGACAGATCAACCAGAAGTCCAATGAATCTGATAATAGATACAAATTTTTCAGAAAAATAGAAATAGTGAGTTAGTATAACTATCTAAAACATATTTATCCTAAAAAAATCTATGAATGATCCAATCTAGCATTGAGCTAGACAATCCGGATACCACAACGGCTATATTATCCAACTATTGGCAGATAATAGTACAAGTTGACCAACTTCATGTATGCTTTTTGTTTTTTTTAGTGTTGGGAAAAATTAATTGGTGTGTAGCTTAAAATTAGGGGTGTAAATCATATGTAGATTATTTGAATTATCCAATTATCTGATCTAACAATATGTGAAATGAGAAGAAATTTTGCATCAATTTAACAATTTTTTTTCTCTCTGAATCTGAATTTGAATTTGACAAAAAAAAAATCTACATCCATATCCAAATATGATAAAATAGATAAATGATTTACTTGCATGTTTGAATTTAAATTTGAGTTTGTTCTAATATGAAATTACTATATAAATTTGTAGTATGCCAACTTTGTAATCAAAATTTTCCATAATAGAAATATAATATAATTCATTCAAAGTGTATTCTTTATTGATTTCAAATAAATTAATTTAAAATTTTGTGATAAAAAATAACAAAATCAAGAAATATTAGTAGTATCCGATTGAATCCAAAATCGGATGCAAATTAAGAATAATCTGATCCAAATTGGTATTCATATTCGATATTTATCTGATCCAAATCAGACTATATTCGAATCCGAATCCAAATTTGACATAAAAAATGATGCAAATATAGTTTGATCAATATTCGATCCGTTTACACCTCTTCTTAAAACTTATAATTAGCACGATTTGAATCCTCATTCTCATTAGAACGTCTAAGTGTTTTACTAATTGAACTACAACTACTTAGCATTTTGCTGCCAACTTAAGTCCAAGTACTCGATTGGTATCTCCATCTTAATTAATTGCCGGTGAAATAGCAAAGAGTTGACTCGATAGGAACAAGTCTTGAGCATATTAAATCAAAGTCACAAGTTGAAGTATTACTGTAGGCTGGAGTACTTGGACTTGAGATAATTCACTGCTTGAATTGAATGAATTGAAGTCACACGAAGATATTGCTTCAGTTTGGATTAGTAAAGTCGGGTCAGGAGACTCGGGATTTTTGTGGTGAGTGGACTCCAAATTTTGTTGATGGATCTCTAAAAGAAACAATTTACACCTTAAAAAATTTTGGTGCAATATTATGCCTACCAAATTTTTTTAAATATTTTGACAAAATTTGATTAGATGACGTAGATTAAGATAGATGAGTCTACATCGTGGTACATTTGGATACTTACAGTTTCTAATGGTCTGGACGAGTTTTTATAAGAAGTTTTGTAAGAAATTTAGAAGTACATTGCATTTCAAAAGACCTACTAAGCTTCTGCATTTACCTCATTAACTTGACTGTGTTCTGGAAAATGATATAAATTTTAGTTAAAATCACGTGTTCTTAATGGTCAGTGCAAGTTCCTCCGTTGCCCGTGAGTGTTCCTAACCGTAGAATTGTCATATTGACAATTCCAATTAGTATGTCTGTCTATTAAAACCTACCTATATGTTATATCTAATATGTATAATCGAACTTAATTTTAACAACTAATATTTTTGAAGTATCTAGTTTGATGGCACAAAATGACGTACTAAGAATATTTTTCATTGAAAATATTTTTACAACTTGTATTTACCTATTACAATAAAAATTAATGGTAAAAATTATATTCTTGAGATGGTTAAAAATTCAAAGATACTAATGGTTGTTCAGCCAAACTTCAACTTAGTCTTATTAACAGAATAAGCTAAAGTTGAAGCCATACATCTTCCTTATATCGGTGGCTTAAGAAGGCTTCAAGTCATATCCATAGGCCCTAGGAACTTGGTTTATCAAGCTTATTCACCATCTCCCTGCTCCCAGCAACTATATGGACATATAAACTATCTTACATGTCAAAGAATTTTTTAGCTTACGAGTTACGAGATAAGCCATCATATGAAGTTTATAGCCATAAGCCCAATAAATTACTTATTTCATAAGCATCAATTTGGTCAAACACCCCCAAGTTTTGCAGTTTTTGACTAGCTTGGTTTAGCATGAAAAGCCCTAATTTTCCAAATAGATTTAGCTTGGTTTGGCCCACGATGGAAATGGGCTAAAGAGAATTTCATGGGCCAGGCTGGATTAGATGGTGCCAAAAGAAAAGCTCTCCTTTTCCCCTTCAGATGTGATTCTAATAAAATTTCTCAACTAAATTTTAGAGATATTTTAACCCCTCAACTCAAAGTAGGTGCAAATCAACGCTCCCATCAAAAGATCCACTAAATCCAAAGTGTTTTTAGTCGATGACAGCAATGCCCAATCGTAAATTGACTCCATTTCTCAGTGATTTGAAATGCTTGATTTGTTGATGACATGCTAAAATATTTGTATCCCCAAAAAATCTCAGTTAAAAACCCTCTAAATTGAAAGTCAAAAGGCCAAAATTATACATTTTCTTTATTTAAAAAGTATTATTTTGATCCTTGAACATTGTGCTACAGCCACTTTAGGATTTGAATTTTTCATAGACACCATTTTAGACTAGTCTAGTGCCACAAATAAAAAAAAACAACTTTGATAATATATCCAAATCAAGTTTTTGAAATCATTGATGTGGAGATGGCCCCACTTGTGAGTGACTTCAAACCTTATTAGATATGCAAATTTTTTAAAGGATTTTGTTAAAGGGCATGTATGTGATTTATTTTTTTTTTATTTTACATACATATTTTTTTGTTGTTGGATCAACCCCTTTCTTGTTTCTAGTCCTCTATGATTCACTTAGCCCACTTTTTAGCATCTCCGGTGGTGGTGACAGCCTCGGGATAGGCGGTAGTGAGTTGTGGCGGTTTGCGGGGGAGACAATTGACGATGGAGGAAGTGTTTGGTCATAGAGCTACAGTGAGGCATCATTGTCATTATCGGCTATTGTCAACGGTGACCATGAGGAGGAGGAGAAGAGGAGATGAGGGAGGCAAGGAGGTGGATGGCACCGACTTCATCCTCGGTGTAGGCAACTGTAATCAGGGGGTAGCATCAAGTGAGTGATGGGCAATGAGGTGGAGGTTGACAGCGTTGTGGTGGGGGGTGGTCGCACCTAAAATGGTGTGATTGTGTAATAACCGCAAGTGGACGGTTAAACATTGAGCATTTGAGGGTTGAATTCCATGAGGAACAAACAAATTCATTTTTAGATTAATGGATCACTGATTAAGTTTGAACGAATCGGGTGTTTGTTTGTCTACAACTAAATCTACTACTAAATCTATCAATCTAGGGTTTAAAGCAGTAAAGTGCAAAGATGAAACCTAGGGTTTGTAAAGCAGCAATTAAAACCTAGGGTTTTGGAAGTTTCATAACCATCCGGCATAATTCTATCCAAAGTTTGAGGATTGCAAGTTAATTTTGATCGTTTTCCAAGACAGATTAAGTTGCCAGTATGGTCGCTGGTACAACAGTCAGAGGATCACTTCCACTATTACGTTTGGCGAGAGCATCTCTCCTGTTTAGGATCCGCGTCAAAGTACTAAGGACTCAAGAACTCTCTTAAATTCTTGCTAAGACTCAATTGTTACGTCTGTTGCCGAAACGAGAATTTAGGGTTTAAAAGAAGAAAACATCAAGAAATAACTCAAAAACTTGAGATCAAGACCGAGAAAGAATTACGCTTTTCAGATTAGGTCATACCTAATCCTAGAAGGGATCTACTCGCAAAAAACCATAATAATGCAGAAATAACAATAATAATTAAATGAAAACTTACTTGATTGCTTGAGAATTGAGTTTTATCCTTGCCGGCTTACAAAAGTAGGAAAAATAGAGAAGTGAGCTCTTCTTAGAAAACAATCTAAAAACTAAACTTTATGGGCATCTAAAGCCTAAGAAAGCATGTTTAATTGAGCTAAAAATTTCTCTATTTATAATACATGGCATAATGTACCCAAAAATAACTCTTTGACGTGCAGATGACAAAGTCTGGCTTCAAACAGCGCGAGAACGGACTAATCTGAGTCAAAACCGACCAAATTCGACCAGTCTGATCAAATTCAACCAAATCCAACTAGTTCATAACCGTCTGGTTTACTATCATAGTTGTTTTTGACATCAGAACCGACTGTGATAACTGAACATATTCTCCCGACATCAGAACCGACTGTGATAACTATCATAGTTGTTTTTGACATCAGAACCGACTGTGATAACTGAACATATTCTCCCGACAGGCCTTCGCAGACGGTTTTTCATTGAACAGTTCATAACCGTCTGTGATGTGCCGTCCTGGATGTCTGTTTCTGTGGTAGTGTCGCCCTTGACTTCGAAGGTACGCGCTTAATCCCTGGCAAAAGGCAAGGGAAAAGGGCGACAGGGACAGCTAGAGAGGTTCAGGAACAGGTTCCCACTCGTGTCGGAGCCAGGTTTGCTCAAATTGGATCGATCAATCAGAGACCTCCACGAGTGGTACCTACACCGAGCTCGGCGCAATCAGAACTTCTTAGTTCCCTACAGGCCTGGGCAGTTCCACCATGAGCCCGGGAGTATATCCGTGGCACACGAGGATCTGTTCGACCTCTACAACTGGCGGGAGCTCGATATGTCCATCATACGGACTGGAGTCCTGTGAGTTTGCTGATGCTATGTATTGCTGTTTTCTTACTCTGTTTGCTAACTCTGCATTGTTGTAGTTCATTTGAAATGTAGTAACTTTCTGTGCAATACTAATGTCGTCCTTTGCATGCAGGTGCATGTACAGGCAAGCATCGGAGGCTGCGTGTGACAAGGTGGGTTTCCTCGACCCAGAGAAAATAAGCCTCACGATGCTAGAGCACGACGTCGCACATGCTGAGCAGTACATATCCAAGGCACTGATGCCGCAGCAGGACAGGGAGTTTATTCTGGTGCCGTACCACCAAAGGTTAGTGCATTTCGTACTAATTTAACTCAATCTTGTATGTTACACCTGATATATACTTTGAGCTAGCGGTCCTCTTTTACGTACAATGCAGAGGCCACTGGATCCTCATCGTGATCTGTCTGCCGAGGAACGAGGTGTACTACCTCGATTCGATGCGTGACAGATTATCGATCGAATATGTGGTCAAGGGGAATATGGAGGCGTAAGTAACTTATATGTTTGATTTAAGTTTTGACCTCACTAGCTAATGATAATACATTAACTGGCAATACTAACTGAAATGCAGGGCTTTTGATAAATATGTGTCCGCTGGAGGGAGGCATGCCGCACCGCAGGGCTCCCTACTAGCTTGGAAAGAATATGAGGTACTCATGAGACTTTTTGTTTATGCTTAATTAGTTTATGGAAACAGTAGCTAACATGTCTTCGCATATGCAATTATCTCAGTGCCATCAGCAACCGCAATCGTGGGAATGCGGGTTTTATGTGCTGCGCTACATGTATGACCTAGTGCAGACAAACTTTTCCCAATTCCCCCAGGTAAGCATCGATAGCTAACTCAAATTTGAAAATTGGGTGTCACGTTCAAAATTAGGAAGTTAGTTACTCAGTATTTACACATGCTTGCAGATCGCCATGTCGAAAGACCAATATGAAAATGCAAAGATTAGAGATCTTCGACAAATCTGGGCTCAATATGTCATGGAGGAAGTTGCGCCCAACCATCCGCCATGACAATTTTCTCTTTTTCGTATATTCTGTTCATAGACTGTTTATATACATGTGAATAAATATATATGTGAATAAATGTCCACATTGGATTGCAATTTGTATTTGTCCATATATGTGTGAATAAATGTGAATAACTGTCTAATGTGTCAATCTGTTCTGTGAATTTACCCTTCTTTGCATCTGTACTTTATTGTGTATCTAATATACTGTATTGCATCTGTACTGTATATGTGAATGTACTGTATTGTGAATGTAAATAATGTACTGTATATGTGAATGTTCTATCGGTAAATTCATTCACAACCGAAAGACTACTATCACTTTTTCGATTGGTAAACTCATCCACAACCGAGAGACTACTATCGTTTTTTTTATCGGTACACTCGTCATTACCGTTAGAAGAGTGTGACTTTTCCTGCCGGTGAACTCATACACAACCGAGAGACTACTATCACTTTTTCTATCGGTAAACTCATCCACAACCGAGAGACTACTATCATTTTTTCTATCAGTACACTCGTAATTAACCGTTAGAAGAGTGTGACTTTTCCTGCCGGTGAACTCATACACAACCGAGAGAGTATTATGATTTTTTCTATCGATAATCTCTTTCACAACCGAGAGAGTACTAAGGTTTTTTCTGTCGGTAAACTCGTAATTAACCGTTAGAAGAGTGGTACTTTTCCTGCCGCTAAACTCATTCACAACCGAGAGAGTACTATATTTTTTCTATCGGTAAACTCTTTCACAAACGTCAGACTACGACGGGTTTTCTACCGGTGTTCTCCTAAGATGCCGTTAGAATAGTGAAGTTCTTCTATCGGTTATTTACTGATAGAAAATGACCTGTCTTGTTCTATCGTGTCTATCTCTATCGGTACAAAAACCGATAGTAGAAGGGTGTTTTTTACTGATAGAAGAAAGTTTTTCTGTACTAGTGTGCCACGGTGGCTGGCTTCGGCGTGGCACGTGTGCGGCATGCAGACGCAACGGTCACATGCACTGGCGACAAGCTGAACTTCATTGGCGGTGAAGATTGCGGCGGCACGCAGTATAAACATGCCGGCGGGTTGAATTGGGATCTGGACCAATTTGCAATTTCTGAAACTTCTTTTGGACTGAATCATAGATCTACTGAAATAATTGGTTTAAGCTGAATCTGATTTCACTGATGTAGCTCAAATAACTCGACAAATAGTTTAGCAAGGGCATTCGACAAAATCTGGAACTCTTGATCAAATTTTGAGCTAGAGCACAAATAGGGTATTTAGAATTTGGGTTTTGTCAAGGTTGAAAATCTGGGATCTAGGATAACATTTTAAGATCCTCACAGAAGGAGATTTTGTATTGAATAGCGATGGGAGATATCCCCTAAATCAGATCAAGATTTGGAGTTGATTTGTGGTTTTTAGCCTTCCCAAGCTTTTGGAAAATCTGAAAAGGACTAATTTGCAATACTTGAGGACTGATTTGTGAAAATGACCTTGGTGATGGAATTCTGGTGCCAACTTTTGGATTAAGGTATTAGCATACCCTGGATCATAATCCAAAGATAATTTGATATAGACCAGGTTAAGATTTGGTCAGATTGGCTTTCTGAATTTCAGAGTACTTAGGGTAATTAGGATATTAAATAATTCCGTTTTCGAAAATAGAAAGAGGTTGATGATTCTAGATGTTAGAGGTCAAATTTGATCTGACTCCTGAAGGCTTTTCTACTCAAGATGATTAGTATGCCATATCTGGATAGTTTGATCTTGATTTGGGCCTAAGGCATTGCTACTTCTAAAGAGACATATGCATGCATGATTTTCATGAAAAATGAAATTTTCACCCCAAAACCAAGGCATTACAGATCTACCCTCCTTAAAGAAATCTCGTCCCCGAGATTTACCTAAGACAAGAAAAAATAAGGGTACTCTTGCTGAAGATCTTCTTTTTCCCAAGTGGCTTCTCATTCTGAATGGTTTCCTCACTGAACCTTGCATAACTTAATCTTCCTTCCTTCTGAGCTGGCACTTGTCAATGTCCGTAATTTGGATTGGGTGCTTAAAATTTGAATGGTTCTTCTACAAAGATACTTCATGAACTTCTACTCGTTCGGTTGGTTCTCTCAAACAAATCTGAAGTTGTGAAATGTGGAATACATCATGCACTCCTGTTAATTTTGAGGGTAACTCCAACTTATAGGCCACTTCTCCTTTTCTCTTGTATTTTGAATGGTCCAATATACCTAGGAGATAACTTTCCTTTCACCTGAAACCTTCGCAACCCCTTGAATGGAGTGACTTTAAGGTGGACCAGATCACTTGGTTCAAATGATAGTTCTCTTTGATGATTATCCGCGTAATTCTTTTATCGGGACTGTGCCATCTTCAGTACTCTTTCTCTGATGAGTTTTGCATGAGCTTCTGCCTCTTCTACTATCTCTGGTCCTATGAATCTTCGTTCTCCTGGCTCATTCCAATGCAACGGATTTCTACATTTTCATTCATATAGAGCTTCAAATGGTGCCATCTGTAAACTAGACTGATAGCTGTTGTTGTAATCAAATTTTGCAAATGGCAAGCATTTATCTCATGATGTCCCATAATCTAGTATGCAAGCTCTTAGAAGATCTTCCAAATTTGATTTACTCTTTCTGTCTATCCTCCTATTTGAGGGTGGTATGCAGTACTAAAATTCAATTGGGTTCCTAGTGTTTCATGGCATCTGCTCCAAAATTTTGATGTAAACTGTGCTCCACGATCTGAAATGATCTTCTTAGGAATACCATGTAGTGTCACTATTCTTTGCATGTACATCTCAGTTAATTTACTCCCATCGAAGTTCTTTTTAACTGGGATGAAGTGTGTTACTTTGGTGAGTCTGTCAATGATGACCCATATGGAGTCATATCCTCCTTGAGTTTTTGGGAGTCTTATGATAAAATCCATTCCGATCTCTTCCCATTTCCATAGTGGCATTGGCAAATGTTGTAACTTCCTGGCTATCTTCTGATGTTTTGCTTTAACTCACTGACATGTATCACAGTTTGCAGTGCATTATGCAATTCTTTTCTTCATATTATCCCACCAAAACTGATTTTTCAAGACCCGGTACATCTTTGTGCTACCTGGGTGAATGGAGTACGGGGTTTCATGCGCCTCACCTCATGGAGAACTAATTCCTTAAGGTCTGTGCTTTGGGGAACACAGATCCTTCCCCGATACCATACAATTCCTTGCTCGTCTTCAGTAAAATCTTGAGCCTTTCCCAACTTGATTCGGCTCTTAATCTTGCAAATCTCTTCATCCTCTTTCTGGGCACTCCCTATCTGTTCTTCGAGTGGCTAACATCCTTTGCGATATCATTTCCACCTGAGGATCCTGTGTCTCTTGCTGCAAGTATGGATTACTTGGCATGACTCTTCCTTGTAAGCTTTAAGCATTCCCACCAAAACCGACCAAATCCAGCCAGTCTTGGTCAAACTCGATCAAAATCGACCAAATTTGATCAGTCCTTGTCAAACTCGATCAAAACCGACCAAATCCGACCAGTTAAAGCCTCCGAAACTGAGTCGAAAGGACACGTGGTGTGTTCTTGGCCAAACACGTGTCGTGACCGAATTCTATCAGGACTCGTTTTCGACCAGGTGTTTGTATTCGATTGGGACTCTTTTCGACCACATGCTCATGTTTGAGTACAGCTCCTTTTCGTCCAGACGTGTGATAAGTGCTAACTTGGTAGCAATTTTACCCTAGGTTTAGTATTGATAACATGAAAAATCATGCTTAAAACTCCTCTAATGCGACATTTTATGTCCAAAATTTAATTATTTCCACAAATTGCTTTCACGGTTGTGTTCATCATATTTCAGGATCAAATCCTCAAAATTTGAAGCAATTTCGACCACATTTGGACATCAAATGACCAAGAAAACCAACTAAAGAAGTAAAAGAGTCAGCTCGAAGTCGAATTGGCCGGTAAAATATCAAATCCGTACGAAAATGTGCACAAAAAGGATTTTTACTCGAAAAGGGTATTGCTCGAAGGTGAAACCTGATCGAATACAATGCGGTCGAAGAAGATTCCCGCTCGATTTCATCTACGCCACATGTCTGGCCATAAAAGTGCCACGTGTCCTGGTCGTGATCGAGTTGGTTTTGACCATGATGCATGTGCGACTGTGATTGTGCCACGTGTCCTGGTCGTGTTCAAATTGGTTTTCTCGGCGTGGTTTTGACCAATTTTGATCCAAACTAGTCGTTGTGAGGTGGATTTGACTCGGATTGGTTGTGGATGAGCCGTTTTGAAGCGGGTTTGATCCAAACTGGTTGTTTGTGGCTGTTTTGATCCGGTTTTGACTCAAACTGGTCAAGTTTGGTTGGTTTTAGCCAGATTTGGTCGGTTTTAAGTCGTATTGGATCAAATTGGTCGAATCTGGTCAGTTTTGATTCAGATTTGTCCATTTTCGCACCGTTTGAAAGAAGACTTCGTCGCCTGCATGTCAAGGAGTTATTTTTGGACATGTTTTCCTATGTATTATAAATAGAGAAGCTTTTGGCTCAATTACCATGCTTCCTAATGCTTTTTATGCTTTCTTGAGGTTTAGTAGTAGTTTTTAGCTACTTTTAGTTTAGACAAGCCCCATTCTCTATTTTATTTTTTTTTGTAAGCCGACAAGTATGGCAACTTCAATTTTCAAGCACTCAAGTAAGTTTCTATTTATTTGTTATTATTATTTCTGCATTAGTATAGCTTTTAGCGAGTAGATTCCCTCTAGGGTTAGGGATGACCTAATCCTAAAGGCGTGATTCTTTCTCAATCTTTATTTCAAGTTTTGGAGTAATTTTATGATGTTTGCTTCCTCCAGACCCTAAACTCTCGTTTCGGCAACAAATTTATGGGAGTTCTTAAGTCCTTAGCGCTTTGACGCGGGATCCTGAATAGGAGAGAGGCTCTCGCCAAGTGTGCCAGTGGAACTGATCCTCTGACTGTTGATCCAGCACCCCAAACTGGAAACGTAATTTGTCTTGGAAAACAGTTGAAATTATCTTACAATCCTCGGACCTTCGATAGAATTACGTCGGATGGTTATGGAAATCTCGAAACCCTAGATTTTCATTCCAGTTTGCAAACCCTAGATTGTTAGACTTATTTGTAGAAAAACAACCACCCCAAAAATCGTTTAGACTTAATCAGTGATCCATTAAGCTAGAAAGACAAATACGCTTGTTTCTCGTGGAATTCGACCCTCAAGTGCTCAACGTTCAACCGTTCATTTGCGATATTACAAAATCACACCGTTTTAGGTGCAATCAACGTGTTTGATTAAGTCTCTTTCTCACGTACTTGTGTTCGACCAGGTGTTTTTTTTAAGAATATTTGACTAGGACTTTTTTACTGTCCAGTTTTGGTTTCTTAGTCGAATTTGGCCCAAACGAAGTCAAAATCTTCTCAAATTTGGTAGATTTGGTCCCTGAAACATAATACATATAGCCATGGCAGCAATTTGTAAAAATAATCTAAAATTACGCATAAAATGTCACATCAAAAGAGTTTTTAGCTTGTTTTTGCACATTTTTGATACCAAACTTAGGGTAAAGATACTACCAAATTTAGTACTTATCAGGAGGGTGGGGCGGGGTTGAGTGGAAAGTGGAGATTGATCTAGATTTTAGATCAACGATATAGATTATACAATTTTTTTAAGAAAAAAATAAGTATCTGTTGTCGGGACAACTCTTTTTTATAGGAAAAACTAAAATAATATTTATTTTCACAAAATTTGGAGGCCAACACAGTGCCTAAGAAAAATTTAAATAATGAAACAGACTAGGACCCAAAGTTGTACTTCTGTTTTAAAAGTGCGGCCACTAGCATTCCCACCCATCCAACCATAGAGCAAAGGAATTTCACATTTGTAGCTTGAAATTCACACCATTACTAGCCAAAGAAAACTCAGCTAATCAACTAGCTCATTAGGCTGAGTCCAACGCATCGGCGCTTCGCGAGACGTTTCAATAGAATATTCTTCAGTATATGCCACGTGTACTAAGCACCACCCCGAAGCACCCCCATCTCCAATGCAAAGGCGCTTCGCGGGCACTTCGTACGGGTCCACGAGTAAATTAAATTAGATAATTTTAGTATAATATTAATAACTTTTAATTTAAAAATCGAACATATGTCATATTTGATTTCTATATGAAGATAATTTAAAGATCTACAACTTTCTCAATATAATCAACATCTAATTTGAATTAGATTAATCATAAATTAAGAAACAAAAAATGAGATGCAATTGAAGCTAGCGCATGCGAACCGAGGCAAGAAAAAAGAATTTTTATTGGCATCGGAACGCCACGACTGGCGCCTTCTCTCTCCGGAAGTAATTAAAATAATACTTTTTCTTGTATGGGGCCCGCGTGCAGAGCATACTAACGTCTGCATTGGACTTAGCCTTAAGCATCTCGTTTGCCAGAGAACTTGGTTCTAGAACGCATAATTTTTCGGTCCATTCCCACTTACAAACAATCAATTTCACTTTCTCAAACCCTGAATTTGTTCTCCACTAATCCTACTTTGTGAAAAATGCAGAAAGACAAAGAGGGTATATAAACATTTGGAACAAATCCATTTCATGAACCACTGATACGGTCACCTTCCTTATTTACAACAAGAACACTGACTCACTGTTCCAAAAGAAAAAACATCTTATTCTTCAAATTAACCACTCACACGATCGTACAAGCGTTTGGATTTTCCTCACTGAAGATGGCCGTGAGCCGGTTCGCATCGGTGGCAATGTGGTAAATACCTTCACGAACCGGGGTTGGATAGTACCGGTACTCGCCTGAGAAGTACTCGTGCTGTCTTGGGGTGGTCTCCCACAGTGGCAGCGGCGATGGCACGTAGCGGTAGCCGTACACTGGGTGAGCCGGAGACGGTTCAGTTTGATAGACCGGGCCGGTTGGCACGTGCCGTATCGGGTATACCGGCGGTGGTAGTTTGGCTGGTGTTGGGGTGAACCGGACATGTTTGGCTTTTTTGGATTTACGGGTTTTGGTTGGAGTTGGGGTCGGGAATGAGATTGATGCAGGTTGGATCGGGTGGGTTTGGAGTGGTTTGTGTGGCTTCATATGGGTGGAATGGTTGTCAGTTGTGAGGGTTACTGTCTGTGCCACCCCAGGTTGCATGTAGCATGTTTGTGCCGGTGGGTACGCCATAGCATAATCTATCCTCTCCTTCTTATGTCTTCCTCGTCCTAAGACAAAGTAGAAAAATAAGTCCTAAATTTGCAACAATCTAATAGACCAAACTTCACACAATAATCAAATTAAAGAAGTATACAACCATATTCAGTTTGATGATATTTTATATGAACTTCTTTGGAAACCTGAAATTGTTGAAAGAATGGTTCATATTGAAATTTAAATAGATGCTACGAGTCTGTGCATAGAAGCCTACTTCTACATGGTTATGGTGTGTGACATATAACAACTAACCAAAAGACAAATCAAGTGTAAAACCTAAGCAAAACACGAAAAAAAATGCAAAATTAACAAGCTGATTCCAGGCCTATCTATCTAGGCAACTTTCTTTTTCTTGCAGGTCTTCAGAAACAACATACATGTAAGATGCAATACTTTAGTAGGAGCTAGTAAGAACATTTCAAGGTCCTATACAACACACACACACACACACACACACACACACACACACAAAAGGAGGTAGATACATGAAGATAATTACTTACAGTTTCGTAAGAACATTTCCTATGAAGCATATATCCAAGTGAAGATCTCACTATGGAGTGTACGTACCGTTGCATGTTAAGATCACCCTTGATACTATCTTGCCCAAGGGATAGCAACCCATCTCACTCCACCTCTGTATTGCTCTCTTCCTCTCTCTAAATATGTGTACGTTCGGACGTGTGTTAACGTGTGGATTACACATCGTAGTTTCCCTCTCTATAGTTCACTTCACAATAACAATGAAAGGATCGGTATATGGCCTTTTAACCAACAATAGTTTTGGTTGAATTGTATCTTTTGCCTTTAAATCTAAAGGCACATGTGTGCTTTTCCGCGAATCGTCACCGTCCAACAAAAATTCGACTAATTTAATTTGATATGGAATAGAAATTTGATTAGTCAATTATCTTATAAGAGATTATAAAATTTACGTAGACTTTAATTGGTCTAAAATATTAATTTCTAATCATACAGTTTAAACAAACAAAAAGATGAACAAAAAAAAAGTGAGAATCGAATAACAAGTTGCTCCCACCAAAATGGTCCAAGGGAAGCATCTAAAGCCGAAAAGCGTAAAGGTGCATGCATGCATGGTCATTATTTTGGTTGATAAGAGTTTGCCAAACCGCGAATATATTCTTCTTCCATGATTTGGAAGAAATTTCATACAAGAAAAGCGTCTATAGATTGATGCTTCGTTTGGTCCAAAGAGAGAAAAACAAAGCAGTGCTCAATTGCACTGAATGCAGTCTACAACCAGTAGCCTGACAAGATATATAGATGTTTTGGTGGAGACTGAGGTTCAAGTTTGTAGAGTTAGAAACTCCCTACTACACGCATGTGCATGATTGTCTATTTGTTTTGGGGGATCTAGATCCTCTACATTTTCAATTACTACACTTTGCTATACAATAATTTGGTGTATTTTCAAAGTTGTTTGATTGGGAAATAAGTAAATTGCATTGTAGAGAAATTTGTAGAAAATTTCACCTGCATCCAAGAATTTGAGAGTTTTATATTTTGAATCCATCAATTCGCATAAGTGAAAATTGCACAAGTGAGATTCACTGGACATATTCCCACACTGGATGTATATATTGAGTTGGCGGACCAGCAATGAGATGATGTGGAAAAGTGCCAAGTGTGTCATTATTTTATTGGAAGTTTTGCAATTTGATCCTTAGATTTTTGAGAAACTACATTTGGATGGGCGCCCAAATTAAAACTCTAGCACCACCGCTCACCGAGGACGGAGTTGCCAAAGTATCATCTAATTAACATCCCTTGTGATTGATATATTTGCATAGGTTTAGCAAAGTGTGATCCAAAGAACCCCGAGAAGCTGGAGCTATTCATAAAGGACTACCCGTATGCCGTCGATGGCCTGAATATCTAGGTAGAAATCAAGAAATGGGTCACAGACTACTACACCATCTGCTGCGGCAGGGATGGCATCATTAAGAGTGACAACAAGCTGTAGGTATGGTAGAATAAGGTGCGTCACATGGGCCATGGAGACATGCTAGATGCACCGTGGTGGCCAATACTAGACGACATCCACGACCTTGTCGATACCTACACCACCATCATTTGGATCGGGTCGGGGCTCCACGCGGCCATCAGCTTTGGGGCTTATGAGTACACTGGCTTCGTCCAGAACCACCTGAGCATCACCTCTCAGATGTTGCTAGAGGCCAGGGTGGAGGTAATTGAGGTCGACTTCTTGGCGACCGTCACGCCCATGACCAAGGCCTTCAGGTTCATATCGGTAGCCCTGACATTGACGGTGCCACTAGGGGAGAGGGGGTCAAGAAGGTCGGAGTCGCTTTTCCACATCCAGCGCTTCCATCACCGGCAAGCGGCAGTGCTAGGGTTTTGATTGACTCAAATGCAGTTTCTCAAAAATTTAAGGATCAAACTATAAAACTTCGAATAAAATAATAGGACACTTCGTGTTTTTCTGTCATTCATCAAGTGAGTTGAGCAAAATGATAATTAGAGGAGAGGTGCTCAACTATTTTTTTCTAGTAAATTGCACTGTATGTCTTTAAATTTATAGCAAAATTCTATTTGGTCCAACAATTTGAGACTTTCACATTTGAGTTCATAAACTTAAATAAATGTTTCACTTACATTTACTCGCACTGGACACGCTGAGGTGGCATGTATTTCGTGGAAAGGCGCCATGTGTCATCTATTTTATTCAAAATTTTATCATTGGTTCCTGATCTTTTGAGAAATTACAATTTAGCCCTCATCCGTCCTCATTTCTTGCCCTGTGCCTTCCTTGTTGCCTTCTGCACAACCGTCTGGCATAGCCCCGCTTCCTTTGCCTTTTTTCTATTGTCCGCCTCCTCCATAATTGCAGCGGCTATTGTGGCATTAGTTTCGCTTGCAGTGGTGGCAGCGCGGCCTCCTTCCTCTCTGTCTCTGGTGGAGACTGGGTGGGAGGAGGGTGGCCGCTGTAGTAGCGGAGGCGGGGTATTGTCTTCATGATGCAGGGTGGCAGTTGGTGCAGAATCACCCTCACTCTTGGTACCCCGGCCCTTTGTCCTCGATGTCGCTGGAGGGCCTATTCTTGGTGGTGGGGAGGGGCAGGTCGAGCACACTCTTGGACCAAAGAGGCCTAGCGGTGGGCACCTCCCTAGGGGCCGAGGTAGGAGCGTTCATAGCCCCGCCCCCATTGCTGACAATGAACATAGAGGGGGACTCAATGGGGGTAGGAGAGTAGGTGTTGGTCACTGATATTCCTGGCACTAATCAAGGTGGGATAAACCTTGACGGAGATAGCAATGTAGGGGCCGATCGTGCCACTCCTAGTTAGCACTGTTGGTTCGGTCTTGTCTATACAGCTAAGTTGGGCCGGGCTATTGTCGGGTCAGTCGAGGCACGAAATTTTAACTCAGCACGCGGCACGGTCCAACACGAAACTCTAAAGGGTCGTATCGACTCGGCACACGTTATTGGACTAGTCGGGCCGCAAAATTTGGCCCAACGAGCGGCACGGCACGATCCAGTAAAGCATGTCGGGCATGGACTGGCACAGCCCATTAGCCCACGGGCCAAAATGGCACAGCACGGCACGTGCCCCGCGAGCAACGGATGGATTTTTTGGATTTTAAATGCAACGGTCGGATTTCTCACACACACACACACACACACAAACAACGGTCACAAGGAACGGTTACATTTTGTTTTGCTATAAATACCCCCAAACACACACACAAATTCACTACTCATTCCAATCTCTCACATTTCACTCAAACTTCTCACTCTCCCTAACACTCTCAATCTCTCATCCTCACCAAAAATCTCACTCTACTGGTTTTTTATCTTAGAAATTCTTGTATTTTTAGAAAACATTTTTTATTGCTGAAAAGTATATTTTACTTTAAAAAAGCTATTTTTTGTTTTTAAAAATTCTGAAATTAGTTATATTTTAATTCAAAAAATTTCTGAAAAATCTTTTTTGATATTAGAAATTTTTTTATACTTTAAAAATAATATTTTCTCTCAATAAAATAATTTTTCTCTCTAAAAGTTGTTTTCCCCCTAAAAGGTATTTTTGCACTCTAAAAATTATTTTTTCTCTCTTGAAAAATTGTTTTTTCTACTATATGGATTTCAACGATATTGATTCGAGAATTTTAGTGTCGGCTAAATTGATATTGAGAATTTTGGTGCCGTTGAGGGGATCGTCGAACTGAATCCGATGTCATCTCCTCAAATGACTGGTTCTGCATCTATGGCATCAATGGCATCAAGCTCAATAGGGAGCAAAAGAGCAAAAAAGTCAAAATGTTAGTAGTATTTTGATCCATCTGAGTCTGTCAATCTGAGTGGAAGAAAGGTACAAACTGCTACTTATAAATATTGTAAAAAAATCTTATCAGCTGCACCTACAGGTGGGACTGAACATTTATTCTGTCACAAAAAGAGTTGCGCTAAGAAACAACTACGTCCTCATGGAAGCAAACATAATTAAGTTTTGTAACACCCTGGGTTTGGGATGAGAATTCTTTTTCATAAAATTCATGCATGCATATGTCTCTTCAAGATCAGCCAAATCAGCCTAGTCTTATTCTATCCAAGCCCTAAAATCTCAAAATCTTCCCTGTGAATCCAAATCAAGATCTGACTTTCCAGATATGACCTACTATTTATCTTGAGAATAAAAGCCTTTAGAAGTTAGATCCAATTCGATCTCTAACTCCTAGATTTGTCAACCTTTCAATTTTCGAAAACATAATTTAATTAAATATCCTAATTACCCTAAATATCCTGAACTTTGATTTAATCAAATCTTGACCTAATCCAGACCAAATTATTCTTGGACTATGATCAAGGGTATGTCAATACCTTAATCCAAAAAGCTGGCAACCAGATTCCACCATTAAGACCATTTTCGCAACTCAGTCCATAAAGTATCGCAGATTAGTCCTTTTCAGATTTTCTAGAAGCCTAAAAGGGCTAAATGCTGCGAATCAACTCCAAATCCTAATTTGATTCAGGGAATACCTCCCAAATTCTAATCAATAAAAAATCTCCTTCTGCGAGAGTTTCAAAATCTCATTCGAGGTCTCAGATATCCAATTTCGACAAAACTCTTATTACAAATACCCTAATTACCCTGTTTTTGTTTTAGTTCAAATTCTACTAAAAACCCTAAATTTTGTCTTATGTCTCTGCCAAACTATTTGTTAAATTGATCACGTTATTTTAGCAAAATCCAAATCAGCCCTACTATCTAATTCACAAAATTTGCATTTCACTCCAAATACCTTTCGGTATTTGCGTTTCAGTCCAGATTTCAATTATCCTCAGGCGGCACGCTGTTGCTTCGAGCCTCGCCGTGATTTCTTCACCGCCAGTCGAGCTCCGCCCTCGCTTTTGCCCATGTGTGATTGTGCCTGGATGCGCGCACGTGTCCGCGCCAGGGCCATCACCGTGGCAGCATCAACGACCAACGCAACAGCAGCGTGCGCTAGTGGGAAAGTTTGAATCTACATGCGTGCACTTCACCATTGTTATCCAGAGCTCACTTAGCCACTAAGTCGTTGTCTTCTCCATATCTTCTTCTTCTCCTGCGAGCCGACGAGGAGGAGAACGACGCTAGAGCAATACACATCACCAAACTTCAAATTGCTTCAACCAGTGAGTGTCTCTCTCTCACCTCATCTTGTTGTAGCTTCTAATTGAACTCAGGTGGACCTCAACGGCGGTGATCGCCGGGATTCTAAATTGCCCTATTCCAGCAATTGATCACGTTCCCGTCCAAATTAGCTTTCTTGTTAGTAGAATAAAATGGTCAGTGGAGTATCCTTAGCAAGCTCGTTCAATTAGATTACAATTGAAGCTCGAATTGGAGCATCCCTGTTCTTTGGGCACCACTGACGACCAGTTCATGTCGCGGCCCGCACCGTCTCTTCTCCGGCCAAATTGGCAACTCCAGTAGCTTTGCTTTGCTTCTCTCTTGCTCCCATTGCGAGGAATTGAACTCCAAATCTGTATAATAGAAAAGACCAATTTCTTCTTCTTCTTCTCCAACCGCGTCGTTGAACTCCTCACCGGTGCCGCCCCAATCTGATTCCCCTTAACCTCACCAACTGGACCAACCTGGGAACCTAACCGTGTTCCTGATTTTGAGATTAAATCATCCAATCGCCCTATCGCCGTTGAGGTAGTTTCTTCTCCGGTGCAGCTCATCGCCGCTTGCCATCGACCAGCCTCCAACCTATTCCAGTGCACCAGATTGTAGCTAATAGCTCTAGTTAGCCTTAGGCACTTCAATCTCCAGAGTTGCAGCTCGAAAACATGATTTGGGTATTTTACCCCTTGCTTCCATGCCGCCAGCGTGCCGTTTGGTCGCCGCCGGCCACTCCCATCGTCGCCACTTTTTCCTGTAGATTTGCCTCAACCTCATGAGCTTATCACTCCACTGCATTGCCTTTCAATTTTGTGCAAAATCATGAGTTGTCCCTATGCCAAGATATTGTTCAGTAGCTGTACCTTGCTGTGTCACCATCGTGTTTCTTCGCCGCCGTCTGTTCACTCCAGTGATCGAAACCACCTCCATTGTGTTCCTGTTGTTTTCGCCTACCTTCTAGACATAATTGGTGAAGCAATCAAAGCCCTAAAGCACTCTAGCAGCTATGCCCTAGTTTCAGTTCATGTCCACCTGTGTCAGCTCCATGTCAGCCAGTGGCATTAGCTCACTTTGACCACTTTTGTATGTGCAAATTGAAATCTACTTTGTCCACTAAATTTGTAGAGTCATGTTCTACATTTTCTTCCACTGCCCCATCTTGAGAAAAGCACTCTAAAGCCATGTCAGGCTATGACCCGAATGTCGACCTATTGACGTTCGTCGTTTTTGAGCAAACCAGCCACCGACTCAATGTCGATTTTGATACCTTGAAATCCTAAGAGCCTCTAACACCCATCCTTAGCCCAAATTCTATAAATTCTAGGATTTCGACCTAGATCAGCTTGCAATCTCAATCCGTTTCAACATCGCCAAGATCATCTCTTCTAAATCATATCTGCATGTAGATTCTTAAAGCATTTAAAATGGTTTGTGATCTTTGTGTGCTTTGTTTGTTGGTGAGTAGATCAAGAGCCCGAGTTCAAAGACTTTGTCGCTGACCCGACATCGACTGCTGTTTCTTATGATGCAGAAGGCAAGTCATATTCTTGAACATCTTGAACCTATATTTTAAGAGTTGCTATAATATAACCTTGAATATAATTAGTATTGCATGTGAAAGAATGATTGAGTTATTATATGAAATGGCAGTATTAGGCTGGATGCCTGTAAATGTGAAATGATCAAGTAATGAGCCATGAACTATTATATGTGTATTTATGTATATTCATGAAATAAAACCCTAGCCGTTACCATAATTTTGTATGGAATGGTGGTTGCATTGGATGTGCGAGCACTGAATGTGCATGGCTGTGGATGATCTGGTCACTGGTATATAAGAGCTAGAACCTTGTGTTGTGCGTCTAGTGGCATGAAAAGCATAATAACCGCAAGCCTGGTATAGGACAGGCCTGAACAAGTAAGTGTGCGGATCGCATATGAAACCCCTGCATGAGATGAAAAGTGGTGCACGATTGGCATGGAGTGCGGCTCCTACACATATCACTGGATGTGATGATGCACATTGACCCAGTAATGGGGAGATGTGTCGACGATTCGGACTCAGGGTCCTTAGTCGATCTTATGCAGAATTTGTGAGTTGTGAGGCCCTTCAAAGTGTCCCTCCGGAAAGGGATGATGAGCAATGTTAGTTGGGGCACAGAGAGATTTATACATGTTTGGGCCCTCGATGGTGGGAGTAATAGCCCTATGTCCTGTTGTGATTTCACTATGTATGGAAAGTGTTTACAAGGTTGGGGAAAATATCATCACAGGCGAAGATCTTTTCTGTGTGATTGTCTAAAAAATGACTAAACTAACATATGAAAGCTTGTGCTTGATCTGTCGTCATCTTCGATCTCTTTTTGTATTGTACATTTGCTCACCCTTTTATTTGGTCAAAAGGGCGCCAATGCACAATGGCTTTGAATGGTTGTAGAAGTGCAGTTTTGGTAACCACACTTAACTCCCACGCAGGCTTAACACATGCAATTAAGGGATAACTGCACATGTTAACCTCCTGGCAGTTGTCTTCACACGTGGAGGAATCATCACAGTCCTAGGAATATGCCTATTGCAGAGCTAGGCAATCCCGAATTATTCTGATCGAGGGTAGTCCACGACCTTCTGACTGCGCATCGTCTACGGCCTCCTGATTGCGTAGCATCTGGGATCTCATGATCGCGCAAAGCCTGCGACCATGACAGCGGACCATCAGATACCTGTCTGGTTCGAATCCGTCTTGAACCAGATGTGCATTATTTCGAACTAGCTCGGGTAACAATCCTCATCAGCTAGCCCCCAAATTTGAAGAAAATGAAGAGACATATTTATTTCAAATTTTAATCCTGCATCGGGTAAGTAACCAGACGCTTCAACTTCTACACTTAGTGGCGCACTACGTGCGACGTTTATTCCCTGAGACGGTTTCCGGGTTGTTTTTGACAGGTAGGTAATGATAGCGTTGTTGACTTGTTTTTTAACCAGAGATAAAACTGTAAATATGTTTTAAGAACTCGAGGCGTTCGCCAATACGAACCGTCACCCTTGAGTGCTATAAATACCGAAGCGCCTTAGTTCTAAAACTTCACAAGTTTTTTCTTGGCTAAGTCTTTTCCAGAGCTATCTTTTCTTCTCTTCTGCTTTCATCTCAATGGCAGATCAAAACTCCAAGAACATCATTGAGATTGAGAGTGATGAAGAGGAATCAGTGGAACTTGACTTCGACCAGAAGGTACGTACCTTAAAAAAAATCTAGTTCCAGTTCTTTGAAAATTTTTCAGGTCAACGAGGAAATAATTCCCCCGAAGAAAAAAGCAAAAGTTGACGAACGATCCTCCAGTGGGGTTGCAGCTGTAGGTTCAAAGGTTAGGGATGCATCATTGCTCTCTCTTCCTTTGACCTCTATAGTTCTTCCTGTGCATGCTACTCCACAGGTTGGAACATCGTTTTTGGGGATCCATGGAGGGACCCCTACATTGTCGCAAGCGGACAATGTAGCTGCTCTTGATTAAACTTCACAGGATGATCAGCTTTCTGGTGGGAAGGTTGCACTTTGGCGACCAGGTGGTCCTCAACTTTCGTCGGGTGACCTGTTTTTTGGAGGAAGTTCTGCATCTCCTCATTTGACTCCAATGCGAGGATTGGTAATTATCTCTATTCCCCTATGAGTCGTTTCGTCCTCAAAGCTAACACATGTGAATGCAGGAGACCAAAATTTCCAGAGCCTCCAGCGACCAGCCTGCCAACATTCAAGTTCTTGGCAAGGGTGCAGCCTTCGAGCGAACTCTCCAAGAAGAAAAAGAGGCGCTGGTGAAGCATTCTGAGGTGATGTCCTTAGCCATTCTGCATCTGGTAGAATGTCTTGACAACTCTCGCAAAGAGGCACACCAACTTCGCCTCGAGAGAGACCACGCTTGGCAGCAGCGAGAACTCTCCGATACGATTAGGAGTAGTAGTGCTTCTTTGCTCCAGGATGATGTAGATAGACTTAGAGTAGTTGCTAGTTCTCTTGGGGCGGTCAGTGCAGATCCTACTGACGCCAATATGTCCTTAGGAGAACTTTGTAAACTTCTCTCGGATTAGGTCGATGCTCTGGTCGCCTGTATCCCTTTTGCATGTAAAGATTGCCAGAAATAAGAATTTTCTTTACCTTACACACCTTGATTTCTCAAGAAGGATTATGCAAGACATATAATCCTGAATAAAAACTCTTCACAATTTCTGTGAAAAAACATGGTAACAAAAAATGCCTTTGTGACCACATACACACAGGTAAATCCGAAGTATGACTTCGTAATAACTTTTTCGATCAGAAACGCATTGATATGCTATACCGCGACCAGTACTGGTATTGTGATCAGAACTGAAACCGTGATCAGAACATAATACCTTAATCGAGTGATAATCATACACGTTGCGATTACCCACTTGTAGCGATCACAGAATTGCATTGTGATCAACATGCAAATCTCGAGACGATCACAGAACTGCATTGTGATCAACACATAAAAATTAGTTTACAAAAGTCGTGAGGGATTATTTCCTAAATAATCTTTGCAAAATTTTCATGTTTTTGTGTGCACCCTAGCCCCCGAATTCGAAACAAAAAATAATGAAAATATATTTTGTTCCGGATTCACTGTAGGGAGTGCATAACGGGTTTCTAGAGAGAAGGCACCTATTATGGGAAATTAATCAAATATTCGGCGAAGGGTTGTCTCGGGCATATAAAAGGAGAAGGTAGCTTCCTGAGGAAGCTTCACAACCAAAAACCCTTCGTCTGTCTTAGAGTTTCTCGCCGCACAAAAACCCTCTTTTTCTCCCCTCTCCTTCGTCTCCCCAAAAACACCAACTTTTTCACATCTTCTTCCGAAATGGCCTCCTAGAGCTGGTCCGTTTACCACGTCGAGGAGAAGTTGATGGCTTTGGAGAAGGAAGAGGTTCTCCCCCCGTGGTTGTTGATCAACTGGCGGCCAGCGGGGAAAGATGAGGAAACTCCAGCAGTTCGTGAAGGTGAACTGGTGATTTTTGAGGAGTATTTGCGCTGCGGGTTCTGATTCCCAGAAAGCGTGTTCCTGAAAGAAATCCTCAACCATTACGGGTTAGAACTCATCAATCTCCACCCAAATGCTATGTTGATTCTTGTGATCTTTCAATATCTCTATGAAGCACTTGTTGGGGTGTTGCCAAGCGTGGATCTTTTCCGGCGCTTTTACTTTTCGGCATGGTCAAAGAGTACCAGTGCCGCTGGGTGCATCTACTTTCGCATAAGGGAGAAGAAAGAGTATCCATCCCTCCCTCTGTGAGACTCAGTGCATGGATGGCACCAGAAGTGGTTCTACTGCTCTCCTCCATCAGAGAGTAGGCTCTGGTTTTCAAACATTCGACTAGAGAAAGACAGCGAGATGGACTCCCTCCTTGTTCTCAATGCGGAGTTGAAGAAACAAGCCAAGGCAATTCTTCACTTAGTCCAGCAAGGAATCATGGCGCGCAATATCATCCGCGACTTTGTGAAGAACAGGATGAGTCCTTTGCATGAAAGGGCACACCTGGCCTGGGAAGTGAACTCAATGGCGGACAGCACATTGGACTACAATACAGGTGTGTCCTCTTGTTCACAAACTGTACATGCTTACTGATGAAAAATTTTCATGTCAAGTAATCTAGCTTGTATGTGATACAGTCCTTTCTTTGTCCGAGATTGAGAGGCGGACAAACTACCTTCTGCGGCCATATAACGCAGAAGTGGAGGGAGCCAAAGGATCCATCCGCCCCCAGAGCTTGATAAATGCCTGCGATGAACTCAAACAAGAGCGCCGAAAGGTATATTTTTTCTCCCAACTAGACTTGGCATAAATTGTCCATTTTGAGATTATGTCATTCCAAGGCATATTACACAGCTACTGGAAAGGATGATCGGAACAAAGCGTCCGGGCGATGATGGATCTTTGGGGGAAATCCCTAAGAAGAAGGCGAAAAGTACCCCCGCGAGGCCCAAGACGAAGGAACTCGTCCCTGGAAAATCCAAGAAGATCTCGGGAGAGGCCTCGCGAAAGAAACCCACAACTACGAAGAAGACGGTGGTAAGATATTCCGTACCCCCCGTTTTTCCTAGCACGAGTGGAAATTACTTCCTGGTTGTACATGGTGAGGCTAGCGAAGTCGAGGAAGACGACGTCCCTCTTATCCTCCGCAAAAGGACTCCTGCCAGTCCTGGGGCGGTGAGTACTCCACTCCTGTCGACAGGAGTGGGAATGACTGAACAGGGTCCCCCGACCACTACTGATCTCATGGTCGCGAATGAAGTCCCAGTGTCTGCGATTCATGAAGCTCCAGGACCAATGGCTTCATCTTTACCAACAGAAGAAGTTACTCCGGTAAGGACCCTTACAATCTGTTTTTCATCGTTTCTCAGGTGTATTCTTATAGACTTGCATACACACAAGGAGAAAAGGAGAATGTCCTATTCAGGAAAAGGAAGACCAGGACAAATGACGACTGTCCTCTTTTTCCTGGGGAATCATCCTCGAAATCCCAGAAATGGATAGGGTTTCGAGTAAGGTAAGATTCTCTCCCGTTTGGACAGGGTCATATCAAAGCAACCGACTGAAGACATTCTAACCGATGATTCACTTGTTTGCTTATGCTAGGCGCAGAGATGCAGCGCCAAGCGCCCTAGTGACCTCTACGAGTCTTGATGCTCCTCCAGCCACCGAGGTCACGGGCGATCAAAGTCCCATCCCCACGGCCGAGGAAGTTGTTCATGCCATTGTAGAGGGGATGGCCACAGAGGTCCAATCGCAGAGATTGGAATATGAAACCCTAGCCATGGAGGAGGCTCAGCAGGGAAATTCATCTGCCGCTCCAGCCGGGGATAAGGCGAGTCTAGAGACTCAGCCTTTGGCTGAATAAGAAAATAGCTCGTTTAGCGAGTATATTGAGGTATGCAGAACATTTCTTGTTACTTTTAAGTTCGCATTTGCATAGGAATATCCAGGCTCTGAAACTGATCTCCTTCCATCTCATAGGAACTAACTCGTGTGGTGACCAAGTCGATAGCTGTTGCAAAGCGTATTGAGGTCGCCCAATAGGAAACGAGTCACCTGCAGCGGTAAGGAAGATGTTTCCTCATCTGCTTGAATTTTAGTCCTATTTTAACAATTGCCTCCTTTGTCACAGAGAAAATGCCTTTCTGATCAAGAGCCTCGCTGACCGAGAAAACCAGGAGATCAGGACGGCCACCAAGATCTCTTTCCTGGAGAAAGTATTCCAACAGCTGTGATTGCAGCTCTCCTGTAAGTGCACTTCCGACTAGAAGGAATTAACTTGTTATGCGAACTGTTTGTGATGGTTTCTCATTACAGCACGAGAGGACCAAATAAGCCAACTCTCTCGAGAGAAGAAAGATCTCCAGATGACCATTGAGTTGCAAAACTCGAAAGTTGATTCTGTCTGCAAGGAAAGCGAGGGCTTGAATGCGACGCTCTCAACCTACAGCAGTGTTCAACAAGACATCTTCAAAAAGCTGAAGATGGTGGCCAGTTTGCTAAAAGTCGATGTGGTCGAAACCCAGAAGGACGACCTTAGCCTTAGCGACTGGACCACACTGGTCGCAACCTAAGCTGAATCACTTTTCGAGTATCTTCCTGAAGGTACAAGGCGTCAAACAGAGGCGATAAGGACAAAAGTGCAATCCGCAGCCTCCGCCATTCTCTGCAGACATCGTCTTCACCATGGCCCGGATCTTGATCTAAATCCAGTGGTGGGAGAAGCAGAGATCGAGAGTGAAGATCAGCTTGCGGTTATAATGGAGGAAGTTAGGCCTCTAGTCAAAAATCTCTTGAAAGAACTTGGCTTATGGTAAATTTTGTACCTGTACAGATGTAACTATATAATGCATATGTATGCCTTAATTTTTGAAAGAAAAGCACTTCTTTTTGTTTCATGTTGCGACCATATTCCCCTAGCCCCCTCCTGAGATTATGTATACTGAAGGCATAGTATCATAAGCGCAGAAAAAATATGAGTGTAACGACGACCAGAAATACCTAAGGAATACTATGACTTTAGGTATTATCATCCGACCAGACCAATAATCATTTTCAATACAACACCCGACCTTATTGCGAACCGGCAGCCACTCTAATGACCAAGGACATGCCAGCAAGCCCCGTGTGCATTGAGAAATGGCTTATTGAGGGGTGTCTTGTCTGTAAGTGATCACGAGATCAGCCAGCGAATCCGATCGAGGTATTATAGTGATACAATTATCGGCGACCAGCCCCCGAGCCAGACTCGTAACATATGGGCAAAAGGAATGATTCTCACATGAAACAACTAAAAGTACTAATTTTGTTAAATCATGCTAATTGAAAAGGAAAATGGTTTGGTAACTTACACGTAAAACTTGCGCAGTTGATCAATGTTCCATGTATTGGATAAGATTCTACCATCCTCCATTGCTAGCCGAGCCGATCTTGGTTGCGGCACCGAGACAACAGTGTAGGAGCCTTCCCATTGAGGGGAAAATTTATTGCGATTAGATTGGTTTTGTAGTTTACGTAAAACCAGATCACCCACATGAAGGCTATGTGGCCGCACCTTTTTGTTATGGTATTTGCACAAAGCTTGCAAATACACCGCGGACTTGACCAGAGCTCCATCACGTTTTTCTTCTAGGAGGATTAGATCTTGTAATCGTTGTCTATTCTGATCAACTTGTTCGAATTGATCTGTTTGGACAGAACCAATACTAATTTCCATGGGTAACACAGCCTCAGCTCCGTATACCAGATGGAAAGGTGTCTCACCAGTGGCTCGACTAGAGGTAATACGTAGTGCCCATAGAACGGTATAGAGCTCATCTACCCAAGCCCCCGAGTGTGTCTTAAGGAAATCAAAAATGCACTTTTTGATGCCCTGCAATATTTGCCCGTTGGCACGTTCAACGGCACCATTGCTCTGCAGATGAGCTACAAAAGTAAAACACACCTTGGTTCCAATATTGTCGCAATAGTCCAGAAAGAGACCGCTAGCGAATTGGGAACCATTATCAGTGATGAGACGATTTGGAACACCGAATCGAGTCACAATGTTCTTATGAAAGAACTTTTGTGCAGCAGCAGTAGTGACATTGCGTACTAACTCGGCATCAATCCACTTTGTAAACGTGTGAATGGCTACAAACAAGAACTTGTATCCATTGACCGCTTGTGGCATAGGACCAACAATATCCATCCCCCAAACCGCGAAGGGCCATGATAGAGGGATAGTTTGTAGAGCATAGGCAGGCTGGTGGACCTGTCTCGCATGAAATTGACACTGAGGACATGTCTTGACCATATTTTTGCCATCATCAAGTGCGGAAGGACAGTAAAATCCTTGTCGAAAAACCTTCCTAACCAGTGTACGGAATGACGCGTGTGCACCGCATATACCGTCATGAATTTCTTTCAAGAGGGATTTACCTTCCTCTTGGGACACACAGCGCATGAATACTCCTTGAGTATCTTTTCTATACAAAACTCCTTCTATAAGTTTGTATAGGCGCGCTTTTCGAATGAACCGATCGCCCTCGGTTTCATTCTCGGGAAAGGTCCCGTGTTCGAGATAGACCCTCAATTGATGGGTCCAATCTCGTTCATGTCCAAGGTTGGTAATGAATACTGTTACCGAATCATCCTCGGTCATAGTCATGATCGAAGGATGTTCCAAGTGTTCGACGAACACTCCTGTCGGGGCGGATGTGCGTGAGGACCCAATTTTGGATAATTGGTTTGCGAGAATGTTGTCCTTTCACGGGATGTATTGAACTTCGAAATGACTGAAGTGTTTTTCCAATTTCCTCACTTCCCCCAGGTAATGAGCCATTGTCTCATTGGAGGTGCTGTACTCCTTGTTTACCTGGTTTACGACCAGCTATGAGTCTCCCCTCACCACTAATCGACGGACTCCGAGGAATTTTGCTGCCCGGAACCCTGCAATAAGACCTTCATACTCTGCTGCGTTGTTGGTCGCAACAAAGTGTAGTTGAATGACATACTTCAGTTGGTTACCCTGAGGCGTGACTAAGACCACTCCAGCCCCCAAGTGTTGAAAACTGCGAGAGCCATCAAAATACATCGTCCAGTGATCGAGACATGCCAAATCTTCAGACTTTTGCACGGGTGGTTCAGGATTAGTCCATTCGACCATGAAGTCGGCCAGGATCTGAAACTTGACCGCGGTGTGAGGCGTGAAATGGATGTCGAACGCTCCGAGTTTCACAGCCCATTTCACGATCTGATCAGATTTCTTCGGATTCCGGACAATGTCCCCCAAAGGAAAAGACGAGGACACTGTGATCTTATGTGCTTGGAAGTAATGTCGTAGCTTACGGGAAGCCATCAGCAGTGCGTAAAGTATTTTTTGGACCTCAGGGTATCGCTCCTTAGGACCATGAAGTACTTCGCTTACGTAGTAAACGGGTTTGTGCACACCTTCTCTCTCTGCGATCAAGACTGCACTTACCGCGTAAGGTGTGGCCGCCAAGTAAAGGAGTAATGGTTCCTCTTTATTAGGAGAAACCAAGACCGGTGGACTGGACAAATATGCTTTGACCTCCTGAAATGCTTTCTCGGCCTCATTGGACCAAGTAAAATTATTATGTCTGCGCAGAGCTTTGAAGAAAGGTAGTCCCTTTTCGCCCAGTCGCGATATAAATTGGCTTAATGCCGCCATCCGACATGCTAGGCGCTGAACATCTTTGATGGTCGAGGGAGACCTCATTTGCTCAATAGCCCTGATTTTTTCGGGATTGACCTCGATTCCTCTGGAACAAACGAGAAAACCTAGAAGTTTTCCAGACAAAACCTTGAAAGAACATTTCTCCGGGTTTAATTTTATTCCAAATCGATTCAAGTTACAGAAGGTTTCAACACGATCATCTAAATGAGATGAACTTTTTAAGCTTTTTACAACTAAGTCGTCTACATAAGCTTCAAGATTACGCCCCATCTGGGAAAGAAAGGTCTTTTGCATCAAGCGCTGGTATGTGGAACCAGCGTTCTTGAGACCAAACAGCATTCTGACGTAGCAGTAGGTGCCGAATGGTGTGATGAAGGCAGTCTTCTCTTCATCTTCTTCTGCCATGCTAATTTGATGATATCCTGAGTAAGCATCCAGTAACTCATCAGTTCGCAATCCGCAGTAGAATCAACCAGCTGGTCGATGTGGGGAAGGGACAAATCATCCTTCAGATAGGCACTATTTAGGCTGGCGTAGTCGACGCACATGCGCCACTTGCCATTTGACTTGCGGACCATGACCGGATTTGCAAGCCATTCCGGATGATCGACTTCGTGGATAAATCCGGCCTTTTGGAGCTTATCTAACTCCTCTCGGATGGCTTCCTGCCGATCAACAACAAAACGCCTGAGCTTCTGCTTTATTGGTCGCTGTCCAGGTCAAATTGCTAACCTGTGCTCAATTACCTCCTTTGGGACACCGGGCATGTCGGATGGTTTCCACGCAAACACATCTGCATTAGCTCAGAGGAAAGTAATGAGCTCGAGTTCCTATTTGTCATCCAGGCCTGATCCAATCTTAATTGTCCTGGATGGATCATCTGGGTACAACGGAACCAATTTTAATGTTTCATCTGGTCGAGGAGCAGCTTTGATCGTATCAGTGGACATTGTGGCAATCTGGGCTTCTCGGAGGGGAAGCTGATCTACCATCTCCAGGGATAACTAATCACACGTCAATGGCACATTGCGACTGCCTCGAACTGAAATAACGCCCTTGGGGCCAAGCAACTTGCCGCACTGGTAAGGGTAGTGCATAGCCATCATGAATTTAGCGAGAGTTGGCCTGCCAAAGATTGCGTTATAAGTCGAATCACAATCAATTACATCAAAGGTAACCAATTCTGTTCGGAAGTTATCTGGTTCACCCAGTTGACCGGGAGTACCACCTGTCCCAATGGCATCATAGAGGGACCAGGAATTATCCCATACAATGGATGAATTATGTGTTTGATTTTCGAACGAGGAATTTGCATCTCGTCCAGTGCCTTGACCAATAAAATATCCAAGGAACTATCTCCGTCGATCAAGACCTTTTCGACTCTTGCATTGCTGATAATTGGGGTAATGACCAAAGGTAGCCTCAGTGGTCGAGTGAGCCCCACAGGGCAATCAGAGTGATCAAACGTCAAAGGAGTATCCGACCAACAAGGGCACTGAGGTTCTCCAAGGGGAGTCTCCGCTTGGTTCACCTCTCAATAAAAAGTTTTAAATTGTCGTTTAGAAACAAAAGAGGAGGAACCTCTGAAAATGATATTGACATGACTACGAGGTACCTGGTAGGACATCTCTTCGTCCCCGCTGGTGTCTCTTAGCCCGCAAGTTTGCTCTTTCGGTGGCAAGGTCGGCATTGGTCTGATCCCCCTGGTAGAAGTCATCCAATTGCTTCAACCAACTCCGGCAATTCTTGAGGTCGTGGCCTGCAGAGTTTTGCAGTGGACACCATCTCTTGCCTTCCTGCGGGTTAGTCGACTTCTCTAGTTGGTTGGCACTGCGACCACCAAAAGCAGTTTTATTTTTAAATGAAGATTTGTTACCTTTAGTCGATGGAGGTTTTTCTGCGACCGCGACCTCTCGGTATTGTCCAGTTCGACTCCTTTTTGATTTCTTTGTGTAACACCCTGAGTTAGGGGTGAAAATTTCCTTTTTCATCAATAGCATGCATGCATGTATTTGTAGTAATAGCCAGATCAGTATCTATCTCAAGCCCTAAAATCTCCAAAATCTATCCTGTGACCTCAAATCAACATCAGATTGTTCAGCTGTGATCTATCAGTTACTCTGAACTTAAAAGCCTTCAGAACCCAGATCCAATTCTATCTCTAACTCCCAGAATTATCAACTCCATTCTGTTTTCGAAAACAGAAATACCTTATATTACCCAAATACCCTTAGTTTCAGAAATACAGATTTAATCAAAATCTTGACCAAGTTCAGACCATATTATTCCTGGAATATGATCATGGGTATGTCAATACCTTAATGTAAAAAGTTGACAGCCAGATTCTATCATCTAGACTCTTTTCACAAATCAGTCCAAGAGTTATCGCAAATTAGTCCTTATCTGATATCTGAAAACCCAAAAAGGCTAAAATCTCCAGATTAACTTCAAATTCAGAATTTCTTCGGCAAATCTTCTCAAAATGCTATTTGCCACAAGTTTCTCTTCTGTGCAGATATCAAAATCAAACCCTAAATGCCATAATTCGAAATCGACAAAACTTAAATCTTATTTTACCCTAAATTACCCTATTTTTAGTTTGTATCGAAAACTATTCAAATGTGTCAAATCTTATCATTTACCTTTGCCAAATATCCTGTTGAATATAATCTACCAGATTAGTGAAATCAAATTCAACTCTAACCTTCCAAATCTCCAGAATTACAGATTGGTCCAAATGTGAAAATCAAATATTGCAATCAGGCCCCTAATTCAACCAGGGAAGCAGCCAGTGCACGACCAGAAGCTCGCCGTGGTTTCCTTGCGCCGTGCACGCTCGCCGTCGGCCAAGCTTCGCCGCACTTGTGACCGTGCATGCCAGTGCGCACGTGTCCTCGCTCCAGCCAGCGCCGTGGCAAGGGTGCTGCTACGTCGACGACCAGTGCTTGCTCCCGCGCGCGATCAACGGCTTTTGTCAGCAATTCATCGCCACGTAGCTTCGCCGCGCCAGTACTTGTCGCCACCGCTTGCTACAAGCTTTGCCAGGTCCCGATGAGGCGACATTGTGATCAGCTGAAAGCTTGTCACCGTCGCATCACCGCTCTTGTTGTTTCTTCGCCGCTACTGCTCCTGCACGCAACCAGTCAAGTCACAGCAGCCAATCTCTTCATTGTTTCCTCTTCGCAAGCCTCGCCTGCCTATTTAAGCACTCCTGTGCTCAGCAACTCCCTCCACACATCACCACAAACCAGCCAAGTTCCAGAATTTCCTGTTTCAGTCATCTTCTCCGGCGAGCCATCGAGGAGGCTCACGGTGCCAGCACTCTACACATCATCTCCTGCCAAATTAACAACACCAGTGAGTTTCCCTGCTCATTCTCTCTGTGTAGTATTGTCTAATTACTCCCCGGTGACCTCTAACGCCGGCGATCACCGGAAATTGCTAAAATTCGAAGAATGCCCTGTTCCGGCAATGTAGCTCGAATTACTCCAAATTAGCTTTCGTATCTGTAATCAAAATTTATCAGTAAGCCAAATCAAGCAAGCCTGTGAAGTTAGATTTCCCAATTAAGCAAGAATCGAAGCTTTTCCCTAAACCGAGCTTCACCAGAAACCGGCGATCGTCGTCAGGCTTCTCCAGTGATCCTCCGGCCAATCTAATTGTACCAGAAGCTTCCTTATACCACCGAGATGCTCTCCAAGCAAGGAATTAAGTTCTTGTTGCCTGTAGCAGAAACCCCCAATCAGCAGCGCTTCTTCTCCGGCGCCGATGACCGGAAAAGTGTTCCCGGCCGTTTCAGCCCAAATCACCTTGTCTTTTAGATGTGCCTTAGCCTCCTGAGCATTTTTGTCTTCTAGCCCGACACCTAGATCGGCCTAGATTGGAAGATATAGCTTTGCCAAGTTTTTGTCCAGAACTACTCCAGTGCAGCCATTTCATCTCAGTTCATCATCAAATTTCTTGCTTTCCAGCCATTTCTTGCCCTAGATCCTGTTAACTTAATTGTTCCTGTTACTCAAGCCTACCTCCCAGACAAAGTGGTGCATCATTTGGAGCTCCAGCTCAAAAGTTATGCTAAGCCCTAGTTTTTGGCATTGTCAGCTCTATGCCAGAGCTTGTCAGCCAGTGGCATTGACCTTGTTTACCCACTTCTGGTTGTGTAATTTGAAATCCACTTTGTCCACTGAATTTTTAGAGTTGTGATCTACATTTTCTTCTACTACCACAACTCGAGATAAGCACCCTAGCTTTTCTTAAAGCTATGTCCAAGCTTTGATCCGAATGTCGATCTGTTGACATTCGCTGTTTTGATTAAACCAGCCACAAAATTGTTATCCCTATTGCAATCCTGAAACCCTAAGATTATCTGATCACCATCCTTAGCCCAAATTCCTTGAAACCCTAGAATCTCGACTCAGTTCAGTTTGCAGTTCAAATTATCTCCAGTTTAGTTCAATCATTCTTGTTGAGCATTTCTGCATATAAGTCTTAAAACATTTTAAATATTATAAGTAATTATTGTGTGATTGTTTGTCGTCGAGCAGATTCAGAAGCTGACTTTGAAGATTTTGCTGTTGACCCGTCATCGACTGCTGTATTTTACGACGCGGAAGGCAAGTCATATCCTTGGTCATCTTGAACCTATATTTTAAATGTTGCTATAATATAACCTTGAATATAGGCAATATTGCATGAGAAAGATTGAGAATGGTTGATTTATGAATTGGCAGTACTAGACTGGTTATCTGTGAAATGTGAAATAAACAAGTTTTGAGCCATGAACTATTATATGTATTTATGTATTTATATTCATGAAATAAAACCCCTAGCCGTGACCAGAAAAATGGTATGGATGGCTGTAGCACTGGAGGTGCTAGTCTGCAAAGGATATGCAGGCACTGAAGGTGCAGGGTTGTGGATGGTCTGGTCACTGGCATATAAGGACTAGAACCTTGTGTTGTGCGTCTAGTGGCATGAACAACGTGCTAATCGCAAGCCTGGTATGGGACAGGCCTGAACAAGTAATTATGTGGATCGCACATGAAACCCCTGCATGAGATGTGTAGTGATGCACGATAAACACGGAGCGCGGCTCCCACACATATCACTGAAGGTAATCAAGCACGCTGACCCAGTAATGGGAATAAGCAAAGGGGTGGAGGTTTGGATACAACCTGCCACAACTGTGCCTCGCTGAGAGCCACAGGGTCGGGGGTGAATTGTGAGTAAAACATAACAAAAGTTCTTGTTATTTCCACCTTGCCGCTCACAGTATGAAGTGAGTCAGGGGTCCAATCATTTTGTTATGATAGGAAAGGTTTGAAAGTGGAATATCTTGCGGGTAAATTGGTACCTCTCTGCAGAGTTAAAAACGTATTCGAATACTCCGAGCTCCCGGGTTTATAGGAGTCTGCTGCGGTGGATTAAATCCACGGGGTGTGACACAAGTACTATTTTTCTAAATAAAATATGTTTAATCAAGATTACCCAAATGACATGTGTTGTCATGATAAGGAGTGCTGCCGTGGGCTGTCGTGTGTCGACGTGTCGCGGTAGTGCTATAATCTAGTGAACATGAATGATGATGTTACTTTATGAAAAGTGCTGCCATAAGATGAGATGAGAAAGGAAAAGATTATTTTACAAATATCCATAATTCTTGACTAGTCTAGGTTCATATCATCACTACTATATGTATCTACTCTTACCTATGACTTGCTGAGTACGTAAGTGCTCACCCTTGCAACATTCAACTCAATAGATGGAGCCTACTTTGATCAAGATGATGGCACGGAGTACTTCGTGGATCCAGAAGGAGGAGAATCAGTTCCGCCAGAGCCCTGATGTGTGTTGTTATGCCGTCAACTTCTTTTGTGGGAGGGTCACCTATCTTCTGCTGCGTAGTTAAATATTTTGCTAAACCCTGAATGCCTTGTAGGCATTGTAATCCTCTTTATGTAATATTAAGGCCAGCAGGCCACACTGCTTAATATTTTGTGAGTACTTTGTTGCAATGTAATATACTCCTGTGTTTGACTCATCCTGGGAAGTCAAAGGGTTATGGTTTGGGACTAGCTGCAGCGAGCTAGGTCTCTACAGGAGTAGTCGTTGTCCCAGTCTTGGGGCGCAACACTTTGACTTCCCGCCTGATGAAGATTCCGGCTTCTTGTTCGAATCCTCTCTCTTTACGTCCTTGAGACCTGGTTGAGGCGGTAAGTTTCCATTGTCCACCATCCAATTCCACTCAACGGCCGCGAATATCGATCAGCCATATCAAAAAGATCAGCTACTGATCGAGGGGGGTGGATGAGCAAATCCTCAGTAAACCTCCGATATCGAACGGCGTGATTAAACGCCCTGAGAACGGAATTATCAGATATGTTCGGGATGGTATTTCTCACCCCGATGAATCTTTTGACAAATTGACGAAGAGTTTCGGTCGATGTTTGTCATAGTCGATGGAGGTCGTCCTCTTTTCCCAGCTTCTGATAACAATTCTGGAAATTTTTGAGGATGGCATCGCACAACATTTCCTAGTTATATATCGAACCCTCGGGCTGATTGAACAACCAGGTTCTTGCCGGTCCCTCGAGGACTGTAGGTAAATAGTTGGCCATGACCCGGTCATCGCCACCTGCTGCCTGAATAGAAGTGATTTAAATTTGACGGAACTCCGATGGATTCTGAGTTCCGTCAAATCTTTCAATGGCCCCTGGTTTAAATTTATTTGGCCAAACGGCCGCATGATGGCCGGGCGAGAAAGCTTTACAACTGACATAAGGACCATGGATGGATCTGCGACCCTCAACCTGATCTTGGGTGACCTCATGCAAAAGAGACATCACGCGTGGCCCCAGGCGAGAGTGAACGGAATTCGTTCCTGTTCACGGGAATTTCCCGCCCGTCTGGCTTTTTCATGCCGAAACGGCACTAGTGTTGGCCGATTCCGTCTACCAGAACTAGAGTTAGAGTATTCTCTTTCATGAGAACGTATCGCCGACCGGGAAGAGGCCATAGGGGTCGCCTCGGATGCGACCTCGTCTAACCTCTCCACCAAGATCCTGGCGAAAGCTGGTTTCTGCGCATCTGTGATAGTAGGAGGAAAATTACGCATGACCTCTGCGATGGATCGAAGCCGGCCATGCGTGCTCCTCCTGGGTGCGCTAGGTGTCACCGTTTCCTCGTCCGTCGGTAAATGTGCCGGGGGTAAAGAAGGTTTCTGGTCGCGTCTGTGACCATGCGGACGACAGGAGGAACTAGGAGCGGCGTCGTAACGAGCTTGCGCTTTTTGAAGAGCCTCTAGGGCTGTTTTGCGAAGCTCATTATCTTGCTACTCACGATCTTGATCCTCCTTTTGTCTGCACTCTTGCTCTTCTTTTTGCTTGCGCTCCTGTTCTTCCCTAGCAGCCCGCTGATCAGGAGTTTCTTCCGATAAGGCAGCGAATTGCCTAGGGAACGAGGTCGCCGATGGAGAGAACATCTCTGTTTGTTCTGAGTCAGACTCGAAATCAAAGAGACGGTGGAGGTTATTAGGATCAAACCTCCCCGGACTAAATTCCTAATCAACATCGCCCTTGCCCTCGGTAGGGTCATGTGATGGACCGAATTCAATCCCTAATGCAGTAGAAACCACATTGGCTCCAGTTTTGTGTCTGTTGTCTCCTGGTTGATAGACATGACCTGAGTGGTCGAATCGACCTCCGAGACATCTTCGCCTCCGGTTTCCTCCATTGGAACAGGATCACTAGGTGAAAGCATCTGTATGTGGGCATAATCCTCGAGTTCAAAGTCGTTCTCAGAATCATATGCCCCAGACATGGCTCACCGAACCTCTGGATAGAAATAAGAACGCCTTGAGAAAGGCCCCACGGTGGGCGCCAGCTGTCGACAATTCAGACTCGGGGTCCTTAGTTGATCTTATGCAGAATTTGTGAGTTGTGAGGCCTTTCAAAGTGTCCCTCTGGAAAGGGATGATGAGCAATGTCAATTGGGGCACAGAGAGATTTATTCAGGTTTGAGCCCTTGATGGTGGGAGTAATAGCCCTACGTCCTGTTGTGATTTCACTATGTATGGAAAGTGTTTACAAGGTTGGAGAAAATATCATCACAGGAGAAGATCTTTTCTATGTGATTGTCTAAAAAACGACTAAACTAACTTATGAAAGCTTGTGCTTGATCTATCGTCGTCTTCGATCTCTTTTTGTATTGTACATTTGCTCACCCTTTTATACTGGTCAAAAGGGCAGCAATGCACAACGGCTTTGAACGGTTGTAGAAGTGCAGTTTTGGTAACCACACTTAACTCCCACGCAGGCTTAACACGTGCAATTAAGGGATAACTGCACATGTTAACCTCCTGGTAGTTGTCTTCACACGTGGAGGAATCATCGCGATCCTAGGAATATGCCTGTTGCAGAACTAGGCAATCCCAAATTATTCTGATTGAGGGTAATCCACGACCTTCTGACCGCGCATCGTCTACGGCCTCCTGACCACGTAACATCTGCGATCTCATGATCGTGCAAAGCCTGCGACCATAAGTCATTCCTGTGTCCGCGCTTCTCAGGCCGTCTGCGACCACATGATCGCGCAAATCCTATGACCATGACAGCGGACCATCAGACACCTGTTTGGTTCAAATCCGTCTTGAACCAGATGTGCATTATTTCGAACTAGCTCGGGTAACAATCCTCGTCAAGATGCAGTCGGGGTGGGGGTATAGCCCACCACAACTATGTTTGTCCAATCATAGGGTCAGGGGTGAATTGTGAGTGAAACATAATAAAAGTTCTTGTTATCTCCACCTTGCCACTTACATTATGTAGTGAAGAAGGGTCTAATCATATTGATAGGATGGGCATGAAAGTGGAATATCTTGCGGGTAAATTGGTACCTCTCTGCAGAGTTAAAAATGTATTCGAATACTTCGAGCTCCCGGGTTTATAGGAGTCTGCTGCGGTGGATTAAATCCACGGGGTGTGGCACAAGTATGTTTTCTAAATAAAATTTGATAAGTCAAGATTATCCAAATGACATGTGCTGTCATGATAGGGGGTGCTGCCGTGGGCTGTCGTGTGTCGATGTGTCGTGGTAGTACTATAAATAGTGGAACATGAATAGCAATGCTATGCTATGAAAAGTGCTGCCATGAGTTGAGATATAAAGGAAAAGACTATTTTACAACCATCCACACTTCTTTACTAGCATAGGTTCATATCATCACTACTATATGTATATACTCTTATCTATGACTTGCTGAGTACGTAAGTACTCACCCTTGCAACCTATCGTCAAATAGATGAAGTGCTCTATGATCAAGATGAAGGCTTGGAGAACTTCTTGGATCCAAAAGGAGGAGAGCCAGTTCCACCAGAGCCCTGATGTGTGTTGTTCTGCTGTCAACTTTTTGCTGTGGGGATTCACCTAGCTTCCGCCGTGTAGTTGTTATTTTGCTTTAGCTAGACCATGTGTGCCGTGAAGTCATTGTAATATCTTTATGTTGTACTAAGGTCAACAGACCATACTACTCAAAATATTTTGTAAGTCACTCTACTGCAATGTACTCCTGTGCTTGACTTATCCTGGGAAGTCAAGGGTATGTATGTATGGGACCAGCTGCAGCGAGCTAGGTCTCCACGGGAGTAATGGTAAACCCCAAGGTGGGCCTTACCCACAAGAGGACGCCACAAGTTTCAATTCTGATGCCACTGTAAATATGTGGAGCTATGACCTTATGGTAGGTAGGGAAGAACTCATTAAATTTATTGTTTCTAAATATTTATCAATTAGAATAGATGAACGTTCAACTTTTGAAAATATGATTTAAAGAGGATTTTGTCCTCAGTCTAGAAGTGAGATTCTAGCATATAATGGAAAACAAGTAGAAATACTAAAAGAAAATTTTTCAAAAATAACATTTTTTTGCACTTACATCTGATATTTGGTCTGCCAACCATCAAGAACTGGATTATCTTAGCGTAGCTACACATTATTTAGATGATAATTACCTTCAAATAAAAGAGTTATAGGTTTTAAATTAATAGATGTTGCACATACTGTAGAGACTATCGTCAATCATACCTTAAATGTAGTTACAGATATAAGTTATAAAATCATATTGTTTCTATTACTCTTGACAATACTACAGCTAATACGAAGGCCATGGATATATTGACTCCAGCACTTGAGTCATATGTTGGAGGATATTGTCAACGATTCGGACTCGGGGTCCTTAGTCGATCTTATGCAAATTTGTGAGTTGCGGGACCTTTCAGGGCGCTCCTCTGGGAAGGTAGGATGAGTAATATTTGTATGGGCACAAGAGAATTTATACAGGTTCGGGCCCTCAATGGTGGGAGTAACAGCCCTACGTCCTGTTATGATTTCACTATATAAGAAAAGTGTTTACAAAGGGGGGAGGAAGAGATGATCACAGGCGAAGATCTCTTTTATATTAGTATCTATCTAACTATGACTAATTCTTCAGGTTACTTGGACTCCTGGTAATGCTTGTATCCTTAACCGTTTGTTAGAACGTGCATTGACCACCTCTTTATACCGATCGAAAGGGTGCCAATGCGAAACGGCCTTGGACAGTTGCTAGGACGCAGTTTTGTTAACTGCACTTAACTCCCACGCAGTCTTAACATGTGCAATCAAGGGATAACCACACATGTTAACCTCCTGGCAGTTGTCTTCATACGTGGAAAGATCCTCATGATCCTCGAGATATGCCTGTTCAAAGGGTTAGACATTCTCGAGTTATTTTGGTTGCAAATAGTCAACGACCTTTTGACCGTGCATTGTCTGTAGTCTTCTGATGGTGCACTGTCTGTGGCCTCATGATCACGCAATGGCAGCGATCATAAATCATCTTTGTGTCCGCGCCCTTTAGGTCGGTTGAGACCATAGCGACGGACTTATAGGCACACGTCTAAACTGATTATGTCTTATTTTGAACTAGCTCGGGTGATAATCCTCGTCAGCTAGCCCCCAAATTTGAAGAAAACGAAAAGACATATTTACTTCAAATTTTTATTCTGCATCGAATCATGAACCCGACGTTTCAATTTCAACTGAAACTGTTCTGCTGTGTGACGGTTCATATCCAGAGAAAAACCCTGAATTTTTCTTGACAGGTAATAATGACTTAACTGACCCATCGTGATGGCAACCGTAAGTGTGTTTTAAGAACCTGAGACGTGTGTGGAAATGAACTGATGCCCTCTGGCTCTATAAATAGAAGAGCTTTTAGATTCTTTGAACTCACGAGGTTCGAATCAAGACTAAGTCTTTTCAGAGCCACTTCTCCTCTTCGGTTGCTCCCTCTAATCCTCGATTCTTGTCTCAATGGCAGATCAAGATCCCAAGAATATTATTGAGATTGAGAGTGATGAAAAAGAAGTGATACTCGAATTCGACCACGACTTCCAAAAGGTAAGACTTTTCTGGAACTCTGGTTCAGGTCGTCGTTGTACATCCTGATCGTTTCCAAATGCATTTTGGGAACTTACAGGTGACTGGGGAGCTGATTCCTCCAAAGAAGAAGTTGAAGATTGACGAAGGATCCTCTAGTGGAGCTTCATTCACGGGTACAAAGGTTGGGGACACATCATTGCACTCTCTTTCCTTGTCCCATGTAGTTCTCCCCGTCCATGCGACTTGGCAGGTTGAACCCTCATCTCCACCTTTGGAGATCCATAATAATCCTTCAAAGTTTCCATCTGCTTTTGGGGAAAGTCCCACATCTCTGTGATCAGACGATCCTCAGCTTTTGTTGGGTGATCAATTTTCTGGTGGAAGGATTGCACTTCCGCGACCAGATGGTCCTTGACTTTTGTCGGGTGATCTACTTGCCAGGGGAAGTACTTCATCCTCCCGTCCAACTTTACTACGAGGATTGGTAATTATCTTCATTCTCTTTGCTGGTCGTTTTATCTTTAAAACTAACGCATATATGTGTAGGAGATGAAAACCTTTGGAGCCCCCAGCGACCAGCCTGCTAAAGTCCAGGCTCTTTTTGGTGAGAGTGTATCCCTCGAGCGAACTCTCCAAAAAGAAAAAGAGGCTCTGGAGAAGAAGACTGATGAGATTTCTTCGACCATTCTGCATCTGGCAGAATGTTATGACAACTCCCACGAAGAGGGGCTCCAACTCCGCTTGGAGAGGGACTATGCTCGGCAGCAACGAGAACTCTCCGATATGATAAGGAATAACAGCGCTTCTTTGCTTCGGGATGATGTAGATAGGCTTAGAGCTATAGCCAGTTCTCTGGGGGTAGCCATT
The DNA here is from genome assembly GCA_019359835.1 of Pharus latifolius. Classification (NCBI taxonomy): domain Eukaryota; kingdom Viridiplantae; phylum Streptophyta; class Magnoliopsida; order Poales; family Poaceae; genus Pharus; species Pharus latifolius. The sequence continues at coordinate 53,168,901 of CM033324.1, read as the reverse complement.
GTTGATTCCACTGATGTTAACATGTCCCTGGGAGAACTTTGTAAGCGGCTATTGGACCAAGTCGATGCTTTGGTTGCCTGTGTACCTTTTGTATGCAAAGATTGCCAGAAATAAAGAACTTCTTTTCCTTACATACTTGATCTCTTAAAAGGATTATGTAAAACTTATAATCCGAATTAAGGTTTTTTATATTCTCTGAGAAGAAATGGTTACACAAGAATGCTTCTGTGACCAAAAATACACAGGTAGGTTTCTGTCCGAAACTGGCTTAGGACAGTTCTTCGGTCTCAGAATAGCATTGAGATCGTAGAACGCGATCAGAACTAGAGTAACCATCACAGAATAGTATCTTGACCATACGGCGACCACAGCTATTATGATCACAGAATAGTATCTTGACCATATTGCGATCAGTATACAGGTCATAAGTTTATTCCAAAGTCATAAGGGATTATTTCCTTAATAAACTTTTAGGAATTTCTAATATTTTTATCTATACCATAGCCCCCGAATTTGAAATAAAATGATAAAGATACATTTCATTTCGGATTCATTATTGGGTATGGACAACGGGTTCCAAAAGGAAAGGCACCCATTATGGGAAATTAATAAAATATCCGACGAAGGGTTGTCTCGGGCATATAAATGGAAGAGATAGCTTACTGGGGAAGCCTCATAGCCAAAAACCCTTCGTCGCCTTAGACTTTCTTTCCTCACAAAACCCTCTTTTGCACACCTCGTCTTCGTCGTCTCCAAAGCCATCACCTTTTTCCTCAATCCTCTATAGTAATGGCGTCTTGGAGCCGATCTGTCCACCACACAGATGAGAGTCTGGTGGCGCTAGAGAAAGAAGAGATTCTCTCCCCTCAGCTGCTGATCAACTGGCGGCTAGCAGAGAAAGATCAAGAAACCCCAATCGTCCAAGAGGGCGAATTGGTGATCTTCGAGGAGTACTTGCGCTGCGGGTTCTGATTCCCAGAGAGCGAGTTCCTGCGGGGAATCTTGGACCACTATGGGTTGGAGTTGGTGAATCTCCACCCAAATGCGGTTCTCATCCTGGTGATTTTTCAACATTTGTGTGAAGCTTTCGTCGGTGTGCTTCCAAGCATGGAGCTTTTCTGACGCTTCTACTTCTCGGCATGGTCAAAGAGTGCCAATGCCGCTGGGTGCATCTACTTCCGCATAAGGGAGAAGGAGTACCCATTCCCGCCTCTACGGAATTCTGTGCACGGGTGGCATTATAAATGGTTCTATTTCACCCCTTCGTCGGAGAGCGGACTGTGGTTCATGAACACCTGACCGGAGAAAGACAGTGAGTTAGACTCCATTCCTTCTCTAAGCGCAGAACTGAAGAAACAAGCTCAAGCCATTCTCCACTTAGTCCAGCAGGGCTTGACTGCGCGTGACATTATCTGCGATTTTGTGAAGAATAGGATGAGCCCCCTGTGTGAGAGGGCACATCCGGCTTGGGAGGTGGAGTCCAAGGCGGACAACACCCTGGATTATAACACTGGTATGTCTTCTGGTCAACAAAATATGCATTTCTACTGATGAAAGATGTTGTATCAAGTAACATGCTTGTTTATACTCATAAGATTGTGTACATCGCAAGAGGAAGGCGATTGACCTTTTGGGAACAAACATCTCAGAGAGGTCAGCTTCCCTTCAAACCGACGAAGTCTTGTCCCTGACTGCAGGGACAGGGACGGCTACAATGGGCCCCGTGACCATTGACAATCCTGTGGTTACGGGCGAAACCCCGGCTCCTGAGGCTCGTGAAGCTCCAGGACTAATAAGTCCTCCCTTACTGATCGAGGGAGCGACTATGGTAAGAATCCTCACAGTCTTGTATGTTGTCGTTCCTCTGCATATACTCATAAGATTGTGTACATACAGGGAGAAGAGGACACTGTCTTGTTTAAGAAAAGGGAAACAAGGACAGAAAATGATTCTTTCCCAGGAGCACCCAGTGGGTTTCCTTCTCCCGGGAGCTCATCATCAAAACTCAAACCATGGGTGGGGTTTCGAATAATGTAAGAATCTCTCCTATCGTCATCTAGAGATGATTGACAGGAGGCATTTTACCTTACAATCTGTTCGTTTGTTTTTAGGCGCAGTGATGTTGCGCCCAGTACTCTGGCGACCTTGACAAGCCCTGACACAATACCTACAATAGAGGTCGCGGAAGAGCCAAGTCCTACTCCTATGGCTGAAGAAGTCCTTCAGGCCATCACGGAGGGAATAGCAGCGGAGATCCAATCCCAAGGGATAGAAACCGCAGCCCCTGCCACGGAGGAGGACCAGCAGGAAAGATCATCTACTGCCCCTACCATGGACACAGCAAGTCTTGAGGCTCGACCTCACGCTGATGTTGAGAGTAGCTCATTCGAGCGCGCAAAACTTTAGGAATATCCAAGTTTTTAAGAGCAATTCCTTATCGTGTTTCAGGACTTGACCCGGGTGGCGACCAGGTCGATAGCTATAGCAAAGCATGTCGAGGTCGCGCAACGGGAGATTAGCCGGCTGCAACAATAAGTGCGGTGCTCTTTATTCGTGTTAACTTGAATGCGTATTTAAGCATAGCTGATCGTCTTTCTTGTTACAGAGAAAATACCTTTTTGAACAAGAGCATGGCTGATCAGGCGAATCAAGAAGCTATAGCCGCGAGATGTTCTTCTCTAGAGAGGGAACTTTGCAAAGCGCAGTTAAAGCTCTCTTGTAAGTCTACTTCCGAACAGAAAGAATTATTTCGTTACATGAACTGCTGTAAGAATCATCTGCCATGTTCATGTAGCACAAGAGTATCAAATAAACCTTCTTTCAAGAGAAAGGAATGACCTTCAGGCGACCATTGAGCTCCAAAGCTCGAAGATTGATATTGTCTGCACGGAGAACGAGAGTTTGAGAGCAACGATTGCATCCAGCAGCAATGTTCAATCTTCCGTCTTTGAAAAGCTGAAGACGGTGGCAGCTCTGCTCAAAGCTGATGTGGTCGAATCTCAAAAGATCAATCCTAGATTTGGCGAGTTAGTCACATTGGTTTTGACTTAGGCTGAATCACTTCTCGAATATCTTCCTGAAGATACGCGGTGACAGGAAGAGGCGATGAGGACAAAAGTGCAATCTATAGCCTCCGCCATTCTCTGTAGACTCCGTTTTCACCACGGCCCTGATCTTGATCTAAAACCAGTGGTCGGAGATGTCGAAATCGAGAGTGAAGATCAGCTTGAGGCCATAATGGAGGTGGTCCGGCCTTTGATCGAAAACCTCTTGAAACAACTTGGCTTATCTTAATTGTTAATGTAACAATTTTTGTTCCTGCAAACATGTGATTATACAATGAAAATGCATGCCTTAAATTTTGAAAAAAGAAAGTACTTCTCTTCATTTCATGTTATGACCATATTCCCTTAGCCCCCTTTTGAGATCATAAGTACTGAAGACCTAGTATTGTAATCTCAGGAAAAAATATGGGTGTTATGAATATCTAAGAAATACTTTAACTTAGATATGATCATTCGATTACACCGACACTAACCTTAATACAACACCCGGCCTTATTACGAACTAGCAGCCACTCGAATGATTAGGAACATGCCTGTAAGTCCCGTGTGCGTTGAGAAACGACTTATTGAGGAATGTCTTATCTGGATGCGACCATGAGATCGGCCAGCGAATCCTGTCAGGATATTGTAGCAAGATGGTCATCAGCGATCAGCCCCGGAGCATGGCTCATTGTAGGTATGGCAAAGAAACGAACGTAATAGGAGCGAAATGAAAGTACTCACGACTTTTGCTAAATCATGCTAATTGAACAGGAAAAAAGATTGGAGAACTTACACATAGAACTTGCGTAGTTGATCGATGTTCCAAGTATTGGACAAAATTCTGCCATCCTCCATTGCTAACCGAGCCGATCCTGGTCGCGGTACCGAAACAACAATGTAAGGGCCTTCCCACTGAGGAGAGAACTTATTGCGGTTAGACTGGTTTTGTATTTTTCACAAAACCAAATCACCCACGTGAAGACTACGCGGCCGCACTCTTTTGCTGTGATATTTTCGCAAAGCCTGCAAATATACTGTTGACCTTGTCAACGCTCGATCACGTTTTTCTTCGAGGAGGGTTAAATCCTTAGTACATTGTTCGATCTGATCAATCTGTTCGAATTGATCTGTTCGGACAGAACCAATACGAATTTCTATAGGTAGCACAGCCTCAGCGTCGTATACCAATTGAAAAGGTGTCTTACAGGTGGCTCAACTACAGGTAGAACGTAGTGCCCACAGATCGGAGTAGAGTTCATCTACCCAAGCCTTCAGATGCACCTTATGGCCATCAAAAACACATTTCTTGATGCCTTGTAGTATTTTCCCGTTGGCACGTTCGATGGCACCATTACTTGGTGGATGAGCTACCGAAGCAAAGCACACTGTCGTGGTATTAAGAATACCCCGGCAGGTTTTGAAGACGATCCTAGCGGAGATTACACAGCGCGGGTTGACCGGGTGACCGGTCCTCCCCCGCCGGACAAACACAAGAAAAGACACGAGGATTTATACAGGTTCGGGTCCCAGTGGGGGCCCTAGTCCTGTCGACGCGCTCCCGACCGAAGTCGGCTGGGGGAGCTCTCTCCGGGGGAGAGGCTTCCGGAGCACGTCTGTGAGATTAGCTATTCCAAATAATAATGAAGTGATCCTTTACAACAGAGGGGTACAAGGGCTATTTATAGCCCCAAAAAGAAGCAAAAAACCTAAACTACCCCGGGAGCCACCGTCGGATTGAAGGGTAGGACCGTCCTTCTCCCGGTCAAACGTCTTGGATGCTTGACAGGTGGTCGCTGATTCCCGAGGCGTCCCTCGCGTGACCTGCACGTGATAAACAAACAGGGATTTTACCTTTTAGGAGGGCGGTGACGTCCGGGACCTCTTCCGGAGAGCAGGGTCCCGGGAGCCCAAAAGGCGGCGCCCGGGGCAGGCACCGGAGGCCACTCTCCCCGGGCAAATGGCGGCGCCCGGGACATGCCCGGGGGGCACGGTCCCGGGGGCCAAATGGCGGCGCCCGGGGCAGGCGCCGGAGGCCACTATCCCCGGGCGAACGGCAGCGCCCGGGACATGCCCGGGGGACACGGTTTCGGGGGCCAAATGGCGGCACCCGGGACATGCCTGGGGGGCACGGTCCCGGGGGTCAAATGGCGGCGCCCGGGACATGCCCGGGGGGCACGGTCCCGGGGGCCAAATGGCGGCGCCCGGGGCCGGCACCGGAGGCCACTATCCCGGGGCGAATGGCGGCGCCCGGGGCCGGCATCGGAGGCCACTATCCCCGGGCGAATGGCGGCGTCCGGGACATGCCCGGGGGACACGGCCCCGGGGGCCAAATGGCGGCGCCCGGGACATGCCCGGGGGGCACGGTCCCGGGGGCCAAATGGCGGCGCCCGGGGCCGGCACCGGAGGCCACTATCCCCGGGCGAATGGCGGCGCCCGGGACATGCCCGGGGGACACGGCCCCGGGGGCCAAATGGCGGCGCCCGGGACATGCCCGGGGGACACGGTTTCGGGGGCCAAATGGCGGCACCCGGGACATGCCTGGGGGGCACGGTCCCGGGGGTCAAATGGCGGCGCCCGGGACATGCCCGGGGGGCACGGTCCCGGGGGCCAAATGGCGGCGCCCGGGGCCGGCACCGGAGGCCACTATCCCGGGGCGAATGGCGGCGCCCGGGGCCGGCACCGGAGGCCACTATCCCCGGGCGAATGGCGGCGCCCGGGACATGCCCGGGGGACACGGCCCCGGGGGCCAAATGGCGGCGCCCGGGACATGCCCGGGGGGCACGGTCCCGGGGGCCAAATGGCGGCGCCCGGGGCCGGCACCGGAGGCCACTATCCCCGGGCGAATGGCGGCGCCCGGGACATGCCCGGGGGACACGGCCCCGGGGGCCAAATGGCGGCGCCCGGGACATGCCCGGGGGACACGGCCCCGGGGGCCAAATGGCGGCGCCCGGGACATGCCCGGGGGGCACGGTCCCGGGGGCCAAATGGCGGCGCCCGCGGCCGGCACCGGAGGCCACTATCCCCGGGCGAATGGCGGCGCCCGGGGCCGGCACCGGAGGCCACTATCCCCGGGCGAATGGCGGCGCCCGGGACATGCCCCGGAGGCACGGTCCCGGGCGCCTAAAAGGCGGCGCCCGGGGCAGGCACCGGAGGCCACTGTCCCCGGGCAGTCATGAACTTACCTGGACTTGACCGCGTGGAGATTTCCCCCAACAGCAGCCCCCCATGCCCTCCGGGGACGAAGCCTGAGCCCCCGGAGGGGAATGGTTACGGTATCGGGAAAATCTCCGGACGCAAACTCCGGACGAAAATCACCGGAGCCCCGACAACGCTCCGGTTTCTGTGCCGGGCACTTTATGGCCGCGCCGTTTTCGCAATAAATGCACGCGCGGTTTGAACCGGCGTCTCGATTTACGCGCCTGTCCCTTCGTTTCCCGCGCACGGTTTGAATCAATGGTCCAGATTGATCTGAGGGGGCCACGTGGCGCGCATCTAGATCACGGCCAGCCTCTATAAATAGGGCCTTAGGGGGCCCCGGAAGCTCATTCCAAATCTTCAACTCCAGCTTCAGCTCTCCCGGTAGCGCTCTTCCGGTAGTTTCTCCGGTAGCCTCCTCCGGTAGCGAGCGTCCGGGAGTCGTTGATAGCCACCTGAAAACTTAGCCACCGAAAAACAAAGAACTCACCTAATGGCGCCCAAAGGTCGAGCAAAGACCACGGAGGTGCCCCCGGAGGAAATCCCCGTGGATTTCCTGTGGGCCTCCGAGTTCTCGACCTCAGACACGGAGTCCTTGGTCAAGAAGGGCGTCGTCGAAGAGGGGGACATCCGGGTCCCCCTAAAGAAGGACGGAGCCCCCCGCCCCAGGCCCGGAGAGGTCGTGGCCTTCGAGGCCTTCCTCGAGGCGGGGCTCCGGCTCCCGGTGCATCCGATGCTCCGGGAGTTTCTCAAAGAGTACGGGGTGGCTCTCAACCACCTCACCCCGAACGCGCTCGTCTGTATGGGCCTCTTTATATGGCTCTACGAGACAGCGACCGGGCGGGAGCCCACCCTCCGCGCCTTCCGGTACTTCTATGAACCGGCGGCGCGGAGCTCCCACCTGGTGAAGGGAGGACCGAAGTCCCCCTTCGGCTCGGTGATGGTCCAAATGCTGCCCTCCCGGGTGGCGGACTACCCGGCAGCGGCCTCCCGGGACCACTGGGGGGACTGGCTCCGGAGGTGGTTCTACCTCCGGGTCCGGGACGAGGCGGTGGTCTATGCCCCGGAGCCTCCCACCTACAGCCGATCATCCGCACCGAAGCCGCCGGTGTGGACGGACGAGGAGTTCGAGCTCCTCGGGAAGGTGGTGCTGGCGAAGAAGGCCCGCTCAATGCGGGACGCCGCGGAGGAGCTGGCGCTCCTGCGGCTTTCCCCCTTCTCACGCGGGGGAAGGGGGATCGGCATGGGCCCGGAGCAGCGGCCTCCGGTCAAGCCGGTGACGCGGCGTAAGTCCCCTGCATTTTTGTACTTGCGGTTTTTTATGAAAAATCGACTAACTTTTTACCTCTTGCAGTGCGCCCGTACCCGGCGGCGAGGGACAAGGCGGAGCACCTCCTGGGGAGGTACTTCGCCGACGAACACGAGCGCATCGTGCGCCTCGTGGGGGAGGGGCCTCCCTGGAACTTGGTGGCCGAGGCCTACGGGCTCAGGCTTCCGGAGAGGAAGCCCCTTCCCACCCCCGGGTGTCATAAACGGGGGAAGGACGCGGCCGGGGGCTCGGAGCCCAAAAAGCCCCGGGTCCACAAGACCCCGGCTCCGGCGACGGCGCCGGCGACGACGCCGGTGAGGGCCCGGGACGCAGCTCCCGGAGCCGAACATGCCCGAGCGGTGCCCCGGGCAGATGCAACGCCTCCGCCCCCGGAGGCCCCCGTCGAGGCCCGGGGGAAGGAGGTGGTTGTCGATGGGGCGGGGTCCGATTCGGCGGACTACGCCCCGTTGCCAGTTCGCGTGACGCTCCTCTCGCCTCTCCCGGCGGCATTGGCGCCGGAGAGGCTAGAAGTGCGGTTTTCGGGGGCGGCGCCCCCGCGCCTCTGGCCGGTGGATGAGGAGGGGGGGAGCCCCTCAGTCTTCGAGGTCCCCCCGGAGCAGGAGGCTCCGAGGGCCCTCCGGCCTGGGGCGGGGAAAGGCCCAATGATCCCCCCCCGGGCGGAGATCCCCGTCCAACCTTCGTCTTCGTCTTCGGAGGAAACTTCGTCGACGAAGATGCCGGCGACGCCGGCCGTGCTCCCGGATTCAGAGGTCCGGGGGCCCTCTCCCGGCCGCGACAGGAGGGCCGGGCAAGACACCTCCCTATTTCCAGCGGGGGAGGTGGCCCGCTACGCGGAGGGCCTGCACAACCGGAAGGTGCAGGCCCTCGTGGCAGGAGGGACGCTCCACGAGCGTTTTGAGGGGCTCGAGTCCCTCGGAGCCCAGGTAACTCGAGCTCTCCACACTTCGGTTTTTTTTCTGCACTTAAGATTTTTCTAACTCTTTATGCATTTTGTAGGTAGCCACTGTTACCTGGGGCCTTGAGCAGCGGGTCACCCGGCTGCTCAAGGAGGCGGAGAGCCGGGCCTCGGCCTGCGTCGAGCAACGGGAGGCGGCCATCCGGGAGCGGGACGAAGCTCTTGACGAGCTGTCCCGGGCCTGGGCGCAGGTGCACCTTTCGGAGGGCGCCTACATCCGTCTCCGCGAGGAGGCCAAGGTGCGGGAGAAGGCGCTCCGGGAGCTCGAGAGCTCCAGCGTCCGGGCACTGTCGGACGCGGGCCGCTCCGTCCGCTCGGCCTTGGAAAGCCTTGGCGTTAGCCTGGGCTCCGGGAGCGGCCCGGAGGTGCCCCCTGCGACCCTCGCGGGGGCTGTGCGTTTTCTTAACGCACAAGTCTCCGCCATCCCGGAGGCTGCGGACGTCCGGGCACGGGGCCGAGCGATCCCCGTCATCGCGGCCGCCGCGGGGCTCGTTGACTACCGTGGGGTTGGCGCCCGGGCGATCGGGGGGCGCATCCCCCGGGGCTTCCCGGAGGCCTTCGAGCCAACGCGCCGGGAGGTAGAGCTGCTGGCGGAGGGGTTCTACGACCGGATCATCCGGACGTGGTTCCCGACACCGGCGCCTCCGGCCGCGGATGTCCCTGCCCCGGCCACGGAGGAAGCTTCCCGGGGGGAGGACCCCAATGCCAAAGTATGAGCCTCCCCCGGGTCTTTAGCTAGGACCCCTTTTTATTTTGTTAGGCATTTTGATTCCGGTAGCTTCTTAGGAGAAGCCCCGGGCACTTGTACACAAACATTTTGCAATGAAATATATTAGAAATTTTTCTAAGTCTTTGCAATAAAATGTTACCAGGTTTCCCGGGGGGTTGCTCCCGAGCAACGGTCCGGGAGAAACTCTCCGGGGGACGCCCAAGCGGCTTTCATTTTGCTGAGCCTTGTCTCCGGGAGGCGCGACGGCGGTACTGCCCGGGAGCCCGTCCGGTTGAGGTGGCGCCCGGAATGGCACTTGGATAATTTTGACAACAGCCGTGCTGAATTAACTCCCCCGCGCCCGAGGGCCCAGATGATACCTCCTCTCCGGATACTTCCGCCGGCTGGGTACGAGTTTTGGCCCGAAGACGTACTTCGGGATTCTCAGCGTCGCGTCCGGGCGCTGTACCGGGACCTGGCCCGGGAGCTAAGGGAGCGCCTCCGGGAGCTTTAGGCGTAGGGGCCTTAGGCTCGTAGAAAATCCCCCGGGTTAGGACCCGGGTTGTATCATTTCTGAAACCCACCGGAGGGGGAAGATGTCCTCCGGGTTTGTCGATCAATAAAGCATTGTTAAACTTTTTACTGCCTCTTTATTTTCTTCTTCTTGGATGGTCTGGACGACTCATCTTAACAAGGATGAGCTAAGTTCCTTCGTGGGTGACCCGGGGATCCCCTGTCCCCCCCCCGCCCACAGCGGGCGGGAGGAAGCCTCCGCGTGCTGTGGGGGAAACAGGGTCCCCGGGGGGAGCATAACCTGTAGAAATATTTTCTAAGTTAGAAAATTGTGAAAACAGGATTTCCGAGGGAGGGACCTTCCGGGGTGGCCGGGGCCACTGGGAGAGATTCATCCGGCCGCCGGGGGAGCGGGGAACCGGGAACAAGGCGCGGAAGGGGCTCATGAAAAGCCAATGACCTCCGGAGGGGAGCTTCCCGGGAGGGTTCGTCCGGTCGCCGTGAGAACGGGGAACCGGGAATAATGTCCTCGAGAGATAATCATCCGGTCGCCGTGAGAACAGAGAGCCGGGAATAACGTCGACTCCCGGAGGAGGAAGATAGATCCAATCAAGCCGCAAGGGGCCGATCTTCCGGTCGCCGTGAGAACGGGGAGCCGGGAATATCGTCGACTCCCGGAGGAGGAAGATAATCCAGAAAGCCATTTGACGTCTCGCTGAGGAGAGCGTCTACTCCCGGAGGAGGAAGTGCCCGAAGACGGGACTTGAGTGTTTGGGCAGGGGACTAGTCTCCCAAAGTGACTCGTTACCACGGCCGCTGGGGACCGGGTTGCCGCTTACACCCTCAGTCCACGAGGGCTGATCGTAAGCCGCCCTACGGGAGTGCAGGCTCCGTTGTAGGGACTTGTTGGGACTGGCCCACTTCCTCGCGGGGAGGGCATCCTCGCGGGGAGGGCATCTTCACGGGGAAGGCATCCTCGCGGGGAGGGCATCACCACTAGGGGCGGTAAACAAAAACAACCTGCAGTGAGACAGTTAAAGAACAAAGGCTATGCATTTATTAACGAAATATACAAAGCCCCCCTGCGATGCCGCGAAGGGGGAAAAAGGGAAGCTACAGTGTCCCCCCTCCCCCTCCGGCGTGACCGCCCCGGGGGAGGGGACAGGCCCGTAAGGCTAAACGTAGAACTTGCGAAGTAAACGCAAGTTCCAGGTGTGCTTCAGCTCCTGCTCTTCAAGGTTGGAGAGCTTGTAGGCCCCCGAGCCTAGGACAGCGGAGATCCTGTAGGGGCCCTCCCACTTGGGGGAGAGCTTACCCTGGGCTTGGGGGTCTGTGACGCGCTTGAGGACAAGGTCCCCAAGGCGGAAAGCTCTCTCGCGCACGTGCTGGTTGTATGCGCGCGACATCTCGCGCTCGTAGATGGCGTGGCGGAGGAGCGCTCGGTCGCGTTCCTCCTCCACGAGGTCGATTTCCAGCCGCCGGTTGTCTTCGTTGGCCCGGTAGGCCGCGGTCGTGGCTCCGTTCAGGAGCTCGACCCGCAGCGACCGGAAGCCAATCTCCGGGGGGAGGACTGCCTCCGCCCCGTAGACTAGGGAGAAGGGAGCACGCCCTGTGGCCCGGGACGGGGTCGTGCGCATGGAGCAGAGGATGCTAGGGAGCTCCTCTGCCCACGCGCCCCGCTTGGAAGCGGTTTGTTCGAGTCTCCGGCGTAACCCCTGTAGGATTACGCCGTTGACCCTCTCGACTGCCCCGTTGCTTTGGGGATGGGCCACTGAGGCGAAGTGGATGACGACCCCCAGACCTTCACAGAATTCCCGGAAATATGCCGAGTCGAATTGGGTCCCGTTGTCCACGGTGATTTCCCGGGGGACACCAAAACGACAAACGACGTTTTTCCAGAAAAACCGCTGAACGGCCCGGGAGGTGATGCTAGCCAAGGGCTCCGCCTCGACCCACTTTGTAAAGTAGTCGACCGCGACCACCGCATACTTGTATCCTCCGGGCGCTGGGGGGAAAGGTCCTAAGAGGTCCATCCCCCAGCGCACGAAGGGCCAAGTGATGGGGATAGTCCGCAGCGCTACAGGGGGGAGATTCGAGCCCTTGGCCATCTTCTGGCATGCTTCGCACGTGGAGACAAGGTCTCGCGCGTCGCGCATGACTGTAGGCCAGTAAAAGCCCTGCCGAAGGGCCTTGGCGGCGATGGCACGCGGGGCTAGGTGAGAACCACAGCTCCCCTCGTGAATGTCTTCCAGGAGTTGAAGTCCCTCCGACCGGGGGAGGCAGCGCAGGAGGGCTGAAGCCCCCCGCTTGTAGAGCCTTCCCTCGAGCAGGAGATATGCCCGGGCTTTGGCCCGGAGGTGCTTAACCTCGGTCTTGCTGGGAGGGTCCCCCTCCCCCTTGATGAAGGAGATGAGGGGATCCATCCATGACGACGGCCGGACGATCTCGGCGACCTCCGGGACCGGAGGCTCGGGGCCTGCGTCCGGGGAGGCCACCGAGGGCTTCGTGATTGTTTCCAAGAAGGCCCCCTTGGGGAGCGTTTCCCGGGCGCTTGCCGCCCGGGCCAAAGCATCAGCCCGGTCATTTTCCCTTCGCGGGATATGCCGGGCCTCAAGGCCGTCGAAGTGTTTCTCCATTTTTCGTACTTCCTGCAAGTAAAGACTTAAATTTGCGTCATGGCACAGGTAAGATTTGTCCATTTGGCAGACAACGAGCTGAGAGTCTCCCTTTACTTGGAGGCGCCGGATCCCCAGGGAGCGCGCGAGGCGCATCCCGAGGAGCAGAGCCTCATATTCGGCGACGTTGTTGGTGGCGGGGAACTCGAGCCGCGCGGCGTACTCGAGCTCCTTCCCCTCGGGGCTCCGGAGGACTACCCCCGCGCCAGCCCCGGCGAGACACAGCGACCCATCAAACAGCAGGGTCCAATGGTCACTGCGTCGGGGCGGCACAGGGAGATCTTCGTCCCCGGACCCAGAGGCGGGAGTCCACTCCGCGACGAAGTCGGCGAGGACCTGCGACTTGATTGCGGAGCGGCCGGTAAGGGACAGGGAGAAGGGGGCAAGCTCGGCCCCCCACTTCCCAATCCGGCCGGTGGCTTCTTTATTCCGCAGTACCTCCCCCAGGGGGAGGGACGACGGAACGGTGATGGGGTGCCCTAGGAAGTAGTGCCGGAGCTTCCGGGACGCCATGAGGAGAGCGTAGCAAATCTTCTCCATCTCCGTGTACCGAGTCTTGGCCCCCTGGAGGGCTTCACTGACGTAGTACACGGGGTGTTGCTGCCCCCCTTGCTCCTTCACCAAAACCGCGCTGACGGCGACGGGGGTCGCGGCGAGGTAGAGGAGCAAGGGCTCTTCCGGAGACGGGCTCACGAGCATTGGAGGGCTCGAGAGGTACTTCTTGAGGTCGTTGAAGGCTTCCTGGGCCTCGGGGGTCCAGCGGAACCCCTCAAGCCCTCGGAGGATCTTGAAGAACTGGAGGCCCCGCTCCCCCGAACGGGAGACGAAGCGACTGAGTGCGGCCAGGCGGCCGGAGAGGCGCTGGACATCTTTGACGGAGCGCGGCGGGGGCATGTCTAGGAAGGCCCGGATCTTCTCGGGGTTTGCCTCAATGCCCCGCTGGGACACGAGGAAACCCAGGAGCTTTCCCCCGCGCACCCCGAAGGCGCACTTCTCCGGGTTGAGCTTAAGCCCGAACGCGCGGAGGTTGCGGAAGGTCTCTGTGAGGTCGTCGATGTGGGAGGCTGCACGGGGACTCTTGACGACCGCGTCGTCTACGTAGACTTCGACGTTGCGGCCGAGTTGATCTTTGAAGACCAGCGTCATCAGGCGCTGGAAGGTGGCTCCCGCATTCTTGAGCCCGAAGGGCATGTGGCGGTAGCAGAAGGTTCCGAGGGGAGTTATGAAACTCGTCTTTTCCTCGTCCCCCTCCGCCATCCGGACTTGATGGTATCCCGAGTAGGCGTCTAAGAAGCTCATCAGCTCGCACCCCGCGGTGGAGTCAACGAGCTGGTCGATCCGCGGGAGCGGGAAGTTGTCTTTGGGGCAAGCGCGGTTAAGGTCGGTGAAGTCCACGCACATGCGCCACTTGCCAGTTGATTTCTTGACGAGGACGGGGTTTGCGAGCCACTCGGGGTGCAACACTTCCCGGATGAACCCCGCCTCTCGGAGCCGGGCTATCTCCGTCTTGATGGCTTCTTGACGTTCGAGGGAGAGCTTCCGCAACTTCTGCTTGATAGGGGGGTGACCGGGGGTTACCGCGAGCTTGTGCTCAATAACCTCCCGGGCGACGCCCCGCATGTCCGAAGGTTTCCACGCAAAAACATCGGAGTTTTCGCGCAGAAAGGCTGCGAGTTGCGCTGCATGGTCTTGGGGGAGCTCTGCCCCGATTTGGACGGTTTTGTCTCTGCTGCCCGGGGACAGCGGGACCTTCCGGAGGCCCCCTTCCGGACGCGGCTTGAGGAGGGGCCTCCCAGGGGATGGCGCAGCGACGTCTACGTTCGGGGGGGGAGCCCCCCCCCCGGGTACCTTGATCAGGTTGACGCTTCCTATTGTGGCAGCAGCCCGCTCGTATAGGGCACGGGCCATGTCTTGGTCCCCCCGGACGTTGATCACACCATGCGGCCCGGGGATCTTCATGCACAAATAGTTTTGGTGGGTGGCAGCCCCCAGCCGATTGATCGTAGTCCTCCCCATAATTACATTGTAGGAGGAGGGGAGGTCCACTACATCGAAGCGTACTAGCTCGGTCCGGTAGTTCTCCGGGGTGCCGAAGGTGATCGGGAGATCTACCTTGCCCACGGGGTGGATCGCCTTCCCCGGGACAAACCCTTGCAGAGGCCCTGCCGCTGGTTGCAGGAGCCTCTCATCCACCTGCATTTCCTTGAATGTTTTGAGGAACAGGACGTCGGCGGAGCTTCCGCCGTCCACGAGGATGCGGGCTAAGTGGCAGTTGTAGATTGTCGCGGAGACAATAAGCGCGTCGTCATGGGGGAAGCGAACCCCTCGCGCGTCTTCCGCCGTAAAGGTGAGGGGGACGTCCGACCACTTGGGCGGCACGGACGCGTGTAGCACCCCCACTACCTTAACTTCTCGCGCGTACTCCTTGCGCTGGCGCTTGGAGTCCCGCCCGGAGGCGGAGCCCCCTACGATGACATTGATGCGGCGCTGAGAAGTTTGAAAGGGGAGAGCGTCTGAAGGCTCCCCCTCCTGCACCTGTTGCCCCCCCGCGGGAGCAGGAAGGGCCGGGACAGCTGGCCGAGGGGGCAAGGAGGCCAGAGTCCCCCCCCCCTGCCCGCGCTGGTCGAGGAACGCCGCGAAGTGCTGCAGCAGCTGGTGGCAATCTCGGGTGGCGTGGGTACTGGACCCGTGGAAGCTGCACCACGGTCCTTCCCGGCTTCTCCCCGCGGGGCCTTCACGGCCGCGCGAAGACTGTCCTCCCCCATGGCCTCTCGGCTTGGGAAAGGGGCGGTTGCCCTTTGGGGGGTCGCGCGAGCCGCCTCCGCCCTCGAGGACAAAAGTGTCCCGAGGCCGTGGTTCGCTACGGCCCTCGTGCCTGGGGCGTCTGGGGGGATCCCGGGCCCCCCGCTCGGCGGGGGCAGGAGCCCCCTGGGTCTTCTTCCAGATGTCATCTTCCTCCGCCCGAGCGTACTTTTCGAGCACGTTGAAGAGCTCGTCGGCGGAAGAGGGGCAGCTCCGGGAGAGCCTTCGGTGGAGCTCCCCCGGGAGGATGCCGCTTTTGCAGGCTTCGATGACTGTGGAGTCCGGGACGTGGGCCACTTTGCTTTTCACTTGGGCAAAGCGCTTGAAGAAGCTTCTGATGGTCTCCCCGGTCCTCTGGCGCACTGTGTATAGCTGTGAAGAATCCAGGGGACGTACGTAATTCCCCTGAAAGTTGGCGCAGAACTCCCGCTTCAGCTGCGAGAAAGACTTGATGGAGCCCGCCTTCAGATTGTAAAACCAGGAGCGGGCAACGCCGGTGAGGTAGAGGGGGAAGACGTTGCATTGGACGCTCTCGTCCCCCCCCGCCGCGGAGATGGCTGTGGAGTAAATCTGCACGAACTCGTAGGGATCCGCCTCGCCATTATAATGCTCGATGTGCGGGGGACGGTAGGGCCGCGGCCATCGGATGCTGCGGAGTCTTCGACATAGAGGCTGGTTCGCCCCCTGCACTTCCCGGGGGAAGCCCCAGTCACTGTCTTCTTTAACGGGGGACGCCCCCTCGTCATCTGAGTCAGGTAGCGGCCCAAGAGGGCCGCCAGAGTGGTGGTGACGACGCTTCTCTTCCGGGCTGGGACTGATTTCCCGGACGTCCGGGCTTCCCTCCGGGGAGGATGGTTCTTCGGCGGGTCTCTTCCCCCGACCGGTGCGAGAGCGAGGCTCCCTGTGACAACGACCGGGGGGAAGCTCTTCCCCGTGGCTGGGAGAATACATTCGCTCAACCTCCCCCCGGGAGAGGCGGACCTGCTTCGCCGGGGGAGGGAGCTCCTGCACTGTAGCAGCCGGCCCGGAAGCTACCGGGGCCTGCTGGGGGGAGCCCCCTGGGACGGCCCCCGGGACCGGAAAGGGGGGAGCCCCTGCACCATCCGGAACCGGGGAGGGGGCGCCCGGGGCGGCGTTAGGATCCGAAGAGGGGGCCCCCGTGGCAACGACCGGGACCGGGAAGGGGGAAACCCCTGTGACATCCGGAACCAGTGGGGGGTGAGCCCCCTCGGCGACGTCCTGGGTTGGGGAGCCAATGCGGGGGGAAATTCGCTGAGGCACGGGAGCTGCTCTGTCGACCTGCCCCGGTGCGGTAAACGCAACGCGGGGGGCGGGACTGGCTCCCGGCGTAGGAATAGCCCCCGTCATGAAATGACCCCCCAGCCCCGGAAGCGAGCCGGGGACGGGGTACCCCCCTGGTGCCACGAAGGGCCCGGGCATGAAATAGCCTCCCGGCACCGGGACAGGCCCGGGTGCCGAGAAGTGTCCGGAAGTATATCCCGCGGGGGGAGGGAACTCCCCAGCGGGATTATACGGGGTAGACAGCCCCCCTGACGCCGGAGGGGCCGCTGGGTATCCCGTAAACGGGGGCATGATCCCCGGATACGGGTGCGGCGAGAATGTGGGAGCCGAGGGCCGCGCCAACACACTAAGGGGCTCGTCCATAGAGCGCTGGGCGCGGAGCTGGCCCTCCACGAGAGCCTCCAGCAGGGCATCCCGGGGAGCCGGGGGAGCCGTCGGGGGGAAACTCGTCCCGGCCGAGGTCCCCGCGGCCGCCGGGAGCGACCTGGAGGTGGAGGCTCCTAGATTGGGAGGAAAGGTGGGAGGCGGTACCTGGGAATGGTCGCCTCCGGACGGAGGCGCCGGAACAGCAGCGTCCCGGACGGGTGGCGCCAGGTCACCGGGACCGGCGTCACCGGGAAGGGCGCGGGCCCTTGTTCTCGGGGGAGCCATGGCGATTCGTCACGGGTCCCCACGGACGGCGCCAACTGTCGTGGTATTAAGAATACCCCGGCAGGTTTTGAAGACGATCCTAGCGGAGATTACACAGCGCGGGTTGACCGGGTGACCGGTCCTCCCCCGCCGGACAAACACAAGAAAAGACACGAGGATTTATACAGGTTCGGGTCCCAGTGGGGGCCCTAGTCCTGTCGACGCGCTCCCGACCGGAGTCGGCTGGGGGAGCTCTCTCCGGGGGAGAGGCTTCCGGAGCACGTCTGTGAGATTAGCTATTCCAAATAATAATGAAGTGATCCTTTACAACAGAGGGGTACAAGGGCTATTTATAGCCCCAAAAAGAAGCAAAAAACCTAAACTACCCCGGGAGCCACCGTCGGATTGAAGGGTAGGATCGTCCTTCTCCCGGTCAAACGTCTTGGATGCTTGACAGGTGGTCGCTGATTCCCGAGGCGTCCCTCGCGTGACCTGCACGTGATAAACAAACAGGGATTTTACCTTTTAGGAGGGCGGTGACGTCCGGGACCTCTTCCGGAGAGCAGGGTCCCGGGAGCCCAAAAGGCGGCGCCCGGGGCAGGCACCGGAGGCCACTCTCCCCGGGCAAATGGCGGCGCCCGGGACATGCCCGGGGGGCACGGTCCCGGGGGCCAAATGGCGGCGCCCGGGGCAGGCGCCGGAGGCCACTATCCCCGGGCGAACGGCAGCGCCCGGGACATGCCCGGGGGACACGGTTTCGGGGGCCAAATGGCGGCACCCGGGACATGCCTGGGGGGCACGGTCCCGGGGGTCAAATGGCGGCGCCCGGGACATGCCCGGGGGGCACGGTCCCGGGGGCCAAATGGCGGCGCCCGGGGCCGGCACCTGAGGCCACTATCCCGGGGCGAATGGCGGCGCCCGGGGCCGGCACCGGAGGCCACTATCCCCGGGCGAATGGCGGCGCCCGGGACATGCCCGGGGGACACGGCCCCGGGGGCCAAATGGCGGCGCCCGGGACATGCCCGGGGGGCACGGTCCCGGGGGCCAAATGGCGGCGCCCGGGGCCGGCACCGGAGGCCACTATCCCCGGGCGAATGGCGGCGCCCGGGACATGCCCGGGGGACACGGCCCCGGGGGCCAAATGGCGGCGCCCGGGACATGCCCGGGGGGCACGGTCCCGGGGGCCAAATGGCGGCGCCCGGGGCCGGCACCGGAGGCCACTATCCCCGGGCGAATGGCGGCGCCCGGGGCCGGCACCGGAGGCCACTATCCCCGGGCGAATGGCGGCGCCCGGGACATGCCCGGGGGACACGGCCCCGGGGGCCAAATGGCGGCGCCCGGGACATGCCCGGGGGACACGGCCCCGGGGGCCAAATGGCGGCGCCCGGGACATGCCCGGGGGGCACGGTCCCGGGGGCCAAATGGCGGCGCCCGGGGCCGGCACCAGAGGCCACTATCCCCGGGCGAATGGCGGCGCCCGGGGCCGGCACCGGAGGCCACTATCCCCGGGCGAATGGCGGCGCCCGGGACATGCCCCGGAGGCACGGTCCCGGGCGCCTAAAAGGCGGCGCCCGGGGCAGGCACCGGAGGCCACTGTCCCCGGGCAGTCATGAACTTACCTGGACTTGACCGCGTGGAGATTTCCCCCAACACACACCTTGGTTCCAATATTATCGCAATAGTCCAGGAAGAGACCACTAGAGAATTGGGAACTGTTGTCAGTGATGAGACGACTTGGAACACCAAATCGAGTGACAATGTTCTTATGAAAGAACTTCTGTGCCACAGCAGCAGTGATATTGTAGACTGGTTCAGCCTCAATCCACTTTGTAAACATGTCAATAGCTACGAACAGGAATTTGTAACCATTGACCACCTGTGGCATAGGTCCCACAATATCTATCCCCCAGTCCGCAAAGGGCCACGTTAAAGGGATAGTTTGCAAGGCATATGCGGGATGATGAACTTGTCTTGCATGAAATTGACACTGGGGGCATGTCTTGACCAAGTATTTGTCATCATCGAGTGCGGAAGGCCAGTAAAAATCCTATCAGAAAGCTTTCCCGACCAGTGTGTGAAATGACGCGTGCGCACCACACACACCATCATGGATTTCTTTCAAGAGGGACTTACCTTCCTCTTGAGAAATACAATGCATGAATACTACTTGAGTACCTTTCCTATACAAAACCCCTCTATGAGTTTGTATAGGCGCGCTTTTCGAATCAACCGATCACTTTCGGTTTCATCCTTGGGCAAGGTGCCATGTTCGAGATAGACCTTCAATGGATGGGTCCAATCTTCTTCATGTCCAAGGTTGGTAACGAAGACTGTCACTAGGTCATCTTTGACTGTAGTCATGATCAAAGGATGTTCTAAGTGTTCGACGAACACTCCTGTTGGAGCAGATGTACGTGAGGATCCAATTTTAGATAATTGGTCTGCGAGAATATTCTCCTTTCGCGGGATGTATTGGACTTCAAAATGACTGAAGTGTTTTTCCAATCTCCTCACTTCCCCCAGGTAATGAGCCATTGTCTCATCGGAGTTGCTGTACTCCTTATTTACCTGGTTTACAACCAGCTGTGAGTCTCCCCTCACCACTAATCGACGGACTCCGAGGAATTTTGCTGCCCGGAGCCCTACAATAAGACCTTCATATTCTGCTACGTTGTTAGTCGCAACAAAATGTAATTGAATGACATACTTGAGTTGGTCGCCCTGAGGCGTGACCAAGACCACTCCAGCCCCCGAGTGTTGAAAACTGCGAGAGCCGTCAAAATACATCGTCCAGTGGTCGGTGCATGATAAATCTTTAGATTCTTGCATAGGTGGGTTAGGGTTAGTCCATTCGACCATAAAGTCTGCAAGGATCTGAGACTTGACCGCCGTGCGAGGGGTGAAATGGATGTCAAATGCTCCAAGTTCCACAGTCCACTTCGCGATTCGACCAGATTTCTCTAGGTTTCGGATAATATCTCCCAAAGGGAAGGACGAGGGCACTGTAATTTTATGTGCCTGAAAGTAATGTCGTAGCTTGCGGGAAGCCATCAGTAGCGCGTAAAGTATCTTCTAGACCTCAGGATAACGATCCTTAGGACCATGAAGTACCTCGCTTACATAATAGACGGGCTGTTGCACTCCTCTTTCTGAGATCAGAACCGCGCTGACCGCATGAGGTGTGGCCGCCAAGTAAAGAAGTAGTGGTTCCCCCGTGATCGGAGAAACCAACACTGGCGGAGTGGATAAGTATGCTTTAACCTCCTGGAATGCTTTCTCGGCTTCATCCGACCAGGTAAAACCATAGTGTTTTTGAAGAGCCTTGAAAAAAGGTAATCCCCTCTCGCCTAGTCGCGATATAAATTGACTTAAAGCCGCCATACGACCTGCCAGGCACTGGACATCCTTCATGGTCGAAGAAGACCTCATTTCCTCGATGGCCCTGACTTTTTCGAGATTAACCTCGATTCCTCTAGAACAGAAGAGAAAGTCTAAAAGTTTACCAGATGAAACCCCGAAAGAACACTTTTCTGGGTTTAATTTGATTCCAAATCGGTTTAAATTACAGAAGGTTTCAGCAAGATCATCTAAATGAGTCAAGCTTTTTAAGCTTTTTACAACCAAGTCATCTACGTAAGCTTCAAGATTATGCCCCATCTGGGAAAGAAAGGTCTTTTGCATCAAGCGCTGGTACGTGGAACCGGCGTTCTTGAGACCAAATGGCATTCTGACTTAGCAGTAGGTGCCAAATGGTGTGATGAAGGCAGTCTTCTCTTCATCTTCTTTTGCCATGCTAATTTGATGATATCCTGAGTAAGCATCCAGGAAACTCATCAGTTCGCAACCCGCAGTAGAGTCGACCAACTGATCGATGCGGGGAAGAGGAAAGTCAACCTTCGGGCTGGCACTGTTTAGGCTGGTGTAATCGACGCACATGCGCCACTTACCATTTGACTTATAGACCACGATCGGATTTGCAATCCATTCCGGATGATTGACTTCTCGAATAAATCCATCCATTTGGATTTTGTCCAACTCCGCGCGGATAGCTTCTTGCCGATCAACAGCAAAGCGTTTGTGCTTCTGCTTTATTGGTCGCTGTCCAGGTCGAATTGCTAACCTGTGCTCAATTACCTCCCTTGGGACACCGGGCATGTCGGATGGTTTCCACGCAAACACATCTGCATTAGCTTAGAGGAAAGTAATGAGTTCGAGTTCCTATTTGCCATCTAGGCC
This sequence comes from Pharus latifolius, assembly GCA_019359835.1. NCBI lineage: Eukaryota > Viridiplantae > Streptophyta > Magnoliopsida > Poales > Poaceae > Pharus > Pharus latifolius. The sequence goes on along the minus strand of CM033324.1, from coordinate 53,147,507 downwards.
TGATCCAATCCGAATTATTCTAGATGGATCATCTGGGCATAACGGAACCAGTTTTAGCTTTTCCTCTGGTCGAGGGGCGACCTTGATCGTATATGCAGCTGTGGTGGTGATCTTGACATCTCGAAGGGGAAGTTGATCTACCAGCTCCAGGGATAACCGATCGCAAGTCAATGCCACATTGCGGCTACCTCGGACCGAGATAACGCCTTTGGGGCTAGGTAACCTACCGCACTGATAAGCATAGTGCGTCGCCATCATAAATTTAGCGAGAGTTGGCCTGCCAAAAAGTGCGTTATAAGCTGAATCACAATCAATTACGTCAAAAGTAACCAATTCTGTTCGGAAATTATCTGGTTCCCCCAGTGTCACTGGGAGCACCACCTGTCCCATGGGGATCATCGAGGGACCAGGAATTATCCCATAAAACAGATGAATTATGGGTTTGATTTTCGAATGAGGGATTTGCATCTCGTCTAATGCCTTGAGCAATAGAATGTCCAAGGAACTACCTCCATCAATTAGGACCCTTTCGACTCTCGCGTTACTGATAATTGGGGTAATGACCAGAGGTAGTCTCAATGGTCGAGTAAGCCCAACGGGACAATCAGAGCGATCAAATGTCAAAGGAGTCTTCGACCAACGGGGGCATTGAGGTTCGCCAAGGGGAGCTTCCGCTTGGTTAATTTCAAGATGAAACGCTTTAAACTGATGTTTAGAAACAAATGAGGAGGAACCTCCAAAAATGACATTAACATAATTATGAGGTACCTGGTAGGACATTTCTTCGTCCCCGTCGGCATCTCTAAGCCCGCAAGTCTGCTCTTTCGATGGCAAAGTTGGCATCGGCCCAATTCCCTGGTAGAAGTCATCTAGTTGCTTCAACCAACTCCTACAGTTCTTGAGGTCGTGTCCTGGAGAGTTGTGGATTGGGCATTGACGAGGATTGATACCCGAGCTAGTTCAAATAAATACATGACTGGTTCAGGACAGATTCGAACCAGATGAGTGTCCATTGGATGTGAATTCAAGTTGCTCCGGGAAGCGCGGACATATGATCGTAGGCTTTACGCGATCAGACCGTAGACAGTGCGCAGTCAGGAGTTCGTAGGCGATGCGCAGACAGAAGATCGCAGATAGTGCGCGGTCAGATGATTACAAGCAACGCGCGGTCAGAACACCTTTGACCAGGAGACGCGGGATTTCTCAGTCCCTACAACAGGGATATCCCGAGTATCCCAAAAATTCTTCCACGTATAGAGACAACCGTTAGGAGGTTAATACGTGCAGTTATTCCTTAATAACACGTGTTAAACCTGCGTGGAGGTTAAGAGCAGTTATCAAAACTGCACCCGAGCAACTGTTTGATGCCGTTATGCCTTGGCACCCTTTCGACCAGTATAAGAGGGTAAGCCAATGCATCAAACGAGAGGATAAAAGGATCAGGAGATCGAGAGATCAGAAGATCAACAGAAGAAATTAGACTAAGTTAGTTAGCTTTCATAAGCCTCCTGAGCATTGTCTTGTATAAACACACAGGAAAGATCTTTACCTGTGAAGATCCTTTCCATAGTTTTGTAACTCTTTTCTCCTACGCATAGTAAATACTAACAGGTCGTAAGGGCTATTACTCCCACCATCGAGGGCCCGAACCTGTATAAATCTCTCTGTGCTTCAGTTAACTTTGGTTCATCATCCCTTTCTGGAGGGACACCCTGAAAGGTCTCACAACTCACAAATTCTGCATAAGTTCAACGAAGGACCCCGAGTCTGAATCGTCGATAGCTGGCGCCCACCGTGGGGCCTTTCTCAAGGCGTCCTAATTTCCATCCGGAGGTTCGCTGAATCATGGCTGGAGCATATGATTCTGAGAACGACTTCGATCTCGACGATTATGCCCACATTCTGATGCCTTCTCCCAGTGATCCTGTTCCGATGGAGGAAACCGGAGGCGAAGACGTCCCGGAGGTCGATTCGACCACTCAGGTGATGTCTATCGACCAGGAGGCGACCAACGCAGAATCAGAACCTACTGAGGTTCTCAATGTGTTAGAGGTTGAATCAGGTCCATCATATGACCCTACTAAGGGGAAGAATGATGTTGACCATCACATCAGCCTGGGGAGGTTTGACCCTGATAACCTCCATCGTCTCTTTGATTTCGAGTCTGACTCGGAACAAACAGAAATGTTTTCTCCCTCAGTGACTTCTCTCCCTAGACAGTTCGCTACCTTATCAGAAGAAATTCCCGATCAACGGGCTGCTAGGGAAGAACAGGAACGCAAACAAAAGGAAGATCAAGATCGCGAGCAACAAGACTACGAACTTCGTAGAACAGCCCTAGAGGCTCTTCAAGATGCGCAGGCTCGTTATGATGCTGCTCCGAGTTCTTCCTGGCGATTGCGTGGTCGCAAACGCGACCAGACACCGTCTTTACCCCCAGAGCGTTTCTCGGCGGACGAAGAAACGGTAACACCAGGTGCCCCTAGGAGAAGTACGCATGGCCGGCTTCGATCTATCGCAGAGGTTATGCGTAATTTTCCTCCTACGGTCACAGATGCCCAGAAGCCGGCCTTCACCAGAATCCTGGCGGAGAGGTTGGATGAGGTCACATCTGAGGTGACCCCAACGGCTTCTTCCCGGTCGGCGACATGTTCCCACAACCGAGAGCACTCTCAGTCTGGTTCAGGTAGACGTATTCGTCCACCACCTGTCCCGTCTCGGCACGACGAAGCCAGACGGGCGGAGGGTTCTCGAGATAGGGAATGAATTCCTGTCCACTCTCGCTTAGGACCGTGGGTGACTTCTCCATTGTGTGAGATCGCGCGTGATCAGGTTGAGAGTAGCAGGTCAATTCACGGTCTCTATGTTGGTTGTAAAGCTTTCTCGCCCGGCCTTCGTGAGGTCGTTTGGCCAGACAAGTTTAAACCAAGGGCCATAGAGAGGTTTGATGGAACTCAGAACCCATCTGAGTTTCTCCAAATTTACATTACTGCCATCCAGGCGGCGGGCTGCGATGACCGGGTCATGGCTAACTATCTACTCACAGTCCTCGAATGACCGGCAAGAACCTGGTTGTTCAATCAGCCTGAGGTTTTGATCTATAATTGGGAAATGTTGTGCGATGCCATCCTCAACAATTTTGCAGAACTGTTATCAGAAGCCGGGCAAAGAGGATGACCTTCATCGACTACGGCAAACTTCGACTGAAACCCTTCGTCAGTTTGTCAAGAGATTTGTCGGGGGAGAAATACCATCCCGAACATATCTGATAGTTCCATTATCAGGGCATTTAAACATGCCGTTCGGTATCAGAGATTCACCGAAGATTTGCTCATCCATCCTCCTCGATCAGTAGCCGATCTCTTTGATATGGTTGATCAATATTCCGACGCAACTGAGGCTGTCGAATGGAATAGGATGGTTTATAAAGGTAACCTACTGCCTCAGCCAGGTCTCAAGGACATTAAACGGGAGGATTCAAGCAAGAAGCCGGAATCTTCCTCAAGTGGCAGGTCAAAGAAATCAAAAAGGTGTCGATCTGGACAATACCGAGAGGTCACGGTCGCAGAGAAGCCTCCTTCGACCAAAGGTAACAAGCCATCGTTTAAAAATAAAACTGCTTCTGGTGGTTGTAGTGCCGACCATCCAGAGAAGTCGACTAACCCGCAGGAAGGCAAGAAATGGTGTCTGCTCCACAACTCCGCAGGCCACGACCTCAAGAACTGCAGGAGTTGGTTGAAGCAGTTAGATGACTTCTACCAGGGGATTGGACCGATGCCGACCTTACCATCTAAGGAACAAGCATGCGGGTTAAGAGACGCCGACGGGGACGAAGAGATGTTACCAGGTACCTCGTAATCATGTTAATGTTATTTTCGGAGGTTCCTCCTCTTTTGTTTGTAAGAGGCAATTTAAGGCCTTTTATTGAGAGGTTAACCAAACTGAGACTTCCCTTGGTGAACCTCAGTACCCACGTTGGTCAGATACACGTTTGACGTTTGATCGCTCTGATTGTCCTGCGGGGCTTACTCGACCATTGAGGCTACCTCTGGTCATTACCCCAATCATCAGCAATGCGAGAGTCGAGAGGGTTCTGATGGACGGAGGTAGCTCCTTGGACATCTTATTGGTCAAGGCGCTCGACGAGATGCAAATTCCTCGTTCGAAAATCAAGCCCATAATCCATTCGTATTATGGGATAATTCTTGGTCCCTCTATGATGCCATTGGGGCAGGTGGTGCTCCCGGTCACGCTGGGAGAACCAGATAATTTCCGAACGGAATTAGTTACTTTTGATGTAATTGATTGTGATTCGACTTATAACGCAATCTTTGGCAGGCCAACTCTTGCTAAGTTCACGATGGCAACGCACTATGCTTATCAGTGCGGCAACTTGCCTAGCCCCCAAGTTGTCATCTCGATCCGAGGCAGTCGCAATGTGGCATTGACATGTGACCGGCTATCTTTGGAGATGGTGGATCGACTTCCCCTCGGGGACACTCAGGTCGCCACAGTCGCCGCTGACGCGATCAAGGCTACTCCTCGACTTGATGAGAAACTCAAACTGGTTCCATTGTACCGAGATGATCCATCCAAGACAATCCGGGTTGGATCAGGCCTGGACGACAAATAGGAACTCGAGCTCATTGCTTTCCTCTGGGCTAACGCAGATGTGTTTGCGTGGAAACCATCCGATATTCCCGGTGTCCCAAGGGAGGTAATCGAGCACCAGTTAGCAATTCGACCTGGACAGCAACCAATAAAGCAAAAGCCCAGGCGTTTTGCTGTTGACCGGCAGGAAGCCATCCGAGAGGAGTTAGACAAACTCCTAAAGGCCGGTTTTATTCGCGAGGTCGATCACCCGGAATGGCTTTGCAAATCCGATCATGGTCCGCAAGTCAAATGGTAAGTGGCGCATGTGCGTCAACTACACCAGCCTCTATAGTGCCTGTCCGAAGGATGACTTTCCCCTTCCCTGCATCGATCAGCTGGTCGATTCTACTGTGGGTTGCGAACTGATGAGTTTCCTGAACGCTTACTTAGGATATCATCAAATTAGCATGGCAGAACAAGATGAAGAGAAGACTGCCTTCATCACCCCGTTCAGCACCTACTGCTACGTCAGAATGCTGTTCGGTCTCAAGAACGTAGGTTCCACGTACTAGCGCTTGATGCAAAAGACCTTTCTTTCCCAGATGGGGCGTAATCTTGAAGCTTACGTAGATGACTTGGTTGTAAAAAGCATCAAAAGATTGTCTCATTTAGACGATCCCGCTGAAACCTTCTGTAATTTAAATCGATTAGGAATAAAATTAAACCCCGAGAAATGTTCTTTCTGGGTCTCTTCAGGAAAACTTCTTGGTTTTCTTGTTTGTTCCAGTGGAATTAAAGTCAATCCTGAAAAAATCAGGGCTATCGAACAGATGAGGTCTCCCTCGACCATCAAGGATGTTCAGCGCCTAGTAGGTCGCATGCCGGCCGGTTCATATCGCGACTAGGTAAAAGGGGACTACCATTCTTCAAAGCCTTGCGCAAACATCACAACTTTACATGGTTCGATGAGGCCGAAAAAGCATTCCAGGAGGTGAAGGCGTATCTATCCAGTCTGCCGGTCTTGGTGTCTCCCGACAAAGGAGAACCATTACTTCTCTACTTGGCGGCCACGCCATACGCGGTCAGCGCTGTCCAGATCGCGGATAGAGAAGGTATACACAGACCCGTCTACTATGTAAGCGAAGTACTTCATGGTCCTAAGGAGCGATACCCTGAGGTCCAGAAGATACTTTACGCATTGCTGATGGCTTCCCGTAAGCTACGACATTACTTCCAAGCATATAAGATCACAGTACCCTCATCTTTTCCATTGGGGGATATTGTCCGTAATCCGGAGAAATCTGGTTGGATTGCCAAATGGGCTGTCGATCTCAGTGCATTCGATATCCATTTCACACCCCGCACTGCGGTTAAGTCTCAGGTCCTGGCCGACTTTGTAGTCAAATGGACCAATCCTGAGCCACCTGTGCAGGTGTCCGAAGAATTGGAATGCCCCGATTACTGGACAATGTACTTTGATGGCTCTCGTAGTTTTCAACACTCAGGGGCTGGAGTGGTCTTAGTTACACCTCAGGGCGAACAGCTGAAGTTTGTCTTTCAACTACACTTTGTTGCGACCAATAATGCAGTAGAGTATGAGGGTCTTCTTGCAGGGCTCCGGGCAGCAAAATTCCTCGGAGTCCGTCGATTAGTGGTGAGGGGAGACTCACCGCTGGTCGTAAACCAGGTAAACAAGGAGTACAGCACCTCCGATGAGACAATGGCTCATTACCAGGGGGAAGTGAGGAGGTTGGAAAAATACTTCAGTCATTTGGAAGTCCAATCCATCCCGCGAAAGGACAACATTCTCGCAGACCAATTATCCAAAATTGGGTCCTCACGCACATCCGCTTCGGCAGGAGTGTTCGTAGAACACTTGGAACATCCTTCGATTATGACTTCGGTCAAGGATGATCCGATAACAGTCTGCGTTACCAACCTCGGATAGGAACGAGATTGGACTCATCCATTGAGGGTCTATCTCGAGGATGAAACCGAAAGTGATCGGTTGATTCAAAAAGCGCATTTGTACAAGCTCATAGAAGGAGTTTTTTATAGAAAAGGTACTTAGGGAGTATTTATGCGCTGTGTATCTCAGGAAGAAGGTTGTCGCGCCCCGAAACTGGGACTACGACTACTCCTGTAGAGACCTAGCTCGCTGCAGCTAGTCCCATATATGCATAGCATACACATACCCTTGACTTCCCAGGATAAGTCAAGCGCAGGAGTATATCACATTGCAACAGAGTAACTTACAAAATATTTAAGCAGTGTGGCCTGCTGGCCTTAATATTACATAAAGAGATTACAATGCCTTCACAGCATACATGGTTTAGCAAAATAACAACTACACAGCAGAAGATAGGTGATCCACCCACAAAGAGAAGTGGACGGCAGAACAACACACATCAGGGCAATGACGGGACTGACTCTTCTCCTTCTGGATCCAAGAAGTTCTCCATGCCTTCATCTTGATCATTGAACGCTCCATCTACTGATTTGTAGGTTGCAAGGGTGAGCACTTACGTACTCAGCAAGTCATAGGTAAGAGTAGATACATATAGTAGTGATGATATGAACCTAGACTAGTCAAGAATTATGGATATTTATAAAATAATCTTTTTCTTTCTCATCTCATCTTATTTCAGCTCATGGCAACACTTTTCATAATATAACATCATCAATCATGTTCACTAGATTATAGCACTACGCGACACGTCGACACACGGCAGCCCACGGCAGCACTCCTTATCATGACAACACATGTCATTTGGGTAATCTTGATTTAACACATTTTATTTAGAAAATAGTACTTGTGTCACACCCCGTGGATTTAATCCACCGCAGCAGACTCCTATAAACCCGGGAGCTCGGAGTATTCGAATACGTTTTTAACTCTGCAGAGAGGTACCAATTTACCCGCAAGATATTCCACTTTCAAGCCTTTCCTATCATAACAAAATGATTGGACCCCTGACTCTCTTCATATTGTGAGCGGCAAGGTGGAAATAACAAGAACTTTTGTTATGTATCACTCACAATTCACCCCCGACCCTGTGGCTCTCCGCGAGACACAGTTGTGGTAGGCTGTACCCTAACCTCCACCCCTTTGCTTATTCCCATTACTGGGTCAGCGTGCTTGATCACCTTCAGTGATATGTGTGGGAGCCGTCCTCCGTACCCAAACGTGCATCACTACACAATTCCAGCAGGGGTGTCATGTGCGATTCACATAAGTACTTATTTAGGCCTGTCCCATACCAGGCTTGCGGTTAGCACGTTGTTCATGCCACTAGACGCACAACACAAGGTTCTTGTCCTTATATGCCAGTGACCAGACCATCCACAACCCTGCACCTTCAGTGCCTGCATTCCTTCGCAGTTTAGCACCTCCAGTGCTACCACCATTCCATACCATTTTCTGGTCACGGCTAGGGGTTTTATTTCATGAATATAAGTATATAAATACATATAATAGTTCATGGCTCAAAACTTATTTATTTCACATTTCACAGATAACCAGTCTAGTACTGCCAATTCATAAATCAACCATTCTCAATCTTTCTCATGCAATATTATCTATATTCAAGGTTATGTTTTAGCAACATTTAAAATATAGGTTCAAGATGACCAAGGATATGATTGCCTTCCGCGTCGTAAGATACAGCAGTTGATAACGGATCAACAGCGAAGTCCTCAAACTTAGCTTTTGGATCTGCTCGACGACAAACAAACAATACACACAAATATTACTTATATATTAAAATGATTTAGGATCTATATGCAGATATGCTCAACAAGAAAGATTGAACGATACTGGAGATAATTGAGATTACAAGCTGAACTGAGTTGAGATCTAGGGTTTCAAGGAATTGGCTAAGGATGGATGTTAGATGCTCTTAGGATCTCAAGGTTACAATAAGAACATCAGTTTTGTGGTTGGTTTGATCAAAAACAGCGAATGTCAGCAGATTGACATTCGGATCAAGATTCTGACATAACTTCAACGAAAGCTAGAGAGCTTATCTCAAGTTATGACAGTAGAAGAAAATGTAGATCATAACTCTACAAATTCAGTGGACAAAGTGGTTTTCAAATTGCACAATCAGAAGTGGGTAAACAAGGCCAATGCCATTGGCTGGCATGCACTGAGATAGTGTTAAAAGCTAGGGTTTAGCATAACATGCATTTCAAGGGCTCAAATCAAGTTGTGATGGAAGAAGAAAATGTAAATCACAACCTCAGGAATCTAAGAGACAAAGTTATGCCCAAAATGCACATCTGGAAGGAAGTTAAAAGGGCTAATGCCACTGACTGACATAGTCTGGCATTGATCTTGACATGGCCAGAAACTAGGGCTTGGCATAACTTTTGATCTAGGGCTCCAAGTGATGCACCACTTTGTCTGGGAGGTAGGCATTGATAACAGGAACAAATCATTCAACAGGATCCAAAGCTGAAAATGGCTAGAAGATGATGAAATTCAAAGGAGAAGTGTGGTGGCGACACGGCACAGTGAAGCCACTGGACAAAAATCTTGGCATGGCTATAACTTGAATTCTGGGCAGTTTCAGAGATCGAGCTAGAAGACAAATATGCTCAGGAAGTTGGGGCACACTTGAATGACAAAGTAGATGAAGCTGAAACGGCCGGGAAAGGATTTCCGGTGAACTGCGCCGGAGAAGATGACATGAGATTTGGGGCTTTTTGATACAGGCCAAAAGAACTCGATTCCAAGCTTGAGGAGTGATAGAAGGGTAAGAGAAAGCTATCTGCACAATCAATTTGGTCGGAGGATGGCCGGTGTGGCCTGGCGACGATCGCCGGTTTCTGGAGAAGCTCAAAACTGGGGAAAACTTCAATTCGAGCTCAATCTGGAGATATTGATGCATAGGCTTGCTTCAAAAGGTTCACTGATCATTTTTCTTCACAGGTTCGAGAATTGATTCGAAGTAAATTGGCCTGCATTGCCGGAACAGGGCAATCGGGATTTCCGGCGATCACCGGCGACTGGATGCAAGATAACTCAATTAGATGGTACAGCACGATGAGGGAGATGAGCTATACCTTCTGGTGCTGTTAATTCGGTGAGAGGTGCAGCAGGGCGTGCTGGCACCGTGAGGCCTCAATCTAGACTCGCCGGAGAAGAAGACGACGGTGAGGAGATTTGGAAATTTGGCTAAGTCCTGGTGAAGGGGAGATGACACAGGGTACTGGTGGCTTAAATAGAGCAGAGGGCGAAGCTTGCAAGGATTAAGTAGCATTGAATTGGTGTCAGTTGACATGAGTTGCCGGGCGCAGATGCAACAACGGCGAGCGGTGACGCGACGGCGCACAGGAGAGGTGATTGCTGATCAAACTATTGCTTCATCGGGACGCAATGCTGTTGGGCGGTGCAAGGCAGTGGCGACAAGGGCTGGCAAAGCACAGCAACGTGGCGAAGAGTTGCTGACAACGGTCGCGCACGGGAGCAAGCTGTTCAACGGCGTTGCCACGGCGATAGCTGGGGCGTGGACGCGTGTGCACATGCAAATTCAAGTGAGCACGAGCTCAGGCGAAGCGAGGCATGGCCGGCGGCGAGCAAGCACGGCGCAAACGCACGGCGAGGTTCTGGTCGTGCACAGCAGCTGCTGGTCGAATCTGGATTCATTTGCAATTTCCAATTCTTGATTTGGACTGATCTGTAATTCTGGAGATTTGGAAGGTTTGATCTAATTTTGATTCTGCTGATTTGGCAAACTTGATTCAACAGATGATTTGGCACAGATTGAAGATGAAATTTGAAATGTTTGGATGATTTTTGATATGAACTGAAAATAGGGTATTTTAGGGTAATTAAAATCTGAATTTCAATTGATTTCGAATTCTGGGATTTAGGGTCTGATTTTGAGATACTTATAAAAGAAGAATTTGTGTTGAAAAGCATTTGGGAGGTGTTCCCTGAATCAGATTTGAATTTTGGAGATGATTTGCAACATTTTGCCTTTTTAGGCTTTTGGAAAATCTGGAAAAAGGACTGATCTGCGATACTCTTGGACTGATTTGCGAAAAAGGTTTAGATGGTGAAATCTGGCTGCCAACTTTTTGGATTAAGGTATTGGCATACCCTTGATCATAATCCAAGAATAATCTGGTCTGAACTTGGCTAAGATTTTGATTAAATCTGGATTTCTGAAACTTAGGGTAAAAGATATTCTGTTTTCGAAAACAGAAAGGAGTTGAAAAAATCTGGAAGTTAGAGATGGAATTGAATCTGGGTTCTGAATGTTTTTAGGTTTAGGATAACTGATAGATCAAATCTGGAAAGTCAGATCTTGACTTGGGGTCACAGGATAAATTTTGGAGATTTTAGGGCTAGAACAGAATAAAGCTGAGGCTGATTTGGTTGATCTAGAAGAGACATATGCATGCATGATTTTTAAGAAAGAAACTTTTCACCCCAAAACTCAGGATGTTACAAAGGTAAATCCCTCTTGAGAGAAATTCAGGACGGTGTATGCGGTGCGCACGCGTCATATCATACACTGGTCGGAAAAGCTTTCCGAAAAGGATTCTACTGGCCTTCGGCACTCGATGATGCCAAGAATATGGTCAAAATGTGTCCTCAGTGTTAGTTTCGTGCGAGACAGGTTCATCAACCTGCCTATGCCTTACAAACCATTCCCCTTGCATGGCCCTTCGCGGTCTGGGGAATGGACATTGTCGGTGTCGTGGTATTAAAGTTACCCCGGCAGGTTTATGACGTGCGTAACACGTGTTCCGCAACGCGGGATGACCGTGTGACGGGTCGCCCGTGTTGGATAATCTCAGAGATTGACACAAGGGTTTATATAGGTTCAGGCCTCAGTGGAGGCCCTAGTCCTATCGACGTGCTCCCGACACGAGTCGGCTAGGGGAGCTCTCTCTCGGGGAGAGTGCTCCTAAGCACGCCTTTTGGTTTTTTGTATTGGATGCAAATGAATTGAACCTCAGCTTACAAGGGGGGTTACAAGGGTATAAATAGACCCCAAAAAGCACAAATTACAAGACTACCCTAGCTGGGACCGTCGGATCAAGGGCGTTGCGATCTTTTTGCACGGTGCGATGCTTGGATCCTTGACATGTGGCCACTCCAATTCCCGAGGGAACTCCCGGGTAGGCGGAGCCCCTTACCCGGGACCAAGTCCGGGGAAGGGAGGGCCCTTTACCCAGAGCCACGTCTGGGGAAGGGAGGGCCCCTTACCCGGAGCCACGTCCGGGGAGAGTCCCTTACCTGGGACCAGGTCCGGGGAAGAGAGGGCCCCTTACCCGGAGCCATGTCCGGAGAAGGGAGAGCCCCTCACCCGGAGCCACGTCTGGGTAAGAGAGGGCCCCTTACCCGGAGCCGCGTTCGGGGAGAGCCCCTTACCCGGGACCAAGTCCGAGGAAGAGAGGGCCCCTTACCCGGAGCCACGTCCTGGGAAGGGAGGGCCCCTTACCCAGAGCCACGTCCTGGGAAGGGAGGGCCCCTTACCCAGAGCCACGTCCGGGGAGAGCCCCTTACCCGGGACCAAGTCCGGGGAAGAGAGGGCCCCTTACCCGGAGCCACGTCCGGGGAAGGGAGTCCGGGGAAGAGAGGGCCCCTTACCCAGAGCCACGTCTGGGGAAGAGAGGGCCCCTTACTCGGAGCCACTCCGGGGAAGGGAGGGCCCCTTACTCGGAGCCACGTCCGGGGAAGAGAGGGCCCCTTACCCGGAGCCACGTCTGGGGAGAGCCTCTTACCCGGGACCAAGTCCGGGCAAGAGAGGGCTCCTTACCCGGAGCCACGTCCGGGAAGAGAGGGCCCCATATCCGGAGCCACGTCCGGGGAAGGGAGGGGACCTTACCCGGAGCCACGTCCGGGGAAGAGAGGGCCCCTTACCCGGAGCCACGTCCGAGGAAGAGAGGGCCCCTTACCTGGAGCTATGTCCGGGGAGAGCCCCTTACCTGAGACCAAGTCCGAGCAAGAGAGGGCCCATTACCCGGAGCCACGTCCGAGGAGAGCCCCTTACCCGGGACCTCATTTTTCCCCCAACATCAGCCCCCCGTGCGCTCGAGGGCACGTAGTGGCGTCGAAGCGTGCGCCTCCTCTCCTTACTCGGGGGTGTCCCGGTGACTACTCCCGGTAAGGGGACACGGCGACACTTTTAAATGCCCCTAGGAAACTCTTTGTTATTCGCGCACCGTTCCACATTTAGTACCTAGATTCGGCGTGGGAAACGAGGCGATCTTCTCCCCCTATAAATATGGGGGCCACGCGTCACTTAACCATCTCCACTTCCCAAACTTCCACTTCTCTCTCGGTAGCGTTAGTGCTCTCCCGGTAAGAGCCTTTCCTGGTGACGCTACGTCTCCCGGTAAGAGCCTTCCCCGGTAGTGCTAGGCTTCCCCGGTAACAGGTCCGTTCCTGGTAGCGGCCAGGGTCCCGGTAGCAGACCAATCCCGGTAGCGTCAAGGCTCCCGGTAGCAGATCAGTCCTGGTAGCGTCAAGGCTCCCGGTAACAGATCCCTTCCCGGTAGCTTCAAGGCTCCCGGGAGCGCGAGATGGCTTCAAGGGGGCGAGGAAAGGCGGCGGAGATGTCTCTCGAGAAGCTCACGTCCGATTTCCTGGGTGTCTCGAAGTTTACCCCCCAGGACTCGGCGGCCCTTGTGGCTCGGAGGGTTTTCGCCGAAGGGGATGTTCGCGTCCCGGGGGAGGAGGTCGTTCCCCGTCCCCGGGACGAGGAGGTCGTTACCTTCGATGCGTTCGTCGACGCAGGTCTCCGGCTCTCGTTGCACCCCATGGTCCAGGAGTTTCTGCTGCAATACAACGTGGCGCTCAACCACCTAACGCCAAATGTTCTGGTTCGCATGGGGCTCTTCATATGGCTGTGCGAGACCATAGCCGAGACGGAGGGGACGCTGCGCCTCTTCCAGCACTTCTACAAGGCCACCGCGCGGAGCTCCCCGGTGGTACGCCACGGGCCGAAGTCCACCTTTGGTTCTCTGGTGGTGAAGCTCCTTCCGTCCCGGGTCGACCAGTACCCGGTCACGGCCTCCCGGGACCACTGGGAGGATTGGTCCCAGAGGTGGTTCTATCTCTCGGTAGGGGACTCGGAGATCGTCTATTCCCCGGAGCCCCCGACCCTTACCTGGTCCTCAGCACCTCCGGCCCCCAAGCTGAGCACCGGTGAGGCGGCCCTCATCGAGAAGATGGTGGAGGCCTGGTCTCGTCGGAGCATGAGGGACCTAGTAGAGGAGCTGCTCCTTCTCCGATTCAGCCCCTTCGGGTGCGTCCGGAGGGGACTGGGCCTTTCGGTGGAGAACCGCCCTCCTCCTTACCCGGTGTCACGACGTGAGTTTTTTGAACTTCGCCCGGAAGGGCTTTTGCCCAGAGGGGCTTCACGTTCTGACTTTTCCCCTTTGCAGTGCGCTCGTACGAATCGTCCCGGGAGAAGGCGGAGCGTCTCCTCGGGAGGTATTTCGAAGACGAGCACGCCCGGTGCCGCGCGGTCATCGGCGCCGCCCCCCCCCCCCCGCCCCCCCCCCCCGCCGCAACTTGGTGACTGAGGTTTTTGGGCTATCCTTGCTCGCTCGGACGCCGCTACCAACGCCAAATTCCCACAAGAGGAGGGAGGCGCCCGGCATCCACGGGGCGGGGCACGCCAAGAACCCGAGGGCCACCGAGGATAGCCCAGGGGTGGCCCAGATGAAGTCTCCTACTCCGGCACCGGGCCTGACCGAGACCCCCCAGGTCCCTATGAAGGCGAAGGCGCCTTCTCCGTTAGTGGGGCTCACTGATAGCCCTACTAACACGGCCTCGCTGGTTGCCCAGCTCGACACGTTGGGCGCCTTGGGGGTGCTGGACGGCATCCGGGTGGAGTCGGACTAGGAGGATTACTCCCCGTCCGCTTCTCCGAAGAGAGACGTCCGGGTGGCCTCCTCGAGCACGCGCCCGGTCCCGGACATGCGTTACCGGATGCCCGGCGCCTTTCGGTTCCGTGCACTGTTGGCTCCCGGGGCTGGGATGTCTGCGGCGCCGACGCCGGCTGCACCGCCTTCCCCGGGGCCCGGGGGGCACGCAGCTTCCTCCCCGGTGGAGGCCGCTCTACCTGAGGAGTGAGGCGTCGGGACCACCAGGACTTGGGGGAGCGACGTCGACGCCCTCGGGGAGGGGGCGCTCTTCTCCGCCGATGAGACGAGGCAGCTCTCCTTGGGCCTCCTCACTCCTCGGGTGCGGGCTCGCATGGCTGAGGGGGGAATCGACTTCCGGTACGAGGACGTCATCTACCTCTCGCTTCAGGTAAGCTCTTACGTTGTTGGTTGATGCCCGATTAGGGACTTTCCTAACCGTGTTGACTACGTGACAGACCGCCGCCACGGTACGCGCCTTCCGGGGTCGACTTGCGCGGGAGACCGAGGCTGTGGACAAGGAGATAGCCGCCCTCGAAGCCTCCCGGGATGCGGCGGTCCGGGAGCGGGACGCGGCCGTCGAGGAGCTGGGGAGGGTACGGTCACAGCAGCTGGCTCCGGCCGAGTCCGCGAGGGACGCCACAGCCCGGGAGCTGGAGCTCGTCCAGGCGCAACTGTCAGCGTCGGAGGGAGCCAACTCCCGCTTCCGGGAGGAGTTGAGCGCGGCACTGGGCGCCGCTAATTCTGCCGTGGCTCGATCCTTGGTCTTGGCCGAGAACCGCGTCCGGGCCACGCTCATCACACTGGGACTCGAGTTCCTCCCAGAGGCCAACCCTCGGAACCCGTTGGCCTCGGTCGAGGAAGCGACGAACTTCCTCGTTCAGCAGGTGGCCACCATCTCTGCGGCGGCGGACCTTCGAGCCCGGGGTCTCGCTGTCCCCATGATCGCCACTGCCGCGGATCTCGCAGAGTACCGAGGCGTTGGAGCTCGGGCTCTTGGGGACTTTGCCGCCCCGGGCTTCCCCAACTTCTACGAGCCTCGACAGAGGGAGCTTGAGGACCGCGCTGAGCTCTTCTTCCACCGAGTCCTCGGGACGTTGCTTGCGGCTGCTCCGGACGAAGCCTCCTCCGGGGGGGGGGGGGTCATCATGGGCAAGTATGAGCCTCCCCCCGGACCTTAGTTTTTTTCTAGGATTTTCTTTTGTTTACGGCGCTCTTCGGCAGAGGCCCAAACACTTGTAAAGAATTTCAAAGATTGAATAGAACATATTTTTGCTGAACTTGCTTGATTAGACTTGAGTAGAACGTGTTTTGCTGAGTTTGTTTGATTGGAAGACATGTTTTTGGTGGGGATGTCCCGGATAGGGATTCAGAGGAACTCTCTGCTGCGGGGGTTACCAGAGAGGTTGCCACCTTGCTAAGGTGGCTTCCCGAGTGGCAGATGGCCAACTTCGATGATTGTCGCGCTGAGGTGCCTCCACCAGAGGCTGGGGCCCAAAGGGTTTTTCCACTCCGGATCCTACCACCAGATGGCTATGATAGGTGGCCCGAGGATGAGCTAAGAGCGGCGTTCCGAAGGGTCCAAGGGTTGTACAAGGACATCTCCCGGGAGTTTGCCAAGGGATGTGGAGAGTAGTTTCCCGGTTCCCACCGTAGGGGGTTGTCTCCCGGGTTGTCCCCACGGGGATCTAGGTCCCCGACTTGTATGTTTCTTGCCCACCGGGGAGGGTTGTTGCCCGGCCCGTTTCATCAATAAAACGTTATTTTAATCCACCCGAGGGAAGTAGTCGTCCGGGTAAGGAGAGAGCCCCCCTTACGCGGGACCACGTTAGGGGAAGAGGGGACCCCTTACTCGGAGCTACGTTCGGGAGGAGAGGACTCCTTACTCGGAGCCACATCCGGTGAGGGGAGAGCCCCTTCATCCGGGACGCTGTCTCGGAGCCCTCGGATGCGGAGTCCCCCTCCCGAGGGGGAAGATATTCATCAGGGGGTCCCGTTACATCCGCGGTCAAGTTTCTTGATTACGGGCGATCGAGGCCCGTGGGGCATTTACACATATAGGGGCCTGATTTGTCCCCGCCCCCCACAACGGGGGGGCGACTCAGGTTAGACGACCCACGCTGATTTTCCAAGAGAAATCTAGGCCGCCGTCCTCATGCAGGCATGGGGATTCAATGAGACCCGTCGGTCGAAAGCGACCTAAATTGCTCCCGGAGGAGGAAGACTGTAAATTATCTCTGGAGTGTATGGGGGGGACTAGTCTCCCAAAGTGACTCGTTACCTCAGTTTCGTTTGAGAACCGGGTTGCCGCTTACACCCTTAGTCCACGAGGGGATATTGTAAGCCGCCCTAGGGGGACCGAGGTTCCCGCCCTCGGGACTTTTAAAGGCTAAGCTGGAGCCCATAATCTCCTCACAACGAGGGCATCCTCGAAAGGGCATCCTCACGAGGAGGGACTCCCCGCGACGGGGGCATCGCCAAGGGCGGTTAGGAAACACCTGCAACAGATTGACATGGTAGGGATAAAAGCCATTTTCATTGATCTGAATGAGCCGATACAACGCCTCCCCCTCGCGTAGTCGCAAAAAGGAGAGGGAATGGCCTTAGGCCAGTGTTACAACTCGCCGTGCCTTCCCCTTGCGAAGTCGCAAAGGGGGGAAGGGGGGAGGTTCGGAGACTTAAGTGTAGAACTTGCAGAGCAAGTCTGCATTCCATGTATGCTTTAGCTCTTGATCTTCGAGGGTGCAGAGCTTATAAGCCCCCGAGCCAAGGAACGTGGAAATCCTGTATGGCCCTTCCCACTTAGGGCTGAGTTTCCCTTAAGCTTGAGGGTCGGTGACGCACTTGAGGACAAGATCTCCTAGGCGGAAGGCTCTCCCCCGAACACGCTTGTTGTAAACACGCGCCATTTCACGTTCATAAATGGCGTTGCGGAGGAGGGGAGTACCCAGAGCCGCGTTCGGGGAGAGCCCCTTACCCGGGACCACGTCCAGGGAAGGGAGCGTCCCTTACCCGGAGCCACGTCGGGGGAAGAGAAGGCCCCTTACCCGGAGCCACGTCCGGGGAGAGCCCCTTACCAGGGACCACGTCCAGGGAAGGGAGGGCCCCTTACCCGGAGCCACGTCTGGGGAAGGGAGGGCCCCTTACCCGGAGCCACGTCTGGGGAGAGCCCCTTACCCAGGACCAAGTCCGGGCAAGAGAGGGCTCCTTACCCAGAGCCACGTCCGGGAAGAGAGGGCCCCCTACCCGGAGCCACGTCTGGGGAAGAGAGGGCCCCTTACCCAGAGCTACGTCCGGGGAGAGCCCCTTACCCGGGACCAAGTCCGGGTAAGAGAGGTCCCCTTACCCGGAGCCACGTCCGGGGAGAGCCCCTTACTCGGGACCACTTTACTCGACGGGACCTCATTTTTCCCCCATCAGTCGGTCCTATGCCACAAGTGGCCAATGGATACAAGTTCATGTTCATAGCCATTGATACATTTACAAAGTGGATTGAAGCCTAGCCGGTACGCAATATTACCGCTGTTGCGGTACAAAAGTTCTTTCATAAGAACATTGTTGCTCGATTCGGTGTTCCAAATCGTCTCATCACGGATAACGGTTCTAAGTTCGGTAGTGGTCTTTTTCTGGATTACTGCGATCAGATTGGAACCAAGGTGTGCTTTGCTTCTGTAGCTCATCTGCAGAGAAATGGTGCCGTAGAACGTGCCAACGGGCAAATATTGCAAGGCATTAAGAAACGTGTTTTCAATCGCCTTAAGACACGCTTGGGGGTTTGGGCAGACGAGCTCTACAACGTTCTATGGGCACTACGGACTACCTCTAGTCGAGTCACCAGTGAGACACCTTTCCATCTGGTATATGGGACTGAGGCCGTGTTACCTATGGAAATTAGTATTGGTTCTATTCGGACAGATCATTTCAAACAAGTTGATCAGAGTGAACAGTGACTACAAGATCTTATCCTCCTAGAAGAAAAGCGTGATCGAGCTTTGATCAAATCCGCGGTATACTTGCAAGCTTTGCGCAAGTATCATAACAAAAAGGTGTGACCACGTAGTCTTCACGTGGGTGATCTGGTTTTACATAAAATACAAGAACAATCTAGTCGCAACAAGTTCTCCCCAAAATGGGAAGGCCCCTACACTGTTGTTTCGATGCCGCGACCAGGATCAGCTCGGTTAGCAATGGAGGATGGTCGGATCTTATCTAATACGTGGAACATCGATCAACTACGCAAGTTCTACGTGTAAGTATCCAATCCTTTTTCCTTTTCAATTAGAATGTTTTAACAAAACTAGTGCTTTTAGTTGTTTTATATGTGGGGTATTCCTTTTTTGCCTGTATGTTACGAGTTTGGCTCGGGGCTGGTCGCCGATGGTTATATCGCCACAATACCCTAATAGGATTCGCTGGCCGATCTCATGATCACTTCCAGACAAGACACCCCTCAATAAGCTGTTTCTCAACGCACACGGGGCTTGCTGGTGTGTCCTTGGTCATCAGAGTGGCTGCCGGTTTGCAACAAGGTTGGAAATTGTATCGAATATGATTATTGGCCTGGTCGAGTATCCCTGGTCATCGTTACACCCATATCTTTCCTGTGCTTATAATACTAAGTCTTCAGTATACATAATCACAGGCGGAGACTAGGGGAATATGGTCGCAATATGAAACAAAAAGAAGTGCTTCCTTTCTAAACGAAAAACACATGCATTTGCATTATATACATTGTATTTATACAGACACAAGAGTTTACAGTATGCCGAGATCGTTTAGGAGTTTCTTGACAAGAGGTTTAACTTCCTCCATGATAGACCCAAGCTGGTCTTCACTCTCGACCTCTGCTTCTTCCACCGCTGCACTCAGGTCCAGATCTGGGCCATGGCGAAGACGAAGTCGGCAGAGGATGGCGGGGGCAATTGATCGAACTCTAGACATTTTTCTAACGGTAAATACATGAAATAACCGTCAGACTAACTTAGGTAATTTGCCGCTCACATATTCTATCAGTAAAAACACACACATACCGTTAGAGAATATACATTACTGAGCAAATATATGTGTTTTCCTATCGGTAAATATGTGTACTTACCGTTAGATCATGCATGACACAGCACGCACATGAGTTTTTCTATCGGTATATATGTGTACTTACCGTTAGATGATGCATGACACTCGAGCATTAGTTTTTGTATCGGTAAATATGTGCATTTACCGTTAGACTATGCATGACTGAGCAAATATATGTATTTTTCTATCGGTAAATATGTGTACTTACCGTTAGAATATGCATGACTGAACAAATATATGTATTTTTCTATCGGTAAATATGTGCATTTACTGTTAGAATATGCATGACTAAACAAATATATGTGCTTCCTATCAGTAAATATGTGTATTTACCGTTAGAATATGCATGACTGAGCAAATATGTATTTTTCTATCGGTAAATATGTGCATTTACCGTTAGAATATGCATGACTGAACAAATATATGTGCTTCCTATCGGTAAATATGTGTATTTACCGTTAGAATATGCATGACTGAACAAATATATGTGTTTTCCTATCGGTAAATATGTGTACTTACCGTTAGAGGAGGTACTGTTACCAAACTGGGACAAACATGCACATGCCATTTCTCACATTCAAGGAATCATATCATTGTAACATCAAACAGATCTTACATCAAACGGATCTTAACTAGAAGATAAAGCAATATATTAAATGCTAATTTGTGGATTAACTAGGAGACACAAAAATACTTTTCGTAGGTAGTTGGGACTTCATCTTGCCAAAGAAATTACAGATGCCAGTTCACAAATTCAGGTACAAACATACACATGCCAGTTCACCAATACAAATTCAGGTACAAACATACACATGCCAGTTCACAAATTGAAGTGCATGTCTGAAACAGCAGTACAAATACACACCTACCTACCAATACAATTAAATACACAAATGCTCCCTGCACATTCAAGTTCATGTCCCAATTAGCAATACATGATATACAAATATACAACAATATACAAATACAACAATTCACACATTCGATGTATATTACAAAAGCCACGTCTGAAATTAACAACAGATCACGACGAGGACCCAGTGGCCCATACATGCATTTTACATAAAAGGGAACCTTTGCAGGTTGCCACAATGCAACTACCGACTACAAGTTAGACCTGATACATCACAAATCCATTCATCCAAAACAGCAAATGTCTGAACCACATTGGACTTAACCATAGGAGTTCAGTTCGAAGACGCCCGAGGAGCTGGAACTGCCGTCGACATACATTTGTACGTATTGGTGATTTCCTCGGACTCAAACTCGATCAACTCAACTCAACTCAACGATATTAACAAAAAGAACCTACCTTCCAAGATGTTGTTCTGTGTAGTGATGGTGTAGAATGGCTGTGCAAATAACAACAATTCTTCTTCTCCAAGCAGGTAAGCATCTGGCCACAAGCTGGTGCATGCAAAAACATGTAAGATGCTTTCTATAGGTCCTGATTTGAGAAACACGCCGGGCTTAAGCATCTTCTCGACCGAGCCAACCAAGATCTCGCCCTTCACGTCCTTCCAGCTCTCGACGGTGATCTTCACCATTTCTTTCGCCAACAAGCCAACGTAGGCAGCGTACTGCGATGAAGAACCGTGAAATACGTTGCCCCTCACGAGCATCATCCAAGGACCTGAACAGATCATAATCATATTGAAAAGAAGACACATCAAAATGAAGGATACAAAAAAAGCAGAATTATTGCCATAATCGGATTAGAATAATCTAACAATATTGCAGAAATTTTACGTACCTTCCTTGGGATGCCGACGTTTAGAGGGCGTCGATGGAGGTGCGGAGGTGCAGCGGTCCCCTGTAGAGGTGCGCCGGCCGTCCATGGAGCTTACGGGTTAGGACTACGAGCCCCAGATGAACTGTGAGAATGAAAGAGACATACCCGTGTATTTATACAATTATATATTTTCTATCGGTAAGAAAACAGAATACCGTTAGTAATAAAAACATCTGTAGAAGGCGAATGGTTCTATCGGCACAATAAATATTACCGATAGGAATTTTTGTACATACTCTATCGGTATGTACGTACATTACCGACAGAATATTACTAGTTGTAGAAGGCCAACAGTTCTAAGATATTTTGTGCAATATTCTACCGGTATAAACATTCATTACCGATAGAATAAAACTATTAGAAGACGAACAGTCCTAAGCAATTTTCTATATATTCTAACGGTAAAAGAATCCATTACCGATAGAATAAAAATATTTGTAGAAGGTCAACTATTCTATCGGCGAACTACATATTGCCGATAGGAATTTTTAATATACTCTGTCGGTATATTCATACAGTAGCGATAGAATAAGTCTAGTTGTTGAAGTCGACCAGTCCTATCGGCGCACAACATTCTTCCGTCAGTACTTATGCATCTCTTCTAACGGAAAATATGTTCATCACCGATAGAGTAAATCATACTATTTATTCTATCGATAAGTTTCTTAGAAACCGATAGGGAAAATACATCCATCGGGCTTTTATGTCGGCGAGGCACATTTTCTATCGGTTTTGTGCTGTTTCGCTAATAACCGATAGAAGATAGGGGTTAGTAGACTGCATTTCTGTACTAGTGTCTGGATTTAATCGCCTCTTTTTGCCGCCTAGTATCTTCAGGAAGATACTCGAGGAGTGACTCCACTTGAGTCGCGACCAGCGTGGTCCAGTTGCTAAGGCTAAGATCGTCCACTGCGGTTTCGACCACATCAGCCCTTAGTAGACCGGCCACCATCTTCAGTTTTTTGAAGATGTCCCCTTGAGCACTGCTGCAGGCAAAGATTGACGTGCTCAAATCTTTTTTTCTCTGCGAACAGAGTCGAGGGTCGCCTGGAGGGTTGCCTTCTCCAGATCGAGTCGGCTTATCTGATCATCTTGCACTGCGACAAGAGGCCATTACGAACAATTCATACAAAGAAGTCAAGTTACTCTATACAGAGATATGCTTACAAGAGAGTTTTGATTGAAAATTCTTGAGTTCACTCTCCAGAAACGAGATGTGGGTAGCCGCCCGGAGTTCTGATCGAAATTTCTCGGTCAGTAAGGCTCTTCACTAAATAAGCATTTTCTCTGTGATAGAATGAATCATTATCAAAATAAGGGCCTGCATTTGAATAAGTAAAGAAAAATCTTCTTTACCACTACAGGCGACCTTTTTCCTCTTTCGTGGCTTCGATGCTATCTATCATAGCCATCGACATGGTCGCCATGCGGGTCATTTCCTGTGACAAGAAAGGAGATTGGTTTCAAAACATAGATGCTCTTATGCAAACACATAATCCCTACGAAATGATTGATGTACCTCAGTATACTCTCGGAATGAGAGTTTGCTCGGTGCCACTGAAGGTTGAACCGCTGGGTTCACCTTATCTCCCACAGGGACAGCGGATGTTCCTTCCCGCTGGCCCTTATTCTTGGCCAGAGTTGCAGATTCCAATATCTCTGATTGGACTTCTGCAGGAACCCTATCCACCATGGCCTGAACGACTTCTCGAACCGATGGGGTGGAGCTTTGCACCCCAGAGATTTCGGTCGCAGGGGAAGCCCCAATACTGGCCGAGGCCACTGAAGGGCTTGGCACTGGACTCCTGTGCCTGAGTAATAGAAAACGATGTCAGTTGGGTTTCCTATAAGCAACCATTGAAATTTAACCTTGTCCGTACAAGGGAAATTTCTTACCTTATTTGAACTCCCTCTAGCTTTTGGGATTTTGAAGAAGGTTCCCCAAGGAAAAGGGGACAGTCGTCATCTGTCCTAGTCTTCCTCTTCGTGAAGAAGATCCTATCCTTTTCTCCCAGTGTGTACAAAATCATGAACATACACATGAGGAATGACAAGGACTGAAGCAGGGATGATCATTACCTGGATAACCACTTCGGTTGGTAGGGATACAGCCTTGGGACCAGGTATTTCTTGGACCATAGGCGTCAAGACTTCATCCGCGACTGCGGGAGTGCTGGCAGTCGCGGTGTCCTATTCTGTTGTTTCCGCCCCAGGCGTTAGGAGCGGAGTGCTCGCCACCCTAGGGCTGGCCGCAACAGGTCTCGGGGTGGATGGAGGGAATGTTTTCTTCCTCCTGCATGAATACTACTCAGTTGACATTCACAAATGGATAGCGACCATCAAAACTGTGAAGGATCTTACCGCAGTTAACCCCTCCGTTGGAGGGAGAGGTGTAGCAAGCCCTGAATCTTCTTGGGCTTCAGGCAATGAAACTTCACCCGCAACCACAAGGTCATCAGTGGTCGTAGGGCCCGCTTTGGTCATCCTAGGTCTCACGGGCGAAGACAAGACGTCGCTGGACAGGGAGGCAATCATTTTCCTCTTACGGTGGATCAGAGGAACATCATCTTCTTCCTCCTCGCTCCCTTCACCCTGTACGACGGAGAAGTGATTCTGGTTTGTACCTGGAATAACAGAGGGCATTGAGTATCTTACCGCGGTTCTTTTTGCGGTAGAAGGAGCCTTCGGTGAAGAAGTTTCTCCCAGAAGTCCTTTAGACTTCTTGGGAACGCCTTCCCTTGTCCCGCACTTCGAAGAAACTTTCTTTGTTCTCTTTGGAGCCGGCTTTCCCAGGAAGCCGACGTCCTCGGCTAGGCATGTTGCCTCACTGAACTTTCCCAAGAGCTGTATTATTTGAGCCATTCTTGTTAATACAAAATCAGAGGATGGTCTGCAAATGAAGCTTGGCAAGAAAGTCCTTACCTTTCGACGCTCCTATCGAAGGTCGTCACCGGCATTGATCAGACTCTGCGGGCGAGGCGATCCTCTAGCTCCCTCCACATCAGCACTGTATGCCTTGAGGAGGTAGTTCGTCCTTTTCTCGATTTCGGACGAACCCAGAGCTATGTCACAAGTATGTAAGTTAACAAATATAATATTTCGGAAGAAACTTGTGTCCTTGTTGGCCAGAAGGCGTACCATTGTTATAGTCCAAGGTGCTATCCGCCATGGACTGAATCTCCCAAGCCGGATGAGCTCTTTCACGCAGGGGGCTCACTCGATTCTTCACAAAGTTGCGAATGATGTTATGAGCTGTTAGTCCTTGCTGGACTAAGTGAAGAATCACTTGGTCATGTTTTTTCTGCTCTGCATTCAGAGCAGGGAGAGAATCCAACTCGCTGGCCTTCTCTGGCAGTGAGTTCTCGAACCATAACCCACTCTCGGATGGAGGAGTGCAGTAAAACCACTTTTGGTACCACCCGTGCACGCAATCGCGCAGGGGTGGGAAGGGATACTCCTTTTTCTCCCTTATCCGGAAGTAAATGCAACCGACGGCATTGGCGCTCTTCGACCATGCCAAATAATAGAAGCGCCGGAAGAGCTCCACGCTTGGGAGCACTCAGACGAAAGGCTCGCACAAGTGCTGGAAAATCGCCAAGATCAGGACCGCATTCGGGTGGAGATTCACCAGTTCCAACCCATAATACTCCAAGATCCCCTTCAAGAACCTGCTCTCGGGGAATCGAAACCCACATCGCAGGTATTCTTCGAAAACCACCAACTCGCCCTCTTGGACGATTGGGGTTTCTTGATCTTTCCCCGCAGGTCGCCAGTTGATCAGCAACTGTGGAGAAATGATCTCTTCTTTTTCCAATGCTATCAGACTCTCCTCCGTGTGATGAACTGATCGGCTCCAAGACGCCATTTTAGCGAGAAAAAGTTGGCTGCTTTGGGGGCAATGGAAGACGAAGGATGAGGGTTTTTTGTGCGGTGGAAGTTCTAAGGTGGGATGTTGGCTGCGTATGGTTTCCTCCAGAAGCTACTTGCTCCTTTTATAGGCCCGAGACGACGTTCCACTGAGGGCAACATTCCATATTTTATTCATTTCCCATAATGGATGTTTTCTCTGGGAAACCCGTTATGCGTTCCCCGCACCAAATCCAAAACGAAAAGTCTTCTTTGTTTCGAATTTGAGAATTAGGGTGAACACAAAAACGTGAAAAGTTCTACAAAGATTTTCGGAGGACATTATCCTTCATGTTTTTTGTAAACTTTCACATATTGATCACAATATGTTCCTGTGATCTTTCCGGAATATATCATTCGATCATAAAGATGTTCTATGATCATGGCGAATAAGTTACTGCTGTGCATTGTCATTTTGTCAAGTTGTTGTGTTATCAGAACTGTGGATCTGATCGGACTTCAACTCTAGTTACAGTGGTAGTTCTAATCGGATTTTGGTTCTAATCGCGATAACAGTCTAGATCGAATTTCAGTTCTGACCGCGGCTTTGGGTCTGATCGCAGCATCAGTATTGGTCGCGGTATGACATATTAATGTGTTTTTAATCGCAGTGTTCAAATTTACCTGTGTATGTGTGATCGTAAAGACATTACTTGTGGCCATATTTTCACACAGAGATTATGAAGAGTTTTCAAGTTATGTAAGATAAAAGAAGTCTTTATTTCTGGCAATCCTTACATACAAAAGGGATACAGGTGACCAGAGCGTCGACCTGATCCGAAAGAAGTTTACAAAGTTCTCCTAGGGACATATTGGCATCAGTAGGATCTACAATGATGGCCCCAAGAGAACTAGCAACTATTCTGAGTCTATCTACATCGTCCTTAATAAGAGACGCACTACCATCCCTAATTGAATCGGAGAGTTCTCGCTGCTGTCGAGCGTAGTCCCTCTCTAGGCGGAATTGGTGCGCCTCTTCGCAGGATCTGTCAAAACATTCTGCCAGGTGCAGAATGGCTGAAGACATCTCTTCGGTCTTCTTCTCCAAGGCCTCTTTTTCCCGTTGGAGAGTCTGTTCGAGGGGAGGAGGTTGAATCTCAGCAGGCTGGTTGCTGGGGGCTCCAACAATTTTCGTCTCCTACATTTGTATGTTTTAGTTTTACGAACTATAGCAACAAACAAAGGGGATGAAAAAAGTTACCAATCCTCGCAAGTGAGAGGTTTTAGTATTTCCCCCAGAAAGTAGATCACCCGATAAAAGCCGAGGACCATCAAACGGTGGAAGTACAACCTTCCCACTAGAAGATTGTTTCCCCAACACAAATTGAGGATTATCTGGTCACGAAAGTACAGCTTGCCAACCAAAAAATTGATCACCCGACAAAGGACGGGGATCACTGGGATGAAATGGAGAAAGCTGAGAAGAACGTCCCGAGGGATTATCATGAACCTCCAAAGATGGAGATGAAGGTTCGACCTGCCGAGGTGCATGAACAGGGAGAACTACGGGAACCAAAGGAAGAGAGAGAAATGATGCGTATTTCACCTTTGTCCTACTAGAAGATCCCTCGTCAACCTTGGGTTTCTTCCTTGGAGGAGCTAGATCTTCGGACATCTACAAATTTCTGAAAGAAGCATTTGAAGAAATCATTACAACTTCAGATGGTAACTTGAACCAAGAATTCCAAAAGAGATTTACCTTCTGTGAATCTTGGTCAAACTCAAGTGCCACTTCTTCTTCATCACTTTCAATCTCTATGATGTTTTGATTTGCCATTGAGAAGTGTACAAGAAAGAAGGAAAGGTACCTTTGGAAAAGACTTAGCCGGGAAGGAATTTGTGAAGTTTTAAAGTTAAGAGGCTTCAGTATTTATAGCCCTCGGAGTGGCGGTTCGTTTTCCGAACGCCTTGAGCTTTTAAAACATTTACAATTTTACCTGGGGTTAAAAGATAGTTCTACGGCGTCATCATTACCTGTCAAATATTGCCCAGAGTCCGTCTCGGGAAATAAACCACCATACTTAGTGCGCCACTAAGTGGTGGATTTGAAGCGTCGGGTTACATATCCGATGTAAGTCTTAAAATTGGAAGTAAACATGTCCCTTCGTTCTCTTCAAATTTGGGGGCTTGCTGACGAGGATTGATACCCGAGCTAGTTCAAATAAATACATGACTGGTTCAGGACAGATTCGAACCAGATGAGTGTCCGTTGATGCGAATTCAAGTTGCTCCGAGAAGCTTGGACATATGATCGTAGGCTTTACGCGATCAAACCATAGACAGTGCGCGGTCAGGAGTTCGTAGGCGATGCGTGGACAGAAGATCGCAGATATTGCGCGGTCAGATGATTACAAGCAACGCGCGGTCAGAACACCTTCGACCAGGAGACGCGGGATTTCTCAGTCCCTACAACAGGGATATCCTGAGTATCCAGAAAATTCTTCCACGTATAGTGAACCGTCAGGAGGTTAATATGTGCAGTTATTCCTTAATTACACGTGTTAAACCTGCGTGGAGGTTAAGAGCAGTTATCAAAACTTCACCCGAGCAACTGTTCGATGCCGTTATGCCTTGGCACCCTTTCGACCAGTATAAGAGGGTAAGCCAATGCATCAAACGAGAGGATAAAAGGATTAGGAGATCGAGAGATCAGTAGATCAACATAAGAAATTAGACTAAGTTAGTTAGCTTTCATAAGCCTCCTGAGCATTGTCTTGTATAAACACACAAGAAAGATCATCGCCTGTGAAGATCCTTTCCATAGTTTTGTAACTCTTTTATCCTACACATAGTAAATCCTAACAGGACGTAGGGCTATTACTCCCACCATCAAGGGCCCGAACCTGTATAAATCTCTCTGTGCTTCAGTCATCATCCCTTTCCGGAGGGACACCCTGAAAGGTCTCACAACTTACAAATTCTGCATAAGTTCGACTAAGGACCCCGAGTCCGAATCGTCGACAGGCACCACTTCTTGCCTTCCTGCGAGTTAGTCTGTTTTTCTGGCTGGTCGGCATTGCAGCCACCAGAAGTTGTTTTATTTTTAAACAAAAACTTGTTACCTTTTGCCAGTGGAGGCTTTTCCATGACTGCGATCTCCCGGTACTGTCCGGTTTGATTCTTTTTAGACTTCTTTGATTTCCCGCTCGATGAAGACTCCGGCTTCTTGCCTGCATCCTCTTTTTTCACATCCATGAGACTTGGTTGGGGTGGTATATTCCCTTTATCCACCATCCTATTCCACTCAATGGCCTCGACCGCGTCAGAGTAACGGTCAGCCATATCAAAGAGATCGGCGACTGACCAAGGAGGGTGGATGAGTAAATCTTCCGTGAACCTCCGATATCGAACAGCATGCTTAAATACCCTGATAACAGAGTTATCGGATATGTTTGGTATGGTATTTCTCACCTTGACAAACCTTTTGACAAATTGTCGAAGAGTCTCTGTAGAGGTTTGTCGTAGATGATGAAGATCGTCTTCTTTCCCAGGTTTCTGATAACACTTCTGGAAATTGTTGAGGATAACATCGCACAACATTTCCCAGTTATATATCGAACCTTTGGGCTGATTGAATAACCAAGTCCTTGTCGGTCCCTCAAGGACCATTGGCAAGTAATTGGCCATGACGCGATCATCCCCACCCGCCGCCTGGATAGCGGTAATATAAATTTGAAGGAACTCCAACGAATTCTGGGTCCCATCAAACCTCTCAATAGCCCCCGGCTTGAACTTATCTGGCCAGACGACCGCACGGAGGCCTGGCAAAAAAGCTTTACAGCCCACATAGGGACTGTGGAGAGTTCCGCTGTTTCCAGCATAACCACGAGTGATTTCACGCGATGGAGATGCGCCACGTGGTCCCAGACGAGAATGCACGGGAATTCGATCCCGATCACGAGAACTTCCCACACGTTTGGATTTGTCATGCCGAAGTGATCCAGATGGTAATCGATTACGTCTACCATGACTAGAGTGGGAATACTCCTTTTCATGGGAACGTATCATAGACCGGGAGGAAGCTGTAGGGGTCGCATCAGATGTGACCTCATCTAGCTTCTCCGCCAGGATCCTAGCAAAAGCCAGTTTGTCAGCGTCTGTGAGGGTAGGAGGAAAATTACGCAAGACCTCTGTGATAGATCGAGGTCGGCCATGTGTACTTCTCTTTGGTGCGCCAGGTGTAATCGTTTCTTCATCCACCAGTAAATATTCCGGGGGTAAAGAAGGTGTCTGGTCGCACCTGCGACCATGTGGGCGACGGGAGGAACTAGGGCGGCGTCATAACGAGACTGCGCATTTTGCAGGGCCTCAAGGGCTGTTCTGCGGAGTTCGTTATCTTGTCGCTCACGGTCTTGATCCTCCTTCTGTTTGCGTTCTTGTTCCTCCTTTTGTCTGCGCTCCTGTTGTTCCCTAGCAATCCGCTGATCGGGGTTTTCCTCCGACAAGGCAGTGAATTTTTTGGGGAGCGAAGCTCCAGAAGGAGTGAACATCTCTGTTTGCTTCGAGTCGGACTCGAAATCAAAGAGAGAGTGGAGGTTGTCAGGATCAAACCTCCCTGGACTGAATTCCTGGTCACTTCCATCTTGGTCCCCGACGGGGACGCATGGTGACCGAGACTCGATTTTGCACACAGTGGAACTGACATCAAGGTTCGGACCTGTCCCTTCCATCCCCTGGTCGATGGACATGACTCGGGTAGGGGAAGACGTGTCCTCCTGACGTTCCTTCGGAATGTCTTCGCAATCGATCTCTTCCATTGGAACGGGATTGCTAGGCGAAGGCATTTGTATGTGGGCATAATCATTGAGATCGAAGTCGTTTTTGGAATTATATGCCCAAGACATGGCTCACCAAACCTCCAGATGAAGGGAAAGCATCTTGAGAAAAGACCCCACGGTGGGCGCCAGCTGTCGACGATTCAGAC
Organism: Pharus latifolius; assembly: GCA_019359835.1. Taxonomy (NCBI): domain Eukaryota; kingdom Viridiplantae; phylum Streptophyta; class Magnoliopsida; order Poales; family Poaceae; genus Pharus; species Pharus latifolius. Next base: position 53,117,331 of record CM033324.1, on the reverse strand, counting down.
TCGGGGTCCTTAGTTGATCTTAGTTGCGGGAAATTTCAGGGTGCTCCTCCGGGAAGGTAGGATGAGTAATATCTGTATGGGCACAAGACAATTTATACAGGTTCGGACCCTCAATGGTGGGAGTAATAGCCCTACGTCCTGTTATGATTTCACTATATAAGAAAAGTGTTTACAAAGGGGGAGGAAGAGATGATCACAGGCGAAGGTCTCTTTTATATTAGTATCTATCTAACTAAGACTAAGTCTTCAGGTTATTTGGACTCCTGGTAATGCTTGTATCCTTAACTGTTTGTTAGAACGTGCATTGACCACCTCTTTATATCGATCGAAAGGGTGCCAACACGAAACGGCCTTGGACAGCTGGTTGGACACAGTTTTGTTAACCGCACTTAACTCCCACGCAGGCTTAACACGTGCAATCAAGGGATAACCAGACATGTTAACCTCCTGGTAGTTGTATTCATACGTGGAAAGATCCTCATGATCCTTGGGATATGCCTGTTCAAAGGGTTAGACATTCTCAAGTTATTTTGGTCGCAAATAGTCAACGACGTTCTGACCGCGCATTGTCTGCAGTCTTCTGATCGTGCACTGTTTGCGGCCTCATGATCGCGCAAGGGTTGCGATCATAAATCATCTTTGGGTCCGCACCCTTCAGGTCGTCTGAGACCATAGCGACGGACTTATAGGCACACGTCTAAACTGATTCTGTCTTATTTTGAACTAGCTCGGGTGATAATCCTCATCAGATATGTTCTCTACTAAAAGTGCATCTGCCACATCATGAACCTCATCGTTCAAGCAAGTATGAAGGAAATGGCCAAAGCTTTAGAAAGTATTCGCTCGACCATTATTTACATTACTTCCTCAAATGTATGTGTCACTGAGTTCAAGTGTTACTGTAAGGCCAACAGCATGAGACCTCAAAAATTTTCCACTGACATGAAGGTAAGGTGGAATTCTATGTATTTAATGCTAAAGGAAATACTCCCATACAAATATATTTTAACATTATTTATTAATGTTTGATTGAATAGTGAGTTTCTTTCTGAATATATTTGGTGTATTGTTGAGAGATTTTACAAATTTTTGGAGTTATTTTATGATTCTACTAAAATATTGTCTAGTATTTATTACCCTACATCATGCTTAGTTTTGCATTATCTTTTTGATATTTCAAAATTATTTGAATCGTATAGAACAGGCACTAATTTTTTGTTGTCGTACAAAAAATGGAATTTTTTTAAAAATATTTTACAAGTATTTCACATCTATCATGGTATTAAAATACCCCGACAGGTTTGATGACGTATTTGATACGTGTTCGACAACTCGAGGTAACTGTGTGATGGGTCACCCCGTGTTGGGCAATCACAGAGATTGACACGAGGGTTTATACAGGTTCGGGCCTCGGTGGAGACCCTAGTCCTGTCGACGTGCTCCTGACACGGGTCGGTTAGTGGTCTCTCTCCTGGGGAGAGGGCTCCCAAGCACGCATATTCATTTTTGTGTAATGAGTACAAATGAATGTCTTAGCTTACAAGAGAGGGGTACAATGGTATATATATAGACCCCAAAAGATGCAAATTACCAGACTACCCTAGCTATGACTGTCGGATCGAGGGCATCATGGTCTTTTGGCAAGGCCCGAGGCATCGATCTTCGACATGTGGCCGCCCTCGATTTCAGTGCCCCCAACCCCGGGGTGGAGGCCGGAGGTGAGCACCTCATCCTACTCCGGAGGACGGAGGTCGACGGCCCGGAGGTGGGCATCTCCCAGCTTGGAGGTCGGCGGTCCGGAGGTGGCCACCATCTACTCCGGATGATGGGGGCCGGAGGTGGGCACCTCCTACTCCAGAGGACGGAGGCCGGAGGTGGGCACCTCCTAGCCCGGAGTACAGGCCAGTGCATACAATCTACGGCTAATATTTTAACCCAACAGCAGCCCCCCGCACCCCGGAGGACATTTTATGTCGTGGGTGTGACAAGCTAGCATCCGCTTCGAGCACACACCCCTCCCCCAGAGAGCTCCGCGGGAGTCGAAACGTTCTTCTCTGGGGGAAGAGAATGTTATTTAAACAAGTCGCACGTTGCCTCAATTCTCGTGTGACCCTTCGTATTCATAGCTGAGATCTCTTGGACCAACACGTGGTGGCCATCGGGGACACCTCGTCACTATATATAAAGAGGGGCCCACCCCTGGAGGGGAAATCCTTCTTCCCCCACATTCCCATCTCCCAACTAACTCCTTGAGAGTGCCTCCTCCCCCGCTTAGGAAACCTCCCCGGGGAAGGCATGAGGGAGATGGCTTCAAAGGCGCGCGGGAAGGCGACCGACGTTCTTCCAAAGGACGTGTCCTCCGATTACCTCGAGGTTACGGAGTTCACCGCGGGGGACCGGGACACCCTTATCTCCTGGAGGGTTTTTGTGGAAGGAGACATCCGTGTCTCAGGGGTGAAGGAGGTTACTCTGAGTCCCCGGGATGGGGAGGTGGTGGCCTTCGCGGCCTTCGTGGTGGCGGGCCTACGACTCCCAATCCACCCCGTGCTCTGGGACTTCCTCTGCGAGCACGGGATAGCGCTGAACCACCTGATGCCCAACGTCCTCATCCGGATGGGGCTATTCTTGTGGCAATGTGAGACCGCCGCCGGGGTGGAGGGGACCCTCCGCCTCTTCCACTACTACTACCGGGTGATGGCGAAGAGCTCCCCGGTGGTGAAACATGGACCGAAGTCGACCTGCGGCTCGGTCATGTGGAAGCACGTCCCTTCCTAGGCAAAGGAGTACCCGGTCGCGGCCTCCCAAGATTACTGGGAGGGATGGACCCGGAGGTGACCTACTCCCCGCGACTTGCGACCCTCGGCCGTCGCTCCGGCCCTTCGACCTTGATGGTGGACGAGATGAGCACCGTCACCAAGATGGTGGAGGCCCACTCTTGGAGGAGCATGTGGGACCTGGCGGAGGAGTTGCTTCTCCTCCGGCTCAGTCCCTTCAGTCGGAGTCAGTGGGGCCTTGACTTGGCCCAGAGTACAGGCCTCCGAGATTCCCGGTGTCACGACGTAAGCTCCTTCATTCTCCGTGAATTTGGAGGGTGCTTTGGTGAAATTTGTTTCGCTAACCATGCCTCTGCGTCTTGCAGTTAGGTCCTATGATCGACCCAGGAGAAGGTGGAGCACCTTCTTCAGAGGTATTACGAGGACGAGCATGCCTGGTGTCTTTCCATTATCCGGGGGGTGGGGGGTCCTTCCCAGAACTTAGTGGCCGAGGCCTTCTGGATGACCCTCCCAGTCCGGGTGGCTCTCCCGACCCCAGGTTCCCACAGGCGAAGGGAGACGGGGGCATCCCTGGGGGCAAAACGTGCCAAGACCGTACAAACTCTGGGCAGAAGCTCCAGTCAGGCCCACGCCCAATCCCCATGCCGATGAGGAGGCTGGTGGAACGCCTAGGGCCTCGAAGAGGGCGAGGCCTACTCTGGCCTGGAGTACCACGGGGGTGCCTCGATCTCCAATAGGGGAGAGGCCTTCCCCCACGCAAGTGACTCCCGCGCGGGGGTCCCGAGCTCCATGAGAGGCGAGGCCATCTCCGGCCTGGACGACTCCCATGGCGACACTTCGGGTGCCGGAGGAGGTGTGCCTCCGGTGCGGGTGACTCCCCCGGGGGAACCACAGCCCCCGGAGGTGGAGTATGAGGGGAGTCCTATGGACACGGCCACGCTAGTTTCCTAGCTCGATGCTTTGGGGGCATTGAGCGTGTACGACCATGTGATCATTGAAGAGGACGAGCCAGCCTCCGGGTACCACGGCTCCACCCCTTCTCTGGAGCAGGCACTCCTGGAGGATCCTCTGGGCGTGTAGTTCTGGGGTGACAGTGCTCTCCTGCGTTGGACGCAGTTTTTGCTCCTGATGCCGTCTCTCCTCGGTCGCCACCCCTTGGGGGAGCTGACCCCTGACCCCCGACTGGGGGTAGTGCATCGGCGACGTTACTACCCCCGGCGGGGGATGGTGACATTAGTTCCCCGCTCCAAGAGGGGACCCCTCGAGGTCCCGGAGGTGGTGGCAATCCCATTCTCCGGATGGGGAGGCAGGGAGCGGAGAACCCCCCCAGCGGAGGTGACGACGGGTGATACCGGCCTATACCGTCTCGCAATAGAACGAGGACGATGCAGTAGGCGAGTATTCTAGTCGTTCTTTCCACAAGGACTAGAGAAGCAAAACGTGAAGAACTAGACTTAATCAAATGAATAAGAAACTAAAACAGATGAAAGGAAGAAAGATGTCAGAAGAAAGAGAGAGAAAGAAAGAGGTGATCACCTCAACAAACGACCTGTGCTAAATCTATACATACGTTCGTGAGTACATGCGATAGAACCACTATCGTTTAGTAGTCTCACAATAGCATGGCGAAAACAACTAACACAAGTGGGCTGTCGATGAAATCAACGAACAAATGCATGATGAAATAGCACATAACGTACTTCAACTCCTCTTAACAGCCGTCCCCAAGCAAGCACAAGTAAAAATCCATAGCTCGCCACTATCAACAGAAACAATGCAAATCCAAGTTCTCGGCTATCCATGAACAAACAGATGTCAAGAACAAAAGCTCAAATCAGCTCGAATCATCTCAAACAGTAAAATGGATTCAATTGCAACCAATGGAATTCAGCCTCAGGACTTTGATTCATCAACTATGAGCAAAGAACAATTACAGATTTTAAAACCTTTCAATTCAGTCCAAAGACTAAGAATTAATCCGTCAAATTTCAGTTCAGGTATTTGAAGCAACAGGGTATTGATACCAACAAAAATTAACCATAAACTCAGAGAGGAAAGCAATTCAATATAGTTCAAAATTCAGCTTCAATTCAATGCAATTTAAAGTTCATCTATGCAGTGCAATATATAACAGAAATGATGGTTCCCAGATGAAATCACCTGATCTCCATCAACACAGAAAACGATCAAGACAGCACATAATCACATCAATTACACCATAGACTACATTGAAGATTATTCTCATTTCAAATCTGGAGTAGCCTCTCATTCAAGTCATAGAAACATCAACAGATTCACAATTTCAGTTTAGTTCAACCAATAAGCACTCAACAAATACAACACAAAACAATGCCAATTTCATTGCAGAAAGTTCTAATTAACCTGAAGAAATAAAAGTGCAGTTGGATGGCGAATCATTCAGAATTCAAGTTGTGCTTCTCATATTCAAATTGGTTCTTTACAGGCATTCATCATCTCATACATGCATTGGTCATACTCATCAGTTCATAGGACTCAAGAACAGGAGAAGGGTGAAAAGAATTGAACCAGAAATGATGGCTGCTGGAGTAACTGGAGAAGTGGTCGAAGTAGATGGCCGCGGTCGAGGGAGTTGCTACGGTCGAAGGAGCTGCAGCCGTGTCGAGGAAGAAGGCGCCCGTGGAGTTGGTGCACGGCGAAGGTCGGAGATGGCAGATCCGGCCGGATCTAGCGTGCGGCGGCGCGAGGGCGTGGAACAAGGCGGCACGAGGGCGTGGCGGGGACGAGGATCAGCGGTGGCGCGCTGTGGAGGCGCGGTGCGGTGGAGCGGCGCCGGTGGAGGTGAACAACGGCGCTGGAGGGCGGCGGCTTGGGCGGCTGGAGTCACGCGGAGGCTGTGGAGGCGGCACGGCGCTGGAGGTGGTGGCGCCGCTTGTGGGCGCTGAGGAGGCGGTGCAGCAATGGATCGGCGGCGCTGTGGAGATTCGGTGGCGGCGACGCGAAGAAGAGGCACGGCGCGGAGGCCGGAGGCGCGGGATGGAGGCGCGGCGCGGAGGTGCAGCGCGGCGGCTCCGGTGGAGATGTGGTGGCGGCAGCGCGGGCTGCTCAAGCCGTGGAGGCGAGGATCGCCGGCGTGCGGCGTGGTGGCCGGGAGGCGCACGGCGACGTGGGAGCGGGAGCTTTGAGGGCGGCTATGGCGGCGCAGGAGCCAGATCTGGCACGAGGTGCAGTAAGCAAAATGACAGGAGGAAGCAAAAGAGGAAAAAGAAGAAGGGAAGGCAGAGAAGAGGTTCGCCGTGGAAGAAAACAAGGAGAAAAGTGAATGGAGCACCGCCGGCGTATGGCCCGGCCGCCGGCAGCGAGGTGGAGGGAGGTGTGGAAGAGTGATTCGGGGAAGAAGAAGAAAGGAGTAAAAAACTAAATGCCAGGCTCGAAAATCCTCAGATGGCCGGTGGCCAGGAGAAGAAAGGGAAATTTGGCACCTTTGCAGAAAAGCCCTCGAGGTTTTGGAGAATTAGAAATGGGACCTCGTGGCTAGGGTTTGGAATTTCGGGCCCCCGGAGACTCCGATTTCGGTGCGGTCAGATCCCACGCGTCCGCGAGAACGCGCACTTCCATCAGGAATCGTCCGATGGCCAAATTAAGTCGAGGACGCGCATCCGCTAGCCGAAAATCCATCCAATCCTCGTCGACCTGCGATAAAAATTAGAAAAACAAGTAATCCGGTCGATTTGGCGACAAATCTGGAATAATCTAGACATATGCCGAGGTTAATGACTGATATGCGCAGAAATCATGGGGAAAATATACAGAAATATAAGACGAATCAAGTAAATATCAACGGGGTGGGGTGGGGTGGGGTGGGGGGCCTGCCAATGGGGGGCGACCCCCGTTCCCCGGAGAGGGGGGTGTCCCTTTTCTCCTCGGAGGAGACGTGCAAGCTGTCCTTGAGCCTCATTACCCCCAAAGTCCGGGCTCATGTCCGGGAGGGGGGCATCGACGAGCGCTACGGGGAGGTCATCTCCTTGGCTCTACAGGTAAGGATCCCTCTCAATTCAATCTTACCTTAGTCCATCTTGACTTGTTGCTAATTGTCGCCTTCGTCTTTAGACAATCTCCGTGGCCTGTGTCGTCCGGGCTCGCCTCGCCTGGGATAATGAAGACATAAACTCGGCCATGGCCACCCTCGAGGCCGATCGCGATGCAGCGGTTCTCGAGCGAGACATGGCCATCCGCGACCGGGAGAAGTCCATCCAGGAGCGGGATGCGACCATATGGGAGTTGGAATGCGTCTGCACGGAGCAGCTGACTCCTGTAGAGTCCGAGTGGGATGCCGCTGTCCGGGAGTTGAGGCGCATCCAAGAGCAGTTAGTCGCCTCCGAGGATGCCAACTCCCGAGCGCTCTGGGAACCGACTCTGGGCCACCTTGATCGGGCTCAGAATTGAGTTCGGTCCATAGGAGAACCCCTGCAACCCGTTGATGTCGTTGGTAGAGGCCTGCCGCTGCCTCACTCGGCACATCACGGCGATCCTGGAGGCGGCGGACGTCTGGGCCCGAGCCTTGGCAACCACCACTATCGCGATCACGGCCTCCCTATTCAAGTACTAGAGGGTCGGGGCCCAGGCGATCGGGAGTCTCGTCCCTTGGAGCTTCCGTGACTTCTACGAGCACTGCCGGAGGTTGCTCGAGGAGCTCGCCAGGGCTTTTTACGATCGGGTGATTGGACCTCCGAGAGCGATGTGCCCTCGAAGGGCGGATGAGGGGACTTCACACGACGTCTCCTCCGGGAGGGGGGGGGGGACAATGTCGGGCAAGTATGAGCCTCCTGTGCCCCCTGGATTTTCTTAGGGGATTTTTTGTTCATAGGGCAATTTTGCTCCCAGTAGTTCCGTAGAGGGAACCTTGAAGAATTTGTAAATCATTTATCTTGATGAAATGAAAATCTTTTTGCTAAGTTCGTGTGTCATTATGAACAGGTGTCTGGGACAGGTGTCCCAGGAGAAGGCATGAGGAACCTTCCTATCCCCGGGACTCCCGCTTCCGAGGGCCCCCCCAGGGGGGCGGGGGGGAGGGGAGCCCTACTCTGGTGGTTGCCGGATTGGCACTTAGCAAATTTTGTCAATCACCACGTGGAGTTGCCCGAGCCTCCCCCGGGAGTTTGGGAAGTTTTCCCCGTGCGAATCTGACCGCCTGCCGGGTATGAGTATTGGCCGGAGGACGCGTTGAACGCGGCGAGTTCGAGGATTTGGAGTTTATATAGGGACTTGAGGTGGGGGCTTGAGGAGGAACTTGGAGGACGCTAGTTTCCCTCTTCCCATCTTAGCCGGAGGGGGTTCTCCAAATGTCATCTGGGAGAGGTTAACTTTCCCAGTCATGTAAGCCATTTGCCTACAGAGAGAGGCTGTCTCCTTGCTTGTTTTTATTAATAAACTGGTGGCACTTGGTACCTTGTCTAATTTTGATTGTGTCAACACATTCTTCTAAGAAACAAATCTCCGGAAGTCGGGGGCTTACATCCGGGAGGCACAAATCTCCAGGAGCTGCAGGAGGTGGTTCCTACTCCGGGGGAGGTGGCTCCTAGTCTGGAGGAGGGAGGTCCAGAGGAGGAAGGCTCCACCTCTAGAGGATGGAGGTCCAGAGGAGATGGCCCCTACTCTCCGGAGGAGGTGGCTCCTACTCCATAGGAGGCGGCTCCTACTCCGGAGGATGGATGTCTGGAGGAGATGGCCCCTACTCTGGAGGAGATGACTCCTACTCCGGAGGAGACGGCTCCTACTCAAGAGGACGGAGGTCCAGAGGAGCAAGGCTCCACCTCCAGAGGACGGGGTCCCAGGGGAGATAGCTCCTACTCCCGAGGAGATGACTCCTACTTCAAAGGAGGTGGCTCCTTGATGGGGGAAATCTCCGCGAAACTAAGTCCAGGTAAGTTGCGTCACATTTGCCCGGGGACATGGCCTCCGGGGCGTCCCCGGGCGCCGCCTTTTGGCCCCCGGGGACTTGGCCTCCGGTGCCGTCCCGGGCGCCGCCATTCGCCCGGGGACCTGGCCTCCGGGGCGTCCCCGGGCGCCGCCTTTTGGGCCCCGGGACTTGGCCTCCGGTGTCATCCCGGGCGCCGCCATTCGCCCGGGGACCTGGCCTCCGGGGCCTCCCTGGGCGCCGCCTTTTGGCCCCTGGGACTTGGCCTCCGGTGCCGTCCCGGGCGCCTCCATTTGCCCGGGAACCTGGCCTCCGGGGCCTCCCCTGGCGCCGCCTTTTGGCCCCCGAGACGTGGCCTCCGGTGCCGTCCCGGGCGCCGCCATTTGCCCGGGGACATGGCCGCCGGGGCCTCCCCGGGCGCCGCCATTTGCCCGGGGACCTGGCCTCCGGGGCCTCCCCGGGTGCCGCCATTTGGCCCCTGGGACGTGGCGTCCGGTGCCGTCCCGGGCGCCGCCATTTGCCCGGGGACATGGCCTCCGTGTCCTCCCCGGGCGCCGCCATTCGCCCGGGGACCTGGCCTCCGGGGCCTCCCCGGGCACCGCCTTTTGGCCCCCGGGGACTTGGATTCCGGTGCCGTCCCGGGCGCCGCCATTTGCCTGGGGACCTGGCCTTCGGGGCCTCCCCGGGCGCCGCCTTTTGGCCCCCGGGACTTGGCCTCCGGCGCATGTCCCTGGCCTCATCGTCCTCCTCAAGGTAAAAGTCTCGAGTTGTTTATCACGTGCAGGTCACGCGAGGAGCGCCTCGGGAATCAGCGACCACCTGTCAAGCATCCAAGACGTTTGACTGGGAGAAGGACGTTCCTACCCCTCAATCCGACGGTGGCTTCCGGGGTAGTTTAGGCTTTTTGCTTCTTTTTGGGGCTATAAATAGCCCTTGTACCCCTCAGTTGTAATGGTGTGATTCATTTGTTGGAATAGCTAAAAACTAACATGTGTGCTCCGGAAGCCTCTCCCTCGGAGAGAGCCTCCCCAGCCTACTCCGGTCGGGAGCGCACCGACAGGACCAGGGCCCCCACCGGGACCCGAACCTGTATAAATCTGTGTGTCATTTCTTGTGCTTGTCCGGCGGGGGAGGACCGGTCATCCGGTCAACCCGCGCCGCGTAATCTTCGCTAGGATCATTCTCAAAACCTGCCGGGTATTCGCAATACCATGACAGTGGCGCCAAGGACCGGTCATCCGGTCAACCCGCGCCACATAATCTTCGCTAGGATCGTTCTCAAAACCTACCGGGGTATTCGCAATACCACGACACTCCTCTTACTTCGAAGGAAGGAAGTGCGGAGCACCTGGCCCGGAGGAACTCTCCCCCGGGAAAGGATCATCTGGGAGAGAAAAAGGACCGTGTCTGGGTGGCACGGAGCCCCCGGTCCAGAGAGGCCCTCTCCTGGGAAGCAACCATCCGGGAGAGAAAAAATGACCATGTCGGGTCAAAATCCCATCCTGCTTCTGGTCGGATATTTCTCGGTCGTGGTTGAGAAGTTCCGGACTCGCTCGGATTTAGCCAAGACTTGGTCGAGAAAATCCCAAGAAAATCCTAGATGTCTCCCGGAACCCACGGGGCATTTTACTTGCGTAGGGGCCCAATTTGTCTCCCCCCCAGCGGGGGGTGGCCGGCTTAATCTTGAGCGACCCACGCTGGAGTTATGAGAGCAATCCACAATACTCCCCTTGGAGGAGAGGCCACCTGCAAGGGGTTGAAGATTGGCCCGAGGAGATGTTCTCGCGTTGGCGAGCGAGGGGATTCGACTAGAATTCCACTAGTCAAATGTGACCTAAATTGGTCCCAGGGGAGGAAGAGCACAAAAGTGAGCTCTGGAGTGTATGGTGGAGGCGGGGGGGGGGGGGGGGGACTAGTCCCCCAAAGTGACTTGTTACCTCGGTTCTCTGAGAACTGGGTTGCCTCTTACGCCCTCAGTCCACGAGGGGATATTGTAAGCCGCCCTAGGGGGAACGAGGCTCCCACCATCAGGACTTTCCGGGGCTATGCCGGAGCCCAAAACATCCTCATAACGAGGGCATCCTCGTAGGGGGGGCATCTTCAAAATAAGGGCGTCGCCTCAGGGGCGGTTAAAAAAAATATTATGCAAAAGATACAATAGATAGAAAACCATTTGCATTGATTTGAATGAGCTAGTACAATGCTTCCCCCTTGCGAGGTCGCAAAGAGGAAAGGAGAAGACCTTGAGGCCATTGTTAAAAACTCGCCGCGCCTTCTCCCTGCGAGGTTGCGAGGGGAAGGGGGGAGGCTTGGAGACTAAGTGTAGAATTTGCGGAGTAAGTCTACATTCCATGTGTGCTTCAGCTCTTGGTCTTCGAGAGTGGAGAGCTTTAAGCCCTCGAGCCAAGGAGCGTGGTGATCCTGTATGGCCCTTCCCACTTTGGGTTGAGCTTCCCTTGGGCTTGAGGGTCGGTGACGTGCTTGAGGAGGTCCCCCAAGCGAAAAGCTCTTCCTCGGATGCACTTATTGTAAGCGTGCGCCATTTAATGCTCATAAATGGCGTTGCGTATAAGGGCTTTGTCCCATTCCTCTTCGACGAGATCTACCTCTAGCCTTTGGTTCTCTTCGTTGTCTTGAAATGCAGTGATCAGAAATTGATTTTGGGGGGGGGGGGGTACCGCCTCAGCCTCATAGACGAGCGAGAAAGGGGTACATCCCATCGCGCGACTTGGGGTAGTGCACATGGAGCAAAGAATGCTCGGGAGTTCGTCTGCCACGCTCCGCGCCAGGAGGCGCTTTGCTCTAGGCCTCGATGAAGCCCCTGGAGGATTACTCCGTTGACACGCTCGACCGCCCCATGGGTTTTGGGATGAGCCACCGAAGAGAAATGGGGGCTCGTTCCCAAGTTCTGGCAGAACTCATGGAAGACCGTGGAGTCGAACTGGTTTCTGTTGTCAACAGTGATCTCCCGGGGGTCTCCGAAGCGACACACTATGTTCTTCCAAAAGAACCTTTGCACCGCTGGGGATGTGATGATGGCTAGGGGTTCCGCCTCTACCCACTTGGAGAAGTAATCCACGGCCACGTCCGCATACTTGTATCCCCCTGGCGCTGGGGAAATGGGCCTAAGAGGTCCATTCCCCATCGCCCGAAGGGCCAGGTGATTGGGATGGACTGTAGTGCAGTGGAGGGCAGGTTTGAACCTTTCGCCATCTTTTGACAAGGGTCACACGTAGAGACAAGGTCTCCCGCATCGTAGGCCACCGTAGGCTAGTAGAAGCCTTGCCGAATAGCTTTTGTAGCGACAGCCCGCGAGCCAAGGTGGGAGCCGCAACACTCGAGGTGAATGTCCTCAAGGAGTTTTATTCCCTCCTCGCGCGGGAGGTAGGGGAGCAATGCGGAGGCCCCTCGCTTGTATAGCGTCCCTTCTACCAAGACACACGCCCACGCCTTGGCGCGAAAGCAGTTAGCTTCGACGTCGTTGGATGGCTCCCCCTCTCCTTTGATGCAAGGGACAAGGGGGTCCATCCAGGATGTGGCCCGGACAATATCCGTGATGTAAGGGTCACTGGACCCGGAGTCTGGGTCGGGGGCCACCGCGGAAGGCTTTGAGATAATCTCCAGGAAAGCCCCCTCGGGGAGGGGCCCTCGAGCACTTGCCGCCCGTGCGAGGGCGTTAGCGCGGTCGTTGTCCAAATGTGGGATCTGTCGCGGCTCGAGGCCCTCTAATTGATTCTCCATTTTTCGAACCTCCTTGAGGTAGAGGCTCAGGTTGCATCATGGTACAACTAGGACTTGTCCATTTGAAAAACCACGAGCTGAGAGTCCCCCTTAACAAGGAGGCGTCAGATGCTTAAGGAGCGGGTGAGGTGAAGCCTAGGAGGAGGGCCTCATACTCCGCGACATTGTTCGTCGCGGGGAACTCAAGCCTTGCAGCGTATTCAAGGGTTGTCCCCTTGGATCTTCGGAGGACCACTCCCGCACCGGCCCCTGCTAAGCACAAGGAGGCGTCAAAGAAGAGGGTCCAGTGGTCACCGCGCGGTGGTGGCGTGGCGTGTGCTTCCTCCTCTAGTCTGGGGACTGGAACCCATTCTGCCACAAAGTTCACGAGGACTTGCGACTTGATTACGGATTGTCCGGTTAGGGAGAGGGAGAAAGGGGCTAGCCTGGCACCCCACTTCCCTATCTGGTCGGTGGCTTCCTTGTTCAAAAGCACTTCCCCCAGGGGGAGAGAGGCAACACCATGATGGGGTGGCCCAGGAAGTAATGGCGAAGTTTCCTTGATGCCATCAGGAGAGCGTAACAGATCTTCTCCACCTTTTGTGTATCTTGTTTTGGCGCCTTGGAGAGCCTCGCTCACATAGTAGACGGGGCCCTACTGCCCGTATTCCTCCTTGATGAGGACCGCGCTGACGGCGACCGGAGTGGCCGTGAGATAAAGGAGCAAGGGCTCCCCTTGACGCGGGCTCACGAGCATTGGAGGGCTTGTGAGATACTTCTTCAGCTCTTCGAACGCGGCCTGTGCCTCGGGGGTCCAATGGAACCCCTCAAGGCCACGGAGGATCTTGAAGAATTGGAGGCCACTCTCTCCCGAGCGCGAGACGAAACGACTCAACACAGCCAAGCAGCCGGTGAGCCATTGCACATCCTTGAAGGAATGCGGCAGAGGCATGTCGAGGAGGGCCCGAATTTTTTTGAGATTGGCTTCAATGCCCCGTTGGGACACAAGGAACCCAAGGAGTTTCCCTCGGCGAACATCAAATGTGAATTTTTCTGGGTTAAGTTTTAACCCGTACTTGCGGAGATTGCGAAAGGTTTTCTCTAAATCTTCGAGGTGAGTGGTCGAGAGTGTATTGTTGACGACTGTGTCGTCAACATAGACCTCCACGTTGCAGCCGATTTGGTCCTTTTGGACTAAACACATGAGGCGTTGGAAGGTTGCCCTCGCGTTTTTCAACTCGAAGGGCATGTGGACGTAGCAGAAGGTGCCGAGGGGAGTTATGAAACTCGTTTTTTCCTCGTCCTCCATGGCCATCCGGACCTGGTGATAGCCTGAATAGGCGTCCAAGAAGCTCATCAGCTTACATCCCTCGGTGGAGTCCACAGTTGGTCAATCTGCGGGAGCGGGAAGTCATCCTTTGGGCAGGCTTTGTTGAGGTCAGTGAAGTTGACACACATCCTCTACTTGCCGCTTGCCTTCTTAACGAGAACGGGGTTCGCTAGCCACTCGGGGTGCAAGACCCCCCTAATGAACCTTGATGGCTTCTTGGCACTCAAGGGCAAGCTTCATGAGCTTCTGCTTTACCGGGGGGCGACTAGGCATTACCACAAGCTTGTGCTCGATAACGTCTCTGGGGACACCCCCCATGTCTGTGGGCTTCCATGCTAAAATGTCCGCGTTTTGACGAAGGAAGTCGATGAGCTGTGTTGCGTGTTTCTCTGGGAGATTGGCCCTCATCTTTACAGTCTTCCCCTCACTTCTCTGTGAGAGGGGGACTTCCCAGAGGTCCTCCTCGGGGCGAGGTTTGGGAAGGAACTTCCCAGGGAGCGCGACCAGCACGTCCGGGGTTGGGAAGCCCCGAGGCTTTGATCAGGTTGACGTCCCCGATCACAGCGGTGGAGCACTTGTAGAGGGAGCGAGCCACATCTTAGTCACCCCGAGAGGAGATCACCCCGCTCTGCCCGGGGATCTTCATGCATAGGTAGCTTTGGTGGATAGCAGCACCTAGGCGCTTGATCGTGGTTCTCCCCATTATAGCATTGTAGGAGGAGGGGAGATCCACCACATCAAACCAAACCATTTCGTTTTGGTAATTATCCAGGGCACCGAACGTCATCGGGAGGTCAACCTTCCCCAAGGGGTATATAGTTTTTCCCGGGACAAAGCCTTGCAAAGGCCCCGTCGCGAGTTCCAGGAGCTTCTCGTCCACCTGCATTTCTTTGAACGCCTTTAGATAAAGGACGTCTGCGACCCTCCCGCCATCAACTAGGATATGGGCAAGACGGCAGTTGAATACAGTGCGGAGACGATTAGCGCGTCGTCATGGGGGAAGCACACCCTGCGCATCCTCCGCGGTGAACGTGAGTGGGATGTCTCTGGGAGGTTTGGAAAGGGAGCTCATCGCTCGAGCTCCTTTCCTGGCCTTACCTCTGATGTCCTCCCGGTGGAGCGGGGAGTGTTACCAGGGCCGACGACAGTGGAGGTAAGGAGGTAGGGCCTCCTCCCCCCGGCCCGTGCTGCTCGAGAAATGCAGTGAAGTGTTGAAGAAGTGTGTGGCATTCTCGGGTTGCATGGGAAGTGCACCATAAGGTGGCTCCAATCTCCTTGCCCCTAGCTTGGGAGCCTCTCGCATGCGGGAAGACTGGCCTCCCCCACCACTTTTGGGCTTGGAGAGGGATCACTGCCCCCGGTTAGGATCCTGGGAGCCACCTCTGCCTTCGAGGACAAAAGTGTCTCGAGGCCTTGGCTCACTACGGGGCCCCCTCTTGGGGCGTTTGTGGACGAGGTCCTTGTAGTCCCTTTCTGCAGGGGTAGCGGTCCCCTGGTTCTTCGTCCAGAGGTCATCCTCCTCGGCTCTTGCGTACTTCTCAAGCACGTTAAAGAGCTCATCCGCGGAGGATAGGCAACTATGAGAGAGCCTCCAGTAGAGCTCTCCCGATAGAATTATGCTTTTGCACGCTTCAATCACCATCGAGTTGGGGACGTGGGCCACCATGCTCTTGATTTGGGCGAAGAGTTTGAAAAAGCTTCATATCGTCTCCCTTGACCGCTGACAAACGGTGTACAACTACGACGAATCCAAGGGACGGATGTAATTCCCCTGGAAATTTGCACAAAACTTGCGCTTGAGTTGTGCAAAGGATTTTATAGAGCCTGCCTTGAGGTTGTAAAACCACGACCGAGCTATCCCGCAGAGGTAGGGGGAAGACGTTGCACTGGACACTCTCGTCCCCCCAACTGCTGAGATGGCTGTGGACTAAACCTGCACAAATTCGTAGGGGTCGGCCTCCCCGTTGTAGTGCTCAATGTGCGGCGGTCGATATTGCTTCGGCCATTGGACGCACTGGAGGTGGCGGCAAAGGGGTTGATTGGCCCATTCCACCTCCTTTGGGGAGCCCGCATTGCTATCCCCCTTCACGGGGGAGACGTGTTCGTTGTCCGAGTCAGGAAGGGGTCCTAATGGACCGCCTGCCTTTTGGTAGTGTTTCCCTTCTTTGGGGTAGGTGGAGTTAGCCTCTTGCACCTCAGGGAAGTCCCCAGAGGTGACTGTGACTTCTTGAATGAGCCTCTTGCCCTTATCTACCATGGCTAGAGAGTGACGCCCGTGTGCCGGGAGTGGTTCCAGGCGACGGCGGGATGGGACTCCCTCAAACCTTGTCGTGCACATAAGCTCTACCTCCTCCGAGGTGAATTGGATTTGATCCACCAGGGGAGCCCGGGGAGGGGGCCCCGGGGGAGGGAGTTGGTGCGCATTGGTGACGAGCACGGGAGAGGAGTTGTGTGCCGGGGAGGTTCCGGCGATGGAGACAACCCGCGGCATGGGAAAAGTTCCCAGGGGAGGGATAGCCTACATCATGGGGACTGTTTCAGGAACACCTCCTAGGGTGGGTAGGGCTCTATGGGGAAGAATGCCTTCAGGGGCAAGAGACACCCCGGAGACAGGGTCGACACCCAGAACCGGGTGTCCCCCGGAGATGGGAGCACCTCCCGGGAAAGGGAGTGCCCCGGAGAAGAAAACACCTCCCTGGGTAGGAAGTCCCCCGGAGGAGGGAGCACCTCCCGGGAAGGCGTAGCCCCCGGAGAAGGGAACACTTGCCGGGAGTGGAAGTTCGCCAGAGAAGGAAGTCCCCCGGGGGTGGGAGCGCCTCCAGGGAATGGAAATGCCCCAGAGGAGGGAGCACCTCCCAGGGAGGCGTAGCCCCCGGAGTTGGGAACACCTCCCTGGGGGGAAGTCCCCCGGAGGTGCGAGCACCTCCTGGGAGTGGAAAGTCCCCCAGAGGAGAGGGCACCTCCCGGGAAGGGGGTAGCCCTCAAAGATGGGAGCACCTCCCGAGAGGGCGTAACCCCCGGAGGCGGGAGCACCTCTCGGGAAGGGGAAAGTCCCCGGCGCTAAGAAGGCTCCCGGGTGCCCCATCATGAACGGCGGTGGCGTTCCCATGAGCGGGAATGGAGGTGGGTACGTGGGGGCCAGAGGCCACGCTATGGTGCACAAAAAACCCCTCAAGAGTGTGTTGTACACAAAGTTGGCCCTCAATGTGCGCCCCGAGTAGCGGGTCTCTAGAGGTCGAAGGTATCGCCTGGGGGGCACTCTAGCCCCCCAGCGCAGAAGAATCGGGTTGGCTCGCAGGAGCCATGCTCCCGACGAGGGTAGCGGGAGAAGGGAGTGTCACCTCCCCCCGAGTGTCCCCAGGAGGAGGAGCCATGACCACCGCCCCTTGCGTCGAGGGAATAAGGTTGCTAGGACCGGCGTCATTGGAGATGGAGGCTAAGGGCCTCGTTCTTCTTGGAGGAGCCATGACAATTCGTCACAAGTCCCCATGGACGGTGCCAACTGTCGTGGTATTAAAAATACACTGACAGGTTTGACGACGTATTTTAAACGTGTTCGACAACTCGAGGTGACTGTGTGACGGGTCACCCCGTGTTGGGCAATCACAGAGATTGACATGAGGGTTTATACAGGTTCGGGCCTCGGTGGAGACCCTAGTCCTGTCGACGTGCTCCAGACACAGGTCGGTTAGGGGGCCTCTCTCTTGGGGAGAGGGCTCCCAAGCACGCCTATTCATTTTTGTGTAATGAGTACAACTGAATGTCTTAGCTTACAAGAGAGGGGTACAAGGGAATATATAGACGTGGTCACCTCCTACTCTAGAGCATGTGTAACACCCCTGTTTTGCCAAACCCTAAAATAGCCAAAATCCACATCTTGACCCCAAACCCTAATCTGCTTCAGCCATTCCCTTCTAAATGTTGTTCAGAACATTTTTCCCTTCGGGATCATCTCCAAAATCCCATCCTAAAACTGAGTTTCGACCCTTGCCGTCTCAGAACCCTAATTACCCTAATTTTACCCTAAACTGCTTTTCCCCAAATTTTGTCGAACCCCTTCAGATCTTACCCGATCATACCAAACTTTGGCCGGATAAGTTCTAATAATCTTATGCAACTTATCTGCGAAATCAGATTTCAGATCGGACCCTCAGATCTCCAAATTTGCAATCAGGCCCAACTTCTATTCAATTTTCCTCACAGAACAGTCCCTGGAGCAAGTTTCAAAAATTACAGAACGGCCCAAACTTCTTTTCAGGTCCATTCGACCAGCGCCTGGTCGTTGCTTTCGACCAGTGCACTTCGCCGGAGCCGCGCCGTGGTTTTTCGCCGCGTTTGCTCGCCGCCGGCCACCGCCTCTTGTCGCCTGTGTTGTGAACAGCTGAGCCACCCGCGCGCACGTGCTAGCCACCGTAGCATCGCCTTGCCCAGCGGATAAACGGCCGTGCTCCAGAGCTTCGTTTTCGCGCGCGCTCCCGTTGCCGTGGCATTTGCATGGCACTACGTGTCGTTGCCGGAGCTGTGTTGTTGCCTCCGCATCCGCGCCGTCCCGGACGAAGTCCCAAGGCGCCCTGTCGTCGCTGGCAAAGCTGCAGCACCGCCTGAAGCGCAATCACGTCGCCGTCGCCGTCGTTGCGCCTGCGCCCGACAAGTTTCTCCCCGGCGCAAGCAACCGCTGTCGTGTTTTCTCTCGCAAGCTCCGTCCCCGTGCCTATTTAAACCCTCCAGTGCTGTGCTTAAGCCTCATCTCAGGACTTAGCCATTTTTCCAGAGCTCTCGCCGTTCTCGCCTTCTTCTCCGGCGAGCCAGTGAGTGAGCTCACGGTGCCAGCCCATCTCGCTGCACCATTCTCCAATCCAAGTTCACCAGTGAGTTCCCCTCTTTCCCCTCTCTCTTTAGTAACAACCAACTGCACCAGATCGATCCCCATCGCCGGTGATCGCCGGAAAAGCCCAATTGCCCTGTTCCCCCAATGCCGTTCGATTCCCTCCAAATTAGCTCTCGATTCTGTAGAAGAAATTGATCAGTAAGCTTAGTGGAGCAAGCCTGTGGAATCCAAATCACCAATCGTGCTCAAATCGAAGAAATCCCAAACTGGAACCTCAGCCGTTCGCCGGACTTCGGCGCCAAGCTTCTCCGGTCACTCTCTGACCAAATTGACTTCACCAGTAGCTTCCACACTCCACCCTTTCACTCCCTGAGCGAGGAATCGAGTTCAATCGCCTTGTAGCATAAACCCCTAGTCTCCAGTGTCGTCTTCTCCAGCGCCGGTCGCCGGAATTATTTCCCGGCCGATCTAGCCCCTGAAACCTTGTCCCTTAGCTTTGCCTCAGCTCCCTGAGCAATTCTTTCCACTAGCCCGACACCTAGATCTGCCTAGATTGTGAGTTATGCCTTTGCCAAATATTTGTCCAGAGCTGTGCCTGTGCCGTGTCGCCACCGCAGTTCATCACCTGATTTGGCCGCCCTCCGGCCACTTTCAGCCCTCATTCCTGTTGAGTATTTTGTTGCTGTTAGTAATGCTTACCTCCCAGACAAAGTGTTGCATCAATTGGAGCCCTGGATCAAAAGTTAAGCCATGCCCTAGTTTCTGGCCATGTCCAGCACTATGTCAGTGCATGTCAGCCACTGGCATTAGCCTTGTTTGACCCCTCTGGTTGAGCAATGGAAATGTCACTTTGTCCCCTAGATTCCTGGAGTTGTGTTCTACATTTTTCCCTTCTATCACTTCTCCAGAAAACCATCCTAAGATCAGTTTAAAGTTATGCCAAAGCCATGAACCGAATGTCGACCCTTCGACGTTCAATCCTTTTTAGCCGTTTCTTCGACCAAAGCCCTTGTGACCTTGCCCTAACCCTTTCCCCTGCATGCATGACTTATTTACTTAATAATTTCTATGGAAATTATTTTCTGTATGCTTATGGTATGTGTTTGTGTGTTGGTTGATTGCCGCAGAGTCAGAAGCTGAAGGAGCAGAGGAAGTCTTCGAAGAATCGTCTGAGTACTTAGACCCAGCATTGCAAGGCAAGCCTCATTCCTTTGATCATGTCTCACCCAATATTTTCATATGATGTATATTCACTGTTTCTTACTATGCATGCTTAGTTGAGATACAAGTTATGTTTGAATGATATGAGTAGATATTACCTAATGAATCGTGAAACCCCTTTTTGTTATTGAACCTTCTTATATATGCTTTTGTCACCCTAGGACTCATATACTGAATATCCACATTAAACTTGAAATGGTCAAATACATGAGAAGTTATGATCAAAACCGTTTTGTCAAGAAAACCGATAAAAGGGATCAGTAGTGAGGATTGGTTTGTATGGAGAGGGTGCGGTGCGCACCAGGGAATGTGAATGTTCCTCACTATTGGTTCATAAGGACGAGAACCTTGTGCTGTGTCTCTATGCGAATTGTAAACGTACTAACCACTTGCCTAGTATGGGACAGGCACAACTCAGTAGCTTTTTGGTATTAGCAGTTCCCTGCATGGTTTGTCGGTCTGGTTTCTCGCGTGGAAACTGGTGGGCCGCAGTTCGGCCATGAGTGATGTGAGTTCAGAAAAATGATGAGAGATAAAGGTGGAAAGAAGGAAGGCGCCCTACGCCTCAGATTAAGCCGTGCGCGGTTGTAATCTTGAATGGTCATATGTCTTGCGTGGACACAGACCAAGGCTATGTGTCTTGCGGGAACATGAGCCAGAGGCTAGGAAGTAAGGCAGTGGGGAGGACCCACAACAGTACTTGAGACTTAATTGTCTATTTACTGGGCGGGGATACTGTTAATACTGAACTGTAAAAGCGTTGTGTGATCTCGGCCTTGTCACATGTGTATAAGTCACATGGAGCTGATCCGACTTGAAAGCCGAGTGAAACAGTGGATTTAAAAAGAGGTACACCTTTGCAAAGTGTAAAAGAAGTATCAGATACTCTGTACTCCCAGGTTCAGGAGTCTTTTCGTAGTGGATGTTATCCATGGGTTATAGCACAAGTAATGTTTTGGAATGTTTTCATAATGCGGTTAACAAAGCAGTGACTCATGGGAGACCACTACATCTAATGTTTTATTGAAAACCTGTTTAATGTTTAAAGTATCATTTTCATGACAAAAGTACTGTTTTACTGAACAAATGACTTGGAAATCTATATATCTCTATCCATATGGAACTAAAGCCCCGGAATCATATGCTTCACCCTCATGTAAGTACAATTGCATTAATCCCCGGAATGGGTGTTGCTGAGCACCAAGTGCTCACCCTTGCATTTATATCCCACTGTAGAAGAGGGATTCGAGGATCCCGATTCCTTCAGTTATGAGTACTCAGCAGAAGATGGAAGTGCCCCGGACGAGCCCACGTTCTAGAAGGATCATGCACCAAGTCAAGTCAGATGTGGGAGAAGTCCCTCCAACCCCGCTGCTGATTGAAGTCAAGCTGTTTGTCGTCGCCTTATGCTTTATGTTGTGTGTTCTGTACTTGGATACCGATTCTGGTTCTGATAAACTGGTTATTTTCTTAGCAACTCTACTTAGCGCCATTTTCGGTGCTTTGGCTATGTAATATTGGCCACGTTGGCCTGATACTTGTTTAATGATATTGCTATGCTTGTATGGTTGGAGCTCATGTGACATCCTGCTGTGTGTAACCTACCTGGGCGGTTACCAAGGTGATCCTCAAATGGGGGTCTCATAGCATGGAGGCCGGAGGTGGGCACCTCCCAGCCCGGAGGTCGGCGGCAGGGAGGTGGGCACCTCTTACTCTGGAGGATAGAGGCTGGAGGTGGGAGGCCAGCAGCCCGGAGGAGGGCACCTCCTACTCTGGAGGACGGAGGCCAGAGGTGGGCACCTCCTAGCCCAGAGTGTAGGCCGGCGCATATAATCTACGACTAATATTTTCCTCCAACAACATCTTTATTGCTTCACTTTTATTTTAGATCCGAGACTAAAATTAATTGGTTTGCAATCTTCTTTGGAACAATTAGGTTTAGCCTTAAACATTGATTATTCTGAAAGTTATTCATATGTTGCTGTTGAAATTTTTTGAGTTTTTCATTTGAATAAATCTAAGTTTGTCCATGCACACCGAAGACCAATGGCACTGGCGCCGCGAGAATCAGAGATACAGAGGAAGGTTGGCGGTTTGCTATGGAAGACGCTACACGGAGCCGGAGCCGGATCATCTTCACAAGCGCTTCCAACACCATCAGCTAGGAGTTCACAAGCAAAGTTCAACAGCTACCTTGACATTGATCATTCCACGGATCATGAACTTGCAAATGATACTGACAACTTCAACAATGTCCTCTTGCGGTGGAGCGGGGGACCAATGACGATATCCTGTGTTGTCTCAGTTGGCACGGAATGTCTTGGTTGTTCTGGGATAGTTTAGTAATTTGCGTCTTTTGGGGTCTATATATACCCTTGTACCCCTCTCTTGTAACCTAAGACTCTCATTTGTACTCAATACACAAAATCGAATAGGCGTGCTTAGGAGCCCTCTCCCCGGGAGAGAGCCCACCTAGTCGACACATGTCGGGAGCACGTCGACAGGACTAGGGTCTCCACTGAGGCTGGAACCTGTATAAACCCTTGTGTCAATCTCTGTGATTGTCCAACGTAGGGTGACTCGTGACACAATCAGCTCGTGTTGTTGAACACGTGTCTAACATGTCATCAAACCTACTGGGGTATTTTTAATACCATGACAGTTGGCGCCGTCCATGGGGACTTGTGACAAATTGTCATGGCTCCTCCAAGAAGAACAAGGCACTTGGCCTCCCTCTCCAACGATGCCTGTCCTAGCAACCCTGTGCCATTGACGCAAGAGGCCGTCATCGCAGTGCCTCCTCCTGGGGACACTTGGGGGGGAGGCGCCGCTCCCTTCTCCCGCCGTCCCTGATGGGAGCGTGGCTCCTTCGAGCCTACCCGATGCTACCGCGCTGGGGGGACCATGTGCCCCCAAGGCGACGCCTTCGGCCTCCAGAGACCCGTTGCTCAGGGCGCTCTTTGGGGCCAACTTCGTGCGCAACGTACTCTCGAAGTGTTGTTGCGCACCATAGCGCGGCCTCCGGCCCCATGTACCCGCCTCCGTTCTCATTCATGGGACCACCACCGCCATCCTTGATGGGGCATCCGAGAGCCTTCTTCGCGTTGGGAACTTATCCCTTCCTAGGAGGCACTCCCATCTCCGAGGACTACCCCTTCCCAGGAAGTGCTCCCACCTCCAGAGCACTCCCCATCCTGGGAGGTGCTCCCTTCTCCAGGGGCTACCCCTTCCCGAGAAGTGCTCCCACCTCCGGAGCACTACCTCTCCTGGGAGGAGCTCCCATCTCCGGGGGACATCCCTTCCCGAGAGGTGGTCCCACCTCTAGAGCACTCCCTCTCCCGGGAATCGTTCTCGTCTCCGAGGGACGTCCCTTCCCAGGAGGTGCTCCCATCTCCGAGGGACACCTGGTTCTGGGTGTTGACCATGTCCCCGGGGTGTTTTCGCCCTTGGGAGGCGCTCTCTCCTCCAGAGCCCCTTTCGTCATGGGAGAGGCTCGCGCTCCCAGCTTGGTCCCCCGATGCAAGCCGTCCCTCCGCTAGGGAACTTTCCTACGCCGAGGGTCCATCGTCAGAATCTCCTCGGCACGCTAGTCTCCTCCCGCACCTGTCATCGACACGCATCAGCTCCCTCCCCCAGGACCCCCTCCCCGGGCTCCCTCGGTGAATCAAATGTGATTCACCTGGGAGGAGGTAGAGCGAATGTGCACAACAAGGTCCGGGGGAGTCCCCTCCCGTCATCTCTTGGAACCACTCCCGGGGCACGGGCGTCACCGAAAGGTAGGCGGTCCATTAGGGCCCCTTCCTGACTCGGACAACGAACGCACCTCCCCCGTTTAGGGGGACAGCAATGCAAGCTCCCCAAAGGAGCTGGAAGGGGCCAATCAACCCCTTTGCCGCCGCCTCTGATGCATCTGGTGGCTGAAGCCATATCGACCACCGCACCTCGAACACTACAACGGGGAGGCCGACCCTACAAGTTCGTTCAGGTCTACTCCACGGCCATCTCGGCTGTGGGGGGAGATGAAAGCGTTCAGTGCAACATCTTCCCCCTCTACCTTTCTGGGATAGCCCGATCGTGGTTTTACAGCCTCAAGGCGGGCTCCATCAAGTCCTTTGCACAACTCAAGCGTGAGTTTTGCACAAATTTCCAGGGGAACTACGTTCACCCCCTAGATTCGTCACAGTTGTACACCATTAGACAGTGGTCAGGGGAGACGATCCGAAGATTTTTCAAACGCGGGATTCTACCAAGATAGCTCCACCAGAGGCTCTCCTGAAGCTGCCCGTCCTCCGCAGACGAGCTCTTTAATATGCTCGAGAAGTACGCAAGAGCTGAGGGGGATGACCTCCGAAAGAAGAACCAAGGGACCTCCGACCCTGGAGAGAGGGACTACAAGGATCTCTCCCACAAACATCCCAAGAGAGGGCCCTGTAACAAGCCAAGGCCTCGGGATGCTTTCGTCCTCGAAGGCGGAGGTAGCTCTTGGGATCCTAATTGGGGACAACGATCCTTCTCCAGGGCAAAAAGCAGTGGGGAGGCCAATCCTCTTGCACCCGAGAGGCTCCTAAGCCAGGGGGCAAGGAGGCTGGAGCCACCTTGTGGTGCATTTCCATAAGTCCAACTCCCATGCAACTCGAGAATGCCACGCGCTTCTTCAACACTTTACGACTTATCTCGAGCAGCATGGGCCAGGGGGAGGGGCCCCTGCCTCCTTACCCCATCCGTCATCAGCCCTGGAAGCACTCCCCGCTCCCTCAGGGGGACACCAAAGGCAAGGCTAGGAAAGGGGCTCGAGTGATGAGCTCCCTTTCCAAACCTCCCAGAGACATGTTTGTCGTGGTATTGCGAATACCCCGATAGGTTTTGTGGAGGTTCCTAGCTAAACAAAGACGACGCGAGCTGACCGAGTGACTGGTGCTCTCCCGTTGAACAAACACAACAAGTGACGCGAAGATTTATATAGGTTCAGGTCTCAGTGGAGACCCTAGTCCTGTCGACGTGCTCCCAACAAGAGTAGGCTAGGTGAGTCCTCTCGTGGGGAGAGTGCTCCTAAGCACGCCTATTTGTTTTTGTGTATTGATGTAAAAATGAGTTTTCTCCGGTCACAACAAAGGGATACAAGGGCTTATATAGACCCAAAAGACGCAAAAAGACTAAACTACCCCGGCTGCAGCCGTTGGATCAGAGGGGACTGGCGTCCTTCTTCCGGCCGAGGGGGCTGGATGTTTGACAAGTGTCCTCGTCAGTTCCAGGGGCGTTCCTCGTGTGACCTTCACGTGACTGTGTCTGGGATGGGGCTTACCGGGGCCATTGTCCCCGGGCAAAAAAGGCGGCGCCCGGGACAGAGGCTCCGGGGCCCTAGTCCCCGGGCAAATGTTGGCGCCCGGGACAGGGGTCACCGGGACCCTTGTCCTCGAGCCAAAGGCGGCGCTCGGGACAGGGGTCACCTGGGCCCTTGTCCCCGGGCCAATGACGGCACCCGGGACGGGGGTCACTGGGGCCCTTGTCCCCGGGCCAAAGGCAGCGCTCGGGACAAAGGCTCCGGGACCGTTGTCCCCGGACCAAAGGTGGCGCCCGGGACGGCGGTCACTGGGGCCCTTATCCCCGGGTCAAAGGCGGTGCCTGGGACGAAGGCTCCGGGACCGTTGTCCCCAGGCAAAAGGTGGCGCTCAGGATGGAGACCGGGACCCTTGTCCCCGCACCAAAGGCGACACTCGGGCCGGCGGCTCCGGGACCGCTGTCCCCGGGCAAAAGGCGGCACCCGGGACGAAGGCTCCGGGACCGTCGTCCCTGGGCAAAAGGCGGCGCCCGGGACGGAGGCTCCGGGGCCCTTATCTCCGGGCAAATGGTGGCACCCGAGATGGGGGTCACCGGGACCCTTGTCCTCGGGCCGAAGGTGGCGCCCGGGACCGTTGTCCACGGACAAAAGGTGGCGCCCGGGACGGTGGATCTGAGGCCCTGATCTCTGGGCAAATGGCGGCGCCCGGGATGGGGGTCACCGGGGCCCTTGTCCCCGAGCCAAAGGCGGCACCTGGGACGAAGGCTCTGGGACTATTGTCCTTGGGCAAAAGGAGGCGCCCGGGACGGGGGTCATCGGGGCCATTGTCCCTGTGCAAATGGCAGTTCCCGGGAAGGGGGCGGTTCCCGGGAGGGGGTCACCGGGGCCCTTGTCCCCGGGCCAAAGGCGGCGCCCGGGACGAAGGCTCAGGGACCATTGTCCCTGGGCAAAAGGAGGCGCCCGGGACGGGGATCACCGGGACCCTTGTCCCCGGGAAAAAGGCAGGGCCCGAGACGGGTGTCATCGTGGCCCTTGTCCCCGAGCCAAAGGAGGCGTCCAGGACGGGGCTCATTGGGACCCTTGCCCCTTACCTGGACTTGATTGCACGGAGATTTCACCCAACAGCAGCCCCCCATGTCCTCCGGGGACGTCACTTTAGTCCCTGGAGGGGATGGTTCTCATTACCGGGAACATCTCCCTAGAAGGGATTTTCGGCACCTCGCCGATGCCTTGATTCCTGCGTTAGGCACTTATGATTTCTCGGTTGTTGTGCGCCGTCGGCCATAATGGCCTTGCGTGGTTCGAACCGCCGATGCGTCGTTTCCGGATTCGTGCACGTCATTTGAATTGAATGGCGCAGATTCGTCACAAGGGTCCACATGGCACCCATCGGGGCCACGCTCGAGCCCTATATATAGGGCTTCAAGGGGTCCGGAGGGGACACTTGAACCTCCAATCCTCAAACACCACCGGCGCCCTAAGCTCTCCCGGAAGCTTAGTCTCCAGAAACCTAAGCCCCTCGAACTTAGCTCCCCGATTGCTTAACCCACTGGAAAACCAAATGGGTCCCAAGGGTCTTGCCAAGGCCGCCGAGGTGCCTCTGGAGGAAGTCACCGCGGACTTCCTCTGGGCCTCCGAGTTCACTTCAGGGGACTTAGAGTCCCTCGTGGATCGGGTGGTCGTCGCGGATGGGGACATCTGGATCCCCTCAAAGAAGGATGGCGCACCCTGCCCTCGGCCCAGAGAAGTTGTCGTCTTCGAGGCCTTCCTCGAGGCCGGGCTCCGGCTCCCAGTGCATGCGTTGCTCCGGGAGTTTCTTTGGGAGTATGGGGTGGAGCTCAACCACCTGACGCCGAACTCCTTCATTCGGATGGGGATCTTCATTTGGCTATTCGAGACAGCCATCGGACGGGAGTCGACGCTTCGACTGTTCCAATACTTCTATGAGCCGGCGGCGAGGAGCTCCCATTTGGTGAAGGGAGGGCCGAAGTCTTCGTTCGGCTCCGTCATGATACAGCTCCTACCGTCGCGGGTGTAGGAGTATCCGGTGGCGGCCTCCCGGGACCACTGGAGGAATTGGGTCCGGAGGTCGTTTTACCTCTGTGTCCAGGACGCCGAGGTGACGTATTCACTGGAGTCCCCCTCCTGTAGCCAATCGTCCATCCCTAAGCCCCCGGTATGGACCGAGGAGGAGCTGAAGCTCCTAAGCAAGGTGGTGGGCTCCCGGAGCATCCGCTTCATGAGGGACGCCGCGGAGGAGCTGACGCTACTCAAGCTCTCCCCCTTCTCACATGGGAGGAGGGGGATTGGGATGTGCTCGGCGTAGTGGCCCCCTCAAAAGCCGGTGACCCGACGTAAGTACCTGGTGACTCCCTTCATTTTTGCAGTCCGGCCATACCCTGCCGCCCGGGAGAAGGCGAAGAACCTCCTCGGGAGGTACTATGCCGACGAGCACGAACGCATCATGCGCGTCATCAGGGAGGGTCCTCCCCGGAACTTGGTGGCCGAGGCCTTTGGCCTAAGGCTACTGGAGAGGACGCCTCTCCCGACCCCCGGCTCTCACAAGCGGGGGAAGGAGACCGCCGGGGGTTTCGAGCCGAAGTGTGCCAAGGCTCAGAAGGCCCCCGGTCTAGCGACGACACCGGGCTCTACTCCCGGGAAGGCCTAGTACGCCGCCCCCCCGGAAGAGCTCTCCGGGGGGCCGGCGGGGACGCAAGAGTTCGTGTGCCTCCTCGAGGCCTCCAGAGAAGCCCGGGGAAAGGGGGTGATCGGTGACGGGGGGACGTCCGATTCGGCGAACTATGCCCCCTCGTCATCTCCGGCGATCGCGCCTCCGGTGGCACGGGAACTACCGGAGCCAGGGCGCCCGGAGGTATGTTTTGCGGAGGCTTCCCCTCCACGTGTTGAATGGCCAGTGGACAAGGGGGGGAGCCCCTCGGTCTACGAGGTCCCCGTGGCGAAGGAGGTCCCGGGGGACCCCACGGCCCGAAAAGGGGAAGGTGCTCCTCATCCCTCCCCGGGGTGGCACCCCCTCGGAGAGTTCGTCCACCTCCTCTTCGGCCACTTCCTCGGCAGCGAGCACCACAGCCGGTGCCACACTGGTCCACATCACCCCGCAACCTTCGTGAGGGGGCTTGCCGGCGCGGATGGGTTCGGAGCCGTCGGGAGGGAGACCCCCCTGTTGTCTGCGGGTGAGGTCTTCCAGTTTGCCGAGGGGCTCCAGACCCAGAAGGTGCAGGAGTACGTCTTGCAAGGGACGCTCCGCGACCGGTGTGGGGTGCTGCAGTCGCTCCACATCCAGGTTCGTTCCCGGAACCCCTGGACGTTTCTTTCTATGATTTCACCAACTTTTGGGCTTTGGATAACCTTCATGCTTACAGGGGGCGGCCCTCGCCTGGGGTATCGAGCCGTGCTTCGAGAAGGCATTGAAGGAGGTGGAGGGGAAGGCCGCCGCCTTTTCTGAGGAGTGAGACGATGCGCTCCGAGAGTTGGCTCTGGTCCGGGCTCAACTCCACGCCTCGGAGGGTGCCAACGACTAGCTCCAGAGGGAGGCGAGGGCGAAGGAGGACGCCCTCCGGGAGATCGAGGGCTCTAGCACCCAGGCGGTGGCGGAAGCAGGTCGCTTCATCCGCTTGGCCCTCGAGGGGCTCGGGGTGAGCCTCAGCCCGGGGGGCAGCGGTGCTGGCGACATTCGCGGAGGCCATGCGTTTTCTTAACGAGCAAGTCTCCGCGATCCCAGAGGCTGCCGACGCTCGGGCTCGGGGCCGGGCAATCCCAGTGGTGGCCGCCGCCGCCGGGCTCGTGGAACTCCGTGGGATCGGCGCTCGGGCCATCGGTGGCCATATCCCCCGAGGCTTCCCCGAGTTCTTCGAGCCGCTGCGGCGAGAGGTGGAGCATCTCGTGGGGGGCTTCAGTCAATGATTTGGACTCGGGGTCCTTAGTCGAACTTATGCAGAATTTTGTGAGTTGTGGGACCTTTCAGGGTGTCCCTCCAAGAAGGGATGATGAACCAAAGTCAGATGAAACACAGAGAGATTTAGACAGGTTCGGGCCCTCGATGGTGGGAGTAACAGCCCTACGTCCTGTTAGGATTTCACTATATGTAAGAAGATTACAAGGTTTTGGAAGGGGTCTTCATAGGAAAAGATCCTTCCCGTGTGGTTATATGAAAACACTACTAAAGTGGCCTATGAAAGCTAATAGATTTAATTTGATGTCTTCTGTTGATTTTTTGATCTCTTATTCTCCTGATCCTCGTCTGATGCATTAATTCACCCTTTTATACTGGTTGAAAGGGCGCCAATGCATAATGGCTTCGAACAGTTGCTCAGGTTCTGTTTTGGCAATTGCACTTAACCTCCACACAGGCTTAACACGTGTAATTAAGGAATAACTACACGTATTAACCTCCTGACGGTTGTCTCCGCACGTGGAGGAATCTCTGAGATACTCGGGATATGCTTGTTGTAAGGTCCAAACAACCCCGCGTCTCCTGGTCTAGGTTGCTCTGACCGCGTGTTGCTCGCAATCATCTGACCGCGTATTATCTGCGACCTTCTATCCACGCATTGCATATGGGCTTCTGACCGCGCACTATCTGTGGCCTGATCGCGTAAAGCCTGCGACCATGTGTCCACGCTTCCCAGGGCGGCTGGAGATCATATCAACGGACACTCATCTGGTTCGAATCTGTCTTGATCCAGACGTGCATTTGTTCTGAACTAGCTCGGGTAACAATCCAAGTCAACTTCTACGACCAGATCGTACGGGTGCGATTCCCGGCACCAGCACCCCCGAGGGTGGACACCGCGGCTCCGGTGGAGACCTTCCTGGGGGAGGACAACAATGACCAAGTATGAGCCCCCCCCCCCCGGGCCTTTAGATAGGCACTATTTTTCTTGTTTTAGGATTTTTGCTCCCGGTAGCTTCTTAGGAGAGGCCCCGGAGATTTGTACAAAGAACTTCCTTTTAATGAAATGAAGTGATTTTTTTGCTAAGTCTTGAATTGAATTCACCAGGTGCTTCGGGAGGTTGCTCCAGAGGGGGGCTCCCCAGAGTTGAGCGCAACCTTAGAGGCACCCCAGTGGTGCAAGGGGCCTTTCCGGAGATAAGGCCTTTGGGCTCCGGAGGGTATCACCCGGGGGATGCCCAAGCGGCCTTAGTTTTGCCAAGTCTCATCTTCGGAGGACATGGCAGGGGTGTCTCCCGGGAGCCGATCCGGTTGCGGTGGCTCTTGGAGTGGCACCTTGATAACTTCGACAACCACCGCGCCGAGTTGTCTCCTCAACGACCAGGGTCCCGGAGGGTTCCGCTACTTCGAATACTCCCACCGGCGCGCTACGAGTATTGGCCAGAGGATTTGCTTCGGGAGGCCCAGCGGCGTATAAGAAGCTTGTACCAAGACCTGGCCCGGGAGCTATCGGAGGGCCTCCGGGATTATTAGTTGTAGGAGCCCCCGGGGGGGCTGTCCCCCCTTATATTTCCCGCGGGGTTAAATTCCCCTAGTTGTATCTTGCGTTTACCCAAGGCTTTGATCCCTGGGACGCCTTGGCCCGCCGGGAAGGGGGTTGTCTCCCGGTTAAATGTATTGATACCCACCGGAGGAGGGAAGATGTCCTCCGGTTAAATATATCAATAAAGCTAAGCTTGCTTGTTCCTTAACTTGTTTTTGAAATTTTCTGAGTCCGAAGGATGGTCCGGGAGAGGACAATCCGGGCACAAGTTAACCCCCCCACAGCGGGTTGTAGCTTGGCTCCGCGCGCTGTGGGGAAGGAGTGAAGGGCCCGGATGTTTATTACCGAGGTCGCCCATTTGACTTGGAAAAGTTCAGAGGATCCTGGTAAGAAATCCTCTGGTCGCCGTGAGAACGGGGAGCCGGGTAATAACTCCCCTGGGAAATTTTCTGAAAATTTCATCTCGCTAGGGAGACAATTTTGCTCCAGGAGGAGGGTGAGCCCAGTGACGGGTCTGAGTGTTTGAGGGGGGACTAGTCTCTCAAATTGACTCATTACCACAGTCCTTGAGGACTGGGTTGCCGCTTACCCCTCAGTCCATGAGGGGTGATTGTAAGCCGCCCTACGGGAGCGGGGCTCCCGTCGTAGGGACTTTTAGGCTGCGATAGCCTACGTCCTCAATAGGAGGGCATCGTCTAAAAGATGGTAAAGTAAGAATCTGCAATGAACTCGAGTTGGAAAAAAGACCCAATTGTATTGATAGAACTTGAAATACAAAGCCTCGCCCCGCGGAGCCGCGGCGGGGGAGGGAAAGCGAATAAAGCGTCCCCCCGTGTAATGGCGGCGGAGGACAGTGCCTCCCCCTGCGAAGTCGCAACGGGGGAGGGACAAGGCCCAGAGGCTAGACATAGAACTTGCGAAGCAAGTCTACGTTCCATGTATGCTTTAGCTCTTGATCTTGGAGGTTTGAGAGCTTGTAATCCTCCGAGCCCAGGACTGCAGAGACCTTCCCACTTGGGGGAGAGTTTTCCCTAGGCTTGGGGGTCAGTCATGCGCTTGAGGACAAGGTCCCCAAGGCGGAAAGCTCTCGCACGGACATGCCTATTGTATGCGCGCGCCATTTCGCGCTCGTAGATGGTGTGGCGGTGGAGTGCTTGGTCGTGTTCTTCTTCGACGAGGTCGACTTCCAGCTGTTGATTGGCTTCGTTGGCTTGGTACACCGCAGTCGTAGCTCCATCCAGGAGTTCAACCCGCAGCGACCGGAAGCCCATCTCTGAGGGGAGAACCGCTTCAGCAACATACACCAGTGAGAACGTCGTGCGCCCCGTCGCTCGACTCTGTGTCGTGCGCATGGAGTAGAGGATGCTTGGGAGCTCCTCCGCCCATGAGCCCCGCCTGGAGGCAGCTTGCTCGAGCCTTCGGCGTAACCCCTATAGGATCACGCCGTTGACCCTCTCAACAGCCCCGTTGCTCTGGGGGTGAGCCACAGAGGCGAAGTAGAGGGTAGCCCCCAAGCCTTCGCAGAATTCCCAGTAATATGCTAAGTCAAATTGGGTCCCGTTGTCGCTAGTGGTTTCTTGGGGGACCCCAAAATGACACACGATATTCTTCCTAAAAACCGCTGTACTGCTCGGGAGGTGATGCTAGCCAAGGGTTCGGCCTCCACCCACTTGGAGAAATAATCTACTGCAACCACCGCATACTTGTATCCTCCGGGTGTCGGGGGGAAAGGACCGAGGAGGTCCATCCCCCAGTGCGCGAACGGCCAAGTGATGGGGATGGTTTGTAGCACTGTTGAAGGCAAATTGCAACCCTTGGCCATCTTCTGGCAGGCCTCGCATGCGGCGATAAGGTCTCGCACGTCGCAGACAACTATGGGCCAATAGAAGCCCTGGCGAAGGACCTTTGCAACGACGGTGCGTGGAGCCAGGTGAGATCCACAGCTCCCCGAGTGGATGTCCTCGAGGAGTTGAAGTCCTTCCGCCCTCGGGAGGCAGCGTAGTAGGGCGGAGGCCCCCCTCTTGTAGAGCTTCCCTTCTAGCAGAAGGTATGCTTGTGCTTTGGCACGAAGCTGTTTTGCCTTGGTTTCGCTGGGAGGGTCCCCTTCCCCCTTTATGAAGGAGACGAGGGGATCCATCCAGGACGCCACCCGGGCGATCTCAGAGACCTCCGGGACACAGGACTCAAGGTCCATGTTCGGAGGGGTCATTGAGGGCTTCGCGATAATCTCCAAGATGGCACCTCCGGGAAGAGGTTCCCGAGCACTGGCTGCCCGGGCTAGGGCGTCGGCGCGGTCATTTTCCCTTGGGGGATATTCCGGGCCTCCAAGCCCTCGAAGAGTTTTTTCATCTTGCGCACCTCCCCCAAGTACAGGCTTAGGTTCACGTCATGGCACGAGTAGGACTTGTCCATTTGGCAAACCACGAGCTGGGAGTCTCCTTTGACGAGGGTGCCTGTCCAGGTCACCGCCACTTGCCCGAGGACAAGGCCCCCGGTGCCAGTCCCTGGACTTAGTCTGGCGGAGATTTCCCCCAACAATATCTATTCCCCAGACCGCAAAAGGCTTGGTTAAAGGAATAGTTTGTAAAGCATATGCAGGCTGACGAACTTGTCGTGCATGAAATTGACACTGTGGACATGTTTTGACCAAATGCTTGGCAACGTTAAGTGCCGAAGGCCAATAAAAACCTTGTCGGAAAGCTTTTCCGACCAGCGTCCGATAAGAGGCATGTGCACCACACACACCATCATGAATTTCTTTCAAGAGAGACTTCCCTTCCTCTAGAGATATACAGCGTATGAATACTCCTTGAGTACCCTTCCTATATAAAATTCCATCGATGATTTTATATAGACGCACATTTTGAACTAATCGATTACTTTCAGATTCATCCTTGGGCAAGGTCCCATGTTCAGGATAGATCCACAATGGTCGGGTCCAATCTTCTTCATGTCCAAGGTCGGTGACATGAACTGTCACCAAGTCATCTCGACTGAAGCCATGATCAATAGGTGTTTTAAGTGTTCAACGAACACTCTTGCTGGAGTGGATGTGTATGAGGACCTAACTTTTGATAATTGGTCTGCGAGTATGTTATCCTTTCGCGGGACATATTGGACTACGAAATGACTGAAGTGTTTTTCCAATTTCCTCACTTCCCCCAGGTAATTAGCGATTGTCTCATCGAAAGTGTTGTACTCCTTGTTTACCTGGTTTACAACTAGCTGTGAGTCTGCTCTCACCACTAATCAACGGAGTCCAAGGAATTTTGCTGCTCGAAGCCCTGCAAGAAGACCTTCATACTCTGCTGCGTTATTGGTCACAACAAAGTGTAATTGAATGACATACTTGAGTTGGTCGCCCTGAGGCATAATTAAGACCACTCCAGCCCCCGAGTGTTGAAAACTGCGAGAGCCGTCAAAATACATCGTCTAATGGTCAGTGCATTGTAAATCTTTAGATTCTTGCGCAGGAGGGTCGAGATTAGTCCATTCAACCACAAAATCTGCAAAAATTTGAGATTTAACTGTGATACGAGGGGTGAAATGGATATCAAATGCTCCAAGTTCAACTGCCCACTTCGCAATGTGACCAGAGTTCTCCAAATTATAAATAATATCTCCCAATGGAAAGGACGAAGGCACAGTAATTTTATGTGCTTGAAAGTAATGTCATAACTTACGGGAAGCCATCAGAAGTGCGTAAAGTAACTTCTGGACTTTAGGGTAACGCTCCTTTGGTCCATGAAGTACTTCTCTTACATAGTAGATTGACTGTTGTACACCTTCTCTCTCCACGACCAGCATTGCGCTGACCGCGTGAGGGGTGACTGCCAAATAAAGGAGTAATGGTTCCCCATAATTTGGAGAGACCAGTACTGGCGGACTAGATAAATATGCTTTGACCTCTTGAAAGCCTATTTTGGGTTCATCCAACCAGGTAAAACCATTGTGCTTGCGAAGAACCTTAAAGAAAGGAAAACCGTGTTCGCCTAGTCGCGATATGAAATGGCTTAAAGCCGCCATGCGACCTGTTAGGCTCTGGACATCCTTCATGGTCGAAGGAGATCTCATTTACTCAATGGCCTTGATTTTTTCAAGATTAACCTCAATTCCTCTTGAACAAACAAGAAAACCCAAAATTTTACCAGAAGAAACCCCGAAGGAACATTTTTCAGGATTCAACTTTATTCCATGCTTGTTCAAATTACAGAAGGTTTCAGCAAGATCATCTATGTGATTAGAGCTTTTCAAGCTCTTTACAACGAGATCATCGACGTAAGCTTCTAAATTACGCCCCAACTGGGAAAGAAAGGTCCTTTGCATAAAATGCTGATACGTGGAACCAGCATTCTTGAGACCAAATGGCATTCTGACATAGCAGTAGGTGCCAAATGGTATGATGAAGCAATTTTCTCTTCATCTTCTTCTGCCATGCTAATTTGATGGTACCTTGAGTAAGCATCCAGGAAGCTCATCAGTTCGCAACCCGATGTAGAATCTACCAACTGAATGATGCGAGCAAGGGGAAAATCATCCTTTAGGAAAGCACTGTTTAGGCCAGTGTAATCGACGCACTTGCGCTACTTACCATTTGACTTTAGGACCATGACCGGATTCACAAGCCATTTAGGATGATGGACTTCGCGAATAAATCCTCCTTTTTGGAGTTTGTCCAACTCCGAACGAATGGCTTCTTGTCGGTCAATAGCAAAGCGTCTGAGCTTTTGCTTTATTCATTGCTGTCCAAGCTGAATCGCTAGCCTGTGCTCAATCACTTTCCTTGGGACTCCAGGCATGTCAGATGGTTTCCACGCAAACACATCTGCGTTAGCCCGGAGGAAAGTAACGAGCTCAAGTTCCTATTTGTCGTCCAGACCTAATCCAATCCGAATGGTTCTAGTTGGATCATCTGGGTACAACAGAACTAACTTCAGTTTTTCATCTGGTCGCGGGGCGACTTTGATCGTATCTGAGGATGTGGTCGCGGTTTGAACATCAGAAGGGGAAGCTGATCCACCAACTCCAGAGATAGCCGATCACAAGTAAGTGCCATGTTCCGGCTGCCTCTGACCGAAATAATGCCTTTGGGGCCTGGTGGCTTGACGCATTGATAAGCATAATGCACCACTGCCATGAACTTAGCAAGTGTCGGCTTGCCAAAAATAGCGTTATATGCAGAATCGCAATCAATCACATCAAAGGTAATCAATTCTGTTCAGAAATAATCTAGTTCTCCCAATGTAACTGGTAATACGATCTGCCCAATCGGCATCATTGAGGGACCAGAGATTATCCCATAAAATGGGTGAATTATGGGTTTAATTTTTGAATGAGGAAGTTGCATCTCGTACAGTGCCTTCACCAATAATAGGTCTAAGGAACTGCCCCAGTCGATCAAAACTCTTTCGACCCTAGCATTGCTAATTATTGGGGTAATGACCAAAGGAAGTCGCAATGGTCGTGTGAGTCCCTTGGGACAATCTTCATGGTCGAAGATTAAGGGAGTTTCTGACCAACGAGGATATTGAGGCTCTCCAAAGGGAGTCTCAACTTTATTTACCTCATGGTAAAAAGTTTTGAATTGACGCTTATAAGCATAAGAAGAAGCACTAAAAATAATATTGACATAATTTTTGTGTACCTGGTAAGATATTTCTCCGTCTTCATCAGTGTCTCTAACCCTACAGGCTTGATTCTTTTGTGGTATGGCCAGCATAGTTCCAATACCTTGATAGAAATCATCCAATTGCTTCAACCAATTGTGACAATTCTTGAGATCGTGTCCCGAAGAATTATGGAATGGGCACCACTTCTTGTTTCCCTGTGGGTTAGTTTGTTTTCCCAAATGGTTGCTATCGCGGCCACCAGAAGGAGTTGTACTTTTGAATGAGAACTTATTACCTTTTCCTGGTGGCGGTTTTTGGTGATGGCGACATCCCGATACTGTCCAGCCCGATTCTTTTTGGACTTCTTGGATTTCTTGCCCAATGATGATTCTGGTTTCTTACTAGAATCATCCTTTTTGTCATCCTTTAGAACTGGTTGAGGCAGCAAATTTCCTTTATCTACCATTCTATTCCATTCCACGGCCTCGGCCTCATCGGAATGGCGGTTAGCCATGTCGAAGAGATCGGTCACTGACCGGGGTGGATGGATAAGTAAATATTCGATGAATCTCTGATATCGAACTGCATGCTTAAATGCCATGATAATAGAGTTGTCAGAAATGTTAGGAATGGTATTTCTCACTCCAACAAATCTTTTGACAAATTGCTGAAGAATTTTGGTAGAAGTTTGGCGTAAGCAATGAAGATCATTCTCCTTGCTAGGCTTCTGGTAACAATTCTGGAAATTGTAGAGTATTGCATCACACAACATTTTCCAATTGTAAATTGACCCTTCTGGTTGATTAAACAACTAGGTTCTTGCGGGTCCTTCGAGAATCGTTGGCAAATAATTTGCCATGACGCGGTCATCTCCTCCTGCCGCTTGAATGGCAGTGATGTAGATTTGAAGAAACTTGGATGGATTCTAAGTTCCATCAAACCTCTCAATTGTTCCTTGTTTAAACTTATCCAGCCAGACCACAGCACGGAGGCCTGGTGAGAAAGCTTTACAACCGACATAGGAACTGCGGAGAAATCCGTGGCCTTCGACATGGTCGTGGGTGATATCACCTTGAGGAGATGCACCTCGCGGACCCAGGCGAGAATGGAATGGTACGCGATCTCGATCACAGGAACTCCAACCCGCTTGACCTTATCATGCCGAACTGGTCCTGATGGCAATAGATTGCACCTGCCATGGCTAGAGTGAGAGTAATATCTCTCATGGGAGCAAATCATAGAGCGGGATGACGCCGTTGGAGTTGCATTAGATGCTACTTCATCAAGCGTGTCCACCAGGACTCTGGAAAAGGTTGGCCTATCCGCATCTTCAATATCAGGAGGAGGATTATGCAGGGTATCTGCGATAACACAAATTCGATCTTTTGTACTCCTCCTAGGTGCCATGGGTGTCACTGTTTCTTCAACTGCCGGAGGATAATCCAAGGCTAAAGAGGGTGTTTGGTCGCGCCTGTGACCATGCGGACGACTGGAGGTTCTAGGAGCGGCATCATAACGAGATTGCGCAAGGTGCAAGGCTTCCTTAGTAGCCCTGTGATTCTCGTTTTCTCATTGCTCGTGATCCTGATCCTCCTTTTGTTTTCATTCCTATTCCTCCTTTTGTCTGCATTCCTGTTCTTCCCTAGCAATTCACTGCTCAGGAGTTTCCTCTGACAACGTAGCAAATTCTCAGGGAACTGAGGTCGCAGATGGGGAAAACATCCCTCCTTGCTCTGAATCAGATTCGAAATCAAAGAGGGATTGGAGATTGTCCGGGTCAAACCTCCCAGGACTAAGCTCCGAATTACCATCATCCGCATCCTCCGAAGAGACGTGTTGTGGTACATATTCAGCCTCTAACGTGGTAGTTCTCACACGAGGTGTATGTTCTATCTTCTCTGCCTCTTGGTCAATGGACATGACCAGAGTTGGAGCAGATGCATCCTCAGGATGTTCTTCAAGGACACCCTTGCGATCAACCTCTTCCATAGGAATGGGATCGTCAGATGAGGGAATCTGAACATGAGCATAATCGTTGAGATCGAAATCGTTCTCAAAATCATATGCTCCTGACATAGCTTATCAAAACTCCTGATGAAAGAAAACACCTTGAGAAAGGCCCCACGGTGGGCGCCAGCTGTCGACGATTCGGACTTAGGGTCCTTAGTCGATCTTATGCAAATTTGTGAGTTGGATGTGAGACCTTTCAGAGTGTTTATCAGGTAAGTTAAGACAAGTATGAAATAGTGACACGAAGAATTATACAGGTTCAGGCCCTCAAAAGATTGAGTAACAGCCATACGTCCTGTGGTGGTTTTACTATGTATAAGAGTATTACAGGGAGGAGAGATTGGTTACAGAGGCTAATCAATCTCTCTCAATACTTCTGTCTACTGTCCACTGCTTGAGTTGTTCAAGTCTTTGATCTCTCGATCCCTTGTTTTCTTCATCTGTCTTCTCCCTTTAAACTGGATGAAAGGATGTCAATGTCAAGCAGTTTGGATGGTTGCTGTTTTGCAGTTGTATAACCGCACCAATCTCCTTGCCAGTTAATATACGCAATTATAGATAACCACCCATCTTGACTCCTTGACGGTTGTCTCCATATGTGGGAGAAGAAGTTAACTTTATCCTGGAATGTGTCTGGTAAAGCTAAAAACACATTCAGGTCACCTTGGTTGTGCATAGCCTACGACCTTATGGTCGCGGAAAATCTGCGACCATAGACTGGTTCTATCGCCCGCGGCCTTCTAGTATACATGAAGCTATCTCTGCGACCATAATGGCTGCTAGGGCGCAAGTTTACACATCATATATGAATTTGTTGGATCTAGGTAGATCATAGTATCTAGGTTTTGATGATTAATGACGTTTTGGATAAATCCATGATGATTAAAGTTAATCTGAAAATATCAGATTTGATGATTAAATGACAATTTAGATAAATCCTGATTTAGCATAAGTAAATTGAATTGATTATCGGTAAACCCTGAATTGGATGTTTTCCTCGATTGCGGGTTTGATATTGATGCATATGTAGAGGATGAGCTCGGTGGTTGCATCAAGCTTGTGCTAATTGATTGATCAAGATATTATACATTAAATCTAAGACTGATGACTCCAGTTGTGGATTTTATATCGATGCACATGTTGAGGGGGAGCTCATCACTTTGGTCATCTAGGTTGATTGATATCATGATATGAGTAGTATAGATCGTGTGCGTATGTGTTTATCATCTACGATCTAAATGATTGTATTTTATCTTATACTCATTTGCTACTCGTTGAATATAGTTTGTCATGTCATTTGAAAGAGAAACCGTTGAGCTAACTCCTGTGTGGAGTAGCTTCTCTGGAGGTGATTAATGACGACTTATATATGAGACTAAGGTTGTGCATTGAGTGTACGTATTGTAGTCTCAGTTTGATTGCAGGATAAAAGCGAGCAAGGGCGTGAAGAGGATGAAGACGAGATGAGACATCCCGAGCAAGGTCAAGCTTAGCGAGGACGAGCTTTGAGAAGACAGGCGTTGAGATGTCGAGCTTCACGTGGTCAAGCTTAACGAGATCGAGCTTTGCGATGACGAGCGTCGAGCGATCGAGCTTCGCGAGGTCAAACTCCACCTAAGGTAAAATCCAAGATTAAGGATTGTTTTCTTAGGGTTTTACCGGTCTCGGTGTTTGGAGACAGACCAGGTTGATAGGTTTCTTTTTACTAGTTTGACCGTACTATGAAGAGGGGTCGGAAACTAGTAGCTTGAATCTATCTAGTGCGGAAGTTCAGATGCATTCATATCATCTTGCACTAGTGTCTTGCATTGCTAGTGAGTCTAAGTGTAGTTCATATGCATTAGATTAAATGTTTTGAAAACTGCACTTAGTCGTGATCGCCAGCTGTTTAAATTGGTTTATTTATCTAGAACTGGTCGTGGTCGTATTTGCATATTTTGATCGTATCAGTGTTGATATGTGGTCGTGTTCGTGTCGCTTGTTTGCCGGCTTTCTGTTTAGGATTTGGGCGTGGTCGTAGGAGTTCGGACTGGTCGTACCAGTCTTCGACTCGCTTGCGTACGCTCGACCAAACCCTATCGACCACCTATTTTCGATCGGATGTCAAGACCTGTGTGGTCGTGGTCGTTGCTAAGTGACACAAATCACATACGCGAGAAAACGGCAAATCCGTATGTGCAAATACTCTAAAATTGCATTTGAGATGATTTTTGGATTGAACATTTTGACAGCAGGAAAGTTTCTGAGTTTTCTAGAAGTTTCTAGACCTTTCTAGGTCTTGCTTTTGTTGACAAAATTGTAGAGCTCTGAGATATCTTTCTAACAAGCCAAAAATCACCTCAATCGGATCTCTGGATCAAAAGTTATGCTTGTTTTACTGTCAGTGTGCAGTGGCCAGACCTATGCATCCGTCCGGAGCTATTTGTCCGAAGTGGCCGGACTTTGTCCGAAATGACCGGACATTGTCCGGCCTGTACAAATTTTTTGAGCCGAAAAATGAAACAGAGACAAATGCATCATTCCGGGGATATCTGTCCGAAGTGGCCGGACAGTGTCTGAAGTGACCGGACATTGTCCGGCCTGTACAAGTTTTTTGAGCCAAGAGTTAACAGAGACATATCCATTTGTCCGGACGTTTTGTCCGGACAAATAGTATCCGTCCGGCCTTCACAAATTTTGCCCAACGGTCACTGACACGTTTGCAACGGCTAAAATTTTTGTACTGGCCGGACAGTGTCTGAAGTGACCGGACAATGTCCGGCCTGTACAACTTTTGGCCCGGTTTCTTGCAAACGGCTAGTTTTTCGTTGAGGCTATAAATACTTCGTGTTTGGCTTCATTTTTGGGTGCTCAAAGACTTCATTCTTCAGCTGAAACCTAGCCAATTGAGTTGCATATGTGTTATTGCATTTAGAGGCTAGAATTGAGCCCAAATCTTGAGTAGATTTGAGAGAGAGCTTGAGGGAGATTGTGTGAATGTTTAGTGCACTTCATCTCCATTACATTGCTAGTGCTAGAATGTTGAGCATATCATTTGCATCATTGAGCTTCTAGCACGTGGTTGATTCAAGTGAAAGTCCATCCGGCTTGTTACTCTTGGCGATCTTCTTCGCCTAGACGGTGCCGGAGGAGAGCCGAGATCTCTCTAATTGAAGGATGTCGGAGAGGCCGGCAAAGGATTGTGAAAGGTGTGGTGCTCGCCTATCCGGTGTGGAGAAGGAGCAGCCCTAGTGAGATATCCTTCGTGGATATAGAAGCGAGGCTTCGAGAGAGCGCTTCAACGAGGAGTAGGGGAGACCGGGCAAGTCTCCAAGACCTCGGTAAAAATATTGTGTCAATTGCGTATTTCATACTTGCTTTATATTCATCTTGACACAATTGCTAAATTCATCATTCTTTCTTGTCATATTGAATAGTTCATTTAGTTGAATGCAACAAATTGTTTAAATTGCCTTTAAGCCTCATTGTATAATTTAACTCAAACAATTGTCGTGATTAAAATTGCTTAGCGAGGAAGAAAATTTAAAAGCCTCCTAATCACCCCCCCTCTAGTCGGCATCTTCGATCTTACAATTGGTATCAGAGCAAGGTCTCTCATTTATCGGCTTAACCGCTAGAGAGAAAGGATGAATTCGCTAGAGAAATTTGGATTGATTGCTCCTAAATTTGATGGCTCAAATTATACACGTTGGAAAATCATGATGAGTACTCATCTTGAGGCATTGAATTTGAAATTATGGAAATTAGTGCAAAAGGGTATGGATAGCTCATTATCTTCGGATAAACATACTCTTCTATTATATACAAAGGCTAAAAATGTGCTTCTTGAATCACTTAGTCATGATGTGCTAGAACTAGTGAGTGATTGTTTGACCGCTCACGATGTTTGGTTAACTCTTGAGACTTTATTTGTCGGCACATCCAGTTTTGAGCATGTTAAGATGCGCTTGCTATTGCGGAACTTCGAGGCATTTATGATGTTGGAGCATGATACACTCTCCACCATATATGATCGCTTGATCAATATCACAAATGAGCTCAAAGCCCTTGGTGCTAACATTTCCGATCTAGATATTTGTAGAAAATTGCTCCAGGTATTGCCGGAGGGTTGCTATGGAGACTTCATCACCAATCTTGAAAATGGTGACCTTTCCAACACTTCACCGAGCAAGCTTATTGACATGCTTATGTCAAATGAGGCAATGTCCCAAGAAAAGGACATGTGTTCCACACCTCCGAGCATATTGAAGACAATGATTTAAATGCGGAGGATCAAGAATCTTCGAGCGAGCTCAAAGACGTAAACGATGAGGTTTGCCCTAGCAAGACTAAGGCGAAACCAAGCAAGAAGAGCTCAAGAAAAGGTAGAAAGAAAGGGTCAAAGTCGGAATCTTCATCTCAAGACAATTCTATATGCCCTTCGGCATCCGACTCGACGGTATCAAATTCTAACCTCTCTAATAATGAGCTCGTGGATATAATTATAGAGTTAAAAGCCTTGCTTGGCAATATGACTAAAAATCTTAGCACTTTAAGGAACGATTACTCATCTTTGAAAGTGAAGCATCAAGAATTGAAAAATTCTTATGACTCCTTGCTTGCCAAGAATTCTATTAGCTCAACATGTGTATTAGATGTTAGAGTTTCTTGTGACTCCCCTATTGATCCATCTCTAGAGTCACACACTTCTACTTCACATGCTAGCAATAATTCATTGGTTAATTCATGGTTAAATTCAAATGCTAGTCTTGTGGACACTAGC
Source organism: Pharus latifolius (assembly GCA_019359835.1). NCBI lineage: Eukaryota > Viridiplantae > Streptophyta > Magnoliopsida > Poales > Poaceae > Pharus > Pharus latifolius. Next base: position 53,074,450 of record CM033324.1, on the reverse strand, counting down.
ACTTCATGTGAAAACTTATCTAATGATTTAATTATAGATTCACATGCTTGTACAGATGATACTAGTATCTCATGCCATGATTCTTCTAGTGACTCATCGTTATGCCATGGTATTAGTACTAGGAGTTCTTCATTTGATATGCCTAGCTCATCTAGTCATTTTAGTGCTATACCTTCTAGTTCATCTACTTGTGATGATATGCCATCATGTTCTTATCATATTTCTTGTGTTGACACAAAATCATCTCAAACACCTAAAATTCAAAATAATGAACTTAAGAGTAAAATAAATAGATTGAGCAAAAATCCTACTAGATGTCATATGAGTAGTGCTATATTTGCTAAACTCTCTTTAGAACATAAAAATTCATTTAAAAGGGAAAAATTGAATAATGCACATTCATCTAATAAGTGGTATCATATTCCTCGTTACACTCATACAAACTCTTTTAAAAAGCCCTCTCGAACTTCATGTTCTTCATATCATGTGAAAGGGAAACATTCGTATGAGTATGCATCTAGCCCTTTTAGAAATGTATCTTTTGGCTCTTATTTGATTTCATACTCTAAAAAGGGTTTAATTGCAAAACCTATTCATTGTCATTTTAAAAAATCTAAAGATAAAGCAATTTGGGTACCAAAAGACCTATGCGACAAGGCTAGAGGGCCTCGTATGGTTTGGGTACCAAAAAGAGCTTAAATCTTTTTGATGTGTTTAACAAAAACATTTGTATTGCATCTTCTCCTTTATTCTTTGTTGTTTTAATCCATATGGCAAATTTTGCAAAAGAATGAAAATTTAAATCTTACATTGTTGCATCTCTAAGGGTTGTAATTTAAAATACTTCCGTTGCTCATCACAACCCTTTATGTAAAATATTTCAAAATTACAATTATAAGTTTTAAAATGAGCTCATTTGGTCAAAACGGCAAATTTCCATTCAAAAGGCCCAAAATCGTCATTTTCTATCTAAATGGTCTTCAAAACGTATTTAAAAGGTTTTTAGAGGCTTTGGATGAAGAAATGATGTTAAAAAGTATTTCTATTGAAAATTAGCCTCAAAAGGATCTTCGAGTATCTTGTTTTTCAACAAAATCGTTTTCAAACGCAAATCACAATCTATTTGGAATTTGCAAAAACTTGCTTTACAAAACTCCTAGATACTCTTAATCCGAATAAATTTGATATTGAAAACTTTCTCAAAAGAGTTCTCATTTGAAAGTTATGGGTATTTGAATCTCACCGAAAAATTTGCTTTGACCCGAAATACCCTAAACATGCAAAACATGGGTTTGACCATTTCTATGGTCTTTATTTGTGAATTTCGGCTCAAAATGACTTGAACAACTCATGTAAACCCTTTCATGTCAAAAATCCAATGAAAATCAAATTTGAACTCAATTTGCAAAAGTTTATCAATTTTCAACCTTTTTGCTTAACACAAGGTTCATTTGACCATAACTCTCAATTGAAAAATCCTTTTTGGAAAATTCTTTTTGGAAAATGTATTTGATGCATTGAAATTCATTCCTGCAAATTTTCATCCCAATTGGACTTGATTTGAGCAAAATTGACACTTTTCACAAATTGAAAAAGAAATCTGCAAAATTCAGTTTTCTCGTGGTTTTGGGCTGAATTGTCATTTTCATATCTCTTTATTGGTTGACTATTTGAAGAAAGTTTCTATATGAAATTTTATCCTCTATGATTGGTCTTTCTTGATTATTTATTTAAAAGTTATTGGAAGTCATTTTCATAGATTTCCAGGTGCGTTTAAAAGTGTAAAATGAATCTCTGAAAACCTGAAATCTGAAACTTTAAACCTGATCAACATTTGTCTTTTTCATACCTCTTTATTGGTTGACTATTTGAAGAATATTTATATATGACATTTTATCCTCTATGATTGGTCTTTCTTGACAATTTATTTCAAAATTATTGGAAGTCATTTTCATAGATTTTCAGGTGTGTTTAAAAGTGTAAAATAAATTTCTGAAACCTGAAATCTGAATCTTTAATCTGATCAAATGTTGTCTTTTTCATATCTCTTTGTTGGATCAGAATTTGGCTTCACTATAAAAGGCAATATTGTTCCTCATTGCATTATCTATCTCCAAATTTATTTTGGTATTTTTGGAACTTGTTTGCATATGTTTTGATGATTATAAAGAAGCCAACATGTTTAAGAAAATTTGTTTATTTGGATGTTAATCTCTCAATTCTTTCAAATGACTAAAATATTTGAATCTTGGATCTTCATGGAAAGTTCTTGTGTTGATGTGTTCTATCTCTATGAAACTTTTCATGTGTTTTAGTGCTTATTTGAATGTCTTCTCGATTTGAGTCCTTTTGGATTATTGTTGAGCTCTTGATTTTCAAATGGATAATTTTCATCTCTTGCATATTTTTCATGACAAAACTTGGTTGACACATTTAGGGGGAGCAAATTCAAAGTTATTGAATTCTTGCATACCCTAATTGTGCATATGTATCAAAGAGTGCATGCTTTTGGTAAGAAGGGTCTTTTTCGAGCAAAAATGTAAAAAGAGCTCAAAACTTTCAAAATGTTCAAAATTACTTCAAAACCTTCATAAATATGTTTCAAATATGATTTCAAAGGTTTTGAAAGTGAAACAAAAGAGTTTCGAGCTAAAATGCAAAATTTGGACAAAATTGAAGTCTTCGGGATCTTGTTTTGGCTTTAAAACATTTATTTCCATAAAACAAGATGTGTTGAGATTTGATAAAAGCTTTCTACATGGAACATTTAGAACTCACTCACCCGAAGATAGTTCATATTGAACTTATTCTCAAAAGGCCTATGGTTTTCAAATTATCACATATCCTAGGTTGCCCGAAAATGGCTATCGACCCGAAAATACCCAAAAGTGCATTTTTGTGATTTTGACTATTTGGACTAAACTTTCTTCCATGTCTTGGTTTGAAATGGTATTTCAAACTCATCTAAGTCCAAAACTTCAGAAAAATCCGAGTTTCTTCAAGAATTGAAGCTTTTCATGAAAATCATTTTGTTTTACTCTTTTACCCAAAACTCACTTTTCGAAAATTGATTTCATGATCTCCTTCAAATAAAATTCATTCAATTGGTATTCAACTAAGTTCATGTCATGATATTCAAACCTCTTATGGAACTTGAATCAATGGTTGAAGCAAAATTGCAAAAATCACAAATTTCAGAAGTTTCAGCTGGTTCTCCTTTCCTGTTTTGGTTACATCTTTGCTCCCATTTTTCCTATATTTGCAACTCGGCATTGTTCCTATGATGGGGTTTTGGAAAGGCCTTGTGATTGTGTTTTTGCATATCCAAAACAAATATGGTTCTTATGAATTTGAAGCATGATTCGCATGAATTTGAGATTTGAGTGTTTTTGTGAAAATTTAAACTTTCACCAGGTTATATGCATTTCTCTCACCTTGTGACAAAAAAAATGTTTCGACAAACCTTAGTTTGGCATATCCTTCATTTGTATGTTCTTTTTGAGTTAAATGCCAAAAGAAGTGAATTTTTGAGGATTGAATTTATTGTTTCCAATTGAGTTGTTTTAAAAGCTCAAAATCCTTTCTTATATCAAATGATTCTCAAAATGAGAAGTTTGACACAATCATCATCAAACATTCAATCGAAACATTATATTCTTGTGTGTCAAAAACATATTGATGACATTATTATCATTACCACTAATGAATCTCTCTATCAAGAATTTGTTTTCAAGATGATGTTTAGGGAAAGCGAGATGATTCAAGAGCTACTTCACTTCCATGCATGACAAAACAAGCAACTCAAAAACGCGATGTTCAAGAGTAAATTCAAGCATGTGAAGCAATCGCTCAGAAGCATCGAGATGCAAGATGATGAAGCTATTACAACTCTCAAGCCTACTAATGAACATCTCGACATGGACAAACACGAAAAAGCGGTCAATTCTAAACTCTATCGATCTTTGATTGATAGCTTTGCTTTCTTTTACCGCATTTTAACCCGTCATCATATTTAGTGATTGCAAATGTACTAGAAATTGATCTTCCGAAGGTATGTCATATGATTGCCATGAAATGCATTCTTAGGTAATTGAAATGCAATCCTAGATAGATCCTTGATATCCAAAGAGTATGAATAGTGCATTTAGTGGATCCGGATTATTTGATTATTTGGATTTACTTGATTATTTGGATTCGGATCCTATGATTTGCAAGAAAAATCAAAAGAGTACATTCGGTGGTTGTTATGCTTAAATTCTTATGGATGAAACAAAACATTGGCTTATAGAATTGCCTTCGAATTGATGCCACTTATGAAATACTGAAAGTACCGTAAAAATGGTGAACAATTTGATTGAAAACTCTTGATTAGAGTATATTGATATACGACATCATTGTCTAAGAGACTTTGTGGCTTAAAGAGATTTAGAGATCAATCATGATATGGAAAATATGCATCTAGCGGATATGTTCACATCAAACTATTAAATGCATCAAGACTTTGAATGATTGAAAATGGATCAAATGCCATAGAGATAAATGACATCGATATATTCATTGTATGTTGATTGTTTTGATATCTTCTCTATATTTTGAATGTGATTTTCAAAATCCCTTGAAACAAACCTTCTTGAAATCATGCTTTTGCATAAAAACCATTTCATATAAAATCTCATGCCCTAGAAAATATCGTTTCTCCAAATTTAAGTTCTCAATACTTCCTTTTTGTGCTTGATGACAAAGGGGGAGAGATAGTATTTGTGATAGTATTTGAGAGAGAATGTTTTAGAGATAAGCTTTAGAGAAAGCCTTAGGGGAAGAGATTTAGAGAGAATTTGGGAGACATTAGAGTCAATTGCGTAAATTGACAAAGGGGGAGAAATAGATATCAAATGGGTACAAATTGGTGATTTGATATTGATATCTGAGAAAGATCATAGGAGAAAATTGAGATTAATAATGATATTTGGGGAGAGATATTATTTGATATCATTAACATCAATCTTTGGAAGAGATATTTGAGTTAGAGAAAATTGAGATAGTTGATATTTTGGAAAAAGACTTGATTGAACTTGTGCTCAATTGTCATTTATATCTCTAAACTCATATAATTATATATTGTGTTCAGTTCCGATATACTATTGTATATATTGAGGGGGAGCTGAATAATCTGTTTTGGATTTATTAAGATTATAAAAGGTGTTGTCATCAATCATCAAAAAGGGGCAAATTGTTGAATCTAGGTGGATCTTAGTATCTAGGTTTTGATGATTAATGACGTTTTGGATAAATCCATGATGATTAAAGTTAATCTGAAAATATCAGATTTGATGATTAAATGACAATTTAGATAAATCCTGATTTAGCACAAGTAAATTGAATTGATTATCGGTAAACCCTGAATTGGATATTTCCTCGATTGCGGGTTTGATATTGATGCATATGTAGAGGATGAGTTCGGTGGTTGCATCAAGCTTGTGCTAATTGATTGATCAAGGTGTTATACGTTAAATCTGAGACTGATGACTCCAGTTGTGGATTTTATATCGATGCACATGTTGAGGGGGAGCTCATCACTTTGGTCATCTAGGTTGATTGATATCATGATATGAGTAGTATAGATCGTGTGTGTATGTGTTTATCATCTACGATCTAAATGATTGTATTTTATCTTATACTCATTTGCTACTCGTTGAATATAGTTTGTCATGTCATTTGAAAAAGAAACCGTTGAGCTAACTCCTGTGTGGAGTAGCTTCTCTGGAGGTGATTAATGACGACTTATATATGAGACTAATGTTGTGCATTGAGTGTACGTATTGTAGTCTCAGTTTGATTGCAGGATAAAAGCGAGCAAGGGCGTGAAGAGGATGAAGACGAGATGAGACATCCCGAGTAAGGTCAAGCTTAGCGAGGACGAGCTTTGAGAAGACAGGCGTTGAGATGTCGAGCTTCACGTGGTCAAGCTTAACGAGATCGAGCTTTGCGATGACGAGCGTCGAGCGATCGAGCTTCGCGAGGTCAAACTCTACCTAAGGTAAAATCCAAGATTAAGGATTGTTTTCTTAGGGTTTTACCGGTCTCGGTATTTGGAGACAGACCGAGTTGATAGGTTTCTTTTTACTAGTTTGACCGTACTATTAAGAGGGGTCGGAAACTAGTAGATTGAATCTATCTAGTGCGGAAGTTCAGATGCATTCATATCATCTTGCACTACTGTCTTGCATTGCTAGTGAGTCTAAGTGTAGTTCATATGCATTAGATTAAATATTTTGAAAACTGCACTTAGTCGTGATTGCCAGCTGTTTAAATTGGTTTATTTATCTAGAACTGGTCATGGTCGTATTTGCATATTCTGATCGTATCAGTTTTGATATGTGGTCATGTTCGTGTCGCTTGTTTGCTGGCTTTCTGTTTAGGGTTTGGGCGTGGTCGTAGGAGTTCGGACTGGTCGTACCAGTCTTCGACTCGCTTGCGTACGCTCGACCAAACCCTATCGACCACCTGTTTTCGATCGGATGTCAAGACCTATGTGGTCGTGGTCGTTGCTAAGTGACACAAATCACATCCGCGAGAAAATGGCAAATCCGTATGTGCAAATACTCTAAAATTGCATTTGAGATGATTTTTGGATTGAATATTTTGACAGTAGGAAAGTTTCTGAGTTTTCTAAAAGTTTTTAGACCTTTTCAGGTCTTGCTCCTGTTGACAAAATTGTAGAGCTCTGAGTTATCTTTCTAACAAGCAAAAAATCACCTCAATTGGATCTCTGGATCAAAAGTTATACTTGTTTTACTGTCAGTGTGCAGTGGCCGGACCTATGCATCCATCCGGAGCTATTTGTCCGTAGTGGCCGGACTTTGTCCGAAATGACCGGACATGGTCCGGCCTGTACAAATTTTTTGAGCCGAAAAATGAAACAGAGACAAATGCATCCGTCCGGGGCTATCTGTCCGATGTGGCCGGACAGTGTTTGAAGTGACCGGACATTGTCCGGCCTGTACAAGTTTTTTGAGCCGAGAGTTAATAGAGACATATCCATTTGTCCGGACGTTTTGTCCGGACAAATAGTATCCGTCCGGCCTTCACAAATTTCGCCCAACGGTCACTGACACGTTTGCAACGGCTGAAATTTTTGTACTGGCCGGACAGTGTCTGAAGTGACCGGACAATGTCCGGCCCGTACAACTTTTGGCCCGGTTTCTTGCAAACGGCTAGTTTTTCGTTGAGGCTATAAATACTTCGTGTTTGGCTTCATTTTTGGGTGCTCAAAGACTTCATTCTTCAGCTGAAACCTAGCCAATTGAGTTGCATATGTGTTATTGCATTTAGAGGCTAGAATTGAGCCCAAATCTTGAGTAGATTTGAGAGAGCTTGAGAGAGATTGTGTGAGTGTTTAGTGCACTTCATCTCCATTAGATTGCTAGTGCTAGAATGTTGAGCATATCATTTGCATCATTGAGCTTCTAGCAGGTGGTTGATTCAAGTGAAAGTGCATCCGGCTTGTTACTCTTGGCGATCGCCTTCGCCTAGACGGTGCCGGAGGAGAGCCGAGATCTCTCTAATTGAAGGTTGTCGGAGAGGCCGGCAAAGGATTGTGAAAGGTGTGGTGCTCGCCTATCCGGTGTGGAGAAGGAGCAGCCCTAGTGAGATATCCTTCGTGGATATAGAAGCGAGGCTTCGAGAGAGCGCTTCAACGAGGAGTAGGGGAGACCGGGCGAGTCTCTGAGATCTCGGTAAAAATATTGTGTCAATTGCGTATTTCATACTTGCTTTATATTCATCTTGACACAATTGCTAAATTCATCATTCTTGCTTGTCATATTGAATAGTTCATTTAGTTGAATGCAACAAATTGTTTAAATTGCCTTTAAGCCTCATTGTATAATGTAACTCAAACAATTATCGTGATTAAAATTGCTTAGTGGGAAAGAAAATTTAAAAGCCTCCTAATCACCCCCCCTCTAGTCGACATCCTCGATCTTACAGAATTATCTTGAATATGATATATATATATATATATATATATATATATATAATTAGCTTGGGTGATAATCCTCATCACCCACGCAAAAAAAATATTAAACAATCCACACAAGGAGAGAGAGGATGCTTGGCGAGGCTGCGCGGTCAAAGGTCTGACAGGTAGGCCCCACCAACGCTCGGGCGGTCGAAGGTCCGCGTTGGACTGGTCGCAGTACCCCGGGACGTGTTTTGTGAGCCCTACATTTTGACTGTGCGTGCGTCCTGTACCGTCCCGATACCCCTACTAACAACTGGGCCCAGTAGAAACTCCGGCCCACATGTCTGCGACGGTGTGTGTTGTGCAAATGTGAGGCACGCAAATAGGTGGGGTACACAAAACACGTGGAGCCGCGGTAGTGCGATCGTTTCACGTGTTGCGTGCACCCAAGCCGTGGTCGTCTTTGTGTCACTGACTAGTGGGTCCAACCGATGCGAGGACCCACATGTCATCCCGATAGCCGTGTGCGAGCACCAAAAACTAGCCGTTGATCGAATTTTGCAGCTAGTCCCACATTTCAGCAACCCATAAAATTAGTCGTTGAATTAATAGCCATTACAATTATTTTATTGATTTTTGGGTGTAAAAATTCATAAAAAATGCAAAAAATCACAAAAAATTGTAGAAAAATTGTGTGCTCCTTTGCTTATAAATATGAGCATACTTCACCTCATTTTCACTCAATACAAGCACAAACCACACACTTTCCGTTGTCTTGTTCGTCATATTTTTTCAGAAAATTTCTCTATAGTCAACAATCCCCTCGGCGGTTATGTGAATTGGTTTGGCGAGGCTAGTTTATATGAGGAGAACTCTCAAGCGCCAAGCAGTCAAAATCCGCCCAATTTTCAACCCCATCCCTCACCATACCTGATGTGCTATCCACCATTCGCTCCACCCCCCATATAGCTAACCACATCCATATGACATCCGTACGCACAACCCCCCTATGGCCCTTACATCCAGAATCCGCATTTCGTCGGAGTTCCGATCATCCCTGCAGAAATGTTGCCTCCGCAACCACCAAGCAAAAATTCTCGCTCCACGTCCGTATTGGATACCGGCAGTTCGCATAGCATGGCCCTGGTCGTGATCGAGAACGACGACAACATTGGTAAAGGTGAAGGAACCGCTGGAGCATGGCATAAATGATTGATCTAGTCGCAACAGGACGACATTTGACTTGTGAGTGTTCTTCTAAATATTAAATTTTGTTATTGCATATTTTATTATTAAATTTGGATTTTTCGTGCTCCAGATCAGTGCATAGCTAAATAACTCCCTCGACCCGGTCGATGGAAACAACAAAAAATTTGACATGTATTGGTCGAAGGTTGCTGAGTCGTACAATGCGAGCAGTTCCCCAATCGCAAATGAGACGTCAGGCACTGCAAAGACCATTGGCAAAAGAGCAATAACAAAATTGTTCAGTTCAATGGCATCTACTTCAGGTTGCGGGATGCCTATGTCAGTGGTCTTTTAGACGACCAATTGATGTTGCAAGCACGCGATATGTATAGGCAGGAGGTGGGTCAGGCCTTCGTCCTAGAGCACTAGTGGAGTGTCGTACGTGGTGAAAAGGATCTAGGATATCAACTAGAGGGGGGTGAATAGGCGATTTTAACAAATTAACAATTAATCAAGCAATTAATAATGAAGGAGAGCAAACAACTAAACAAGATGAACAATGAACAATTTAACACAAGGATATAACCCGTGGTCTCGGTGATTTACCGATCACCCCTAATCCACGTTGAGGCAAACTCAAATCTCTAACCGCTCCTCTATCTAGTCAAGTTTCTCTCAAGAAGTGACCTAGATCTCGAGCCGAGTTAGTGTGATGAGTTATCCAAACCTCGATTGCACTAATGATGCACTTTACTGCTCCGGCAAGGCGTGCTCGACCCTTTCACAAGACGTTTTGAGGCTTCTTCACAATCTTCCTTGAAGAGCTCTCTAAAACCTTCTTCCTAGCCGTCTAGGAGCCGGTAAAACTCCAAGAGTAACAAGCCGGTGATGATCACTTAACCTTTTTCTAGTGCCACAAGATTGATTTAGTGATCTAAATGCAATGCACTAGAAAATCTCAAATGCACACTATCACAAATTCAAGAATTAGAACCCTAGAGTGTATGAAACTTGCTTAAGCTCCCAAGGATGATGACAATGTTCACAAATATGCCAAAGGTAGTGAACAGGGCCGTGTATGGGAGTATATATACCCCCCACAATAAATATAGCCGTTACAGGCCGTTGGGAGAAAAAGATCACTTGGCGGTCAGACCGCAGGTATAATCCCGGTCAGACCGCCGCAATTGCAATGGCATTAAACAGACATAATTAATGCTCACCTGCCCTTGTCAGGCACACTCACGGTCAGACCGGAGCCAAATGCGGTCAGACCGTGAAACTGTCCAGAGACGACATAGTTTCTAGACACTTTATACGGTCAGGCCGATAATTACGGACAGACCGGCCACACGATCAGACCGTAGTACAAAACCTCGGTCAGACCGATCTAGGTCAGTCTCCTGGAACTTCATGACCTATCTTTCTGAATCATATAGTGTTATGACGGTCAGACCGTCATAACACTATATGATTCAGAAAGATAGGTCATGAAGTTCCAGGAGACTGACCTAGGTTTTACCTATGGACAGACCGACCTTTTTAAGGAATAAACTACACTTTGACATAACGTCGGTCAGTCCGAAACTCAATTCGGTCAGTCCGTCTATTCGGTCAGACCTGTCAATCAATCGGTCAGACCGACTGAGACAGAGTTTGGCAGAAATGAGTTGAAACAAGCATTTTCAAAGTATATGACCTTCTAGTATGCAATGCAAGTTGAATTTATGATTTGTGGCACATAGATGAAGTATTTCATGATACACCACATGCTCCTCTTAATAGTACGGCGACTATCCTAAAATCCGGTCAAAATTCTTCTCTAATCACCTTAGACCGGTAAAAAAGGAAAAGACCCTATTTCGTACCTTTGCCTCTTTCCTCATTGTCTTTTCTTCATCATGTAGCTCTTTCTTTGTCTTTCATTATCCTGTCTTTTGAGTTTGATCATGACACAACTTAACAGGTAACGTTAGTTCCACATTTGTAGTTGTCATTAATTACCAAAACACTCTTTAGGGGCCTAGGAGCTACACGTGGTCAATCGAAGTGGTGCTGAAGCTACTTCCATTCTTCTAAAAGAACTCGCCTCAATGAAGAAGGTGGCCACACGTCGTCTTCAAACAACTACGATGACCCCGTCGAGATTCCACGACCGGAAGGGTGGGACGCGACAAAGTAGAAGCGGAAGGGTAAGAGCAAACTGGGCGAAACATCTTCAGTGTACGAGGAGACCCTAGAGCGCATTGGCAAATCCAATGCCGACCTCGATAGGGTGGCCGATAAAGCCATTGCTGCAGTCGAAAATTTGTAGGAGATGGCCAAAAGCAAAGAAAATACCACATTTATGAAATCGTTGATGAAATTGATTATGGGCGAACATCCCATTTCTCGGATGCCGATAAGGTGGCACAGGCGGCCACATTAGAGTACATCAATGAGATGAAGACTAAATTGTAGCCCACGCAATGTACTTTTCATTTGTAAAATTGCACTTGCACTATTAATTTAAGTTGTTTTGTATTTACTTGTTCGAATTGTGGCATGTGATCGATACTTTGGATTTTAGTCGTTGCAACTGAGGCATGTGATCGACGCCTTTGGATTTTAGCCGTTGGAACTAAGACATCTGTGAGATGCTTTTGGATTTTAACTATTGGAATCGGTGCATGTGATAGATGCCTTTGCATTTAGCCGTTGGAAGTGACGCATGTGATTGATGCGCTTCTCCCCCTATATATTCGAACTCCTCATGCCCTCATCTTCACAACTCAGTAATCTCATCTACACAACCAAAGCCTCTGTTCTTCCAGCACAAAGAGACCTCGCCTTGTCCAAAAAAATGTCATCCAGCTCAAGTACAAGTAGTGCCGAGGACGAAGCCATCAACCAAATCGAAGAGTTCGTGGCAGGGTTCCTACGGAGCAGGTTGACGGTCCAACCCCTTCATCGTCGCGTTCTTGACGATCTTCAAGCCAACATAGATGCTGGTACCTCGCACCGCCATTAAGGTAGTAGAAGGTACATCGACAAAGATCACGAAGGCGGTCATAACCGTCTAGTCATAGACTACTTTGCGGATGTGCTTGTCTACCATAGGTATTTGTTTCGCAGACGGTTCCGAATGGGGAGACCACTCTTTCTGTGAATCGTTGAAGCTCTTGGGGAGTGGTCCCCGTACTTAACCGAGAGGAGAGATGCCATCCTTCGAAAGGTGCTATTCCCTTTGCAGAAGTGTACTGCGGCATTCCGATGTTGTGCTACGGCTCCCCTGCCGATGTCGTCGACGAGTACGTATGCATCAGAGAGTCAACGGCCATCGAGTGCCGGAGCGTTTTGTTGAAGGAATCATCGGTCGGTTCGCGGAGGAATATCTCTGTAAACCTACTGTCGACGACCTGCGGCGTCTACTCCAGCAAGGAGAGGATGGAGGTTTCCTAAAGATGCTGGGAAGCATCGATTGTATGCACTGGGAATGGTGCAATTGCCCAGTTGCATGGAGGGGCCAATTCACCCGTGGTGATCAAGGAGTCCCTACAATGATACTTGAAGTGTTCGCGTCAAAAGACCTATGGATATGGCATGCCTTTGTTTGGTGTTGTCGGATCCAACAACGACATCAACGTGCTGAACCAATTCCCCTTTTCACCGATGTGTTGCGCGGCCAAGCTCCTACTGTTCAGTACTCTGTTAATGGGACAGAGTACAATATAGGGTAGTACCTGACCGATGGTATTTACCCCGAGTGGGCTGTCTTCATGAAGACCATACCCTTGCCCCAAACGGAGAAACTCAAGTTGTTCGCACAATATCAAGAAGGGGCAAGAAAAGATATGGAGACACGGCCCCGGTCGATATTGGCGACGGACAACTTTTGCCAATATTATGAAAGTGTGTGTCGTCCTCCACAACATGATAATCGAGGATGAGCGGCACTCTCATGACCCGATCAATACGTCTTACAATAGTCATGGGACATTTACCGTAACACCGTCGACTATCCACGATAGTGCTCCGCTAATTTTTGAACAGATGCTAGCTTGAAATGATGCGATCCGTGCTCTCCCAACGCATCAGCAACTGAAACGAGATCTTGTCAATCACATTTGGCAGTGTTTCAGGAGCGACGGTACGGATGAGTAGTTGTTTGTGAGGTCGTTAACGACCGAATATATTCGAATTTTAATTGGTATTTATCATTTTTTTTCGTGTGCCATTTATTAAAAGAAAAAATTTTAAAAAAATTTAATTTTTTTCTATGTTATTTACAATTTTCATCTTTTATTTTATTGTGTTCGAATTATCTAAATTTTATTTTAGTAATTTGTTAATCTTTAATAAATATTATATACACGGACCCACACGAAGCGCATTTGCATTGAAGTGGTTGACACTTGAGAAGATGTCTCGCGAAGCGCCGATACATTGGAGTAAGGAGTATTTCGGATGGTGTTTCGTATATGTAACACAAAATATACTGAAAAATATTCCATTGAGACGCCTCACGAAACGTCCATGTATTGATGATAGCCTAATCAAGCCCTATGATGTGTGAACCGCCAAGGTTACAACTATTCCAAATCCACATCAAGCTGGCACCTTTCTAAGCAGCACAGCCACCGAAAAATTCCAGAGATCGAAATTACTTCAGCTGTGGCGATAATTAATCAGTAATTAATTACTCTGTATAAACATAATACAATACACATCAAGAAGCAGCAAGAATTAAACTCCTAGAAATCCAACTCTAATTACAGCAAAAATATCAAGAACCATGGAGAACCCAGTATACTACTACCTACTTGCTCTGCTCCCTCTTCTCTACCTGCTTAAATTCTATGTAGTCTCCTCCGACTCCGGCAGCTGCGGCTTGCGGCTCCTGCCGGGGCCGTGGCGGCTTCCCGTCATCGGCAGCCTGCACCACATGGTGGGCGACCTCCCGCACCGCGCACTACGCGGCCTGTCCCGGCGTCACGGCCCGCTCATCTTCCTCAAGTTCGGCGAGCTCCCGGTAGTTGTCGCCTCGTCCCCGGCGGCCGCCAGGGAGGTCATGAAGACCCACGACGCCGCCCTGGGCACTCGGCCGCAGCTGGCGACCATGACGATCCTCTGCGCGCGGGGTCTGGGCGTCGCGTTCGCGCCGCACGGCGACCACTGGCGGGAGCTGCGCAAGATCTGCGTGCTCGAGCTGCTCAGCGCCCGGCGCGTCCGGTCCTTCTGCCCCGTCCGGGAGGACGAGGCCGCGCGCCTCGTCCACTCCGTGTCCTCCTCGCCGCGGGCGCCGCTCGTGAACCTCAGCGCGCGGCTCGCCGCTTACGTGGCTGATGCCACGGTGCGCGCCATCATGGGCGACCGGTTCGCGGACCGGGAGGCCTTCCTCCGCCACCTCAACGAGGGCATCCAGGTGGCCGCTGGGTTCAGCCTCGCCGACCTCTTCCCGTCGTCGCGGCTCGCGCGCGCGCTCAGCCGCACGGCGCGCCGGGCCGAGGCCCACCGGGAGACCATGCACCGGTTCGTGGACGGCGTCATCGGCGACCACACGGCGAGGAGATCACACGACGAACCACACCACGAGGACGTAATAGATGTCCTCCTAAGAATCCAAAAGGAAAACTCTCTTGAGTTCCCTCTCACCACTGGCACTATCAAAGCTGTGATAGTTGTAAGCTCTTAACACATAGACATAGTAACAACACAATTATCTACATTTCCTTCTTAATTAGTTTATTGTTTTACGAAAATGTAGGATCTTTTCTCAGCGGGGAGCGAGACGGCGGCAACAACGCTGCAATGGGCGATGGCGGAGCTGATGAGGAACCCTGTGGTGATGGAGAAGGCGCAATGTGAGGTTCGGAAAGTTTTATTGGGGCAAACAAAGGTGACTGAGGAGAGTCTGAGCGAGCTGCGCTACCTGCACCTAGTAATCAAGGAGACCCTGCGATTACACCCGCCTGCACCTCTGCTACTTCCAAGAGAGTGCCTAGAACAATGCCGGGTTGTCGGCTACGACGTGCCGGGGGGGACAATGGTGTTGGTCAATGCGTGGGCGATTTCGACTGACCCGCAGTACTGGACCGAGCCGGAGATGTTCCTGCCAGAAAGGTTTGAGGGTGGGGAGAAAGATTTTAAAGGGAACGACTTTGAGTTCATACCGTTCGGGGCTGGTCGAAGAATGTGCCCTGGCATGATGTTTGGGCTCGCTAATGTCGAGCTGGCTCTTGCAAGCCTTCTCTTCCATTTTGATTGGAGCCTCCCGGAGGGTCTACACTTTAGTGAGCTGGACATGACCGAAGATTTCGGGCTCACCGCTAGGAAGAGGTCACATCTCTGGTTGAGATCCACACTGCGTGTCCCTTTGCCCAACTAAGTTATTTCCCTGAATTAATACCTCTTTTTCTCCATCTTTTAACTAATAAAATGGATCATGAAGGCCAATGGAGCTTCTTCTTGTTATTTTTTTTCTATTTAAAAGAGAGTTTCCTTTGCAACACTACAAAAAAAGTTCATTCTCTTGCTACTATAAATGTTTCACTTATACGTAGACTCAAACAGCATTTGTCATCCCACAATAAGTGTATTTAGCAAATACAACCATTTATAATGGTATAGAACCAATTTGCTTATCTATAAGGCATTACCATCCTAGTTTACAATGCATCGTCTTCGGCTTCTTAATTTTGTATTTGGTTATGATTTTTCTCTATTGACCGATATATAAACTCATTGGTTTACGATAATGTATATTGGTGTTTTTCCTTAAATCTAATATGATATCAAATCTAAAGTCTTTGGAACACTTAAATCTAGTCAACTATTCACCACCAATTAACCGCCCCTAGAATGCTAATCTCCTGGGGTGGTGACAAGAAAAATTCTGCATTCTTCATTTGATATGCTAATCCTTGTGATTCATTCATGACATTCATGGTGTTGTTGCTTTTGCTCTCATTGTCGGTGTTCACAACTGTCGTGGTATTATGAATCCCACAGATAGGTTTTAGGACGTGCGTAATACGTGTACAGCGACGCGAGTTGACTATGTGATGGGTCACCTCCCGTCGGGCAATTACAGAGATTGACACGGAGAGTTTATACAGGTTCGGGTTCAGGTGCGAACCCTAGTCCTGTCGGCACACCCTGGACGTAAGTCCCGGGGGAGGTTCTCCAGGAGAGTGCCTGTTGCTTTTAATGTGTGTAAAAATGAATTGGAGTTGTCCTTACAAGAGAGATACAAGGGGTATATATAGACTCCAAAAATGTAAAAAGACTAAAGCGCCCTTGCTACAGCCGTTGGATCAAGGGGCACCGTCGCCTTTCCACAGGACGAGTGGCTTTGATGCTTGATACGTGTCTGTAGGATCGAGAATGCCGACTAGAGGGGGTGAATAGGAGGCTTTAAAACTTTTCGACTAAAAGCAATTTTTGCAAGGAAAAGACAAAGAGAAAATAAACTGAAACAATTTAATAATATTTTGGATTAAGAAAGAGTAAGAAAACCAAATATGGTTTTTTGTCCCAAGGTCTCGGAGACTCGTCCGGTCTCCCCTACTTCTCGTTGAAGCACTCAAATGAATGAGTCTTGCTTCAATATCCACGAAGGATTTTTTCACTAAGATTGCTCCTTCTCCACTCTGGATAGGCCAGCACCGATGCCTTTCACAAAATATGCCGAGCCTCTCCGACAACCTCCGTTAATGGAGAGGTTAACGGCCATGCCTCCAAACCGTCTATGTGAGAGCGCTTACCAAGAGTAACAAGTTGCAACATCTTCTCTTGACCCCTAACAAATACCGAGAACTTCTAAGGATGCAAATGAATGCTCTCAGAAGATCTCTCTCAATCACAATGAATAATACTTGATCAAAAGATCAAGATTTTATCACTTGGGCTCAAGTGTATATAAAAAAAAATATCTCTTGATTCTTTAGAAAAATTGCTCAAAAAATGTTTATAAACACTGATCAAAATCTGCCCAAAAGTGTTCATAAAACTGATCAAAATATGAACAGAAGCTTCTCAAAATTTGCTCAAACACTGCTAAAAGATCTACTTAAAAGTATTTGTAAAACTGGTCAAAAATCAGTTCCAAAATTGTTTATAAAACTGATCAAAAATCTGCTCGAAAAATATTTATAAAAATTATCAAAACAGTAGAGAAACCTGCTAAAAAAACTATTTAAAAACTGCACGAAAATGTGAACAGAAACTGCTCAAAAACTGCTCGAAAATATGAACAAAAACTGCCCAAAAATGGTTTTAAAAACTACTGAAAAATAGTAGAGAAAATCTGCTCAAAAGTGTTTTAAAAACTGCTAAAAAATAGTAGAGAAAATCTGCTTAAGAGTGTTTTAAAAATTGCTCAAAAACAGTAGTGAAAATATGCTCAAAAGTGTTCAAAACTTCTAAAAACTGCTCAACAGAGTAGAGAGATGATGCTTGAAGGTGTGTATGAGAATATGGTTTGAGATGAATGATAATACTGCTCAAAACACCTATATTTATAGCACAACCTCTTAGGTAGCGGTTGTCGAAAAGGAAAGAGATCCATAAAGTTAACAGCCAGCTACGATCTCTAATGGCTATAGTAAATAGTCGTTGGAATGTCTGGTTGAATGAACAGTGTTACTAGTCATATGAACAGTGTCTAGTCAAATGAACAGTACTCGAGTGTCTGGTCAAACGAACAATACTCAAGTGACCTTTGGACGAATGAACAGTATCTGGTCATGTTGGGGGAAATCTCCGCGAGACTAAGTCCAGGTAAGTTGCGCCACTTTCGCCCGGGGACGTGGCCTCCGGTGCCGGTCCCGGGCGCCACCTTTCGCCCGGGGACCTGGCCTCCGGTGCCGGTCCCAGGCGCTGCCATTTGCCCGGGGACGTGGCCTGCGGTGCGTGCCCCGGGCGCCGCCTTTGGCCTGGGGACGTGGCCTCCGGTGCCTGCCCCGGGCGCCGCCATTCGCCCGGGGACGTGGCCTCCAGTGCCTGCCCCGCGCGCCGCCTTTGGCCCGGGGAGGTGGCCTCCGGTGCCTGCCCCTAGCGCCGCCATTCGCTCAGGGACGTGGCCTTCGGTGCCTTCCCCGGGCGCCGCCTTTCGCCCGGGGACTTGGTCGCCGGTGCCTGCCCCGGGCGCCACCTTTCGCCCGGGGACCTGGCCTCCAGTGCCTTCCCCGGACGCCACCTTTCGCCCGGGGAACTGGCCGTCGGTGCCTGCCCCGGGCGCCGCCTTTGGCCCGGGGACCTAGCCCCCGGTGCCGGTCCCGGGCGCCACCTTTCGCCTGGGGACCTGGCCGCCGGTGCCTGCCCCGGGCGCCGCCTGTAACGCCCTGAGTTAGGGGTGAAAATTTCCTTTTTCATAAATAGCATGCATGCATGTATCTGTAGTAATAGCCAGATCAGTTTCTATCTCAAGCCCTGAAATCTCCAAAATCTATCCTGTGACCTCAAATGAAGATCAGATTGTTCAGATATGATCTATCAGTTTCTTTGAACTTAAAAGCCTTCAGAACCTAGATCCAATTCTATCCCTAACTCTCAGATTTATCAGCTCCTTCTGTTTTCGAAAACAGAAATACCTTCTATTACTTAAATACCCTAAGTTTCAGAAATACAGATTTAATCCGAATCTTGACCAAGTTCAGACCAGATTATTCCTGGAATATGATCATGGGTATGTCAATACCTTAATATAAAAAGTTAACAGCCATATTTCACCATCTAGACTCTTTTCACAAATCAGTCCAAGAATTATCGCAAAATAGTCCTTATCTGTTATTTGAAAATCCAAAAAGGCTAAAATCTCCAGATTAACTCCAAATTCAGAATTTCTTCGGCAAATCTTCTCAAAATGCTATTTGTCACAAGTTTCTCTTCTGTTCAAATTCCAAAATCTCATCCTAAGTACCAGAATTCAAAACCGAATGAAATTCAGATTTCAATTATCCTAAATTACCCTATTTTCAGTTTGTATCAAAAACTATTCAAACGTATCATATTTTATCAATTATCATTGCCAATTAACCTGTTGAATATAATCTACCAGATTAGTGAAATCAAATTCAACTCTAACCTTCCAAATCTCCAGAATTACAGATTGGTCCAATTGTGAAAATCAAATATTGCAAATCAGCCCAATTTCGACCAGGCTAGCTACTGTGCGCACGACCAGGAACTGCCGTGCTTGTGCGCCGTGATTGCTCATCGCCGGTGAGGCTTCGCCCGCGCTCGTGACCATGCATGCCGGTGCGCACGTGTCCCCACTCCAGCTAGTGCCGTGGCAAGGCCGCTGCTACGTCGACGACCAGTGCTGCTCCCGCGCGCGATCAACGGCTTTTTGTCAGCAACTCCTCGCCACGTCGCTTTGCCGCGCCAGTGTTGTCGCCACCGCTTGCTACAACTTCGCCAGGTCCCGATGAAGCGACATTGTGATCAGCTGAAGACTTGTCGCCGTCGCATCACCGTTCTTCGCTGTGTCTTCGCCGCTGTTGCTCCAGCACGCAACCAGTCAAGTCACCGGCTGCCAATTACTTCGTTGTCTCCTCCTTGCAAGCTTCGCCTGGTCTATTTAAACCCCACTGTGCTCAGCAATTCCCTCATACTTCACCAGAAACCAGCCAAGTTCCAGAATTTGCTGTTTTCGTTTTCTTCTCCGGCGAGCCGTCGAGGAGGCTCACGGTGCCAGCTCACTTCACTGCATCTCCTGCCAAATTGAAGCTAACAGTGAGTACCTCTCATCCTCCTGATTGTACTGTACTATTTAATTGCTCCCCGATGACCCCTAACGCCGGCGATCACCGGAATTGGCTGAAAATCGAAGATTGCCCTGTTCCGGCAATGCAGGCCAAATCAATTTGAATTAACCCTCGAGCCTGTGAAGCAAATTGATCAGTGGGTTATTTCAAGCAAGCCTGTAAGCTTAGAATCCCTAATTAAACATCATTCGAAGCTTTTCCCAAATTCAAGCTCTACCAGAAAACCGGCGATCGTCGCCAGGCTTCTCCGGTGATCCTCCAGTCAATTTGATGTTACCAGAAGCTTCCCTATACCTCCTAGATGCTCTCCAAGCAAAGAATTAAGTTCTCTCGGCCTGTAGCAAAAACCCCCAAATAGCAGTGTTCTTCTCCGGCACAGTTCACCGGAAAAGTGTTCCCGGCCATTTCAGCCCTCGAAACTTTGTCATTTAGATGTGCCTTAGCCTCCTGAGTATTTTTGTCTTCTAGCTCGACACCTAGATCGGCCTAGATTGGAAGTTATAGCCATGCCAAGTTTGTGTCCAGAACTGCTCCAGTGCAGCCAGTTCATCTCTGTTCATCATCAAATTTCTTGCTTTCCAGCCATTTTCAGCCCTAGATCCTATTGAATGATTTATTCCTGTTATCAATGCCTACCTCCCAGACAAAGTGGTGCATCATTTGGAGCTCCAGATCAAAAGTTATGCTAAGCCCTAGTTTTTGACATTGTCAGCTCTATGCCAGAGCTTGTCAGCCAGTGGCATTGACCTTGTTTACCCACTTCTGGTTGTGTAATTTGAAAATCACTTTGTCCACTAAATTTGTAGAGTTGTGATCTACATTTTATTCTACTACCACAAGTTAAAATAACCCCTCTATCATTCATCGACCCTATGTCGATGCTTTGAACCGAATGTCGATCTAAAGACGTTCGCTGTTTTTGAGCGAACCAGTCGCAACCTTGACATCATTCTGATATTTTGAGACATTTGGAACCTTGTAAACCTTTGACAACTAAATCTTAACATTGGTTTCCTTAACTTAACCCTAATCAGCCTCTTAACCCAATCATTTCAGAATCATCAAGACTTCATCTTTGCATCATTGCATATAGTATAATAATGTATTGAAAAGATTATGATTATTGGTTGTTTGTTTGATTTGAGAGCAGATCAAGAGCCCGAGTTCGAGGACTTCACTGTGGATCCGACGTCGACTGCTGTATTTTACGACGCGGAAGGCAAGTCACATCCTTGGTCATCTTGAACCTATATTTTAAATGTTGCTATAATATAACCTTGAATATAGGCAATATTGCATGTGAAAGATTGAGAATGGTTGATTTATGAATTGGCAGTACTAGACTGGTTATCGGTGAAATGTGAAATAAACAAGTTTTGAGCCATGAACTATTATATGTATTTATATACTTATATTCATGAAATAAAACCCCTAGCCGTGACCAGAAAAATGGTATGGATGGCTGTAGCACTGGAGGTGCTAGACTGCAAAGGAATGCAGGCACTGAAGGTGCAGGGTTGTGGATGGTCTGGTCATTGGCATATAAGGACTAGAACCTTGTGTTGTGCGTCTAGTGGCATGAACAACGTGCTAACCGTAAGCCTGGTATGGGACAGGCCTGAACAAGTAATTATGTGGATCGCACATGAAACCCCTGCATGAGATGTGTAGTGATGCACGATAAACACGGAGCGCGGCTCCCACACATATCACTGAAGGTGATCAAGCACGCTGACCCAGTAATGGGAATAAGCAATGGGGTGGAGGTTTGGATACAACCTGCCACAACTGTGCCTCGCTGAGAGCCACAGGGTCGGGGGTGAATTGTAAGTGATACATAACAAAAGTTCTTGTTATTTCCACCTTGCCGCTCACAGTATGAAGTGAGTCAGGGGTCCAATCATTTTGTTATGATAGGAAAGGTTTGAAAGTGGAATATCTTGCGGGTAAATTGGTACCTCTCTGCAGAGTTAAAAATGTATTCGAATACTCCGAGCTCCCGGGTTTTATGGGAGTCTGCTGCGGTGGATTAAATCCACGGGGTGTGACACAAGTACTATTTTCTAAATAAAATATGTTTAAATCAAGATTACCCAAATGACATGTGTTGTCATGATAAGGAGTGCTACCGTGGGCTGTCGTGTGTCGACGTGTCACAGTAGTGCTATAATCTAGTGAACATGAATGATGATGTTATATTATAAAAAGTGCTGCCATGAGATGAGGTATGAAAGAAAAAGATTATTTTACAAATATCCATAATTCTTGACTAGTCTAGGTTCATATCATCACTACTATATGTATCTACTCTTACCTAAGACTTGCTGAGTACGTAAGTGCTCACCCTTGCAACATTCAACTCAATAGATGGAGCCTACCTTGATCAAGATGATGGCACGGAGTACTACGTGGATCCAGAAGGAGGAGAATCAGTTCCGCCAGAACCCTGAAGTGTGTTGTTCTGCCGTCAACTTCTTTTGTGGGAGGGTCACCTATCTTCTGCTGTGTAGTTAAATATTTTGTTAAACCCTGAATGCCTTGCAGGCATTGTAATCCTCTTTATGTAATATTAAGGCCAGCAGGCCACACTGCTTAATATTTTGTAAGTACTCTGTTGCAATGTAATATACTCCTGTGTTTGACTCATCCTGGGAAGTCAAAGGGTTGTGGTTGAGACTAGCTGCAGCGAGCTAGGTCTCTACAGGAGTAGTCGTTGTCCCAGTCTCGGGGCGCGACAAGAAAAGTTGGTATCAGAGCAACATGAGAACTTGACTGTAGGACGACACCTTTAGGAAATTGGCCGTGCCAGGAAAACGTAATTTAATCAGAAAGCTATTTGTTGAAAACTTTATTTTAGTAAAAATAATGAGCTTTGTGGCTCTTGAAAAACCTTCATTTCAAAATTTTATTTGGACTTTCTAAAATTCGGTAAGATTGTGAGAGTGCGTTCTGTTGTTTCAGAGTGTCTTAGAGGTTGGTGTAGACAGAGCTAGTGGATGCTCTTGATAGCTTTGTGATTCGCTGTTGCTTTTGTAATGGTTAATTTGTGTATTATGGCTAGTAGCCTAAGTATTTTATGCATAAAAGTAGTTGCATTAATTTCTGCATTGCTGTCTTAGTTGGCCTTAGTTAGTTAGATCCGTCTAAACTTTTTCAGAGCCACCATGGTTGACACCAGAAGGAGATCTCAAAGTGGAAGAGAAGATATAGATCAGACTCCGCAGGAAGAAGAAACTATGACAAGAGACCCTTTGTTTCAGCAAGGATCTCAGAGTTCTAATCCACCTCAGAATGAACAACCCAGTCTTCAGGAAATTCTGTTGTCAATGGAGAAAAGTCGACAGGAAGCTCAGATAGCTCATACCCAGTTGTTAGCCCAGATAGTTCAGAAACTGCCTACTGGAACAACAGAAGGAACTACTTCTGCTGTAGGAGCAAGATTAACAGATTTCCAAAAGACCCGTCCACCAACATTCTCTAGTGCGACCGATCCCATGGTTGCCGATGATTGGTTACGGGATATCGAGAGGAAACTAGACACGGTCCGATGCAGCGAACGAGAGAAAGTTTTGTTTGGATCTCATCAGTTATCAGGAGCTGCAGTTGCCTGGTGGATGAATTACCAGGAAGCTCATCCTGATAAAGATAATATTTCTTGGAGGGAATTTAAGGATCAATTTCGGAAATTTCATATACCTACTGGTGTTATGGCAGCTAAGCGACGGGAATTTCGGAATTTAACTCAAGGAAGTAAGTCAGTTACTGAGTATCTACACCAATTTACTCATTTGGCTCGATACGCACCTGGAGATGTGGATACTGAAGAGAAGAAGATAGAGCGCTTCACAGAAGGACTTCAACACTATTTACAGTATCAAATTGCTTCTCATGAACTTACAGAATTTCAAACCCTAGTGAACAGAGCTTTAAAGGTAGAAGAAAAGAAGAATATGGGAGAAGAAAGCCGAAAGAGGAGGATGTTCCAGCAAACAAGACCACAGTCAAATCCAATCAGAGGAAGAGTTCCTATCACTCCCAATTTCCGACCATCTTATCAGAATCCCAGACCAGCAACGATATTGTGCCCCAACTGCCGAGGAAATCATTCTCAGAAGGATTGCCCTCATCCTCGTGTTGAGTGTTATCATTGTGGACAGCGTGGGCACCGTAAAGAATTCTGTCCTTGGATACAGCTTCCAATGTCCATTGCCAGATCTCAGGCAGGAACACAGCCAGTAGTAACCAAAGCATCACCATCACAGAATTTTAGAGGAAATTCAGCAGGAAGAGGAGGAAATATGGCTAATCGAGGAAGAGGAAGAGGTAGAGCACCAACTGCAACCCAAGGAGGAAGATTAAACTATACTTCAATTCAAGAAGCGGGCAACGCCACCGACATTCTTCTAGGTAGATTTCTGATTAAATCTGCATCTGCCTTAATATTGTTTGATCCCGGTGCTACAAATTCATTCATGTCAAAAGCATTTGCATCTGAAGTTGAAATGCATATAGACCAAGTACCACTAGAGTACTCTATGGTTATACAAACTCCAGGGGCTAGATTATCTGTTTACTCAATCTGCCCAAATGTAACTTTCAATATAGAAGGAGTAGAATTTGAGGCAAATCTACTAGTTCTAGAACTGCAAGGTCTAGACATTATTTTGGGAATGGATTGGTTGTCCCAACATAAAGGTCTAGTAGATTGTGAAGAGAAAACCCTTAGTCTTGTCAGTAACCAAGGGGAGAGAGTTCTATTCCATGCAGAAAGATCAGCAGTCAAGAGACCGCTAAGATCTGTTCAAGCATTGCAAAAATTATGCCTGGAACAAGTGCCTGTAGTGCAACAATATTCTGATGTGTTTCCAGAAGAACTTCCGGGAATGCCACCTGACAGAGAAATAGAATTCAGTATTGAACTTAAACCAGGAGCAGCACCTATAGCAAAACGTCCCTATAGGATGCCAGTTACAGATTTGGAGGAGCTCAAGAATCAACTCGAAGACTTGGAAAACAAGGGATTTATCAAACCCAGTGCTTCGCCATGGGGAGCCCCAGTTCTGTTTGTGAGGAAGAAAGACGGAACCCTACGAATGTGTGTAGACTACCGAGCTTTGAATGAAGTCACTATTAAAAACAAGTATCCATTACCAAGAATTGATGACTTGTTCGATCAGCTTCGAGGAGCCAAAGTATTTTCCAAGATAGATTTGAAATCTGGATATCATCAGCTGAAGATCAAGAAAGAAGATATACCGAAGACTGCTTTCACTACCAGATATGGTTTATATGAGTTTACAGTAGTACCTTTTGGCTTGACCAATGCTCCGGCAGCATTCATGAATGTCATGAACAGTACATTTATGGATTTTCTTGACAAGTTTGTCATAGTATTCATAGATGACATTCTGATATATTCCAAGAGTATGGAAGAACATGAGCAACATTTACACCTAGTCTTGGAAAGGCTACGAGAGAGGCAATTTTATGCCAAGTTTGATAAATGTGAATTTTGGATGTCAAGAATTTCATTTCTTGGACATGTATTGACAGCGAAAGGAATTTCAGTGGACTCAGCTAAAATCTCTGCAATCAAGGAGTGGAAGCAACCTACCTCGGTTACAGAGATTAGAAGTTTCTTGGGATTAGCAGGGTATTATAGGAGATTCATTGAAGGATTTTCCCAAATTGCCAAACCTCTTACAAACCTGCTAAAGAAGGATGTTGCATTTGAATGGACCATCAAGTGTGAAGAAAGTTTTCAGAAGCTGAAGCAGAAATTGACAACAACACCAGTCCTCACCCTACCAGACAGCAAAGAAGATTTTGTAGTTTACTGTGATGCTTCAAAGCAAGGAATAGGCTGTGTGTTAATGCAACAAGGTCAAGTAGTGGCTTATGCTTCACGCCAATGGAGACCACATGAGAAAAATTATCCGACCCATGATTTGGAGTTAGCAGCAGTAGTGCATGCTTTAAAGATATGGCGGCATTATCTCATTGGGCGTAAGTGTGAGATCTTTACAGATCATAAAAGCCTTAAGTATATTTTCACACAGACAGAGCTCAACATGCGTCAACGCCGATGGCTGGAATTGATCAAAGATTATGATCTTAGTATTCAGTACCATCCAGGGAAAGCTAATGTAGTGGCTGATGCCCTAAGCAGAAAAATTTACAACCTACAAGGAATGGTTACGTTGAAGAACCCTTACTTACAACAAGAGTTGCAGAATCATCAAGTGGAAATAGTACCGCAGGGAACGGTAGCTACTTTAACAATAAGATCTCAACTTGAAGAACAGATAGGAAAAGCCCAGAAGGAAGATGAAGAAATTTGTAAGATCAAGAGTCGAATCAAGTTAGGAAAGGCTCAAGGCTTTATTGAAGATAACCAAGGGATTGTATGGTATCGAGAAAGAATCTGTGTACCTCAAAACGTAGATCTTAAGGAAATAATTCTCCATGAAGCACATAAAACTCCATACTCAATACACCCTGGTAACACAAAGATGTATCAAGATTTGAAGACCAGATTTTGGTGGGATAATATGAAGAGGGAGATTGCAGAGTACATTGCAAACTGTGATACATGCCAACGAGTTAAAGCAGAATACCAGAAAATAGCAGGAAAGCTACAACCTCTACCAATACCATTATGGAAATGGGAAGAAATTGGTATGGATTTTATTACAGGATTACCTAAAACTCAAGGAGGATATGATTCCATATGGGTTATTGTGGACAGACTTACTAAAGTAGCTCATTTCATACCAGTTAAAAAGATTTATGATGGCAGTAAATTAGCAGAGCTATACATGCAAAGAATAGTGGCATTGCATGGTATTCCTAAGAAGATAGTCTCAGATCGTGGAACACAGTTTACCTCCAAATTTTGGAATAGACTGCATGAAACCCTAGGAACCCAATTGGATTTCAGTACTGCATATCATCCACAGACGGGAGGACAGACAGAAAGAGTTAATCAAATCCTAGAGGATCTTCTAAGAGCTTGTATACTAGATTATGGAACATCATGGGACAAATGTTTACCATTTGCAGAATTTACATATAATAACAGTTATCAAGCTAGTATACAGATGGCACCATTTGAAGCTTTATATGGACGTAAGTGCAGAACTCCATTGCATTGGAATGAGCCAGGAGAACGAAAAGTTATAGGACCAGAGATAGTAGAAGAAGCAGAAACTCATGTCAGACTCATCAGAGAAAGGTTGAAAACAGCACAATCACGACAAAAGAGTTATGCAGATAAACGACGAAGAGAATTATCATTTGAACCAGGAGATTTTGTGTATCTCAAGGTCACACCATTCAAGAGATTACAAAGATTCCAAGTGAAAGGAAAGTTATCTCCAAGATACATTGGACCATTTAAGATAATCAAGAGAAAGGGAGAAGTATCATATAAATTGGAATTACCTGAGGGATTAGCAGGAGTGCATGATGTGTTTCATGTCTCTCAGCTCCGGAAATGTTTGAAGGAACCAACTGGCCAGATAGATGTACAAGATGTGCCATTACAGAAGAATCTCACTTATCTTGAGCACCCAATCAGAATCCTAGCCACTGATGAACGTCAGCTCCGAAGGAAGAAAATCAAATTGTGTAAAGTTCAATGGAAGAATCATTCAGAGCAAGAGGCTACTTGGGAGAAGGAAGAAGATTTTAAGCAAACCTATCCTTATCTTTTCCTGTCTTAGGTAAATCTCGGGGCGAGATTTCTTTAAGGAGGGTAGATTTGTAACGCCCTGAGTTAGGGGTGAAAATTTCCTTTTTCATAAATAGCATGCATGCATGTATCTGTAGTAATAGCCAGATCAGTTTCTATCTCAAGCCCTGAAATCTCCAAAATCTATCCTGTGACCTCAAATGAAGATCAGATTGTTCAGATATGATCTATCAGTTTCTTTGAACTTAAAAGCCTTCAGAACCTAGATCCAATTCTATCCCTAACTCTCAGATTTATCAGCTCCTTCTGTTTTCGAAAACAGAAATACCTTCTATTACTTAAATACCCTAAGTTTCAGAAATACAGATTTAATCCGAATCTTGACCAAGTTCAGACCAGATTATTCCTGGAATATGATCATGGGTATGTCAATACCTTAATATAAAAAGTTAACAGCCATATTTCACCATCTAGACTCTTTTCACAAATCAGTCCAAGAATTATCGCAAAATAGTCCTTATCTGTTATTTGAAAATCCAAAAAGGCTAAAATCTCCAGATTAACTCCAAATTCAGAATTTCTTCGGCAAATCTTCTCAAAATGCTATTTGTCACAAGTTTCTCTTCTGTTCAAATTCCAAAATCTCATCCTAAGTACCAGAATTCAAAACCGAATGAAATTCAGATTTCAATTATCCTAAATTACCCTATTTTCAGTTTGTATCAAAAACTATTCAAACGTATCATATTTTATCAATTATCATTGCCAATTAACCTGTTGAATATAATCTACCAGATTAGTGAAATCAAATTCAACTCTAACCTTCCAAATCTCCAGAATTACAGATTGGTCCAATTGTGAAAATCAAATATTGCAAATCAGCCCAATTTCGACCAGGCTAGCTACTGTGCGCACGACCAGGAACTGCCGTGCTTGTGCGCCGTGATTGCTCATCGCCGGTGAGGCTTCGCCCGCGCTCGTGACCATGCATGCCGGTGCGCACGTGTCCCCACTCCAGCTAGTGCCGTGGCAAGGCCGCTGCTACGTCGACGACCAGTGCTGCTCCCGCGCGCGATCAACGGCTTTTTGTCAGCAACTCCTCGCCACGTCGCTTTGCCGCGCCAGTGTTGTCGCCACCGCTTGCTACAACTTCGCCAGGTCCCGATGAAGCGACATTGTGATCAGCTGAAGACTTGTCGCCGTCGCATCACCGTTCTTCGCTGTGTCTTCGCCGCTGTTGCTCCAGCACGCAACCAGTCAAGTCACCGGCTGCCAATTACTTCGTTGTCTCCTCCTTGCAAGCTTCGCCTGGTCTATTTAAACCCCACTGTGCTCAGCAATTCCCTCATACTTCACCAGAAACCAGCCAAGTTCTAGAATTTGCTGTTTTCGTTTTCTTCTCCGGCGAGCCGTCGAGGAGGCTCACGGTGCCAGCTCACTTCACTGCATCTCCTGCCAAATTGAAGCTAACAGTGAGTACCTCTCATCCTCCTGATTGTACTGTACTATTTAATTGCTCCCCGATGACCCCTAACGCCGGCGATCACCGGAATTGGCTGAAAATCGAAGATTGCCCTGTTCCGGCAATGCAGGCCAAATCAATTTGAATTAACCCTCGAGCCTGTGAAGCAAATTGATCAGTGGGTTATTTCAAGCAAGCCTGTAAGCTTAGAATCCCTAATTAAACATCATTCGAAGCTTTTCCCAAATTCAAGCTCTACCAGAAAACCGGCGATCGTCGCCAGGCTTCTCCGGTGATCCTCCAGTCAATTTGATGTTACCAGAAGCTTCCCTATACCTCCTAGATGCTCTCCAAGCAAAGAATTAAGTTCTCTCGGCCTGTAGCAAAAACCCCCAAATAGCAGTGTTCTTCTCCGGCACAGTTCACCGGAAAAGTGTTCCCGGCCATTTCAGCCCTCGAAACTTTGTCATTTAGATGTGCCTTAGCCTCCTGAGTATTTTTGTCTTCTAGCTCGACACCTAGATCGGCCTAGATTGGAAGTTATAGCCATGCCAAGTTTGTGTCCAGAACTGCTCCAGTGCAGCCAGTTCATCTCTGTTCATCATCAAATTTCTTGCTTTCCAGCCATTTTCAGCCCTAGATCCTATTGAATGATTTATTCCTGTTATCAATGCCTACCTCCCAGACAAAGTGGTGCATCATTTGGAGCTCCAGATCAAAAGTTATGCTAAGCCCTAGTTTTTGACATTGTCAGCTCTATGCCAGAGCTTGTCAGCCAGTGGCATTGACCTTGTTTACCCACTTCTGGTTGTGTAATTTGAAAATCACTTTGTCCACTAAATTTGTAGAGTTGTGATCTACATTTTATTCTACTACCACAAGTTAAAATAACCCCTCTATCATTCATCGACCCTATGTCGATGCTTTGAACCGAATGTCGATCTAAAGACGTTCGCTGTTTTTGAGCGAACCAGTCGCAACCTTGACATCATTCTGATATTTTGAGACATTTGGAACCTTGTAAACCTTTGACAACTAAATCTTAACATTGGTTTCCTTAACTTAACCCTAATCAGCCTCTTAACCCAATCATTTCAGAATCATCAAGACTTCATCTTTGCATCATTGCATATAGTATAATAATGTATTGAAAAGATTATGATTATTGGTTGTTTGTTTGATTTGAGAGCAGATCAAGAGCCCGAGTTCGAGGACTTCACTGTGGATCCGACGTCGACTGCTGTATTTTACGACGCGGAAGGCAAGTCACATCCTTGGTCATCTTGAACCTATATTTTAAATGTTGCTATAATATAACCTTGAATATAGGCAATATTGCATGTGAAAGATTGAGAATGGTTGATTTATGAATTGGCAGTACTAGACTGGTTATCGGTGAAATGTGAAATAAACAAGTTTTGAGCCATGAACTATTATATGTATTTATATACTTATATTCATGAAATAAAACCCCTAGCCGTGACCAGAAAAATGGTATGGATGGCTGTAGCACTGGAGGTGCTAGACTGCAAAGGAATGCAGGCACTGAAGGTGCAGGGTTGTGGATGGTCTGGTCATTGGCATATAAGGACTAGAACCTTGTGTTGTGCGTCTAGTGGCATGAACAACGTGCTAACCGTAAGCCTGGTATGGGACAGGCCTGAACAAGTAATTATGTGGATCGCACATGAAACCCCTGCATGAGATGTGTAGTGATGCACGATAAACACGGAGCGCGGCTCCCACACATATCACTGAAGGTGATCAAGCACGCTGACCCAGTAATGGGAATAAGCAATGGGGTGGAGGTTTGGATACAACCTGCCACAACTGTGCCTCGCTGAGAGCCACAGGGTCGGGGGTGAATTGTAAGTGATACATAACAAAAGTTCTTGTTATTTCCACCTTGCCGCTCACAGTATGAAGTGAGTCAGGGGTCCAATCATTTTGTTATGATAGGAAAGGTTTGAAAGTGGAATATCTTGCGGGTAAATTGGTACCTCTCTGCAGAGTTAAAAATGTATTCGAATACTCCGAGCTCCCGGGTTTTATAGGAGTCTGCTGCGGTGGATTAAATCCACGGGGTGTGACACAAGTACTATTTTCTAAATAAAATATGTTTAAATCAAGATTACCCAAATGACATGTGTTGTCATGATAAGGAGTGCTACCGTGGGCTATCGTGTGTCGACGTGTCACAGTAGTGCTATAATCTAGTGAACATGAATGATGATGTTATATTATAAAAAGTGCTGCCATGAGATGAGGTATGAAAGAAAAAGATTATTTTACAAATATCCATAATTCTTGACTAGTCTAGGTTCATATCATCACTACTATATGTATCTACTCTTACCTAAGACTTGCTGAGTACGTAAGTGCTCACCCTTGCAACATTCAACTCAATAGATGGAGCCTACCTTGATCAAGATGATGGCACGGAGTACTACGTGGATCCAGAAGGAGGAGAATCAGTTCCGCCAGAACCCTGAAGTGTGTTGTTCTGCCGTCAACTTCTTTTGTGGGAGGGTCACCTATCTTCTGCTGTGTAGTTAAATATTTTGTTAAACCCTGAATGCCTTGCAGGCATTGTAATCCTCTTTATGTAATATTAAGGCCAGCAGGCCACACTGCTTAATATTTTGTAAGTACTCTGTTGCAATGTAATATACTCCTGTGTTTGACTCATCCTGGGAAGTCAAAGGGTTGTGGTTGAGACTAGCTGCAGCGAGCTAGGTCTCTACAGGAGTAGTCGTTGTCCCAGTCTCGGGGCGCGACACCGCCTTTCACCCGGGGACTTGGTCGCCGGTGCCTGCCCCGGGCGCCACCTTTCGCCCGAGGACCTGGCCTCCAGTGCCTTCCCCGGACGCCACCTTTCGCCCGAGGACCTGGCCGTCGGTGCCTGCCCCGGGCGCCGCCTTTGGCCCGGGGACCTAGCCCCCGGTGCCGGTCCCGGGCGCCACCTTTCGCCCGGGGACCTGGCCGCCGGTGCCTGCCCCCGGTGCCGGTCCCGGGTGCCGCCTTTCGCCCTGGGATGTGGTCCCCGGTGCCTGTCCCGGGTGCCGTCGTCCTTCCGGGGACAGGAGTCCTTGGTCCCGTGTCACGTGCTGGTCGCGTGACTAGCACCTTGGTCACGTACGGGTCGCGTGCGGGAATCAGCGGCCACCTGTCTAGCATCCGAGGCATCTGGCCGGGAGAAGGACGTTGCTACCCCTCGATCCGACGGTAGCATCCAGGGTAGTTTAGTTTTTTTGCTTCTTTTGGGGCTATAAATAGCCCTTGTACCCCCTGTTGTAAGGACAAGTTGCTCATTATTGTTAGAATAGCCAAACTCACAGGTGTGCTTCGGAAGTCTCTCCCCGAGAGAGCCTCCCCAGCCGACTCCGGTTGGGAGCACGCCGACAGGACTATGGCCCCCATCGGGACCCGAACTTGTATAAACCTCCGTGTCACTTGTTGTGTTTGTCCGGCGGGGGAGGACCGGTCACCCGGTCAGCCCGCGTCGCGTTTTCTTCGCTAGGATCGTTCACAAAACCTGCCGGGGTATTCGCAATACCGCGACAGTTGGCGCCGTCCATGGGGACTCGTGAAAAGACGCCATGGCTCCCCCAAGAACGAGGGCTCGCGTTTACTGCACTGGGGGCGGTCAACAGAGCAGCTCCTGTGCCTCAGCGGACCTCCCCCCGCATCGGCTCCCCTGTTCCGGATATCGCCATGGGGGCTCCCCCCTCGCCGGTTCCGTATATTACAGGGGCTTCCCCTTTTCCAGTTCCGGTCGTCGCCACGGGGGCTCCCTCCACTTCGGTTCCAAACGTCGTCGCGGGCGCTCCCTCCCCGGTTCCGGATGATACAGGGGCTTCCCCCTTTCCGGTCCCGGGAATCTCCGCGGGGGGCTCCCCCCGGCCAGCCTCGACAGCTTCCGGGCCGGCAGCTACAGTGTATGAGCTCCCTCCTCCCCCGGGGCCGCCCCGAGGGTGCCCCCGTAAGACCAGGCCCGTTTCTCCCTGGAGGAGGTCGAGCGAATGCATACGGCCAAGTGCGGGGAAGAACTTCCCCCGAGCCGCGGGCGCGGAGAGCATTGCTCTCGCACCGGTCGGGGGAAGAGACCCTCCGAGGAGCCAACATCTCCGGGGGAGAGCCTGGACGTCCGGGAACTCAGCCCCAGTCCGGAAGAAAAGCGTCGCCACCGCCACTCCGACGGACCTCTCGGGCCGCTTCCCGACTCCGATAGCAAGGGCGTGTCCCCCATCAAAGGAGACAGCAACCGGGACTCTCCCCGGGAAATGCAGGGGGCTAATCAGCCCCTATGCCGCAGACTTCAGAGCATTCGGTGGCCGCGGCCTTATCGCCCGCCGCACATCGAGCATTATAACGGTGAGGCCGACCCTTACGAATATGTGCAGGTATATTCCACAGCCATCTCGGCGGCTGGGGGGACGAGACGGTGCAGTGCAACGTCTTCCCCCTCTACCTCACCGAGATCGCCCGGTCCTGGTTCTACAACTTGAAGGCCAGCTCCATCAAGTCTTTCGTGCAGCTCAAGCGTGAGCTCTACGCGAACTTCCAGGGGAACTACATTCGCCCCATGGACTCTTCGTAGCTGTACACAGTCTGTCAGAGGACGGGGGAGACGATCCAGAGCTTCTTCAAGTGCTTCGCCCAAGTGAAGAGCAAAGTGGCTCACGTCCCCGACTCTACGGTCATCGAAGCGTGCAAAAGCGGGATCCTCCTGGGGGAGCTCCACCGGAGGCTCTCCCGTAGCTGCCCCTCCTCCGCCGACGAGCTCTTCAACGTACTTGAAAAGTACGCTCGGGCAGAGGAGGACGACCTCTGAAAGAAGACCCAGGGGGCCCCCGCCCCCACTGATTGGGGGGCCAGGGACCCCCCAAACGCCCCAGGCCGGGGGGCCGTAACGAGCCACGGCCTCGGGACACCTCGGGACACCTTTGTCCTCGAGGGCGGAGGCAGCTTGCGCGACCACCCGAGAGGCAATCGCCCCTTCCCCAAGCCGAAAGGCCATGGGGGAGGACAGTCTTCCCGCGGTCGGGAAGGCCCCACGGGGAGAAGCAGGGAAGGACCGTGGTGCACCTTCCACGGGTCCAGTACCCATGCTACCCGAGAGTGCCACCAGCTGTTGCAGCACTTCGCGGCTTTCCTTGACCAGCATGGGCAGGGGGGGGACTCCGGCCTCCTTACCCCCTCGGTTGGCTGTTCCGGCCCTTCCTGCTCCCGCGGGGGGTCAGCAGGGGCAGACGCAGGAAGGGGAACCTTCAGAAACTCTCCCCTTCCAAACTTCCCAGCGCCGCATCAACGTCATCGTGGGAGGGTCCGCCTCCGGGCGGGACTCTAAGCGCCAGCGTAAGGAGTACGCGCGCGAAGTTAAGGTGGTGGGGGTGCTACACACGTCTCCGCCACCCAAGTGGTCGGGTGTCCCCCTCACCTTCACGGCGGAAGATGCACGCGGGGTTCGCTTCCCCTACGACGACGCGCTCATCGTCTCCGCCACCATCTAACGGCGATGCCCTCCCCGTGAGGAAGTGGGCTCTCATGACCCAACAAGTCCCTCCTGCAGGGCGGCTTACGATCACCCCTCGTGGACTGAGGGTGTAAGCGGCAACCAGGTCCTCAGGGACCGTGGTAACGAGTCACTTTGGGAGACTAGTCTCCTACACAAATACTCAGACCCATCATCGGGCACATCCTCCTCCGGGAGTTGATGGTCCCCCCAGTGGGACGGATTTCTTGGATATTCTTCTCTGGCGACCTTATTCCCGGCTCCCTGTTCTCACGGCGACCGGACGATTGTCTCCCGAAAAAATCACGGATTTCTTGGATATTTCTTTCGCAGAGACCCTATTCCTGGCTCCCCATTCTCACGGTGACCGGACGATTGTCTCCCGGAAAGTTCACCTCTGAAAATTTCGTCGGGTTTTCTCGAATGTTTCTTCCCCACAGACCTTATTCCCGGCTCCCCGTTCTCACGGCAACCGGACGATTGTCTCCCGGAGAGCTTATCCCCGGAAAACTCGTTTTGGAATTTTCTAACTTGGAAAAATTCCTATGCCACAGGTCTTCATCTTCACCCCGGGGGCTTTGTCACCCCCACAGTGTGCGGAGCTACCCTCCGGCCCGCTGTGGGCGGGTGGGGGGGGGGGATAAGGAACCCCTGGGTGTCATTCGGACCATCCACGAGCAAACTTAGCTCATTCTTATCAAAAGAAGTCGTCCAGACCATCCAAGAAAAATGAGCAAACTTAGCTCTATCTTATCAAGAGAAGATTCTCAAAGCAACAAAAAGCAAACACAGCTTTATCAATCACTCCACCGGAGGACATCTTCCCCCTCCGGTGGGCATTGGAAATGGTACAACCCGGCCGATAACCTGGAAATTCTCTACGTTCTAAGGCCCCTACGCCTAATAGTCCCGGAGGCCCTCCGCTAGCTCCTGGGCCAGGTCCCGGTACAACGCACGTATGCGGCGCTGAGCTTCCCGGAGCACGTCCTCGGGCCAATACTTGTAGCCCGCCGGTGGAAGTATCTGAAGAAGGGGGATCATCCGAGACCCCAGAAGCGGAGGGGATAATTCGGCGCGATGATTGTCGAAATTATCCAAGTGCCAGGTTCCGAGTAGGGCCCTCCCCCACGACGCGCACGATGCGCTCGTGCTCATCGGCGAAGTACCTCCCCAGGAGGTTCTCCGCCTTCTCCTGTGCCACCGGGTACGGTCGGACTGCGAAAGGTAAAAGTTAGAAAAATTTTGAAAAATTTGTAAATCTAATGAACCAGGTAACGAAGACTTACGTCGGGTCACCGATTTCACCGGGGGCCGTTGCTCCAGGCACATCCCGATCCCCCTTCTCCCGCGCGAGAAGGGGGAGATCCTCAAGAGCATCATCTCCTCGGCGGCGTCCCGCATGGAGCGGGTGCGCCGGGAGACGATGACCTTCCCGAGGAGCTCCAGTTCCTCGTCTGTCCACCCCGGGGGCTTTGGCGCGAACGACCGGCTGTAGGTGGGGGCCTCCGGGGAATACACCACCCCGTCGTCCCGGACCCGGAGGTAGAATCACCTCCGTATCCAATCTCCCCAGTGGTCCCGGGAGGCCGCCACCGGGTAATCGGCTACCCGGGACGGTAGCATCTGCACCATCACTGAGTCAAAGGGGGACTTGGGTCCCCCCTTCACCATGTGGGAGCTCCTGGCCACCGGCTCGTAGAAGTACCGGAAGGCTCGAAACGTGGGCTCCCGTCCGGTCGCCGTCTCGAAGAGCCATATAAATAGGCCCATCCGGACGATGGCGTTCGGCGTGAGGTGGTTCAAAGCCACCCCGTACTCCTTCAAGAACTCCCGGAGCAACGGGTGCACCGGGAGCCGGAGCCCCGCCTCCAAGAAGGCCTTGAAGGCCACAACCTCTCCGGGCCTGGGGCAGGGGGCTCCGTCCTTCTTCACGGGGACCCGGACGTCCCCGTTTTCGACGACTGCCCGGTCGACCAGGGACTCTAAGTCCCCGGCCGTGAATTCGGAGGCCCAGAGGAAGTCCGAAGCGACTTCCTCCGGGGGCACCTCCGTGGTCTTCGCTCGGCCCTTAGGTGCCATCAAGTTCTTTCCGGTGGCTAAGCTTCCGGGAGCTAGCTACCAGGAGGGGGCTACCGGGAGAGCTAAGGGCGTTGGAGTTTGAAAAGTTTGGAATAAGCTCCCCGGGCCCCCCAAGTGCCTATTTATAGAGGTGAAGCGTGGCCCAGATGGGTGCCACGTGGCACTTCGCGGTACATCCGTGCCGTTGAAATTCAAACCGCGCACGTGAATTGAAGGAACGGGCGCGCAAACCGAGGCACCGGTTTTAACCGCGAGCGCATTTATGGCAAAACGGCTCGGTCATAAGCGCGCGGCACAGGAATCGAAGCATCACGGCTCTAGTAGCTTGGCCCAGAGATTTTCCCGATGACATGTACCATACCCACCAGGGACTCGAGCATCGTCCCCGGTGGGCATGGGGGGCTGCTGTTGGGGGAAATCTCCGCCAGACTAAGTCCAGGTAAGTTGCGCCACCATTCGCCCGGGGACGTGGCCTCCGGTGCCTGCCCCGGGAGCCGCCTTTCGTCCAGGGACGTGGCCTCTGGTGCCTGCCCCGGGCGCCGCCTTTTGCCTGGGGACCTGGCCTCCGATGCCTGCCCTGGGTGCCGCCTTTCGCCCGGGGACGTGACCTCCGGTGCCTGCCTAGGGTGCCGCCATTCGCCCGGGGACATGGCCTCTGGTGCTTGCCACGGGCGCCACCTTTTGCCTGGGGACATGGCCTCTGGTGCCTGCCCCGGGCGCCGCCTTTCGTCTGGGGACGTGGCGTCCGGTGCCTGCCCCAGGCGCCGCCTTTCACCCGGGGACGTGGCCGCTGGTGCCTGCCCCAGGCGCCACGTTTGGCCCGGGGACCTGGCCCCCGGTGCCGGTCCTGGGCGCCGCCTTTCGCCCGGGGACCTTGCCTCCAGTGCCTGCCCCGGGGACCTGGCCCCAGGTGCCTGCCCTGGGCGCCGCCTTTGGCCCGGGGACCTGGCCCACGGTGCCGGTCCCGAGCGCCGCCTTTCGCCCGGGGATGTGGTCCCCGGTGCCTGTCCCGGGCGCCGTCGTCCTTCGGGAGACAGGAGTCCTTGGTCCCGTGTCACGTGCGAGTCGCGTGGCAAGTGCCTCGGGAATCAGCGGCCACCTGTCTAGAATCCGAGGCATCTGGCCGGGAGAAGGACGTTGCTACCCCTCGATCCGATGGTAGCGTCCGGGGTAGTTTAGTCTTTTTGCTTCTTTTGGGGCTATAAATAGCCCTTGTACCCCCTGTTGTAAGGACAAGTTGCTCATTATTGTTAGAATAGCCAAACTCACAGGCGTGCTCCGGAAGCCTCTCCCCGAGAGAGCCTCCCCAGCCGACTCCGGTTGGGAGCACGCCGACAGGACTAGGGCCCCCACCGGGACCCGAACCTGTATAAACCTCCGTGTCACTTGTTGTGTTTGTCCGACGAGGGAGGACCGGTCACCCAGTCAGCTCGCGTTGCGTTTTCTTCACTAGGATCGTTCACAAAACCTGTCGGGGTATTCGCAATACCGCGACAGGTCAAATGAACAGTGTTCGAGTGACCTCTGGTCGAATGAACAGTGCTTAAAAGACCAGTTTCAGTTCCTCTTTGAAGTCTATATTTTCTTTGTCAGATTTCGACCAAGAATATGAATGAATGCAAATGCAACAAATGACTTAAGAGTTTCTCAGTTTTTGCCAAAACTAAAATTGATTTTGCAACCCCTCTTAATACTATGGTTAAAAACTAAAAAGAATTTTCATAAAATGTGGTCAAACTTCAAACTCTGAGACCGGTACGATAAACAAGCACTTACCTTAGGTCTTTGCTGCTTCCTTCTTGGTGGCCTTGCACTTGTGACCTTGGGCAACACTGCGACCTTGCACTTGCATCCTTGGACCGTGACCTTGGGCGACACTGCAACCTTTGCAGATCCTCCCAGATCACTTGCAAACTTTATAGAAATAACACAGAATACAATTAGCTCAAAGACATGTTTAGTCAAAGACACTTAATGTCATCAATAATCAAAATCAACCCAAAAAAGGCCTAGATGCAACAGTGTCTTCTTCAGTTCCCGTGGAATCCCGAGGCGAGGAGATCCATGACCTTCTATAGACGCATATCGAGCCCCTCACGTGGGCACGGTGACACGGACCCGGACGCAGGGGTGTCCTCGGCCATCCAGGGGGAAGATGCCTGTGACCTTCTACGGGCGCATATCGAGCCCCTGGGAGCGGGCACGGTGGCACGAACCCGGACGCAGGGCATCCTGGGCCATCCGGGGGGACGATGCGTGTGACCTTCTATGGGTGCATATCGAGCCCCCAAGCGTGGGCACGATGACACGAGCCTGGACGACGGGGCGTCCTGGGCCAGCCAGGGCGAAGACGCCCATGTCCCTCTATGGACACATATCAAGCCCCCGGGCGCGAGTACAGTGGCACGGACCCTGGAGCGGGGGCGTCCGGGGCCACCCGGGGCGAAAATGCCAGTGACCCTCTACGAGTGCATAGTGAGCCCCCGGGAGCGGGCCCGGTGGCACGGACCCGGACGCAGGGGCGTCCGGGGCCACCCGGGGGGAAGATGCCCATGACCTTCTACGAGCGCATATTGAGCCCCCGGGAGTGAAGATGCCTGTGGCCACTCGGCCCTTTACAGTGACTGTCCGGATATTTCCCCCAACAGCAGCCCCCCAGGCCCCCGGGGACACAGAGTGGCCCCGGAGGGTACGTGTTGGATCTTTTTCGGAGAGTTGCTCCAATACCGCCGAGCGGCTCTTCGTCTTCCATGCACCAATTTAAGCGTGATGCCCGCACGTCGCATTATTTCCCGCGTGATGCCTCAGTTTCTTGCCTGATGATCCAAATCCACGGCCTAGATCCTCCCACTAGACACGTGGTGCCCATCCGTGAGTTCGCCCCCACTTATAAATAGGGGGGCTTCGACCGATTCGTTCGCTCCCTAGTTCATATCTCTCATCCGGTAGCTGCCTTGCTCTCCCAAAGACAATTCCCCCAGTATTAACCTTCTTCACTTTCCTCTCCCGAATGCTCAAATCTCCCGTCTATGGCTCCGAGAGGTCGAGGTAAGGCATCAGAGCTAGCACCGAAGGATGTCACCTCGGACTTCCTCAGGCCTACCGAGTTCACCGCTTGGGACCTCACGGCGCTCCTAGATCGGAAGTTGTTTGCGGATGGCGACATTCGCATCCCCGGGCCGGAGGAGGTGATACCTGCCCCCAGGGCGGGGAGGTGGTCATCTTTGAGGCCTTCGTCGAGGTGGGTCTCCGGCTCCCGGTGCACCCATTGCTCATGGAGTTTCTCCAGGAGTACAACATCACACTGAACCCCGAACACCACCGTACAGATGGGGTTGTTTGTGTGGCTATGTGAAACAATGATTGGGGAGAGGCCAACTCTCCAGTTGCTGTGCTACTTCTACGAGCCCTCGGCGAGGGGCTCCCCGGTGATGAAGAATGGGCCAAAGTCGGCGTTCGGCTCCGTCATGATGCTGCTAGTCCCAGCCCACGTGGATGAGTACCCAGTGCAGTCCTCTTGGGAGCAATGGGGGGACTGGCTCCGGAGATGGTTTTACCTCCGGGTGAATGACCTGGGGGTGACTTATTCACTAAAGCCTTCAACATATTGTCGGTCGACAGGCCCCAAAGTGCCCATGTGGACCAAGGGGGAGCTGAAGCTTCTCACCTGCATGACGGAGGTCCACTTCCGGTGGACAATGCGGGACTTTACGGAGGAGATGGCGCTCCTCGGATCGCCCCATTTGCAGGGCGACAGGGCGTCGATTCGGCCCGTCACATCATCCGCCCCATAACCCAGTGTCTAGGCGTAAGTCCTCGAAGCCTCTTCCTCAGGTGGTTTGTTGCCTTTTCTAACTCTCTTTTGTCGTGTAGTCCAGTCGTATGATGCTTCCCAAGAGAAGGCGGTGAACCTTCTTGGGAGGTATTATGAGGATGGGCATGAGTGGATCGTGCGTGTTGTCAGGGAGGGCGCCGCCTGGAACCTCGTAGCGGAGGCGTTCAGTTTGAGCCTCCCCATTCGGGTGCCTCTCCCCACTCCCGGGTCGCACAAACGTGGGAAGCATGTGGCGGGGGGTTCCGAACCCAAACGCGCTCGGACGCGTAAAAGCCCTGGGGAAGCCCAGGCAATGGGTCTGGCTTCGGCCGAGGGCCTCCAACTGCCGCGCCTGCCAAGGTGCCTGTCTCTGCCTCGGTGCGGTCAATGGCCACCCCTCGCGACCTAGGAAGGCTCCCGCTATGGGGGAAGGTCTCCCCGAGGCCCCTGGAGGGGAGGGGGACTCAGTTGCCCGACCCAACGCCTTGAGTGGGTCCGACAGCTGTGAAGCAGAGGGCGAAGAGCCGGAGGGGTCCTTCTCGGAGGCCTATGCTCCGAGGCCTTTCCCTGTGCGGGCCCTTCCAGGTAGATCCTACTCGGAGGTCGGTGCACGACAGCCACAATGCCCGGCACCGCTCCGTTTTCATGCACTGGGGGCTCTCTCCTTGCTCACTTCGTTTTTGCCTCGGAGATAGGTCCCTTGATGGAGGACCTCCCAGTGGCATCGGCCCTCCTCCGCACTGGAAGGGTAAGGGCCTCTTTTTTCGTCCTGGGGCCCCGGCCCCACCGATGGACCTGACCTCTAGCTCCTCAAATGGTGGGGCTTCAGAGGACGGTGCCATGGAGGGTGGTCGGGCTTCTGAGCAGAGTCGTCTGGGGGACGTCGAGCAGGGCTATGAGGAGGTGATCTCTTTCGGCCTCCAGGTAGGTGCCGCTTGCCGGAGTTTACAGATACAACACCGTTATTTCATTTATAATTCTGTTTTCTTTTTTAGACGGTGGCCTTGGCTCGGGGCCTCCGGGCTCGGTTCACTGCTCACCTCCGGATCATCGAGGAAGAAGTAGTCTCCAAGCGTTCTGAGAAGGAGAGGGCGGTCGGGAAATTGGCCACGGTCCGGGCACGACTCGTGGGCGTCGAGGACATTTTC
Organism: Pharus latifolius; assembly: GCA_019359835.1. NCBI lineage: Eukaryota > Viridiplantae > Streptophyta > Magnoliopsida > Poales > Poaceae > Pharus > Pharus latifolius. Next base: position 53,032,840 of record CM033324.1, on the reverse strand, counting down.
TCCCGGCCAGATAGGAGCTGCAGGTGTAGCGGGGCGTCACTCAGGAGGCAGAGGCCTCAGGGGCTCGGGCCATCGTCGTCGGGGGGACGATGATCTGCTCTGCCCTGGAGGAGCTCGTGGTCGAGCTCGGGCCGGACAATGACTCTGGGCCGGCTTCATCCTCAATCAAGGAGGCCAAGTGTTTTCACGAGACGTAGGTTTCCTTGATCTCGGAGGACACAAATGTCCGAGCCCAGGGCCTGGCCATCCCAGCAATAACCCTGGCGGCCGCTCTCATGGAGCACCGGGGAGCGGGTGCCCAAGTAATTTGGGAGCTATTCCCTGGGAGCTTCCCCTGCTTCTTCGAGTCCCTGCAACCTGGAATCGAGGAGTTGGCCGGGATCCCCTTCAACTGGGTCATTGTGTTGGCGGCACCGACAAGCACAAATCTGGGGTCGGTCGAGAGAGGGGTAGTCCCTCCAGGGGGAGCTATGACGGGAAAGTATGAGCTCCCCTTGTCCTTAGATAGGTTTTCTTTTGCTAGGAATTTTTGCTCCTGGTAGCTTCTTTAGAAAAAGCCCCGGAAAAGTGTCAATGTTTCACCTATGAAATGAAAAATCCTTTTTTGCCAAGCATTCTCCTCGGTTATGAATAGGTGTTTGCAGAACTTGTTTCCAAGAGGGGAGAGCCCCTAAGCCCCGGGGGGGGGGGGGGGTTCAGTACGGGTAGCGCCCAGGTGGCCTTTGCTCTCCTAAGCCCCGCCACCGGGGGAGTTACCGCTTGCACAGGCCCTGGGCCTCTTAGGGGGCCTCCTTCTCCCGGGGGCCCCGAGACGAGAAAAAAGCCCCAGGAGACACACCTGTTGCAGTGGCTCCCTGAGTGGCATTTGGACAATTTTGAGAACTGTCGCGCCAAGTTAACCCCTCCAAAATCGGGGTCCCAAAGGGTCCCGCCGCTTTAGATACGACCGCCGGCTGGATACGAATGTTGGCCCGAGGACATCCTTCGGTGGGCTTTCCGGCGGGTGAGAAGTTTGTATAAGGACATCTCCCGGGAGCTTGCTGAAGGCCTCCGTGAGTATTAGGTCATTTCCCACCAGAGAGGGTTGTCCTCCGGGGGGCTTAACTCCCCGTTCACTGCGTCTCGTTCCCGGGCACTGTCGTCTTGTCCCCCAGGCCAAAATCGAATTAATAAATGTTTGTTTGCATCATTGTTTTTATGATTTTTTGGTGTGCTTGGTTTTCTTGATATATTTCTCTGGCTCATCCACCCTCCCAAGAGCGGGAAGTAAGCACTTCGTGCTATGGGTATGAGGCGAGGTGGATTCTCCGTCAAAAGGGGACCCCTGCCAGGGCGGTTATGAAGCCCCCGGTCAAAGAACAAGATTCAACCGGGGATTTTCACGATCAAAAATCTTCACGGCCATGGATTTTCACGGTCAAAGAAAACCTAACCTGGAATTTCCACGGTCGAATGAGATCTGACCGGGGATTTCCACCGTCGGGAATCCTCGCGGCTGTGGATTTTCACTGTCAACGACATCGGACCAGGGATTTTTATAGTTGGAAATGCTCACAGCCATGGATTTTCACGGTTAAAGGAAACCTGATCGGGAGTTTCCACGATCGACGAGATCGGACTGAGGATTTTCATGATAAAAAATCCTCACGGTCGTGGATTTTCTCGGTTAAAGGAAACCTGATTGGGAGTTTCCACAGTCGACGAGATCGGACCAGAGATTTTCGCAGTCGAAAATCTTTGCTGCCGTGGAGTTTCACGGTCAAAGAAAAGCTGACGGGAATTTCCACAATCGAACGAGATCGGATCGGGGATTTTCACGGTCAGAAATCCTCGCGGCTGTGGATTTTCACAGTCAAAGAAAAGCTGATCGGGAATTTCCACTGTCGAAAACCTTGGCGATCGTGGATTCTCACGGTTGTAGGAAACCTGACCAGGAGTTTCCACGATCGCAAACCTCTCTGGCCGTGGATTTTTGCAGTCTAAGAATACATGACTGGAAATTTCTACGGTCGAGGAAGATTTGACCAGGAATGTCCACGATCAACAATAAGTGTCGCTCCCAGAGGAGGAAGAGCCTGGCAGTAGGCTTTGTTTGGAGTATTTGAGGGGGGGACTAGTCTCTCAAAGTGACTCATTACCATGATTCGTAGGAACTGGGTTGCCGCTTACCCCCTCAGTCCGTGAGGGGTTATTGTATGCCGCCGGAGGGGAGAGGGGTTGCCACCGTGGGGACTTTTTGGAGTGGCGTGGCAGCCTGTATCATCCTCGCAGCGAGGGCATCCTTGTGGGGATGGCATCCCCTAGACGGGGGTGTTGCCTTGGAGGCAACAAGCTGGAGACCCGTCAGATGAATTCCAATGACAATTGAAGAGAAAGAAAACTGATTGCATTAATGTTGATTGAGTACAAGGCCTCCCCCTGTGAAGTCGCGACAGGGGAAGAAGGGAGCCTGGAGGCTAAATGTAGAACTTGGGTAGCAAGTCGGCATTCCATGTGTGTTTCAACTCCTGATCTTTTAGAGTAGAGAGCTTACAAGCCCCTGAGCCCAGAACCGTAGTGATCCTGTACGGGCCTTCCCATTTTGGGCTGAACTTCCCCTGCGCCTGGGGGTCAGTGATGCGCTTGACGATGAGGTCCCCAAGATGGAAAGCTCTCTCTTGAACGCGCTTATTGTAAGCGCGTGCTATCTCGTGCTCGTAAGTGACACTGTGGAGGAGTGCCTTGTCTCGCTCCTCTTCGACAAGGTCAACTTCCAACCGCTGGTTTTCTTTGTTGGCTTGATACATTGCGGCTGTGGCTCCTTCCAAGAGATCGACGCACAGTGACTGGGAGCAAATCTTTGAGGGCAGGATTGCCTCAGCGCCATACACAAGCGAGAAAGGGGTGCGTCCAGTGGCCTGGCTCGGGGTCTTGCGCATGGAACATAGGATGCTAGGAAGCTCCTCTACCCAGGCACTACGTCTGGAGGCTGTCTGCTCTAGCCGCCATCGCAAACCTTGCAGGATGACTTTGTTCACCCTCTCTACCACCCCATTGCTCTTGGGGTGAGCTACAGAGGCAAATGAGGGGTGGTGCCCAAGTTATGGCAGAACTCCTGAAAGACTACCGAGTCGAATTGGGTCCCATTGTCGATGGTGATCTCTTGGGTGACCCCAAAGTGAGAGACAATATTCTTCCAAAAGTACCGCTGTACCACTCGGGAGGTGATGTTGGTCTAGGGCTAAGCCTCCACCCACTTGGAGAAATAATCCACTGTGATGACATCGTACTTGTAACCTCCTGGCACCGAGGAGAAAGGACTGAAGAGGTCTATGTAACATCCCAGATTTTCACTGTTCTTTTGTTTGTCAGCAAGTGTACCTCTACCAGATTTCCACAGACATCTCGTCTGTACCTCTGATCAAACCCTAAATTCTGCCAAGTCTTAGCCCGATCTAAAATTTTATCTCAGGATCATGACCCAGGGTATGCAAATACCTTAATCCAAAAAGTTGGCGACAAAACTGTATTGTTTAGACCTTTTTCACAAATCAGCCCCAAAGTATCGCAGATTAGTCCTTTTAAGATTTTCTAGAAGCCCAAAAAGGCCAAAAGCCACAAATCAACACCAAATATTGTTTTGATTTAGGGAATATCTCCCATTCACTATTCTGAGCAAAATCTCCTTCTGAAAGAATCTCAAAATGTCATCCTAAGTCTCAGTTTTCAGCCTCGCCAAATATCAAAGCCCTAATTACCCTATTTTACCCTGTTTTCATTTCAGCTCAAAACCAGATTAAAATCCCAGATTTTATTATCTATCACTGCTAAACTATTTGTGGAGTTTAGTGAGCCAGTTTGGTGAAGCCAGATGCATCTAAATCCAAGCCTTTTAGCAGATTTGCAAATCAGTCCAAAACCAAACTTCTGAAATTACATTTCAGTCCAGATTTCTTTGCTCAGCTGTTTTCGACCAGAGCCCGGCCAGCCGTTTTTTACCAGAGTGCTGCCGTGACTTCTTCGCCGTCGGCCTCCGCCTGTGCTCGCGTTCGCCGTGCTTGCTTGTACCTGCTCGTGCGCCCGTGCTCGCACCAGTTTCTGCCACTGTGGCAACCCTTCGACCAGCAGCAATAGCTTCAGCGCGCCCCCGCTGGAAGATATATGTTTGCTTGCGCGTACGTGTCGTTGCTGGGACCATTTCGTCGCCTCCGCCTCTGCATTGACCAGGACCAAGTTCCAACGACCCGACCATTGCTGGCAAAGCGAGTTAACCGCCTGCACGCCGTCGCGTCACCGTTCGTCGCTCTTTCTCCTACGCCCTGCAAGTCTCGTCCCTGGCGCAAGCTTCGTTATTGTTCCCCCTCGCAAACTCCGTCCCTCACCTATTTAAACCCCACAGCAACCTGTCTCATCGCTGTGCAATTGACTTAGCCACTTTCACTCTCCTTCTTCTTCTTTCTTCTTCTTCCCCGATGAGCCACTGTTGAGGCTGTCATCGCCAGAGCAATTCACTGTCCCAAACTTCAATTTGATCACCCCAGTAAGTTCCCTATTCTTACTTCTCTGTCCCTTAGCAACCAATTTCCCTCTGGTGAACCTCATCGCCGGTGATCGCTGTGAAAAGCCAAATGCGCTATTCCTGAAATTAAAATCTTTCCAGCCAGTTTCAATACTCCTTTTTGTAGAACAAATCAACCCTCTAGAGATTCTTAGCAAGCCTGCTTAGCCAGTTTTCAAATTGAAGCGGTGCCGTGAGTTCCCCAGTTTCTTCGCATGCTTTCGTGGACTGTTCACGTCACCGGCACGCCTCACCGTACCTCCAACCAAATTGACTCAACCTACACCTTCCCTATATCCCCTAGATGGTGTAGCCCAACCCAATTGTCCAGCATTGCTCTGTATCAACGGTGCCCCTTTCACCATCGTCTTCAAGCCCGGCGTTAGCACCAGCGAGCCTCAAAATACCTCTGCAGCCAGATTCCTCACTCTGACACCATCAGTGTAGTCCCAGGAGCAAAACCCCTCGATCAATTTTGAGAATCTTCAACTCCAACTCTCTGTCACTGTAACCCATCTTCCATTCTAAGTGGCCGATGATTTTAACTTCACCGTTCACCGCCATCAAGCTACCTCTGTCCAATTCACTTCACCAGCAGTCTCATCTTGATCTTGCCTACATGTTTGACAAGGTTAGAAAAGTAGCACATGCGTGGATTGTCCAGACGCGCGTGCCCTAGTGCGCTGTAGTACACTAGCATTCGATTTTTCCTGTGTCAGTGGCTTTGCTGTAAATTCTTCTAATCCTTGGACTTTTCTGTTAAAACCAATTTGTCAATTAGATGCCTTACTGTGTTTGGCACCTAATTTTTCAGTTTGTGCTCATTTTAACCTTTTGGAAACTCCAGATTAACTCTATGCCATTCTCAGACATTGTCAGGCCGTGAATCGAATGTCATCTTGCAGATATTCATCGTGTCTGAACCAAATCTTGTGAGCCAAACCCTACTATCTTATCCCCCACTGTATCATCTTCATTCAGGTTACCTCTCTTGCATACATGTTTATAATTTTCTGAAAACAAGTAATTTTTGTATGCTTATGTATTGTGTTGTTTTGTTGTTTGCGTGCGAGAGCAGAGCCAGAAGTAGAAAGTTTGGAAGGAATCTTTGAAGACCCAACAGAGCAGTCAGAACGCATTGCAAGGCAAGTCTCTATACCCTTGACCATGTTTCTCCCAGTATGTCAAAATAAACTAAGTTAATTGCCATTCAAACTATATGCATGCTTTATCTTCAAATTAAATGCTATATTGAAAGAATGTGAATAGATATGACCTAATTTCTTGTAAAGCCCCTCATGTTTGTGTATCTCATGCACCCTTGTCACTCTAGGATATCATACTTAGGATATGCTTATATTTAAATGTATGCGTTAAGTGTTAAATGGTCAATTGTATGAAAAAATGAACTTAAAACCCTTTTTGTGAAAGAAAATGTGAATTAGAATCGATAGTGAGGATGGTTTGAATGGTTGGCTGCTGTGTGCGCATCGGGAATGTGAATGTCTCCTCATTATTGGTTCATAAGGACAAGAACCTTGTGTTGTGCTTCTATGCAGCATGAAAATGGTACCAACCATTTGCCTGGTATAGGACATGCAAACTTAGTAGCTTTCTTGGTATTAATCGTTCCCTGCATGGTATGTTGGGCCGGTTTCTTGCGAGGAAACTGGTGGGCCATAGACGGCCATGAGTGGTGTGAGATCAGAAAAATAATGAGAGGATAAGGTGTAAGAAGGAAGTCGCCCTACGCCTGGATTTGAGTTGTGCATGGCTGCGTCCATAGGCTATGTGTCTTGCGAGGACCATAGGCCAAGGCTAGGTAGTTTGGCAATGGGGAGGACCCACAACGGTCTTTTAGACTTAACTGTCTATTTACCGGGCAAGGATACTGTTAATACTAGACTGTAAAACTGTTGTGTAATTTTGGCCTTGTCACATGCGTAAAAGTCGCATGGAGAGGTACCGACTTGAAAGTCGAGTAAAGAAGTGGATTTAAAGTGGTACACCTTTGCAAAGTTTTAAAAAATATCGGATTCTCTAAACTCCCAGGTTATAGAGTCTACTCGTGGTGGATTCTATCCATGTGGTTACTGCACAATTAATATTTGGAATGTTTTCATAATATGGGTTAATAAAAGTGGTGACTCATGAATGACCGCCACACATAACGTTTTCTTAAAGTCTATCTTAAGATTTTCAAAGCCTGCTTTTGAAAATAAAACTTTTCTTTAGAACTTTAAATTGAAGACCTACTTTACTCTTACCTATAAAACAAAGATCTCATTTCTTGAGAATTCCCCCTCATCTATGTATCTGCATTTATAATATGGGACTTGTTGAGCATTGTGTGAAAACGTGCTCACTCTTGCCTTTGCATACAAATCTAGAAGAGGGATTCATCGATCCCAATTACTTTGTTTTGAGTACTAGGAAGAAGAAGGAAGTACTCCAGATGATTCAATATTCTAGAAGGGTCATGCACCAAGTTGAGTGAGATGTGGTGGAAGCCCCTCTTGCACCGCTGCCGATTGAAGTGAAGATCTTTGTTGTTGTTTTTTGTGTTCGATACCTTGATACTGATTCATGTTTTGAGAAACTCATTATTTTTGTAGCAAGTCTAATTAGCGTCATCCTTGGCGTTATGATATTGTAATATTGGTCCCCGTGACCTTTACCTATTTAATTATCTCTATTGCAGCTTTATGTGGTTTTTGTTATTGTGAGCTTATGATGTACCTTTTTTAGTGCAATCCACCTGGGCGGTTGCTACTGGATTCCTCAAATGAGGGTCCCCACAGTCTATCCCCCAGTACGCAAAAGGCCAAGTGATAGGTGACGAGGATTATCACCCGAGCTAGTTTGAGTAACACATATCGAGTTCGAGTCAGGTTCGAATATGATATGTGTTTGTCATAACCACTATGATCGCTGATGGGCACATAGTTAGTTCATGATCGCAGCCCTTGTGCGATCATGAGACCGCAGACAATGCGCGGTCAGAGGGTCGCTGACTATACGCGACCAGGGTAGCCTGGGGGTGTTCAAAACTTTACTGAACATGTTCTTAGGCACGAAGCAGCTTCTCCCACGTGCGAAGAGAACCGTCAGGAGGTTGACAAGTGCGGTTATCCATGATTGCACGTGTCTTAACCGGTGAAGGAGATGAGTGCGGTTATACGAACTGCACCAGGACAACCGTCGCAAACCGCTCCACATTTGACGTCCTTTTATTTAGTATAAAAGGATGGTCAATGCATGATGTAAAGGGCGATTAACAAGCACGACGACGAGTCCACAAAGCTTGAAGACTTAGGCATAGTTATATAGACAACAATACAGAAGAGATCTTCGCCTGTGATCATCTCTTCCTCCCTCTTGTAAACACTTTTTTCCCTACATAGTGAAATCATAACAGGACGTAGGGCTATTACTCCCACCATCGAGGGCCCGAACCTGTATAAATTCATTTGTGTCCCTTTAGACATTACGTATCTTACCTTCCCAGAGGAGCACCGTGAAAGGTCTCACAACTTATAAATCTACGTAAGATTGACTGAGGACCCCGAGTCCAAATCGTCGACAACTAGCGCCCACCATGGGGCCCTTTTCTCAAGGTGTTTTCCCTGCATCCGGAGGTTCGGTGAGCCATGTTTGGGGCATATAACTCCGAAAATGACTTCGATCTTGATGATTATGCCCATATACGGATGCCTTCGCCCAGCGATCTCGTTCCAATGGAAGAGATTAGCTGCGAAGACATTCCGAAGGAACGTCAGGAGGACATGTCTTCCCCAACCCAGGTCATGTCCGTTGACCAGGGGATGGAAGAGACAGGTCCGAAACTTAATGTCAGTTCCACCATATTGGAAATCAAGTCTTGGTCACCATGCGTCCCCGTCGAGGACAAGGATGACAGTGACCGAGAACTCAGTCCGGGGAGGTTTGATCCTGACAACCTCCACTCTCTCTTTGATTTCGATTCTGACTTGGAACAAACAAGGATGTTCTCTCCTTCTGCGACCTCGCTCCCCAGAGAATTCGCTGCCTTGTCAGAGGAAACTCCCAATCAGCGGGTTGCTAGGGAAGAACAGGAGCGTAGACAAAAGGAGGAATAACAACGTAAGCAAAAGGAGGATCAGGACTGTGAGCGATGAGATAACGAACTCCACAGAACAGCCCTAGAGGCTTTGCAAAATGCGCAATCTCGTTATGACGCCGCCCCTAGTTCCTCCCGTCGCCCACATGGTCGCAGGCGTGACTAGACACCTTCTTTGCCCTCAGAATATTCACCGGCGGATGAAGAAACAATGACACCTGGTGCACCAAGGAGAAGTACACATGGCCGACTTTGATCTATCGCGGAAGTCTTGCGTAATTTTCCTCCTACCCTCACAGACGTGGACAAACTGGCTTTTCGTAGGATCCTGGCAGAGAAGCTGGATGAGGTCGCATCCGATGCAACCCCTACAGCTTCCTCCCATTCTACGATATGTTCCCATGAAAAGAAGTATTCTTGCTCTAGTCATGGTAGGCATAATCGACTACCATCCGGATCACTTCGGCACGACAAATCCAGACGCGTGGGCAGTTCTCGTGATCGGGATCGAATTCCTGTACATTCTCGTTTGGGACCACGTGGCGCGTCCCCATTGCGTGAAATCACCCATGGTCAGGCTGGAAACCGCGGAACTCTCCACAGTTCCTATGTTGGCTGTAAATCATTCTCGCCAGGCCTCCGTGCGGTCGCCTGGCCAAATAAGTTCAAGCCGGGGGCAATTGAGAGATTTGAAGGGACCCAGAATCCGTCGGAGTTCCTTCAAATTTACATCACCGCTATCCAAGCGGCGGGTGGGGATGATCGCGTCATGGCCAATTACTTGCTGACGGTCCTTGAAGGAAAGGACCTGGCTATTCAATCAGCCCGAGGGTTCGATATATAACTAGGAAATGTTGTGTGACGTCATCCTCAACAATTTCCAGAATTGTTATCAGAATCCCGGAAAAGAGGATGATCTTCATCGCCTACGACAAACCTCTATGGAGACTCTTCTCCAGTTTTTCAAAAGGTTCATCTGGGTAAGGAATACCATCCCAAACATCTCCGATAACTCCGTTATCAGGGCGTTTAAGCACGCTGTTCGATATCAGAGGTTTACGGAAGATCTACTTATCCACACCCCACGGTCAGTAGCCGATCTCTTCGACATGGCTAACCGCTACTCTGACGCGGCCGATGCTGTTGAGTGGAATAGGATGGTGGATAAGGGATATTTGCCGCCTGAACCAGGTCTCAAGGACGTGAAAAAGTGGATACACGCAAGAAGCCAGAGTCTTCATCAGGCGGAAAATCGAAGAAGTCCAAAAAGAATCGAACTGGACAGTACTGGCAGGTCACAGTCGCAGAAAAGCCTCCGCCGGCCAAAGGTAACAAGTTTTCATTTAAATATAAAACTGTCTCTGGCGGCTGTAACACCGACCAGCCAGAAAAACCAACTAACCCACAGGAAAACAAGGAGTGGTGTCCGCTCCACAACTCTCCGGGACACGATCTCAAGAACTGCCGGAGCTGGTTGAAGCAATTAGATGACTTCTACCAGGGAATTGGACCAATGCCAACTTTGCCACCGAAAGAGCAGACTTGCGGGCTTAAAGACACTGACGGGGATGAAGAAATGTCCTACCAGGTACCTCGTAATTATGTTAATGTCATTTTTGGAGGTTCCTTCTCTTTTGTTTCTAAACGTCAGTTTAAAGTATTTTATCGAGAAGTGAACCAAGTGGAAGCTCCCCTTGGCTAACCTCAATACCCCTGTTGGTCGGACACTCCTTTGACATTTGATCGCTCTGACTGTCCCATTGGACTTACTCGACCATTGAGGCTACCCTTGGTCATTACCCCAATTATCAGTAATGCGAGAGTCAAAAGAGTCTTGATCGACGGAGGTAGTTTCTTGGATATTTTATTGGTCAAGGCATTGGATGAGATGCAAATCCCTCATTCGAAAATCAAACCCATAATTCATCCGTTTGATGGGATAATTCCTAGTCCCTCGATGATGCCGATGGGACAGGTGGTGCTCCCAGTGATACTGGGTGAACCGGATAATTTCCGAACAGAATTGGTTACTTTTGACGTAATTGATTGTGATTCGGCTTATAACGCGATTGTTGGCAGGTCAACTCTCGCTAAATTTATGATGGCAACTCACTATGCTTATCAGTACAGCAAGTTACCTAGCCCCAAAGGCGTTATCTCAGTCCGAGGCAGCCGCAATGTGGCATTGACTTGCGATCAGTAATCCCTGGAGCTAGTAGGTCAACTTCCCCTCCGGGATGTCAAGATCACCACCACAACTGTGGATACGATCAAGGCCGCCCCTCGACAAGATGAAAAGTTGAAACCAGTTCCATTATACCTAGATGATCCATCCAGAACAATTCGGATTGGATCAGCCCTGGATGACAAATAGGAACTCGAACTCGTTACTTTCCTCCGAGCTAATGCAGATGTGTTTGTGTGGAAACCATCCGACATGCCCGGTGTCCCAAGGGAGGTAATCAAGCACAGGTTAGCGATTCGACCTAGACAGTGACCAATAAAGCAAAAGCTTAGACACTTTGCTGTTGATTGGCAAGAAGATATCCGAGTGGAGCTAGATAAACTCCAAAAGGCTGGATTTATTCGCGAAGTCGATCATCCCGAATGGCTCGTAAATCCGGTCATGGTCTGCAAGTCAAATGGTAAATAGCGCATGTGCGTCGATTACACCAGTCCAAATAGTGCCTGTCCGAAGGATGACTTTTCCCTTCCCCGCATCGATCAGTTGGTCGATTCTACTGCGGGTTGCGAGCTGATGAGCTTCCTGGATGCTTACTCAGGGTATCATCAAATCAGCATGGCAGAAGAAGATGAAGAGAAGACTGCCTTCATCACACCATTTGGCACCTACTGCTACGTCAGAATGCCATTTGGTCTCAAGAATGCTGGTTCCATGTACCAGCGCTTGATGCAAAAGACCTTTATTTCCCAGATGGGGCGTAATCTTGAAGCTTACGTGGATGATTTGGTTGTAAAAAGCTTAAAAAGCTTGACTCATTTGGATGATCTTACTGAAACCTTTTGTAATTTAAACCAATTTGGAATAAAGTTAAACCCAGAAAAATGTTCTTTCAGGGTTTCATCTGGTAAACTTCTAGGCTTTCCTGTTTGTTCTAGAGGAATCGAGGTTAATTCCAAAAAAATCAGGGCCATCGAGCAAATGAAGTCTCCTTCGATTATAAAGGATGTCCAGTGCCTAGAAGGCACATGGCAGCCTTAAGTCGATTTATATCGCGACTAGGCGAAAGAGGACTACCTTTTTTCAAAGCTCTCCGAAAACACAATGGTTTTACCTGGTCGGACGAGGCCAAGAAAGCATTCGAGGAGGTTAAAGCATACTTATCCAGTCCGCCAGTATTAGTTTCACCAATTATGGGGGAACCGCTACTTCTTTACTTGGCGGCCACACCTCACGCGGTCAGCGCAGTTCTGATCACAGAAAGAGAGGGTGTACAACGACCCATCTATTATGTAAGCGAAGTACTTCATGGTCCTAAGGAGCGCTACCCTGAGGTCCAGAAGATACTTTACACACTACTGATGGCTTCCTGCAAGCTACAACATTACTTCCAGGCACACAAAGTTACAGTGCCCTTGTCCTTTCCGTTAGTAGATATCATTCGAACCCAGAGAATTATGGTCGAATTGCGAAGTGGACTGTGGAACTTGGAGCATTGACATCCATTTCACCCCTCGCACGGCAGTTAAGTCTCAAATCCTTGCAGACTTTGTGGTCGAATGGACTAACCCTGACCCACCTATGCAAGAATCTAAAGACTTATCATATACCGATCACTGGATGATGTACTTTGATGGCTCTCGCAGTTTTCAACACTCGGGGGCTGGGGTGGTCTTAATTACGCCTCAGGGTGACCAACTCAAGTATGTCATTCAATTACATTTTGTCGCAACCAACAATGCGGCAGAATATGAGGGTCTTATTGCAGGGCTTTGGGCAGTGAAATTCCTCGGAGTCCATCGATTAGTGGTGAGGGGAGACTCACAGCTGTTCATAAACTAGGTAAACAAGGAGTACAGCACCTCCGATGAGACAATGGCTCATTACCTGGGGGAAGTGAGGAGATTGGAAAAACACTTCAGTCATTTTGAAGTCCAATATATCCCACGAAAGGACAATTTTCTCACAGACCAATTATCTAAAATTGGATCCTCACATACATCTGCTCCGGCAGGAGTGTTCATCGAACACTTAGAACATCCTTCGATCATGATTAAGGTCGAAGATGACCCGGTAACAGTCTGTGTTACCAATCTTGGACATGAAGAAGATTGGACCCATCCATTGAGGGTCTATCTTGAACATGGGACCTTGCCCAAGGATGAAACCAAAAGTGATCGGTTGATTCAAAAAGCATTCCTATACAAACTTATAGAAGGGGTTTTGTATAGGAAGGGAACTCAAGGAGTATTCATTCATTGTAATTTTCAAGAGGAAGGTAAGTCCCTCTTGAAAGAGATCCATGATGGTGTATGTGGTATGCACGCGTCATTTCACACATTGGTTGGGAAGGCTTTCCGATAGGGTTTTTACTGGCCTTCGGCACTCGATGATGCCAAATACTTGGTCAAGACATGCCCTCAGTGTCAATTTCATGCAAGACAGGTTTATCAGCCCGCATATGCCTTGCAAACTATCCCTTTAACGTGGCCCTTTGCGGTCTTGGGGATAGATATTGTGGGTCCTATGCCACAAGCGGTTAATGGGTACAAGTTCTTGTTCGTAGCCATTGACACGTTTACAAAGTGGATCGAGGCTGAACCAGTTCGTAATATCACCGCTGCTACGACACAAAAGTTCTTTCATAAGAACATCGTCACACGATTTGGTGTTCTAAATCGTCTCATTACTGATAATGGTTCCGAATTCGCTAGCGGTCTCTTTTTCGACTATTGCAACAATATTGGAACTAAGGTGTGCTTTGCTTTTGTAGCCCATCCACAGAGCAATGGTGCCATCGAACATGCCAACGGGCAGATATTACAGGGCATCAAAAAACGCGTTTTCGATCGCCTTAAGATGCACTCAGGGGCTTGGGTGGATGAACTCTACTCCGTTCTATGGGCATTACGTACTACCTGTAGTTGAGCCACCGGCGAGACACCTTTCCAATTAGTATATGGCATTGAGGTGGTATTGCTCATGGAAATTCGTATTGGTTCTGTTCGAGTAGATCAATTCGATCAGATTGATCAAGTCGAACAACGTACCCAGGATTTAACCTTCCTCGAACAAAAACGTGATCGAGTGCTGATAAAATCAGCGGTATATTTGCAAGCTTTGCGAATATTTCACAGCACAAGAGTGCGGTCGCAGAGTCTTCACGTGGCTGATTTGGTTTTACGAAAAATACAAAACTAGTCTAACCGCAATAAGTTCTCTCCTCAGTGGGAAGGCCCTTACATTGTTGTTTCAGTATCGCGACCAGGGTCGGCTTAGTTAGCAATCGAGGATGGCAGAATCTTGTCTAATACTTGGAACATAGATCAACTGCGCAAGTTTTACATGTAAGTTATCCAATCTCTTTTCCTGTTCAATTAGCATGGTTTGATAAAAATTCATGAGTACTTTCATTCGCCTCATGTTCCGTTCATCTCTTTGTTTGCCACACCCATAACGAGCCTTGCTCGGGGGCCGATCGCCAATAATCATTTTGCTACCATGCCCTGATTGGATTCGCTGGTTGATCTCATGGCCGCATCCAAATAAGATATTCCTCAATAAGCCATTTCTCAACGCATACGGGACTTGCTGGCATTTTCTTGATCATTCGAGTGGCTGCCAGTTTGATATTAAGGTTTGTATCAGTATGATCTGATGATCGTATCTAACTTACAACATTTCTTAAGTATTTCTGATCATCAGAACACCCATATTTTCTCCTGAGATTATAATACCAAAATCTTTGGTACTTATGATCCCAGGTGGGGGCTAAGGGAATATGGTCATAACACGAGATGAAGAGAAGTACACTCTTTTTCAAAATTTAAGCCATACATCTGCATTGTATAAACACGTGTTTGCAAGTACAAAAGTTGTTATAATCAAAACAAGCCTAACTCTTTTAACCCAGACGTTTCATTTCCTCCGATATGGCTTCGAGCTTTTCTTCACTCTCAATCTCTGCGTCTCCTACCACTGGTTTCATATCAAGATCAGGGCCGTGGTAAAAACGGAGTCTGCAGAGGATGGCGGAGGCTACAGATTGCACATTTGCCCTCATTGCCTCCTCTTGTAGCCTTGTATCTTCAGGAAGATACTCGAGAAGTGATTCGGCCTGAGCCGCGACTAGTGTGGCTAACTCGCTAAAGCTTGGGTCATCCTTTTGTGATTCGACCACATCCGCTTTTAGCAAAGTTGCCACCATCTTCAGCTTTTCGAAGATGTTCAGTTGAGCACTGCTGCAGGATGAAATTGTTGTGTTTAAGGTTTCGTTCTCCATGCTAATAGTGTCAATCTTTGAGTTTTGTAACTCGATGGTCTCCTAGAGGTCTTTCTTCTCTTTTAAAAGATCGCTTATTTGATTCTCTTGCGCTGCATGAACGTAGTAAACAGTTATTATAACAGTTCATGAAGCAAGATGATTTCTTCTGGTCGCAAGTATACTTACAGGAGAATTGCAATAGCGATTTTTGGAGTTCTCTCTCTAGAAAGGAAATCTTGGCAACTGTTGTTACCTCCTGGTTTTCCCGATCATCCAGACTCTTGTTCAGAAAGGCGTTCTCTCTATAACAAGGCAAACAAACGTTAAACTTAGACGTGAATTCCGGCAAATAAGATGCATCTCACTTACTGTTGTAACCGGCTGATCTCTCGCTGCGCGACCTCGATATGTTTTGCCACAGACATCGATCTGGTCACCACCCGGGTCAAGTCCTGGAACACGATAAGAAATTGCTCTTAGAAGCTAGAATCACTACTACAGAATTGCTTTTCACTATCGGTTTAAGATCACCTCTACTATCGGTTCTCTTACCGCTAGTGATCGGCACGATAGAAGAAACGTAGCACAACTCTATCGGTTGCAAACCGTTAGTAAAATACCTACATTTCCAACGTTCACTAATCGCGAATGATAATTTCTTCTATCGGCTCAGTGAACTCAACCGATAGTGATGTTAGATTTCTTGTAACGGTTCTACACTAGAAACGGATAGTACTGTATAGTTTTTTCTATCGTTTAGGTACTCGACACGGTTAGTACTAGAAACTTTCTTCTATCAATTGTATGATATGAATCGATAGTATTACAAACGATCATTAACAGATACAACAATACAGAGATACACACATTGGACAGATTGAATCTAATTATTTAGAGATTTAATTTATTCACAAATACACTAATACAAAGATACACACATGCATTGGACAGATTGAATCTAATTATTCACATATTGAGTTTATTCACAAATACACCAATACAAGTACACACACACCAATTAACACATTCAATGTATATTACACAAGTCATTTACGATCGATCGTTGATAGCCACTTCATCCATCACATATTGAGCCCAAATTTGTCGCAGCTCCTTCAACTGAGGCAGCTCGTATTGGGCTTTCAACATGGCGCTCTGCATGCTTGTATGAAGTTAGGAACGTACGTCACATCCAATGTTCGACTTTGAGTCAGGAAAAATGCTTACCTTAGCGAATTGGGCAAAGTTTGTCCTGATCAGGTCATACATAAATCTCATGACATAGAACCCACATTTCCACGATTGTGGCTGTTGATGGCACTGGATAATTGCATATGCAAAGACATAAACTCACTTTAACTCGAAAGAACTAATTAAGCATAAATTAAAAGACTCATCATGAGTAGTTCCATCCATATAATTAATTACCTCATATTCTTCCCAAGAAATTGTTGTGCCCTTCAACGAGTCATACCTCCCTCTAGCAGTAACATAATTTTTGAAACCCTGTATTTAATTTAGCACTGCCGGTTAATATGTTATCATTAATTAGCTAGTCAGAGCAAGATTTAAATCAGCTGTGTTACTTACGCATCTATGTGCCACGTGAGGGTGAAAACATGCGCTACCTTGTCGCTCATCGAATCGAGGTAATAGACCTCATTCATCCATGGGCAAATGATGATGAGGACCCAGTGGCCCCTACATTGTATATAAAAGCGAACCGTTTCATGTATATGTTAGGCGTAACATACAAGAATGAGTTAAATTAATAGGAAATGCACATACCTTTGGTGGTATGGTGCAAGAATGAACTCCTGGTCCTGCTGCGCCAGTAGTGCCCTTGATATGTATTCCTCCGCATGTGCTTGGTCGTGCTCTAGCATCGTTAGGCTTATTTTGTCTGGGTCGAGGAAACCCACCCTGTCACATGCCCTCATCGACGCCAGTCTATACATGCATCTGGATGCAAAGTAGACATTAGTAAGTAGTGCATACAAAGTGATTAGATTTATGAAATGAACTGCGACAACATATAGGATCAGCAATCTCACAGGACTCTAGTCCATATGATGGACATATCAAGCTCTTGCTAGTTGAAGAGGTTGAACAAATCCTCGTGGGCCACCGATATGCTCCTGGTCTCACGGTGAAAATGACCTGGCTTGAAACCGGGTCAGGTACCACTCGTGGAGACTTCTAGTTGTTTGATTCATATTGCGTAGAAGGTACTCCGACATGAGTGGGAACCCATTCTTGAACGTACCCGGCTGGCTTTGTTTCGCCTTGCCTTTGGCCTTGCCCTTGTCTTTGGCCGGGGAGCGAGTGTATACCTTCGAAGGTTGGGGCATAGTGCCGCCGACCTCATTTGATGGCGAAGGGGCTTTCCGAAGAGGCGTGCATCCTTTGGGTGGGTTCGAGGCCGTCGGAGGAGGCAAGGGGGCCGAAGGAGCTCGGTCATGCGTTGTGCTGGGGTTGGGGTCCTCAGGAAGTGCGCTGGCATCCATTACCACTTTAAGTTACAAAAGGCGTAAGTTAGATTTTGCAAATTGAGTATATTAATTGAGTTGTAAGCTAGAATGGGTAGGGTTTACCTCTTGTAGTCTAACACCCTTCTTGGGCCACTGTATGTACGAGCCCAATGCCTCGTCAATTGTCCGCATTTCGTCCATTGGGACGGGCAACGGAAAAGTGCTGTAGCCCGGGAGGGCCATGTCCATCTATACCTTTGCAAACCCAGGCTTCAGAGGTACCTAGTAGATCCAGACATCCTCCCAAGACTAATATACGACCTCGTGTGCAACTACTACAGGGCCTTCTGAAAGGGATCTAGGAAATCGACTAGAGGGGGGTGAATAGGCGATTTTAACAAATTATCAATAAAACAAACAATTTAGATAATGAGAGCAAATAAATAACACAAGATGAACAAAACACAATATCAACACAAGGATATATCCCGTGGTCTCGGTGATTTGCCGATCACCCCTAATCCACGTTGAGGCAAACTCAAATCTCTAACCGCTCTTCTATCTAGTCAACCTTCTTTCGAGAAGTGACCTAGATCTTGAGCCGGATTAGTGTGATGAGTTATCCAAACCTCGATTTCACTAAGGATGCACTTTACCGCTCCGGCAAGGCGTGCTCAACCCTTTCACAAGACGTTTTGAGGAGCCTTCACAATCTTCCTTAAAGATCTCTCCAAAACCTTTCTCCTAGCCGTCTAGGAGCCGGCAAACTCCAAGAGTAACAAGCCGGTGATGATCACTTAGCCCTCTTCTAGTGCCACAAGATTGATTTAATGATCTAAATGCAATGCACTAGAAGATCTCAAATGCACACTCTCACAAATTCGAGAATTTGAACCCTAGAGTGTATGAAACTAGCGTAAGCTCTCAACGATGATGACAATGCTCAAGATTATGCCAAAAGTTGTGAACGGGGCCGTGCATGGGAGTATATATACCCCCACAATAAATATAGCCGTTACAGGCCGTTGGGAGAAAAAGATCACCTGGCGGTCAGACCACAGGTATAAGCTCGATCAGACCGCCGCAATTGCAACGGCATTAAACAGGCGCAATAAATGCTCAACTGCCCTTGTCAGGCACACACACGGTCAGACCGGAGCCTATTTCGGTCAGACCATGAAACTGTCCAGAGACGACATAGTTTCTGGACACTTTATACGGTCAGGCCGAAAAATACGGACAGACCGGCCATACGGTCAGACCGTAGTTCAAAAGCACGGTCAGACCGATTTCTCGGTCAGACCGGTCTAATCAAACGGTCAGACCGTCATAGCTCAAAAACAACAGAAAGATAAATCAAGAAGTACCAGGAGTCTGACCTAGGTCTCAACTACGGACAGATCGACCTTTTAAAGGAATACACTATACTTAGACATAATGTCGGTCAGTCCGAGAATTCTATTCGGTCAGTCCGTGAATTCTATTCGGTCAGACCGGTCCAACAGACGGTCAGACCGACTGAGACAGTGCTGAGCAGAATTGAGCTGAAACAAGCATTTTCAAAGTATATGACCTTCTAGTATGCAATGCAAGTTGATTTTAAGATTTGTGGCACATAGATGAAGTATTTTGTGATACACCACATGCTCCTCTTAATAGTACGGCAACTATCCTAAAATCCGGTCAAAATTCTTCTCTAATCACCTTAGACCAGTAAAAATGGAAAAGACCCTATTTCGTACCTTTGCCCTTTTGATCAATGCCCTTTCTTCATCATGAGGCTCTTCCTTCGCCTTTCATTAACGTGTCTTTTAAGTCTCTTCTTGACACAACTAGGCAGGTAACGTTAGTGTAGCATTTGTAGTTATCATTAATTATTAAAACACTCTTTAGGGGCCTAGAAGCTACAATCTCCCCCTTTTTGGTAATTGATGACAATCATAAAGAGTAGATGAAGGAGTTTTAAGCATAAAGGGAATTTTACAATAAGCATCGAAGAATAAGACACTCCCCCTAAATGTATGAATAAGTAAATTTTGGCATTTTAGAGGAGTTCAAGCATGTGTATAAGATGCTATTTCAATTCATTCATTATATGAGCATGAAGTATCACAAATGAGACATTCAACATTCAATTCTACAACAAGATATCATCATCACAAGGTCATATGACAATAACATAAGCATATCTCATATATCAAGCAGTAACAATCTCATACAAGAGTCAACCAACATAAATGTAATGTCATCCACATAAAAGAGATATTCAACTAAACAAGTTAATTAAAACTTTACATCAAAAGTTTTCATTTAAGGTTCATCTCTCATCATCTCTCATACTCTGACTCTCTTCTCTCCCCCTTTGGCATCAATTGCCATAAAAGCTAAAAATCGGCTGGAGCATCATCATCGGGAGGATGGTGAGGAGGAGTCTGAGGGAAACGGGTGTAGAAGTGAGTGGAGAAGGAGTCAAAGCCCTGCTCGAACTGATCCTAGCGCGACGAGAAGGTCTGGAACTGATCATTCAAATCCGCCAAGTCCGAGCGAGCGAGCTCAAGCCCCTGGAGAAGAGTAGCAAACTGATCCATCATCGGCTGATGGAACTGCTACTGGAACTGTGTAAACCAGGCGGGGGCTTGGCTAGACTGAGCTGCCTGCTGTGCCTGAGGTGGAGGAGGAGGAGGCATAGGCTGAGCCTGCTGCTGTTGCTGCTGATGCTGTGCTCCATGGCCTCGAGCCAAGACGTGCGGGTTGACACTAAACGGCTTATAGCCGAGATGTCTGATATCACAAGAACCGCGAGGGAACTTTGTCTTCTAGAGCAGCAAAGACATGATAAAAGGAGCATAGTAGAGATTCGGCAGAGTGGTCGCCGAGACATCCTCAATTGTCTTCAAGATAAATGAGACAATGATGATCCGATGACTCTTGAGGATGTGGTTGATGAAGTTCCAGTAGTAATCCCGGACCGCTTCTCGGTTTCCACTCTTTGGATGGATCGTGGCTCGTACGATTTTGTTGACTACAGCAGGGAGGACTTTGCGACCTGTAACAGTGCCAGGTACAATCCGCTGTCCACCTTCCGGCTGCTCATAAAACTGGAGCCAGTCGTCCTCATGGAGGTAATCCTCATCCTCCATATCGATCCCCTCCTTCATCTCTTCATAGTTTAACTTGTTTGCCGCAGCAAACTCCTCAAAGGTGGCCTCATAACGCCTGGAACCTGTCATCCACATGATCTGCTGGTCCGCCCATCTGATCTCAACTGTAGCATAGAACTGTCTGATGGCAGTGGCGTTTCATGGGCATTTGTGCTCCACAAAGTCATACAGCCCTATATCCTTGAAAATCTGCACCAAAGGAGCCATGATGGGCTAATTCACAACATAAGCCCATTCGATCCATTTGTGTTCGAAGATATTCTTGTGGATCAAGTGACCGTAGAAGGCATCCTGCTGTGTCATCGTGTGGAAGTGAGGAGTAGAGGCGTCATTCTCATGATTGTAGGCGTAGATGGTCCTAGCCTTTGTATAGTCGCTTGAAGTCCAATTCCTCTTTGGGCCTTGATAAGCGTGGATGTTTATTTCATCGTCCTCACTCTCGATGTCCATGCCCCTATGAGATGATCCACCATGATGAGACGACTGTTCTGTCTCTGAATCTCCGGAGGAGGGCACCCAATCGTCATCGTGACTGTCGCTGCTACTCGAGGGTAGAGCCCTTTTTGGCCGCTTTGCCAATTTCTTCTTATTTGTCTGGATGGAGACATTTCCTGAGGACCAAGACCACTAGAAGATTTGCAGGAGATACAGCAGATTAGATACTCAGAGGTAAGAGAGATTGAATTGATAAGATAACAGATTAGCAAACTCTTGCTCTGCTGTTGCAGTCGGTCAGACCGAAAAAGGGGCGGTCAGACCGGCGCAACCGTAGAGTTAGGGTTTGGCATGATTTCTGGGATTTAGGTGAAATTAAGATGCAATGTGGACAAATATATGAGAGAGAATACTCATTGCATCAGGCGGATGAATCAATTTCAGCAT
Organism: Pharus latifolius; assembly: GCA_019359835.1. NCBI lineage: Eukaryota > Viridiplantae > Streptophyta > Magnoliopsida > Poales > Poaceae > Pharus > Pharus latifolius. The sequence goes on along the minus strand of CM033324.1, from coordinate 53,011,244 downwards.
ATTGAAAGAATTTAAACAAGATTCACCACATTAGCCCTAAACCTCAAGATGAACAGAAGACGAAATTGATAACGAAGAAGAATCTGAGAAAAATACCTAGACGACATGGTTTGAAGGAGATCTTGAACCACGGTTCGTCCGAGCTTTGCGAGAGTTTGACCGGAGAGGAAGAATCCAACAAAAAGTATGAGGCGCACGAGAAAGAGACAAGTGGGAAGAGGGTGAAAAGGACAGAGATTCGGGATAAAAAGTTCTCTGGTCATGAAATTTCGGTCAGACCGTAGACAAGGTACAGGTCAGACCGCTGGAAACAAGAAAGCTAAGATGCTTTCTGGAGATGCATTCGGTCAGACCGTAATTTGTTCGGTCAGACCGCTGTAAGGACAAAAAGTCTTGGAGGATTTTGATTGATTTGATGCTCAAGAGATTTGGATAGGGAGATACATAAATATAAGATAATTATAAGAGAGATATAGACAATATCACCAAAGGGGAAGTATTAATCTTATAACTCAACAAATTTTTGTTCACTTTACTCAATTGCCGATAAAAGAGTCTAAAAAGCTCTAAGGTAGGAAGTTTAACCAACAAGTGATACTTTAAGTACAAGCAATATGAGTTCAACATTTCAAGCCACATTTGATATATCAATGACGTTAAGCTCATTTCGAAGTTTGCAAAAACGACTTTCATCTAAGGGCTTAGTGAATATATCCGCTAATTGATCTTCGGTTCTCACATTATCCACCACCACATCACCTTTGCTAACATGATCTCTAAGGAAGTGGTGTCGGATATCTATATGCTTGGTCCGAGAGTGTTGAACTGGATTTGTGGCTATTTTTACCGCACTCTCATTATCACACAAAAGAGGCACTTTTTCAAATTTTATTACATAATCCAACAATGTTTGCCTCATCCAAAGCAATTGTGCACAACAACTACCTGCGGAAACATATTCCGCTTCGGCGGTTGATAAAGCTACAGAGTTTTGTTTCTTGGAGGACCAAGATACTAAAGATCTTCCTAACAGTTGACAACTGCCAGAGGTGCTTTTTCTATCCACTTTGCATCCCGCATAATCGGAATCAGAATATCCAATTAATTTGAATTTTGCACCTTTAGGATACCACAACCCTATGCTAGATGAATATTTTAGATACCTCAAAATGCGCTTAACGGCCATTAAATGACTTTCTTTAGGAGAGGCTTGAAATCTTGCACACATACAAACACTAAACATAATATCGGGCCTAGAAGCAGTAAGATATAATAAACTACCAATCATAGATCTATAAAGCTTTGAGTCTACCGGTTTACCTCCTACGTCAGAGACAAGGTGACCGTTTGTGGCCATTGGTGTCTTGATTGGCTTTGCTTCTTCAAGTCCGAACTTCTTGAGTAAGTCCTTCACATATTTGCTTTGACTGATGAAAGTTCCTTCCTTGAGTTGTTTAACTTGTAGTCTGAGGAAGAAACTCAGTTCACCTATCAAAGACATCTCAAATTCCCTGGACATCATATTACCAAATTCCTCGCAAAAATCTTGGTTAGTAGACCCAAATATGATGTCATCAACATAAATTTGAGATACAAAGAAATGATTTCCAATTTTCTTAGTAAACAATGTAGTATCAACTTTCCCAATTTTAAAGCCTTTTGAAATTAAAAAGTCTCTAAGTCTTTCATACCAAGCACGAGGTGCTTGTTTAAGACCATAAAGAGCCTTGGAGAGTTTATACACATGATTCGGCTTTGTAGAATCTTCAAATCCGGGAGGTTGTTTAACAAATACTAATTCATTAATTTTTCCATTTAAAAATGCACTTTTGACATCCATTTGATAAAGTCTAATATTATGAGATGAAGCAAAAGCAAGCAAGATTCTAATAGCCTCAAGTCTAGCTACGGGAGCAAAGGTTTCACCGAAGTCCAAACCTTCAACTTGAGTGTATCCTTGAGCCACCAATCTTGCCTTGTTTCTTACTACCACTCCGTTTGCATCTTGTTTATTCTTGAAAATCCATTGGGTTCCAATGACATTATGTTCATCCGGATTTGGTTCTTCTACTAATTCCCAAACATTGTTGCGGGTGAAGTTGTTTAATTCTTCGTGCATAGCATTCACCCAATCTGGATGTTTTAATGCTTCATCTACAAGTGTGGGCTCAAAAGAGGAGACAAAAGAGTAATTTTTACAAAATGAAGCAAGACGAGAACGAGTTTGGACACCCTTACGCAAGTCACCAACAATTTGATCGACGGGGTGATCTTTGGAAATTGAGTGATGAATTCTTGGATGGTCAACCGGGATTTGTGAAGTAGAGGTAGAAGGTACTTCCGGTTGTTGTTGAGAGGAGTCTTCCACATTGACCACTTCAACTATTTGATCTTCATGTTGAGGAGTTGATGAAGAGGGGATAGCATGAGTGGATGGATCTTCATCTTGATCACTATCTTCTTTCGGCTTGATATCCCCAATGGTCATGTTCTTCATTGCCACTCTCAACCCTTCATTACCTACATCATCCAAATTGTCTTGCTCCTCTTGAGAGCCGTTAGTCTCATCAAATTCAACATCATGTCTCTCCTCAACCAAACCGGAGTTTTGGTTGTAGACACGATATGCTTTGCTATTTGATGAGTATCCTAATAAAAATCCTACATCACACTTACTTTGAAATTTAGATAAGTGTGTACCTTTCCGCAAGATATAGCACTTACATCCAAACACTCGGAAGTAGGAAATGTTTGGCTTCCTTCCAATGAGAAGCTCATAAGGAGTTTTCCTTAGTAGTCGATGACAATAAAGATGATTTGAAGCATGGCACGCGGTGTTGATTGCTTCGGCCCAAAAGGTGTCCGAAATATTGTACTCCGAAAGCATAGACCTTGCCATGTCTATCAATGTCTGGTTCTTTTGTTTGACTACTCCATTTTGCTCCGGTGTATACTTGGCCGAAAACTCATGTTTGATACCTTTATCATCACACCAATTTTCAACCTTGGTATTTTGAATTCGGAGCCATTGTCACTTCTCACTTTCTTGATCTTGAAGCTAAATTCATTTCCGGCCCTTTGAGCAAAGCTTTTGAAAGTGTTAAACACAATTGACTTATCATGTAAAAAGAATATCCATGTATATCTAGAATAATCATCTACAACGACAAGACAATAACTATTTCCTCCAGTGCTCACAAAAGTAGTTGGTCCAAATAAATCAATATGCAATAATTCAAGTGGACTAGAAGTTGACATTGTGCTTTTAGTTGGATGAGAGTTTGCAACTTGTTTTCCGGCTTGGCAAGCACTACATAATTTATCCTTTTCAAACTTTACATCTTTTAATCCAACAACTAAATTATGTTTAACTAGTCTATTTAGTTGTTTCATTCCAACATGCCCAAGTCTTCTATGCCATAGCCAACCTTTAGAAGATTTAGTAAACAAGCATGTACCAAGATTAGCATCATTTGAATTGAAATCAACTAAATAGAGGTTGCCATGTCTAAAACCTTTGAAAATCAACCTATTATCATCAATACTAGTGATAATCACTTCTTTTGGATAAAATGCATATATAAATCCAAGATCACAAAGTTGAGCTACGGATAAGAGGTTGAAATTTAGAGATTCAACAAGCAATACATTAGATATGGAGAGGTCGTTTGAGATGGCAATTTTACCTAAACCTTTTACCTTTCCTTTGCTATTGTCTCCAAACGTGATCTTGTCATATTCCGCACCTTCGTTATTTAGAGAGGAGAACATGTTGTGATTACCGGTCATATGTTGAGTGCATCCACTATCGAGCACCCAATGTTGTCCTCCGGCCTTGTAATTTACCTACAAAACAAAGTTAGGTCCTTTTAGGTACCCAAATCTTTTTGGGTCCTTGGAGGTTAGTTACCAAGGATTTTGGGACCCAAATGGCTTTCTTTTTGGTACCAATGATCGGGGTTCCAACAAATTTGACTTTAACATCGCCATTGTTCATTTTCTGTAAAACATAGCAAGAATTGAATACAAGAGATGAATTACTTTTGCTAGCATGGCAATTCTTTTCAATGTGACCTAAACTTTTACATTTGTTGCAATATCCCTTTTCTTTTACAAATACGGTTTTAGATGGGACAAAAGCATGTTTTCCCTTTTTAGGAATGTACCCTAGTCCTTCTTTTCTTAAGGAAAACCTTTGACTATCTAGAAGATGTCTTAATTTTGATTGTCCTACATAGCATTTAGCTAGATCATTGGTTAGTTTTTCAATTTTGTCCTTAAGTTCATTGTTTTCAAGACTAAGCACATTATCATCAATTTTAGGTCTAGAAGGGAATTCAATTAAATCTTCACAAGATATAGATATGCTAGAAGTAGACATCATGGGCAAGTCATTCAAAATATTGCAAGTGATGCCTATTTCATTACCCGTTTTGTTGGCTTTATGAGTAAGTAGTGAGTCATGAGCTTCCTTAAGCATCTCATGAGTTTCGTTGAAACTCTCATGAGATGTGTTTAGCTCCTCATAGGAATTTTGAAGAGTTTTGTATCTCTTCTTCAATTCCTTGAATTTTTTTTTCTCTTTACTCATATAGTCATCAAAACCGGTGATCATCTCAACTAGGTCATCATAAGTATATTCATCTTCATCACATGATACCTTCGATTCTCCTTTAGCCATGAGGCAATGAGGAGTGGAGAATAGAGATGGAGCTTCCTTGATAGCTACCCCGGCGAGTCCTTTGGGTGATGCTTCATCTTCATCATCGAAATCGGAACTTGAAGCATCCGAATCCCATTCAATGAAGCAAGCTTGTCCATCCTTCTTCTTCTTATAATATTTCTTGAAAACCTTCTTCTTGCTTTCTCCTTCTTTTTCGTACTTCTTCTTCATTGATTTTTCTTCTTCCTTGTTTTTGCATTGTGTGGAGATGTGACCCTTTTCACCGCAATCAAAGCATCTTCTCTCTTCAAATGGGTTCCTCTTGGATGATTGTCCTTTCTTGAAGTACTTTCCTTGATATCTCTTCTTCATGAACCGCTTGAACCTTCTCACAAAGAGAGCCATTTCCTCATCGGTGTCTCTCTCATCACTTTCTTTTTTATTGTCTTCCCTTTTGGAAGCTTGAGCTTTTAGTGCTATGTTCTTCTTCTTGGAGTCGGAAGCCTCATCTTTCACTTCTTCTTGAGATTTCTTGAATATGTCATGAGTGAGAATGTCACTCTAGACTTCCAACGGAGTCACACTCTTCAAGTTTGAACGCACAAGTAAGGTTACAATTGTGTCATATTTTGAAGGTAAAGCTCTAAGAAACTTATGACAAAATTCCACATTTGTGACATCCATACCAAGCCCTTTTAATTCATTTACTATGTTATTTAATCGGTTAAACATCTCTGATACATCTTCATTAGGCAACATAGAAAACTTTTCAAATTGGCCCTTATGGATAAATAATTTAGCATCCTTGACCATTGAGGTTCCTTCATTAATATCCATAAGATTTCTCCAAATATCATGGGCCGTTTCAAGTTTACAAATTCTATTAAATTTACCTAGATTTAGAGCACTATAAAGAACATTCATGGCTTGAGCATTAGCTAAGGCATTATCTCTATCTAGGTTAGTCATGTCATCATCATCAAGAATTGCAAAACCCTCACCACCACTTTCCAAATCTTTCCACCCATGGCTTTAAGATAAACCATCATTCTAGTTTTCCAATAAATATAGTTAGATCCATCAAAGAGTGGTCATTTGCCAATATTGATCCGACCCTCACTAGCCATCTTTATCCTACTCCGGGATGGTTAAATCCACTAAAAAAGGAGTCCTTGCTCTGATACCAATTGAAAGGGATCTAGGAAATCGACTAGAGGGGGGGTGAATAGGTGATTTTAACAAATTATCAATAAAACAAACAATTTAGATAATGAGAGCAAATAAATAACACAAGATGAACAAAACACAATATCAACACAAGGATATATCCCGTGGTCTCGGTGATTTGCCGATCACCCCTAATCCACGTTGAGGCAAACTCAAATCTTAAACCGCTCCTCTATCTAGTCAACCTTCTCTCGAGAAGTGACCTAGATCTTGAGCTGGATTAGTGTGATGAGTTTTCCAAACCTCGATTTCACTAAGGATGCACTTTACCGCTCCGGCAAGGCGTGCTCAACCCTTTCACAGGACGTTTTGAGGAGTCTTCACAATCTTCCTTGAAGATCTCTCCAAAACCTTTCTCCTAGCCGTCTAGGAGCCGGCAAACTCCAAGAGTAACAAGCCGGTGATGATCACTTAGCCTTCTTCTAGTGCCACAAGATTCATTTAATGATCTAAATGCAATGCACTAGAAAATCTCAAATGCACACTCTCACAAATTCAAGAATTTGAACCCTAGAGTGTGTGAAACTAGCTTAACCTCTCAAGGATGATGACAATGCTCAAGATTATGCCAAAAGTTGTGAATAGGGCCGTGCATGGGAGTATATATACCCCACAATAAATATAGCCGTTACAGGCCGTTGATAGAAAAAGATCACCTGGCGGTCAGACCGCAGGTATAAGCTCGATCAGACCGCCGCAATTGCAACGGCATTAAACAGGCGCAATAAATGCTCAACTGCCCTTGTTAGGCACACACACGGTCAGACCGGAGCCTATTTCGGTCAGATCGTGAAACTGTCCAGAGACGACATAGTTTCTGGACACTTTATACGGTCAGGCCGAAAAATACGGACAGACCGGCCATACAGTGAGACCGTAGTTCAAAAGCACGGTCAGACCGATTTCTCGGTCAGACCGGTCTAATCAAACGGTCAGACCGTCATAGCTCAAAAACAACAGAAAGATAAATCAAGAAGTTCCAGGAGTCTGACCTAGGACTCAACTATGGACAGACCGACCTTTTAAAGGAATACACTATACTTAGACATAACGTCGGTCAGTCCGAGAATTCTATTCGGTCAGTCCGTGAATTCTATTCGGTCAGTCCGTGAATTCTATTCGGTCAGTCCGTGAATTCGGTCAGACCAGTCCAACAGATTGTCAGACAGACTGAGACAGTGCTGAGCAGAATTGAGCTGAAACAAGCATTTTCAAAGTATATGACCTTCTAGTATGCAATACAAGTTGATTTTAAGATTTGTGGCACATAGATGAAGTATTTTGTGATACACCACATGCTCCTCTTAATAGTACGGCAACTATCCTAAAATCTGGTCAAAATTCTTCTCTAATCACCTTAGACCGGTAAAAATGGAAAAGACCCTATTTCGTACCTTTGCCCTTTTGATCAATGCCCTTTCTTCATCATGAGGCTCTTCCTTCGCCTTTCATTAACGTGTCTTTTAAGTCTCTTCTTGACACAACTAGGCAGGTAACGTTAGTGTAGCATTTGTTGTTGTCATTAATTATTAAAACACTCTTTAGGGGCCTAGAAGCTACACCTTCGCCTATGTTGATCAATAGGATACAGCTCTCCGGCTTCTGGAATTTGCAACAATTATAACAGGTTAGCGAAACAGTTCTAACGTAACGGGAGGTGGCATCAACCAAACTGCATATATAGCACAAGAGTTGCAATATCTTAATCAGGTCCATCAGATCCACGTGAACCTTCGAGCCGCAACTACTCGGCCTACAGCGTTGACCTCGGCAGCTGGATCTAAACCCTTAGACAGCACAATTCGGCTGAGGCGTTCATACTTCTCGTTCAGTTGACAGAACATGTCCTCGAATTGTGCAGTCACATCTGACCGTATCTTCTCAGACAGCTCCGATTCCCTTTCCTTCCAGCTGTGAGCCTTCTTCGCCTTTTGCTCGGTGACGAGGATTATCACCCGAGCTAGTTCAAAGTAATACACGTCTGGTTTCAGAAAGAATCAGATTAGACGTGTGTCTATAAATCCGTTGTTATGGTCTCAGATGACCTAAAGGGCGCGGTGAAAGGGATCTAGGATATTGACTAGAGGGGGGTGAATAGGCGATTTTAACAATTTAGCAATTAATCAAACAATATAAAGATAATGAGAGCAAATAAATAACACAATATGAACAAAGCACAATTCCAACACAAGGATATATCCCGTGGTCTCGGTGATTTGCCGATCACCCCTAATCCACGTTGAGGCAAACTCAAATCTCAAACCGCTCCTCTATCTAGTCAACCTTCTCTCGAGAAGTGACCTAGATCTTGAGCCGGATTAGTGTGATGAGTTATCCAAACCTCGATTTCACTAAGGATGCACTTTACCGCTCCGGCAAGGTGTGCTCAACCATTTCACAATACGTTTTGAGGCTTCTTCACAATCTTCCTTGAAGAGCTCTCCAAAACCCTTCTCCTAGCCGTCTAGGAGCCAGCAAACTCCAAGAGTAACAAGCCGGTGATGATCACTTAGCCTTCTTCTAGTGCCACGAGGATGATTTAATGATCTAGATGCAATGCACTAGAAGATCTCAAATGCACACTCTCACAAATTCGAGAATTTGAACCCTAGAGTGTATGAAATGTGCTAAAACTCTCAAGGATGATGACAATGCTCAAATTATGCCAAGGGTTCTGAACAGGGCCGTGCATGGGAGTATATATACCCCCCACAATAAATATAGCCGTTACAGGCCGTTGGGAGAAAAAGCTCACTTGGCTGTCAGACCGCAGGTATAAGCTCGGTCAGACCGCCGCAATTGCAACGGCATTAAACAGGCGCAATAAATGCTCTACTGCCCTTGTCAGGCACACACACGGTCAGACCGGAGCCTATTTCGGTCAGACCGTGAAGTTGTCCAGAGACGACCTAGTTTCTGGACACCTTATACAGTCAGGCCGAAAAATACGGACAGACCGGCCATACGGTCAGACCGTAGTACAAAGACACGGTCAGACCGATTTCACGGTCAGACCGGTCTAATAAAACGGTCAGACCGTAATAGCTCAAGACAACAGAAAGATAGTTCATGAGATTCCAGGAGACTGACCTAGGTTTTAACTACGGACAGACCGACCTTATAAAGGTATATACTATACTAAGACATAACGTCGGTCAGTCCGAGAATTCTAATCGGTCAGTCCGTGAATTCGGTCAGACCGGTCCAACATACGGTCAGACCGACTGAGACAGTGCTGAGCAGAAATGAGCTGAAACAAGCATATTCAAAGTATATGACCTTCTAGTATGCAATCCAAGTTGATTTGATGATTTGTGGCACATAGATGAAGTATTTTGTGATACACCACATGCTCCTCTTAATAGTATGGCAACTATCCTAAAATCCGGTCAAAATTCTTCTCTAATCACCTTAGACCGGTAAAAATGGAAAAGACCCTATTTCGTACCTTTGCCCTTTTGATCAATGCCCTTTCTTCATCATGAGGCTCTTTCTTTGCCTTTCATTAACCTGTCTTTAAAGTTTCTTCTTTACACAACTAGGCAGGTAACATTAGTGTAGCATTTGTAGTTTTCATTAATTATTAAAACACTCTTTAGGGGCCTAGAAGCTACAATCTCCCCTTTTTTGGTAATTGATGACAATATAAAGAATAGATGAAAGAGTTTTAAGCATAAAGGGAATTTTACAATAAGCATCAAAGAATAAGACACTCCCCCTGAATGTATGAATAAGTGAATTTTGGCATTTTAGAGGAGTTCAAGCATGTGAATAAGATGCTATCTCAATTTATTCATTATATGAGCATGAAGTATCACAAATAAGACATTTAATTCTACACATGATATCATCATCACAAGGTCATATGAAAATAACATAAGTACGTCTAACATAAGCACATCTCACATAACATGAAGTAACAATCTCATACAAGAGTCAACCAACATAAATGTCATCCATAAGTAAAAGAGATATTCAACTAAACAAGTTAATTAAAACTTTACACAAAAGTTTGTTTTCATTTTCCTACTCTTTTCTACTCTCTGCTCTCCCCCTTTGGCATCAATTGCCATAAAAGCTAAGAATCAGCGGGAGCATCATCATCGGGAGGATGGTGAGGAGGAGTCTGAGGGAAACGAGTGTAGAAGTGAGTGGAGAAGGCGTCGAAGCGCTGCTCGAACTGATCCCGGCGCGACGAGAAAGTCTGGAACTGATCATGCAAAGCCGCCAAGTCTGAGCGAGCGAGCTCAAGCCCCTGGAGAAGAGTAGCAAACTGATCCATCATTGGCTGATGGAACTGCTGCTGGAACTGTGGAAACCAGGCGGGGGCTTGGCTAGACGGAGCTGCCTGCTGTGCCTGAGGTGGAGGAGGAGGAGGAGGAGGCATAGGCTGAGCCTGCTGCTGCTGATGTTGTGCTCCGTGGCCTCGAGCCAAGACGCGCGGGTTGACACTAAACGACTTATAGCCGAGATGTCTGATATCACAAGAACCGCGAGGGAACTTCGTCTTCTCAAGCAGCAAGGACATGATGAATGGAGCATAGTAGAGATTCGGCAGAGTGGTTGCCGAGACATCCTCAATTGTCTTCAATATAAAAGAGACAATGTTGATCCGATGAATCTTGAGGATGTGGTCGATGAATCTTGAGGATGTGGTCGATGAAGTTCTAGTAGTAATCCCGGACCGCTTCTCGGTTTCGACTCTTTGGATGGATCGTGGCTCGTACGATCTTGTTGACTACAGCAGGGAGGACTTTGAGACCTGTAACAGTGCCAGGTACAATCAGCTGTCCACCTCCCGGCTGCTCATAAAACTGGAGCCAGTCGTCCTCATGGAGGTAATCCTCATCCTCCATATCGATCCCCTCCTTCATCTCCTCATAGTTTAACTTGTTTGCCGCAGCAAACTCCTCAAAAGTGGCCTCATAACGCCTGGAACCTGTCATCCATATGATCTACTGGTCCGCCCATCTGATCTCTACTGTAGCATAGAACTGTCTGATGGCAGTGGCGTTCCATGGGCACTTGTGCTCCACAAAGTCATACAGCCCTATATCTTTGAAGATCTGCACCAAGGGAGCCATGATGGGCTGATTCACAACATAAGCCCATTCGATCCATTTGTGTTCGAAGATATTCTTGTGGATCAAATGACCGTAGAAGGCATCCTGCTGTGTCATCGTGTGGAAATGAGGAGTAGAGGCGTCATTCTCGTGATTGTAGGCATAGATAGTCCTAGCCTTTGTATAGTCGCTTGGAGTCCAATTTCTCTTCGGGCCTTGATAAGCATGGACGTTTATTTCATCGTCCTCACTCTCGATGTCCATGCCCCTATGAGACGATCCACCACGATGAGATGATTGTTCTGTTTCTGAGTCTCCGGCCGAGGGTACCCAATCGCCATCGTGACTGTCGCTACTGCTCGAGGGTAGAGTCCTTTTTGGCCGTTTCGCCAATTTCTTCTTGTTTGTCCGGATGGAGGCAATGCCTTGAGTACCTCGACCACTATAAGATTTGAAGGATATGCAGCAGGTAAGGTACAGGAAACAGGAAGGCATGACGAGAAAAGATACGACAACAGAACAGCACAACCTGTCTATGCTGTTGCATTCGATCAGACCGATACAGTGGCGGTCAGACCGACGCAACCGAAGAGATAGGGTTTGACTAGAAACCTGAGATTTACTAGAAATTAGGGCACAATTTGGTCTCAAATACGTGTGAAAGAACTTATAGTATCAAAGTGATGAATCAATTTCAAGAAATGACCAAAGTTGGACTAGATTCAACACATTTGCCCTAAACCTCAAGGTGAACAGTAAAAGAGATTGAAAAACGACGAAGAATCTGAGCAAGATACCTAGAAGACATGGTTTGGAGGAGATCTTGAACCACGGTTCGTCCGAGCTTTGCGAGAGTTTGACCGGAGAGGAAGAATCCAAAGATTTGAGGCGCACGTGAAAGAGACAGGAGTGGGAAGAAAGTGAAAGAGGACAAGAGATTCGGGTTAAAAAGTTTTTGGTCATGAAAATTCGGTCAGACCGTAGAAAGGGTACCGGTCAGACCGCTGGAAGCAGGAATATAAGATGCTCTCTGAAGATTCATTCGGTCAGACCGCAATTGGTTCGGTCAGACCGCTGGAAGGACTAAAAATCTTGGAGGATTTTGATTGAATTGAAGCTCAAGAGATTTGGATAGGGAGATAAATAACTATATGATAATTATAAGTAAGATATAGGCAATATCACCAAAGGGGAAGTATTTATCTTACAACTTAATATATTTTTGGTTGATTTCACTCAATTGCCGATAAAAGAGCCTAAAAAGCTCCAAAAGAGGAAGTTCATGCAATCAAGTGATACTTTAAGTACAATCAATATGAGTTCAACATTTCAAGCCACATTTGATATATCAATGACGTTAAGCTCATTTCGAAGTTTGCAAAAACGACTTTCATCTAAGGGCTTAGTGAATATATCCGCTAATTGATCTTCGGTTCTCACATTATCCACCACCACATCACCTTTGCTAACATGATCTCTAAGGAAGTGGTGTCGGATATCTATATGCTTGGTCCGAGAGTGTTGAACTGGATTTGTGGCTATTTTTACCGCACTCTCATTATCACATAAAAGTGGCACTTTTTCAAATTTTATTCCATAATCCAACAATGTTTGCCTCATCCAAAGCAATTGTGCACAACAACTACCCGCGGAAACATATTCCGCTTCGGCGGTTGATAAAGCTACAGAGTTTTGTTTCTTGGAGGACCAAGATACTAAAGATCTTCCTAACAGTTGACAACTGCCAGAGGTGCTTTTTCTATCCACTTTGTATCCCGCATAATCGGAATCAGAATATCCAATTAATTTGAATTTTGCACCTTTAGGATACCACAACCCTATGCTAGATGAATATTTTAGATACCTCAAAATGCGCTTAACGGCCATTAAATGACTTTCTTTAGGAGAGGCTTGAAATCTTGCACACATACAAACACTAAACATAATATCGGGCCTAGAAGCAGTAAGATATAAGAAACTACCAATCATAGATCTATAAAGCTTTGAGTCTACCGGTTTACCTCCTTCGTCAGAGACAAGGTGACCGTTTGTAGCCATTGGTGTCTTGATTGGCTTTGCTTCTTCAAGTCCGAACTTCTTGAGTAGGTCCTTCACATACTTGCTTTGACTAATGAAGGTTTCTTCCTTGAGTTCACTACCACAGAAACAGACATCCTGGACGGCACATCACAGACGGTTATGAACTGTTCAATGGAAAACCGTCTGTGAAGGCCTGTCGGGAGAATATGTTCAGATATCACAGACGGTTCTGACGTCAAAAACAACTGTGACAGTAAACCAGACGGCTCTGAACACAAAACCGTCTGTGATAGTATACTTATCACAGACGGCTCTAACCTAAAAACCGACTGTGATATATACAATCGGTTCCCAGCTAAGAACCGTCTGTGATAGTCTAATTATCACAGACGGTTCTAACCTAAAACCCGACTGTGATATATACAGACGGTTCTGAGTTCTGAACCGTCTGTGATAATTAGACTATCACAGACAGTTCGGAACTCAGAACCGACTGTGATTTATACAGTCGGTTGTAAACCACGAAGCGTCTGTGATAGTGTAGTTATCACAGACGGTTCTGATGTATTAACCGACTGGAAAAGTACCGGCGCTTCGAATTCTCAACTGTGATCATTTCTGTCTCTGATCTTCGCGCGCGGCGCCTAGGAGAACACGAAGCATCGCTTTGGAAGTTCTATAAATTGACAAATGGAAAAATTGTCATTTACTTTACAAGTTTTTATAGTTCTCAGACTGTTTGACTCTTTAGCTTCTCTGCGCCAATGGCATCCTCGATGGCATCGTCAGCCTCGCCCTCCCCGGTATGAACTCTCAATCTTTTGGACTTACCCCTGTATTGTTAATCCATGTTCAATACATTCTTGACCTGTTGATTTGCACAGGGAAGGGGAGCCGTGGAAGACACTGCCAAAGTCAAGGCCGAGCTGAGGGCCCTCCAGGAGGAGCACAAGCTCCTCACGGAGAAGCACACTCGGCTACGGCTTGACCTTGACGATCTCTTCCAGCGCATTCAGCGCATGAAGACGGATGGTGACAATGCTAGGGCGAGGACGAGGCGTCTTCGCGAGGAGAAGAAAGCCGCGGATATGACCATCGCTGGCTGCGGTTTGACAATGAAGGATACCATCGCGAAGCTGAGGGAGGTCGCAGGCCTTCTCGACCTTGAAGTAGTTGATCCTGAGAAGGACAACTTGTCGCTGGAGGAGTCCTGCGTCCTGGCTGCAAGTCAAACTGACTTTATTCTAGATGCAGCCAGGGCTAAGACCACTCCTTGACCTAGCATTCTGTATTTTTACTTTTTTTTTGTAAGTGATGAAACAAATTATTGAAAACTTTGTTCTTATGTCAACTTTCTAATTTTCCAGCACATTCTTGGACTGCATGCAATTAATCTTCCCTCTTTCTTTATCTTTCGTTGGCTTTTGTCGAACATTCGACCATACAAAGGTATGTACACTGTGTGCGATCAAGGAACGACTATCGCGATCTTTGGTTTGTGATCGGAGCCCTTGAAATAATATAGAAACAATATAGAGGTCGCAGGTCCCATGCAAATAATATAAAAAGAATATAGAAGTTATATATCAACGTGCTTTGAAATATCACAAACGGTTCTGAGGTAAAAAACATCTGTGATAGTCACATTAGAGACGGTTTTTACGTAAGGCCCGACTGTGATGGTCCCAACAGTGTCCTCGAGTCGACTCGAATTCTTAACCTCTATCAATATCACAGACGGTTCTTAACTCCCAACCGTCTGTGATAGTCCCAACAGTGCAATTCTCTACATGCAATTGTTGATAACCGCACATAATAACTGAGCAGATGAAGAGACTTAATTATTTACTTCAAATTTATTTTGCATCGAATTATGTAATCTGACTCTTCAACTTCCTCTTCTCGAATTCTCGACCTCTATCAATATCACAGACGGTTTTTAACTCCAAACCGTCTGTGATAGTAAGACATATTAAAGACGGTTCAGACATCAGAACCGTCTGTAATATTAAAGCAGACGGTTTTGATCTCCCAACCGTCTGTGATAGTCCCAACAGTGCAATTCTCTACAAGCAATTGTTGATAACCGCACATAATAACTGAGCAGATGAAGAGACTTAATTATTTACTTCAAATTTAATTTGCATCGAATTATGTAATCTGACTCTTCAACTTCCTCTCCTCGAATTCTCGACCTCTATCAATATCACAGACGGTTTTTAACTCCAAACCGTCTGTGATAGTAAGACATATTAAAGACGGTTCGGACATCAGAACCGTCTGTAATATTAAAGCAGACGGTTTTGATCTCCCAACCGTCTGTGATAGTCTCAACAGTGCAATTCTCTACATGCAATTGTTGATAACCGCACATAATAACTGAGCAGATGAAGAGACTTAATTATTTACTTCAAATTTATTTTGCATCAAATTATGTAATCTGACTCTTCAACTTCCTCTCCTCGAATTCTCGACCTCTATCAATATCACAGACGGTTTTTAACTCCAAACCGTCTGTGATAGTAAGACATATTAAAGACGGTTCGGACATCAGAACCGTCTGTAATATTAAAGCAGACGGTTTTAATCTCCCAACCGTCTGTGATAGTCCCAACAGTGCAATTCTCTACATGAAATTGTTGATAACCGCACATAATAACTGAGCAGATGAAGAGACTTAATTATTTACTTCAAATTTATTTTGCATCGAATTATGTAATCTGACTCTTCAACTTCCTTTGCCGTGTTGCAGTTTATCTCCCGAGAAGTTGTATATCATGAATTTATTGGCCTTGAAAACCAGTACTAGTGCGCTTTTTAGAACTCGAGGCACCCGCGCATATGAACCGTCACCTTCTGTTTCTATAAATAGCGAAGCTCCTAAATCCCTGTCTTTATTCCCTCCTCAACTCCCACCTTGATGGCGAGCCGAGATTCCAGTGAGGTTATTGAAATTGAGAGTGATGAGGAAGAGATAAGGAATGAACTCGATCAGGATCTTCAGAAAGTAAGTCCTCTCTGAAACTCTAATGCAGATCTTTCTTTTATGACTTGATTACCTCGAAACAAATGCATTTCGAAATCCACAGGTGGTTGAGGAAATGATCCCTCCAAAGAAGAGACTTAGAAATGATGAAAGATCGTACAGTGGAGCTGCAGCGAAGACTCTAGAGGGTGCTGAGGCCTGTGTTGCCACATTGCCCCTTGCAACCCCTCCAGTTGCATCGACTCCACCTTTGGAGATCCACAATAATCCTTCCAATATCCCCTCTCCAACACCTTTGTATCATCAGCTTTTTTGGGGTAAGGCTCACACTTCCACGTCCAAATCCACTCCGAAGCTGGAGAAGCATATGTGCAGGAGGAGAAAGCTGCCTTGTGCAGAACTCTCCAAAAAAAAAAAGAGGCACTGGAGAAGCATTCTGAGGGGATGTCTTTTGCCATTCTGCACTTGGCAGAGTGCATGCTTTGAGTTGCAGCTTCATCTCCACCTTGGTTGTATCAACTTTAATTTCTTGGATGATCCTACTGATGCCAAATCCACTCCTTTGGTGAGAGATGATGTTGATAGTCTTAGAGCCATTGGTAGTTCTCCTGGGGCGGCCAGTGTAGATCCTACTGATGCCAATACGTCCCTAGGAGAACTTTGTAAATTACTTTCGGAACAGGTCGACACTAATCAATTGGTCGCTTAATTAATAGTATCTCTTATGTATGGAAAGATTGTAAGAAATAAGAAATTTCTTTTCCTTATATATCTGGCTTTCGATTGATTATGTAACTGATAATCACCAAATGATGTTCTGTGTAAAAATGTTAACAAGAAAATACTGCTGCGATCAAGACGATTTTTAACTCAAAACCGTCTCTGCTTGAAAGATTACAGACGGTTTTAATTTCAGACATATATATAAAACAAATATGAAAAACAAGATAAAACCAAACAGTCTGAACGTTCATTTTTGTAAATACTAACATTGAAATAAGATAGAACCAAATATGAAAAACATGTGGAACAACTGATCGATGACCAGTAGTCGAATGCAAACAAAAAAACCGGGATATTAAAGACGGTTCGGACTTTAAAACCGTCTGTGTTATCACAGACGGTGCTGAGGTAAAAACCGACTGTGATAACAACATACACAGACGGTTCTGAGGTAAAAACCGACTGTGATAATAACGTAGACGGTCGGATGTGATAACACAGACGGTTCAGATGTGAGAACCGACTGTCATAATCAAATACACAGACGGTTCTGATGTAAAGCGGACGGTTTGGAGTTCATAAGCGTCTGTGATATTTCTTTTCTTCAATAATGCACCGATATTACCGACGGTATTATATAGAACCGTCTGTACTGAACCTGGTATAAAAGGTCTTTTGGTGGATGTTTTGAGCTAGTCGTACTCTCTTGCTCAACCTACACTGTCCAGTTCGAAGAGATTTGGGGCAAGGAAGAGCGAAATCTCGAAAGGCAGGGGGAGCATTTGGGGGCAAAAATTTGAGGATCGAACCAAGGTTGGTTACTTGCTCCCAAGGCGTACACATTACTTGATTTCATCATCAATATCGATCTCCATTGATTTACTAATTAGCATGTGTATGAATTTGATTTATTGCAGATGGTCCGAGACTGGATGTATAATGACAACCGAGTGGGTGAGGAATACATGAAAGGTGTTTTTGATTTCGAAAAGGTTGCTGTGCAAGACATGGCGAAGAAGGGTTTACCATATATGTACTGTCCTTGTGTAGACTGCCAGAATATTAAGATGTTCACCAACTCATCTCAAATTGTCGCCCACTTGATCCGACGTGGTTTCAAAAAGGGGTACACGTGTTGGGTCCACCATGGAGAAGAGCCAACTGCAGAAACAACTGCCACTCAGGTTGAGGAACAGGACATGCCGGATCCAAACAACGACTTCGACGAGGATATGCCAGAGGATGACCATTTAGATGACATGTTGCGTGATGTCGAAGGAAATTACAGTGAAAGGGGGTTTGGCAAATTCAAGCGCTTGATTGAGGACTCAGAGAGGCCGTTGTTCCCTGGTTGCAAGTCGAAATACACAAAGTTGGCCTCTGTGCTTGAACTGTTAAAATTGAAGGCAAGCAACAGCTGGACCGACAAGAGTTTCACAGCACTGTTAGATCTTTTGGCGGACATGCTCCCGGAAGGAAATGAGTTGCCAAAAAACACCTACCAAGCGAAAAAGCTGTTGTGTCCTTTGGGAATGGAAGTAGAAAGGATACACGCATGCCCTAATGATTGCATCCTTTACCGTAATGACTACAAAAATATGCATGTTTGTCCGGTGTGCGGCGCATCCCGCTATAAGCGTACTAAGGACCGAACAGACGATGGCGACTGCACGGAGATAAAGGAAGGACCTCCTGCTAAGGTGTTGTGGTATTTGCCAGTCATTCCCCGCTTGCAGCGTTTGTTTGCAAACCGTAAAGAGGCAAAATTACTGCGTTGGCACTCGGAAGACCGGAAGAAGGATGGAAAGTTGAGACACCCCGCTGATTCTTCGCAGTGGAGAAACATCGACAGGGAATTTGTTAACTTCGGAGCAGAATTGAGGAATATAAGGTTCGGGTTGAGTACCGATGGAATTAATCCTTTTGGTAACATGAGCAGTCGGCATAGCACTTGGCCGGTTCTTTTGTGTATCTACAACCTTCCTCCTTGGTTGTGTATGAAGCGCAAGTACATCATGATGTCTCTACTTATCTCAGGACCAAAACAACCCGGAAACGATATTGATGTGTACCTAGCACCATTGATAGAGGATCTCCTAACAATGTGGAACGAAGGGGTGCAGGTATGGGACGCATACAAACGAGAGAACTTCATCCTACGTGCTATGATATTCTGCACCATCAACGATTTCCCAGCCCTTGGAAATTTGTCGGGCCGTACTACGAAAGGAGCCAAAGCCTGCCCCCACTGCGAAGATGACACTGAGAGCGTGTGGCTGAAGAATTGCAGGAAAACAGTGTACATGCGTCACCGTAGGTTTCTTCCGAAGAATGACGCGTACCGTAAGAGGAAGAGGGAATTTGACGGCCACAACGAAGATGGTTCAGCCCCGAAGCCTACGCGCGGGAAAGATGTTTACTCACGGGTGAAGGACATAGACGTTGTGTTTGGAAAGGGTGGTAAATTGAAACCCCGCACGAAGAACACTTGGAAGAAGAGATCGATATTTTGGGACTTACCGTATTGGGAGCATTTAGAGGTTCGTCATTGCATTGATGTCATGCATGTAGAGAAGAATGTTTGTGACAGTTTAATCGGCCTATTGCTGAACATTCCAGGGAAGACAAAGGATGGCATCAATGTGCGGCGTGACATGATCGAAATGAGAATCAGGCCCGAGCTAGCACCGAGAGAGGACGATAAAGGCCGTATATACCTCCCCCCCGCATGCTACACTTTGTGCAAGGCTGAGAGGACAGAACTCTGTAAGTGTCTCCATGGTGTTAAAGTTCCATCGGGTTACTCCGCAAATATGAAAAAGCTTGTGTCCATGGGCGATTTGAAATTGCTGGGTATGAAGTCTCATGATTGTCACGTGTTGATGACACAAATGCTTCCTGTTGCCATCCGGAGTATTCTGCCGCATAAGGTCAGAGAGACGATCACGAGGCTATGTTTTTTCTTCAATGCAATTTCTTCCAAGGTCATTGATCCCGATGGACTGGATTCTTTGCAGAGCGAGGTGGTTCGAACTCTCTGTCAACTTGAGATGTATTTTCCTCCATCGTTTTTTGATATCATGGTCCATCTCACCGTCCACCTTGTCAGAGAAATCAAGATATGTGGACCCGTGTTCCTACGTTATATGTATCCATTCGAGAGGTACATGGGTGTACTTAAGGCCTACGTGAGGAATCGGTCCCGGCCCGAGGGTAGCATTGCCGAAGGTTATGCAGCGGAAGAGGTTGTTGAGTTCTGTGTCGATTACATGGCCGAGGTAGAAGCAATAGGAGTTCCTGTGTCTCGTCACGAGGGGAGGCTTGATGGTGTTGGCACTATCGGACGGAGAGCCATCACTCCTGATTTCGATATGTACTCGAAAGCTCATTTTTGGGTCTTGCAACACATGACGGAGGTGTCTCCGTACATCTACGAGCACAAGGAGATGCTACGACAAGACAATCCTCGCCGATCCGAGGTTTGGATCACGGGACAACATAACAGTCGATTCAACGCGTGGATGAAGGTGCGAATCACCGGAGAGTCCGCAAGTGAGAACCTTAAATGGTTGGCAAAAGGGCCCACGTTTACTGTACAGACTTGGCAGGGATACGACATCAATGGGTACACATTTTACACGAAAGCTCAAGATCGAAAGAGCACTGTGCAAAATAGTGGAGTGAGCGTAGAAGCTTTCCATGAGGGGTTCACCAAGACAGGCCCAACAAGGGTAGTACGTGGATTGAACTCGTACTACGGGTTCATTGAAGAAATTTGGGAGCTCGATTACGTACTGTTCAAGATTCCCCTGTTTCGATGCCGATGGGTCCAAATCCCACAGGGTGTGAAGGTTGACAGTTACGGTTTCACTTCTGTGGACCTGGATCGCGTTGCTTATAAAGATGAGCCATTCATACTTGCAAATCAAGCCATTCAGGTCATTTATGTCACTGACCCGGCCAATAAGAAGTGGCACATCGTCCTTCATGGCAAGAGAAGGATTGTTGGAGTTGAAAATGTCGTAGACGAGGAGGAATACAATCAATTTGATGAGATTCCTCCATTTGGAGATGGCGTACAGGTCGATACTGAAGACACCGACGAAACCAGTTACGTGCGTATGGATCACCAGGAAGGGTTATACTTTAAAGGTAATCAACTGTACGTCTTATCTCTCTGTTTCCATCGGCATAGCTTATATCTCCTGTAATTCTCGTATTTGCAGGGCCGCGGCAAGTGGAAAGTTGAGGATAACATGGCTGTGTACGTGCAAATTGTCGGTGAAAGTTCCCATTTGTAAATTTAACATACAATATTACGTGGAGAATGCTCAAGTTACAGAGCATTTGGACTACATTGTAACCAATTATCGGATATACGTACATAGTAACCAATTTACAGAGTATTTGGACTACATTTGAAATATCTGAGTGTTCATTTAAAACATGTTTTCGAGCATTCAGAGTTGAAAGCTACAGATCAGTTTCAATTTGTAAAAGTAACGTTCAATAGAGAGATTATCAAGGACGGTTTTGACCTAGCACAGACGGTGCACAGTCGGTTCTAACCTCACAACCGTCTGTGATAATCTCTCACTATGTAGATTACCACAGACGGTCTTTATTTTAGAACCGACTGTGATAATATTATCACAGACGGTTATATATATAAAACCGTCTGTGATATTTTCAACAGTGTCCGACTCTTCGAGTTCTTAACGTGCACCGTCGGTTCTCAATTCTAAACCGTCTGTGATAATCTCAGGCACAGTCGGCTCTCAACTCAAAACCGTCTGTGATAATCTCTCTGGTGACTACGATTATTATAGACGGTTTCGATGTGAGAACCGACTGTGATATATACTATTATAGACGGTTCGTATGTGAGAACCGACTGTGATAATACCGACGCGGTACATAGTTCAAGGCGGGCTTTATCCCGCTCATTCTACTTCGCCCTAGCTCTGTTTGCCCTAGCTCTCTCCGCCCTCGCACCGTCCGTCGCGATCACCTCCATCGCCTCCCACCTTCTCCTCTCCGTCCGTCGCGATCACCTGCATCGCCTTTCCACCGTCAGGCGCGATCACCTCCATCGCCCTCCCGCCTCCGACGCGATCACCTCCATCGCCTCCCCACCGTTTCTGTCATTCTTGTATGGGTTTTGTTATAGAATTATTAGTTGCATATTTACTTAAACTGTTCTCTCTTTCACTTATGTTAGGAACTATGTCTGGTGACGAAATGCACCACTCGGGGACTCAGGGTGACCTCGCTGGCGATGAGACGCCTGGGCCGGCGGTCGCCTCGTCCGCCGTGACCCCGCAGAAGAAGGGAAAGGGGCGAGGCCGGACGACATGCGCGCGTCTGAACAAGGGGGAAAAGCAGCACGTCCAGTTCGACGACAATTGTGTGCCGGAAGCTCCGCCCAAACTTGTCGGTCAGTACCGCTCACTATGCGGCAAAGTGGCAAGGGAGCGGGTGCCCATCACCACCTCCGACTGGGGTCAAGTGCCCCCAGAGTGCAAGGATGCGCTGTGGGAAGAAGTGCAGGCGGCGTTTCACATTCCGGAGGATCGCCACTTCACCGTCCGCCGGAGGACACTTATGTCAATAAACAAGGCGTGGAGGAACTTCAAGAGCGAACTTGTCAGGCACTATGTGAAGGAGTCGACGACCCCCTTCAATGACTACCCTTTCGTGACTCCCGAGGCATGGCAGCAGTTCGTAGAGATGAAGGGCAAGCCTGAGTTCCAGGAGCTTAGTGCGAAGGCCCAGGCTAACCAGGCCAAGAACACCCACCCACACAGACTAGGCACCGGTGGGTATGTGGGGAAGAAGGCGCTGTGGAGGAAGCAGGACGAGGAAGCTTCACAGTCTTCGGCCGGCAGTCCTTATGCGGGCATAACGGACGTGCGCGCCCGCAATTGGTGCCGAGCTAGATTGACGATGGACTCCTCCGGAAGCGTCTCCGTGAATAACCCTGCGGACAGGGAAGTGATCGACCGACTGGTAAGATTGTCCGATCACGTACTATCCTCATAACACGCATGCAATGGGCTGTATTGCTAAGTTGTCCTGTTGCAGGTGACGCTGAGTGCGCAGGCGGCATCCGGAGAGTTCAACCCGAGGAGGGACAGGGATATCCTCACAGCGGCGCTAGGAAACAAGGAGCATCCAGGCCGCGTGCGCGGCCTCGGCGCCACTATGCCTTGGAGGCATGGTTTCCCCGATGATGAGGAGGCGGCTAAGAGGAGAAAGAGATCCCACCAAGCCCGCGATGAACGGCTGAAGGAGGAGATGC
This sequence comes from Pharus latifolius, assembly GCA_019359835.1. Classification (NCBI taxonomy): domain Eukaryota; kingdom Viridiplantae; phylum Streptophyta; class Magnoliopsida; order Poales; family Poaceae; genus Pharus; species Pharus latifolius. The sequence goes on along the minus strand of CM033324.1, from coordinate 52,988,241 downwards.
GATCGGAGTTCGCTGTTCGGGACAAAGCACTCCTGCAGCAGTTGTCGGAGATGCGGTCCATGTACGAAGAGCTAAGAAAGGCGACCCAGGGCACCCCTGTTCTAGCAGCTGGCGCAGATCCAGCGGAAGTACCGACCCCCATTGGCCACCGTAGTAGCTGCGCGTCTGCGCCAGGGTCTTCGCAGACGGAGCCCTCTCCTCCAAAGTATCCGGTGGACTCTCTGCAGGTAATGACCGTTAATGCGCACTGTTTGTCTATGTTAATTCATTCGAAAGTGAGAAGCGGTGAAATTCAACATGTTAATGCGCACTGTTTGTAGGAACCCGCCTCCTACAAGCTTATGGTCCTGGCCGGTGTCTTCCCGATCGAGGCTGCCCGTGGGATGGCGCAACCATGCACGGCCGGGGCCACAATCCATGGTGCCCCTCTATGTGAGGGTTTTGCACGTGTCCAAGTGGACAGTGTCTTTGACCATTGCAAGGGTTTTCCATTGGAGAAGCCGCCAAACGACGAGATTACCACTCTAGGGGATGCGGTGCACACGTTCGTGCAATGGCCCAAGAAAGACATCGTCCTGTATGAGGTAATTCCCCCACCAGTTTCATAATTTGTACTGTAATAATAGCCCTCAGAGTTAGTGTCCTAATACGTAGGTTCTTACATCGCAGACATCACAGACCGAGACGCGGCCTACTAGCCAGCATACCCCTTCGACGACGAAGCTGACTCCGAGTAAGAGGCAACCATTCAAGAAGCTGGCTATGAGGGGAAAAGCAAAGAAGAGCCCGTCGAAGGAGAGCGAGAAGAGTGCTCCAGCTCTCATGCCGTTCTCTCTGGGGATGCCCATGGCCTCCGATACCGCAATTTCGAGCATGGGGTTAGCATGCTAGAGCCTGCATGCATGGTACATGAGGAGGACAAACCAGAACAGGACGCAGCGTCCGACGCACATCATGGTCAAGTACACCGTGGCAGAGTTCCATCACGACGTTGGGACCTACTCGGTGACCTTCGAAGACCTGCACAATTTGCTAAACAAAGATGCGCTCGACTTGTCAATCCTACGGTCTTGGGTGCTGTAAGTATCCTACTATCCGTGCATATACGGATATATGTCATTTATTAATTGGTTACTTCCGTGCAGCTGCATGGCCAACTATGCCAAATCCAAGGGCATACCTGTTGGTTTTTTGGACCCCCAGATGGTAGCCGAGGTGATGTTTAGGACTGACACAGACTTCGTTGTCGACTACATCAAAAGAGGGTTGCTTGCTCAGGTCGACAAGGAGTATATACTTGTACCCTACAACCAGAGGTGAGTGCTTTCATCAGTACTTCACCCGTAGATTAGTGTCTCCATGTGCACACCCCCAAATTTAGATTAAATTTTTAATTCTCTACGTGTAATATGTAGCTACCACTGGATCCTGCTGCTACTTATTCCGAAAAGCAACAAGGTGTTCTACCTTGACTCATTGCAGAGGAAAGGGTACTCGTATTCCGGCGCACGAGATGTATTCGGAAGGTGATCTGGACCTGTCTTGCATGCATCTAGATTTACTGTCCTCAAATTGTCAATTTCGGCTATCCTCAAACTGTCAATTTTGACTATCTACAGGGCTTTCACGAAGTACTTTGCCGAGGTAGGGACACAAAACGAGCGGCGAGCCGATAAGTTTCAGTGGTTACAATTTTCGGTACAAATTTCAACTGAATCTGTTTTATTTTATAACTTGTCCCCACCTAACTCTCGGTCTGTAAATTGGCAGTGCCATCAGCAGCCGGACGACAATACATGTGGGTTCTACGTGATGCGCCACATGTATGACCTGATCATCACCCCTCACCGGCCCGATTTCCCCGAGGTATTACAACTGCTCCCCTTAATTTGTCTCCATTTGACAGAATTTACAACTTAATTCAGCTAATTTTTTATGTACCAACTCTTGCTGCAGGGGGTCGACTTCCCTTCAGAAAGCCTTGACCCTCGGCAGATTAGTAATGTCCGAGGGATGCTCGCTGAGTTTTTCCTTTCGGAGGTCATATCACCCAAGGGGAAGTTTAGGGACCCGCAAGGTTCGTATTAGTGCGGCCTTACATTTATTTGTACATCTAACACACTTTAATTGTCGATTACATTTATTTGTTCAATTGTACATATTTCTGAGTTCTGTGCTGTATATATGAAATGCTATACAGAGAGGGGTGCAAATATATTTGAGTACTGCATGTGCATATGAAACTGTATATATTTGAGTACTGTACAAATATAATTCTGAGTTCAATTGTACAAATATATATGCATGAGACTGTATATATTTGAGTACTATGCATGTATGAAATTCATGAACTGTATATATGAAAATGTAATTTGTACAGAGGACATCTGTGAATGTTATAATCTCAGACGGTTTGTAAGATCAAAACCGTCTGTGCATGCACAGACGGTTTTGATCATACAAACCGTCTGAGATTATAACAGTCACAGATAATAACACATCGCAGATGGTTTTGACCTCAGATCCGCCTGTGATATCAGACTATCACAGACGGTTCTGAGATAATAACACTATCACAGACGGTTTCAATATTAACACCGTCGCTGATATTGCAGATTGGTTTAACCTCCAAGCCGTCGGTAATAATATGAGTATCACAGACGGTTGTGAGATCAAAGCCGTCTATGAATTATGACTATCACAGTCTGTTATAACATCAAAGCCGTCTGTGATACTCATACTAACACAGACGGTTCTGATGTCAAAGCCGTCTGTGTATACTCAAATATCACAGACGGTCGAGAACAGAACCGTCTGTGATACTCATACTAACACAGACGGTTCTGATGTCAAAGCCGTCTGTGTATACTCAAATATCACAGACGGTTTTGTTCTCACGTCTGTGATAGTATGAGTATCACAGACGGTTCTGATGTCAAACCCGTCTGTGATACTCATACTATCACAGACGGTTCTGATGTCAAAGCCGTCTGTATATCACAGATGGTTCTGATGTCAAAACCGTCTGTGTATACTCAAATATCACAGACGGCTCTGAGAACAGAACCGTCTGTGATAGTGTGACTATCACAGACGGTTCTTACCTTATAACTGTCTGTGAAATATGAGTATCACAGACGGTTCTGACCTTATCACAGACGGTTCTGACCTTATATCAGTCTGTGAATGGATATATCACAGACGGTTGAAAACATCAAAAATCGTCTGTGATAGTGCGTGATTATCACTGACTCGAATATCACTGACGGGTAAGAACCGTCTGTGATGTCTGTTTTGACCCGACTGTGATGATGAATTCTGTAGTAGTGGTTGTTTGACTTGTAGTCCGAGAAAGAAACTTAGTTCACCTATCAAAGACATCTCGAATTCCCTGGACATCATATTACCAAATTCCTCGCAAAAATCTTGGTTAGTAGATCCAAATATGATGTCATCAACATAAATTTGACATACAAAGAAATCATTTCCAATTTTCTTAGTAAACAATGTAGTATCAACTTTCCCAATTTTAAAGCCTTTTGAAATTAAAAAGTCTCTAAGTCTTTCATACCAAGCACGAGGTGCTTGTTTAAGACCATAAAGAGCCTTAAAGAGTTTATACACATGATTTGGCTTTGTAGGATCTTCAAAACCGGGAGGTTGTTTAACAAAAACTAATTCATTAATTTTTCCATTTAAAAATGCACTTTTGACATCCATTTGATAAAGTCTAATATTATGAGATGAAGCAAAAGCAAGTAAGATTCTAATAGCCTCAAGTCTAGCTACGGGAGCAAAGGTTTCACCGAAGTTCAAACCTTCAACTTGAGTGTATCCTTGAGCCACCAATCTTACCTTGTTTCTTACTACCACTCCATTAGCACCTTGTTTATTCTTGAAAATCCATTTGGTTCCAATGACATTATGCTCATCCGGATTTGGTTCTTCTACTAATTCCCAAACATTGTTGAGGGTGAAGTTGTTTAATTCTTCGTACATAGCATTCACCCAATCCGTATCTTTTAATGCTTCATCTACAAGTGTGGGCTCAAAAGAGGAGACAAAAGAGTAATTTTCACAAAATGAAGTAAGACGAGAACGAGTTTGGACACCCTTACGAAAGTCACCAACAATTTGATCGACGGGGTGATCTTTGGAAATTGAGTGATGAATTCTTGGATGATCAACCGGGATTTGTGGGATAGAGGTAGAAGGTACTTCCAGTTGTTGTTGAGAGGAGTCTTCCACATTGACCAGTTCAACTATTTGATCTTCATGTTGAGGAGTTGATGAAGAGGGGATAGCTTGAGTGGATGGATCTTCATCTTGATCACTATCTTCTTTCGGCTTGATATCCCCAATGGTCATGTTCTTCATTGCCACTCTCAACCCTTCATTACCTACATCATCCAAATTGTCTTGCTCCTCTTGAGAGCCGTTAGTCTCATCAAATTGAACATCATGTGTCTCCTCAACCAAACCGGAGTTTTGGTTGTAGACACGATATGCTTTGCTATTTAATGAGTATCCTAATAGAAATCCTACATCACATTTACATTGAAATTTAGATAAGCGTGTACCTTTCCGCAAGATATAGCACTTACATCCAAATACTCGGAAGTAGGAAATGTTTGGCTTCCTTCCAATGAGAAGCTCATAAGGAGTTTTCTTTAGTAGTCGATGACAATAAAGACGATTTGATGCATGGCACGCGGTGTTGATTGCTTCGGCCCAAAAGGTGTCCGAAACATTGTACTCCGAAAGCATAGACCTTGCCATGTCTATCAATGTCCGGTTCTTTCGTTCGACAACTCCATTTTGCTCCGGTGTATACTTGGCCGAAAACTCATGTTTGATGCCCTTATCATCACACCAATTTTCAACCTTGGTATTCTTGAATTCGGAGCCATTGTCACTTCTCACTTTCTTGATCTTGAAGCTAAATTCATTTTCGGCCCTTTGAGCAAAGCTTTTGAAAGTATTAAACACAATTGACTTATCATGTAAAAAGAATATCCATGTATATCTAGAAAATTCATCCACCACGACAAGACAATAACTATTGCCACCAATGCTCACAAAAGTAGCTGGTCCAAATAAATCCATATGCAATAGTTCAAGTGGACTAGAAGTTGACATGGTGCTTTTAGTTGGATGTGAGTTTGCAACTTGTTTTCCGGCTTGGCAAGCACTACATAATTTACATTTTTCAAACTTTACATCTTTTAATCCAACAACTAAATCATGTTTAACTAGTCTATTTAGTTGTTTCATTCCAACATGCCTAAGCCTTCTATGCGATAGCCAACCTTTAGAAGATTTAGTAAACAAGCATGTACCAAGATTAGCATCGTTTGAATTGAAATCAACTAAATAGAGGTTGCCATGTCTAAAACATTTGAAAATCAACCTATTATCATCAATACTAGTGATAATCACTTCTTTTGGATAAAATGCACATATAAATCCAAGATCAGAAAGTTGAGCTACGGATAAGAGGTTGAAATTTAGAGATTCAACAAGCAATACATTAGATATGGAGAGGTCGTTTGAGATGGCAATTTTACCTAAACCTTTTACCTTTCCTTTGCTATTGTCTCCAAACGTGATCTTGTCATATTCTGCACCTTCGTTATTTAGAGAGGAGAACATGTTGTGATTACCGGTCATATGTTGAGTGCATCCACTATCGAGCACCCAATGTTGTCCTCCGGCCTTGTAATTTACCTACAAAACAAAGTTAGGTCCTTTTAGGTACCCAAATCTTTTTGGGTCCTTGGAGGTTAGTTACCAAGGATTTTGGGACCCAAATGGCTTTCTTTTTGGCACCAATGATCGGGGTTCCAACAAATTTGGCTTTAACATGGCCATTGTTCATTTTCTTTAAAACATAGCAAGAATTGAACATAAGAGATGAATTAATTTTGCTAGCATGGCAATTCTTTTCAATGTGACCTAAACTTTTACATTTGTTGCAATATCCCTTTTCTTTTACAAAAACGGTTTTAGATGGGACAAAAGCATGTTTTCCCTTTTTAGGAATGTGGCCTAATCCTTCTTTTCTTAAGGAAAACCTTTGACTATCTAGAAGATGTCTTAATTTTGATTCTCCTACATAGCATTTAGCTAGGTCATTGGTTAGTTTTTCAATTTTGTCCTTAAGTTCATTGTTTTCAAGACTAAGCACATTATCATCAATTTTAGGTCTAGATGGGAATTCAATTAAGTCTTCACAAGAAGTAGATATGCTAGCAGTAGACATCATGGGCAAGTCATTCAAAATATTGCAAGTGATGCCTATTTCATTACCCGTTTTGTTGGCTTTATGAGTAAGTAGTGAGTCATGAGCTTCCTTAAGCATCTCATGAGATGTGTTTAGCTCTTCATCGGAATTTTGAAGAGTTTTGTATCTCTTCTTCAATTCCTTGAATTTTTCTTTCTCTTTACTCATATAGTCATCAAAACCGGTGATCATCTCAACTAGGTCATCATAAGTGTATTCATCTTCGTCACATGATACCTTCGATTCTCCTTTAGCCATGAGGCAATGAGTAGTGGAGAATAGAGGTGGAGCTTCCTTGCTAGCTACCCCGGAGAGTCCTTTGGGTGATGCTTCATCTTCATCATCGGAATAGGAACTTGAAGCATCCGAATCCCATTCAATGAAGCAGGCTTGTCCATCCTTCTTCTTCTTATAATATTTCTTGAAAACCTTCTTCTTGCTTTCTCCTTCTTTTTCGTACTTCTTCTTCTTCATTGATTTTTCTTCTTCCTTGTTTTTGCATTGTGTGGAGATGTGACCCTTTTCACCGCAATCAAAGCATCTTCTCTCTTCAAATGGGTTCCTCTTGGATGATTGTTTTTTCTTGAAGGACTTTCCTTGATATCTCTTCTTCATGAACCGCTTGAACCTTCTCACAAAGAGAGCCATTTCCTCATCGGTGTCTCTCTCATCGCTTTCTTCTTCATTGTCTTCCCTTTTGGAATCTTGAGCTTTTAGTGCTATGTTCTTCTTCTTGGAGTCAGAAGCCTCATCTTTCACTTCTTCTTGAGATTTCTTGAATATGTCATGTGTGAGGATCTCACTCAAGACTTCCAACGGAGTCACACTCTTCAAGTTTGAACGCACAAGTAAGGTTACAATTGTGTCATATTTTGAAGGTAAAGCTCTAAGAAACTTATGACAAAATTCCACATTTGTGACATCCATACCAAGCCCTTTTAACTCATTTACAATGTTATTTAAGCGGTTAAACATCTCCGATACATCTTCATTGGGCAACATAGAAAACTTTTCAAATTGGCCCTTATGGATAATTAATTTAGCATCCTTGACCATCGAGGTTCCTTCATGAATAATCATACGATTTCTCCAAATATCATGGGCCGTTTCAAGTTTACAAATTCTATTAAATTCACCTAGATTCAGAGCACTATAAAGAACATTCATGGCTTGAGCATTAGCTAAGGCATTATCTCTATCTAGGTTGGTCATATCATCATCATCAAGAATTGCAAAACCCTCATCCACCACTTTCCAAATCTTTCCACCCATGGCTTTAAGATAAACCATCATTCTAGTTTTCCAATAAGTATAGTTAGATCCATCAAAGAGTGGTGGTTTGCCAATATTGATCCGACCCTCACTAGCCATCTTTATCCTACTCCGGGATGGTTAAATCCACTAAAAAGGAGTCCTTGCTCTGATACCAATTGAAAGGGATCTAGGATATCGACTAGAGGGGCGTGAATAGGCGATTTTAACAATTTAGCAATTAATCAAACAATATAATGATAATGAGAGCAAATAAATAACACAATATGAACAAAGCACAATTCCAACACAAGGATATATCCCGTGGTCTCGGTGATTTGCCGATCACCCCTAATCCACGTTGAGGCAAACTCAAATCTGAAACTGCTCCTCTATCTAGTCAACCTTCTCTCGAGAAGTGACCTAGATCTTGAGCCGGATTAGTGTGATGAGTTATCCAAACCTCGATTTCACTAAGGATGCACTTTACCGCTCCGGCAAGGTGTGCTCAACCCTTTCACAAGACGTTTTGAGGCTTCTTCACAATCTTCCTTGAAGAGCTCTCCAAAACCCTTCTCCTAGCTGTCTAGGAGCCAGCAAACTCCAAGAGTAACAAGCCGGTGATGATCACTTAGCCTTCTTCTAGTGCCACGAGGATGATTTAATGATCTAGATGCAATGCACTAGAAGATCTCAAATGCACACTCTCACAAATTCGAGAATTTGAACCCTAGAGTGTATGAAATGTGCTAAAGCTCTCAAGGATGATGACAATGCTCAAATTATGCCAAGGGTTCTGAACAGGGCCGTGCATGGGAGTATATATACCCCCCACAATAAATATAGCCGTTACAGGCCGTTGGGAGAAAAAGCTTACTTGGTGGTCAGACCGCAGGTATAAGCTCGGTCAGACCGCCTCAATTGTAACGGCATTAAACAGGCGCAATAAATACTCAACTGCCCTTGTCAGGCACACACACGGTCAGACCGGAGCCTATTTCGGTCAGACCGTGAAGCTGTCCAGAGACGACCTAGTTTCTGGACACCTTATACAGTCAGACCGAAAAATACGGACAGACCGGCCATACGGTCAGACCGTAGTACAAAGACACGGTCAGACCGATTTCACGGTCAGACCGGTCTAATAAAACGGTCAGACCGTAATAGCTCAAAACAACAGAAAGATAGTTCATGAGATTCCAGGAGACTGACCTAGGTTTTAACTATGGACAGACCGACCTTATAAAGGTATATACTATACTAAGACATAACGTCAGTCAGTCCGAGAATTCTAATCGGTCAGTCCGTGAATTCGGTCAGACCGGTCCAACATACGGTCAGACCGATTGAGACAGTGCTGAGCAGAAATGAGCTGAAACAAGCATATTCAAAGTATATGACCTTCTAGTATGCAATGCAAGTTGATTTTATGATTTGTGGCACATAGATGAAGTATTTTGTGATACACCACATGCTCCTCTTAATAGTACGGCAACTATTCTAAAATCTGGTCAAAATTCTTCTCTAATCACCTTAGACCGGTAAAAATGGAAAAGACCCTATTTCGTACCTTTGCCCTTTTGATCAATGCCCTTTCTTCATCATGAGGCTCTTTCTTCGCCTTTCATTAACCTGTCTTTAAAGTTTCTTCTTTACACAACTAGGCAGGTAACATTAGTGTAGCATTTGTAGTTGTCAGTAATTATTAAAACACTCTTTAGGGGCCTAGAAGCTACACGCAGACACAGAGATATTGCATGATCGCAGCCCCTGCACGATCATGAGGTCACAGACTGTGCGCGATCAAGAAACTGCGGACAGTACGCGGTCAAAGTGTCGTTGATTATCTACGTCCAGAACAATTCGGGAAGTCCTAACTCTTTGAACAGGCATATCCAGAGAATCACGAAGATATTTCCACGTATGAAGACAACTGCCAGGAGGTTAACATGTGCGGTTATCTCTTGATTGCACGTGTTAAGCCTGCGTGGAAGTTAAGTGCGGTTAACAAAACTGCATCTTAACAACTATCCAAGGCCGTTTCATATTGGCGCCCTTTTGTCCAGTATAAAAAGGTAGTCAATGCACGTTCTAAGGACAATGGATAATTCAGTCAAGCATACAAGCACTACCAGGCATTCAACAAACCTGAAGACTTAGATATAGTTAGGTAGACACTAACATTGAAGAGATCATCGCCTGTGATCATCTCTTCTTCCCTCTTGTAAAACATCTTATTACATATGGTGAAATCACAACAGGACATAGGGCTATTACTCCCACCATCGAGGGCCCAAACATATATAAAATCTCTTGTGCCTCTACAGACTTGATTAATCCTACCTTCCCGGAGGAGCGCCCTGAAAGGTCCTGCAACTCACAAATTTGCATAAGATCGACTAAGGACCCCGAGTCCAAATCTTCGATAGCTGGCGCCCACCGTGGGGCCTTTCTCAAGGTGCTTTCCCTTCATCCGGAGGTTTGGTGAGCAATGTCTGGAGCATATGATTCCGAGAACGACTTCAATCTCGACGATTATGCCCATATACAAATGCCTTCGCCTAGTGACCCCGTTCCAATGGAAGAGGTCAGTTGCGAAGACATTCTGAAGGGACATCAAGAGGACACATCTTCCCCTACCCGAGTCATGTCCAACGACCAGGGTATGGAAGAGACAGGTACGGAACTTGATGTCAGTTCCACCATATGCAAAATTGAGTCTCGGTTGCCATGTGTTCCCGTCAGGGACCAGGATGGCAGCGACCAGGAACTTAGTCCATGGAGGTTTGATCCTGACAACCTCCACTCTCTCTTTGATTTCAAATCAGACTTGGAGCAAACAGAGATGTTCACTCCTTCTGTAGCTTCGCTCCCTAGAGAATTCGCTGCCTTGTCGGAAGAAAATCCCGATCAGCGGATTGCTAGGGAAGAACAGGAGTGCAAAAAAAAGAAGGAACAAGAACGCAAGCAGAAGGAGGATCAAGACCGCGAGCGACGAGAGGAAGAACTCTGCAGGATAGCCCTAGAGCCTCTGCAAAATGTGCAGGCTCGTTATGACGCTGCCCCTAGTTCCTCCCGTCGCCTACATGGTCACAGGCACGACCAGATGCCTTCTTTACCACCGGGGCATTTACTGGCAGGTGAAGAAACGATTACACCTAGCGCACCAAAGAGGAGTACGCATGGCCAACTTCGATCTATTGTGGAGGTCTTGTGTAATTTTCCTCCTACCCTCACTGATGCGGACAAACCGGCTTTTGTTAGGATCCTGGCGGAGAAACTGGATGACGTTGCATCTGATGCAACCCCTACAGCTTCATCTCGGTCTATGATACGTTCCCATGAAAGGGAATATTCTTACTCTAGTCATGGTGGGTGTAATCGATTACCATCCGGATCACTTCGGCATGACAAATCCAGGCACATAGGAAGTTCTAGTGATCGAGATCAAATTCCTATGCATTCTCGTCTGGGACCACGTGGCGCATCCCCATCGCATGAAATCGCTCGTGGATATGCTGAAAACTGCGAAACTCTCCACAGTCCTTATGTAGGTTGCAAGGCTTTTTTGCTAGGCCTCCGTGCGGTCATCTGGCCGGATAAGTTCAAGCCAGGGGCTATTGAGAGGTTTGATGGGACCCAGAATCCATCGGAGTTCCTTCAAATTTACATTACCGCTATCCAAGCAGCAGGCGGGGATGATCGCGTCATGGCCAACTATTTGCCGACGGTTCTTGAGGGACCGGCAAGGACTTGGCTATTCAATTAGCCCGAGGTTTCGATATATAACTGGGAAATGTTGTGCGATGCTATCCTCAAAAATTTCCCGAATTGTTATCAAAAACCCGGGAAAGAAGACGATCTTCATCGTCTACGACAAACCTCTACGGAGACTCTCCGACAGTTTGTCAAAAGGTTTGTCGGGGTGAGAAATACCATCCCAAACATATCCGATAACTCTATTATCAGGGCGTTTAAGCACGCTGTTCAATATCAGAGATTTACGGAAGATTTACTTATCAACCCCCCTCGATCAGTCGCCGACCTCTTTGATATGGCTGATCGCTATTCAGACGCGGCTGAGGCCGTTGAATGGAGTAGGATGGTTGATAAAGGAAATTTACCACCCCAACCAGGTCTCAAGGACGTGAAAAAAGAGGATGAAGGCAAGAAGTCAGAGTCTTCATCGAGCGGGAAGACAAAGAAAACCAAAAAGTATGGAACCGGACAGTACCGGGAGGTCGCAGTCACGGAAAAGCCGCTGCCGGCGAAAGGTAATAAGTTTTCGTTTGAAAATAAAACTGCCTCTCGTGGTCGAAATTCCGACCAGCCAGAAAAACCAACTAATTCGCAGGAAGGTAAGAAGTGGTGTCCGATCCACAACTCTCCGGGACATGACCTCAAAAATTACCGGAGCTGGTTGAAGCAACTAGATGACTTCTACCAGGGAATTGGGCCGATGCCAACTTTGCAATCGAAAGAGCAGACTTGCGGGCTTAGAGAGCTGACGGGGATGAAGAAATATCCTACCAGGTACCTCGTAATTATGTTAATATCATTTTTGGAGGTTCCTCCTCTTTTATTTCTAAACGACAGTTTAAAGCATTTCATCGAGAAGTTAACCAAGCGGAAGCTCCCCTTGGTGAACCTCAATACCCCCGTTGGTCGGACACTCCTTTGACGTTCGATCGCTCTGATTGTCCCATTGGGCTTACTCGACCATTGAGATTACCTTTGGTCATTACCCCAATAATCAGTAACACGAGAGTCGAAAGGGTCCTGATCGATGGAGGCAGTTCCTTGGACCTTTTACTGGTCAAGGCGTTGGACGAGATGCAAATCCCTTGTTCAAAAATCAAACCCATAATCCATCCCTTTTATGGGATAATTTCTGGTCCCTCGATGATACCGATGGGACAGGTGGTGCTCCAAGTCACGCTGGGTGAATTGGATAATTTCCGAACAGAGTTAGTTACTTTCGATGTAATTGATTGTGATTCGGCTTATAACGCAATTTTTGGCAGGCCAACTCTTGCTAAATTTATGATGGCGACGCACTACGCCTATCATTCCAGCAAGTTACTTGGCCCCAAAGGCGTAATCTCGGTCTGAGGTAGCCGCAATGTGGCATTGACTTGCAATCGGTTATCACTAGAGCTCGTGGATCAACTTCCCCTTCGAGATATCAAGATTACCACCACGGGTGCGGATACGATCAAAGTCGCCCATCGACCAGAGGAAAAGCTAAAACTGGTTCCATTATGCCCAGATGATCCATCTAGGACAATTTGGATTGGGTCAGGCATGGACGACAAATAGGAACTCGAACTCATTATCTTCCTCCGGGCTAATGTAGATGTGTTTGCGTGGAAACCATCTGACATGCCTAGTGTCCCAAGGGAGGTAATCGAGCACAGGTTAGCAATTCGACCTGGACAGCGACCAATAAAGCAGAAGCTTAGACGCTTTGCTGTTGCTCAGAAAGAAGCCATCCACGTGGAGTTAAACAAACTCCAAGCAGCCGGGTTTATTCTAGAAGTCAAACATCCGGAATGGCTTGCAAATCCGATCATGGTCCGTTAGTCAAATGGTAAGTGGCGCATGTGCGTTGATTACACCAGCCTAAACAGTGCCTGCCCGAAGGATGTTTTTCCCTTCCCCGCATTGATCAGTTGGTAGATTCTACTGCGGGTTGCAAACTGATGAGTTTTCTAGATGCTTACTCAGGATATCACCAAATTAGCATGGCAGAAGAAGATGAAGAGAAGACTGCCTTCATCACACCATTTGGCACCTACTACTCCGTCAGAATGCCATTTGGCCTCAAGAACGCCTGTTCCACGTACCAGCACTTGATGCAAAAGACCTTTCTTTCCCAAATGGGGCGTAATCTTGAAGCTTACGTAGATGATTTGGTTGTAAAAAGCTTGAAAAGCTTGACTCATTTAGATGATCTTGCTGAAATCTTTTGTAATTTAAACCGATTTGGAAAAAATTTAAACCTAGAAAAGTGTTCTTTTGGGGTTTCATCTGGTAAATTGTTAGGCTTTCTCATTTTTTCTAGAGGAATAGAGGTTAATCCCGAGAAAATCAGAGCCATCGAGCAAATGAGGTCTCCTTCGACTATGAAGGAAGTCCCGTGCCTAGCAGGTCGCATGGCGGCTTTAAGTCGATTTATATCGCGACTAGGCAAGAGGGGATTACCCTTCTTCAAAGCTCTCCGCAAGCACCATGGTTTTACCTGGTCGGATGAAGCCAAGAAAGCATTCTAAGAGGTTAAAGAATACTTATCTAGTTCACCGGTGTTGGTTTACTCGGTCACAGGGGAACAACTACTTCTTTATTTGGCGGCCACACCTCATGCGGTCAGCGTTGTTCTGATCGCAGTAAGAGGTGTGCAACGACCCGTCTATTACGTGAGCGAGGTACTTCATGGTCGTAAGGAGCGTTACCTTGAGGTCCAGGAGATACTTTACACGCTACTGATGGCTTCCCGCAAGTTACGACATTACTTTCAGGCACATAAAATTACAGTGCCCTCGTCCTTCCCCTTGGGAGATATTATCCGAAACCCAGAGAAATCTGGTCGAATTGCGAAGTGGACTGTGGAACTTGGAGCATTTGACATCTATTTCACCCCTCGCACTGCGGTCAAGTCTCAGATCCTTGCAGATTTTGTGGTTGAATGGACTAACCCTGACCCTCCAAGGCAAGAATCCGAAGACTTGTCATATAGCGACCATTGGACGATGTATTTTGACGGCTCTCGAAGTTTCCAACACTCGGGGGCTGGAGTTGTCTTAGTAACGCCTCAAGGCGACAAACTCAAGTATGTCATTTAATTACATTTTGTTGCGACTAACAACGCAGGAGAGTATGAAGGTTTTATTGCAGGGCTCTGGGCAGCGAAATTCCTCGGAGTCCACCGATTAGTGGTGAGGGGAGACTCACAGCTAGTCGTAAACCAGGTAAACAAGGAGTACAACACCTCTGATGAGACAATGTCTCATTACCTGGGGGAGGTGAGGAGATTGGAAAAACACTTTAGTCATTTCGAAGTCCAATACATCCCACGAAAGGACAATATTCTCGCAAATCAATTATCTAAAATTGGGTCCTCACATACATCTGCTCTGGCAGGGGTGTTCGTCGAACACTTAGAGCATCCTTCGATCATGACTACAGTCGAATATGACCAGGTAACAGTCTTCGTTACCAACCTTGGACAAGAAGGGGATTGGACCCATCCATTGAGGGTCTATCTCGAGCATGGGACCTTGCCCAAGGACGAACCGACAGCGATCGGTTGATTCGAAAAGTGCGCCTATACAAACTTATAGAAGGAGTTCTGTATAGGAAGGGTACTCAAGGGGTATTCATGCATTGTATTTCTCAAGAGGAAGGTAAATCCCTCTTGAAAGAAATCCATGACGGTGTGTGTGGTGCGCGCGCGTCATTTCGCACACTGGTAGGAAAAATTTTTTGACAGGGCTTTTTCTGGCCTTCGCCACTCGATGATGCCATGAATTTGGTCAAGACATGCCCTCAGTGTCAATTTCATGCTAGACAGGTTCATCAACCCGCATATGCCTTGCAAACCATCCCATTAACGTGGCCCTTTGCTGTCTGGGAGATGGATATTATGGGACCTATGCCACAGGCCATTAATGGTTACAAATTTCTGTTCGTAGCCATTGACACGTTCACAAAGTGGATTGTGGCTGAGCCAGCCCGTAATGTCACCGCTGCTGCGGCATAGAAGTTCTTTCATAAGAACATCGTTACTCGATTTGGTGTTCCAAGTCATCTCATCACTGACAACGGTTCCCAATTCGCTAGCGGCCTCTTCCTGGACTATTGCGATAAAATTGGAACCAAGGTGTGCTTTGCTTCTGTAGCTCATCCACAGAGCAATGGTGCGGTCGAACACACCAATGGGCAGGTATTACAAGGCATTAAGAAACGTGTTTTCGATCACCTTAAGATGTGCTCGGGGGCTTGGGTAGATGAACTCTACTCCGTTCTATGGGTACTATGCACTACATGTAGTCGGGCCATTGGTGAGACACCTTTCCAGTTGGTATACAGCGCCGAGACGGTGTTACCTACGGAAATCCGTATTGGTTCTGTCCGAACAGATCAATTCGACCAGATTGATCAGATCGAACAACGTACTCAGGATTTAATCATCCTCGAAGAAAAGCGTGATCGAGCGTTGATACGGTCAGCAGTATATTTGCAGGCTTTGCAAACATATCACAGCAGAAGGGTGCGGCCGCGTAGTCTTCACGTGGGTGATCTGGTTTTACAAAAAATACAGAACCAGTCTAACCGCAATAAGTTCTCTCCTTAGTGGGAAGGCCCTTACATTGTTGTTTCAGTACCGCGACCAGGATCGGCTTGGTTAGCGATGGAGGACGGTAGAATCTTATCCAATACGTGGAACATTGATCAACTGCGCAAGTTTTCTGTGTAAGTTTCCCAATCTTTTTTCCTGTTCAATTAGCATGGTTTAACAAAAACTTCATGAGTACTTTTCTTCGGCTCATGTTATGTTCGTTTTCTTTATTTGCCATACCGATACCGAGCCTGGCTCCGAGGCTAATCGCCGATGATCATCTTGTTACAAATATCTTAACCAGATTCATTGGCCAATCTCGTGGTCACATCCAGCTAAGACATCCCTCAATAAGCCGTTTCTCAACGCACATGGGACTTATTGGCATGTTCCTGATCATTCGAGTGGCTGCCAGTTCATAATAAGGTCGGATGTTTTATTGAGGTTAGTATCGGTTCGATCGGATGATTATGTCTAAGTTAAAGCATTTCTTGGGTATTCATAATGCCCATATTTTTCCAGAGATTATAATACTAGATCTTCAGTATATGATCTCAGGGGGGGCTAAAGAGGATATGGTCATACTATGAAACGAAGAAAGTATCTCTCTTTTCCAAAAATTTAAGGCACACATTTGCATGTTATAAATGTAATTTCACAGGTACAATTACTAAGAGAGATCATTACAAGGAATCAAATAAGGCCTAACTCTTTCAGTAGATCTTCGACTAGAGGCTTGACTTCTTCAGAGATGGCCTCAAGACAATCACTCTCGATCTCTGCATCTTCTATCACTGGCTTCAGATTCAAATTTGAGCCATGGTGGAATTGTAATCTGCAGAGAATGGCCGAGGCTATAGATCTAACATTTGACCTCAGCACCTCTTCCTGCCATTTGGTATCTTCAGGAACATACTTGAGGAGTGATTCGGCTTGGGCCGCGACCAGTGTGGCTAACTCGCTAATACTTGGATTGTCCTTTTGCGACTTGATCACATCTGCTTTTAGCAGAGTAGCCACCATCTTCAGCTTTTCGAAGATGTTCGAGTGAGTACCGCTACAGGAGGAAATTGTTTTGTTTAGACCTTTGTTCTCCAGGCTAGCAGTATCAATTTTTGAGCTTTGCAACTCGATGGTCACCTGAAGGTTTCTTTTCTCTTCTGAAAGACGGCTTATTTGATCCTCTTGTGCTGTATGAACACAGCGAACATTTACTATAAACAAGTTCATATGATGAAAAGATTTCTTCTGGTTGGGAGTATACTTATAAGAAAGCTTTGACTGCACTTCGTGAAGTTCCTTCTCCAGAGAAGAATATCTCGCAGCTGTAGTTTCTTCTTGATTCTCTCTATCAGCCATGCTCTTGTTCAGAAAAGCATTTTCTCTCTAACAAGAAGGATGATTAGTTATGCTTAAAAACGGATTCAAGTTAACATGAATAAAGAGCACTATACTTACTGTTGCAGCCAGCTGATCTCCCGATGCACGACGTCAATATGTTTTGCTATAGCTGTCGACTTGGTAACCACTCGCGTCAAGTCCTGGAACACGATATGAGGTTGCTCTTAAGACTTGAATATTCCTGAATTTTTGCGAGTTCGAAAATAAAAAAGAGATTTGTTCATACTTCTATGTAATCATTGAATGAGCCACTCTCAACATCAGCGTGAGGTCTAACCTCAGGGCTTGTTGTGTCCGCGGTAGGGGCAGCAGATGATTTTTCCTGTTGTTCCCCCTCTATGACCGGGACTGTGGTTTCTGTCCCTTGGGATCGAATTTCCTCTGCCATTCCATCCACGATGGCCCGAAGAACCTCTTCGGCCATGGGAATCGGACTTGGCACTCCCGCGACCTCTGCGGTGGGTGTACCATGGCTTGTCGAGGTCGCCGGGGTACTAGGTGCAGCATCCCTATGCCAACAGATAGATAAACACATTGTAAGGTGAAGATGCCTCCCGTTAGTCATATTTAGATGGCGATAGGAAAAGTTCTCACTTTATTTGAAACCCCACCCATGGTTTGGGTTCCGATGATGTGCTCCCAAGAGAGAGAAGCTTGATGGTTGCTCTCAAGAAAGAGTCTTCTTCTGTCCTCATTTTCCTTCTCTTAAAAAGGATAATATCCTCTTCTCCCTGTATGAACACAATTCAATGGGTGTGTACAGAGGAACGAAGATGTGCAAGATTGTGAGGATTCTTACCACAGTCGCTCCCTTTATCGGTAGGGGAGGTGTTGCAAGCCCTGGGGCTTCATGAGCTTCGGGCACCAGGGTTCCACCCGAAACCATAGGATTGTCAGTGGTCACGGGGCCCATTATAGCCATTTCTATCCTTGCGGTTAGGGACAATATTTCGTCGACCAGAAGGGAAGTCGACCTCTCTGGGTCGCTTGTTCCCAAGAGGTTAGTTGTTTTTCTCTTGCAATGAACTAGAGGAATGTCGTCTTCCTCGTCCTTGTTCCCTTCGCCCTGTACGACAAAGAAGTAATTTCCGCTTGTTCTTGGGGTTACAGGGAGGTGTCGAAAATCTTACCGCAGTATTTTTTGCGGTAATGTTTTTCTTTTGCGAAGAAGTTTTTGCCAGGATCTTCTTGGGTTTTTTGGGAGCAGACTCCTTCGTTTCATGCTTTGAAGGGGCCCTTCTCACCCTCTTTGCAGTCGGTCTTCCTGAAGGACCAACGTCCTCACTTGGATGCATTGCCTCGGCAAATTTTCCCAAAAGTTGTATTATTCAACATGTTTTTGGTAATACAAGACAAATGGATGGTTTCCAACAGAGCTTGTTTGAATAAATCATACCTTTCGGCGTTCTTGCTTAAGATCATCGCCGGCGTTAATCAAGCTCTGGGGGCGAGGCGATCCTTTAGCTCCCTCCACAGCGGCGTTATACGCCCGAAGGAGGTAGTTTGTCTGTTTCTCAATCTCGGACAAGGATAGTGCTGTATCACAAACAAGTATGTTAATAAATGCAATGTCTTTAATCAGTAAAAATGCATGTTTTGTTGATTATAGTCCAGGGTGCTGTCCGCCATGAACTCCACTTCCCAAGTTGGATGTGCCCTTTCACACAGGGGGCTTATCCTATTCTTCACGAAGTCGCGTATGATGTCACGCACTGTCAAGCCTTACTGGACTAGGTGCAGAATAGCTTGAGCTTCTTTCTTCTATTCTGCGCTCAGAACGGGAAGGGAGTCTAACTCACTGGCTTTCTCCGGTCGGGTGTTCGCGAGCCATAGTCCGCTTTCCGACGAAGGGGTGCAGTAGAACCATTTATGGTGCCACCCAAGAACAGAGTCCCGTAGGGGCGGGAATGGGTACTCCTTCTCCCGTATACGGAAGTAGATACACCCAGCGGCATTGGCACTTTTTGACCATGACAAAAAATAGAAGCATCAGAAAAGCTCCATGCTTGGAAGCACTCTGACAAAGGCTTCACAGAGGTGTTGGAAAATCACCAGGATAAGGACTGCATTTGGGTGGAGATTTACTAACTCCAACCCGTAATGGTCCAAATTCCCCTCAGAAATTCTCTTTCTGGGAATCAGAACCCGCAGCGCAAGTATTTCTCGAAGATCACCAATTCGCCCTCTTGGACGATTGGGGTTTCTTGATCTTTTTTCGCTGGCCGCCAGTTGATCAGCAACAGTGGGGGGAGAATCTCTTCTTTCTCTAGTGCCACTAGGCTCTCTTCTGTATGGTGGACGGATCGGCTCCAGGACGCCATTTCTTATGAAGAACTGAGAAGAAACGTGGTGACTTTGGAGACGACGAAGACGAGGAATGCAAAAGAGGGTTTTTGTACGGCAGGAGGGTCTAAGGCAATGAAGGGTTTTTGGCTTCTCCAGTAAGCTACCTCTTCCTTCTATATGTCCGAGACAACCCTTCGCCGAGTATTTTATTAATTTCCCATAATGGGTGTCTTTTCTCTTGGAACCTGTTATCCATACTCAGTAATGAATCTGAAATGAAATGTGTTTTTATCATTTTATTTCGCATTCGGGGGCTATGGTACAGATAAAAAATATTGGAAATTCCTAAATCTTTGAATGGGAATAATTCCATATGGCTTTGGAATAAGTTTATGACCTCTATACTGATCGCAACATCATAATGCATATGTGTGATCGTAACAGCCGTGGTCGCCGTATGGTCAAAAATACACTGTTCTGTGATCGTTCTGATCGCAGTCTATGGCCTTAATGTTATTCTGATATGGAGAGCTATTTTTTGACCGATACTCTAGCTCTGATCGTAGTCTATGGCCTTAATGCTATTCTAAGACCGAAGAACTGAGCTAGTTTCAGACAGAAGTTTACTTGTGTATTTTTGGTCGTAGAAGCATTCTCGTGTAACTATTGCTCACGGAATGTAAAGAACCTTAATTCGGATTATAATCCTTTTAATGGATAAAGTATGTGAGGAAAAGAAATTATTTATTTCTGACAATCTTTACATACGAAAGGGACACAGGCGACCAAAGCGTCAACCTGGTCGATAGCTTTTTACAAAGTTCTCCCAGGGACATATTAACATCAGTGGGATCAACACTGGCTGCCCCTAGAGAACTGGCTATGGCTCTAAGCCTATCTACATCATCCCGAATAAAAGAAGCGCTATTATTCCTTATTGTATCAGAGAGTTCTCGCTGCTGCCGAGCATAGTCCCTCTCCAAGCGGAATTGGCGCGCCTCTTCGCGGGAGTTGTCATAACATTCTGCCAGATGCAGAATGACCGAAGACATTTCATCGGTCTTCTTCTCTAGGGCCTCTTTTTCTTTTTAGAGAGTTCGCTCGAGGGAAACACTCTCACCAAAAAGAGGTTGGATCTCAGCAGGCTGATCGCTGGGGGCTCCAGAGATTTTCATCTCCTACACATGTATGCGTTAGTTTTACAAGATAAAATGACCAGCAGAGAGAATGAAAATAATTACCAATCCTCACAGTAAGATTGGACAGGAGGATGAAGCGCTTCCCCCCGGAAGTAGATCACCCGACAAAAGTCGAGGACCATCTGGTCGCGGGAATGCAACCTTCCTACCAGAAAATTGATCACCCAACAAAAGTTGGGGATCGCTTGATCGCGATGGAGAAAGCTGATCAGAAGAAGAAAGCTTCGAAGGACTGTTATGGATGTCCAAAGGTGGAGATGAGGGTTCAACCTGCTGAGTTGCATGGACAAGGAGAACTATATGGGATAAGGAAAGAGAGTGCAATAATGCATCCCCAATCTTTGCACCCGTGGATGAAGCTCCACTGGAGGATCCCTCGTCAACCTTCGATTTCTTCCGTGGAGGAATCAGCTCCTCAGTCACCTATAAGTTCCCAAAATGCATTTGACAAACGATCAGGAGGTGAAATGACGACCCGAACCAGAGTTCCAGAAAAGTATTACCTTCTGGAAGTCCTGGTCGAGTTCGGGTATCGCTTCTTCTTCATCACTCTCAATCTCAATAACATTCTTGGGGTCTTGATCTGCCATTGGAACAAGAACTGAGGTTCAGAGGGAGTAACTGGAGAGAAGAAGTAGCTCTGGAAAAGACTTAGTGAAAAACTCGTAAGTTCAAAGAACTTAAAGGCTCTTCAATTTATAGAGCCAGAAGGCGTCAGTTCGTTTTCACACACATCTCGGGTTCTTAAACCACACTTATGGTTGCCATCTCGACGAGTCGCCTAAGTCATCATTACCAGCCAAGAAAGACTCAGGGTTTTTCTCGGGATATGAACTGTCACACGGCGGAACAGTATCAGTTGAAGTTAAAACGTCGGGTTCATAATTCGATGCAGGATAAAAATTTGAAGTAAATATGTTCTTTCATTTTCTTCAAATTTGGGGGCTAGCTGACGAGGATTATCACCCGAGCTAGTTCAATGTAATACACGTCTGGTTTAAGACAGAATCAGATTAGACGTGTGTCTATAAATCCATCGCTATGGTCTCAGACGACCTAAAGGGCGTAGACACAGAGATATTGCATGATCACAGCCCCTGCGCGATCATGAGGTCGCAAACAGTGCGTGATCAAGAAACTGTGGACAGTACGCGGTCAGAGGGTCGTTGATTATCTACGACCAGAACAATTCGGGAAGGCCTAACTCTTTGAACAGGTATATCCTGAGAATCACGAAGATATTTCCACGTATGAAGACAACTTCCAGGAGGTTAACATGTGTGTTTATCCCTTGATTGCACGTGTAAAGCCTGCGTGGAAGTTAAGTGCGGTTAACAAAACTGCATCTTGACAACTGTCCAAGGCCATTTCATATTGGTGCCCTTTTGTCCAGTATAAAAAGGTAGTCAATGCACGTTCTAAGGACAATGGATAATTTAGTCAAGCATACAAGCACTACCAAGCGTTCAACAAACCTGAAGACTTAGATATAGTTAGGTAGACACTAACATTGAAGAGATCATCGCCTGTGATCATCTCTTCTTCCCTCTTGTAAAACATCTTATTACATATAGTGAAATCACAACAGGATGTAGGGCTATTACTCCCACCATCGAGGGCCCGAACCTGTATAAAATCTTTTGTGCTTCTACAGAGTTGATTCATCCTACCTTCCTGGAGGAGCACTTTGAAAGTAACCGTAACTCACAAATTTGCATAAGATCGACTAAGGACCCCGAGTCCAAATCGTCGACACCCGGGCTCCGAGAAGCCTTCCTTCCATGGCACCACACCCCCCACGGTTCGCGTCCACACTGGATGCTCCTTGTTCCCTAGAGCCCGGGTTAGGATGTTGTTCTCCCTATGGAGAGTGAACAATCCTTGGGTCGCCTCCTTCGAGCAAGAGATCTGTTACATTCAAAGCTGTACATTGTGAGGAAAAATATATACAAACTTGTGCACACACGAGTGATCATAGTTGTTTCTACCACACTCTATGATTCCAACCAGGAAGTTAGCCAACTTACGATTCGCTGCACGACCTCGACGTCCCTGGGGTTTGGGAACTCCACAGTCCCCGTGGAGGACACGGTCCCTCTGGCTAGCCACCAGTGCTTGCATCGTGGATAGCGGATCTCGGTGAGCGGCAGGTCAAGGGAGTCGATGAAATTCGATGCCTCGTCTTCAACCTTCTTCCACTGCTCCTCCTTCCTCGCATAGCCGCGAGAGCCGAGCCAGTGCGGGTGGTCGTTCCTCCTCTGGATTGCCTTGTTCTTCTTGCTAAGGGCCTTCGTACCAGAAATAAGAAAATTAATGCACTGTTGGTTACTCCATACAACGGTGTAACCAAGCAAAGGAAGCATACATACCTTAAACTCAGGGGTCCCCTTCTGTTGGATGAATTGCTCCCATACCTCCTCCGTTATGAAGGGGTACTTCTCGCATCGAGATTTGCCTTTAGCGAGGAAGGTACTGACGAGGATGCTCTTGAAGGTTTTCCACATGTTGTTCATGTCCTTCAAGCAAGCTATCTTGGGACTATCGTCGGGGATGTTCCACTTGGCCTGTTTCAAATGGTGCATATAAGCAGGACTTACTTAATCTCCGGGATAAACCAAGGGAATGTGATTACTCAAGAGTTTAGGGATTTTGATTAATTTTACCTTCACTTCAGCCCACAGCCTATCCCTCTCGTCGGCCTTAACGTCCTTCCAGCTCTGGACGATGATCTTCACCCTTTCCTTCGCCAACAAACCAACATAGGCAACGTACTGGCTAGTGTTCTTCCCGATTGGTCTCCCGAACTGGTTGAACTCACATGAAAGATCTGCGCGTTTGGCCAAACGGCACAACATCGTTGTACCTCGCGCCTTCGTCTTGTGCTGGAACAAAGCAGCGTCATCTACGTTGGTCCTCCTTGAATCACTACTATCAGACGAGGAATATGCCGACATGGCTTTACCTAAAATTCGGTGAACAAACTATCAATTGATATGAAGAAAGGTACATGACAAAGCTCATAACTAAAATGGAATGGCAATGATGAACCACATCTTTTTGTTAAAATGTCAAATTTTCATTCAAAATGCCAAAAATCATCAATTCCTATCAGCATGGTCTTCAAAATGTATTTAAAAGATTTTTAGAGGCTTTCGACTTTCTTGTTTTTTAACCAAATCAGTTTCAAGTGCTAATCAAAATCTATTTGAATTGTGCCAAAACTTGTTTTACAAAAGTCCTAGATATTATTACCCCGAAGAAGTTCAAAATTGAAAACTTTCTCAAAAGAGTTTCAATTTGAAACTTATGGGTGTTTGAATCTCACCGGAAAACTTGCTTTGAGCCGAAAAACATTTGGCTCTTTCACAAAGCCATACTTGCATAGATTGGATAATAGAAATTTTTTTAGAACATGTAGTAGAACTGCATATTTTCATTGAAAGAAAAAGGGGTATACTGGGTTAAAGTTCATACAACAAAAACTCCCAGCATGCTACAGAGTACCTAAGAAAAATAAGAAAGAGCCACTACTTTTTACACAAAATTGGATAATAGATAAGATTAGCAGTGCAAACTATGCTAGTTTCTTTGCAGGAGGGGCCATGAATGCACCACTGTAATGACCAACAGTATGCATAAATTTTTCTTTATGCAAAACCCATACAATCGATGGTGCAGTTCAGAAGTAGATAGGTTTTAGATCAATCATCAATGGCAGGATTGAGCCTGGGGAATTACTGATCATTGTTTTGCAAGTTTATTATAAATTTTTATAAGCATCAATGTCTTATTAGCTCATCACAAACTAAACAAGTCAATCTTTAACATTCAAGCAAATCTCTTATGATCTAAGCAAATCTAATGTCATAGCCAAGAAAAATAAAGAATTTTTTAGGAAATTTAAATGAACCAAAATTTCAGATGAAAATTAGAAAATGGGAAATAATTAACAGAAAATTCAAACTTCTCATAGTTTTGTGGCTGATTAGGGTCTTGTTCTATCGGTTCAAAATAAGAAACCGATATAGGGATCGTGCACTCAAAGATATGATTTTCCTATCGGTTCGACAATTAAAATCGATAGTGGACGACTATGTAACGAAATATTCTTAATGATGTTCATTAAGTCTGTAATTCTCATATCTATCAAGTTTGTAATTCATGCACTTTTCATCTAGTTTTATATTTGTTATATATTGAATCACATATGAACAGTTCGATATCAATTTGAGAAATTGACGTGAGCGGCATGATCAATTCTAATCGGGTTGGTCAAGAACACTTACAGTTCGTCGAGTGGCCTACAATGGCGCGATGCAGTGGCCGGCGGCAGTGGAGAACCCAAATGCGAGCGGCAATGGTGGTGCAGGAGTGAAAAAGGGAATGTCGGGGAGGCTAGGGTTTTCCGCACGCAAGTACACACTTATTTGGAAATGTGTTCGGTTGGACTGGAGGGAAAATCCTATGGGTTTAACCTATTATAGAGGTCTGTACTATCAATTAAAAATAAGAAACCGATATAAGACACTAAGGTTCCTATCGGTTTGATGACTAAAACCGATAGTAAAATAAAATTGCAGTTAGGGTTTGGAGTACTGCCATTGTGTTTCACTATCGGTAAATATTAAGTAACCGATATCAGAGTATTGATATTCCTATCAGTTAAAATTAAGTAACCGATATCAGATATTAAAATTCCTATCGTTTTGTTAATATAAACCGATAGTAAATTATTCATGGAAGATAAAAGAATCATCCATAACAACACAATGGCAGTCTAGTACTATCGATTGGAAAAAAGAAATCGATATAAGTCATCAATTACCTATCGGTTTGGCAATTAAAACCGATAGTACAATACAATGGCACTAGTACTTAGGTTTTTTCCTAAGAACAGTTACAAGTGTGTTTCAGTAAATCATTTTGCACTTGTAAAGACACCTGAAAATCCATGCAATTGACTTCCAATAATTTTGATATAAATTAACAGTAAAGGCCAATCATGGAACATAAAGAATCATGCATATAGAAACTTTCTTCGAATAGCCAATCAAGATGGAGATATGAAAATGACAAATCAGGCCAAAACCACGAGGAATCTGAACTTTGCAGTTTTCATATTGATTTGTGAAAAGAATCAATTATTGCTCAAATCAAGTCCAATTGAAATGAAAATTTGCAGAAATGATTCTCAATGCCTCATGTATGTTTTCCCAAAGAATTTTTGAAAAATGATTTGACAATGAACAGGCACATGACTGGGTGCATAACCACAGCAATCACCATTTTCACAACATGATCAGTATTGATATTAATTCTTCAATTAAAGCTCCAAGTAATATACGTCACTTACATATTACAAATTAGTCAAGAATGGTTGTCCACCCATAATCTTTCTTCGTGGTCATCTCGCAGGTAACTTGTTTCGTCAATATCTTCGGTAGGGACAAATTGAAGAATTCCATCTAAAAATAGAGGTACTTTGTCAAACAATTATGTTCTTCTTCATCCACAACGTCTTCGACCCCAACAATACGTCTCTTACTGTGAAGGACAACGTGAAAATTTGGATTGGCCGGGTCAACGATGTAGAACACCTGTGTGGCTTGCTCAGCAAGTATAAATGGATCGTCTTGATGTGCGACTCTACTGAGATCGACAAGAGTAAATCCATAATTGTCGACTTTAACATCTCGAGGGATTTCGACCCATTGGCATCGAAATAAAGGAATCTTAAGTAATACGTAATCGAGCTCCCATATTTCCTCAATAATACCGTAATATGAGTTGAGTGCCTTTACTGCTCTGGCATCCTTTGAAATAGAAAGTAGTGTCACTCCACTACATTGCATAGTACTCTTCTCATCTTGAGTTCTTGCGTAAAATAAATAGCCGATGATGCCATACCCCTACCAAGTTCCTATAGTAAATCTAGGCCCTCTGGCCAACCATGTAACAACTTCATCTACGTTGCCCTCAGAAGCTCGTAGGACTCTATTTTCGATCCACCTAGCAAACTACCTGTTATGTTCTCTGGTGACCCAAATTTCTGGCTTCGAAGGATTCTGTTTTCGTAACATTTCCTTGTGCTCGTGTATGTATGGCTCCACCCCCATCATGTGCTGTAAGACCCAAAAATAGGCTTTTGCATATAGATCACTAGAGGGGACGACTACTTTAAATCCAATCGTTCCAATGCCCTGAAGCCTGCCTTCATGCCGGGACGTAGGAACACCAATTGGGTCAACCCCGACCATATAGTTGGTGCAAAATTCAATTACCTCCTCAGTGGCATAACCTTCAATGATACTGCCTTCAGGCTGATGTCGATTCCTTACATATCCCTTCAAGATACCCATAAATCTCTCAAATGGATACATGTAGTGCAGGAACACGGGTCCACAAAACTTAATTTCTCTGACAAGGTGAACAATTAGATGGACCATAACATCAAAAAAAGATGGAGGGAAATACATCTCTAGCTGACAAAGAGTTGTAGTCACATCGCGTTGCAAATCATCCAGTCCATCTAGATCAATTACCTGTAAGGACACAGTTTCAGCAAATATTCAGATCCAAAAAATCTGACAAGTTCCACGAATGGAGCTAATTAACTTGCTAGGAGTACACGCTTACCTTGCCAGATATTGTGTTGAAGAAATAACATAGCTTTGTAATTGTCTCTCTGACTTTGACTGGGAGAATGCCTCTGATAGCAATGGGAAGCATTTGTGACATCAGTACATGACAATCATGGGACTTCATACCAACCAGTTTCAAGTCTTTCATGGACACAAGTTTTTTCAAGTTCGTAGAATACCTGCATGGAACTTTGACGCCATATAGGCACTGACAGAGTTCTGTTTTTTCTCTTTTTGACAAAGTATAGCAGGCCGGGGGGAGGTATGTCCGCTTTCCCTTCTCCAATGGTGCAAGCTCAGTCCTTATGCCCATGTCGAGCATGTCACGGCAAACGTTGATGTCATCTTTCGTCTTTCCTGGAATGTTCAACAACAAACTAATCAAACTGTCACAAACATTTTTCCTGGAGGTTTAGAACATTTACCGAACTCAACTTTGATGTCCTTCACGCGCAAGTAAAGCTCCTTACCAGTCACAAACACTGGGGCTGATCCTTTCTCAGGCTTCCCATTACATGACTTCCTCTTCTTACGGTAGGCGTGATGCATCGGAAGATATCTGCGGTGACCCATGTACACTGTTTTTCTGCAGTTCGATAACCACATGCTTTCAGTTTCATCCAGGCAAATAGGACAAGCCTTGCCTCCTTTCGTACTATACCCCAACAAATTTCCATAGGCCGGGACATCATTTATGGTGCAAAATATCATGGCCCGCAACATGAAATTCTCGCGCTTATGTGCATCCCATACCCGCACCCCTTCGCTCCAGAATTTATGTAAGTCATCGACTAATGGTGATAGAAGCACGTCAATATCATTCCCAGGTTGTCTGGGTCCTGAAATTAGTAACGACATCATGATGTACTTGCGCTTCATACATAACCAAGGAGGAAGATTGTAGATGCATAAAAGAACCGGCCAAGTGCTATGTCGACTGCTCATATTTCCGTGTGGATTCATACCATCCGTACTAAACCCAAACCTTATATTCCTCACTTCGCCGCCAAACTCACCGAATGTTTTGTAAATGTTTCTCCATTGAATAGAATCAGTTGGATGTCTTAGTTTTCCTTCTTGTTTCCGACCTTCAACATGCCAACGCAAGTACTTCGCATCTTTCGGATTTGCAAACAGCCGTTTCAATCTAGGAATTACAGTCAAATACCACACAGTTTGGGCCGAAGGCCCTTTCTTTACCTCATCACATCCATTGTGATAAATTCTGTCCCCATGCTTATACTGCGATGCACCGCATCTTGGACAAACATGCAAATCCTCGTACTCGTTACGGTACAGAACACAATCATTTGGGCATGCATGTATTCTTTCGATTTCCATTCCCAACGGACACAATAGTTTTTTGGCCTGGTAAACCGATCTTGGCAACTCATTTCCCTCTGGAAGCATGTCCGCTAAAAGATCTAATAGTGCTGTGAAACTCTTATCGCTCCAACCGTTGCTTGCCTTCAAGTTATATAATCTCAACACAGAAGACAACGTTGCAAATTTTGCACATCCGGGGAACAAAGGCTTCTCAAAATCAACAATTAATTTCTCAAATTTACCAAATTTGTTTTCGTTGTAATATTCTTCTACATCACATCACGTAACATTTCATCTAAATTATCGTCATCTACATGCACATCCGAATGAACATTATCAATGTTCTGATGATCATCATTACTACAATCCACTTTCGAGTCCTTACAACGGTACACCAGAACATAACCGTTAGTACAAAGCCTCTTCTCCACCACTGTCGTCGTACCCTAATGGATTTTTCCCAGATTGCTTACAACCGTTAGAAGATATGGGTTAGTGGATTGCATTTCTATAGTAGTGAATATTCCTAAGTTTCTGCGAACTCGAGGATAATAAAAAGAGTTCGACGTACTTCTATGTAATCACTAAATGAACTGCTCTCAAAATCAGCATGAGGTCGAGCCTCAAGACTTGTTTTTTCCATGATAGGGATAGTAGATGATCTTCCCTACGGATCCTCCTCTATGGTTGAAACTGCAGTTTCCATTTCTTGGGATTAAGACTCCGTTGCTATTTCCTTCACAATGGCCAGAGGAATTTCTTCGGCCATGGGAGCAAAATTTGGTTCACCCGCGACCTCTGCGGCAGATGTTGCACCAAGGCTTGTTAAGATCACCAGAGTACTGAGCGCAGGATCCCTACGCCTAAAAAAACACACAAACAAGTACATCGTGATTTAGAATGTCTCATGTTGATCACATCAAAGTATCAATAGGGGAAATTATTACTTTATTTGAAACCCCATCCATGACTTGGGTTTCGATGATGAGCTCCTGGGCGAAAGAAGTCCACTGGGGGCTCCTGGGGAAGTATCATCATCTGTCCTCGTTTTCCTCTTCTTGAATAGGACAGTCTCCTCTTCTCCCTGTATGTGCACACTTCGATGGGTATATGCAGAGAGATGAAAAAGTACAAGACTATGAGAATTCTTACCATAGTCGTTCCCTCGATTAATAGGGGAGCAGTTGTTAGCCTTGGTGTTTCACAAGCCTCAGGTACAGGGGTTTCATCCGTAACCATAAGATCATCAGTAGTCACGGGGCCCTGTGTTGCTGCTCTTGTTCTTGTCATCAAGGACAAGGTTCCAGCAGTATCAGGATCGGTCGATGTCCTTTTGCGACAAATGAGAGGGACATCGTCTTCTTCATCCGCACTCCCCTCACCCTGTACGACTAAGAAGTAATTTCTACTCATACTTGGAAATACGGGGGGTACGAAAAATCTTACCATAGTTTTCTTCGTGGCAATAGTTTTCCTTTGTGAAGAAGCCCTTCCCAAGATCTTCTTAGGCTTTTCGGGAGCAGGCACCTTCAACTTGCGCTCCGAGGGGGTTTTCTTCGCCTTCTTCGTGGATAATCCCCCAGAAGGTCCAACGTCATCCCCTGGACGCTTTGCCCCAGTGATTCTTCCCTGTAGCTGTGTTATTTAAAATAAATGCTTTGGTAATACAAGTCCCATGGACGGTTTGTGACAGAGCTCGTTGGAAAAGATTGTACCTTCCGACGCTCTTGTTTAAGATCATCGCCGGCATTTATTAAGCTTTGGGGGTGAAGCGACCCTTTAGCTCCTTCTGCCGCAGCATTGTACGGCCGCAGAAGGTAGTTCGTCTGTTTTTGAATCTCGGACAAAGAAAGAACTGCGTTGCAAAATGGCAAAAATATTCAATATGATATCCTTCATCGATAAGATTGCATATTTTGTAAACCAGAGAACATAACTTTATTGTAATCTAAAGTGCTGTCAGCTATGGACTTCACTTCCCAAGCCGGATGTTCCCACTCATGCAGGGGGCTCATCCTGTTCTTTACGAAGTCGCGGATGATGTCGTGCCCAGTTAATCCCTTTTGGACTAGGTAAAGAATAGCTTGAGCTTGCTTCTCTAATTCTGCACTTAGAGAAGGGATAGAGTCCATTTCGCTGTCCTTCTCCGGTTGGGTGTTCGCGAACCAGAGTCCGCTCTACGACGGTGGGGTGCAGTAAAACCACTTATGATGCCACCCGTGCACCAAATCCCACAAAGGAAGGAATGGGTACTCTTTCTTCTCCCTTATGCGGAAGTAGATGCACCCAGC
This sequence comes from Pharus latifolius, assembly GCA_019359835.1. Taxonomy (NCBI): domain Eukaryota; kingdom Viridiplantae; phylum Streptophyta; class Magnoliopsida; order Poales; family Poaceae; genus Pharus; species Pharus latifolius. The sequence continues at coordinate 52,957,225 of CM033324.1, read as the reverse complement.
GGTATTGACACTCTTCGACCATGCCGAGAAATAAAAGCACCGAAAAAGCTCCATGCTTGGTAGCACTCCAACGAACGCTTCACACAAATGCTGAAAGATTGCCAGGATAAGAACAGCATTTGGGTGGAGATTGACCAACTCCAACCCATAGTGGTCAAGGATTCCCCGAAGGAACTCGCTTTCTGAGAATCAAAACCCATAGCGCAAATATTCCTCGAAGTGCACCAATTCGCCCTCGCGAACAGATGGGGTTTCTTCGTTCTTCTCCACTGGCCGCTAGTTGATCAGTAGCCGCGGGGGAAGAATTTCTTCTTTCTCTAACGGTACCAGGCTTTCTTTAGTATGGTGAATGGATCGGCTCTAGGATGCCATTACTGTCGAAGTTTGAAGAAAGGCGACGATTTTGGAGACAACGAGGGTAAGGAGTACAAAAGAGGGTTTTGTGCGGCGAGAATGTCTAAGGGGTTTTTTGGCTGCGAAGCTTCTCCAGTAAGCTACCTTCTCTTTTTATATGTCCGAGACGACCCTTCGCCAGATATTTCCCATAATGGGTGCCTTTCCATTTGGAACCCATTATCTGTACCCTATTATGAATCTGAAGCAAAATGTATCTTTATTAAAGATCATTTTTATTTCACATTCGGGGATTGTGGTACAGATAAACATATGAGAAGTTCTTAAAATTATGTTGTGGTTTTAGGATAAACTTATGTTCTTTACACTGATCGCAACGCAATTTTGTGATCGCTGTTCTATGGGTGATCGCAATGCAATTCTATGATCGCCGTACCATTGCAATGATGTTCTGTGGTCGCAACTGGTTTTGATCATAGTACATGGTTTCAATGCTATTTTGAGACCAAAGAACTGTCATGAGACGATCTCAGACAGAAATTTACCTATGTACGATTGGTCACAAGAGACTTTTTTTTAGTAACCATTATTCACATAGAGAATGTAAGGAACCTTAATTGGGGATTATTAGTTTTACATAATCTTTTTAAGGAGTCAAGTATATAAGGAAAAGAAATTCTTTATTTCTGGCAGTCTTTACATACAAAAGGGACACAGGAGACCAAAGTGTCGACCTGGTCCGAAAGTAATTTACAAAATTCTTCTAGGGACGTATTAGCATCAGTAGGGTTTACACTGACTGCCCCTAGAGAACTGGCTATAGCCCTAAGCCTATCTACGTCATCCCGAAGCAAAGGAGTGCAATTGTTCCTTATTGTGTCAGAGAGTTCTCGTTGTTGCCGAGCGTAGTCTCTCTCCACACGGAATGTGCGCGCCTCTTCGTGGGAGTTGTCGCAACATTCTGCCAGACGGAGAATGACTGAAGAGATTTCCTCAGTCTTCGTTTCCAGAGCCTCTTTTTCTTTTTGGAGAGTTCTACACAAGGCTACTATCTCATTAAGAAGAGCCTGGATTTTAGCAAGCTGATCGCTGGGGGCTCTAGGGGCCTTTACCTCCTGTGTAGTCATGGTTAGTTCATAAAAACATGGATAGCTATTACCTGAGAAGCAGAGGAAAAAGCCAACCTTAGGGGAGGATTTGGTCGCGGAAGTGTGAGACTTTCTCCAGAAAATTGATCACCGAACAAACGCTGAGGACCGTCTGGTCGCAGAGGTGTGAGACTTCCTCCAGGAGTGGCATGGTTAGAAGGGTTGTTGTGGATCTCCAAAGGAGGAGTTGAAGAGGCAACTGGATGAGTCGCAAGGGGCAATGTGGCAACACAGGCACCAGCAACCTTTAGAATCTTCAATGCAGCTCCACTAGAGGATCCTTCATCATCGCTAGATCTCTTTTTTGGAGAGATCATTTCCTCAATCACCTGTGAAGTCCAAAATGAATTGCTTGGGAAAATCTTTGACTCAGAAAATCATATGATGTTTTAGAAGAAGTTTACCTTCTGGATATCTTGTGTCTTTTCTGTTTCTTCCTCATCACTCTCAATCTCAATAACCGTCTTGGGATCTTGGTTCGCCATCAAGATGAAGAGTAAAAGAGGAGATGCGAGAGAGGGAGTCAGAAGAAGATTTTCTAAAGGACTTAGCTAAGAAGTTGTAAGTCTTAAGAACTGAGAGGCTGTGCTATTTATAGAGTCTGCAGGTGACGGTTCATTCCCACGAACGTCTCGACTTCTTAAAACGCACTTTCAGTTGTTGTATTGATTAAACAAATCAATAAATTCATCATTACCCATCGAGAAAAACTATAAGGTTTTCCTCGAGAGATAAACCTCCATACGGCGTATAGTATTACTATTGAAGAAGCTAAAGCGTCGGGTTAAAAATTTGACGCAAGATTAAAATTTGAAGTAAATCAGTCTTTTCGGTTTTCTTCAAATTTGGGGGTTAGCTGACGAGGATTATCACCCGAGCTAGTTTGAGTAATACATATCGAGTTTGAGTTAGGTTCGAATATGATATGTGTCTATAATAACCACTATTATCACTGATGGGCACATAGTTAGTTCATGATCACAGCCCTTGTGCGATCATGAGACCGCAGACAATGCGCAGTAAGAGGGTCGCTGACTATATGCGACCAGGGTAGCCGACTATATGCGACCAGGGTAGCCTGGGGGTGTTCAAAACTCTATTGAACATGTTCTCAGGCACGAGCAGCTTCTCCCACATGCGAAGACAACCATTAGAAGGTTTACATGTGCGGTTATCCATGATTGCACGTGTCTTAATCGGCGAAGGAGATGAGTGCGGTTAAATGAACTACACCAGGACAACCGTCCCAAACCGCTCCACATTTGACGTCCTTTTATTTAGTATAAAAGGATGGTCAATGCATGATGTAAAGGGCGGTTAACAAGCACGATGACGAGTCCACAAAGCTTGAAGACTTAGGCATAGTTATATAGACAACAATATAGAAGAGATCTTCGCCAGTGACCATGTCTTCCTCCCTCTTGTAAACACTTTTTTCCCGACATAGTGAAATCATAACAGGACGTAGGGCTATTACTCCCACCATCGAGGGCCCGAACCTGTATAAATTCATTTGTGTCCCTTTAGACATTACTTATCTTACCTTCTCGGAGGAGCATCGTGAAAGGTCTCGCAACTTATAAATCTACGTAAGATCGACTGAGGACCTCGAGTCCAAATCATCGACAATAGGGATGGCCTGTAGCATGGTGGAGGTTAGGTTGGAACCTTTCGCCATCTTCTGACAGGCCTCGCAAGCGGAGACAAGATATCTCGCATTGCAGACCACAGTAGGCCAGAAAAACCCTGGCAAATGACCTTTTCTACGACAGCACGCGGGTCTAGGTGAGAGCCACAACTCCCTGAGTGGATGTCTTCAAGGAGTTGTATTCCCTCTGCTCGCGAGAGGCTGCAAAGCAAGGTGGAGGCCCCCCCCTTGTAGATGTTGCATCTAGGCCCTTTTTGAGTTGATTTTGATTATTGATGACATTAAAGTGTCTTGGACTAATAATGTCTTTGAGCTATTTGTATGCAGTGTTATTTCTGTAAAGTTTGCAAGTGATCCGGGAAGGTCTGCAAGTTGCAAGCGCAAGGTCAAGTGCAAGGTCGCAGTGTCACCCGAGGTCGCAGTCCGAGGACGCGAGCCAAAGCCGCAAGTGCAATGTCGCCAAGAAGGAAGCTGCAAAGACCTAAGGTAAGTGCTTGTTTATTGTACCAGTCTCAGAGTTTGGAGTTTGACCGGGTTTTATAAGAAATTCTTTTTTAGTTAACCGTACTATTAAGAGGGGTTGAATAATCTCTTTTAGTTCTGGCAAAAACTGAGAAAATCTTAGGTCATTTGTTGCATTCGCATTCATTCACAATCTTGGTCAAGAATCTCAAAGAGGAACTGAAACTGGCCATCTGAGTGCTATTTATTTGACTAGGTACTGTTCATTCAACCAGTAATGCTGTTCATTCGACCAGTGGTCACACGAGTACTGTTCATTTGACCAGACACTATTCATGCACTATTCATTTGATCAGTCACTATTCATACGACCAGTAACACTGTTCATGTGACCAGTAACACTGTTCATATGACCAATAAATACTGTTCATTCGACCAGAGGTTCCAACAGCTATTTACTAGTCGTTAGAGGTCAAAGTTGGCTGTTAGCTAGCCTAATTTCTTTTCTTTTAGACCACAACGGCTAGCTGAGAGGTTGGGCTATAAATAGAGGTGCTTTGAGCAATATTCTCATACATTCAAAAACACATCTCAAGCTACATTCTCATACACATTTTTGAGCAGTCTCTATACACACCTTTGAGCATATTTTCTATATATTTTGAGCAGTTTTCAGAAGAAGTTTTGAGCAGTTTTTAGAAGAAGTTTTGAGTAGTTTTTTAGCTAATTTTTGAGCAGTTTTTTAAAACACTTTTGAGCATGATTTTCTCTATTGTTTTTGAGTAGTTTTTATAAATAGTTTTTGAGTAGATTTTTGAGCAGTTTCTGTTCACATTTTCGAGAAGTTTTTAAACAATATTTTGAGTAGATTTCTCTACTATTTTGATCAGTTTTATAAACACTTTTCGAGTAGATTTTTGATCAGTTTTATAAACAATTTTGGAACTGATTTTTGATCAGTTTTACAAACACTTTTGAGTAGTGTTTGAGCAGATTTTTGAGAAGCTTCTGTTCACATTTTTGATTAGTTTTATAAACACTTTTCGAGCAGATTTTGATTAGTGTTTATAAATATTTTTTTGAGCAATTTTTCTAAAGAACCAAGAGATATATTTTTTGATATATACTTGAGCCCAAGTGCCAAAATCTTGATCTTTTGATCAAGTATCATTCATTGTGATTGAGAGAGATCTTTTGAGAGCATTCATTTGCATCCTTAGAAGTTTCACGGTATTTGTTGGGGGTCAAGAGAAGATCTTGCAACTTGTTACTCTTGGTGAACGCCCTCACCTAGACAGTTTGGAGGCATGGCTGTTGACCTCTCCATTAATGGAGGTTGCCAGAGAGGCTCGGCATATTTTGTGAAAGGCATCGGTGCTCACCTATCTGGAGGGGAGAAAGAGGAACTTTAGTGAAAAATATCCTTCGTGGATATTGAAGCAAGACTCATTCATTTGAGTGCTTCAATGAGGAGTAGGGGAGATCGAGCCAGTCTCTGAGACCTTAGCATAAATCACTGTGTTTGTTTTTCTTACTCTTTCTTAGTGCAAAATATTATTAAATTGTTTCAATTTATTTGCTCTTTGTCTTTTCCGTGCAAAAATTGTTTTTAGTCAAAAAGTTTTAAAGCCGCCTATTCACCCCCCACTAGTCGGCATCCTCGATTCTACAGTAGAGTCTCCCTTCCACCAGGACATACGCGCGTGCCTTAGCCCGGAGGTGTTTTGCCTCTTTCTCGTCGGGAGGTTCGCCTTCCCCCTTGATGAAGGAGATGAGAGGGTCCATCCATGATGTGGCTCGGACGATTTCGGAGACCTTCAGGTTGTGAGGCACTATGTCTGGGCTAGGGGCGGCCACCGAAGGCTTCGTGATGATTTCTAGGAAGGCGCCCTCGGGGAGGGGTCCCGGAGCACTTGCTGTCCGTGCCATGGCGTCACCACGGTCATTGTCCCTTCGGGGGATGTGTTGTGCCAACAAGCCCTCGAAGTATTTTTCCATCTTCCGCACTTCTCCCACGTAGAGGTTTAGATTTGCATCATGGCATAAGTAAGACTTGTCCATTTGGCAAACCACTAGTTGGGAGTCTCCTTTCACTAGGAGGCGACGAGTCCTCAGGGAGCGTGCGAGGCACAGACAGAGGAGTAGGGCTTCGTACTCAGCGATGTTGTTGGTCACCAAGAACTAAAGTCTAGCTGTTGTTGGGGGCAAATCTCCTCGAAACTAAGTCCAGGTAAGTTGCGTCACATTTGCCCGGGGACATGGCCTCCGGGGCGTCCTCGGGCGCCGCCCTTTGGCCCGCGGGACTTGGCCTCAGGTGCGGTCCTGGGCGCCACCATTGGCCCAGGGACCTGGCCTCCGGGGTGTCCCCGGGCGCCGCCTTTTGGCCCCCGGGACTTGGCCTCCAGTGCCGTCCCGGGCGCCGCCACTCACCCAGGGACCTGGCCTCCGGCGCCTCCCGGGCGCCGCCTTTTGGCCACCGGGACTTGGCCTCCAGTGCGGTCCTGGGCGCCGCCACTCGCCCGGGGACCTGGCCTCTGATGCCTCCCCGAGCGCCGCCTTTTGGCCCCCGGGACCTGGCCACCGGAGCCGTCCCGGGCGCCGCCACTCGCCCGGGGACTTGGCCTCTGGCGCCTCCCCGGGCGCCGCCTTTTGGCCCCCGGGACTTGGCCTCCGGTGCCGTCCCGGGCGCCGCCATTTTCCCGGGGACTTGGCCTCCGGGGCCTCCCCGGGCGCCGCCTTTTGGCCCCAAGGACGTGGCCTCCGGTGCCGTTCCGGGCGCCTCCATTTGCCCGGGGACATGGCCTCCGGGGCCTCCCCGGGCGCCGCCATTCGCCTGGGGACCTGGCCTCCGGGGCCTCATCGGTCGCCGCCTTTTGGCCCCCAGGACTTGGCCTCCGGTGCCATCCCGGGCACCGCCATTTGCCCGGGTACCTGGCCTCCAGGGCCTCCCCGGGCGCCGCCTTTTGGCCTCCGGGACTTAGCCTCCGGTGCCGTCCCGGGCGCCGCCATTTGCCCGGGGACCTGGCCTCCGGGGCCTCCCCGGGCACCGCCTTTTGGCCCCCGGGACTTAGCCTCCGGCGCATGTCCCGGGCCTCATCGTCCTCCTCAAGGTAAAAGTCTCGAGTTGTTTATCATGTGCAGGTCACGCGAGGAGCGCCTCGGGAATCAGCGACCACCTGTCAAGCATCCAAGATGTTTGACCGGGAGAAGGACGTTCCTGCCCCTCAATCCGACGGTGGCTTCCGGTGTAGTTTAGGCTTTTTGCTTCTTTTTGGGGCTATAAATAGCCCTTGTACCCCTCAATTGTAAGCAAGTGACTCATTTGTTGGAATAGCTAAAAACTAACAGGTGTGCTCCGGAAGCCTCTCCCTCGGAGAGAGCCTCCCCAGCCGACTCCAGTCGGGAGCGCACCGACAGGACTAGGGCCCCCACCGGGACCCGAACCTGTATAAATCCGAGTGTCATTTCTTGTGCTTGTCCGGCGGGGGAGGACCGGTCATCCAGTCAACCTGCGCCGTGTAATCTTCGCTAGGATCGTTCTCAAAACCTCCCGGGGTATTCGCAATACCACGACAGTTGGCGCCGTCCGTGGTGACTCGTGACAAGACGCCATGGCTCCCCCAAGAATAAGGGCTCGCACCCTTCCCGGTGACGCCGGTCTCGGAGACCCGGCGCCGCCCGTCCGGGACACTGCTGTCCCGGTGCTTCCACCCGGAGGCCACCTGGCCCAGGTACCGCCTCCCCCCTCTTCTCTTAACTTAGGTGCTTCTACCTCCAGGTCGCTCCCGGTGACCGCGGGGACCTCGGCCGGGACCAGTCTCCCCCCGATGGCTCCCCCGGTTCCCCGGGACGCCCTGCTTGACGCTCTAGTGGAGGGCTAGCTCCGCGCCCAGCGCCCAATGGATGAGCTGCTCAGCGTGTTGGGGCGGCCTCCGGCCCCCACATTTGCGTCGCACCCGTACTCGGGGACTATGCCCCCGTTTATGGGTTACCCGGCGGCCCCTCTGGCCTCCGGGAGTCTGTCCGCCCCGTATGATCCTGCCGGGGGGTTCCCTCCCCCTGCGGGATATACGTCCGGACCCTTCCCGGGACCCGGGCCCGTCCCGGTGCCGGGAGGCTACTTCATGCCAGGGCCCTTCGTGGCACCAGGGGGTTACCCCGTCCCAGGCCTATTCCCGGGGCCGGGAGCCCACTTCATGCCGGGGGTTTTCCCTACGCTGGGAGCCAGTCCCGCCCCCCGCGTCGCGTTTACAGCACCGGGGGCGGTCGACAGAGCAGCTCCCGTGCCTCAGCGGACTTCCCCCCACATGGGCTCCCCGGTTCCGGACGTCGCCGCGGGGGCTCCCCCCTCGCAGGTTCCGAATGTTACAGGGGCTTCCCCCTTTCCGGTTTCGGTCGTTGCCACTGGTGCCCCCTCCGCTTCGGTTCCAAACATCGCCGTGGGCGCCCCCCCCCCCCCCCGGTTCTGGATAATACAGGGGCTTCCCCAGTCCTGTATTCCCCTTTCCGGTCCCGGGGGTCTTCGCAGGGGGCTCCCCCAGCTGGCCCCGGAAGCCTCCGGGCCGGCAGCTACAGTGTATAAGCTCCCTCCCTCGGCGGAACAGGTCCGTTTCGCCCGGGGGAGGTCGAGCGAATGCATTTGCCTGAGCGCGGGAAGGAACTTCCCCACGGCCGCGGGCGCGGGGAGCTTCGCTCTCGCACCGGTCGGGGGAAGAGACCCGCAGAACACCCAGTCTCCCCGAGGGAGAGCCCGGACGTCCGGGAACTTAGCCCCGGTCCAGAAGAGAAGCGTCGCCACCGCCACTCCGGCGGACCTCTTGGACCGCTCCCCGACTCCGACAACGAGGGTCCCGTCAAAGAAGACAGCGACCGGGACTCCCACCGGGAAGTGCAGGGGGCTAACCAGCCCCTGTGCCGAAGACTTCGCAGCATCCGGTGGCCGCGGCCCTACCGCCCTCCGCATATCGAGCACTAAACGGTGAGGCAGACCCTTATGAATTTGTGCAGGTTTACTCTACAGCCATTTCCGCGGCCGGGGGGGACAAGACGGTACAATGCAACGTCTTCCCCCTCTACCTCACCGGCATCGCCCGCTCCTGGTTCTACAACCTGAAGGCCGGCTCCATCAAGTCATTCACGCAGCTCAAGCGGGAGTTCTGCGCAAACTTCCAGGGGAACTATGTGCACCCCCTGGACTCCTCGCAGCTGTACACTGTCCGACAGAGGACTGGGGAAACCATCAGAAGCTTCTTCAAGCGCTTTGCTCAGGTGAAGAGCAAAGTGGCCCATGTCCCCGACTCTACGGTCATCGAAGACTGCAAACGTGGCATCCTCCCGGGGGAGCTCCACCGAAGGCTCTCCCAGAGCTGCCCCACTTCCACCGATGAACTTTTCAACGTACTCGAAAAGTACGCTCGGGCGGAGGAAGACAACATCTGGAAGAAGACCCAGGGGCTCCCGCCCCCGCCGACCGGGGGGCCAGGGATCCCCTCAAGCGCCCTAGGCAGGGGGGGCGTAACGAGCCACGGCCTCGGGACACCTTTGTCCTCGAGGGCGAAGGCGGCTCGCGCGACCCCCCGAGGGGCAACCGCCCCTTCCCCAAGCCGAAAGGCCATGGGGGAGGACAGTCTTCGCGCGGCCGGGAAGGTCCCACGGGGAGAAGGCGGGAAGGACCGTGGTGCAGCTTCCACGGGTCCAGCACCCACGCTACCCAAGACTGCAGCCAGCTGCTGCAGCACTTCGCGGCATTCCTCGACCAGCGCGGGCAGGGGGGTGGACTCCGGCCTCCTTGTTCCCTCGGCCAGCTGTTCTGGCCCTTCCCGCTCCCGCGGGGGGGGGTCAGGAGACGCAGGAGGGGGAGCCTTCAGAAGCTCTCCCCTTTCGAACTTCTCAGCGCCGCATCAACGTTATCGTGGGAGGGTCCGCCTTCGAGCGGGACTCTAAGCGCCAGCGTAAGGAGTACGCGCGCGAGGTCAAGGTTGTGGGGGTGCTGCACGCGTCCCTGCCACCTAAGTGGTCGGACGTCCACCTCACCTTCACGGCGGAAGACGCGCGAGGGGTTCGCTTCCCCCACGACGACGCGCTCATTGTCTCCGCGACCATCTACAACTGCCACCTAGCCCGTATCCTTGTGGACGGTGGGAGCTCCGCCGACGTCCTATTCCTGAAGGCCTTCAAAGAGATGCAGGTGGATGAGAAACTCCTGCAGCCCACTGCTGGGCCCCTGCAAGGTTTTGTCCCGGGGAAGGCAATCCACCCCGTGGGCAAGGTAGACCTCCCTATGACATTCGGCACCCCGGAGAACTACCAGACCGAGCTGGTCCGCTTCGACGTAGTGGACCTCCCTTCCTCCTACAACGCGATAATGGGGAGGACCACAATCAACCGGCTAGGGGCTGCCACTCATCAAAACTACCTCTGCATGAAGATCCCCGGGCCGCATGGTGTGATCAACGTCCGGGGAGACCAAGACATGGCCCGTGCTCTATACGAGCGAGCTGCAGCCACAATCGGAAGCGTCAACCTCATAAAGACGCCCGGGGGGGAGGCTTCCCCCCCGGAACTAGATGCCGCTGCGCCACCGCCCGGGAGGCCCCTCCTCAAGCCGCGCCCGGAAGGGGGCCTCCGGAAGATCCTGCTGTCCCCGGGCGACGAAGACAAAACCGTCCGAATCGGGGCGGAGCTCCCCGAGGAGCATGCAGCGCAACTTGCGGCTTTTCTGCGCGAAAACTCCGATGTTTTTGTGTGGAAGCCTTCGGACATGCGGGGCGTCGCCCAGGAGGTCATTGAGCACAAGCTCGCAGTGGCCCCCGGTCACCCCCCGATCAAGCAGAAGCTACGGAAACTCTCCCTCGAGCGCCAAGAGGCAATCAAGGTGGAGATCACCCGGCTCCGAGAGGCGGGGTTCATTCGGGAGGTCTTGCACCCCGAGTGGCTCGCAAACCCCGTCCTCGTCAAGAAATCAACCGGCAGGTGGCGGATGTGCGTGGACTTCACCGACCTTAACCGCGCCTGCCCTAAAGACAACTTCCCGCTCCCGCGGATTGATCAGCTCGTCGACTCCACTGCGGGGTGCGAGCTCATGAGCTTCCTAGACGCCTACTCGGGCTACCATCAAGTCCGGACGGTGGAAGGGGACGAGGAAAAGACGAGTTTCATAACTCCCCTCGGAACCTTCTGCTACGTCCGTTTGCCCTTCGGGCTCAAGAACGCGGGGGCGACCTTCCAGCGCCTCATGACGCTGGTTTTCAATGATCAAGTCGGCCGCAACGTCGAAGTCTACGTAGACGACGCGGTCGTCAAGAGTCCCCGCGTAGCCTCCCACATCGACGACCTGGCTGAAACCTTCCGCAACCTCCGCACGTTCGGGCTCAAACTCAACCCGGAGAAGTGCGCCTTCGGGGTGTGCCGGGGGAAGCTCCTAGGTTTCCTCGTGTCCCAGCGGGGCATTGAGGCAAACCCCGAGAAGATCCGGGCATTCTTAGATATGCCCCCGCCGCGCTCCGTTAAGGAAGTCCAGCGGCTCTCCGGCCGTCTAGCCGCGCTAAGCCGCTTCGTCTCCCGGTCGGGGGAGCGGGGCCTCCAGTTCTTCAAGATCCTCCGAGGGCTCGAGGGGTTCCGCTGGACCCCCGAGGCCCAGGAGGCGTTCGATGACCTCAAGAAGTATCTCACGAGCCCTCCAATGCTCATGAGTCCGTCTCCAGAAGAGCCCTTGCTCCTCTACCTCGCCGCGACCCCCGTCGCCGTCAGCGCGGTCTTGGTGAAGGAGCAAGGGGGGCACACCGTCCCATGTACTACGTGAGTGAGGCCCTCCAAGGGGCCAAAACTTGATACATGGAGATGGAGAAGATCTGCTACGCCCTCCTGATGGCATCCCGGAAGCTTCGTCATTACTTCCTGGGGCACCCCATCACCGTCCCGTCATCCCTCCCCTTGGGGGAGGTACTGCGGAACAAAGAAGCCACCGGCCGGATTGGGAAGTGGGGGGCAGAGCTCGCCCCCTTCTCCCTGTGCCTTACCGGCCGCTCTGCCATCAAGTCGCAGGTCCTCGCCGACTTCGTCGCAGAGTGGACTCCCGCCTCTGGGTCCGGGGACGAAGACCTCCCTGTGCCGCCCCGACGCAGTGATCATTGGACTCTCATGTTCGATGGGTCGCTGTGTCTCGCCAGGGCTGGTGCGGGAGTAGTCCTCCGGAGCCCCGAGGGGAAGGAACTTGCTCCTCTACCGCGCAGCTTGAGTTCCCCGCAACCAACAATGTCGCCGAATACGAGGTTTTGCTCCTCGGGATGCGCCTTGCGCGCTCCCTGGGGATCCGGTGCCTCCTAGTCAAGGGAGATTCTCAGCTCGTAGTTTGCCAAATGGACAAGTCTTTCCTGTGCCATGACGCAAACTTAAGTCTTTATTTGCAGGAGGTACGAAAGATGGAGAGGCATTTCAACGGCCTCGAGGGCCGGCATATCCCGCGAAGAGACAATGGCCGGGCCGATGCCTTGGCCCGGGCCGCAAGCGCCCGGGAATCGCTCCCTAAGGGGGCTTTCCTAGAAATCCTCACAAAGCCCTCGGTGGCCTCCCCGGACACGGGCGACGAGCCTCATGTCCCAGAGGTCGCCGAGATCACCCGGACTCCGTCTTGGATGGACCCCCTCATCTCCTTCATCAAGGGGGAGGGGGACCCTCCTAGTGAGACCGAGGCTAAACGCCTCCGGGCTAAAGCCCGGGCATATCTCTTGCTGGAGGGGAGGCTCTACAAGCGGGGAGGCTTCCGCCCTCCTGCGCTGCCTCCCCCGGTCGGAAGGACTTCAACTTCTCGAAGACATCCATGCGGGGAGCTGTGGTTCTCACCTAGCTCCGCGTGCCATTGCGGCCAAGGCCCTCCGGCAGGGCTTCTACTGGCCCACGATCATGCGTGACGCGCGAGACCTTGTCTCCGCGTGCGAGGCATGCCAGAAGATGGCCAAGGGCTCGAACCTCCCCCCTATAGCGCTGCAGACACTCCCCATCACTTGGCCCTTCGTGCGCTGGGGGGTGGATCTCTTAGGGCCCTTCCCCCCAGCGCCCGGAGGATACAAGTATGCGGTAGTCGCGGTCGACTATTTTACAAAGTGGGTTGAGGCGGAGCCTTTGGCCAGCATCACGTCCCGGGCTGTCCTGCGGTTTTTCTGGAAAAACGTCGTATGTCGTTTTGGTGTCCCCCGGGAAATCACCGTGGACAACGGGACCTAATTCGACTCGGCTTATTTCCGGGAATTCTGCGAAGGCCTGGGGCTCGTCATCCACTTCGCCTCAGTGGCCCATCCCCGGAGCAATGGGGCTGTCGAGAGGGTCAACGGCGTGATCCTACAGGGGTTGCGCCGGAGACTCGAGCAAACCGCTTCTAAGCAGGGTGCATGGGCAGAGGAGCTCCCTAGCATCCTCTGCTCCATGCGCACGACCCAGTCCCGGGCGACGGGGCGTACTCCCTTCTCCCTGGTCTACGGGGCGGAGGCAGTCGTCCCCCCTGAGATCGACTTCCGGTCACTGCGGGTCGAGCTCCTGGAGGGAGCCATGCCCGCAGCGTACCAGGCCAACGAGGCCAACCAGCGCCTGGAGATCGACCTCGTGGAGGAGGAACGCGACCGAGCGCTCCTCCGCCACGCCATCTACGAGCAAGAGATGGCTAGCGCGTACAACAAGCGCGTGCGCGAGAGAGCTTTCCGCCTTGGGGACCTTGTCCTCAAGCGCGTCACGGACCCCCAAGCCCAGGGGAAGCTCTCCCCCAAGTGGGAGGGCCCCTACAGGATCTCCGCGGTCCTAGGCTCGGGGGCTTACAAGCTCTCCAACCTTCAAGAGCAGGAGCTGAAGCACACGTGGAACTTGCGTTTACTTCGCAAGTTCTATATTTAGCCTTATGGGCCTGTCCCCTTCCCCAGAGCGATCACGCCGGAGGGGGAGGAGGGACACTGTATTTACCTTTTCCTCCCCTTTCGCGACTTCGTAGGGGGAGGCACTGTACTTCATTTTGTTAGCAATACATAGGTCTTGCTCTTCAACTGTCTCATTGCAGATTCTTCTCATTACCGCCCCTGGCGGCGACACCCTCCCCGCGAGGATGCCCTCCCCATGAGGACGCCCTCGCGGCGAGGATGCCCTCCACGCGAGGAAGTGGGCCAGACCCAGCAAGTCCCTCCTGTAGGGCGGCTTACCATCAGCCCTCGTGGACTGAGGGTGTAAGCGGCAACCCGGTCCCCAGCGGCCGCGGTAACGAGTCACTTTAGGAGACTAGTCCCCTGCCCAAACACTCAAGACCCGTCTTCGGGCACTTCCTCCTCCGGGAGTAGACGCTCTCCCAAGTGGGACGTCTAATGGCTTTCATGGATATCTCTTCCTCCTCCGAGAGTAGACGCTCTCCCCAGTGGGATGTCTAATGGCTTTCATGGATATCACTTCCTCCTCCGGGAGTAGACGCTCTCCCCAGTGGGACGTCTAATGGCATTCTTGGATATTTGGTCCCCGGCGACCTTATTCTCGGCTCCCCGTTCTCACGGCGACCGGATGATTGCTTCCCGGCGACTTTATTCCCGGCTCCCCTTTCTCACGGCGACCGGATGATTGCCTCCCGGAGACCCAATTCCCGGCTCCCCGTCCTCACGGCGACCGGACGATTGTCTCCCGGGGAAGTTACGGATTTCCCGGACATTTCTTCCCTGGAGACCCAATTCCCGGCTCCCCGTTCTCACGGCGACCGGATGACCATCTCCTAGGAAGCCCTTCTCTGGAAATCTCATCGGGTTTTGTTGGATGTTTCTTCCACACGAGGCCTTATTCCCGGCTCCCCGTTCTCACGGCGACCGGACGATTGTCTCCCAGAAGGTCTTTTCCTTGGAAACCTCGATTTAAAATTTTCTAACTTCGAAAAATTTGTATGCTACAGGTCACTTCCACCCCGGGGGGCCTTGCTACCCCCACAGCGCGCGGAGCTACCCTCCAGCCCGCTGTGGGCGGGGGGATAAGGAACCCCCGGGTGTCGACCGTACCGCCCACGAGCAAACTTAGCTCATTCTTGTGAAAAGGAGTCGTCCAGACCATCCAAGAAGAAAAAATAAAAAGACAACGAAAGAAGAAGCAAGCGAACAGCTTTATTGATTGTCAAACCCGGAGGACATCTTCCCCCTCCGGTGGGTTTCAGAAACGGTACAACCCGGGCTCTAACCCGGGGGGATCCTCTACATCCTAAGGCTCCTACGCCTAATACTCCCGGAGGCTCTCCGCTAGCTCCCGGGCCAAGTCCCGGTACAATGCACGCACGCGGCGCCGAGCGTCCCAGAGCACATCTTCGGGCCAGAACTCATATCCCGCCGGCGGATGTATCCGAAGAGGAGGTATCATCCGGAACCCCGGAAGCGGGGGGGAAAACTCGGCGCGATGATTGTCAAAATTGTCCAAGTGCCACTCCGGATGCCACCTTAACCGAACGGGCTCCCGGACGGCGTCCCCGCTGCGCTCCCCGGAGATGAGGCTTAGCAATATTAAAGCCGCTTGGGCGTCCCCCGGAGAGCCCCTCCCGGACCTTCCCCCTAGAGTAACCTCCCGGGAACCCTCGTAACATTGCATTCAATTCAAAGACTTAGAAAAATTTCTAACTCTATTGCATTCCAAAATATCTTTTTACAAGTGTCTGGGGCTTCTTCTAAGAAGCTACCGGGATCAAAGTCCTAAGAAAACAAAAGGGTCCTATCTAAAGACCCGGGGGGAGGCTCATACTCTTTCATTGGCGTCCTCCCCCCAGGGGGCTTCCTCCAAGGCCGGAGCTGGGGCATCCACGGCCGGAGGCGCCGATGCCTGGAATCTCACCCGGATGATCCAGTCGTAGAAACCCCCGACGAGCTGCTCCACCTCCCGGCGCGCGGGCTCGAAGAACTCGGGGAAGCTTCGCGGGATGCGGCCCCCGATCGCCCGGGCCCCCCCTCCCCGGTGCTCGACGAGCCTGGCTGCGACCACGACGACGGGGATCGCCCGGCCTCACGCCCGGGCGTCCGCTGCCTCCGGGATCAGGGAGACTTGTGCGTTAAGAAAACGCACAGCCTCCGCGAGCGTGGCCGGGGGCACCTCCGAGCCACCCCCGGAGCCTAGGCTTACGCCAAGGCTCTCGAGGGCCGAGCGGACGGAGTGGCCTGCATCCCCCACCGCCCGGACACTCGATCCCTTAAGCTCCCAGAAGGCCTCCTCCCTCGCCTTCGCCTCCTCTCAGAGGCGGCCGTTCACCGCCTCTGAGACGTGAACTTGGGCCCGGACCCGAGCCAGCTCCAGGAGAGTTTCGTCCCGCTGGCCCAGGAAGGAGGCGGCCCTGTCCTCCGCGTCCTTGAGCAGCCGGATGACGCGCTGCTCGACGCCCCAGGTAATTGCCGTCCCCTACAAATTCCAGAGTTAGAAAAATTTTGGATGCAGGGAACCAAGAGAAAGCGACAACAGCTTCGGGTGAATACCTGGGCTTGGAGGGACCGAAGCTCCGCAAAGCGATCGTGGAGCGTCCCCCCCGCGACGAAGGCCTGGACCTTCGGGGTCTGCAGGCCTTCCGCGTAACGTTCGACCTCCCCTGTGGAAAGCAGGGGGGTCTCCCGCCCGGCGCTTGTCCCGCCGCGGTCGATAACGGGCTCCCGGACCTGGGCGCCCGGTAAGACCTCTGTCGGGGTGGCGGTCGTCGTCGTCTTCGTCGCCAAAGTCCCCCCCGAGGAAGTGGCTGAGGAAGCTCCGGAGAGGGTCCCGCTCCGGGGGGCAATCATCAACCCTTTCCCCTTCCCGGGTGGGAGGGTCCCCGGGGCCCCCACGTCCAGTGGGACCTCGTAGACCGAGGGGCTCCCCCCTCGTCCACGGGCCATTCAACCCGCGGAGGCGAGGTCTCCGCGAACCTCACCTCCCGTTTCTCCTGCTCCAAGGGTGACGGGGGCGCCGGGAGGACCGCTACTGAGGGCGGCGAAGGGGCGTAGTCCGCCGAATCGGACGCCGCCCCGCCCACTGCCGGCTCCTTCCCCCGGGCCGCAACAGGGCTCGTCGGGGGAGGGGGTGTTGCTTCCTTCCGGGCCGGCGGCCGGGCGCACTCGGTCCAGGGGGTCTCGTCCCGGGGCTTCGCCTGTGTCGCCGCCGACGTCGTGGACGGGCCGGGGGTTTTTTGGACTCTGGCCTTCTTAGGCTCAGAGCCTCCGGCCGCGTCCTTCCCCCGTTTGTGTGACCCGGTGGTGGGGAGAGGCTTCCTCTCCGGTAACTTCAGCCCGTAGGCCTCAGCCACCAAGTTCCGAGGAGGGCCCTCCCCCACGAGGCGCATGACGCGCTCGTGCTCGTCGGCGAAGTACCTCCCCAGGAGGTTCTCCGCCTTTTCCCGCGCTGCCGGGTACGGCCGAACTACAAGAGGTAAAGAGTTAGTCAAATTTTCAAAAATTTGTAAATGCAATAAAGCAGGTTACCGAGACTTACGTCGGGTCACCGGCTTGACCGGGGGCCACTGCTTCGAGCCCATGCCGGTCCCCCTCCTCCCGCGCGCGAAGGGGGAGATCCTCAGGAGCATCATCTCCTCGGCGGCGTCCCGCATAGAGCGGGTCTTCCGGGAGATGATCACCTTGCCGAGGAGCTCCAGCTCCTCGTCCGTCTACACCGGAGGCTTCGGCGCGGACGACCGGCTGTAAGAGGTGGGCTCCGGGGTGTACGTCGCCTCGTCGTCCTAGACCCGGAGGTAGAACCACCTCCGGATCCAGTCGCCCCAATGGTCCCGGGACGCTACCGCCGGGTAGTCGCCTACCCGGGACGGCAGCATCTGCACCATCACCGAGCCGAAGGGGGACTTGGGCGCCCCCTTCACCAGGTGGGAGCTCCGCGCCGCCGGCTCGTAGAAGTACCGGAAGAAGCGTAGGGTGGGCTCCCTCCCGGTCGCCGTCTCGAATAGCCAGATGAAGATCCCCATCCGGACTATGGCGTTCGGGGTGAGGTGGTTGAGTGCCACCCCGTACTCCCTCAGGAACTCCCGGAGCATGGGATGCACCGGGAGCCGGAGACCCGCCTCCAGGAAGGCCTCGAAGGCCACGACCTCTCCGGGCCTGGGGCGGGGGGCTCCGTCTTTCTTCACGGGGACTCGAATGTCCCCGTCCTTGACGACGCCGCGTTCGACCAATGACTCGGCGTCCTCAGCCGTGAACTCGGACGCCCAGAGGAAGTCCGGAGTGACTTCCTCCGGGGGCACCTCGGTCATCTTCGCTCGACCCTTCGGTGCCATCAGGTTTGTTTTTTCGGTGACTAACTTTTCAGGAGGCTAAGCCTAAAAGTCCCGGACGCTTGCTACCGGGCGCTAGCTATCGGGAAGAGCTACCGGGAGAGAGCTACCGGGAGAGCTAAAATTCGCGAGCCGTGGAAGTTTGGAATGAAGTCACCGGGCCCCCAAGGCCCTATTTATAGAGGCGAGCCGTGGTCTAGATGGGTGCCACGTGGCACCCCGCGGATCAATCTGGGCCGTCGAAGTTCAAACCACGCCCAGGAAACAAAGGGACTGGCGCACGAATCGAGGCGCCGGTCCAAACCGCGAGTGCATTTATGGTGAAACGGAAAGCCTTAAGCGCGGGAAACGGAAACCGAAGCGTCACGGCTCCGGTGGCTTGGTCCGGAGATTTTCTCGGTGACATGTCCCATACCCACCGGGGACTCGAGCGTCATCCCCGGGGGGCATGGGGGGCTGCTGTTGGGGGGAAATCTCCGCGAAACTAAGTCCAGGCAAGTTGCGTCACATTTGCCCGGGGACATGGCCTCCGGGGCGTCCCCGGGCGCCGCCTTTTGGCCCCCGGGACTTGGCCTCCGGTGCCGTCCTGGGCGCCGCCATTGGCCCGGGGACCTGGCCTCCAAGGTGTCCCCGGGCGTCGCCTTTTGGCCCCAGGTCCTGGCCTTCGGTGCCGTCCCGGGCGCCGCCACTCGCCCGGGGACCAGGCCTCCGGCGCCTCCCCGGGTGCCGCCTTTTGCCCCTGGGACTTGGCCTCCGGTGCCGTCTCGGGCGCCGCCACTCACCCGGGGACCTGGACTCCGGCGCCTCCCCGGGCGCCGCCTTTTGGCCCCCGGGACTTGGCCTCCGATACCGTCCCGGGCGCCGCCATTTTCCCGGGGACCTGGCCTCCGGGGCCTCCCCGGGCGCCGCCTTTTCGCCCCCGGGACGTGGCCTCCGGTGCCGTCCCGGGTGCCGCCATTTGCCCGAGGACATGGCTTCCGGGGCCTCCCCGGGCGCCGCCATTCGCCCGGGGACCTGGCCTCTGGGGCCTCCCCGGGCGCCGCCTTTTGGCCCTTGGGACTTGGCCTCCGTTGCCGTCCTGGGCGCCGCCATTTGCCCGGGGACCTGGCCTCCGGGGCCTCCCCGGGCGCCGCCTTTTGGTCCCCGGGACTTAGCCTCCGGTGCCGTCCTGGGAGCCGCCATTTGCCCGGGGACCTGGCCTCCGGGGCCTCCCCGGGCGCCGCCTTTTGGCCCCCAGGACTTGGCCTCCGGCGCATGTCCCGGGCCTCATCGTCCTCCTCAAGGTAAAAGTCTCGAGTTGTTTGTCACATGTAGGTCATGCGAGGAGCGCCTCGGGAATCAGCGACCACCTGTCAAGCATCCAAGACGTTTGACCAGGAGAAGGACGTTCCTGCCCCTCAATCCGACGGTGGCTTCCGGGGTAGTTTAGGCTTTTTGCTTATTTTTGGGGCTATAAATAGCCCTTGTACCCCTCAGTTGTAAGCAAGTGATTCATTTGTTGGAATAGCTAAAACTAACAGGTGTGCTCCGGAAGCCTCTCCCTCGGAGAGAGCCTCCCCAGCCGACTCCGGTCGGGAGCGCACCGACAGGACTAGGGCCCCTATTGTAACACCCTGAGTTAGGGGTGAAAATTTCCTTTTTCATCAATAGCATGCATGCATGTATCAGTAGTAGTAGCCAGATCAGTATCTACCTCAAGCCCTAAAATCTCCAAATCTTTCTTGTGAACCCCAAATCAAGATCAGATTGCTCAGGTGTAATCTATTAGTTAACCTGAATCTAAAAGTCTTCAGAAGCCAGATTCAATTCCATTTCTAAATCCCAGATTTATCAACTCCATTCTGTTTTCAAAAACAGAAATATCTTATATTACCTAAATACCCAAAGTTTCAGAAATCCAGATTTAATCTAAATCTTGACCAAGTTCAGACCAGATTATTCTTGAAATATAATCAAGGATATGCCAATACCTTAATCCAGAAAGTTGGCAGCCAGATTTTATCATCTAGACTCTTTTCACAAATCAGTCCAAGAGTTATTGCAAATTAGTCCCTTATCTGATATCTGAAAACCCAAAAAGGCTAAAATCTCCAGATTAACTTCAAACTCAAAATCTCTTCAGCAAATCTTTTCTAAATGCTATTTGTCACAAGTTTCTCTTCTGTTCAGATTCCAAAATCTCATCCTAAGTGCCAGAATTCGAAATCAATTGAAATTCAGATTCAATTACCCTAAAATACCCTATTTTCAGTTTATATCAAAAACTATTCAGATGTGCCAGATTTTATCAAACATCTTTGCGAAATATCCTGTTGAATATAATCTGCCAGATCAGTGAAATCAATTTCAGTCTAAACCCTCTAAATCATCAGATTTACAGATCAGTCCAAAACTCAAAGAATTGAAACTGCAGTTCAGTCCAAATTTCGACCAGGCCAATTACTGTGCACACGACTAGAAACCGCCGTGCTTGTGCACCGTGGTTGCTCATCGTCGGTGAGGCTTCGCCACGCTTGTGACCGTGCATGCCGGTGTGCACGTGTCCTCGCTCCAGCTAGTGCCGTGGCAAGGTCGCTACTACGTCGACGACCAGCGCCTGCTCTCGCGCGCGATCAACGGCTTTTTGTCAGCAACTCCTCGCCACGTCGTTTTGCCGCGCCAGTGTTGTCGCCACCGCTTACTGCATCTTTGCAAAGTCCCATGAACGACAATGTGGACAGTTGCAGTCCTGTCGCCGTCGCATCACCGTTCTTCGCTGTGTCTTCGCCGCTGATGCTCAGCACGCAATCCATCTCATCGCAGCTGCCAATTACTTCGTTGTCTCCTCCTTGCAAGCTTCGCCTGGTCTATTTAAGCACTCCTGTGCTCAGCAGCTCCCTCCACACTTCACCAGAAACCAGCCAAGTTCCAGAATTTGCTGTTTTTGTTTTCTTCTCCAGCGAGCCGTCGAGGAGGCTCACGGTGCCAGCACTCTACACATAATCTCCTGCCAAATTAACAACATCAGTGAGTTCCCCTACTCATCCTCTCTGTGTGATATCATTTAATTGCTCCTCGGTGACCTCTAACGCCGGCGATCACCGGAAATTGCCGTTTGCCCTATTTCTGTAATGTGGCTCAATCCAGTACAAATTAGCTTTCGATTTTGTAAACAAAATTGATCAGTAAGCTAATTCAAGCAAGCCTGTGTATTTAGATTCCCAGTTTGAGCAAGAATCAAAGTTTTTCCCTAACCCGAGCTTCACCAGAAACCGGCGATCGTCGCCAGGCTTCTCCGGTGATCCTCCGGTCAATTTGATGTTACCAGAAGCTTTCTTATACCTCCTAGATACTCTCCAAGCAAGGAATTAAGTTCTTTTGGCTTGTAGCAGAAACCCCCAATTGGCAGTGCTTCTTCTCCGGCGCCGATCACCGGAAAGCTTGTTCCAGCCATTTCAGCCCTCGAAATCTTATCCAGTGTGTGTGCTTTGATCTCCTGAGCATTTTTGTCTTCTAGCCCGACATCTAGATCGGCCTAGATTGGAAGTTATAGCTTTGCCAAGATTGTGTCCAGAAATGATCTAGTGCAGTGTGTTCACCTCAGTTCATCACTGAAATTCTTGCTTTCCAGCCATTTCTTGCCCTAGATCCTGTTGACTTAATTGTTCCTGTTATCCTTGCCTACCTCCCAGACAAAGTGGTACATCATTTGGAACTCCAGATCAAAAGTTATGCTAAGCCCTAGTTTTTGGCATTGTCAGCTCTATGCCAGAGCTTGTCAGCCAGTGGCATTGGCCTTGTTTACCCACTTCTGGTTGTGTAATTTGAAAACCACTTTGTCCACTGAATTTGTAGAGTTGTGATCTACATTTTCTTCTACTACCACAACTTGAGATAAGCACTCTAGCTTTTCTTAAAGCTATGTCAAAGCCTTGATCCGAATGTCGATCTGTTGACATTCGCTGTTTTGATTAAACCAGCCACAAAATTGTTATCCCTATTGTAATCCTGAAACCCTAAGATTATCTAATCACCATCCTTAGCCCAAATCCCTTGAAACCCTGGAATCTCGACTCAGTTCAGTTTGCAGTTCAAATTATCTCCAGTATAGTTCAATCATTCTTGTTGAGCATTTCTGCATATAAGTCATAAAACATTTTAATATTATAAGTAATCATTGTGTGTTTGTTTATCGTCGAGCAGATTCAGAAGCTGACTTTGAAGATTTTGCTGTTGACCCGTCATCAACTGCTGTATCTTACGACACGGAAGGCAAGTTATATCCTTGGTCATCTTGAACCTATATTTTAAATGTTGCTAAAACATAACCTTGAATATAGATAATATTGCATGAGAAAGATTGAGAATGGTTGATTTATGAATTGGCAGCACTAGACTGGTTATCTGTGAAATGTGAAATAATCAAGTTTTGAGCCATGAACTATTATATATGTATGTATATATTTATATTCATGAAATAAAACCCCTAGCCGTGACCAGAAAATTGGTGTGGAATGGCTGTAGCACTGGAGGTGCTAGACTGCAAAGGATATGCAGGCACTGAAGGTGCAGGGTTGTGGATGGTCTGGTCACTGGCATATAAGGACTAGAACCTTGTGTTGTGCATCTAGTGGCATGAACAACGTGCTAACCGCAAGCCTAGAATGGGACAGGCCTGAACAAGTAATTATGTGGATCGCACATGAAACCCCTGCATGAGATGTGTAGTGATGCACGATAAGTACGGAGTACGGCTCCCACACATATCACTGAAGGTGATCAAGAAAGCTGACCCAGTAATGGGAATAAGCAAAGGGGTGGAGGTTAGGATACAGCCTACCACAACTGTGTCTCGCGGAGAGCCACAGGGTCAGGGGTGAATTGTAAGTGATACATAACAAAAGTTCTTGTTATCTCCACCTTGCCACTCACACATGGTTGTGAGGAGGGGTCTAATCATTTTGATAGGATGGGCTTGAAAGTGGAATATCTTGCGGGTAAATTGGTACCTCTCTGCAGAGTTAAAAACGTATTCGAATACTCCGAGCTCCCGGGTTTATAGGAGTCTGCTGCAGTGGATTAAATCCACGGGGTGTGACACAAGTACTATTTTCTAAATAAAATGAGTTAAATCAAGATTACCCAAATGACATGTGTTGTCATGATAAGGAGTGCTGCCGTGGGCTGTCGTGTGTCGACGTGTCGCGGTAGTGATATAATCTAGTGAACATGAATGATGATGTTATATTTTGAAAAGTGCTGCCATGAGCTGAAATAAGATGAGATGAGGTATGGAAGTAAAAGATTATTTTATAAACAACCATAATTCTTGACTAGTCTATGTTCATACCATCACTACTATATGTATCTATTCTTACCTATGACTTGCTGAGTACGTAAGTGCTCACCCTTGCAACATTCAACTCAATAGATGGAGTCTACCTTGATCAAGATGATGGCATGGAGTACTTCTTGGATCCAGAAGGAGAAGAGTCAGTCCCGTCTTTGCCCTGATGTGTGTTGTTCGGCTATCAACTTCTTTTGTGGGAGGGTCACCTATCTTCTGCTGTGTAGTTAATATTTTGCTAAACCCTGAATGCCTTGTAGGCATTGTAATCCTCTTTATGTAATATTAAGGCCAGCAGGCCACACTGCTTAATATTTTGTTAGTACTCTGTTGCAATGTAATATACTCCTGTGTTTGACTCATCCTGGGAAGTCAAAGGTTTGTGAGAATGGGACTAGCTGCAGTGAGCTAGGTCTCTACAGGAGTAGTCGTAGTCCCAGTCTTGGGGCGCGACACCCATCGGGACCCGAACCTGTATAAATCCGTGTGTCATTTCTTGTGCTTGTCCGGCGGGGGAGGACCGGTCATCCGGTCAACCCGCGCCGCGTAATCTTCGCTAGGATCGTTCTCAAAACCTGCCGGGGTATTCGCAATACCACGACAGTTGTGTACTCCAGGGTCCTCCCCTCGAGGCTCTAGAGGACAACCCTGCACCGACCCTAGTGAGGCAGAAGGAGCCATCGAACATGAGTGTCCAGTGGTCCTTGCATTGGGGCCATCCGACAGGGGAGTCACCCTCTATCCCTGTGACGGGGGTCCATTCCGCCACAAAGTCTGCAAGGACCTGTGATTTAATGGCTGAACGACTCGTGAGGGAGAGGGAGAAGGGAGCCAACTTGGCCCCCCACTTCCCGATGCACTGGATGGCCTCCTTGCTCCTCAGTACCTCCCCTAGGGGGAGAGAGGACAGGACCGTGATGGGGTGTCCAAGGAAGTAGTGATGGAGCTTCCTGGATGCCATTAGGAGGGCGTAACAGACCTTTTCCATCTCCATGCACCTTGTCTTAGCACCTTGGAAGGCTTCACTCACGTAGTAGACAGGGCGCTGCTGTTTTTCTTGCTCTTTGACTAGTACCGCGCTCACAGCGACTGGGGTGGCCGCAAGGTACATGAGCAGAGGTTCTTCCGGAGACGAGCTCACTAGCATTGGTGGGCTTGTGAGGTACTTCTTTAGGTCGTTGAACACCACTTGGGCCTCGAGAGTCCATTGGAACTGCTCAATGCCTCGGAGGATCTTCAAGAATTGAAGGCCGTTGTCCCTCGACTGTGAGTTGAAACGGCTCAGTGCGGCCAAGCGGTCGGTCAGTCACTGTATGTCTTTAAAGGAGCGCAGCGGGGGCATGTCTAGCAAGGCTGGGATTTTCTCGTGGTTGGCCTCCATGCCTCGCTGGGACACGAGGAAACCCAACAGCTTCCCCCTGTACACACCGAAAGCGCACTTTTCTGGGTTAAGCTTCAACCCGTACTTGCGGAGGTTGCGGAAGGTCTCTGCAAATCTTCGAGGTGAGCGGTTGCACAGAGGCTCTTAACGACCGCATCGTTGGAGGGCTTCACTCACGTAGTAGACAGGGCGCTGGAAGGGCATATGGACATAGAAGAAGGTGCCGAGGGGAGTTATAAAATTTTTCTTTTCCTCATCCTCCGTGGGCATTCTAACATGGTGGTAACCCGAGTACGCGTCTAGGAAGCTCATCAACTCGCACCCCGCGGTCGAGTCCACCAGCTAGTCGATCCGCGGGAGTGGGAATTTGTCTTTTGGGCAAGTCTTGTTAATATCAGTGAAGTCCACGCACATTCTCCACTTTCCACTGGATTTTTTCACGAGGACGGGGTTCGCGAGCCACTCGGGGTGTAAGACCTCCCGAACGAACCCCGCCTTTCGGAGCCTCGAGATTTCAGCGTTGATGGCTTCCTGGTGCTCGGGGGAGAGCTTCCTCAGTTTCTGCTTCACTGGAGGGCGGCCAGGCATTACAGTGAGTTTGTGCTCGATGACGTCCCTGGAGACGCCCTTCATGTCTGCAGACTTCCACGTGAAGACGTCGGCATTTTCGCGGAGGAAGGCAGTGAGCTGCTCTGCGCGCTCCTCGGGGAGGTCTGCTCCAACCTTGACGGTCT
The DNA here is from genome assembly GCA_019359835.1 of Pharus latifolius. NCBI lineage: Eukaryota > Viridiplantae > Streptophyta > Magnoliopsida > Poales > Poaceae > Pharus > Pharus latifolius. The sequence goes on along the minus strand of CM033324.1, from coordinate 52,931,936 downwards.
TCTCTCTGTTCTCTAGGAACAGATGGATTTCACGGAGGTCTCCCTTCGGCCGCGGTTTTGGGAGAAACTTCCCGGGAAGGGCGACTGGGACGTCAGGAGTCGGGGGAGGATTTGCTTTCCTCGAGGCCTTGATCAAATTGACGTCCCCAATCGTAATAGCGTCTTGGTCACCCCTGGCGGTGATCACACTGAGAGGCCTGGGGATCTTCATGCAGAGGTAACTTTGGTGCACTGCAGCCCCTAGACAGTTGATCATGGTCCTCCCCATGATGGCATTGTAAGAGGAGGGGAGATCTACCACGTCGAAATGAACCATCTCCATCCGGTAGTTGTTCGGGGCCCCAAAAGTCATGGGCAGGTCGACTTTCCCCACAAGGTATATGGTCTTCCTCGGGATGAAGCCCTGTAAGGGTTCGGCCCCAGTCCACGAGACGTCCACCGCACTCCCGCCGTCCATAAGGATGCACGCCAGGCGACAGTTAAACACAGTGGCGGCAATGATGAGTGCATCATCATGGGGGAAGCGGACCCCTCGCACATCTTCTGCCATGAAGGTGAGGGGGATGTCCAACCACTTTGGTGGCCGGGACGTGTTCAGCACCCCCACTATCTTTACTTCGCGTGCGTACTCCTTGCGCTAGCGCTTGGAGTCTCGCCCTGAGGTGGATCCTCCCGTGATGACATTCACATGCCTCTGGGAGGTTTGGAAAGGAAGCTCATCGGTCGTGTCCCTCTCCCTAGTTTGCTTTTGCTGCCCTCCCGGGAGAGCAGGTAGAGCTGGTACGGCCGGTGTAGGGGAAAGGATGCCGGACTCCTCCCTACCCATGTTGGTCGAGGAATGCAACGAAGTGTTGCAGGAGCGCATTGCAGTCTCGGGTAGCATGGGAAGTTGACTTGTGGAAGGCACACCACTGAGTGGTTGCACCCTCCTGGCCACCTAGCTTGGGGCCCTCCCAGCCACGGGAGGATTATCACCCCCCATCGTTGCCTTTCGGGTTGGGGAAGGAGAGGCTGCCTCTATTGCCTTCGCCTGAGCCGCCTCCGCCCCGAGGACGAAAGTGTCCTGAGGCTGTGGCTCATTGCGGTTACCCCTCCTGGGGCGCCTGCTGGAGGAGTCCCTGGCTTCTCGCTCAGTAGGGGCAGGCGCTCCCTGGTTTTTCTTCCAGAGATCGTCCTCCTCCGTGCGGGCATACTGTTCTAGGACGTTGAAGAGCTCGTCAGCTGAGGTGGGGCAGCTCTGGGAGAGCCTTCAGTAGAGCTCCCCGGGAAGGATCCCGCTCTTGCACGCCTCAATGACTGTAGAGTCAGGGACGTGAGCCACTTTGCTCTTAACTTGAGCGAAGCGTTTGACGAAACTTCGAATTGTCTCCCCTGTCCTTTTCCTAATGGTGTAGAGCTGCGACGAGTCCAAGGGATGCACATAGTTCCCCTGGAAGTTTGCGCAGAACTCTCGTTTGAGTTGTACGAAGGATTTTATGGAACCTGCCTTTAGATTATAGAACCATGATCGGGCAATCCCAGAGAGAGGGCGAAAGCGTTGCACTGCACCATCTCATCCCCCCCAGCCGCAGCGATGGCCGTGGAGTACACCTGCACTCGTAGGGGTCAGCTCACCGTTGTAGTGCTCTATATGCGGCGGGCGGTGCGGTCACGGCCATTGTGTACGTCGGAGGTGGCGGCACAGTGGCTGGTTAGCCCCCTCGACTTCCCGAGGGGAGTCACGATCTTTGTCCCCCCTTAATCGGAGAGGTGCGATCGTTGTCCGAGTCTGGGAGGAGTCCCAGCGGTCCGCCTGCACGGCGGTAGCATATTTTCTCCTCAGGGTTAGTTGAGCTAACTTCTTGAATGTCTGGGTGCCCATCGGAGGTGACAGTGGCCTCTTCGAACGGCCTCTTCCCCTTCCTCAACAGGGGGCATGGCTCCCTGTGGCCGTGACCCAAGCGTAGGGCACACTTCGGGAGCGATTCTGAGAAACGACGAGCCCCCTCGGGCTTTGTAGTGCGCATGCACTGCACCTCCTTCCATGTGAAGCGGGTTTGGTCCACTGGGGGAGCCCGCTGGGGTAGTCCCAGGGGAGGAAGGAGCTGATGCACATCGGCCGTGGGCCCAGGGGAAGCCACTAGCGCGCGGGTTGATCCCGGGGAGGGACTAGTATCCTGCACGGGGAGAGTAGCTTCTGGGGCGTCGATGGCCACCGGCACGGGAGGGGTTTCCAGTGCGGGGAGGTCTACCAGTGCGGAGTGACCGCATGCATGGGGGAAGCCCCCGGCATGGGGGGGGCCTCCTGTCACAAATGCGATCGTCGGCATGAGCGAACTTGCCGACACAGGGAAGGATCTTAGGGCTTGGAAGGCTCCCGGGACGGGGAAGGCCCCGGATGTGGGAAGACCCCCCAGAGCGGGAAATACCCTCGGCGCTGGAATGGCGGCCAAGTGCCCCATGAAGAACGGAGACAGCGCCCCCATGAACGGGAACAGGGGCGGATACATGGGGGCCGGGGGCCGGAGGCCGTGCTAAGACACGCAAAAGCTCCTCCAGCGTGCGTTGGGCACGAAGCTGGCCTTCGACCAGTGCCCCCAACAGTGGGTCCCCAGTGACCAGGAGCACCACTCGGGGCCACTAGGCTCTGCGAGCACAGTTGTGTCCATTGCGCTTGACCTAGGAACGCCTCCACCGGGGGTGGCTGGAGCCGGAAGTGCCGTGTGTGCCTGAGTGTCCCCAGACAGTGGCGGGGGGACGACGGTCCCTTGCATAGGCTAGGGTTGCTTGGTCCGGCGTCATTTGATAGTAAGGAGAGGTTCCTCATTCTTCTCGGAGGAGCCATGGCAAGTCGTCACAGATCCCCAACTATCGTGGTATTACGAATCCCACAGACATGTTTTAGGATATGTGTAACACGTGTATAGTGACGCGAGTTGACTGTGTGACGGGTCACCTCCCGTTGGGCAATTACAGAGATTGACATGAAGAGTTTATACAGGTTTGGGTCTCAGTGGGAACCCTAGTCCTATTAGCACGCTCCGGATGTAAGCCCGAGGAAGGTTCTCTGGTGGGGAGAGGTCTCTAGGGGAGTACCTGTTGCTTTTAGTGTGTGTAAAAATGAATTGGAGTTGTCCTTACAAGAGAGATACAAGGGGTATATATATACCCCAAAAATGCAAATAGTCTAAAGCGCCCTTGCTACAGTCGTTGGATCGAGGGGCACCATCGCCTTTCCACAAGATGAGTGGCTTGGATGCTTCACACATGCCTTTCTTCAGTTCCCGAGGCATCCCGGGGTGAGGAGACCTGTGACCCTCTACGAACGCATATAGAGCCCCCGGGCACGGGCAGGGTGACATAGACCCGGACACGGGGGTGTCCCGGGCCATGCGGGGGAAGGATGCCCGTTACTTTCTACGGGCGCATATTGAGCCCCCAGGAGTGGGCACAGTGACACGGACCCGGACACGGTGGTGTCCGAGGCCACCTTGGGCGAAAGTGCCCACGACCTTCTACCGGTGCATATCGAGCCCCCAAATGCAGGCACGATGACACAGACCCGGATGCAGGGGCGTCCTGGGCCAGCCGGGGGGAATGTAACAGCCGCAAAATTCCATTCTTAAACTCTCTACTTCTCAAATTTTCCTTCCGGTCTAAATCTTCCGAAATTCCGTTTAATTATCTTTTTATTCCGATCAGCGAAATTCTTTCACCTGTTCAATCCTAAATCATCCCCCCAACAATTTTCTCATGCATGCATATTTTTAAGTTCATGGCATCATGATTTTACGCATCAAACAAATCATTTTTACACATGAAATAATGATTTTCCTATTTGGAAATTGCATAAAGGAATATATTTAATTTAAAGTAATGCATTAAAAATTCTGTGAAAATATTTAATATATTTTATTTGCACAAGTAACCAGGTTCCACAACTTCCCATGCACTGACATTTTGCATTCCAGCCCTCCTATTTTCAGAAATTTCCAAACAAGCCCCTAGAATTGACAAAAACAATATTTTATGCACAATTACCCTTCTACCCTCACCCATTCCACAGCTAACACAGTGTAAAGACCTGCATGACCCTGTTAGATGCATTACATGTCAGCATGCCACTGTTACACCTCGTTTCCACCTGAATGTCTTTCTTTCTAAGCTTTGGCATGGCTGTAAAACAGCTCAAACCAGAATATTTTCACAAGTTCTTCTGTAGAGTGGTAGAGGAAACACTTAGACACGCAGAGCATTCAAGATTTTTGCATTTGGTTGAAACATTTCACATAAAATATCAAAGGGGGTGATTTCTGCTCTTCAGCCGCTGGTTTGGCCGCGCTCCAGCGCCGGCCGCCATCACCTCGTCATCGTTCCCTCGCTGCAGACGTCTTTTGCTTGTCCGAGCTTGTCCATCAGGTGTCCCTCCTCACTCTCTTCCTTTTTATCTTCTGGGTCTTGGCGAAATGGTCGCCGGAGCTCCCTCCACCGGCGCTTCTTGTTTTTCCTGCCGCCGGCCATCTTGGGTTTCTCGTCGTTCGGGCCATTTTCTCTCCAATCAGGCCATACCATCATCCTCCCCTCGTTTCCAGCAGCTCACCCACCAAATCCTAGCTCAAATCGTGCACCGCCGCCCGAGAACCGCCGCCGGCGAGCTCGTCTTCCTCGCGGCCGGCCGTGCGCCACCTTCTCCATTTCCGGCCGCCTCTTGCTGCCATTGTTGGCCCCCAGCATTCCCCCTTGTAGCCTCCATCACCTCCCAAACTCCCCGGCCTTCTCTCCTCTCCGGCGAGACCCACCGGAGCTCAAACCACCCATGCTGAAATCCCGCTGCTACAGTACTCGGATTGCTACAGTACTCGTATGCTACAGTAATTTCAGCCTTTCTTATTAGTGATTCTTTTAACTGTTCAATGCTCTAGAGGTCTCCGATCGAAGATCCGTCTTCACCATCAGATTCGCCTCAACTCAAATCTTCCAGATCTGAAATTTTTCTTCAGATCCGAGTCTCGGATCTTGTTTTCACCTTTTTCCAGATCCGTCTGAGCCATCCTACCACAAATTGCTCCTGCCACATATTCTCCTTCAGGAACCACCTCAGATTCTAATCCTAAAACCTTGATCTGCCGTTTTCAGAAACTCCCGTTTTTCAGTCTTTTTCAGATCCAACTCCGAGGCTGTTTTGCCTAGACTTATTAGGTTTTAGATTTTGCATTTGTTAGTCTCATACTTGTGCATTTTGTTTGATCGGTGCTCTTTTCGTGTTTAGAAATCGCCCGTCCGGAAGCCGAGGAGCAGCCGATCGAGGACGTCACTGAAGATCTTATCGCGGGACTTCAAGACAAGTCGCCACCACCTTGATCATGTTGACCCTATGTTTTCCAGTTAGCTAAGTATTTTGTTATTTGAGTATTATGCATGCTAATTAAGTAAACTGTGTATGTTCAAATATACCTGTTTAGCTATTGTCCTACATTGAATAGCCATTCTTGATTCTCAAGCCATGTGTATAATATTCTTGATGCCCTAGGTTAATGCTAAAGCATAACATTGGTAATATGGGTTATTCACATAAATGAGCAAAAATGGTTTTCAAAACTAAAAATGCCTTTTAAAATGTCTATCCTAGAGAGGAGAGGTGTGTCAGTCGAGACATGGAAAATACTGTGATGCTTATGATGATGATGCGATAACATGGTAATGTTGTAAATATGAAATGTTGTGAATTGTGAAAAATGTGAATAGGGAAACTCCTCTCTAGAATAGCTTAAGGACCCACCGATTTGTGCTAAACATCCAATAACATGTTAACGTACCTCCACAAGCCTGGTATGGGACGGGCACGACCAAGTATCCTTGCCGAACTATTGCCCTAGCTCTGCATAGAGTCTATAACCTAAATAATAATGTGCACTAATACTGTTCACTGGTCAGGGAGGGAAGATCCCTCTTGGCCCACTTACACTGACGGTTGGGATGAGCCCAACCGATTCGTCTGAGTGAAAGATCGTGCAACTGATGTGGTTCCAGGGCACGAGTGCTGGATGTGGTTTCCCAGCACAAACCCCTCGTGTGTCCGCTCACTATTGGTGGAGAGGGTCTCCCACCGCGGCCCAATACTGAGTGAGGGGTAGGGTGAAGGTATGAGAGGGAAGATCCCTACAATGCTTCACAACTGTATTAGGAACCCCACCCGGAGGTGGAATTCCTGGGCCACTGACCGGTGGTGAACCTTTTACGGGGCAGAGCTAGTATAATGGCAAGGTAGGGTGAAAAGCGTGTTATTCTCAACTCAGTGGCGCGCTTAAAGCAGCGTGATCGAACCTGGCATAGGAGACTCATATGCTTAAAGTAGCGTGATTGGGCAAAAGGCCTATGCTCGTGGTCAACAGTGGTAGTTGAGAAGTCTTGTGGGTAAAGCGGTACCCCTCTGCAGGGTTTAAAATGTATTTAAATACTCCGTGCTCCTGGATTTTGGAGTGTGTTATGGTCAATGGGTTTTATCCATGTTGTGAGGCACAAGTAGTTTTTATGAACTGTTTTATCAATTGCTTTAAATTCTGCACTCTTGAACTGTTATATATATATAAGGTAAATTTTCAAAGAATGTTTTGAATGCTTTTCATGACTATCAACTGTTAGGTGACGAAAAGGGTTTGGAAAAGAACCTCAGTCATTTCCTTGAAATCCTTATCATGTTATATATATTGCATTTGTTAAGTGGTGATTTGCTGAGTACTCTGTACTCACCCGTGACTGACTTTCTCCATCAGAAGTTGAAGAGCCAAGCGACTTGGGTTCACATGAGTGTGAGCCTGAGCCTTGTGAAGACTTCTTCGAGTATGATCCGAGCTTCTAGGCATCGCGTACCCCGGTCGAGCGACTGTGGGCGAAGATTAGTGTTCCGCTCCTTCCGCGTTTTGTTGAAAAAACTGAACCGTTATTTTGTACCTCGTTGTGTTACTATTGTAAGGCCCTAGTGCCGTCATCTGTGAACCTTGTGATATTTTGTGGATTATTTATGTATTGTGCTGGTTGTTATGATATTCATTTCTGGTTCGCAACTGACTCCTGGGAAGTTGCGACAGGGGAGTGCTGTTCCGTACCGTGGTGTTCGGTACGGGGCGGGGTTCCCCACAGGCATGGTATCAGAGCCCGGCTTGACTGTAGGACGTGACCCTAGATAGAAATGGCTACGATAGTTGCGTGTTTTGGGAAAAACCTAATTTCTTACAAGTACTTGCGAAAACCTATGTTAATAAAAAGCAAAACTACTATTCTTATAACCTTCTTTCCTTACCTTCCTTTCTTGACTAGCTCTAGGTGATTTTCATACTATAGAGCATATTGCTATGTTTTTGGAAAGGGTTTTTCGGTTTCATTTTGAAAACTGCGTGCATGTTGGACGTGCGATTCTACAGCAAAGTTCCGAGGATGGACGTCATTTTGTGGTCGGCGCTTTAACTCCGCGGATTCTACAACCAACCCTGCGTCAGTTGGAGCAAGAGCAGAAGATGATCGATCAAGATTAGGTTCAGAGTAAGATGGAGATCAGCTTGCCCTCTTAGTCAGTTAGTGCTGCTTTCTCTCTCTTCTCGTTGTTAGTGTGTCATTTCCATTGGTTGCCTTGGGCAGGTCTCTGCCAATTGCTTCCTTGGGAACTATTAAGCTAAGTTATATGTGTATATCTACTAGTGTGTGCTTAGTGTCTGCATATAAGTTATTAGGTGTCTCTTCTCTCCCCTTCTCTCTTCTTTCCTATTCCCTTGCTGCAACCTCAGTCTTGGTTACCTTTAGCAGTGAAGTGAAGACAATATGACAAACACAAGGAATCGCTCGAGGAACAGTGGGCATGAGGCAGGTGCTTCGTCTCAAGGTAGAGCATTAGGTGAAGAGGAGCAACAGCCCCAACCCCAAGAGCATGTGGAGCCACAAGGAGCTCAGCCCAGTTTGGCAGAAGTAATGATGTGGATGGAGAGAAGCAGACAAGAAGCCCAAGCAGCTCAGAATCAGATGATGCAGTCTATGCAAGCCCAGATGATGAAGGACAACCAAGCAGCACAGGCTCAGATGCTGGAACAGATACTGCAGAGGATGCCCGCAGCCCAATCTGAAGGGTCGGTGATGAGCGCAAGGCTCACGGATTTTCAAAAGACGCGCCCACCTACCTTTTCAAGTACTCCTGACCCCATGATCGCTGACGACTGGTTGCGTGATACAGAGAGGAAGTTGGAAACAGTTCGATGCTCCGACAATGAGATGGTCCTGTATGCGTCTCATCAGCTCGCTGGACCGGCAGCATCATGGTGGATTAACTACAAGAACATGCACCCCAACCCTGCAGGAATAACCTGGGCCGAGTTTTCTGAACAATTCCGGAAAGCCCATGTGCCTGCTGGAATGATGGCCTCCAAGCGCAGAGAGTTCCGCAACTTGCGTCAAGGAGGAAAGACTGTAACAAAGTATCTCCATCAGTATAATCAATTAGCCCGATATGCCCCTGAGGACATTGCCACTGAGGCCAGGAAGATAGAGCTTTTTAAGGAAGGGTTACAGCCAGTGTTGCAGGTGCTTATCGCCTCGCACGAGTTCACAGACTTCCAGACCCTGGTAAACCGCCTGCTTGAGATTGAAGAGAAGCGTCAGTTGGTGGACGACTACAGGAAGAGGAAAGCGAAGTTCCAACCAGCCAACCAAGGGAGTTCATCCCGAGGTCGCACCATAGCCGCACCCCAGTACCGGCCAAGTTTGCAGTATTCCAGTCCAAGACCCATGGCAGCCAAGTGCCCGACTTGTCATGGAAACCATTATCAGCGTGATTGTCCCCACAACAAGGTCAACTGTTTTCATTGTGGACGATTCGGTCACCGCCGCGAGAATTGCCCTTGGAAGAATCTCCCAGGTCCGGTGGCCAGAACAAGGAGTGAAGGTCAGCCGCCACAGCCTGCGAGTCAGACGCCAATCCCAATGCCCACCCCAATACAGCAGTATGGGCGAGGAACTCCAGCTGCAAGAGGAAGATTCCCAGCCAACCGTGGAAGAGGTCGAGGAAACACACCTCCACCAACCCGAGGCAGACTCAACTATGTCACCTCAGAAGAAGCGGGAGATGCAACCGACGTGGTACTAGGCAGGTTCCTGATCAACTCTCAAGCTTGTTTAATATTGTTTGATCCTGGTGCCACACATTCTTTTGTTGCTAGAACTTTTGCTGTTAAGAGTGGATTGAATATGACTTGTCTAGAGTATCCTATAGCTATTCAGTCTCCTGGCTCTAGGATGCCAGTAAAGTCCGTCTGTAGAGACGTAAAACTTAATATATGCGGAGAGGAGTTCTCTGCTAAGCTATTAGTTTTGGAACTCCAAGGTTTGGGTGTTATACTTGGAATGGACTGGTTGTCAGAACATAAAGGGAAAATGGATTGTGAGCGTAAAACCATTACCCTTACTAGTCCTAGTGGGAAAGAAGTTTTGTTCCATGCTGAAAGAACGCCAGTAGAACACTCAACCCAAAGTCCTTACAGTTTGAAAGGAGAAGTGAACCAGATCCCTGTAGTTGAAGAGTACCTGAGTGTGTTTCCAGAAGAGTTGCCAGGAATGCCCCCAGACCGAGGATTTGAGCTCAGTATAGAATTGAAGCCTGGGACGGCACCCATATCGAAAAGGCCATATCGGATGTCAGTCAAGGAACTAGAAGAGCTTAAAAAGCAACTGGAGGAAATGGAAGAAAAAGGTTTCATACGGCCTAGCGTATCACCCTGGGGAGCACCAGTGTTGTTTGCCAAGAAGAAGGATGGAGGACTCCGCATGTGTGTGGACTATCGAGCTTTGAATGAGGTCGCAATCAAGAACAAGTACCCTCTGCCAAGGATAGATGACCTATTCGATCAGCTTAGAGGAGCAGGAGTCTTTTCAAAGATAGATTTGAGATCTGGATATCATCAGTTGAAGATCAAGGAAGAAGACATACCTAAAACTGCTTTCACTTCTAGGTATGGTCTTTATGAGTTTACGGTGGTGCCATTTGGATTGACCAATGCCCCAGCAGCTTTTATGAATGTGATGAATATGACATTCATGGATTATCTGGATAAGTTTGTAGTGGTGTTTGTTGATGACATCCTGATATACTCCAAGAACCAAGAGGAGCATGCTGACCACCTGCAGAAAGTCCTGGATAGACTAAGAGAGTGTCAGTTTTATGCTAAGCTAGACAAGTGTGAGTTTTGGATGAAGGAAATTTCATTCTTAGGCCACATAATGACAGCCAAAGGAATACAAGTGGACCCAGCTAAGGTCAAGGCCGTGAAGGAATGGAAACAGCCAGAGTCAGTAACAGAAGTCAGAAGTTTCCTTGGACTAGCCGGATACTATCGCCGATTCATTGAAGGATTTTCCAAGCTAGCCAAGCCACTCACTAGTTTGCTGAAGAAGGATGTCCGGTTTGAGTGGACCGAAGACTGTCAGAAGAGCTTCGAAGAGTTGAAACGAAGGCTAACCACTGCGCCAGTTCTAGTACTTCCTGACAACAAGAAGAGCTTTGAGATATATTGTGATGCATCTAGGCACGGTTTAGGTTGTGTCTTAATGCAAGATGGGAGAGCAGTCGCATTTGCATCCAGGCAACTGCGGCCACATGAAGAGAATTACCCGACCCACGACATGGAATTAGCAGCAGTAATTCATGCACTCAAATTTGGAGACACTACTTGCTAGGGAACCGATGTGAAATCTACTCAGATCACAAGAGCTTGAAGTATGTCTTTACCCAGCAGAATTTGAACATGAGGCAACGCCGATGGCTAGAGTTGATTAAGGACTATGACCTCGGCATACATTACCACCCTGGTAAGGCCAATGTCGTTGCAGACGCGTTGAGCAGAAAAGTTTACTGCAGCATTAGCATTGCACCAGAGTTAATAGAGGACCTGCTTCGGCAACTGATCGAAGTGGTAGATCAAGGGTTTGTGGCCACATTAACAATTACGCCTACCTTGGAAGAAGAGATTTGAAAGGCGCAAGGAAGTGATGAAGGAATCCAAGAGATCAAAGAGAACATGAAGATCGGAAAAGCAACAGATTTTTGGGAAGATGAACAAGGAACCATTTGGCATGGTAAGAGGATCTGTGTACTAGACGTCAAGGAGATCAAGACCTTAATTCTGAAGGAGGCTCATGACACTCCATACTCCATTCACCCCGGAAGTACTCGGATGTATCAAGACTTGAAAAGTCAATTCTGGTGGAGTTGTATGAAGAGAGAAATTGCTGAGTATGTGGCGAAGTGTGACACATGTCAGAGGATAAAGGCTGAACATCAGAAACCAGCAGGACTGCTACAGCCACTACCCATCCCAGAATGGAAATGGGAGGAAGTTGGAATGGATTTTATCACAGGACTCCCGAGGACTAAGAATGGATATGATTCCGTATGGGTAATCGTGGATAGACTAACAAAAGTCGCACACTTTGTACCAGTGAAGACAACTTATGATGGTGCCAAGTTAGCAGAGATCTACATGACTAAGATTGTGACTCTACATGGTGTACCAAAGAGAATTGTATCGGATCGTGGAGCACAATTCACTTCAAGATTTTGGAAAAGTCTGCACGAAGCCCTTGGAACGAAGTTAAACTTCAGCACAGCCTATCACCCTCAGACTGGAGGACAGACAGAACGAGTGAATCAAATACTGGAGGATATGTTGCGAGCTTGTGTGCTCGAATATGGGATTTCATGGGAGTTGTGCCTGCCGTACGCAGAGTTTACGTACAACAATAGCTATCAGTCTAGCTTGCAGATGGCTCCATTTGAAGCCCTGTATGGTCGCAAGTGCAGGACCCCATTGCATTGGTCAGAAGTGGGAGAAAGGCAACAGATTGGCCCAGAGACAGCCCGAGACGCAGAAGCTCATGTGCGGATCATTAGAGAGAAGCTGAAGACTGCACAGTCAAGACAGAAGAGTTATGCTGATCACCGACGTCGTGACTTATCTTTTGAACCATATGATCATGTGTATCTCAAGGTATCACCTCAGAAAGGTATCTCCAGATTTCAGAAGAGGCAGAAACTGAGCCCCAGGTATATTGGACCCTACAGAGTAATAGAAAGAAGAGGAGAAGTGGCTTATCAACTTGAATTGCCACCAGAGTTGCGAGGTGTCCATGATGTTTTCCATGTGTCGCAATTGCGCAAGAGTTTGAGAAAACCAGAAGATCAGCTGCAGGCAGATAATATCTCAATCCAGCCAGACTTGACCTATGAAGAGAAGCCAGCCAGAATCTTAAAGATTGCAGAACGCCAGCTAAGAAGCAGAGTGATCAGATTCTGCCGTGTTCAATGGTGTAATCATTCTGAAGATGAATCAACCTGGGAGAAGGAATCAGATTTGCAGCAAACCTTTCCTTACCTTTTCTCTAACTCGTCTGAATCTCGGGGACGAGATTCTTTTTAAGGAGGATAGGTTTGTAACAGCCGCAAAATTCCATTCTTAAACTCTCTACTTCTCAGATTTTCCTTCCGGTCTAAATCTTCCAAAATTCCGTTTAATTATCTTTTTATTCCGATCAGCGAAATTCTTTCACCTGTTCAATCCTAAATCATCCCTCCAACATTTTTCTCATGCATGCATATTTTTAAGTTCATGGCATCATGATTTTACGCATCAAACAAATCATTTTTACACATGAAATAATGATTTTCCTATTTGGAAATTGCATAAAGGAATATATTTAATTTAAAGTAATGCATTAAAAATTCTGTGAAAATATTTAATATATTTTATTTGCACAAGTAACCAGGTTCCACAACTTCCCATGCACTGACATTTTGCATTCCAGCCCTCCTATTTTCAGAAATTTCCAAACAAGCCCCTAGAATTGACAAAAACAATATTTTATGCACAATTACCCTTCTACCCTCACCCATTCCACAGCTAACACAGTGTAAAGACCTGCATGACCCTGTTAGATGCATTACATGTCAGCATGCCACTGTTACACCTCGTTTCCACCTGAATGTCTTTCTTTCTAAGCTTTGGCATGGCTGTAAAACAGCTCAAACCAGAATATTTTCACAAGTTCTTCTGTAGAGTGGTAGAGGAAACACTTAGACACGCAGAGCATTCAAGATTTTTGCATTTGGTTGAAACATTTCACATAAAATATCAAAGGGGGTGATTTCTGCTCTTCAGCCGCTGGTTTGGCCGCGCTCCAGCGCCGGCCGCCATCACCTCGTCATCGTTCCCTCGCTGCAGACGTCTTTTGCTTGTCCGAGCTTGTCCATCAGGTGTCCCTCCTCACTCTCTTCCTTTTTATCTTCTGGGTCTTGGCGAAATGGTCGCCGGAGCTCCCTCCACCGGCGCTTCTTGTTTTTCCTGCCGCCGGCCATCTTGGGTTTCTCGTCGTTCGGGCCATTTTCTCTCCAATCAGGCCATACCATCATCCTCCCCTCGTTTCCAGCAGCTCACCCACCAAATCCTAGCTCAAATCGTGCACCGCCGCCCGAGAACCGCCGCCGGCGAGCTCGTCTTCCTCGCGGCCGGCCGTGCGCCACCTTCTCCATTTCCGGCCGCCTCTTGCTGCCATTGTTGGCCCCCAGCATTCCCCCTTGTAGCCTCCATCACCTCCCAAACTCCCCGGCCTTCTCTCCTCTCCGGCGAGACCCACCGGAGCTCAAACCACCCATGCTGAAATCCCGCTGCTACAGTACTCGGATTGCTACAGTACTCGTATGCTACAGTAATTTCAGCCTTTCTTATTAGTGATTCTTTTAACTGTTCAATGCTCTAGAGGTCTCCGATCGAAGATCCGTCTTCACCATCAGATTCGCCTCAACTCAAATCTTCCAGATCTGAAATTTTTCTTCAGATCCGAGTCTCGGATCTTGTTTTCACCTTTTTCCAGATCCGTCTGAGCCATCCTACCACAAATTGCTCCTGCCACATATTCTCCTTCAGGAACCACCTCAGATTCTAATCCTAAAACCTTGATCTGCCGTTTTCAGAAACTCCCGTTTTTCAGTCTTTTTCAGATCCAACTCCGAGGCTGTTTTGCCTAGACTTATTAGGTTTTAGATTTTGCATTTGTTAGTCTCATACTTGTGCATTTTGTTTGATCGGTGCTCTTTTCGTGTTTAGAAATCGCCCGTCCGGAAGCCGAGGAGCAGCCGATCGAGGACGTCACTGAAGATCTTATCGCGGGACTTCAAGACAAGTCGCCACCACCTTGATCATGTTGACCCTATGTTTTCCAGTTAGCTAAGTATTTTGTTATTTGAGTATTATGCATGCTAATTAAGTAAACTGTGTATGTTCAAATATACCTGTTTAGCTATTGTCCTACATTGAATAGCCATTCTTGATTCTCAAGCCATGTGTATAATATTCTTGATGCCCTAGGTTAATGCTAAAGCATAACATTGGTAATATGGGTTATTCACATAAATGAGCAAAAATGGTTTTCAAAACTAAAAATGCCTTTTAAAATGTCTATCCTAGAGAGGAGAGGTGTGTCAGTCGAGACATGGAAAATACTGTGATGCTTATGATGATGATGCGATAACATGGTAATGTTGTAAATATGAAATGTTGTGAATTGTGAAAAATGTGAATAGGGAAACTCCTCTCTAGAATAGCTTAAGGACCCACCGATTTGTGCTAAACATCCAATAACATGTTAACGTACCTCCACAAGCCTGGTATGGGACGGGCACGACCAAGTATCCTTGCCGAACTATTGCCCTAGCTCTGCATAGAGTCTATAACCTAAATAATAATGTGCACTAATACTGTTCACTGGTCAGGGAGGGAAGATCCCTCTTGGCCCACTTACACTGACGGTTGGGATGAGCCCAACCGATTCGTCTGAGTGAAAGATCGTGCAACTGATGTGGTTCCAGGGCACGAGTGCTGGATGTGGTTTCCCAGCACAAACCCCTCGTGTGTCCGCTCACTATTGGAGGTGAGGGTCTCCCACCGCGGCCCAATACTGAGTGAGGGGTAGGGTGAAGGTATGAGAGGGAAGATCCCTACAATGCTTCACAACTGTATTAGGAACCCCACCCGGAGGTGGAATTCCTGGGCCACTGACCGGTGGTGAACCTTTTACGGGGCAGAGCTAGTATAATGGCAAGGTAGGGTGAAAAGCGTGTTATTCTCAACTCAGTGGCGCGCTTAAAGCAGCGTGATCGAACCTGGCATAGGAGACTCATATGCTTAAAGTAGCGTGATTGGGCAAAAGGCCTATGCTCGTGGTCAACAGCGGTAGTTGAGAAGTCTTGTGGGTAAAGCGGTACCCCTCTGCAGGGTTTAAAATGTATTTAAATACTCCGTGCTCCCGGATTTTGGAGTGTGTTATGGTCAATGGGTTTTATCCATGTTGTGAGGCACAAGTAGTTTTTATGAACTGTTTTATCAACTGTTTTAAATTCTGCACTCTTGAACTGTTATATATATATAAGGTAAATTTTCAAAGAATGTTTTGAATGCTTTTCATGACTATCAACTGTTAGGTGACGAAAAGGGTTTGGAAAAGAACCTCAGTCATTTCCTTGAAATCCTTATCATGTTATATATATTGCATTTGTTAAGTGGTGATTTGCTGAGTACTCTGTACTCACCCGTGACTGACTTTCTCCATCAGAAGTTGAAGAGCCAAGCGACTTGGGTTCACATGAGTGTGAGCCTGAGCCTTGTGAAGACTTCTTCGAGTATGATTCGAGCTTCTAGGCGTCGCGTACCCCGGTCGAGCGACTATGGGCGAAGATTAGTGTTCCGCTGCTTCCGCGTTTTGTTGAAAAAACTGAACCGTTATTTTGTACCTCGTTGTGTTACTATTGTAAGGCCCTAGTGCCGTCATCTGTGAACCTTGTGATATTTTGTGGATTATTTATGTATTGTGCTGGTTGTTATGATATTCATTTCTGGTTCGCAACTGACTCCTGGGAAGTTGCGACAGGGGAGTGCTGTTCCGTACCGTGGTGTTCGGTACGGGGCGGGGTTCCCCACCGGGAAGATGCCCTCTACGGGCACATATCGAGGCCCCGGGCGGGGGCATCGCAGGGGCGTCCCGGGCCACCCGAGGCGAAGATCCCTGTGACCTATAGGCGCATATTGAGCCCCTGGGCACGGGCCCGGTGGCACAAACTCGGACGTAGGGCCGTCTGGGGGCACTTTGTGCGAAGATGCCCGTGACCTTCTTGTTGGATCTAGGTCGATTTAGGTATCTAGGTTTGATGATTAATGATGATTTGGATAAACCCTTGATGATTAATGTTAATCTGGAGAATGATAGCGTTGATGATTAAATGACAACTTGAATAAATCCTGGTTTAGCACAAGTACATTGAATTGTGATTTGTTAAACCCTAGAAGTTGATGACTCCCTGTTGTGGTTCAATATTGATGCATATGTTGAGGGGGAGCTCGGTGGTTGCATCAAGCTTGTGCTGATTGATTAATCGAAATGTCATGAGATAAATCTTGAAGGTTGATTACTCCATTTGTGGTTTGACTTCCATACGTATGTTGAGGGGGAGCTCATCGTGTATGTCATCTGAATTTACATTGAGCTTATTCTTATCTTTATCATGACATGAGTAGTATAGATCGTGTGCGTATGTCTTCATCGTATACAAATCTATATGATTGTGTTTCATCTCATACTCATTTGTTATTTGTTGAATATAGTATTGTCATTTCACCGAAAAGAAAAATTGTTGAGTTAACTCCTGTGTGCAGTAATTTCTCTCGTGGTTAATGACAACCAAAATATGAGACTAACGTTGTGCATTGAGTGTATATGTTGTAGTCTTAGAATGGTTGCGAGATGAAAGCAAGCAAGGGAGTGAAGAGGACGATGCCGATATGAGTCATCTCGAGCAAGGTCAAGCTTAGCGAGGTCGAGCTTTGCGAGGACAAGCTTCGAGTGGTCGAGCTTCACAAGGTCGAGCTTCATCAAAGTTAAAATCCAAGATTAAGGATTGTTTTCTTAGGATTTTACTGGTCTCGGTGTTTGAAAATAGACTGGATTGATATGACTTCTTTTTACTAGTTTGACCGTACTATTAAGAGTGTCGACGATTCAGACTCGGAGTCCTTAGCCGAACTTATGCAAAATTTATAATGGTGAGACCTTTCAAGATGACCCTCCGGGAAGGTATGTAGAACAATGGTGAACAGGAGCACAAAGAGATTTATACAGGTTCGGGCCCTCGATGGTGGGAGTAATAGCCCTACGTCCTGTTAAGATTTCACTATAGGTGATAAAAGGTTACAGAAATAGCAGAAAAACTCCTTCACAGGCGAAGGATTTTTCCTATGTAAACATACAGAATAAAGCCAGGGAGGCTTGTAGAAACTATCTAATTTGGGCCGTAGACTTGGCTGTTTTTAGTGGTTGAGATGCGTTATGTCTCACTTGTATCAGGAGTCTTCTTCTTCCAAATGGATTGGATGTCCCCCCTTCCTCGGACCTCTATGCCACCCTTTTATACTGGTCGAAAGGGTGCCATATGAGGAAAACTGCATCAAACGGTTGGATGCGGTTTCTGGAGAACTGCTGTTAACTTCCACGGAGGTTATTAACACGTGTTAATCACGAATAACCGCATATATTAACCTCTGACGGTTGGTCTTCAACGTGGAGGAATCCTCGGGATGCTTGGAATATCCTGTTATATGAATAACCGAATGAACTCCAAGCACCCTGGTCGAGAATGTTCTGACCGCGGAATGTGAGCTGACCGCGCAACATCCGGTCCGTGGAAGTTAACAGCAGTTCTCCAGAAACCGCATCCAATCGTTTGATGCAGTTTTCTTCATATGGCACCCTTTCGACCAGTATAAAAGGGTGGCATAGAGGTCTGAGGAAGGGGGGACATCCAATCCATTTGGAAGAAGAAGACTCCTGATACAAGTGAGACATAACGCATCTCAACCACTAAAAACAGCCAAGTCTACGGCCCAAATTAGATAGTTTCTACAAGCCTCCCTGGCTTTATTCTGTATGTTTACATAGGAAAAATCCTTCGCCTGTGAAGGAGTTTTTCTGCTATTTCTGTAACCTTTTATCACCTATAGTGAAATTTTAACAGGACGTAGGGCTATTACTCCCACCATCGAGGGCCTGAACCTGTATAAATCTCTTTGTGCTCCTGTTCACCATTGTTCTACATACCTTCCCGGAGGGTCATCTTGAAAGGTCTCACTATTATAAAGTTTGCATAAGTTCGGCTAAGGACTCCGAGTCCGAATCGTCGACAAAGAGGGGTTGGAAACTAATAGCATGAGTCTATATAGTGTGGAAGCTCAAATGCATTTATATCATCTTGCACTAGTGCTTAATCACCTCTTGCATTGCTAAGAAAATCTAAGTGTAGTTTGTGTTGCATTAAAGAAAAATGTTTTGAAAACTGCACTTAGTCGTGGTCGCCAGTTAGAGAAATCTGTTTATTTCTAGAGCTGGTCGTGGTTGTGTTCGCTGGATTGGCTATATCTTTTTGGAGTTTGGTCATGGTCGTAGGAGTTCAAACTGGTCGTACCAGTTTTCAGCCCGATTGCGTACGCTCAACCAAATCCACTCGGTGACCTTTTTTGATCAGATATTCAACCAATAGCGTAAAGTTCTTCCATCTATTTGGTTGTGGTCTATGCTGAGTGTCAGCAGACATATCCGCGAGAAAACCGACAAGTTGCATTAGAAATGACATTTGTGTTGGACATTTTTACAATAGGAAGGTTTTTGAATTTCCTAGAAATATCTATGCCTATCTAGGTCTTGTTTTTGTTGACAAAATTGTAGCTCCTTAAGTTATCGTTCCAACAAGACAAAAATCACCTCAATCGGATCTCTAGATCAAAAGTTATGCTTGTTTTATTGTCAACATGCATTGGCCGGACAATGTCCGGCCTGTACAAAATCATTAAGCGTATTGCAAAATGTGGGCTTTTGTTCGGGATGGGCCGGACTTTGTCCGGTATGGCCGGGCATTGTCCGGCCTGTACAAATTGTGTGTGCCTCATCTTTGAAAGTGAAATAGAGACAAATGCATCTGTCCGGGGCTTTTGTCCGGACATAAGATCATTTGTCTGGCCTTCACAAAAATAGCCCAATGGTAACTGACACATTTGCAATAGTTGTATTTTGTTGTATTGGCCGGACAGTGTCTGGCATGGCCAGACAATGTCTGGCCTGTACAAAATTTCATCAGGATGTTGCAAACGGCTAGGTTTTTATTTGGGGCTATATGTACCTTTTGTTGGCATTCATTTGAGGCTGCTCAAGAAGTTGATATCACTGTGTAAAAGCTAGCCAAGTCCATTGCATGTGTTCTATTGCATCTAGAGGCTAGATTTGAGCCAAAATCTTGAGTGGATTTGAGAGAAAGCCTTTGTGTGAGGCTAAGAGTGCTTAGTGCACTTAATCCACCATTTGCAAGTTAGTTCTAGTGTGTGTGCATACATGTGCATCATTTGAGCTTGTAGCACTTGATTTGTTCAAGTGAAAGGGTCCGACTTGTTACCTGTTGGCGATCTCCTTCGCCTAGACGGTGTCGGAGGAGAGTCGCAATCTCTCCGGTTAAAGTTTGTTGGAGTGGCCGACAAACAAAGTGTGAAAGTTTGGTGCTCGCTTATCCGGTGTGGAGAAGGAGCAACCCAAGTTGAGATATCCTCGTGGATATAGAAGCGAGACTCACGCGTGAGCGCTTCAACGAGGAGTAGGGGAGACCGGGCGAGTCTCTGAGACCTCGATAAAAATTTTGTGTCAATTGCGTATCTCTTATTCATTTCATATTTACCTTGACACATATTGTTTCATTCACTAGTTGTTTGTTGTATTGTATATTTCATATGGTTGAATGCAACTAGTTGATTAGTTTGTTTTAAACTCCCTTGCAAAATCTAGGTTATCTGAAATAATCTTTTAAAATTGCTTAATCGAGAAAGAATTTTTAAAAACCTCCTATTCACCCCCTCTAGTCGGCATCCTTGATCCTACACTTATACGGGTGCATATCAAGCCCCCGGGAGAGGGCACTGTGCCACGTACCCAGACGCGGGTGACGAGGATTATCACCCGAGCTAGTTTATTTAACATATATCGTGTTCAAGTCAAGTTCGGATGTGATATATGTCTGTGTGTCCTAGCAGCCACTATGGTCACGGACAGACAGCTTCCTGTGCACCAGAAGGTTGCAGACACAAAGTCAGTCTATGATCGCAGTATTTGCGCGATCATAAGGTCGCAGGCTATGCGCGATCAGAAGGTCGTTGGCTATGCGCGAGCAAGACAACCTGCGGGTGTTCAAGCCTTTACTGGACACGTTCTCAGGGTCAAGATAACTTCTTCCACGTGGGAAGACAACCGCCAGGAGGTTAACATGTGCGGTTATCTATAATTGCACGTGCTTAACCGGCGAAGAAGATTGGTGCGGTTATACGAATTGCACTATGGCAACCGTCTAGAACTTTCTTGCATTGGCATCCTTTCATTTAATATAAAAGGATTGCTAATGAAGAACGAACAACAGACGGAGAGAGAGGAACAACACTTGAAGACATAGATATAGTTAATAGACTGAAGTGTAAAAGGAGATTATCGCCTGTGACAATCTCTCTTTCCTGTAAACCCCTTCTTTCATACATAGTGAAATCACAACAGGACTTAGGGTTATTATTCCCACCATCGAGGGCCCAAACCTGTATAAAAATTTGCATCTCCATTTCATTGCTTGTCTTAGCTTACCTGATAGCACTTTGAAAAGTCGCGCATACAACTCACAAATCTGCGTAAGATCAACAGAGGACCCTGAGTCCGAATCATCAACAACTGGCGCCCACCGTGGGGATCTTTCTCAAGGTGTGCTTTTTTATCAGGAGTTCTGATAAGTCATGTCTGGGGCGTATGATTTCGATAACAATTTTGATCTTGACGATTATGCCCACATTCGAGTGCCCTCACCTAGAGATCCTGTTCTGATGGAAGAGGTGGATCGCGAGGATGCGTCTGAGGAACATCCTGAGGATGCGTCTTCTCCGACTCAGGTCATGTCCATCAACCTAGAGACAGAAAAGATAGACCAGGTGCCTCATGTGAGTTCTACCACATTTGAGGTTGAATATGTGCCACAACACACCGCTTCAGAGGATGTGGATGATGGTAACATAGAGCTTAGTCCTGGGAGGTTTGACCCTGATAACCTCCAATCTCTCTTTGATTTCGAATCCGACTCGGAACAAACAGAGATGTTTTCTCCTTCTGCGACCTCGCTCCCCAAGAATTTGCTGCTTTATCAGAGGAAACTCTTGAGCAGCGAATTGCTAGGGAGGAACAGGAACGCCGGCAAAGGGACGAACAGGAACGAAAGCAAAAGGAGGATTAGGATTGCTAGCAACGAGAGAGCGAGGCTCGTAGGGCTGTAAAGGAAGCTTTGCAACTTGCGCAATCTTGTTATGATGCCGCTCCTAGTTCCTCCCGTTGTCCACAAGGTCGCAGGCATGACCAGACACCTTCTTGAGCCCCGTTTTATCCATCGGCGATTGAAGAAACAATGACACCTGAAGCGCCTAGGAGGAGTACACATGATCAACTTCGTGTTATCGTTGATGCTCTGCGTAATCCCCCTCCTAATGTTGAAGACACGTCAACTTTTGCCAATGTCCTGGCGGATACGCTCGATGAAGTTGCGTCTGATGCAACTTGAACAGTGTCATCCTGGTCTATGATTCGCTCCCATGAGAGAGATTATTCTCACTCCAGTCATGGTAGGCGTAATCGAGTACCATCAGGATCAGTTCGACATGACAAGGCCAGGCAAGTTGGAAGTTCCCGTGATCGAGATCGTGTGCCCGTTCATTCTCGCCTGGAACTGCGAGGTGTATCCCCTCAGGGTGAGGACACCCGCGAACAAGTCGAAAGTTGCAGATTCCTCCATAGTTCCTATGTTGGTTGTAAAGCTTTCTCACCAGGCCTCCGTGCGGTGCGGTGGTCTGGCCGAACAAGTTTAAACCGGGAATGATTGAGCGATTTGATGGAACTCAGAACCCGTTCGAGTTTATTTAGATTTGCATTACCGCTATTCAAGCGGTAGGCAAAGATGACCGCGTCATGGAAACTCCTGGCAAAGATTTACAATTGGGAAATGCTGTGTGACGCCATACTCAACAATTTCCAGAACTGTTACCAGAAGCCTGGCAAGGAGAATGATCTTCATCACCTACGCCAGACCTCTACTGAGACTCTTCGGCAGTTTGTCAAGAGATTCGTCGAAGTAAGGAATACCATTCCGAACATATCTGACAACTCCATTATTAGGGCATTTAAACATGTTGTGTGATATCGGAGGTTTACCAAAGATCTGCTTATTCATTCCCCTCGGTCAGTAGCCAATCTCTTTCACATGGCTGATCGCTATTCTGATGCGGCCGAAGCCGTGGAATGGAACAGGATGGTGGATAAAGGAAATTTACCGCCTCAGCCAGGTTTTAAGGATGATAAGAAGGAAGATTCTAGCAAGAAACCGGAATCGTCATCAGGCGGAAAATCAAAGAAGTCCAAGAAAAACTGGACTGGACAATACTGGGAGGTCGCCGTTGCAGAAAAACCACCACTAGGAAAAGGTAACAAGTTTTCATTTAAGAATAAAACCTCTTCTGGTGGTCGCGATAGCGACCAATCAGGAAAACAAACTAACCCGCAGGGAAACAAGAAGTAGTGTCCGTTCCACAATTCTTTGGGACACGATCTCAATAACTGCCGGAATTGGTTGAAGCAATTGGATGACTTCTATCAAGGGATTGGACCGATGCCAACCTTGCCGCAAAAAGATCAGGCCTGCGGGATTAGAGACGCCGCCGGAGATGAAGAGATGTCCTACAAGGTACCCCAAAACCATGTTAATATTATTTTTGGAGGTTCCTCTTCTTTTACTTCTAAGCGTCAGTTTAAAACGTTTTACTGCGAGGTAAATCAAGTAGAGGCTCCCCTCGGTGAGCCTCAATATCCCCGTTGGTCAGAAACTCCTTTGACTTTTGATCAACCTGATTGTCCTATTGGGCTTACACGACCATTGAGACTACCTTTGGTCATCACCCCAAAAATTAGCAATGCTCGAGTTGAAAGAGTTCTAACCGACGGGGGCAGTTCCTTGGACATTTTACTGGTCAAGGTACTGGACGAGATGTAGGTTCCTCGTTCAAAAATTAAGCCCATAATTCATCCATTTTATGGGATAATTCCTGGTCCCTTAATGATGCCGATGGGACAGGTTGTGCTATCGGTGACACTGGGAGAACCAGTTAACTTCTGAACATAATTGATTACCTTTGATGTAATTGATTATGATTCGGCATATAACGCTATCTTTGGTAGGCCAACTCTCTCTAAATTCATGACGGCAATGCATTATGCTTATCAGTGTGCCAAGTTGGTGGGCCCCAAAGGCGTTGTCTCGGTCCGAGGCAGCCGGAACACGGCGCAAACTTATTATTGGTTATCCCTGGGGTTAGTGGACCAGCTTCCCCTCTGGGATGTTAAGATCGTGACCACGGCTTCTGATACGATCAAAGTTGCCCCGCGACCAGATGAGAAGTTAAAGCTAGTTCCATTTTACCCAGATGATCCATCTAGAACCATTCGGAATGGATCAGGCCTGAACGACAAATAGAAACTCGAGCTCGTTACTTTCCTCCGGGCTAACGCAGATGTGTTTGTGTGGAAACCATCCGACATGCCTGGAGTCCCAAGGGAGGTAATTGAGCACATGTTAGCAATTCGACCTGGACAGCGACCAATAAAGAAAAAGCTCAGATGCTTTGCTGTTGATCGGCAAGAAGCCATCCGATTGGAGTTAGACAAACTCCATAAAGTAGGATTTATTTGCGAAGTCGATCATCCTGAGTGCCTTGCAAACCTAGTCATGGTTCTAAAGTCTAATGGTAAGTGGTGCATGTGCATCGATTACACAAGCATAAACGGTGCCTGTCCAAAGGATGATTTTCCCCTTCCTCGCATCAATCAGTTGATCGATTCTACGGCAGGTTGCGAACTGATAAGCTTCCTAGATGCTTACTCAGGATACCATCAAATTAGCATGGCAGAAGAAGATGAAGAGAAAACTGCCTTCATCACACCATTTGGCACCTACTGCTATGTCAGAATGCCATTTGGTCTCAAGAACGCCAGTTCAACGTATCAGCGCTTGATGCAAAAGACCTTTCTTTCCCAGATGGGGCGTGATCTTGAAGCTTACGTCGATGATTTAGTTGTAAAAAGCTTGAAAAGCTCGAATCATTTAGATGATCTCGCTGAAACCTTTTGTAATCTAAATAAGCATGGGATAAAATTAAACCCAGAAAAATGTTCCTTCGGGGTTTCTTCTGGCAAACTCTTGGGTTTCCTTGTTTGTTCAAGAGGAATTGAGGTTAATCCTGAAAAAATCAGGGCCATTGAGCAAATGAGATCTCCTTCGACCATGAAAGACATCCAAAGCCTAACAGGTCGCATGACGGCTTTAAGACATTTCATATCACGATTAGGCGAACGAGTACTGCCTTTTGTTGAGGCTCTTCGCAAACACAATGGTTTTACCTGGTCGGAGGAAGCCGAAAAGGCCTTTTAGGAGATCAAAGCTTATTTGTCTAGTCCGCCAGTGTTGGACTCTCCAGATTTTGGGGAGCCACTGCTCCTTTATTTGGCAGCCACCCCTCATGCGGTCAGCGTAGTTCTGGTCGCAGAAAGAGAGGGTGTACAACAACCAATCTATTACATAAGCAAGGTACTTCACGGTCCAAAGGATCGTTACCCTGAGGTCCAGAAGATACTTTACGCACTTGTTATGGCTTCCCTTAAGCTACGACACTACTTTCAAGTGTACAAAATTACTGTGCATTCGTCCTTCCCATTGGGAGATATTATTTGGAACTCGGAGAAATCTGGTCGCATTGCAAAGTGAACAATGGAACTTGGAGCATTTGACATCCATTTCACCCCTCGCACAATAGTTAAATCTCAAATTCTCGCAGACTTTGTGGTCGAATGGACTAATCCCGACCCTCCTGCCCAGGAATTCAAAGATTTACAGTACACCGACCATTGGACGATATATTTTGATGGTTCTCGTAGTTTTCAAGACTTGGGGGCTGGAGTGGTCTTAATCACGCCTCAGGGTGACCAACTCAAGTACGTCATTCAATTACACTTTGTTGTGACTAACAACGCCGCAGAGTATGAAGGTCTTATTGTAGGGCTCCGGGCAGCTAGATTCCTCGGAGTTCATCGATTAGTGGCGCAGGGACTCACAGCTATTCATAAATCAGGTAAAGAAGGAGTACAATACCTCTGATGAGACAATGGCTCATTACCTGGGGGAAATGAGGAAATTAGAAAAACACTTCAGTCATTTCGAAGTCCTATATATCCCGCGAAAGGACAATATACTCGCAGACCAATTATCAAAAATTGGGTCCTCACACACACCTGCTCTGGCAGGAGTGTTCGTTGAACACTTAAAACATCCCTCGATCATGACTTCGATTGAAGATGACTTAGTGATAGTTTGTGTCGCCAACCTTGGACATGAAGGAGATTGGACTTGTCCATTGCTGATCTATCTCGAACATGGGACCTTGCCCAAGGATGAAACTGAAAGCGATTGGTTAGTTCGAAAAGAGCACC
Organism: Pharus latifolius; assembly: GCA_019359835.1. NCBI lineage: Eukaryota > Viridiplantae > Streptophyta > Magnoliopsida > Poales > Poaceae > Pharus > Pharus latifolius. The sequence continues at coordinate 52,906,283 of CM033324.1, read as the reverse complement.
TGTATAAACTCATAGATGGAGTCTTATACAGAAAGGGTACTCAAGGAGTATTCATGTTCTGTATATCTCAAGGGGAAGGTAAATCCCTCTTGAAAGAAATTCATGACGGTGTATGTGGTGCAGACACGTCATATCGCACGCTGGTCAGAAAAGCATTCCGATAGGGTTTTTACTGGCCTTCGACACTTGATAATGCCAAGCATTTGATCAAGACATGCCCACAGTGTCAATTTCATGCAAGGCAAGTTCATCAGCCTGCATATGCCTTACAAAGTATTCCTCTAACATGGTCTTTTGTGGTCTGGGGAATAGATATCGTGGGCCCTATGCCCCAAGCGGTCAATGGTTACAAGTTTCTATTCGTAGCCATTGACACGTTTACCAAGTGGATTGAGGCTGAACCAATCCACAACGTTACCGCCGCTGCAGCAAAGAAATTCTTTCATAAGAATATAGTCACACGATTTGGTGTTCCAAGTCGCCTCATTACCAACAATGGTTCCCAGTTCATTAGTGGTCTCTTTTTGGACGATTGCGACGACATTGAAACCAAAGTGTGCTTTGCTTCTGTAGCTCATCCACAGAGCAATGGTGCCGTTGAACGTGCCAACGGGCAGATATTACAAGGCATCAAGAAACGTGTTTTTGATCACCTTAAGATGCGCTCGAGGGCTTGGGTAGATGAGCTCTACTCCATTCTATGGGCACTGCTCACCACTTGTAGTTGTCCTACCCATAGAAATTCACATTGGGTTTGTGCCTGTCGATCAATTTGATCATTCTGATCAACATGAACAATGTGACTACGACATTACCCTCCTTGTAGAGAAACGCGATTGGGCGCTGATCAAGTCTGCAGTGTATTTACAAGCTTTGCGTAAATATCACAGTAAACGGGTGTGGCCTCGTAGTTTTCATGTGGGCGACTTGGTTTTACGAAAGATACAAAACCAATCTAACCACAATAAATTCTCCCCTCATTGGAAGGCCCTTATATGGTAGTTTCAGTACAGTGACTAGGATCAGCTCGATTAGCGATGGAGGATGGAAGGATCTTGTCCAATACTGGGAATGTAGATCAACTACGCAAGTTCTACGTGTAAGTTTTTCATTTCTTTTATCCTTTTCAATTAGCATGATTTTGTTAAAAACTTATGTGTCCCTTTCTTCGCATCATGTTATGATTCAATTTCTTTTGCCCCATTCTAACTTAGCTATGCTCGGGGCCTAGTCGCTAATAATCATCTTATTCTGATAACTAGGTCAGATTCACTGGCCGAACTCATGATCGCATCTAGATAAGATATTCCTAAATAAGCCGTTTCTAAATCATACAAGACTTACTAGCATGTTTCTGATCATTCGAGGGGCTACCAGTTCGTAATAAACCTTGGTATTGTATTAAGATCAGTACTTGTGCGACCGGATGATCGTATCTAGGCCGAGACTTTCCTTTGTAAATTGTTTCTTAACGTATAAGGAACTCGCCAGATATCTCCTGATCGTCAACAACCCATATTTTTCCTGAGATTATAATACCATGCCTTCACTATGTATGATCTCAAGAGGGGGCTAGAGGAATATGGCCATGATATAAAACAAAATTGAGCACATTTTTTCCAAAAAAATATGAGGCATGCATTTGCATATTATAACTGTATATGTACAGGTACAATAAAAACAAAGGATCATCGTTCACTACAATGAAATTACAGTAAGTCCAATTCATTTAGAAGATCTTCAATAAGAGGTTTGACTTCTTCTGAAATGGTTTCAAGATGGTCTTCACTCTCAATCTCTGCATCTCCCACCATCGGATTCAAGTCCAAATTTGGGCCATGGTGAAGTCTTAACTTGCATAAGATGGCAGAAGCTACAGATCTTACATTGGTCTTCTTTGCCTCTTCTTGCCGCTTTGTATATCCAGGAAGATACTCGAGGAGTGATTCAGCTTGAGCCGCGACCAGTTTGCATGAATCGCTGAGTCTTAGATTGTCCTTTTGAGGCTCAACAATATTAGCCTTCAGCAATCATGCAACCATCTTCAGTCTTTCAAAGATGTCTGATTGAGCACTACTGAAGGATGAAATTGTTGCCTTCAAGGTCCTATTCTCCGCGCATACAGTATCAATCTTTGAGTTTTGTAGCTCAATGGTCGCATGGAGGTCATTTTTCTATTTTGAAAGAGAGCTTATTTGATCCTCTTGTACTGGAGCCAAGTAATTGAATTCGCAATGGTTCATGCAAAGAAATCATTTCTTCTGGTTGGGAGTAAACTTACAGGAAAGCTTTGACTGCGCATCGCGAAGTTCCTTCTTCGTAGAAGAAAATCTCATAGCCACAGCTTCTTCCTGGTTTTGCCAATCAGCGAGGCTTCTTGTCAAAGAGGTATTTTCCCTATGACAAGAAGGCAGTTACTTAGATGAAGTTCAAGGTTGGAATAAATAAGATACAAATACTTACTGCTGGAGCCGGCTTATCTCCCATTGTGCGACCTCAATATGCGTTGCTAAAGCTTTTCACTTGGTCGCCACCCGGGTTAGATCCTGAGACACAGTAAGACCTGTTGTTTTAGCTTGAACATTCCTAAGATTGTCAATCCCATAGAAGGTAAAGGAACTTTTACTTACCTCTATGAAGTCATTAAAAGAAGCATCCTCGGGTTCACTTAAAGGCGGAACCTCGAGATTAGTTTTTTCGTTGACAACAAGAGCAGCAAATGTTTGTTCTTGCTAGCTTGTTCCTATATTCAAAGTTGTGGTTTCCACCTTAGAAGATTGGACGTCCGCGATTATTTCCTCCACAATGGCCTGAGAGGGTGCCTCAGCCATTGTGCTTGCACTTGTGTCTCCCTCAACCTCCAAGGTAGGAGTTGCGCCGGTTCTTGAGGAGGTCGGCAGGGCCCTAGACACAGGGGTCCTCAAAAAATCATAACTTGTGGCATCCTTGTACTCAAGCAAATACAAGGCAACAAGATGCGATGTCCTTACTTGAGTCAAAACCCCAACACAGATTTGGGTTTTGATGATGTGCTCTGGGGAAAAAGAAGCCCACTGGGTACCCCTATTGAATTAGCATCGACGTCTGTTCTTGTTTTCCTTTTCTTGAACAGGACAGTGTCTTCTTCCCCCCCCATGTTCACAATACGATTGGTATATGTAGGGAAGTAAAAACTTAAAAACTGTGAAGTTCTTACCACAGTAGTCCCTTTGGGAATCAAAGGAGAGGTTATCAGCCCTGTGGCGGCGCATGCCTCAAGATTGGGAGCCTCCTCCATGACTGCAAGTTCTTCTACGGCCACGTGATCTTCTGCCATCGTTTTTGCCTCCGCCAAGGAGGACAAGACTTCGGCAATGGTTGGAGAGGTTGGCCTCTCTGGAATGCTAATCTCTAGAGAGTTTGATGCCTTCCTCTTGCGACGGATGAGAGGAACTTCGTCTTCCTCATGCTCGCTCCCCTCACCATGTACCACCAAGAAGTAACTCCTACTCGTACTTGGCATAACAAAGGGAACAAAAAATCTTACTGCAGTATCTTTCGCGGTTATTTTCTTCTTCTTCAACGATGCCCCTCCTATGATCTTCTTGGAGGATTTAGGGGCCGGCTCCTTCATCGTCTTCAACTTGGAAGAGGATTTCTTCACCCTCTTCGATGCTGACCTCCTAGAAGGCCCAGCGTCATCACCAGGACACTTTGTCCCGGCGGTTCGCCCCTTCAACAGCAGCATCATTTCAAGAATTTTGATTTGATGATCAAAATCAACAGGCGATCTTGGACATGTTCCACAATAGAAGTCATACCTTCTGACATTCTTGTCTCAGATCATCTCTGCCGTTGATTAAGCTTTGAGGACAGGGTGATCCTCGAGCTCCTTCTGTTGTGGCATTATATGGCCGCAGAAGGTTATTTGTCCATTTCTCAATTTCGGACAAGGATAGAACTGCGTCATAAAAGGCAAATTACTTGGTATGATATATTTCATTAGTAAAATTGCGTGTTTTGTAGACCAGAGGACATACCAGTCTTGTAATCCAGGGTGCTGTCTGCCATAGATTCCACCTCCCAAGCAGGATGTTCCCTCTTCCACAGGGGGCTTATCCTGTTCTTCACGAAGTGGCGGATGATATCCCACGCTGTTAATCCTTGATGGACTAAGTGAAGAATCGCTTGGGCCTGCTTCTTTAGTTCTTGGCTTAAAGCAGGAACGGTGTCCATTTCGCTGGTCTTCTCTTGCTGATGATTCTCAAACCGGAGGTTGCTCTCCAATGCTGGGGGGGGGGGGGTGCAGTAGAACCATTTCTGGTGCCACCCATGCACAGAATCCCGCAGAGGGAGAAATGGATAGTCTTTCTTCTCCCTCACACGGAAGTAAATGCATCCCGCGGCGCTGGCACTCTTTGACCATGCCGAGAAGTAAAATCGTCGAAAGAGATCTACACTGAGTAGCACTCCGACGAAGGCCTCACAAAGGTGCTGGAAAATTGCCAGAATCATAATGGTGTTGGGATGCAGATTCACCAGTTCTTGCCCACAATGTCCCAAGATATCTTGAAGGAACTTGCTTTCTGGGAGCCAAAACCCACATCGCAAGAACTCTTCAAAGATCACCAATTCGTTCTCATGAAATACTAGGGTTTCCTCATTGTTCTTCGCCGGCTGCCAGTTGGTTAGCAGTCGTGGGGGAAAAATCTCCTCTTTTACAAGCACCATCAAGCTCTCCTCACTATGATGGATTGATCGGCTCTAGGACACCATTGTTGATGAGATCAGTGGAAAGACGATGGCTTTGGAGGCGATGAGAGCAAGGTGCAAAGAGAGGGTTTTTGGTGGCGAAAGTGGCTAAGGCAAAAGAGGGTTTTTTTTTCTTCTGATGCTTCTTAAGCAAGCTACCTTCTTCCTTTTATACGCCCGAGACAGCTACTCACCAGGTTCATTACTTTATTAAATTCTCATGACGGGTATTCTCTCGAATAGAACCTGGTATCATATCTTTAACCCAATTTGAATCTAAAACAAAATGCGTTTGTTTTCAATTAATAGGTCATTTTATTTCACATTCGGGGGCTATGGTATAGATAATTTTATGAGACTTTTTTGAGAAATTAAAACCTTACGATTCCAGGGTAATCTCATATCTTCAGCACTGTCACAATGTTAAAAGTAAAAATTCTTTTGTGATCGCAGTACCAGGTATGATCCCAAGGCTATTCTGTGATCTCGGTATTGTCTATGACCTCAGTGCTACACGCGGTCTCAAGGCTGTTCTGTGACTGCCATGTTTTTTATGGCCTCAATACTATCTTGAGACCAAAGTCTGGAGTTGAGTTCGGACAGAAGATTTGCTACATGTGTATGTTTTGAGCACATAAGTGTTTTCCTGTCACCAGTTTTCACACAGAGAAAGCTAGTTGGTGATTATAAGTTATACATAATCATTCAAGGAGTCAAGTATGTAAGGAAAAGAAATTCTTTATTTCTTGTAGTCTTTACATACAAAAGGGATACAGGCAACTAAAGCGTCAACCTAATCTGAGAGTAATTTACAAAGTTCTCCTAGGAACATATTGGCATCAGTGGGATCAACACTGGCCGCCCCAAGAGAACTGGTGTTGTCTTCAAGCCTATCGATGTCATCCCTTATTAAAGGAGTGCAACTATTACTTATTGTATCTGAGAGGTCTCGCTCCTCTCGGGCATGATTTCTCTCCAGTTGGAGCTTGTGCGCCTCTTCGCGGGCTCCATCATAGCATTCTGTCAAGCGCAGAATGATCGAGAAAATCTCCTCAGAACGCTTCTCCAGCGCCTCTTTTTCTTCTTTGAGGGTTCTGACCAAGTGGGAAGACAACTGTCAGGAGGTTAACGTCTGCGGTTATCTAAAATTACACATGCTTAACTGGCAAAGAAGATTGGTGCGGTTATACGAACTGCACTATGGCAACCGTCTAGAATTGTCTTGCATTGGCATCCTTTCATTTAATATAAAAGGATTGATGATGAAGAACGAACAACAGACAGAGAGAGAGGAACAACACTTGAAGACTTAGATATAGTTAATAGGCAGAAGTGTAGAAGGAGATTATTGCCTGTGACAATCTCTCTTTCCTGTAAACCCCTTCTTTCATATATAGTGAAATCACAACAGGATGTAGAGTTATTACTCTCACCATCGAGGGCCGAACTTGTATAAATGTTCGCGTCTCCATTTCATTGCTTGTCTTAACTAACCTGATAGCACTTTGAAAGGTCTCACATACAACTCACAAATCTGCGTAAGATCGACAGAGGACCCTGAGTCTGAATCATAGACAGCGGGGGCGTCCTGGGCCACCCGGGGTGAAGACGCCCATGGCCCTCTACGGATGCATATTGAGCCCCTGGGCACGGGCACGGTGACACAGGCCCGGACGCGGGGGTGTCCCAGGCCACCCATGGAGAAGATGCCCGTGGCCCTCTACGGACGCATATCGAGCCCCCGGGCTGGAAACGGTGACATGGACCAGGGAGCGGGGGCGTCCCAGGCCACCCGGGGCAAAGATGCCCGTGACCACTCAGCCCTTTACAGTGAATATCCGGATATTTCCCCCAACAATAACATTCACAGCTCACCACTGTTGCTACTCTCTTGCACCACGGCTGCTATATTGCAGCCACCGCTATCAATCTCCATCTCACCACTGTAGATCTCAGAGCCGTGTCCTTCACATCACACTGTAGATTTGAGGTTGTCCTCAACATTGCTATGTCGCCACCTCTATATCTGCAAAAATCTGGCCGCTACTACCTCATCCCTCTCTCTAGTCTTCGTTCCTAGTTGCCGTCAATCTAGTCGCGAATCTATTTGCCGGCACTTGGCGATGATCTAGTTGTTGAGCCTCTACCATCGATCCCATTGCCATTACTAATCTCACTATGGGATGTCCCCTCTTGCAGCCGTCTGTCATCGCATTTGTTGCCAATGCATCTATCTTCATCGTGGATCTATCTCAGCCACGATTGCTACTACTCAGATCCAACTTTTTTGCTATCGCTGGTTGCCGACATTGCCACCAGTCGTCGTTGGTTGCAGTTCGTAGTCGTTGGGGCGCCGCCAGTCATCAATAGTTGTTGTCTTGCTAATGAATCATATCTCATTCACACTCATCTTTTTGTCTTGTCAAGGAGCATATAAGCCTAACTAGTTTGGTTTGGTTCAGTTTAATTCAAACTAGTTCGGTCTTCTCAGCTTGGTTTTGGATTGGTTCTCTACTGTTGATCATGGCTTGTGGCATGCCTTCCAAATTTTTGTCAAATTTTGGTGTTAAGGAGAAGAAGGACGAAGAAGAGAAAAACAGAAGGTAAACAAAAAAAAGAAAAACTATGGAAGAAGAATGCTTTGATCAGATCCAAGTTGGTCCAATTCAATGGTTTTGATTCAGTCTTCACTTTCATTTACCAAATTTAGTTTGGCATTTTTTTGCTGCAATTTCGCTCCATGCTACCAGCTATAGCTGTGAGTCAAAAGCCGAAGGTTGTTGGTTGTGTCTCACTTTTGTACAAGTAAAAAACTAGCAGGTTTTCAATTGTTTGAGTTTGGGGGAAGTAAAAACTAGGGGGTTTTTAGTTATCTTGACTTGGTCCTCTTTATATCTTGGATTGGGAGAGTGTTGTCCTTGTCACAATGCTTACCTTTTTTTGACGAAATGCAGTAGGCAAGAAGCCTACTGCTAATAATATATTAATAATAAGAGGTAACAGAGAACAAGAAGGAAGAAAAAAGGAAAATTACAAATAGTCAATCCAACAATAAATTTGAAATTTGATCCTCTCTGGTGTTCTTTCAGCCACCAGTTTCATGTCATCATTCAAGGCTCTTCTCCAAATCACAGGATTTGAAACTAAATGCTGAAAAATCTTCATATTACGACATTTCCAGATATTCCATAAGGCAACAATGATAATCTCCATGTAGAAATCTTTGATGGAAGAATTAACAGATTTAAAGTTCCAAATAACATCCATCCAAGAAGAACTTAGCGACCAATTCAAACTGATCAAGCTCCAGCATTGCTTAGCAAAATCACACTCAAAAAACATATGCGCTTGAGTTTCCAAAAACCCTCCAGCACATAGTTCACAGTCCAAAGAAGAAATCTCAATATTCTTTTTGGCAATCCTTTCTCTAGTATTCAACTGGCCCCAGAGAAAAATCCAAAAGAAGACTTTGAGTTTAATCATACAACGGTTTTTCCAATAGCCTTTGAATATATAATGGATATGACAAGCCCCCACCAAGCTTTTGTATACCTTACTAGTTTGAAAAGACAAAGAGTTACTAGTAATCATGTGCCAACAATCATTATTAGAATTATCACCCAGATGATCCGATTGAAGAGCAAGCAGTTGTTGAAATTGAAGAAACACTCTCTCAGACAGGGGAAAATGAAAATAATTATTACCCAGATCTAAATTCCAGAGTTGCTGCGCTTTGAATCTTCTAGAGGAGAAAGAGTACAGTTCAGCCCATTTGTGAGAGAACAATTCTGAATTCCAAAGGTCATTCCAAAAATCACAGGTGTCTCCTTTCCCAATTGAGCAGATAGAAAGACCTTTAAAAATAACTAACAAATGCAGAATCTCTTTCCACTAGAATGAACCAACCAGCTGAGAATCCAGGGGCAAGTTATGAGTGTAGTAAGTATTCCAAAGAAGCTGAACCCAAGAAGTAGAAATCTTGTTGTAAAATTTAAACAAGAACTTAAGTAACAGCGCCAAATTCTGAGATCTCAAATTAATAATCCCAAGGCCTCCATTAATCATTGGTCTACAAATTTTATCCCAAGCAACCAGGCAGTGACCACCCAGACAACTGGATTGACCTTTCCAAAGAAACGCTCTCCTAATCTTGTCAATTCTTCCAAAAATAGAGGAAGGAATTTTCAATAACGACATTAAAAACATTGGGAAAGAAGAGAGCACCGAATTGATGAGAGTTCACCTTCCTCCAAAGGAAAGAAAAGAAAATTGCCAACCCGACAATCTCCTTTCAATTCGCTCAATTGACATCTCAAAACTTTCAACCTTTGGTTTAGAAATACCAAGAGGAAGCCCCAGGTAGGTGAAAGGAAAAGAGCCAATAGGGCATCCAAGAATACCAGAAAGATTCAAAGCCAAATCATCAGAACAATTAATCGGGATCATGAAAGATTTCATAAAGTTAACTCTTAAACCCATAGAACTAGCAAAAGTGTTCAGAAGAGCCTTCAGAAGGAAAATTTCTTTTGCATCAGGTTTAAAAATGATCAAAGTATCATCAACATATTGGATAATAGGAAAATCATCATTGCCCTCCACAGAAATAGGAAGACTAATGAGACCCTTGTTCTTAGCATGATTCAAGATAGATTGTAAGATATCAGCTACAAGAACAAATAACAAAGGAGATAGAGGATCTCCTTGTCGAACTCCCCTTTTGCAAATAATCTGTTTCCCTGGATGTCCATTCAGCAGAATTTTAGAAGATCCAGACTTAATGATCAGTTGAATCCATTTCATCCAATTATCACCAAGGCCCTTAGCCTTTAGAACCTCCAAAATCGCTTCATGTTCAAGAAGATCAAATGCTTTTTCCAAATCCAGTTTCAATAAAACCGAATTCCTTTGGGAGAACTTACAAATATGAAGATATTCATAGACCCAAGCAACACAATCCTAGATAGAACTAGATTTAATGAAACCATATTGATTACGATGAACAACCAATGAGATCACCGTTTGAAGACGGTTAGAAAGGAGCTTAGTGATGATCTTCAACGAACTATTAAGCAAAGAGATAAGCCTAAAATCAGAAACTTTCTCAACACCCTGCTTCTTAGGGATAAGGGAAACAAAAGAAGCATTAAGTCTATCAAGTTCCACATGACCTTCAAATAAGCTTTGAAGAAGATCATACAAGTAATCTCTAATGACAGACCAACAAGAACGGTAAAAATTTCCATTAAAACCATCCGGACCAGGACTTTTATTAGTTGGAAAGCTGAGAACAACAAAATCAATCTCAAGCGAACCAAAAGAGATTAAACATCATTCCAGAATATTTCGAAGAACCAAATTTATCTTTATAAGAAATCCACAAATGATTTACAATGTCAAAATGTGTAGAAAGTTCCATGTTGCAATCATCTTTCAAAGAGACAATATGATTCCTCCTAAAGTTATTTGAAGCAACAGAGTGAAAAAATTTAGTGTTTTCATCACCTAGTTTTGCCCATCTAAGATGACCTCTTTGTTTCCAATAATCATTCCTACTTTTAAGTAAATTACTGATATGCTTCTTTAAAATGCTTCTAAAATAAAATTCTGACTGAAATAAATCTCTCTGTTCTTCAAGTGCATCAAAAAGAGTAAGAGTGTTTTGACAATAATCCACCTGAAATGAGAGATCTTGAATTTCTTGTTCCATTGCTTTACGACCGTTCGAAGTAACTTAAACTTATTATTGATTCTTCTTGTCGTGGTATTGCGAATACTCCAGCAGGTTTTGTTGAAGCCCCTAGTGAAGAAAAGACAACGCGAGCTGACCGCATGACCGGTCCTCTCCCGTCGTGCAAATGCAGCAAATGACACAAAGATTTATACAGGTTCGGGCCTCAGTGGAGACCCTAGTCCTGTCGACGTGCTCCCAACTGGAGTTGGCTAGGGGAGCTCTCTCAGGGAGAGATGGCTCCAAAGCACGCCCATTTTGTTGTGTATTAGAGTAAAAATGAGTTGTCCTCCTTTACATGAGGGGTTACAAGGGCTTATATAGGCCCAAAAGATGCAAAAAGACTAAATTGCCCCATCCACAACCATTGGATCGAGGGGCACCAGTGTCCTTCTCCCAGCCAAAGGGCTCAGATGCTTGACAGGTGTCCCCGCCAGTTCCCGAGGTGCTTCACGTGATCCTCACATGACCTGGCACTGGGGGTCCTTGTCTTCAGGCAAATGGCGGCACCCGGGACAAGCCACCGGCGGGCCTTGTATGGCGGCTCTCGAGAAAGGTCTCCAGGAGTCTTGCCTCTCACCTGGACTTGATCCCACGGAGATTTCCCCCAACAGCAGCCCCCCATGCCCTCCGGGGACACTGTTCGAGTCCTCGGAGGGGATGGTTCATGTTACCGGGAACATCTCCTCCGGGGTGGATTTTCGGTGCCTTGACGCTTTGATCTTCATGTCAAGCGTTTATGGTGCCGCCGTTGTTCATTAAGGCCCGTCTCGATTGGAGCGCGCCCTTCGACCATTATGGCCGCTCACGGTTCGAACCAGCGACGCGTCGTTTCGCACGCCCGTCCCTTCAATTCCCGCGTGCTGTTTGAATTGAGCAGCGCGGATGCGCTGCGAGGAGCCACGTGACGCCCATCGGGGACATGTTCGAGCCCTATAAATGGGGCCCCGAGGGACCCGGAGGAGTCACTTGAACCCTCAATCCTCAAACACCACCGGTGCCCTTAGCTCTCCAGGTAGTTCTCTCCCGAAAGCTCAGTCTCAGAAAACTCGAGCCCGTCCCCTTAGAGCCTAAGCCACCGGGGAGAACAATGGGTCCCAAGGGTCGCGCTAAGGCCGCCGAGGTGCCTCCAGAGGAAGTCACCGCGGACTTCCTCTAGGCCTCCGAGTTCACCTAAGGGGACTTAGAGTCCCCCGTGGACCGGGGGGTTCTCACGGACGGGGATGTCCAGATCCCCTCCAGGAAGGATGGTGCCCCCCGCCCCAGGCTCGGGGAAGTGGTGGTCTTCGAGGCTTTTCTCGAGGCCGGGGTCTGGCTCTCGGCGCACCCGTTGCTCCGGGAGTTCCTCCGGGAGTATGGGGTGGCCTCAACCACCTAACACCGAACGCCTTCATCCAGATGGGCATCTTCATCTGGCTGTTCGAGACAGCCACCAGACGGGAGCCGACACTCCGGCTATTCTGGTACTTCTACGAGCCGGCGGCGAGGAGCTCCCATCTGGTGAAGGGAGGGCGGAAGTCCCCGTTTAGCTCCGTCATGATCCAGCTCCTGCAATCCCGGGTGGCGGAGTACCTGGTGGCAGCTTCTCGGGACCACTGGGGGAGCTGGGTCTGGAGGTGGTTCTACCTCCGGGTCCAGGACGCCGTGGTGACCTACTCACCGGAGCCCCCCTCCTACAGCCGATCGTCCGCCCCCAAGCCCCCGGTATGGACCGAGGAGGAGCTGAAGCTCCTCAGCAAAGTAGTTGGCTCCCGGGGCGTCCGTTCCATGAGGGACGCCGCCGAGGAGCTGACACTATTGAAGATCTCCCCCTTCTCGCACGGGAGGAAGGGGATCGGGATGTGCCCGGCATAGTGGCCCCCGCAAAAGCCGGTGACTCGATGAAAGTTTTCGGCTACTCTGTGTGCTTTTTTATTGATTTTTCTAACTCTTTTCTTTTGCAGTTCGGCCGTATCCGGCCGCCCGAGAGAAGGCTGAGAACCTCCTCGGGAGGTACTACGTCGATGAGCACGAGCACATCGTCCGCGTTATCTGGGAGGGTCCTCCCCGGAACTTGGTGGCTGAGTCCTTCGGGCTGAGCCTACCGGAGAGGACACCTCTCCCCACCCCCGGCTCTCACAAGCGGGGGAAGTAGGTCACCGGGGGGTTCTAAGCCAAAGCGGGCCAAGGCTCAGAAGGCCCCCGGTCCGACAACGACACTGGGTTCTACGCCCATGAAGGCTCGGGACGCCGCCCCCTGGTCAGGGTTCGTGTGGGCACCTTCTTGCCGTGAGGTGACGCTGCCCCTCCCAAAGAACTCTGGGGGGGCAGTGGAGGCGCGGGAGCTTGCGCGCCTTCCCGAGGCCTCCAGAGAGGCTTGGGGAAAAGAGCCAGCCGATGACGGGGGGGCATCTGACTCGGCGAATTACGCCCCATCACCGCCTTCGGCGATCGCTGTCCCAACGGCCCCAGAACCAGCAGAGCCAGAGAGACCGGAGGTTCGATTCGCAGAGGCTTCTCCTCCGCGCGTCGAATGGCCGATAGACGAGGGGGGAGCCCATTGGTCTACGAGGTCCCCACGGCGACGGAGGTCCCGGGGGCCCCGCGGCCTGGAAAGGGGAAAGGGCTCCTCATCCCCCCGGGGGGGACCCCCTCGGAGGGCTCGTCGGCCTCTTCCTCGGACACCTCCTCGGCGTTGCTGGGAGGGAGACCCCTTGTTGTTCGCGGGGGAGGTCTTCCGGTTTGCGGAGGGGCACCAGACCCAGAAGGTCCAGGATTACGTCTCGCAAGGGACGCTCCGCGAACGCTGCGGGGAGCTGCAGTCGCTCCACATCTAGGTTCGTTCTTGAACCGGTGGTTGGTTTTTTGTACGATTCCGCCTCTCGTGTTTTGACTAACTCTCGCGTTTGTAGGGGGCGGCCATCGCCTAAGCCATTGAGGCGCGCTTTGACAAAGCGCTGAAGGAGGTGGAGGGGAAGGCCGCCCTTTTTGGAGGAGCGAGACGGTGCGCTCCGGGAGTTGGCCTGAGTCCAGGCCCAACTCCGCGCCTCCAAGAACGCCAACGACCAGCTCCGGAGGGAGACGAAGGCCAAGGAGGATGCCCTCCGGGAGCTCGACGGCTCCAGCGTTCAGGCGGTGATGGACACGGGCCACTCCGTCCGCTTGGCCCTCGAAGGACTCGGGGTGAGCCTTGGCCCGGGGGGCAGCTCCGAGGCGGCATCAGCGATGCTCGCGGAGGCTGTGCATTTTCTTGACGCACAAGTCTCTGTGATCCCGGAGGCTACCGATGCCCGAGCACGGGGCCGGGCGATCCCGGTGGTGGTTGCCATGGCAGGGCTTGTGGAGCACCGGGGGGTCGGTGCTCGGGCGATCGGGGGCCAGATGCCCTAGAGCTTCCCGAGTCTTTTGAGCCGTCCCGACGAGAAGTGGAGCAGCTCGCCAGTTGCTTCTACGACTGGATTGTCCGGGGCTATTCCCGGCGTCGGGGCCTCCAAGGGTGGATGCAATGGCTCCGACGGAGACCTCCCGGGGGGAGGACGCCATTGAACAAGTATGAGCCTCCCCCCGGGCCTTTAGATAGGTCCCCCTTTCTTGTTTTAGGGTTTTTGCTCTCGGTAGATTCTTAGAAGAAGTTCCGGACATTTGTAAAACAATATTTTGATGCAATAGAATGAATTTTTGCTAAGTCTTTTGAATTGGATTTACCAGGTCCCCCGGGAGGTTACTCCCGGGCAAAGACCCCCGAGGTTTGGGCGCAACCTCAGGGGTGCCCCAATGTTGTGGGGAGCCTCTCCGGAGGTGGAGCCCCCGGGCTCCGGTGGGTGTCACCCGAGGGATGCCCAGGCAGGCCGCCTTCATCTTGTTAAGTCTCTTGTCCAGGGGACATGGTAGGGGTGTTTCCCGGGAGCCAATCTGGTTGCGGTGGCTTCTGGAGTGGCACCTGGACAACTTCGACAACCACCGTGCTGAACTATCCCCTCCGCGACCGGGGTCCCTGAGGGTTCCTCCGCTTCGAATACTTCCACCGGTGGGCTATGAATATTGGCCCGAAGGCTTGCTCCAGGAGGCCCAGCGTCGTATACGATGCTTGTATCGAGACCTGGCCCGGGAGCTATCAGAGGGCCTCCGGGATTATTAGGTGTAGGAGCTTTCTGGGTTGTACCTTGCGTTTAATGTATCGATGCCCACCGGAGGGGGAAGATGTCCTCCGGTTAAATATTTTAATAAAGCTAAGTTTGCTTGTGTACTTCTTTTGTGAATTCTCAAATGATGGTCCGGAACAGGGCGATCCCCAGGCACAAGTTACCCCCCTCCATAGCGGGCTGGGGGATGACTTCGTGTGCTGTGGAGGTGACAAGCCCTGGGGTAAGAATTCCCCAAAAAATTTTCCAAAGGTTCCGGTAAGAAATTTCCTGGTCGCAGTGAGGTCGGGGGGCCGGGTAAAACTTCCGGGAACCATTTTTTGAAAATGCCGGTAAGAAATCCTCTGGTGAAGGCCCGGGAATGAAATTTTCGGGTGACAGTCTCTGAGATTTCTGGGAATTTTCCCAGGAGAAAATTTCTGAAATTCCCAGGGATAATTTTTCCGGGAGAAAGCCCTCCGGTCGCCGTGAAAACGGGGAGCCAGGAATGAGATCTCCGAGAAAGAATATCTGAGAATTCCGTCTCGCTAAGGAGAAAATTGACTCCCAGAGGAGGATGTGCCCGATGACGGGTCTGAGTGCTTGAGGAGGGGACTAGTCTCTCAAATTGACTCGTTACCATGGTCCTTGAGGACTGGGTTGCCGCTTACATCCTCAGTCCACGAAGGGTGAACGTAAGCCGCCCTACAAGAGTGGGACTCCCGTTGTAGGGACTTCTTGGGTTGTGATAGCCCACTTCCTCACTGGGAGGGCATCCTCACAAAGAGGGTATCCTCACGGGGAGGGCATTACCTTGAGACGATAATGTGGGGACCTGCAGTGAGCCAAAGCTGAGGAAGAACCAATTGTATTAATAAAGAGTTGAGATACAACTCCTCCCCCCGCATGATCGCGATGGGGGAGGGAATGTTGAGTACAATGTCTCCCTCCCCTCCGGCGTAACCGCTTTGGGGGAGGGGACGAGCCTGTAGGCTAGACATAGAACTTGCGAAGCAAGCGTACATTCCACGTGTGCTTCAGCTCCTGCTCTTGATGGTTGGAGAGCTTGTAAGCCCCCGAGCCCAGGATTGCTGAGATCTTGTAGGGGCCCTCCCACTTGGGGGAGAGCTTGCCCTGCGTTTGGGGGTCGGTTACGCGCTTGAGGACGAGGTCCCCGAGGCGGAAAGCTTTCTCTCGGACACGCTGGTTATACGTGCGCGCCATTTTGCGCTCGTAGATGGCGTGGCGGAGGAGCGCCCAATCGCGTTCCTCTTCCACGAGGTAGACCTCCAGTCGCTGATTTGCGTCGTTGGCTTGGTATATTGCGGTCGTAGCTCCGTCTAGGAGCTCAACCCGCAGTGACCAGAAGCCAATCTTTGGGGGAAGAACCGCCTCGGCCCCGTATACAATGGAGAAGGGGGTGCGTCCCATCGCCCAGCTCGGGGTCGTACACATGGAACAGAGGATGCTAGGGTGCTCCTCCGCCCACGCACCCCGTTTGAGGGCGGCTTGTTCGAGCCGTCAGCGTAACCCCTGCAGGATTATGCCGTTGACCCTCTCGACGGCCCCATTGCCCAGGGAGTGAGCTACCGAGGTGAAGTGGATGGTGAGACCTAAGCCTTCACAGAATTCCCGAAAATATACCGAGTCAAATTGGGTCCCGTTATCGACAGTGATCTCTCGGGGGACCCCGAAACGACACGCGATATTCTTCCAGAAAAATCGCTGTACTGCTCGAGACGTGATGCTGGCCAGAGGTTCGGCCTCTACCCACTTTGTAATATAGTCGTCCGCGACTACCGCATACTTGTAGCCCCCGGGCATTGGGGGAAGGGACCTAGGAGGTCCATCCCCTAGTGTGCGAAGGGCCAAGTGATGGGGATAGTCTGCAGCACTACAGAGGGGAGGTTGGAACCCTTGGCCATCTTCTGGTAGGCCTCACATGCGAAGATGAGGTCTCGCGCATCACGAATCACCGTGGGCCAATAAAAACCCTGGCGAAGGGCCTTGGCCGCGATGGCGCGCAGGGCCAGATGAGATCTGCAACTTCCCGAGTGAATGTTCTCGAGGAGCTGGAGCCCTTTCGGCTGTGGAAGGCAGCGGAGCAAGGCGGAAGCCCCTTGCTTGTAAAGCTTTCCTTCCAGCAGGAGGTATGCCCGAGCCTTGGCTCGGAGGCGCTTGGCCTCGGTCTCATTGGGAGGGTCTCCCTCCCCCTTCATGAAGGAGATGAGGGGGTCCATCCAAGATGAGGCCCGGGTGATCTCGGTGACTTCTGGGACGCAGGACCCATCGTCCGCGTCCGGGGAGGCCACCGAGGGCTTCGTGATGATCTCCAAGAAAGCCCCTTGGGGAGCAGTTCTCGGGCGCTAGCTGCCCAGGCCAGGGCATCGGCCCGGTCGTTGTCCCTCCGTGGGATGTGGCGGGCCTCTAGGCCATCGAAGTGCTTCTCCATCTGGCGCACCTCCTGCAAGTAGAGACTCAAGTTTGAGTCATGACACAAGTAGGACTTGTCCATTTGGCAAACTACGAGTTGGGAGTCTCCTTTCACGAGGAGGCATCGAATCCCCAGGGAGCGCATGAGGCACAACCGAAGGAGTAAGGGCTCTTATTCGACAACATTGTTTGTGGCGGAGAACTCGAGCCGCGCCACGTATTCCAGTTCCCTCCCCTCGGGGCTTCGGAGGACTACCCCCGCGCCGGCCCGGCGAGGCACAAGGAGCCATCAGACATGAGCGTCCAATGGTCGCTACATCGGGGCGGCACAGGGAGGCTTTCGTCCCCGGGCCAGGAGGTAAGGGTCCACTCCACCACGAAGTCGGCGAGGACTTGTGACTTGATGGCGGAGCGCCTAGTGAGGGAAAGGGAGAAGGGAGCAAGTTCTGCCCCTCACTTTCCTATCCGGCCAGTGGCTTCCTTGTTCCGGAGTACCTCCCCCAAAGGGAGGGACAACGGGACAGTGATCGAGTGCCCCAGGAAGTAGTGACGAAGCTTCCGGGAAGCCATTAGAAGGGCGTAGCAGATCTTCTCCATCTCCGTGTACCGAGTTTTGGCCCCTTGGAGGGCCTCACTCACGTAGTACGCGGGGCACTGTTGCTCATCTTGTTCCTTTACCAATACCGCGCTTACGGCGACCGGGGTCGCAGCAAGGTAAAGGAGCAAGGGCTCTTCCGGAGACGGGCTCACGAGCATTGCGGGGCTCGTGAGATACTTCTTTAGATCGTTGAGGGCCTCCTGGGCCTCGGGGGTCCACCGGAACCCTTCGAGGCCCCGGAGGATTTTGAAGAATTGGAGGCCGCGTTCCCCCGACAGTGAGACGAAGCGACTCAGCGCGGCCAAGTGGCCAGTGAGTCGTTGAATGTATTTGACCGAGAGCGGCGGAGGCATGTCCAGGAGTGCCCGGATCTTTTCGGGGTTGGCCACTATGCCCCGCTGGGACACGAGGAAGCCCAGGATCTTCCCCCCACGTACGCCGAAGGCGCATTTCTCCGGGTTGAGCTTCAACCCGTATGCGCGGAGGTTGCGGAAGGTCTCCGCCAAATCGTTGATGTGAGCAATCACGCGGGGACTTTTGACGATCGCGTCGTCGACGTAGACCTCGACGTTGCGACCGATATAGTCCTTGAGGACCAATGTCATGAGTCGTTGGAAGGTCGCTCCAGCGTTCTTTAGCCCGAAGGGCATGTGAACGTAGCTGAAGGTCCCGAGGGGAGTTATGAAACTCGTTTTTTCCTCGTCCCCTTCTACCATCCGGACTTGGTGACAGCCCGAATACCCATCTAGGAAGCTCATCAGCTCGCTCCTCGTGATCGAGTCGACCAGCTGGTCAATCCTCGGGAGCTGGAAGTTGTCTTTGGGGCAAGCGCGGTTGAGGTCGGTGAAGTCCACGCACATTCGCCACTTACCGTTCGACTTCTTCACGAGGACGGGGTTCGCAAGCCACTCGGGGTGCAAGACCTCCCGAATGAATCTCGCCTCTCGGAGTTTGGCAATCTTAACCTTGATCGCCTCTTGGCGTTCAAGGGAGAGTTTTCTCAACTTCTGCTTGACCTGGGGGTCACCGCGAGCTTATGCTCGATGACGTCCTGGGCGACACCTCGCATATTGGAAGGCTTCTAGGCAAAAACGTCGGAGTTCTTGCATAGGAAAGTCGCAAGTTGCTCCGCGTGTTCCTCGTGGAGATCCGCCCTGATCTTGACAGTCTTGTCCCTATCGTCTGGGGACAGCGGGACCTTTCGAAGGTTCCCTTCCGGACGCGGCTTGGGGAGATATCTCCCGGAAGGTACTGCGGCGGTGTCTGGCTCTGGGGAAGAGGTCTCCCCCCCCGGGGTCTTAATCATGTTGACACTCCCGATCATGGCGGCGGCGCGCTCGTACAGAGCGCGGGCCACACTTGGTCTCCCCGAGCGGTGATCACGCCGTCAAGCCCGGGGATCTTCACACAGAGGTAGCTCTGATGGATTGCGGCCCCCACGTCCAACCAGACCATGTCTGTCCAGTAGTTGTCTTGGGTGCCAAAGGTCATGGGAAGATCCACCTTCCCCAAGGGGTGGATTGTCTTCCCCAGGACGAATCCCTGCAAGGGCCTTGCTGCGGGCTGCAGTACTCATCGACCTGCATCTCCCTAAACGCCTTTAGGTATAGGAAGTCAGCGGAGCTTCCGCCATCCACGAGGATGTGTGCCAGGTGGCAGTTCTAGATGGTAGCGGAGACGATGAGCATGTCATCATGGGGGAAGCGAACTCCACGCGCGTCTTCTACCGTAAAAGTGAGGGGGACATCCGACCACTTGGGTGACCGAGACGTATGCAGCACCCCCACCACCTTTACTTCACGCGCGTATTCTTTGCGCTGACGCTTAGAGTCCCGCCCGGAGGCGGACCCTCCCATGATGACATTGACACACCTTTGGGAGGTTTGGAAGGGGTGTGTTTCTGACGGGTCCCCTTCCCGCGCTTGTCCTTCCTGTCCCCCTGCGGGGGCAGGAAGGGCCGGTAAGGCCGGCTGAGGGGGCAAGAAGGTAGGAGTTGTAGAATCAAGGATGCCGACTAGGGGGGTGAATAGGAGGCTTTAAAAACTTCAAACGAAAAACAAGTTTTTGCAACAAGAAGAACAAAAAGCAATTTATATATTGAAAAGACAAGATAGAGAGAGCAAACACCGATTTTTACCGAGGTATCGAGACTCGCCCAGTCTCCACTAATCCTCGTTGAAGCACTCAAGTCACTTGAATTTTTCCTCAATACCCACGAAGGATATTATCAACTAGTGGTTGCTCCTTGTCCACTCCGGAAAGGCGAGCATCGATGCCTTGTACACTTTTGCCGAGCCTCTCCAACAATCTCCAAACTAGAGAGGTCAACGGCCACGCCTCCGTACCGTCTAGGTGAGGGCGTTCACCAAGAGTAATAGGCAGCGAGGTCTTCTCTAGACCTCCAAACACGCACTGAGAAACTACGAGTATGCAAATTCAATGAACTGAAACTCTCGGTGGATCAGAAAACACTCGACTTGATCAACAGATCAAGATTTTGTGTAGAAAACTAAAGCTCAAGAGTGTATAAGAGAATGATGCTGTTTGTTGTGGCAAACACATGCCCAAAGCCCCTATTTATAGCCTCAAGAAACAAAAGAACCGTTGGAGCTAGGGCTGAAAATCAGCAACACAAACTGACAGTCAGTTTGCCTAACTAACAGTCAGTTTGCCTAACTGATAGTCAGTTTCATACACAACGGCCGACAAAATGTACGGATAAAAAATAGCTAGCCGTTTGTGGTGGTTTAAGGAAACTTGAAACCCCCAACTGACAGTCAGTTATGCAAACTGACAGTCAGTTCAACCAAAAACTCTACCAAAACAGATAGAAACTCAGATAAAAACAACTGTGGTCGAAACCCCAACTGACAGTCAGTATAGACAAATTGACAATCAGTTTAGTATAAAAATTTTGAGCCCAAAAAACACACTCTCTGGATATTTGTCAGTTAACATAAACTGACATTCAAACTGACTGTCAGTATGAACAAAAATAGTGATAACTTTAAATCTAGAAGTCCAAATGAAGTGTTTAACAGCTTGTTTGAAAGATAATTTTAAGGGTTACATTTTTGTCAACAGAGGCAAAAATCAGATCCGCCTAGATCTTTCTATAAATTTGAAAAATACTTCTACCGTCAAAAAGTCAACTGAAAATCCAAATCTTTCAAACCAAAAATCAGATCAAATCCAACTAAAAATATGCAATGCAATGACCTAAATTTCTCGGTTTATGTTGGAGATGTAGAGAGGACTTTTGCCACCCCTCTTTATAGTATGATTAAAGACTAAAAACAATTTTCCTAAACCGATCAACTCCAAACATCGAGATCGGTAAAAATAAAGACAATATTACCTTAGGTCTTTTTGCTCTTTTGCGACTTGCGTCTCGACTTCATTCCTTGCAACTTGTGCTTTTACTTCTTTTGTGTTGGGTTCGTATTGTTCATCTTGACTATCTTCCCAACGGAACTCTGTATCAAACAATCTCAAAAACACAGTCAGTTTGAAACACTTAGTTTTCATCAATCATCAAAATTAGGGTCAGGCATGAAGGCCTAGATGCAACAATCCCCCCCTTTTTGATGATTGATGACAACAAGTGTTCGATAAGAAAATAAGAAATGAAAAACTCCCCCTGAATATATGCATCTCATCAAATATCAGATCATAACCCAATCACATATATATCAGAGCATCAGATGAAACACATATACACATCATTATACCAATGTCGTAGCATCACATAAACATCATCAAGTATCAGAGCTACACAAAACAAAAAACATCATATCCATATCCAGAATCACAAAGACATATCACCAACCATCATATTCATAAAACATAAAGAGTCATATATCCATACATCCAGATTCTCAGAATCTCAAAAATATATAAGTACTTCTCCCCCTTTGGCATCAAGCATAAAAAGGGAGGCAAAATACAAATCAGAGCATAAGGCTCATCATCTGAAGAAAGCCCTAAAACGGCTGTATCTCCGGAGCCTGCAGGAGATCCAGACGCGTTGATAGCAGGAGACACAGGAGGAGTAGCTGCTAGAGCTGGAGCAGCTGGAGCCGGAGCTGGTACCGCAGGAGCTGGATCAGCAGGTCCTGAAGCTGTGCCCAGAGAAGATGAAGCTGGTCGGGCCCTCTTGCGAGGAACTGGAGAACCTGAAGCAGGCAGCCGAGCCAGAATCTGCTCCTGCTGGTCAAGAAGTCAAAGCAGGATCAGGTGATGCTCTGCCTGGGTGCGCAAGATCTACCACTGAGTCTGCATCACCTGGTGGAGATAACAGAGTGAGGCTGAAGACGATCTTGCGCCTGGGTCTGCAGGTGGTGCTGGGTCAGACTCCTGACCTGGAGCCTCATCTGCTGACTCCCCCGCAGCATCATCATCAGATGCGGGAGAATCAGGGCCAACAGCAGCCGCAGGCCGGGCACCAAGATGGCCGATCGGCCTGACCAGGAGGGTAAAATAGAAGCGTATGATGAGGCCGTGGGAGCTCAGAATCCACAATCCGGATATGAAGGAACACCACCATGATATACGGAGCGTATATCAACTGACGGCGCAGAGAGAGAAGGACGTGCTAAATCTCAGTGATGATGAGATCAGCAACGTCGAATGGCTCCTCCTGAAAGATAGAAATCAGGACGTGGAGCCCAAGATAGGTGACTCTGGCCCTATCTCCGGTCATGGGAACCAAGGTGAGACGGAGGATCCGTAGGGCCAGATCAACATCGCGGTGCAGGCCAGCAAGGTGACGGAGCTGGAAGGGGCCGGAATAGGTCTGGAAGGGTGTGGACCTGGCAGCCAGAAGGAGGGCGCACCAGTCCAAGCGCCGACTCGAGCTGCTCCTTTGTGACGGTGTAGACCTGGAGGCCCGTCATGAAGGTCATGAAGTCGCGCTGAGGGGAAACAAAAACGGTGGAATAGAACTGACGAATGGGCTGCTCAGCCTAGTGAAGAGAAGAATCGGCGACAAGGTCGCAGATCCCTACGGTGCCAAATAGGTCTGCGAGGGTGACGATGCTTGTGCGAGAGGCGATCGTACCCCATGACAGAGAGTGGTGAGCGAAGATGGGTGCGCGACTGTAGACACTGGTGAACAGGTCTAGGTGGAGGTTTGTGTAAAAAGTAAGGATGTCGTACGCGTCGTGACCAGTGGGACGCGGCAAGAGATAGGGGTTCACTGAGCGAAGGGTGCGAAGTCGTCTTGCGTGCCACCAGGAGTAATCCACGGGGACACGCTCGGGTGGCGACGAGGAATGAGTCTCCGTCGGTTGGCCCGATGAACGACGGCTATTTGCCGTGTTCTTCTGTCGGGCAACACGACGAGAAGAGGACTCGGGCTGGTCAGACATGGTGGAAATGAAACAGAGAAAAAAAAGGAAACAAAGGAGAGACGAAACGACCTGAATAGAAGGAGGCCGAAACTAAACAGAAGAGTTCGACGATGCTGAAGCAGAGAAGACGACCAAATTGACCACAGGGAAGATGCACAGCACGACGAGGAGGACCAGAAAGACGGCACATGACGAGGAGGTGCGGTGCAGAAGAGCAAATCCGGCGAACAGAGGAACGGCGGCCGATGTGGTTGAACCGAGCGAGGACGGCGGCGGCGCACGGTGAGCAGGCGGCGCCGGTGGTGAGGAGAACACCGGCGAGGAGATGGTGGGAGCAAGGGGGCGGCGAGGAGGTGCACGGTGGTAGCGGCGGCTAGAAGAGAAGGTGAAGAGGCAAAGAAAACAGATCGAGGGTTTTTAGATCTCGGGACCCAAACTGACAGTCAGTTAGATATATTGACAGTCAGTTCCAAAACCAGAAACTTGGAACTGACAATCAGTGTACCACACTGACAGTCAATTCTCAGAACTGAGTTTTGAAACTGACAGTCAGTATATGAGACTCAGTCAGTTTGAGACTCGAGAAAGACCAGGAGCTACGACCAAAATCAATTGTGCATAACTGACAGTCAGTTTGTGAAACTAACTGTCAGCATGGTCAACGACTTCGACCAGAGACTAAGAACAGGCTCCTAAGTACTGAACTAACTGTCAGTTAGATGAACTGACTGTCAGTTTGGTCAATTTTGACCAGAAGCAGTTTTGACCAGAGAGAGAATAAATTTATATTTAAAAATATATTTTTAACATAATTTGCACATCAACTAGCATTAGATATATCAATAATGTTCAGTTCACCCCTTAAAAAGCAAAATCTTGATTCATCTAAGGGTTTGGTGAAAATATTTGCTAGTTGCATATCTGTTCTGACATAATTCACAATAATATCTCCTTTTGCCACATGATCTCTAATAAAATGGTGCCGTATTTCAATATGCTTAATTCTAGAATGTTGAACAGGATTATTAGCAATTTTAATGGCACTTTCATTATCACACAAGAGTGGCACTTTATCAAATGTAATTCCATAATCCAAAAATGTCTGCTTCATCCACAATAATTGAGCACAACAACTGCCTGCAGACACATATTCAGCTTCAGCTGTGGAGAGAGCTATTGAATTCTGTTTCCTAGATGACCATGATACTAATGATCCCCCCAACAGCTGACAGCTACCAGATGTGCTTTTACGATCAATCTTGAACCCAGCATAATTAGAATCCGAATATCCAATTAACTCAAAATTTGCATCTTTCGGATACCAAAGACCTAAACTGCGATAACATTGTAAGTACCTAAGGATTTTTTTAAGAGCAATTATGTCGGGGGAAATCTCCGCGGGACTAAGTCCAGGTAAGTTGTGTCACGATTTCCCAGGGACCTGGCCTCCGGGACCTCCCCGGGCGCCGCCTTTTGGCCCCCAGGACGGGGCCTCCGGTGCCCTCCCGGGCGCCGCCATTTGGCTCCCGGGACGCGGCCTCCGGTGCCGTCCTGGGCGCCGCCTTTTGCCCGGGGATGTGGCCTCCGGTGCCCTCCCGGGCGCCGCCATTTGGCTCCCGGGACGCGGCCTCCGGTGCCGTCCCGGGCACCGCCATTTGCCCGGGGACGTGGCCTCCGGGGCCTCCCCGGGCGCCGCCATTTGCCCGGGGACGCGGCCTCCGGCCCCTCCGCGGGCGCCGCCTTTTTGGCCCCCGGGACGTGGCCTCCGGCCCCTGAATCAGATTTGGATTTGGAGTTGATTTGCAACATTTAGCCTTTTCAGGCTTTTGGAAAATCTGGAAAAAGGACTGGCTTGCGATACAATCTCGACTGATTTGCGAAAAGGATCTAGATGATAGAATCTGGCTATCAACTTTTTGGATTAAGGTATTGGCATACCCTTGATCATAATCCTAAGATAATTTGGTCTGAACTTGGCCAAGATTTTGATTACATCTGAATTTCTAAAACTTAGGGTATTTGGGGTAATATAATATATTTCTGTTTTCGAAAATAGAAAGGAGTTAATAAATCTGGGAGTTAGAGATGGAATTTGGTCTGGATCCTGATGGCTTTTATACTCAAGAAAGATACTAGATCAAATCTGAAAAGTCAGATCTTGATTTGGGTCTACAGGATAAAATAAAGCTAGGGCTGATTTGGCTGATCTAGAAGAGACATATGCATGCATGAATTTTTAAGAAAAGAATTTTCACCCCAAACTCAGGGTGTTACAGAACCAAGTTCCAATCATTTTCTTGTTCAATAAACCACTAAGTTCTCTTTGCCAGTGAGGGCCACCATTGTTCCAAAGAGAAAAATAGATAGCAAATCCTGATGAACAATCTTATTAATTTTGTAAATGGCCAATCCCACACGTTTACCACAAACAGAGAATCTGAAGCTGAACTCTGTTAAACCCAAAACTCTGAATTATTTAGCTTGACCCCCAAAGTAAGCATGAAGAATTAAACCCAAAGAATCCACAAATGGTCGAAATTTACGACGGCCAAAAGAAGCCACCAAAAAGAAATCATCAGAAGCAAAACGACGATGATTAGTAATAGGAATTGAAAGGAATCCCACACATCTTTCAAGAACTTAAGACCCTTCAGCCAATCCAAAGAAGAAGGAAGAAACGCCATGAAATCAATCAAAATCAATCTCCAAGAACCATCAAACAGGGAGAAAAGGAAACCAAACACCGAAGGAGAAAGAAACAAGATCAGCAACTCACAATGTTTATTTGGGTTGCACGCTGCCGACACATTTGTTAAATCATCTCATGTGTTTGTGTTGTAAGTCGTCGACATAATCGTTGTTGCTTCTAATAATGTTGTTGGCTATTTAGTTGTAGCTTCATGTGCTACTTGCCTTGTCACTCACTATTCCTCTACTATTTTTTTTAATATCGCAAACTTCTTCAGTTGGGCCTCTTATTTTCAGAATTTTAATTTATCATAGATTCCCTCTTTTAAAACTCAAGTCTTGTTTTATACCAAACTAATGGGGTGGGTTTGGTATTTGATACATGCCACAGGAATTTGTGGATTGTTTTAGGGAGAATATTTGTTGCCTCTTTTTCAAGATTCACAAAACTGATCCGGGAGGATCTTCAAGTCCTGATCGCATACGGCTTTGCGACCTTAATCGTGTTCGGAAAGGTTTCGCGACCATGGATGGGTCCGCGACCATGGATTGGTTCGTGACCATGAAAAGGAATTCGTTCCCTTTTCGGAATTGTAATCTGATCCGAATGTATATATAACTAAGCTTATCTGTTTAGGATTAGTTAGTTATATGAGTCTAATACATTTAGGTTATTGAGTGTGATATGTACTCATACGATTGGACTATAAATACCTTGTAATAGGTCTAGTTTAGATCATCGAATACAATCGAGTCTAGATTGAAGTCTTAGACACATAGTTCCTTCGATGTAGGCGAGTGCGACCTAACGTTCGACGTGTAAAGCCCTCTTTGAAATAAAGAGTTGTGCAATTACTTTGAGCTGTGTTTTCGATCAACCTTTGGGTTTCGGTATTTCTGAGTAAGATCCCGTTATTCCGCATATTAGAATCTGGGCGAGCCTAGTGCGAAAACCAAGGCTAGGTCTCAAACGGATCAAGTTGGTATCAGAGCAACTTTCCTATCCTGTGGATGCTGAAGACTCGCCAGGGCTACAAAACCTTCGGTGAAAATCCAGGCGATCAATCGACGGTTCCTATAGCCGCGTCTCCAACAATGTTTGACGATACCTCCGTTCAAGCTAACCTAGCTGAACAAGTGGCTAAGCTCTCCACCGACATGGAAACCGTGCTTGCCTGGATTAAGCAGCAGGCCATGATTGTACCTCCTGAAGTAGGGAAGGTTATGGGTGTGAAGACTGGTGAAGACTTGCGCAGGACAGACGAAAATAAAGACGAAGGTGACCACAAGACCGACAACCTCGCCAACACCTCCTTAGATGTCGGATCTTTTAAGGTCGACGCTAAGATTGATATACCCATATATGATGGGGTGATCGATGCCGAGAAACTGGATTCTTGGACCGACCAGCTTGAGACCTACTTTGACCTGAAAGGGTTCAGTAGCGCTCAAAAGGTGAAGTTCGCACCTTTAAAGATGAAAGACCACGCCAAGACTTGGTGGAAGGCTCTTGTCGCCAGTGGTGAAACTGGCGACCTTGCGTGGGGTCAATTCAAACGACTTCTGCGACAAGAATTTTATCCGATGGGTTACCTTGAGGAGAGATGGGAGCGTTGGCACAGATTATACCAACGGCGCCACCAGACCGTCCAAGACTATACTACGGAATTCCGGAGATAAGCAATGGTCATCGGCATCTCACTGTCCGATCCTCAGGTATTTTGGAAATACACATCTGGACTTCAGAAATCGATCAGTACTGAGCTAAGTTTGTTCGGCGTCCAAGACATCGCGACGGTAAGCACAACTGCTATGGCGATCGAGAAGAAGAACAAATCCCGTAGCGACAAAAGCACGAAGGAAAGTGCGACCTTGACAAAGAACAAGCCGAGTCCAAAGAAGAACGCTTCAAAATCGGGCACGGGTGCCTTTTGTGAACATTGTCAAGTCACGGGGCATACCAAGGACAAATGCTACAAGCTTCATCCTGAACTTCGACCAAAGAAAAACGGACCAGGAAAAAGAACAGCCACGGCTACTACGATTTCATTCGTCGAAGAAGTTGTCCGAGTGAATTCAGTTAATGAGGTGGATACGACCTTGTCTCTAATGGCAATGCCGAAGGAGAAGGGTTCGGATCCACCGAACGACCAACACCCAACGGAGGGCTTGTTCACCATCAACATCCAGGTGAAGCACGAAGTGGTTGTAGCGATATTCGATCCTGGAAGTCAGAAGAATCTGGTCTCCGTTGGACTGGTTCGGTGACTTGGTTTGAAGACAACCACACACCCGCGACCATATCTGCTGGGTTTATTTACATCCGACGTGAACCAACAGATTACAAGTCAGTGTGTTTTGAAGTTTGCGATCTCTACACGATATATAGATGAGGTGCAATGCGATGTTGTCCCTATCGATATCTGTCAAGTGATCTTTGGGAGTCCGTATATGTATGATCGAGATGCTCACTTCCATCGGCGAGCGCAAGAGTACGACCTCACCAAAGACGGAGTTAAGTTCGTAATCAATAGAGACATCCACACCAACACTTCGAACTTGATTACCGCAAATCAAGCCAAACGAATTGTTAATGCATGTCACAAGTATTTGCTTGTCATGATTCGACCCATTGGTCAAAGCGAGGGTACTCGACCAGCATTGTCGTTGGCGTGCCGAGAGGATTCTGGTCATTTGTCGGGACTGCTGGAGAAATACAGTGATTTGTTTGAGACTACCCAGGGTCGTCTGCTGAAACATCCAGTTGAGCACAAAATTCAACTTGTGTCCGATGCGACACTGCCCAATCTAAATATGTATCGCAACTCAGCATTGGAGAATGAAGAGATCAAGAGACAACTTGGTGAGTTGTTGAACGTGGTGTCATTCAACGGAGTAGTTCACCTTGTGGATCTCCTGTGGTGTTAGATGGGACCTGGCGTATGTGCATCGACTACCGAGCACTGAACAAGATCACCATCAAGAACCGGTACCCCACTAGTATAGAAAAGATTTCTTCTATCGGTAAAAAACACCCTTCGTTTTTGTACCGATAGAGATAGACATGATAGAACAAGACAGGTCATTTTCTATCGGTAAATAACCGATAGAAGAACTTCACTATTCTAACGGCATATTAGGAGAACACCGGTAGAAAACCCGTCGTAGTCTGACGTTTGTGAAAGAGTTTACCGATAGAAAAAATATAGTACTCTCTCGGTTGTGAATGAGTTTAGCGGCAGGAAAAGTACCACACTTCTAACGGTTAATTACGAGTTTACCAACAAAAAAAACCTTAGTACTCTCTCGGTTGGAAATGAGTTTACCGATAGAAAAACGATTGTACTCTCTCAGTTGTGAAAGAGATTATCGATAGAAAAAATCATAGTACTCTCTCGGTTGTGTATGAGTTTACCGGCAGGAAAAGTCACACTCTTTTAACAGTTAATTACGTGTGTACCGATAGAAAAAACGATAATAGTCTCTCAGTTGTGGATGAGTTTGCCGATAGAAAAAGTGATATTAGTCTTTCGGTTGTGTATGAGTTCACCGGCAGGAAAAGTCACACTCTTCTAACGGTAATTATGAGTGTATCGATAGAAAAAACAATAGTAGTCTCTCGGTTGTGGATGAGTTTACCAATAGAAAAAGTGATAGTAGTCTCTCTGTTGTGAATGAATTTACCGATAGAACATTCACATATACAGTACATTCACATATATAGTACATTCTTTACATTCACAATACAGTACATTCACATATACAGTACAGATGTAATACAGTATAGATTGGATACACAATACAGTACAGATGCAAAGAAGGGTAAATTCACAGAACAGATTGACACATTAGACAGTTATTCACATTTATTCACATATATATGGACAAATACAAATTGTAATCCAAAATGGACATTTATTCACATATATATTTATTCACATGTATATAAATAGTCTATGCACAGAGTACACGAAAAAGAGAAAATTGTCATGGCGGATGGTTGGGCGCAACTTCCTCCATGACATATTGAGCCCAGATTTGTCGAAGATCCCTAATCTTTGCATTTTCGTATTGGTCTTTCAACATGGCGATCTGCAAGCATGTGTGAATACTGAGTAACTAACTTCCTAATTTTGAACGTGATACCCAATTTTCAAATTTGAGTTAGCTATCGATGCTTACCTGGGGGAATTGGGCAAAGTTTATCTGCACTAGGTCGTACATGTAGCGCAGCACATAAAACCAGCATTCCCACGATTGCGGCTACGGATGGCACTGAGATAATTGCATATGCGAAGACATGTTAGCTACTGTTTCCATAAACTCATTAAGCATAAACAAAAAGTCTCGTGAGTACCTCATATTCTTTCCAAGCTAGTAGGGAGCCCTACGGTGCGGCATGCCTCCCTCCAGCGGGCACATATTTATCAAAAGCCCTGCATTTTAGTTAGTATTACCGGTTAATGTATTATCATTAGCTAGTGAGGTCAAAATTTAAATCAAACATATAAGTTACTTACGCCTCCATATTCCCCTTGACCACATATTCGATCGATAATCTGTCACGCATCGAATCGAGGTAGTACACCTCATTCCTCGGCAGACAGATCACGATGAGGATCCAGTGGCCCCTGCATTGTACGTAAAAGAGGACCGCTAGCTCAGTGTATATATCAAGTGTAACATACAAGATTGAGTTAAATTAGTACGAAATGCACTAACCTTTGGTGGTACGGCACCAGAATGAACTCCCTGTCCTGCTGTGCCATCAGCGCCTTGGATATGTATTGCTCAGCGTGCGTGGCATCGTGCTCTAGCATCGTGAGGCTTATTTTCTCTGGGTCAAGGAAACCCACCTTGTCACACGCAGCCTCCGATGCTAGCCTGTACATGCACCTGCATGCAAAGGATGACATTAGTATTGCATAGAAAGTTACTACATTTCAACTGAACTACAACAATGCAGAGTTAGCAAACAGAGTGAGAAAACAGCAATACATAGCATCAGCAAACTTACAGGACTCCAGTCCGTATGATGGACATATCGAGCTCCCGCCAGTTGTAGAGGTCGAACAGATCCTCGTGTGCCACGGATATACTCCCGGGCTCACGGTGGAACTGCCCAGGCCTGTAGGGAACTAAGAAGTTCAGATTGCGCCGAGCTCGGTGTAGGTACCACTCTTGGAGGTCCCTGATTGATCGATCCAATTTGCGCAAACCTGCCTCCGACACGAGTGGGAACCCGTTCCTGAACCTCTCCAGCTGTCCCTGTCGCCCTTTGCCCTTGCCTTTTGCCGGGGCCTGAGCGCGTACCTTCGAAGGCAAGGGCGAGGTGATGGCGGCTTTCTTCTGAGGTGAAGGCGTGGATGCGCTGGGTGGGGTCGAGGCCACCTTTGATGTGTCCAGGTTCGCACGAGATCGGGCCTCATGCCCCGAGCTGGGGGCGCAGTCCCCTGGTAGCCTGCCGGTAGGCCACTTCAATTAATGAGCACGTATGTTAGATTTTGCAAGTTGATTGTACTGAGTAGGATGTAATCTAAAATGTGTAGGATTTACCGGTTGTATTATAAGACACTTCTTGGGCCACTGTACGTAGGAGCCCACTACCTCAGCAAGTGTCTGCAGTTCCTCTATTGGGACTGGCAATGGAGAATCGTTGTAGGCCGGCATGGCCATGTCCACCTGTACCTTTGCGAACCCCAACCGCAGAGGTACGCAGTGGACCCGGACATCCGGCCAAGACGGATATACGAAGCCGTGTCCAACCACTTCCTGCCCGGCGCCTAGGTGATTCTGTAGGATGCAGTCCTCCGGCTTCTGCAAATTTGTAACAATTAAAACAGGTTAGCAAAACAACTGTAACAGAATGGGAGTGGCATCAACTTAAGTGCACAGATGAAGGCTTGCAGTACATCAGGTAGATCCACTGGATCCGCGAGGATCTTCGAAGCGCAACTGCTTATCCGACCCCGTGGAGTACCGTCGCCCTGGGCATCCGCATCTGCACTGTTGGCCAGCAATGCTTCTCTCAACCATGCAAACTCTTCCCTCATTTGTGCGACCTCAGACTGCACCTCAGACTGCACATCAGCCCGTATCTCAGCCCGTATCTCCGCCCGTACCTCAGCCCGTATCTTATCGGAGAGCTCCGCTTCCTTTTCCTTCCAGGAGCGGGCCTTCTTCCTCGGTGGAGCCAGATCTGCGAAACCGGCCTTCCACGACACAATGGCTCCCACGGCCTGTGTCCGCCCGGGATGCTCCTTATTTCCTAGAGCCCGGGTGAGGATGTCGTTCTCCCTCTGTGGGGTAAACAATCCCCCCTTGCCTCCTTTCAAAAGAGATCAGTTCCATTTAAAGGTTTCTTGTGCGAAAAATTGACTTATATACACTTGTGCGCACACAGTTTACGAGGTTAGCCAACTTACCATTCGCCTCACAACATCGGCGTCCCCAGGGGTTGCGAACTGCACAGACCCCGTGAACCACATGGACCCCCTCCCCCTCCACCATCGCTTGCACCTCTCATCCCGGATCTCGGAGAGCGCCAACTCAGGGGAGTCGATGATAGGATTTTGCTCGTCTTCCTTCTTCCACTGCTCCTCCTTCCCCGCATAGCCCCGGGATCCGAGCCGATGCGGGTGGTCGTTCCTCTTCTAGATCGCCTTATTCTTCTTGCTAAGGGCCTTGAACTCCTCGGTCCCCTTCTGCTTGGTGAACTCTTAAAGGTTTTCCATGTTCTTAAAGGTTTTCCATGTTCCATTCATGTCCTTCAAGTAGGTAGTTCTAGGTGTATCGTCGGGGATGTTCCACTTAGCCTATTTTCAAAAAATGCATACAATTAATCATGAGTTAGTTAAACTTTAGTATAAGTCAAGAGAACGTGATTACGAAAGAGTTCAGCGATTTCAGTTAATTTAACCTTGACTTCCGCCCACAACATATCCCTCTCGTCCGCCGTCACATCCTTCAAGCAGGCCGTCCTAGGTGTATCATTGAGGATGTTCCACTTAGCCTGTTTTCAAAAAATGCATACAATTAATCATGAGTTAGTTAAACTTTAGTATAAGCCAAGAGAACGTGATTACGAAAGAGTTCAGCGATTTCAGTTAATTTAACCTTCACTTCCGCCCACAACATATCCCTCTCGTCCGCCGTCACGTCCTTCCAGCTCTGGATGGTGATCTTCACCCTTTCTTTCTCCAACAGCCCAACGTAGGCCGTGTACTTCCCAGCATTCCTTCCGATCGGCCTCCCAAATTGGTTGAACTCACAAGAAAGATCTGTGCGTTTGGCCAAATGGCCCAACGTCATCGCGCCTCGCCCCACCCTCTTACGCTGGGATGAACCAGCTGCATCTTCAGTTACGTTGGGGTTGGCCCTAGTCGAACCACTAGTACCATCCGATGAAGACGGCGACATGTCTTTCCCTACAAAACCATCAACAAACCATCAAAAATTTAATGGAAACACAAACCAAATCATTTTACAAAGCAAAAGGACCTATTTTAAATATTTTTTCTATCGGTAAACACAGAAGCTACCAATAGAAGATAAGATTCTATTTCTCAGCATTTTCGTCTACATATTTTCATATAGGAAGCAGGCAACATATGGCAATTAATTCTTCTTGGAGTTCCATAACTCAGCCCAGGACTGGAGACTAATTAGGGCTGCAAAAGGGATGTCCGAAGAAAATAATACTAAAAGAAAGACATGTAAAAATTACTTCCTGAACTGTTCAGAAATATTTTCTATTGGTAAACACATGAGCTGCCGATAGACCATAACAATGTTTTCCATCGGCAAAGATACGAGATACCGATATAACATATTGTTCTGGAATATTGTTGATAAGCCGCCATTCACTGGCATCACATAGTCTTGGTTTAAGTCAACATTCTCCATGATTTTCTATACTAATATTCATGGGCCAGCATTATTATTTCACACATAACAATGTTTTCTATCGGTAAACACATGCGCTGCCGATAGAACATAGCCATGTTTTCTATCGGTAAATACAGGAGATACCGATAGAATATGTGTAAGAACACCTCCAACGTATAATGTGCATTACATGGCAGTTGGATACAATTGATCACATATACAGTAGTACATATAAGTTAAAATCTCAAAATAGGTTCATTACAACACTGGAACATATTATGTCAACCCTAATTTAAAACAACATTGCCTGCGGAATGTTCATAATCCAACACAATAGGGAACCCTAGTGTAATTACAAAACTCGAAGAATTAGTACGTACAAAGCACAAAGATCAAATAAGGAAGATGCTGGAAAAAGAACGACGAATTAGGGTATTTACAGTGACCAGTTGTGGTGATGGAGAGGCGGTGTAGAACGAAAATATGAACCGGTGGCAGTGGCGAAGCACGAAAATATGAACCGGTGGCAGTGGTGAACCAGTATCCAGCCGGCGATCATCGTGTGGGAGAGAGGAAGTGAGTGGTCACTGCGGAGGTTGTGGTTTTCTTCGCTCTCGAAGAGACGCAGTGCTATAAGTTGGAACTGTTCGACTGGAGGGAAACTC
Organism: Pharus latifolius; assembly: GCA_019359835.1. Lineage (NCBI taxonomy): Eukaryota > Viridiplantae > Streptophyta > Magnoliopsida > Poales > Poaceae > Pharus > Pharus latifolius. The sequence continues at coordinate 52,872,102 of CM033324.1, read as the reverse complement.
AAGGGCCATGTACGAGTAATAAAGTAGTGGATGCCCTTTTCTATCGGTACAACAGAATAATACCGATAGAACAAGTAAATTTTTCCCGAACAATATTTGAAGTAGTGGATGCCTTTTTCTATCGGTATAAACAATAAAATCCCGTGAGACCAATTTTCCCCAGAAAAATTTTTTAAGTGCCTGAGATTATAGTATTGGATGCCCTTTTTCTATCGGTAAAAACGACAAAATACCTTCAGAGTAATGAATTTATTCTAACGGTAGAACATAATAATACCGATAGAATAAGTAAATTCGTTAGTCTCACCTTCAAACAATCATATGTACATACAATGTAACATCAAATAGACCGTGCTTGAAAGCTGCAGAATGATAAAGAAAGAGGGAAGATAGCCAGAAAATTGAAAAATTGACATAAAAACAAATTGTTCATTCATTTTTGTTTTATCACTTATAAAAAAAATAAAAATCCAAAATGCTAGGTCAAGGGGTGGTCTTAGCCCTGGCTGCATGTAGAATAGAGTCAGTTTGACTTGCAGTTAGGACGCAGGACTCCTCTAGTGACAAGTTGTCCCTAGGATCAAATACTACCACGTCGAGAAGGCCTGCGACCTCCCTTGGCTTCGCTATGGTATCCTTCATAGTCAAACCGCAGCCAGTGATGGTAATATCTGCGGCTTGCTTCTCCTCGTGAAGACGCCTCGTCCTCGCCCTGGAATTGTCACCAGCCGTCTTCATGCGCTAAATGCGCCGGAGGAGATCGTCCAGTTCAAGCCGTAGCTGAGTGTGCTTGTCCGTAAGGAGCTTGTGCTCCTCCTGGTGGGCTCTCAGCTCGGCCTTGACTTTGCTAGTGTCTTCCACGGCTCCCATTCCCTGTGCAAATCAATAGGTCAAGAATGTACTAAACATGGATTAACGATATAGGGGTAAACCCAGGAGATTTAGAGTTCTTACCGGGGGGGCGTGGCTGATGATCCCATTGAGGTTGCCATTGTGAAAGAGAAGATAAGGAGTCGAAGAGTTTGAGAATTAGAAAAACAACCAAATACCGTGAAGCATGGTGAGGTACTTATAGAATTTCCAAGGCGACGCATGGCGACACAGTTGAGAATTCAAAGCGCCAGAGTATTGTTCTATCGGTACAAACAACAAAAAACCGTCAGACAAATTAATTTTTGCTATCGGTACAAACAACAAAATACCTTCAGACTAACGAATTTATTCTAACGGTAAAACATAATAATACTGATAGAATAAGTAAATTTTTCACAGCGAAACTTTTGAAGTGCCTGAGATACATTAAAGTAGTGGATGTCCTTTTCTATCGGTACAAATAACAAAATATCGTCAGAAACATGGATTTTTGGAGACCTTAATTTGAAGAAGCAAGAGGCTGCAATGAGATTTTTGCAAGAAAATTTGAAGGGAAGAATTAAGTACTTACAGGATAAAGGTACTGTACATGTTAGAACTCATGCTGTGGAGTAAAATTGAGATATATTAATGCTGTGAACTAGTTTATCATTAAGTTCTAAAGAAAAATGTACTGCCTGATGTATTAATGATAAGTTCCTCACCTTGCTGCAGAACTTGTGGGCTATTTGCTTGGCATTTATCCCTGAAATAGAAAATAATCATCAATAGTTCTTAACCCATAATCCTTCTTCGTGATCATCTCGCAGATATGTTGTTTCGTCGATATCTTCAGTAGGGATAGATTGAATGTCCTCTAAAAATGGAGGTATTTCATCGAATTGGTTATACTCCTCTTCATCGACAACGTCTTCGACCCCAACAATACGTCTCTTGCTGTGGAGGACAACATGCAAGTTTGGATTGGCCGGGTCAACGATGTAGAATACCTGTGTGGCTTGCTTTACAAGTTTGAATGGATCGTCTTGGTGTCTGGCTCTATCAAGATCGACGAGTGTAAACCCGTAACTGTCAACTTGAACACCTCGAGGGATTTCGACCCATTGGCATTGAAACAGGGGAATCTTATGTAATCCGTAATCGAGCTCCCATATTTCGTCAATAGCACCGTAATATGAGTTCAGCGCCTTTACTGACCTGGCATCCTCGAAAATAGCAAACAGTGTCACTCCGCTACATTGCGTGCTACTCTTGGTGTCTTGAGCTCTTGTGTAAAATGAATACCCATTGATGTGTACCCCTGCCAAGTCTCTACAGTGAATCTTGGGCCTCTAGCCAACCATGTCACAGTTTCACTTACGGAGCCCTCGGCAGTTCGCATGACTCTTTCTTGGATCCACCCAGCAAATTTCTTGTTATGTTCTCTGGTGACCCAAATGTCTGACTTCGAAGGATTCTGTGACCGTAACATTACCTTGTGCTCGTGTATGTATGGATCGACCTCCGTCATGTGTTGTAAGACCCAAAAATGTGATTTTGCGTACACATCACGAGCAAGGACGATAGCTTTGAATTCAATCGTTCTGATGCCCTGAAGCCTACCCTCGTGTCGGGACCTATGAGTGAGTAACCAAGCCATATTTGATCAGAGTTGCTAAACCTCTTCAAGTTGATACAATCTGTACAAGGACAGAGCATATTTTTCTCTCCCTTCCTCTCCTTTTGTTGCTCAGCAAATTTAATAAACTCATTCACACCATCCAAATATTCAAGAGTAGTACGTTTTATTCCATACATCCAATATTTCCTGTCCATCTACAATTAACAAAATTTAACGAGTAAGCCATGCATGAAACCTGCCCGATTAAGTTATGTATATGTACATGTACAGCATCTTACAATAGATACATGTGTTAAACCCTAGCCTGACGAAATTAACACTAATTAACCTAGCTAACTACACAATACAAGCTAGTTAGCTCCTAAAACATGACGCATTTCCAGCTACCAAGCTCCCAAGCTTAAAGCTACTGTCGGGGGAAATCTCCGCGGGACTAAGACCAGGTAAGTTTTCACGATTGCCCGGGGACCTGGCTTCCGGGGCCTCCCCGGGCGCCGCCATTTGCCCGGGGACGCGGCCTCCGGCCCCTCCCTGGGCGCCGCCTTTTGGCCCCCGGGATGCGGCCTCCGGTGCCCTCCCGGGCGCCGCCATTTGGCTCCCGGGACGCGGCCTCCGGTGCCGTCCCGGGCACCGCCATTTGCCTGGGGACGCGGCCTCCGGCCTCTCCCCGGGCGCCGCCATTTGGCGCCCGGGACGCGGCCTCCGGTGCCGCCCCGGGCGCCGCCTTTTGGTCCCCGGGACGCGGCCTCCGGTGCCCTCCCGGGCGTCGCCATTTGCCCGGGGACGCGGCCTCCGGCCTCTCCCCGGGCGCCGCCATTTGGCCCCCGGGACGCGGCCTCCGGTGCCCTCCCGGGCGCCGCCATCGGCCCGGGGGCGTGACCCCCGGGGCCTCCCCGGGCGCCGCCATTGATCCGGGAGGATCTCCAAATCCTGATGGCATACGGCTTCGCGACCAAATCCTGATCGCATACTGACGAGGATTGACACCCGGGTCACTTCTAATAAACTTTTGGTTCAAGACAAGTTCGAACCAGACATGTATCTGGTGATGCGGACTCAAGCTATTCTGAGGAGCCTCATCATGAGGTCGCAAGCTTTACGCGATCAGGTCGCGGGTTTCGTGCGATCAGACCGTAAGCCTTGCGCGGTCAGAAGTTCGTAGGCTATACGCGAACTACACATTCGGGATATTGCGCGGTCAGCCAAATCCCGCGGTCAGAACATCTGCCGATCAGGATACCTGGGGTCTATCTATTCGGTTGCCCATACAACAGGATATTCTAAGTATCCCGAAGATTCCTACACGTGGAGAATCAACCGTCAGGAGGTTAACACGTACAGTTATCCATGAATAACACGTGTTTAACCTACGTGGAGGTTAAGAGCAGTTCCAAAAACCGTATCCAACCATCCGTGCAACCGATTGATGCAGTTTCCTTCACATGGCACCCTTTCAAACAGTATAAAAGGATGGCATGAAGCATCAATCAAGAAGGAAAAAAGAAAGTTAGCCAAGTCTGCGGCACACCTTATATAGTATTCTAATAAGCTTTCTTTGGTTTATCCTTGCACACTTTTACAGGAAAAATCCTCGCCTGTGAGGACTTTTCCTTCCATTTGTAAACCTTTTACCACACTTAGTGAAATATCAACAGGACGTAGGGTTTTTACTCCCACCATCGAGGGCCCGAACCTGTCTAAATTCTCTGTGCTCCTGTTCACCATTGTTCAGCATACCTTCCCGAAGGGTCATCTTGAAAGGTCTCACAATTACAAATTCTGCATAAGTTCGGCTGAGGATTCCGAGTCCGAATCGTCGACACATACGGCTTCGCGACCAAGTCCTGATCGCATACGGCTTCGCGACCCTAACCGTGTTCGGAAAGGATTCGCGACCATGGATTGGTCTGCGACCAGGAAAAGGAATTTGTTCCCTGTTTGGAATTGTAATCAGATCCGAATGTGTATAACTAAGCTTATCTGTTTAGGATTAGTTATATGAGTTTAATACGTTTAGGTCTCTAAGTCTGATACGTACTCATACGATTGGACTATAAATACCTTGTAATAGGTCTAGTTTAGATCATCGAACTCAATCGAAGAGTCATAGAACTTATTTGAGTTTTAAACACTTATAGTTCCTTCGACGTAGGCAAGTGTGCCTAACGTTCGACGTGTAAAGCCCTCTTTGAAATAAAGAGTTGTGCAATTACTTTGGGTTTCGGTATTTCCAAGTAAGATCCCGCTATTCCGCATATTAGAATCTGGGCGAGCCTAGTGCGAAAACCAAGGCTAGGTCTCAAACGGATCTTTGGGAGTCCGTATCTGTATGATCGAGACGCTCACTTCCATCGGCGAGCGCAAGAGTACGACCTCACCAAAGACGGAGTTAAGTTCGTGATCAGTAGAGACATCCATGTCAACACTTCGAACTTGATTACCGCAAATCATGCCAAACGAATTGTTAATGTATGTCACAAGTATGTGCTTGTCATGATTCGACCTATTGATCAAGGTGAGGGTACTCGACCAGCATTGTCGCTGGCGTGCCGAGAGGATTCTGGTCGTTTGTCGGGACTGCTGGAGAAATACAGTGATCTGTTCGAGACTACCCAGGGTCGTCCGCCGAAACGTCCAGTCGAGCACGAATTCAGCTTGTGTCCGATGCGACACTGCCCAATCTGAGTATGTATCGCAACTCAGTATTGGAGAATGAAGAGATCAAGAAACAACTTGGTGAGTTGCTGAACAATGGTGTCATTCAACCGAGTAGTTCACCTTGTGGATCTCCTGTGGTGATAGTACCAAAGAAAGATGGGACTTGGCGTATGTGCATCGACTATCGAGCACTGAACAAGATCACCATCAAGAACCGGTACCCCCTTCCTCGTATTGATGACCTGCTAGACCAATTGAAGCATGCTGTTGTCTTCTCCAAATTGGATCTTAAGTCAGGATATCATCAAGTCAGCATCCGAGAGGAGGATACATGGAAGACCGCGTTCAAAACACGGCAAGGTCTGTTCGAATGGCTGGTCATGCCGTTTGGTCTCTGCAACGCCCCGGCAACTTTCATGCGTCTTATGAATGACGTATTGAGACCGTTCATCGACGACTTTGTGATCGTGTATCTCGACGACATATTGGTTTATAGTCGTTCGTGGGATGAGCACCTCATTCATGTCGAAAAGGTGTTCGAACAGCTTTGGCAACATCGACTTCGCCTCAACCGTAAGAAGTGCGAGTTCGGTCAGCAATCTCTACTTTACCTCGGATTTATAATCGGCAACGGTACATTGCAAATTGACCCGGACAAGGTCAAAGTGATTCGCGAATGGCCGCGACCGCGAACAGTTACGAATGTGCGTAGTTTTGTGGGAGCATGCCAATACCTTCGGAAGTTCATCCGACACTTCTCGATTATGGCTTCTCCGTTGCATGCATTAACCAGGATCGATCAAAAGTTCGAGTGGACAGGGAAACATGATGACACGTTTCTCTTGCTGAAAAGGAAGATCAGCGAGGCGCCTGTGTTATTTTTGCCGAATCTCCAGAAACCGTTCGAGCTAGAAACCGACGCCTCAGGTTATGCGATGGGCGCAGTGCTCATGCAAGAAGGTCGACCAGTGGCATATCACTCCGAGTTATTCCAGGGAGCTCAGAAGAACTACCCGACTTATGATAAGGAGTTATGCGCACTGCATCAGGCCGTGAAACATTGGCGGTGTTATCTCTTGGGGAAAGAGACGGTTGTCCACACCGACCATCAACCATTGCAATATTTGCAAACTCAGTCCAAGCTACAGCAAGCTCGGCACATGAAGTGGATGTCGTATCTGTAGCAGTTTAATCTGGTGATTAAGTACAAGAAGGGCGTACACAACAAATTGGTGGATATGTTGTCGCGACCACCAGTTACAACCCTCTGTTTATCAGCGTTCATGCAGATCGAGCCATCATGTCATGATGACTATGTCACTATGTACAGTGAAGACCCTGATTTTCAAACAGCACTGACTGAGGTCGAAACAGGGAACCCTACAAAGTTCGTTCGTCGAGAAGGACTCTTGTACAAGGGCAATTTACTTTGCATACCTCGTGGAGCACTTCGAACTCAATGGATGCGAGAAGCGCACACATCGAAGGTAGCTGGTCACTTTGGGGTTACAAAGACGTTGCAAAATCTTCACCGACATGTGTTCTGGCCGCGTATGCAGCAAGATGTGGCTAGGTTTGTTCGAGGCTGCGGTCTCTGTAGCATCTCGAAACCGGCAAACCAAAAATTAGGTTTGTACACTCCTTTGCCAGTTCCATCACGACCATGGGAGAGCGTATCCATGAATTTCTTGGGAGGATTGCCTAAGACCCGACGTGGCAACGACTATCTATTCGTGGTCGTTGATCGGTTCTCCAAAATGATTGTTCTTATACCTTGTCGGAAGATTATCACGGGAGAAGAGGCAGCTCGGATATTCTTTCAATACGTTTGGACACACTTCGGACTGCCGACTTCTATTGTGTCTGATCACGATACCCGGTTCCTTAGTCACTTTTGGCGATCGCTCTGGACGATGATGGACACCAAGCTAAAGAGGAGTACTGCTTTTCATCCGCAAACTGATGGTCAAACCGAGGTGGTTAATCGCACAGTCGTTCATCTCTTGAGAGGATATAACTCGAAGCACCCGAAGACCTAGGATGAAAGCATACAGTACCTACAGTTTGCTTTTAATCGAGCAGTGCATGGTTCGACTGGAAAGTCGCCGTTTGAGGTCTGTTTAGGATTTCTACCACAGAGTCCATTCGATATGGAGTTTGTGATCCCTACCTCAGCACAGAACAGCAAGGAAGCATCTGATCAGGATCGAGCACAAAAGTTCCTGGAAGGTATTCAACGACTCCATCGTGAGGTTGAACAGAACTTGCTGAAAGCTCAACTCAAGTACAAGGCGCGACATGATCGGCACCGAGTTGATGCGCAATTTCAAGAAGGTGATATGGTATGGTTACATTTGAGTAAGGAGAGACTTAAAGGTGAAGGTAAGAAGCTCAAACCCATTCGTTATGGTCCTTTTCGGATTTTGTGGAAAGTGGGTAATAATGCTTGTTAGCTCGAGTTACCTCCATACATGAATATTTACTCGGTTGTTAATGTTGAGCACCTCAAACTCTTTGAGCCTTCAATGCTGGATGATGGGCCAGATACCATAGTACCATCTGTTGAAGACTTGGTCTATCAACGAGGCGAACCTTTACGTGACGATGTGATTCTGGAGAGGAAGGTGACTACCACCCGCAGTGGCACAAAGGAGACTTTTCGAATCGGTCGGAAAGATCAACGAGCACGTGCGGCAAAGTGGTACACAAAAGAAGATGGACAAACCCAATTTCCACATCTCCAGTTTGATCGAGAGGTCACAACAGGGGTTGGCTCCTTCTCAACAAGGGAGTCATGATCCGGGAGGATCTCCAAATCCTGATCGCATACGGCTTCGCGACCAAATCCTGATCGCATACGGCTTCGCGACCAAGTCCTGATCACATACGGCTTCGCGACCTTAACCGTGTTCGGAAAGGATTCGCGACCATGGATTGGTCTGCGACCAGGAAAAGGAATTTGTTCCTTGTTCGGAATTGTAATCAGATCCGAATGTGTATAACTAAGCTTATCTGTTTAGGATTAGTTATATGAGTCTAATACGTTTAGGTCTCTAAGTCTGATACGTACTCATACGATTGGACTATAAATACCTTGTAATAGGTCTAGTTTAGATCATCGAACTCAATCGAAGAGTCATAGAACTTATTTGAGTTTTAAACACTTATAGTTCCTTCGACGTAGGCAAGTGTGCCTAACGTTCGACGTGTAAAGCCCTCTTTGAAATAAAGAGTTGTGCAATTACTTTGGGTTTCGGTATTTCCGAGTAAGATCCCGCTATTCCGCATATTAGAATCTGGGCGAGCCTAGTGCGAAAACCAAGGCTAGGTCTCAAACGGATCAGCCATTGGCCCGGGGACGCGGCCTCCGGGGCCTCCCCGGGCGCTGCCATTGGCCTGGGGACGCAGCCTCCGGTGCCTCCCCGGGCGCCGCCTTTTGGCCCCCGGGACCTGGCCTTCGGCGCCGTCCCGGACCTCATCGCCCTCCTAAAGGTAAAGCCTCGAGCTGTTTATCACGTGCAGGTCACGAGAGGAGCGCCTCGGGAACTGGTGACCACCTGTCAAGCATCCAAGGCGTTTGACCGGGAGAAGGACGGTCCTACCCTTCAATCCGACGGTGGCTTCCGGGGTAGTTTAGGTTTTTTGCTTCTTTTTGGGGCTAGAAATAGCCCTTGTACCCCTCTGTTGTAAGGGGATCGGTTCTTTTATTGGAATAGCTAAACTCACATACGTGCTCCGGAAGCCTCTCCCCCGGAGAGAGCATCCCCAGCCGACTCCGGTCGGGAGCGTGTCGATAGGACTAGGGCCCCCACCGGGACCGAACCTGTATAAACCCGAGTGTCATTTTTTGCGCTTGTCCGGCGGGGGAGGACCGGTCATCCGGTCAACCCGCGCCGCGTAATCTTCGCTAGGATCATTCTCAAAACCCGCCGGGGTATTCGCAATACCACGACAGTTGGCGCCGACCGTGGGGGCTCCGTGACAAGACGCCATGGCTCCCCCAAGAACAAGGGCTCGCACCCTTCCCGGCGACCCGGGTCTCGGAGACCCGGCGCCGTCCGCCCGGGACACTGCCGTCCCGGCGGTTCCTTCCGGAGGCGACCTGGCCCAGGTACCGCCTCCCTCCTTTCCTCTTAACTTAGGTGCTTCCACCTCCAGGTCCTTCCCGGTGACCGCGGGGACGTCGGCCGGGACCAGTCTCCCCCCGGTGGCTCCCCAGGCTCCCCGGGACGCCCTGCTCGAAGCTCTCGTGGAAGGCCAGCTCCGCGCTCAGCGCTCTATGGACGAGCTCCTTAGCGTGTTGGCGCGGCCTCCGGCCCCCACATTTGCGTCACACCCGTATCCGGGGAACATGCCCCCGTTTATGGGTTACCCGGCGGCCCCTCCGGCCTCCGGGGGGTTGTCCGCCCCGTATGATCCTGCTGGGGGGTTCCCTCCCCCTGCGGGATATACGTCCGGACCCTTCCCGACACCTGGGCCCGTCCCGGTGCAAGGACGTTACTTCATGCCGGGGCCCTTCGTGGCACCAGGGGGTACCCCGTCCCCGGCCTATTCCCGGGGCCGGGAGCCCACTTCTTGCCGGGGGTTTACCCTGCGCCGGGAGCCAGTCCCGCCCCCCGCGTCGCGTTTACCGCACCGGGGGCGGTTGACAGAGCAGCCGCCGTGCCGCAGCGGACTTCCCCCCGCATGGGCTCCCCGGTTCCGGACGTCGCCGCGGGGGCTCCCCCTTCGCCGGTTCCGGGTGTTACAGGGCCTGCCCCCTTCCCGGTTCCGGTCGTGGCCACTGGGGCCCCCTCCACTTCGATTCCAGGCGTCGCCGCGGGCGCCCCCTCCCCGGTTCCGGATGATACAGGGGCTTCCCCCTTTCTGGTCCCGGGGGTTGTCGCAGGGGGCTCCCCCCAACCGGCTCCGGAAGCTATAGCGCACGAGCTCCCTCCCTCGGCGGGATAGGCCCGTTTCGCCCTGGGGGAGGTTGAGCGAATGCGTTCACCAGAGCGCGGGGAAGAACTTCCCCCCGGCCGTGGGCGCAGGGAGCCTCGCTCTCGCACCGGCCGGGGGATGAGACCCGCTGAAGAGCCAACCTCTCCGGCGGAGAGCCCGGACGTCCGGGAACTTAGTCCTGGCCCAGAGGAAAAGCGTCGCCACCGCCATTCTGGCGGACCTCTCGGGCCGCTTCCGGACTCAGACAACGAAGGTCCCGTGAAGGAAGACAGCGACCGGGGCTCTCCTCGGGAAGTGCAGGGGGCTAACCAGCCCCTGTGCCGAAGACTTCGCAGCATCCGGTGGCCGCGGCCTTACCGCCCTCCGCACATCGAACACTATAACGGTGAGGCAGACCCTTACGAGTTTTTGCAGGTCTACTCCACTGCCATCTCCGCGGCCGGGGGGGACGAGACAGTACAGTGCAACGTCTTCCCCCTCTACCTCTCCGGCATTGCTCGCTCTTGGTTCTACAACCTGAAGGCCGGCTCCATCAAGTCTTTCTCGCAGCTCAAGCGGGAGTTCTGTGCCAACTTCCAGGGGAACTACGTGCGTCCCCTGGACTCCTCGCAGCTGCACACTGTCCGGCAGAGGATGGGGGAAACCATCAGAAGCTTCTTCAAGCGCTTTGCTGAGGTGAAGAGCAAAGTGGCCCACGTCCCCGACTCTACGGTCATCGAAGCCTGCAAAAGCGGCATCCTCCCGGGGGAGCTCCACCGAAGGCTCTCCCAGAGCTGCCCCTCTTCCGCCGACGAGGTCTTCAACGTGCTCGAAAAGTACGCTCGGGCGGAGGAAGACGATATCTGGAAGAAGACCCAGGGGGCTCCCGCCCCCGTCGACCGGGGGGCCAGGGATCCCCCCAAACGCTCCAGGTAGGGGGGCGTAGCGAGCCACCGCCTCGGGACACCTTTGTCCTGGAGGGCTGAGGCGGCTCGCGCGACCCCCCGAGGGCCAAAAGCCCCTTCCCCAAATCGAAGGGCCATGGGGGAGGACAGTATTCGCGCGGCCGGGAAGGCCCCGCGGGGAGAAGGCGGGGAGGACCGTGGTGCAGCCTCCACAGGTCCAATACCCACGCTACTCGAGATTGTAGCCAGCTGCTGCAGCACTTCGCGAACTTCCTCGACCAGCGCGGGCAGGGGGGGACTCCAGCCTCCTTGCCCCCTCGGCCAGCTGTTCCGGCCCTTCCCGCTCCCACGGGAGGTCAGCAGACGCAGGGGGGGAGCCTTGAGAAGCTCTCCCCTTTCAAACTTCGCAGCGGCACATCAACGTCATCGTGGGAGGATCTGCCTCCAGGCGGGACTCTAAGCGCCAGCGTAAGGAGTACGCGCGCGAGGTCAAGGTTGTGGGGGTGCTACACACGTCCCGGCCACCGAAGTGGTCGGACGTCCCCATCACCTTCACGGCAGAAGACGAGCGGGGGGTTCGTTTCCCCCACGTCGACGCGCTCATTGTCTCCGCAACCATCTACAACTGCCACCTGGCCCGTATCCTGGTGGACGGCGGGAGCTCCGCCGATGTCCTATTCCTGAAGGCCTTCAAAGAAATGCAGGTGGATGAGAAGCTCCTGCAGCCCGGTGCCGGGCCCCTGCATGGTTTTGTCCCGGGGAAGGCGATCCACCCCGTGGGCAAGGTAGATCTTCCAATGACCTTCGGTACCCCCGAGAGCTACCGGACTGAGCTGGTCCGCTTCGATGTAGTGGACCTCCCCTCCTCCTACAACGCGATTATGGGGAGGACGACAATCAACCGGCCGGGGGCTGCCACCCATCAAAATTATCTCTGCATGAAGATCCCCGGGCTGCATGGTGTGATCAACGTCCGGGGAGACCATGACATGGCCCGTGCTCTATACGAGCGCGCTGTGGCCACAATCGGAAGCGTCAACCTCATAAAGACGCCCGGGGGGGAGGCTTCTCCCCCGGAACTAGATGCTGCTGGCCACCGCCCGGGAGGCCCCTCCTCAAGCCGCGTCCGGAAGGGGGCCTCCGGAAGGTCCTGCTGTCCTCGGGCAACAAAGACAAAACCGTCCGGATCGGGGCGGAGCTCCCCGAGGAACATGCAGCGCAACTTGAATCTTTTCTGCGCGAAAACTCCGATGTTTTTGCGTGGAAGCCTTCAGACATGCGGGGCGTCGCCCGGGAGGTCATTGAGCACAAGCTTGCAGTGGCCCCCGGTCACCCCCCGGTCAAACAGAAGCTGCGGAAACTCTCCCTCGAGCGCCAAGAGGCAATCAAGGCGGAAATCACCCGGCTCCGAGAGGCGGGGTTCATTCGGGAGGTCCTGCACCCCAAGTGGCTCACGAACCCCGTCCTCGTCAAGAAATCAACAGGCAGGTGGCGGATGTGCGTGGACTTCACCGACCTTAACCGCGCCTGCCCCAAAGACAACTTCCCGCTCCCGCGGATTGATCAGCTCGTCGACTCCACTGCGGGGTGCGAGCTCATGAGCTTCCTAGACGCCTACTCGGGCTACCATCAAGTCCGGATGGCGGAGGGGGACGAGGAAAAGACGAGTTTTATTACTCCCCTCGGAACCTTCTGCTACGTCCATATGCCCTTTGGGCTCAAGAACGCGGGGGCAACCTTCCAGCGCCTTATGACATTGGTTTTCAAAGAGCAAGTCGGCCGCAGCGTTGAAGTCTACGTAGACGACGCGGTCGTCAAGAGTCCCCGCGCAGCCTCCCACATCAACGACCTCAAGAAGTACCTCACGAGCCCCCCAATGCTCGTGAGTCCGTCTCCGGAAGAACCTTTGCTCCTCTACCTCGCCGCGACCCCAGTCGCCGTCAGTGCGGTCTTGGTGAAGGAGCAAGGGGGGCAACAGCGTCCCGTGTACTACGTGAGTGAGGCCCTCCAAGGGGCCAAAACTCGGTACACGGAAATGGAGAAGATTTGCTACGCCCTTCTCATAGCGTCCCAGAAGCTTCGGCATTACTTCCTGGGGCACCCCATCACCGTCCCGTCGTCCCTCCCCCTCGGGGAGGTACTGCGGAACAAAGAAGCCACCGGCCGGATCGGGAAGTGGGGGGCTGAGCTCGCCCCCTTCTCCCTGTCCCTTACCGGCCGCTCCGCCATCAAGTCGCAGGTCCTCGCCGACTTCGTCGCAGAGTGGACTCCCGCCTCTGGGTCCGGGGACGAAGATCTCCCTGTGCCGCCCCGACGCAGTGATCATTGGACCCTTATGTTCGATGGGTCGCTGTGTCTCGCCGGGGCTGGTGCGGGAGTTGACCTCCGGAGCCCCGAGGGGAAGGAACTCGAGTACGCCGCGCGGCTCGAGTTCCCCGCAACCAACAACGCCGCTGAATACGAGGCTTTGCTCCTCGGGATGCGCCTCGCGCGCTCCCTGGGGATCCGGCGCCTCCTAGTCAAGGGAGATTCTCAGCTCGTAGTTTGCCAAATGGACAAGTCTTACCTGTGCCATGACGCAAACTTAAGTCTTTATTTGCAGGAAGTGCGAAAGATGGAGAGGCATTTTGACGGCCTCGAGGCCCGGCATATCCCACGTAGGGACAATGACCGGGCCGACGCCTTGGCCCGGGCGGCAAGCGCCCGGGAATCGCTCCCCAAGGGGGCTTTCCTGGAGATCATCACGAAGCCCTCGGTGGCCTCCCCGGACACGGGCGATGAGCCTCATGTCCAGGAGGTCGTCGAGATCACCAGACTCCGTCTTGGATGGACCCCCTCATCTCCTTCATCAAGGGGGAGGGGGACCCTCCTAGTGAGACCGAGGCTAAACGCCTCCGGGCTAAGGCTCGGGCATATCTCCTGCTGGAGGGGAGGCTCTACAAGCGGGGGGCTTCCGCCCTCCTGCGCTGCCTCCCCCGGCCGGAGGGACTTCAACTTCTCGAAGACATCCACGCGGGAGCTGTGGTTCTCACCTTGCCCCGCGTGCCATCGCGGTCAAGGCCCTCCGGCAGGGCTTCTACTGGCCCACGGTCATGCGCGACGCGCGAGACCTTGTCTCCGCGTGCGAGGCATGCCAGAAGATGGCCAAGGGCTCGAACCTCCCCCCTATAGCGCTGCAGACGATCCCCATCACTTCGCCCTTTGTGCGCTGGGGGATGGACCTCTTAGGGCCCTTCCCCCCAGCGCCCGGGGGATACAAGTATGCGGTAGTCGCAGTCGACTATTTTACAAAGTGGGTTGAGGCGGAGCCTTTGGCCAGCATCACGTCCCGGGCCGTTCAGCGGTTTTTCTGGAAAAACGTCATATGTCGTTTTGGTGTCCCCCGGGAAATCACCGTGGACAACGGGACCCAATTCGACTCGGTGGCCCATCCCCGGAGCAATGGGGCTGTCGAGAGGGTCAACGGTGTGATCCTATACGGGTTACGCCGGAGACTCGAGCAAACCTAGCATCCTCTACTCCATGCGCACGACCCCATCCTGGGCGACGGGGCGTACTCCCTTCTCCCTGGTCTACGGGGAGGAGGCAGTCCTCCCCCCGGAGATTGGCTTCCGGTCACTGCGGGTTGAGCTCCTGGAGGGAGCTACGCCCTCAGCGTACCAGGCCAACGAGGCCAACCAGTGTCTGGAGATCGACCTTGTGGAGGAGGAACACGACCGAGCGCTCCTCCGCCACGCCATCTACGAGCAAGAAATGGCTCGCGCGCACAATCAGCGCGTGCGCGAGAAAGCTTTCCGCCTTGGGGACCTTATACTCAAGCGCGTGACGGACCCCCAGGCCCAGGGTAAGCTCTCCCCCAAGTGGGAGGGCCCCTACAGGATCTCCGCGGTTCTGGGCTCGGGAGCCTACAAGCTCTCCAACCTTCAAGAGCAGGAGCTGAAGCACACGTCGAACTTGCGTTTACTTCGCAAGTTCTATGTTTAGCCTTACGGGCCTGTCCCCTCCCCCGGAGCGTTCACGCCGGAGGGGGAGGAGGGACGCTGTATTTTCCTCCCCTTTCGCGGCTTCGCAGGGGGAGGACCTGTACTTCATTTTATTAGCAATACATAGGTCTTGCTTTTCAAACTGTCTCATTGCAGGTCTTTCTCATTACCTCCCCTAGCGGCGATGCCCTCCCCGCGAGGAAGCCCTCCCCGTGAGGATGCCCTCCCCGCGAGGAAGTGGGCCAGGCCCAACAAGTCCCTACAACGGGAGTCCCACTCCCGTAGGGCGGCTTACGATCAGCCCTCGTGGACTGAGGGTGTAAGCGGCAACCCGGTCACAGTGGCTGCGGTAACGAGTCACTTTGGGAGACTAGTCCCCTGCCCAAACACTCAAGACTCGTCTTCGGGCACTTCCTCCTCCGGGAGTAGACGCTCTCCCTAGTGGGACGTCTAATGGCCTTCATGGATCTATCTTCCTCCTATGGGAGTCGACGTTATTCCCGGCTCCCCGTTTTCACAGCGACCGGATGATCGGCCCCTTGCGGCTTGATTGGATCTATCTTCCTCCTCCGGGAGTCGACGTTATCCCCGGCTCCCCGTTTTCACGGCGACCGGACGATTGGTCCCCGGCAACCTTATTCCCGGCTCCCCGTTCTCATGGCGACCGGATGAATGCCTCTCGGAGACCCTATTCCCGGTTCCCCGTTCTCACGGCGATCGGACGATTGTCTCTCGGAGAAGTCACAGATTTCTCGGGCATTTTCTTCCCCGAAGACCCTATTCCCGGCTCCCCGTCCTCACGGCAACCGGACGAATGTCTCCTAGGAAGCTCGCCTCCGGAAATCTCGTCGGGTTTTCTTGGATGTTTCTTCCACATGAGGCCTCATTCCCGGCTCCCCGTTCTCACGGCGACTGGACGATTGTCTCCCGGAAGGTCTTCTCCTTGAAAACCTCGTTTAAAGTTTTCTAACTTAGAAAATTTCCTATCCTACAGGTGACTTCTACCCCGGGGGCCTTGTTACCCCCACAGTGCGCGGAGCTATTCTCCGGCCCGCTGTGGGCGGGGGGGATAAGGAACCCCCGGGTGTCGACCGCACCGCCCACGAGGAAACTTAGCTCATCCTTGTTAAGATGAGTCGTCCAGACCATCCAAGAAGAAGAAAATAAGGAGGCAATGAAAGGAAACGACAACAGCTTTATTGATTCTCAAACCCGGAGGACATCTTCCCCCTCCGGTGGGCTTCGGAAACGATACAACCCGGGTTCTAACCCGGGGGATCCTCTATGCCCTAAGGTTCCTACGCCTAATACTCCCGGAGGCTCTCCGCTAGCTCCCGGGTCAAGTGCCGGTAGAACGCCCGTACGGGGCGCCGAGCGTCCCGGAGCACATCGTCAGGCCAGAACTCGTATCCCGCCGGTGGAAGTATCCGGAGGGGAGGGATCATCCGGAGCCCCGGTCGCGGAGAGGACAATTCGGCACGATGATTATCAAAGTTGTCCAAGTGCCACTCCGGACGCCACCTCAACCGGATCGGCTCCCGGACACTATCCTCGCCGCGATTCCCGGAGATAAGGCTTAGCAAAATCAAAGCCACTTGGGCGTCCCTCGGGGAGCCCCTCCCGGACCTTCGCCCGGGAGCAACCTCCCGGGAACCCTGGTAACAGTAAATTCAATTCAAAGACTTAGAAAAAATTCTAACTTCATTGCATTCAAAATGTTTTTATACAAGTGCCCGGGGCTTCTTCTAAGAAGCTACCGGAATCAAAAAGTCCTAAAACAAAAAAGGGCCCTAGCTAAGACCCGGGGGGAGGCTCATACATGTTCATTGGCGTCCTCCCCCCGGGGGGCTTCTTCCAAGGCCGGGGCTGGGACGTCTCCCGCCGGAGGCGCCGGAACCGGGAACCACGCCCGGATGATCCGGTCGTAGAACCCCCTGGCAAGCTGCTCGACCTCCCGGCGCGAAGGCTCGAAGGAGTCTGGGAAGCTTCGGGGGATGCGGCCCCCGATCGCCCGGGCACCGACCCCCCGGAACTCGACGAGCCCCGCAGCGGCCGCAACGACGGGGATCGCCTGGCCCCGCGCCCGAACGTCGGCAACCTCCGGGATGGCGGAGACCTGCGCGTTGAGAAAACGCACGGCCTCCGCGAGGGTCGCCGGCGGCACCTCCCTGCTCCCGGAGCCTAGGCTTACGCGAAGGCCCTCGAGGGCCGACCGGACGGAGCGGCCCGCGTCCGCCACCGCCCGGACGCTCGAGCTCTCGAGCTCCCGGAGCGCCTCCTCCCTCGCCTTGGCCTCCTCCCGGAGGCGGCCGTTGACGACCTCGGAAATATGGACCTGGGCCCGTACCCGGGTCAATTCCACGAGAGCTTCGTCACGTTCCCGGAGGGCCTCCTCGCGCTGCCCTACGTAGGCCGCGGCCCGGCCCTCCGCCTCCTTAAGCAGCCGGGCGACCCGCTGCTCAAGGCCCCAGGTAACAGCTGCCACCTACAAAATAAATAGAGTTAGAAAAATCTCAAAGTGTAGGGGATGAATAAAGACGTCATCGACTCGGGTTACCTGGGCCCCGAGGGACTGAAGCCCCTCGAAACGCTCATGGAGCGTCCCTCCCGTGACGAAGGCCTGCACCTTCCGGGTGTGCAGGCCCTCCGAGTAGCGGGCGACCTCCCTCACGGGAAGCAAAGGGGTCTCCCGCCCGGCGCCGCCAGCGCGGCCGGCGGGGGGTCCCCTGACCTCAAGGTCCGTAACGCGGCGGGCGTCACCGGCGTCTTCGTCGATGAGGAAGTGCCCCCCGAAGACGTGGCCGAGGAGCTCTCGGCGGATGCCCCCGCCCGGGGGGGGACCATCAGGCCTTTCCCCGCCCCGGGCCGGAAGGTCCTCGAGGCCTCCTCCTCCGGAGGAACTTCGTAGACCGAGGGGCTCCCCCCCTCGTCCACCGGCCAAACCCGCGGAGGCGAGGCCTCCGCGAATCTCACCTCCAGCCTCTCCGGCTCCAAAGAAGCCGGAAGGCGCAGGAGGGGCTCCACCAAGAGCGGCGACGGGGCGTAGTTCGCCGAGTCGGACGCCGCCCCGCCCGCGGTCGCCTCCTTCCCCCGCGCCTCGACGGGGCCCTTCGGGGGAGGAGGTGTTGCTTCCTTCCGGGCCGGTGCCCGGGCACGCTCGGTCCCGGGGGTCTCGTCCCGAGGCTTCGCCGGTGTCGCCGCCGGCGTCGTCGATGGGCCGGGGGTCTTTTGAACCCGGGCCTTCTTGGGCTCCGAGCCCCCAGCCGCCTCCTTCCCCCGTTTGTGCGACCCGGGGGCGGGGAGAGGCTTCCTCTCCGGCAGCTTTAGCCCGTAGGCCGCCGCTACGAAGTTCTTGGGAGGGCCCTCCCCCACGGCGCGCACGACGCGCTCATGCTCATCGGCGAAGTACCTCCCCAGGAGGTTCTCCGCTTTCTCCCGCGCCGCCGGGTACGGCCGGACTGAAAGAGGTAAAGAGTTAGTCAATTTCTTAAAAATTCGTAAGTACAATGCAGCAGGTTCCCGGAGCTTACGTCGCGTCACCGATCTCCTCGGCGGCGTCCCGCATCGAGCGGGTCTTCTTGGAGAGGATCACCTTGCCGAGGAGCTCGAACTCCTCGTCCGTCCACACCGAAGGCTTCGGCGCGGACGACCGGCTGTAGGCGGGAGGCTCCGGGGCGTACACCACCGCCTCGTCCCGGACCCGGAGGTAAAACCACCTTCGGACCCAGTCCCCCTAGTGGTCCCGGGAGGCCGCCGCCGGGTAGTCGATTACCCGGGACGGCAACATCTGGACCATCACCGAACCAAAGGGGGACTTGGGGCCCCCCTTCACCAGGTGGGAGGTCCGCGCCTCCGATTCGTAGAAGTACCGGAAGGCGCGAAGGGTGGGCTCCCGCCCGGTCGCTGTCTCGTAGAGCCAAATGAAGAGGCCCATCCGGACGAGCGCGTTCGGGGTGAGTTGGTTGAGAGCCACCCCGTACTCCTTGAGAAACTCCCGGCGCATGGGATGCACCGGTAGCTGGAGCCCCGCCTCCAGGAAGGCCTCGAAGGCCACAACCTCTCCGGGCCTGGGGCGTGGGGCTCCGTCCTTCTTCACGGGGACTCGGATGTCCCCGTCCGCGACGGCGCATCTTTCGACCAAGGACTCGGCGTCCTCGGCCGTGACCTCCGACGCCCAGAGGAAATCCGAGGGGATTTCCTCTGGGGGCACTTCCGTGGTCTTCGCTCGACCCTTGGGTGCCATGAGGTTAGTCTTCTTTTTCGGTGGCTAACTTTGCAGGAGGCTACTACTAAAAACTCCCGGACGTCCGCTACCGGAAAGGGCTACCGGGAGAGAGCTACCGGGAGAGGGCTACCGGGAGAGCAAAAATCGTTGAGGCTGAAAATTTTGAATGAGCTTCCGGGCCCCCCAAGGTCCTATTTATAGGGGCGGGACGTGGTCTAGATGCACGCCACGTGGCACCCGCGGATCAATCTGGACCGTAGAAGTTCAAACCGTGTGCGGGAAACGAAGGGACGGGCGCGTGAATCGAGGAGCCGGTTCGAACCGCGTGCGCATTTATGGCGAAACGACGCGGCCTTAAGCGTGGGGCACGGAAATCGAACCGCCGCGGCTCCGGTGACTTGGCCCAGAGATCTTCCCGGTGACGTGTGCCATACCCACCGGGGACTCGAGCATCGTCCCCGGCGAGCATGGGGGGCTACTGTCGGGGGAAATCTCCGCGGGACTAAGTCCAGGTAAGTTGTCACGATTGCGCGGGGACCTGGCCTTCGGGGCCTCCCCGGGCGCCGCCATTTGCCCGGGGATGCGGCCTCCGGCCCCTCCCCGGGCGCCGCCTTTTGGCCCCCGGGACGCGGCCTACGGTGCCCTCCCGGGCGCCGCCATTTGGCGCCCGGGACGCGGCCTCCGGTGCCGCCCCAAGCGCCGCCATTTGCCCGGGGACGCGGCCTCCGGCCCCTCCCTGGGCGCCGCCTTTTGGCCCCGGGGACGCGGCCTTCGGTGCCCTCCCGGGCGCCGCCATTTGGCTCCCGGGACGCGGCCTCTGGTGCCGTCCCGGGCGCCGCCATTTGCCCGGGGACGTGGCCTCCGGCCTCTCCCCGGGCGCCGCCTTTTGGCCCCCGGGACGGGGCCTCCGGTGCCCTCCCAGGCGCCGCCATTTGGCCCCGGGGACGCGGCCTCCGGTGCCCTCCCGGGCGCCGCCATTTGGCTCCCGGGACGCTGCCTCCGGTGCCGTCCCGGGCGCCGCCATTTGCCCGGCGACGCGCCTCCGGCCTCTCCCCGGGCGCCGCCTTTTGGCCCCCGGGACGGGGCCTCCGGTGCCCTCCCTGGCGCCGCCATTTGGCTCCCGGGACGCGGCCTCCGGTGCCGTCCCGGGCGCCGCCATTTGCCCGGGGACGCGGCCTCCGGCCTCTCCCCGGGCGCCGCCATTTGGCCCCCGGGACGCGGCCTCCGGTGCCCTCCCGGGCGCCGCCATTTGGCTTCCGGGACGCCGCCTCCGGTGCCGTCCCGGGCGCCGCCATCGGCCCGGGGGCGTGACCCCCGAGGCCTCCCTGGGCGCCGCCATTGGCCCGGGGACGCGGCCTCCGGGGCCTCCCCGGGCGCCGCCTTTTGGCCCTCGGGACCTGTCCTCCGGCGCCGTCCCAGACCTCATCGTCCTCCTAAAGGTAAAGCCTCGAGCTGTTTATCACGTGCAGGTCACGCGAGGAGCGCCTCGGGAACTGGCGACCACCTGTCAAGCATCCAAGGCGTTTGACCGGGAGAAGGACGGTCCTACCCTTCAATCCGACGGTGGCTTCCGGGGTAGTTTAGGTTTTTTGCTTCTTTTTGGGGCTATAAATAGCCCTTGTGCCCCTCTGTTGTAAGGGGATCGGTTCTTTTATTGGAATAGCTAAACTCACAGACGTGCTCCGGAAGCCTCTCCCCCGGAGAGAGCCTCCCCAGCCGACTCCAGTCGGGAGCGCGTCGACAGGACTAGGGCCCCCACTGGGACCCGAACCTGTATAAACCCGAGTGTCATTTTTTGTGCTTGTCCGGCGGGGGAGGACCGGTCATCCGGTCAACCCGCGCCGCGTAATCTTCGCTAGGATCATTCTCAAAACCTGCCAGGGTATTCGCAATACCACGACAGCTACAAACTTGGAACTACACAATACAGCTAGCTTGCAAGTAGAGAGGAAGGGAGATGTAGTGGGAGAGAGAGATAAGTGTCGACGATTAAGTGTACCTTAAAGAGAGGGGCGCAATCAACTTCCCTCCAGCCTGCGCTGATCACCCTAGCAGTGTAGCTGGAACTTTCGTCACAAACAGAGTGACACAGAGTGCAACAGAACAAATTAAAGAGCAGCTGAGCAATGGTCGAGTGGGGTTTTCCTTATAATGGACATTTTTCTAACGGTAAATACATGGAATAACCGTTAGACTAACTTAGGTAATTTGCCGCTCACATATTCTATCGGTAAAAACACACACATACCGTTAGAGAATGTGCATTACCGAGGAAGTACAAGACTTCTTCTTTCGGTAAATATGTGTATTGACCGTTAGATCATGCATGACACAGCACGCACATGAGTTTTTCTATCGGTAGATATGTGTACGAACCGTTAGATGATGCATGACACACGAGCAAGAGTTTTTCTATCGGTAAATATGTGTATTTACCGTTAGAATATGCATGACTGAGCAAATATATGTGTTTTCCTATCGGTAAATATGTGTACTTACCGTTAGAGGAGGTACTGGTACCAAACTGGGACAAACATGCACATGCCATTTCTCACATTCAAGGAATCATATCAATGTAACATCAAACAGATCTTACATCAAACGGATCTTAACTAGAAGATAAAGCAATATATTTCAAGAAATGCTAATTTGTGGATTAACTAGGAGACACAAAAATACTTTTCTTAGATACTTGGGACTTCATCTTGCCAAAGAAATTACACATGCCAGTTCACAAATTCAGGTACAAACATACACATGCCAGTTCACCAATACAAATTTAGGTACAAACATACACATGCCAGTTCACAAATTCAAGTGCATGTCTGAAACAGCAGTACAAATACACACCTACCTACCAATACAATTAAATACACAAATACTCCCTGCACATTCAAGTTCATGTCCCAATTAGCAATACATGATACACAAATATACAACAATATACAAATACAACAATTCACACATTCGATGTATATTAGAAAAGCCACGTCTGAAATTAACAACAGATCACGACGAGGACCCAGTGGCCCATACATGCATTTTACATAAAAGTTAACCTTTGCAGGTTGCCACAATGCAAATACCGACTACAAGTTAGACCTGATACATCACAAATCCATTCATCCAAAACAGCAAATGTCTGAACCACATTGGACTTAACCATAGGAGTTCAGTTCGAAGACGCCCGAGGAGCTGGAACTGCCGTCGACATACATTTGTACGTGTTGGTGATTTCCTCGGACTCAAACTCGATCAACTCAACTCAACTCAACTCAACTCCATTAACAAAAAGAACCTACCTTCCAAGATGTTGTTCTGTGTAGTGATGGTGTAGAATGGCTATGCAAATAACAACAATTCTTCTTCTCCAAGCAGGTAAGCATCTGGCCACAGGCTGGTGCATGCAAAAAAATGTAAGATGCTTTCTATAGGTCCTGATTTGAGAAACACGCCGGGCTTAAGCATCTTCTCGACCGAGCCAACCAAGATCTCGCCCTTCACGTCCTTCCAGCTCTCGACGGTGATCTTCACCATTTCTTTCGCCAACAAGCCAACGTAGGCAGCGTACTGCGATGAAGGACCGTGAAATATGTTGCCCCTCACGAGCATCATCCAAGGACCTGAACAGATCATAATCATATTGAAAAGAAGACACATCAAAATGAAGGATACAAAAAAAGCAGAATTATTGCCATAATCGGATTAGAATAATCTAACAATATTGCAGAAATTTTACGTACCTTCCTTGGGATGCCGACGTCTAGAGGGCGTCGATGGAGGTGCGGAGGTGCAGCGGTCCCCTGTAGAGGTGCGCCGGCCGTCCATGGAGCTTACGGGTTAGGACTACGAGCCCCAGATGAACTATGAGAATGAAAGAGACATACCCGTGTATTTATACAAATATATATTTTCTATCGGTACGAAAACAGAATACCGTTAGTAATAAAAATATCTGTAGAAGGCGAATGGTTCTATCGGCACAATAAATATTACCGATATGAATTTTTGTACATACTCTATCGGTGTGTACGTACATTGCCGATAGAATATTACTAGTTGTAGAAGGCCAACAGTTCTAAGATATTTTTTGCAATATTCTACCGGTATAAACATTCATTACCGATAGAATAAAACTATTTGAAGACGAACAGTTCTAAGCAATTTCGTTCTAAGCAATTTTCTATATATTCTAACAGTAAAAGAATGCATTACCGATAGAATAAAAATATTTGTAGAAGGCCAACTATTCTATCGGCGCACTACATATTGCCGATAAGAATTTTTAATATACTCTGTCGGTATATTCATACAGTACCGATAGAATAAGTCTAGTTGTTGAAGTCGACCAGTCCTATCGGCGCACAACATTCTCCCATCAGTACTTATGCATCTCTTCTAACGGCAAATATGTTCATCACCGCTAGAGTAAATCATACTATTTATTCTATCGGTAAGTTTCTTACAAACCGATAGGAAAAATACACCCGTCGCCCTTTCATGACCGCGAGGCACATTTTCTATCGGTTTTCAACTAAATCGCTAATAACCGATAGAAGATAGGGGTTAGTAGACTGCATTTCTGTACTAGTGACCGCGACCGACTCCTAATAACCCGGGAGTATGGAGTATTCGAATATGTTTCAAACTATGTAGAGGTGTACTAATTTACTCACAAGATACCTCAACTTTCATGTTGACCCTATCTGATAAGATTGAACCAGATCTCGTAACCATAAATGAGTGACAAGGTTGAGATAATATGAACTTTATATATGTTTCACATGCAATTCACCCCTACCCTGTGGTTGGACTAACCACAGTTGTGGTGGACTAAACCTACTACACTGATCGATCATTTTCTTATTACTAGGTTAGAGTGGAGTGTGTGGAGTATGTTCCTTATGAGTTTGTACTATTAGAAATACGTGCACAATTTTAAGACTAGACACAACCATGTAGGGGTTCATGTATAGTCCGCATAATACCGGTTCATACCTGTCCCATGCCAGACTTGTGGATAGCACAGTTTCCATGTCCTTGGAAGTACAATACAAGATTCTAGTCCTTATATGCCTGTGACTAGAGTCAAACCACGATTCCTACACTGGACAGTGCCAAATGCAATCTACTAACCCCTATCTTCTAACGATTATTAGCGATTTAGAAGAAAACCGTTAGACAAGGTGCTTCGTAGTCGCAAAAGGCATGTGGGAGGTATTTTTACAATCGGTTTCTATAAAATTTACCGTTAGAAGAAGCTATTCGGGTTTTTCTAACGGTAAAGAATATATATATACCATTAGAAGAGGAACACAATTACTAACGGTAGTATTTTGCGTACCATTAGAGAAACCAGAATGATTTACTCTAGCAGTGCTGAACATATTTACCGTTAGAAGAGATGCAGAACTACTGACGGTAGTCTGTTGTGTACCGTTAGAACCGTTCAACTTCTACAAATAGTTTTATTCTAGCGGTACTGCATATTTCTATCGTTAGAATAGATCCCGAATTACTAACGGTAGTATGTTATGTACCATTAGAACTGTTCGACTTCTACAAATACCTGGGTATGTCTCTTCCATTTGAATAGTTCCTCGGGCGCGACTAGCTGATAAGTCTTAATTTGGTAGAATTTTACCCTATGTTTAGTATTAAAAATGTGCAAAAATGATGCTTATAATTCCTTTGATACGTCATTTTATGTGACTTTTAAAAAATTTGTAACATTTTTACAATCCTTTTTCACGAGTGTGTTCGTCATGTTTCAGGGAACAAACATACCAAATTTGGAGTTATTTCGATATCATTTGGATAGGAAACGAAGTGGAGAAAGAAGATGCTGAAAATCTGTAAAAAAATCAGCAATCCGACCCGAAATTGGACTCAAATCCGACCCGAAACCCGATTTTCGAATCCAAAACAGACCCATTAGTCAGTTTAAAGTCCGAATCTGGGACAATTTCCTTCCTAAATAAGTCTTGAGTTGTAATTGGTTAATTCTAGGACTTATGTACTATAAATAGAGAAGCTTTTGGCTCAATTAGACATGTTTTTTTACATACTAGCCATTAGGGTTTAGTTTAGTTTTAGTTTAGTAGAGCCCCCTTCTCTATTTTATTGCTTCTGTAAGCCGGCAAGAACGGCAACTTCAATTCTCAAGCAATCAACTAAGTTTTTATTTATTTCTGTAATATCCTGAGTTTTGGGGTGAAAAGTTCTTTCTTAAAAATCATGCATGCATATGTCTCTTCTAGATCAACCAAATCAGCCTCAGCTTTATTCTGTTCTAGCCCTAAAATCTCCAAAATCTATCCTGTGACCCCAAGTCAAGATCTGACTTTCCAGATTTGATCTATCAGTTATCCTAAATCTAAAAGCCTTCAGAACCCAGATCCAATTCTATCTCTAACTTCCAGATTTATCAACTCCTTCTGTTTTCGAAAACAGAAATATCTTATATTACCTAAATACCCTAAGTTTCGGAAATTCAAATTTAATCAAAATCTTAGCCAAGTTCAGACCAGATTATTCTTGGATTATGATCAAGGGTATGCCAATACCTTAATCCAAAAAGTTGGCAGTCAGATTTTATCATCTAAACCTTTTTCACAAACCAGTCCAAGAGTTATTGCAAATTAGTCCTTATCTGATATCTGAAAACCCAAAAAGGCTAAAATCTCCAGATTAACTCCAAATTCAGAATTTCTTCGGCAAATCTTTTCTAGATGCTATTTGAAACAAGTTCTTCTTCTGTGCAGATTTCAAGATCTCATCCTAATTACCTTAATTCAAAATCAATTGAAACTTAGATTCAATTACCCTAAAAATACCCTATTTTCAGTCTGTATCAAAGACTACTCAAATGTGCCAAATTTTATCAACTGTTCTTGCCAAATATTCTGTTGAATATAATTTGCCAGATCAGTGCAATCAAATTTAGTTTAAACCTTCCAAAACTCCAGATTCGCAGATCAGTCCTTTTTCCAGATTTCTAAAAGCGAGAAAAGGCAAAATGTTGCAAATCATCTTCAAATTCAAATCTGATTCAGGGAACACCTCCCAAATGCTTTTCAACACAAATTCTTCTTTTATATGAGCATCTCAAAATCAAACCCTAAATCCCAAAATTCGAGATCAATAAGATTCAGACTTATTTTACCCTAATCTACTCTGTTTTCAATTCATATCAAAAGTCATCCAAATGTCTCAAACTTTATCTCCTAGCTACGCCAAATCATCTATTGAATTAAGTATACCAAAACAGCAGAATCAATTCCAGATCAAATCATCCAAATCTTCAGATTTACAATTCAGTCCAAATCAAGAAATCAAAAACTGCAAATCAGCCCTATTTCGACCAGAGCAGCAGCAACTGTTCACACGACCAGTACTCGCCGTGTTTTGCTTCCTTGCGCCGTGCACGTTCGCCGCCGGCCAAGCTTCACCTGCAACTTGATCGTGCATGCTGTTGCGCACGTGTCCTCGCCTCAGCCGTCACTGTGGCAGCGCCGCTGCAACGTCGACGACCAGTGCCTGCTCCCTCGCGCGACCAGCAGTGACTGTTGTCAGCATCTTCTTGCCACGTTGCTTGCCTTGCCAGCCGTTGTCGCCACCGCTTTGCACCGCCCGACATGATTGAGTCCCAATGTAGCAACAGCTTTGCCTCGCCAGTGCGCCGTCACGTCACCGTTCGCCGTTGTTACATCTACGCCCGGCAACTCATATCAACTGACACCAAATTCAATGCTATTACCTCCCAAGCTACGCCCACTGCTCTATTTAAGCCACCAGTGCCTTGTATCATCTCCTCTTCACCAGGACTTAACCAAATTCTCAAACTTCTTCACTGTCGTCGTCTTCTCCGGTGAGACCAGCTCGAGGCCTCACGGTGCCAGCTTCACCCGCTGCATCTCTCACCAAATTAACAGCATCAGTGAGTTCCCCTCATCTCCCTCATCGTGCTGTACCAACTAATTTAACTCTCTTACACCTTATCGCCGGTGATCGCTGGAAATGGCTGAAATTCGAAGAATTCCCTGTTCCGGCAATGCAGGACAAATCACTTCGAATTAGTTTTTGATTCTGTGGAAGAAAATGATCAGTGAGCCATTTCCAGCAAGCCTGTGCATCAAGATCTCCAGATTGAGCTTCAATCGAAGCTTTCCCCAATTTTGAGCTTCTCCAGAAACCGGCGATCGTCGCCAGGTTTCTCCAGCCATCGTCTAACAAAATTGACCATCCTAGTAGCTCCCTTATACTCCACAGATACTCCCTGAGCTTGGAATTAAGTTTTCCCGGCCGTTTCAGCTCAAATCACTTTGTCCACCGTGTGTACCTTAACCCCCTGAGTATTTTTGTCTTCTAGCCCGACACCTAAATCAGCCTAGATCAAAAGATATAGCCATGCCAAGATCTTGTCCAGAACTGCTCCAGTGCAACCAGTTCACCTCAGTTCATCACTGAATTTTATCACTTTCCAGCCATTTCTTGCCCTAGATTCTGTTGACTTAATTGTTCCTGTTATCCTTGCCTACCTCCCAGACAAAGTGGTGCATCATTTGGA
Source organism: Pharus latifolius (assembly GCA_019359835.1). Classification (NCBI taxonomy): domain Eukaryota; kingdom Viridiplantae; phylum Streptophyta; class Magnoliopsida; order Poales; family Poaceae; genus Pharus; species Pharus latifolius. The sequence continues at coordinate 52,844,348 of CM033324.1, read as the reverse complement.
GCTCTAGATCAAAAGTTATGCCAAGCCCTAGTTTCTGGCCATGTCAAGATCAATGCCAGACTATGTCAGTCAGTGGCATTAGCCCTTTTCACTTCCTTCCAGATGTGCATTTTGGGCATAACTTTGTCCCTTAGATTCCTGAGGTTGTGATCAACATTTTCTTCTTCTATCACAACTTGATTTGAGCCCTTGAATTATATTTGCCTCTAAACCCTAAATTTTGACACTGTCTCAGTGCATGCCAGCCAATGGCATTGGCCTTGTTTACCCATTTCTGATTGTGCAATTTGAAAACCACTTTGTCCACTGAATTTGTAGAGTTACGATCTACACTTAAGGGGGGACTACGACTACTCCTGTAGAGACCTAGCTCGCTGCAGCTAGTCCCATATATGCATAGCATATACCTACCCTTGACTTCCCAGGATAAGTCAAGCACAGGAGTATATCACATTACAACAGAGTAACTTACAAAATAGTTAAGCAGTGTGGCCTGCTGGCCTTGATATTACATAAGAAGATTACAATGCCTTCACGGCATACATGGTTTAGCAAAGTAACATCTACACAGCAGAAGATAGGTGACCCACCCACAAAGAGAAGTGGACGGCAGAACAACACACATCAGGGCTCTGGCGGGACTGACACTCTTCCTTCTGGATCCAAGAAGTCCTCCATGCCTTCGTCTTGATCATTGAACGCTCCATCTACTGATTTGTAGGTTGCAAGGGTGAGCACTTACGTACTCAGCAAGTCATAGGTAAGAGTAGATACATATAGTAGTGATGATATGAACCTAGACTAGTCAAGAATTATGGATATTTGTAAAATAACCTTTTTCTTTCATACCTCATCTCATGGCAGCACCTTTCATAATATAACATCATCATTCATGTCCACTAGATTATAGCACTACCTCGACACGTCGACACACGACAGCCCACAGCAGCACTCCTTATCATGACAACACATGTCATTTGGGTAATCTTGATTTAACATATTTTATTTAGAAAATAGTACTTGTGTCACACCCCGTGGATTTAATCCACCGCAGCAGACTCCTATAAACCCGGGAGCTCGGAGTATTCGAATACGTTTTTAACTCTGCAGAGAGGTACCAATTTACCCGCAAGATATTCCACTTTCAAACCTTTCCTATCATAACAAAATGATTGGACCCCTGACTCACTTCATATTGTGAGCGGCAAGGTGGAAATAACAAGAACTTTTGTTATGCATCACTTACAATTCACCCCTGACCCTATCGCTCTACGCGAAACACAGTTGTGGTAGGCTGTATCATAACCTCCACCCCACCTCATTTTCCCATTACTGGGTCAAATATCGGATCACCTTCAGTGATAGTGGGAGTCAGCCTCCAAGTCATTCATCACAACACAACTCATGCAGGGGTTTCATGTACGATCCACATAAGTACTTGTTTAGGCCTGTCCCATACAAGGCTTGCGGTTAGCACGTTGTTCATGCCACTAGACGCACAACACAAGGTTCTAGTCCTTATATGCCAGTGACCAGACCATCCACAACCCTGCACCTTCAGTGCCTGCATTCCTTCGCAGCTTAGCACCTCCAGTGCTTCCGCCATTCCATACCATTTTTCTGGTCACGGCTAGGGGTTTTATTTCATGAATATAAATATATAAATACATATAATAGTTCATGGCTCAAAACTTGTTTATTTCACATTTCACAGATAACCAGTCTAGTACTGCCAATTCATAAATCAACCATTCTCAATCTTTCTCATGCAATATTATCTATATTCAAGGTTATGTTTTAGCAACATTTAAAATATAGGTTCAAGATGACCAAGGATATGACTTGCCTTCCGCGTCGTAAGAAACAGCAGTTGATGACGGGTCAATAGCGAAGTCCTCGATCTCAGCTTCTGGATCTGCTCGACGACAAACCAAACAATACACACAAATATTACTTATATATATTAAAATGATTTAGGATCTATATGCAGATATGCTTTACAAGAGTGACTGAACAATACTGGAGATAATTGAGATTACAAGCTGAACTGAGTTGAGATCTAGGGTTTCAAGGAATTGGCTAAGGATGGGTGTTAGATGCTCTTAGGATCTCAAGGTTACAATAAGAACATCAGTTTGTGGCTGGTTTGATAAAAAACAGCGAATGTCAGCAGATTGACATTCGGATCAAGAATCTGACATAACTTCAAGGAAAACTATAGAGCTTATCTCAAGTTATGATAGTAGAAGAAAATGTAGATCATAACTCTACAAATTCAGTGGACAAAGTGGTTTTCAAAATGCACGAACAGAAGTGGGTAAACAAGGCCAATGCCATTGGCTGACATGCACTGAGACAGTGTCAAAAATTAGGGTTTAGCGGCAAATATAATTCAAGGGCTCAAATCAAGTTGTGATAGAAGAAGGAAATGTTGATCACAACCTTAGGAATCTAAGGGACAAAGTCATGCCCAAAATGCACATCTGGAAGGAAGTGAAAAGGGCTAATGCCACTGACTGACATAGTCTGTTATTGATCTTGACGTGGCCAGAAACTAGGGCTTAGTATAACTTTTGATCTAGAGCTCCAAATGATGCACCACTTTGTCTGGGAGGTAGGCAAGGATAACAGGAACAATTAAGTCAACAGAATATAGGGCAAGAAATGGCTGGAAAGTGATGAAATTCAGTGATGAACTGAGGTGAACTGGTTGCACTGGAGCAGTTCTGGACAAGATCTTGGCATGGCTATATCTTTTGATCTAGGCTGATTTAGGTGTCGGGCTAGAAGACAAAAATACTCAGGGGGTTAAGGCACACACGGTGGACAAAGTGATTTGAGCTGAAACGGCCGGGAAAACTTTTCCGGTGAACTGTGCCGGAGAAGAAGACATAGGATTTGGGGGTTTTTGCTGTAGGGGGTTTGAACTTAATCCCAAGCTCAGGGAGTATCTGTGGAGTATAAGGGAGCTATTAGGATGGTCAATTCTGTTAGAGGATGGCTGGAGAAGCCTGGCGACGATCGCCGGCAACGGGTGAAGTTCAAAATTGATGAAAGCTTCGATGGAAGCTCAAATTGGAGATCTAAGTACACAGGCTTACTGGAAATGGGTCACTGATCATCTCCCTTCACAGGATCGAGAGCTAATTCGAGGTAATTTGGCCTGCATTGCCGGAACAGGGCATTCTTCGAATTTCAGCCATTTCCGGCGATCACCGGCGATGAGATGCATGAGAGTTAAATTAGATGCTACAGCACGATGAGAGTGGCGAGGGAAACTTACTAGTGCTGTCAATTTGGTGGTTGAGGCTGCGGTTGAGGCTGTCACCGTGAGGTCTCGAGCTGGTCTCGCCGGAGAAGAAGACTAAGACAGAAAATCTGAGACTTGGATGATTTCCAGTGAGGTTTGAGGGAGCTGCTGAGCACAGGGATGCTTAAATAGGCAGGCGAAGCTTGCGAAGAGGGAACAATGAAGAGATTGGCAGCCGGTGACTTGACTGGTTGCGTGCAGGAGCAATAGCGGCGAAGAAACAGCAAGGAGCGGTGATTGCGACGGCGACAAGTCTGTAGCTGATCACAGTGTCGTTCCATCGGGACTTGGCAATGCTGTAGCAAGCGGTGGAGACAACTACTGGTGCGGCAAAGCGACGTGGCGAGGAGTTGCTGACAAAAGGCTGCTGGTCGCGCGCGGGAGCAGGCGCTGGTCGTCGACGTTGCAGCGACCTTGCCACGGCACGGCTGGAGCGAGGACACATGCGCAACAGCATGCACGATCAAGTTGCAGGCGAAGCTTGGCCGGCGGCGAACGTGCACGGCGCAAGGAAGCAAAACACGGCGAGTACTGGTCGTGTGTACAGTTGCTGTTGCTCTGGTCGAAATTTGGACTGAATTGCAGTTTCAGGTTTTTGATTTGGACTGAATTGAATATCTGAAATTCTGGGAGGTTTAAACTGAATTTGCTTTCACTAATCTGGCAGATATGTTCAACAAAACATTTGGCAAAGGTATTTGATAAAATTTGGCACATTTGAATGGTTTTTGACAAAACTGAAAATATGGTATTTTTTTAGGGTAATTGAAATCTGAATTTCATTTGATTTTGAATTCTGGCACTTAGGATGAGATTTTGGAATCTGAACAGAAGAGAAACTTGTGACAAATAACATTTTGGGAAGATTTGCCGAAGAAATTCTGAATTTGGAGTTAATCTGGAGATTTTAGTCTTTTTTTTGGGTTTTCAGACATTAGATAAGGACTAATTTGAAATAACTCTTGGACTGATTTGCGAAAAAGGTCTAGATGATGAAATATGGTTGTCAACTTTTTGGATTAAGGTATTGGCACACCCTTGATCATGATCCAAGAATAATTTGGTCTGAACTTGGTCAAGATTTGGATTAAATCTGGATTTCTGAAACTTAGGGTATTTAGGTAATATAAGATATTCTTTTTTTTCGAAAACAGAAAGGAGTTGAAAAATCTGGAAGTTAGAGATAGAATTGGATCTGGGTTCTGAAGGCTTTTAGGTTTAGGATAACTGATAAATCACATCTGAGCAATCTGATCTTGATTTGGGGTCACCGGATAGATTTTGGAGATTTTAGGGCTAGAACAGAATAAAACTGGGGCTGATTTGGTTGATCTAGAAGAGACATATGCATGCATGCTATTGATGAAAAAGGAAATTTTCACCCCTAAACTCAGGGTGTTACAATCTCAGAGTTCCAATCCTCCTCAGAATGAACAACCCAGTCTTTAGGAAATTCTGTTGTCAATGGAGAAAAGTCGACAGGAAGCTCAGATAGCTCATACCCGGTTGTTAGCCCAGATAGTTCAGAAACTGCCCACTGGAACAACAGAAGGAACTACTTCTGCTGTAGGAGCAAGATTAACAGATTTCCAAAAGACCCGTCCACCAACATTCTCTAGTGCGACCGATCCCATGGTTGCCGATGATTGGTTATGGGATATCGAGAGGAAACTGGACACGGTCCGATGCAGCGAACGAGAGAAAGTTCTGTTTGGATCTCATCAGTTATCAGGAGCTGCAGCTGCATGGTGGATGAACTACCAGGAAGCCCACCTTGACAGAGATAATATCTCTTGGAGGGAATTTAAGGATCAATTTTGGAAATTTCATATACCTACTGGTGTTATGGCAGCTAAGCGTCGGGAATTTCGGAATTTAACTCAAGGAAGTAAGTCAGTCACTGAGTATCTACATCAATTTACTCATTTGGCTCGATACGCACCTGGAGATGTGGATACTGAAGAGAAGAAGATAGAGCGCTTCACAGAAGGACTTCAACACTACTTGCAGTATCAAATTGCTTCTCATGAACTTACGGAATTTCAAACCCTAGTGAACAGAGCTTTAAAAGTAGAAGAAAAGAAGAATATGGGGGAAGAAAGCCGAAAGAGGAGGATGTTTCAGCAAACACGACCACAGCCAAATCCAATCAGAGGAAGAGTTCCTATCACTCCCAATTTTCGACCATCTTATCAGAATCCCAGACCAGCAATGACATTGTGCCCCAACTGCAGAGGGAATCATCTTCAGAAGGATTGTCCTCACCCTCGTGTTGAGTGTTATCATTGTGGACAGCGTGGGCATCGCAAAGAATTCTGTCCTTGGATACAACTTCCGATGTCTATTGCCAGATCACAAGCAAGAACACAACCAGAAGCACCTAGAGTACAAGTGTCACAACCACAGCATTCTAGAGGAACTCCACCAGGAAGAGGAGGAAGCATGGCCAACCGAGGAAGAGAAAGAGATGGAACACCAACAGCAAGTCCAGGAGGAAAGTTAAACAACATTCAAGAAGCAGGAAACACCACCGACATCCTTCGAGGTAGATTTTTGACTCAGTTTGCATCTGCCTTAATACTATTTGATTCTGGTACTGCAAGTTCATGTTAAGAGCAATTGCATCTGAAGTTGAAATGCATAAAGCAAGTATCTTTAAAATACCCCATATCAGATTATAAAAGTTCAGTGGGAAATCATTCAGAACAAGAAACTACTTGGAAGAAGGAAGAGAATTTTCAGTGAACCTATCTCCATTCTTATCTTTCTTTGCTTTAGGTAAATCTCGGGGCGAGATTTCTTTAAGGAGGGTAGATCTGTAACATCTTGAGTTTTGGGGTGAAAAGTTCTTTCTTAAAAATCATGCATGCATATGTCTCTTCTAGATCAACCAAATCAGCCTCAGCTTTATTCTGTTCTAGCCCTAAAATCTCCAAAATCTATCCTGTGACCCCAAGTCAAGATCTGACTTTCCAGATTTGATCTATCAATTATCCTAAATCTAAAAGCCTTCAGAACCTAGATCCAATTCTATCTCTAACTTCCAGATTTATCAACTCCTTCTGTTTTCGAAAACAGAAATATCATATATTACCTAAATACCCTAAGTTTCGAAAATTCAAATTTAATCAAAATCTTAGCCAAGTTCAGACCAGATTATTCTTGGATTATGATCAAGGGTATGCCAATACCTTAATCCAAAAAGTTGGCAGTCAGATTTTATCATCTAAACCTTTTTCACAAATCAGTCCAAGAGTTATTGCAAATTAGTCCTTATCTGATATCTGAAAACCCAAAAAGGCCAAAATCTCCAGATTAACTCCAAATTCAGAATTTCTTTGGCAAATCTTTTCTAGATGCTATTTGAAACAAGTTCTTCTTCTGTGCAGATTTCAAGATCTCATCCTAATTACCTTAATTCAAAATCAATTGAAACTTAGATTCAATTACCCTAAAAATACCCTATTTTCAGTCTGTATCAAAGACTACTCAAATGTGCCAAATTTTATCAACTGTTCTTGCCAAATATTCTGTTGAATATAATCTGCCAGATCAGTGCAATCAAATTCAGTTTAAACCTTCCAAAACTCCAGATTCGCAGATCAGTCCTTTTTCCAGATTTCTAAAAGCGAGAAAAGGCAAAATGTTGCAAATCATCTTCAAATTCAAATCTGATTCAGGGAACACCTCCCAAATGCTTTTCAACACAAATTCTTCTTATATGAGCATCTCAAAATCAAACCCTAAATCCCAAAATTCGAGATCAATAAGATTCAGACTTATTTTACCCTAATCTACTCTGTTTTTAGTTCATATCAAAAGTCATCCAAATGTCTCAAACTTTATCTCCTAGCTGTGCCAAATCATCTATTGAATTAAGTATACCAAAACAGCAGAATCAATTCCAGATCAAATCATCCAAATCTTCAGATTTAGAATTCAGTCCAAATCAAGAAATCAAAAACTGCAAATCAGCCCTATTTCGACCATAGCAGCAGCAACTGTTCACACGACCAGTACTCGCTGTGTTTTGCTTCCTTGCGCCGTGCACGTTCGCCGCCGGCCAAGCTTCGCCTGCAACTTGATCGTGCATGCTGTTGCGCATGTGTCCTCGCCTCAACCGTCACCGTGGCAGCGCCGCTGCAACGTCGACGACCAGCGCCTGCTCCCACGCGCGACCAGCAGTGACTGTTTTCAGCATCTTCTTGCCAAGGTGCTTGCCTTGCCAGCCGTTGTCGCCACCGCTTTGCACCGCCCGACATGATTGAGTCACAATGTAGCAACAGCTTTGCCTCGCCAATGCGCCGTCGCGTCACCGTTCGCCGTTGTTACATCTGCGCCCGTCAACTCATATCAACTGACACCAAATTCAATGCTATTACCTCCTTGCAAGCTACGCCCACTGCTCTATTTAAGCCACCAGTGCCTTGTATCATCTCCTCTTCACGAGGACTTAACCAAATTCTCAAACTTCTTCACTGTCGTCGTCTTCTCCGGCGAGACCAGCTCGAGGCCTCACGGTGCCAGCTTCACCCGCTGCATCTCTCACCAAATTAACAGCATCAGTGAGTTCCCCTCATCTCCCTCATCGTGCTGTACCAACTAATTTAACTCTCTTACACCTTATCGCCGGTGATCGCCGGAAATGGCTGAAATTCGAAGAATGCCCTGTTCCAGCAATGCAGGCCAAATCACTTCGAATTAGCTTTCGATTCTGTGGAAGAAAATGATCTGTGAGCCATTTCCAGCAAGCCTGTGCATCAAGATCTCCAGATTGAGCTTCAATCGAAGCTTTCCCCAATTTTGAGCTTCTCCAGAAACCGGCGATCGTCGCCAGGTTTCTCCAGCCATCCTCTAACAAAATTGACCATCCTAGTAGCTCCCTTATACTCCACAGATACTCCATGAGCTTGGAATTAAGTTCAAACCACCTACAGCAAAAACCCCCAAATCCTATGTCTTCTTCTCCGGCACAGTTCACCGGAAAAGTTTTCCCGGCCGTTTCAGCTCAAATCACTTTGTCCACCGTGTGTACCTTAACCCCCTGAGTATTTTTGTCTTCTAGCCCGACACGTAAATCAGCCTAGATCAAAAGATATAGCCATGCCAAGATCTTGTCCAGAACTGCTCCAATGCAACCAGTTCACCTCAGTTCATCACTGAATTTCATCACTTTCCAGCCATTTCTTGCCCTAGATTCTGTTGACTTAATTGTTCCTGTTATCCTTGCCTACCTCCCAGACAAAGTGGTGCGTCATTTGGAGCTCTAGATCAAAAGTTATGCCAAGCCCTAGTTTCTGGCCATGTCAAGATCAATGCCAGACTATGTCAGTCAGTGGCATTAGCCCTTTTCACTTCCTTCCAGATGTGCATTTTGGGCATAACTTTGTCCCTTAGATTCCTGAGGTTGTGATCAACATTTTCTTCTTCTATCACAACTTGATTTGAGCCCTTGAATTATATTTGCCGCCAATCCCTAAATTTTGACACTATCTCAGTGCATGCCAGCCAATGGCATTGGCCTTGTTTACCCATTTCTGATTGTGCAATTTGAAAACCACTTTGTCCACTGAATTTGTAGAGTTATGATCTACACTTTCTTCTACTGTCATAACTTGAGATAAGCTCTCTAGCTTTCCTTGAAGTTATGTCAGAGCTTTGATCCGAATGTCAATCTGCTGACATTCGCTGTTCTTGATCAAACCAGCCACAAAACTGATATTCTTATTGTAACCTTGAGATCCTAAGAGCATCTAACATCCATTCTTAGCCAATTCCTTGAAACCCTAGAATCTTGACTCAATTCAGCTTGCAATCTCAATTATCTCTAGTATTGTTCAGTCACTCTTGTAAAGCATATCTGCATATAGATGCTAAATCATTTTAATATATAAGTAATATTTGTGTGTATTGTTTGGTTTGTCGTCGAGCAGATTCAGAAGCTGAATTTGAGGACTTCACCGTTGATCCGTCATCAACTGCTGTTTCTTACGACGCGGAAGGCAAGTCATATCCTTGGTCATCTTGAACCTATATTTTAAATGTTGCTAAAACATAACCTTGAATATAGATAATATTGCATGAGAAAGATTGAGAATGGTTGATTTATGAATTGGCAGTACTAGACTGGTTATCTGTGAAATGTGAAATAAACAAGTTTTGAGCCATGAACTATTATATGTATTTATATATTTATATTCATGAAATAAAACCCCTAGCCGTGACCAGAAAAATGGTATGGAATGGTGGTAGCACTGGAGGTGCTAGACTGCAAAGGAATGCAGGCACTGAAGGTGCAGGGTTGTGGATGGTCTGGTCACTGGCATATAAGGACTAGAACCTTGTGTTGTGCGTCTAGTGGCATGAACAACGTGCTAACCGCAAGCCTGGTATGGGACAGGCCTGAACAAGTACTTGTGTGGATCGCACATGAAACCCCTGCATGAGATGTGTTGTGATGATTGATATGGAGACTGACTCCCACTATGACTGAAGGTGATCTGACATTAGACCCAGCAATGGGGAAATGAGTAAGGGTGGGGGTATAGCCCGCCACAACTGTGTTTCGCGAGAGATCCATAGGGCCAGGGGTGAATTGTGAGTAAAGCATAACAAAAGTTCTTGTTATTTCCACCTTGCCGCTCACAATATGAAGTGAGTCAGGGGTCCAATCATTTTGTTATGATAGGAAAGGTTTGAAAGTGGAATATCTTGCGGGTAAATTGGTACCTCTCTACAGAGTTAAAAACGTATTCGAATACTCCGAGCTCCCGGGTTTATAGGAGTCTGCTGCGGTGGATTAAATCCACGGGGTGTGACATAAGTACTATTTTCTAAATAAAATGTGTTAAATCAAGATTACCCAAATGACATATGTTGTCATGATAAGGAGTGCTACCGTGGGCTGTCGTGTGTCGACGTGTCGCGGTAGTGCTATAATCTAGTGAACATGATTGATGATGTTATATTATGAAAGGTGCTGCCATGAGATGAAGTATGAAAGAAAAAGGTTATTCTACAAATATCCATAATTCTTGACTAGTCTAGGTTCATATCATCACTACTATATGTATCTACTCTTACTTATGACTTGCTGAGTACGTAAGTGCTCACCCTTGCAACCTACAAATCAGTAGATGGAGCGTTCAATGACCAAGATGAAGGCGTGGAGAACTTCTTGGATCCAGAAGGAGGAGAGTCAGTCCCGTCATTGCCCTGATGTGTGTTGTTCTGCCGTCCACTTCTCTTTGTGGGTGGGTCACCTATCTTCTGCTGTGTAGTTGTTATTTTGCTAAACCATGTATGCCGTGAAGGCATTGTAATCTCTTTATGTAATATTAAGACCAACAGGCCACACTGCTTAAGTATGTTGTAAGTTACTCTGTTGCAATGTGAATATACTCCTGTGCTTGACTTATCCTGGGAAGTCAAGGGTATGTGTATGCTATGCATATATGGGACTAGCTGCAGCGAGCTAGGTCTCTACAGGAGTGGTCATAGTCCCAGTTTCGGGGCGCGACAATTTCTTATTATTATTTCTGCATTCTTATGGCTTTTTGTGAGTAGATCCCTTCTAGGGTTAGGGATGACCTAATCCGAAAAGCGTGATTCTTTCTTGATTTTGATCTCAAGTTTTGGAGTTATTTTCTAATGTTTTCTTCCTCTAAACCCTAAATTCTCGTCTCGGGAACAGACGTAATAGTTTAGCCTTAGCTAGAATTTAGGGTAGTGACGAGGATTATCACCCGAGCTAGTTCAAAGTAATACATATCTGGTTTAAGACAGAATCAGATTAGATGTGTGTCCATAAGTTTGTCGCTATGGTCTTAGACGGCCTAAAGGGTGCGGACACAGAGATAATTCATGATCGCAGCCCTTGCGTGATCATAAGGCCGTACACAGTGCGCAGTCAGAAGACTGCAGACAGTGCGCGGTCAGAGGGTCGCTGATTATGGCGACCAGAATAATTCGGGAAGGCCTAACCCTTTGAACAGGCATAACTCAAGAATCACAAGGATCTTTCCACGTATGAAGACAACTGCCATGAGGTTAACATGTGCAGTTATCCCTTGATTGCAAGTGTTAAGCCTGCATGGAAGTTAAGTGCGGTTAACAAAACTGCATCCTAGCAACTGTCCAAGGCCGTTTCGCATTGGCGCCCTTTGTCTAGTATAAAAAGGTAGTCAATGTACGTTCTAAGGACAGTTATTCAGTTAAGCATACAAGCACTACCAGGCGTCCAACAAACCTGAAGATTTAGACATAGTTAGATAGACACTAACATTGAAGAGATCTTCACCTGTGATCATCTCTTCTTCTCTCTTGTAAACATCTTATTTCATATAGTGAAATCACAATAGGACATAGGGCTATTACTCCCACCATCGAGGGCCCAAACCTGTATAAATTCTTTTGTGTCCGTACAGACATTACTAATCCTACCTTCCCGGAGGAGCGCCCTGAAAGGTCCCACACCGCAACTCACAAATTTGCTAAGGACCCCGAGTCCAAATCGTCGACAGCTAGCGCCCACCGTGGGGCCTTTTCTCAAGGTGCTTTCCCTTCATCCTGAGGTTTGGTGAGCCATGTCTGGAGCATATGATTCTGAGAACGACTTCGATCTCGACGATTATGCCCATATACAAATGCCTTCGCCTAGCGATCCCGATCCAATGGAAGAGGTCGATTGCGAACACATTCTGAAGGGACGTCAGGAGGACACGTCTTCCCCTACCCGGGTCATGTCTATCGACAAGGGGATGGAAGAGACAGGTCCAGAACTTGATGTCAGCTCCACCATATGCAAAATCGAGTCTCGGTCACCATGTGTTCCCATCGGGGACCAGGATGGTAGTGTCCAGGAACTCAGTCCAGGGAGGTTTGATCCTGACAACCTCCACTCTCTCTTTGATTTCGAGTTTGACTCAGAGCAAACAGAGATGTTCACTCCTTCTGTAGCTTCACTCCCCAGAGAATTCCCTGCCTTGTTGGAAGAAAACCCCGATCAGCGGATTGCTAGGGAAGAACAGGAGCGCAAACAAAAGGAGGAATAAGAATGCAAGCAGAAGGAGGACCAAGACCGTGAGCAAGGAGATAACGAACTCCGCAGGACAGCCCTAGAGGCTCTGTAAAATGCGCAGGCTCGTTATGACGCCGCCCCTAGTTCCTCCCGTCGTCCACATGGTCACCGGCGCGACCAGACGCCCTCTTTACCACCGGAGCATTTACCGGCGAATGAAGAAACGATTACACCTGGCGCACCAAAGAGAAGTATGCATGGCCAACTTCGATCTATCGCGGAGGTCTTGCGTAATTTTCCTCCTACCCTCACAGATGCGGACAAACCGACTTTTGCTAGTATTGGGGGAAATCTCCGCGAGACTAAGTCCAGGTAAGTTGCGCCACATTGGCCCGGGGACGTGGCCTCTGGTGCCTGCCCCGGGCGCCGCCTTTGGCCAGGGGACCTGGCCTCCCGTGCCCGCCCCAGGCGCCGCCATTTGGCCGGGGACGTGGCCTCCGGTGCCTGCCCCGGGGGCCGCCTTTTGGCTCCCAGGACCAGGCCTCCGGCGCCGGTCTCGGGCGCTGCCATTTGCCCGGTGACGTCGCCTCCAGTGCTTTCCCCGGGCGCCATCTTTTGGCTCCCGGGACCTGGCCTCCGGCGCCGGTCCCGGGCGTCGCCATTTACCCGGGGACGTGGCCTCCGGTGCCTGCCCCGGGCGCCGCCATTTGGCTCCTGGGACCTGGCCTCCGGCGCCGGTCCCGGGCGTCGCCATTTGCCCGGGGACGTGGCCTCCGGTGCCTGCACCGGGGGCCGCCTTTTGGCTCCCGGGACGTGGCCTTTGGCGCCGGTCCCGGGCCTCGCCATTGGCCCGGGGACTTGGCCTCCGGTGCCTGCCCCGGGCGCCGCCTTTTGGCTCCTGGGACCTGGCCTCTGGCGCTGATCCCGGGCGCCGCCATTGGCCCGGGACGTGGCCTCCGGTGCCTGCCCCGGGCGCCGCCTTTTGGCTCCCATTGGCCCGGGGACGTGGCCTCCGGGGCCTCCCCGGGCGCCGCCTTTTCGGCTCCCGGGACCTGGCCTTCGGCGCCGGTCCCGAGAGCCACCTTTGGCCTGGGGACCTGGCCTTCGGTGCGTGTCCCGGGCCTCGTCGCCCTTCCAAAGGTAAAGTCCCTGGTTGTTGATCACGTGCAGGTCACGCGAGGAGCGCCTCGGGAATCAGCGACCACCTGTCAAGCATCCAAGACGTTTGACCGGGAGAAGGATGTCGCTGCCCCTCAATCCGACGGTGGCTTCCGGGGTAGATAGGTCTTTTTTCTTCTTTTTGGGGCTGTAAATAGCCCTTGTACCCCTCAGTTGTACGCAGGTGATTCATATTGATTGGAATAGCTAAACTCACAGGTGTGCTCCGGAAGCCTCTCCCCCGGAGAGAGCCTCCCCAGTCGACTCTGGTCGGGAGCGCACCGACAGGACTAGGGCCCCCACCGGGACCCGAACCTGTATAAATCCTCGTGTCATTTCTTGTGTTTGTCCGGCGGGGGAGGACCGGTCATCCGGTGAACCCGCGCCGCGTAATATTGCTAGGATTGTTCACAAACCTGCCGGGGTATTCGCAATACCACGACAGTTGGCGCCGTCCGTGGGGACTCGTGACAAGACGTCATGGCTCCCCCAAGAACAAGGGCTCGCACCCTTCCGGGTGACGCCGGTCTCGGAGACTCGGCGCCGCCCATCCGGGACACGGCTGTCCCAGCACTTCCGCCCGGAGGCGGTCAGGCCCAGGTACCGCCTCCCGCCTTTCTTCTTAACTTAGGTGCTTCTACCTCAAGGTCGCCCCCGGTGACCGCGGGGACCTCGGCCGGGACCAGTCTCCCCCCGATGGCTCCCCCGGCTCCCCGGGATGCCCTGCTTGGGGCTTTGGTGGAGGGCCAGCTCCGCGCCCAGCACTCTATGGATGAGCTGCTCAGCGTGTTGGCGCGGCCTTCGGCCCCCACGTTTGCGTCGCACCCATACCCGAGGACTGTGCCCCCGTTTATGGGTTACCCGTCGGCCCCTCCGGTCTCCGGAGGTCTGGCCGCCCCGTATGATCCCGCCGGGGGGTTCCCTCCCCCTGCGGGATATACGTCCGGACCCTTCCCGGCACCCGGGCCCGTCCCGGTGCGGGGGGGCTACTTCATGCCCGGGCCATTCGTGGCACCAGGGGGGTACTCCGTTCCGGGCCCATTTCATGCCGGGGGTTTTCCCTACGCCGGGAGCCAGTCCCGCCCCTCGTGTCGCGTTTACCGCATCGGGGGCGGTTGACAGAGCAGCTCCCGTGCCTTAGCGGACTCCCCCCGCATCGGCTCCCCGGTCCCGGACGTCGCTGCGGGGGCTCCCCCCTCGCCGGTCCCGGATGTTACAGGGGCTTCCCCTTTTCCGGTTCCGGTTGTTGCCGCGGGGGCTCCCTCCTCTTCGGTTCCAAACGTCACCGTGGGCGCCCCCTCCCCGGTTCCGGATAATACAGGGGCTTCCCCCTTTCCGGTTCCGGGGGTCTTCGCAGGGGACTCCCCCCAGCCGGCCCTGGAAGCTTCCGGGCCGGTAGCTACAGTGCATAAGCTCCCTCCCTCGGCAGAACGGGTCCGTTTCGCTCGAGGGGAGGTCGAGCGAATGCATTCACCTGAGTGCGGGGAAGAACTTCCCCCTGGCTGTGGGCGTGGGGAGCCTCGCTCTCGCACCGGTCAGGGGAAGAGACCCGCTGAAGAGCCAGCCTCTCCGGAGCAGAGCCCGGACGTCCGGGAACTCAGCCCTGGTCCAGAAGAGAAGCGTCGCCACCACCACTCCGGCGGACCCCTTGGAGCGCTCCCAGACTCCGATAACGAGGGTGTATCCCCCGTCAAAGAAGACAGCGACCGGGACTCTCCCCGGGAAGTGCAGGGGGCTAACCAGCCCTTGTGCCGAAGACTTCGTAGCATCCGGTGGCCGCGGCCCTACCGCCCCCCGCACATCGAGCACTATAATGGTGAGGCAGACCCTTACGAATTTGGGCAGGTATACTCCACCGCCATCTCCGCAGCCGGGGGGGACGAGACGGTACAGTGCAACGTCTTCCCCCTCTACCTCACCGGCATTGCCCGCTCCTGGTTCTACAACCTGAAGGCCGGCTCCATCAAGTCTTTCACGCAGCTCAAGCGGGAGTTCTACGCGAACTTCCAGGGGAACTATGTGCGCCCCCTGGACTCCTCGTAGCTGTACACTGTCCGGCAGAGGATGGGGGAGACCATCAGAAGCTTCTTCAAGCGCTTTGCCCAAGTGAAGAGCAAAGTGGCCCATGTCCCCCACTCTACGGTCATCGAAGCCTACAAAAGCGGCATCCTCCTGGGGGAGCTCCACCGAAGGCTCTCTCGGAGCTGCCCCTCTTCCGCCGACGAGCTCTTCAACCTACTCGAAAAGTACGCTCGGGCGGAGGAAGACGACATCTGGAAGAAGACCCAGGGGGCTCCCGCCCCCGCCGACCGGGGGGCCAGCGATCCCCTCAAACGCCCCATACAGGGGGGGCGTAACGAGCCACAGCCTCGGGACACCTTTGTCCTCGAGGGCGGAGGCGGCTCGCGCGACCCCCCGAGGGGCAACCGCCCCTTTCCCAAGCCGAAAGGCCATGGGGGAGGACAGTCCTCGCGCGGCCGGGAGGGCCCCGCTGGGAGAAGCCGGGAAGGACCGTGGTGCAGCTTCCACGGGTCCAGTACCCACGCTACCCGAGATTGCCACCAGCTGCTGCAACACTTTGCGGCGTTCCTCGATCAGTGAGGGCAGGGGGGGACTCCGGCCTCCTTCCTCCCTCGGCCAGTTGTTCCGGCCCTTCCTGCTCCCGCGGGGGGTCAGCAGACGCAGACGTAGGAGGGGGAGCCTTTAGAAGCTCTCCCCTTTCAAACTTCTCATGCGCGACGCCCGAGATCTTGTCTCCGCGTGCGAAGCATGCCAGAAGATGGCCAAGGGCTCGAACCTCCCCCCTGTAGCACTGCGGACTATCCCCATCACTTGGCCCTTCATGCGCTGGGGGATGGACCTCTTAGGGCCCTTCCCCCCAGCGCCCAGAGGATACAAGTATGCGGTGGTCGCGGTCGACTACTGTACAAAGTGGGTTGAGGCGGAGCCCTTGGCTAGTATCACGTCCCGGGCCGTCCAGCGATTTTTCTGGAAAAACGTTGTTTGTCGTTTTGGTGTCCCCTGGGAAATCACCGTGGACAATGGGACCCAATTCGACTCGACTTATTTTCGGGAATTCTGCGAAGGCCTGGGGCTCGTTATCCACTTCGCCTCAGTGGCCCATCCCCGGAGCAATGGGGCCGTCGAGAGGGTCAACGGAGTGTGATCCTACAGGGATTGCGCCGGAGACTCGAGCAAACCGCTTCTAAGCGGGGTGCATGGGCAAAGGAGCTCCCTAGCATCCTCTGCTCCATGCGCACGACCCCGTCCCGGGCGACGGGACGTACTCCCTTCTCCCTGGTCTACGGGGCGGAGGCAGTCCTCCCCCCGGAGATTGGCTTCGGGTCGCTGCGGCTCAAGCTCCTGGAGGGAGCCACGCCAGCAGCGTACCAGGCCAACGAGGCCAACCAGCGCCTGGAGATCGACCTCGTGTAGGAGGAACGCGACCGCGCGCTCCTCCGCCACGCCATCTACGAACGCGAGATGGCGCGCGCATACAACCAGCGCGTGCGCGAAAGATCCTTCCGCCTTGGGGACCTTGTCCTCAAGCGCGTCACAGACCCCCAAGCCCAGGGTAAGCTCTCCCCCAAGTGGGAGGGCCCCTACAGGATCTCCGCGGTCCTGGGCTCGGGGGCTTATAAGCTCTCCAACCTTCAAGAGCAAGAGCTGAAGCACACGTGGAACTTGCGTTTACTTCGCAAGTTCTATGTTTAGCCTTACGGGCCTGTCCCCTCCCTCGGAGCGATCACGCTGGAGGGGGAGGAGGGACACTGTATTTACTTTTCCCTCCCCCTTCGCGGCTTCGCAGGGGAGGCACTGTATTTCATTTCGTTATCAATACATAGATCTTGCCCTTCAACTGTCTCATTGCAGGTTCTTCTCACTACCGCCCCTAACGGCGATGCCCTCCCTGCGAGGATGCCCTCCCCGCGACGACGCCCTCCCCGCGAGGATGTGAAAGGGATCTAGGATATCGACTAGAGGGGGGTGAATTGGCGATTTTAGCAATTTAGCAATTAATCAAACAATTTATAGATAATGAGAGCAAATAAATAACACAATATGAATAAAGCTCAATTCCAACACAAGGATATATCCCGTGGTCTCGGTGATTTGCCGATCACCCCTAATCCACGTTGAGGCAAACTCAAATCTCTAACCGCTCCTCTATCTAGTCAATCTTCTCTCGAGAAGTGACCTAGATCTTGAGCCGGATTAGTGTGATGAGTTATCCAAACCTCGTTTTCACTAAGGATGCACTTTACCGCTCCGGCAAGGTGTGCTCAACCCTTTCACAAGATGGTTTGAGGCTTCTTCACAATCTTCCTTGAAGAGCTCTCCAAAACCCTTCTCCTAGCCGTCTAGGAGCCGGCAAACTCCAAGAGTAACAAGCCGGTGATGATCACTTAGCCTTCTTCTAGTGCCACAAGATTGATTTAATGATCTAAATGTAATGCACTAGAAGATCTCAAATGCACACTCTCACAAATTCGAGAATTTGAAACCTAAAGTGTATGAAACTAGCTTAGGCTCTCAAGGATGATGACAATGCTCAAGATTATACCAAAAGTTATGAACAGGGCCGAGCATGGGAGTATATATACACCCCCCATAATTAATATAGCCGTTACAGGCCGTTGGGAGAAAAAGATCACCTGGCGGTCAGACCGCAGGAACAATCTCGGTCAGACCGCCGCAATTGCAACGGCATTAAACAGGCGCAATAAATGCTCAATTGCCCTTGTCAGGCACACACACGGTCAGACCGGAGCCTATTTCGGTCAGACCGTGAAGCTGTCCAGAGACGTCCTAGTTTCTGGACACCTTATACGGTCAGGCCGATATATACGGACAGACCGGCCATACGGTCAGACCGTAGTACAAAAACACGGTCAGACCGATTTCACGGTCAGACCGGTCTGATAAAACGGTCGGACCGTAATAGCTCAAAACAATAGAAAGATAGTTCATGAAGTTCCAGGAGACTGACTTAGGTTTAAACTACGGACAGACCGACCCTATAAAGGTACAAACTATACAAAGACATAACGTCGGTCAGTCCGAGAATTCTAATCGGTGAGTCCGTAAATTCGGTCAGACCGGTCCAACATACGGTCAGACTGACTGAGACATTGCTGAGCAGAAAAGAGCTGAAACAAGTATTTTCAAACGATGTGACCTTCTAGTATGCAATGCATGTTGATTTTATGATTTGTGGCACATAGATGAAGTATTTTGTGATACACCACATGCTCCTCTTAATAGTACGGCAACTATCCTAAAATCTGGTCAAAATTCTTCTGTAATCACCTTAGACCGGTAAAAAGGAAAAGACCCTATTCCGTACCTTTGCCTTTTTGATCAATGCGCCCTTTCTTCATCCTGAGGCTCTTTCTTTGCCTTTCATTAACCTGTCTTTTAAGTATCTTCTTGACACAACTAGGCAGGTAACGTTAGTATAGCATTTGTAGTTGTCATTAATTATTAAAACACTCTATAGGGGCCTAGAAGCTACAATCTCCCCCTTTTTGGTAATTGATGACAACATAAAGAGTAGATGAAGGAGTTTTAAGCATAAAGGTAATTTTACAATAAGCATCGAAGAATAAGACACTCCCCCTAAATGTATGAATAAGAGAATTTTGGCATTTTAGTGGAGTTCAAACATGTGAATAAGGAGCTATCTTGATCTATTCATTATATATGCATGAGGTATCACAAATAAGACATTCAATTCTACACATGATATCATCATCACAAGGTCACATGAAAATAACATAAGCATATCTCATATATCATGAAGTAATACTCTCATACAAGAGTCATCCAACATAAATGACATCCACATAGATCATAAAAGAGATATTCAGCTAAACAAGTTAATTAAAACTTTACACCAAAAGTTTTCATCAAGAATTTTCATTTAAGTTTCATATCTCTCCTACTCTTCTACTCTCTTCTCTCTCCCCCTTTGGCATCAATTGCCATAAAAGCTAAGAATCGGCTGGAGCATCATCGTCGGGATGAGGAGGAGTCTGAGGGAAACGAGTGTAGAACTGAGCGGAGGAGTCGAAGCGCTGCTCGAACTGATCCTGGCGCGACGAGAAAGTCTGGAACTGATCATGCAATGCCGCCAAGTCCGAGCGAGCGAGCTCAAGCCCCTGGAGAAGAGTAGCAAACTGATCCATCATCGGCTGATGGAACTGCTGCTGGAACTGTGTGAACCAGGCGGGGGCTTGGCTAGACTGAGCTGCTTGCTGAGCCTGAGGTGGAGGAGGAGGAGGCATAGGCTGAGCCTGCAGCTGCTGCTGCTGATGCTGTGCTCCGTGGCCTCGAGCCAAGACGCGCGGGTTGACACTAAACGGCTTATAGCCGAGATGTCTAATATCACAAGAACCGCGAGGGAACTTCGTCTTCTGGAGCAGCAAGGACATGATAAACGGTGCATAGTAGAGATTCGGCAGAGTGGTCGCCGAGACATCCTCAATTGTCTTCAATATAAAAGAGACAATGTTGATTCGATGACTCTTGAGGATGTGGTCGATGAAGTTCCAGTAGTAATCCCGGACCGCTTCTCGGTTTCCACTCTTTGGATGGATCGTGGCTCGTACGATCTTGTTGACGACAGCAGGTAGGACTTTGAGACCTATAACAGTGCCGGGTACAATCCGCTGTCCACCTCCTGGCTGCTCATAAAACTGGAGCCAGTCATCCTCATGGAGGTAATCCTCATCCTCCATATCGATCCCCTCCTTCATCTCCTCATAGTTTAACTTGTTTGCCGCAGCAAACTCCTCAAAGGTGGCCTCATACCGCCTAGAACCTGTCATCCAAAAGATCTGCTGGTCCGCCCATCTAATCTCAACTGTAGCATAGAACTGTCTGATGGCAGTGGTGTTCCAGGGGCACTTGTGCTCCACAAAGTCATACAGCCCTATATCCTTGAAGATCTGCACCAAGGGAGCCATGATGGGCTGATTCACAACATAAGCCCATTCGATCCATTTGTGTTCGAAGATATTCTTGTGGACCAAATGACCGTAGAAGGCATCCTGCTGTG
The DNA here is from genome assembly GCA_019359835.1 of Pharus latifolius. Taxonomy (NCBI): domain Eukaryota; kingdom Viridiplantae; phylum Streptophyta; class Magnoliopsida; order Poales; family Poaceae; genus Pharus; species Pharus latifolius. The sequence continues at coordinate 52,823,801 of CM033324.1, read as the reverse complement.
TCATTGTGTGGAAATGAGGAGTAGAGGCGTCATTCTCATGATTATAGGCGTAGATGGTCCTAGCCTTTGTATAGTCGCTTGAAGTCCAATTCCTCTTTGGGCCTTGATAAGCGTGGACGTTTATTTCATCGTCCTCACTCTCGATGTCCATGCCCCTGTGAGAAGATCCACCATGATGAGACGACTGTTCTATCTCTGAATCACCGGCCGAGGGCACCCAATCATCATCGTGACTGTCGCTGCTACTCGAGGGTAGAGCCCTTTTTGGCCGCTTAGCCAATTTCTTCTTGTTTGTCCGGATGGAGGCGATGCCTTGAGTACCTCGACCACTAAAAGATTTGGAAGAAACGCATCAGGTAAGATACAGGAAACAGGAAAGCATGACGAGAATGGAGATGACAACAGAACTGCACATCCTGGCTCTACTATTGCAGTCGGTCAGACCGAAACAGGGGCGGTCAGACCGGCGCAATCGAAGAGTTAGGGTTCTGACAAGATTCCTGAGTTTTACTTGATTTTAGGGTGCAATGTAGACAGATATAAGAGAGAGAATACTCATTGCATCAACTGGATGAATCAATTTCAGGATATTGACTGAATTTAAACAAGATTCACCACAATTGCCCTAACCCTCAAGATGAACAGAAGCGAAAAGGAAAACGAAGAAGAATCTGAGCAATGTACCTCGAAGACATGATTTGGTGATGATCTTGAACCACAGTTTGTCCGAGCTTGACGAGGGTTTGACCGGAGAGAAAGAATCAAAGGATTTGAGGCGCACGTGAAAGAGACAGGTGTAGGGAAGAAAAAGAAAAAGGACAAGAGATTCGGGTTAAAAGGTCTCTGGTCATGAAATTTCGGTCAGACCGTAGAAAATATACCAGTCAGACCGCTGGAAGCAGAAATTTAAGATGCTCTCTGGAGATGCATTCGGTCAGACCGTAATTGGTTCGGTCAGACCGCTGGAAGGACTAAAATTCTTGGAGGATTTTGATTGATTTGAAGCTCAAGAGATTTGGATAGAGAGATAGATGACTATAAGATGATTATAAGAAAGATATGGGCAATATCATCAAAGGGGAAGAACTTATCTTACAACTTAACATATTTTTGGTTCATTTCACTCAATTGCCGAAAAAGGAGCCTAAAACGCTCTAAAAGAGGAAGTTCAAGCAACCAAGTGATACTATAAGCACATTCCATATGAGTTTAACATTTCAAACCACATTTGAGATATCAATGATGTTAAGTTCATTTCGAAGTTTGCAAAAGCGACTTTCATCTAAGGGCTTAGTGAATATATCCGCTAATTGATCTTCGGTTCTCACATTATCCACCACCACATCACCTTTGCTAACATGATCTCTAAGAAAGTGGTGTCGGATATCTATATGCTTGGTCTGAGAGTGTTGAACTGGATTTGTGGCTATTTTCACCGCACTCTCATTATCACACAAAAGAGGCACTTTTTCGAATTTTATTCCATAATCCAACAATGTTTGCCTCATCCAAAGCAATTGTGCACAACAACTACCCGCGGAAACATATTCCGCTTCGGCGGTTGATAAAGCTACAGAGTTTTGTTTCTTAGAGGACCAAGATACTAAAGATCTTCCTAACAGTTGACAACTGCCAGAGGTGCTTTTTCTATCCACTTTACATCCCGCATAATCGGAATCAGAATATCCAATTAATTCGAATTTTGCACCTTTAGGATACCACAACCCTATGCTAGAAGAATACTTTAGATACCTCAAAATGCGCTTAACGGCCATTAAATGACTTTCTTTAGGAGAGGCTTGAAATCTTGCACACATACAAACACTAAACATAATATCGGGCCTAGAAGCAGTAAGATACAATAGACTACCAATCATAGATCTATAAAGCTTTGAGTCTACCGGTTTACCTCCTTCGTCAGAGACAAGGTGACCGTTTGTAGCCATTGGGGTCTTGATTGGCTTTGCTTCTTCAAGTCCGAACTTCTTGAGTAGGTCCTTCACATACTTTCTTTGACTAATGAAAGTTCCTTCCTCGAGTTGTTTGACTTGTAGTCCGAGAAAGAAACTTAGTTCACCAATCAAAGACATCTCAAATTCCCTGGACATCATATTACCAAATTCCTCGCAAAAATCTTGGTTAGTAGATCCAAATATGATGTCATCAACATAAATTTGACATACAAAGAAATCATTTCCAATTTTCTTAGTAAACAATGTAGTATCAACTTTCCCAATTTTAAAGCCTTTTGAAATTAAAAAGTCTCTAAGTCTTTCATACCAGGCACGAGGTGCTTGTTTAAGACCATAAAGAGCCTTGGAGAGTTTATACACATGATTCGGCTTTGTAGGATCTTCAAATCCGGGAGGTTGTTTAACAAATACTAACTCATTAATTTTTCCATTTAAAAATGCACTTTTGACATCCATTTGATATAGTCTAATATTATGAGATGAAGCAAAAGCAAGCAAGATTCTAATAGCCTCAAGTCTAGCTACGGGAGCAAAGGTTTCACCGAAGTCCAAACCTTCAACTTGAGTGTATCCTTGAGGCACCAATCTTGCCTTGTTTCTTACTACCACTCCATTTGCATCTTGTTTATTCTTGAAAATCCATTTGGTTCCAATGACATTATGCTCATCCGGATTTGGTTCTTCTACCAATTCCCAAACATTGTTGCGGGTGAAGTTGTTTAATTCTTCATGCATAGCATTCACCCAATCCGGATCTTTTAAAGCTTCATCTACAAGTGTGGGCTCAAAAGAGGAGACAAAAGAGTAATTTTCACAAAATGAAGCAAGACGAGAACGAGTTTGAACACCCCTACACAAGTCACCAACAATTTGATCGACGGGGTGATCTTTTGAAATTGAGTGATGAATTCTTGGATGGTCAGCCGGGTTTTGTGAAGTAGAGGTAGAAGGTACTTCCGGTTGTTGTTGAGAGGAGTCTTCCACATTGACCACTTCAACTATTTGATCTTCGTGTTGAGGAGTTGATGAAGAGGGGATAGCTTGAGTGGATGGATCTTCATCTTGATCACTATCTTCTTTCGGCTTGATATCCCCAATGGTCATGTTCTTCATTGCCACTCTCAACCCTTCATTACCTACATCATCCAAATTGTCTTGCTCCTCTTGAGAGCCGTTAGTCTCATGAAATTCAACATCATGTGTCTCCTCAACCAAACCGGAGTTTTGGTTGTAGACACGATATGCTTTGCTATTTGATGAGTATCCTAACAAAAATCCTACATCACATTTACTTTGAAATTTAGATAAGCGTGTACCTTTCCGCAAGATATAGCACTTACACCCAAACACACGGAAGTAGGAAATGTTTGGCTTCCTTCCAATGAGAAGCTCATAAGGAGTTTTCTTTAGTAGTCGATGACAATAAAGACGATTTGATGCATGGCACGCAGTGTTGATTGCTTCGGCCCAAAAGGTGTCCGAAACATTGTACTCTGAAAGCATAGACCTTGCCATCTCTATCAATGTCCGGTTCTTTCGTTCGACTACTCCATTTTGCTCTGGTGTATACTTGGCCGAAAACTCGTGTTTGATGCCCTTTTCATCACACCAATTTTCGACCTTGGTATTCTTGAATTCGGAGCCATTGTCACTTCTCACTTTCTTGATCTTGAAGCTAAATTCATTTTCGGCCCTTTGAGCAAAGCTTTTGAAAGTGTTAAACACAATTGACTTATCATGTAAAAAGAATATCCATGTATATCTAGAAAAATCATCTACAATGACAAGACAATAACTATTGCCACCAATGCTCACAAAAGTAGTTGGTCCAAATAAATCCATATGCAATAATTCAAGTGGACTTGAAGTTGACATTGTGCTTTTAGTTGGATGTGAGTTTGCAACTTGTTTTCCGGCTTGACAAGCACTACATAATTTATCTTTTTCAAACTTTACATCTTTTAATCCAATAACTAAATCATGTTTAACTAGTCTATTTAATTGTTTCATTCCAACATGCCCAAGCCTTCTATGCCATAGCCAACCTTTAGAAGATTTAGTAAACAAACATGTACCAAGATTAGCATCATTTGAATTGAAATCAACTAAATAGAGGTTGCCATGTCTAAAACCTTTGAAAATCAACCTATTATCATCAATACTAGTGATAATCACCTCTTTTGGATAAAATGCACATATAAATCCAAGATCACAAAGTTGAGCTACGGATAAGAGGTTGAAATTTAGAGATTCAACAAGCAACACATTAGATATGGAGAGGTCGTTTGAGATCGCAATTTTACCTAAACCTTTTACCTTTCCTTTGCTATTGTCTACAAACGTGATCTTTTCATATTCCGCACCTTCGTTATTTAGAGAGGAAAACATGTTGTGATTACCGGTCATGTGTTGAGTGCATCCACTATCGAGCACCCAATGTTGTCCTCCGGCCTTGTAATTTACCTACAAAACAAGGTTAGATCCTTTTAGGTACCCAAATCTTTTTGGGTCCTTGGAGGTTAGTTACCAAGGATTTTGGGACCCAAATGGCTTTCTTTTTGGCACCAATGATTGGGGTTCCAACAAATTTGGCTTTAATATCGCCATTGTTCATTTTCTTTAAAACATAGCAAGAATTGAATACCAGAGATGCATTAATTTTGCTAGCATGACAATTCTTTTCAAGGTGACCTAAACTTTTACATTTGTTGCAATGTCCCTTTTCTTTTACAAAAACGGTTTTAGATGGGACAAAAGCATGTTTTCCCTTTTTAGGAATGTAGCCTAGTCCCTCTTTTCTTAAGGAAATCCTTTGACTATCTAGAAGATGTCTTAATTTTGATTCTCCTACATAGCATTTAGCTAGGTCATTGGTTAGTTTTTCAATTTTGTCCTTAAGTTCATTGTTTTCAAGACTAAGCACATTATCATCAATTTTAGGTCTAGATGGGAATTCAATTAAATCTTCACAAGAAGTAGATATGCTAGAAGTAGACATCATGGGCAAGTCATTCAAAATATTGCAAGTGATGCCTATCTCATTACCCGTTTTGTTGGCTTTATGAGTAAGTAGTGAGTCATGAGCTTCCTTAAGCATCTCATGAGTTTCCTTGAGACTCTCATGAGATGTGTTTAGCTCCTCATAGGAATTTTGAAGAGTTTTGTATCTCTTCTTCAATTCCTTGAATTTTCCTTTCTCTTTACTCATATAGTCATCAAAACCGGTGATCATCTCAACTAGGTCATCATAAGTGTATTCATCTTCGTCACATGATACCTTCGATTCTCCTTTAGCCATGAGGCAATGAGGAGTGGAGAATAGAGATGGAGCTTCCTTGATAGCTACCCCGGCGAGTCCTTTGGGTGATGCTTCATCTTCATCATCGGAATCGGAACTTGAAGCATCCGAATCCCATTCAATGAAGCAAGCTTGTCCATCCTTCTTCTTCTTATAATATTTCTTGAAAACCTTCTTCTTGCTTTCTCCTTCTTTTTTGTACTTCTTCTTCTTCATTGATTTTTCTTCTTCCTTATTTTTGCATTGTGTGGAGATGTGACCCTTTTCACCGCAATCAAAGCATCTTCTCTCTTCAAATGGGTTCCTCTTGGATGTTTGTCCTTTCTTGAAAGACTTCCCTTGATATCCTTTCTTCATGAACCGCTTGAACTTTCTCACAAAGAGAGCCATTTCCTCATCGGTGTCTCTCTCATCACTTTCCTCTTCAATGTCTTCCCTTTTGGAGACTTGAGCTTTGAGTGCAATGTTCTTCTTCTTGGAGTCAGAAGCCTCATCTTTCACTTCTTCTTGAGATTTCTTGAATATGTCATGAGTGAGAATCTCACTTAAGACTTCCAACGGAGTCACACTCTTCAAATTTGAACGCACAAGTAAGGTTACAATTGTGTCATATTTTGAAGGTAAAGCTCTAAGAAACTTATGACAAAATTCCACATTTGTGACATCCATACCAACCCCTTTTAACTCATTTACAATGTTATTTAAACGGTTAAACATTTCCGATACATCTTCATTGGGCAACATAGAAAACTTTTCAAATTGGCCCTTATGGATAAATAATTTAGCATCCTTGACCATCGAGGTTCCTTCATGAATATCCATAAGATTTCTCCAAATATCATGGGCCGTTTCAAGTTTACAAATTCTATTAAATTCACCTAGATTTAGAGCACTATAAAGAACATTCATGGCTTGAGCATTAGCTAAGGCATTATCTCTATCTAGGTTGGTCATATCATCATCATCAAGAATTGCAAAACCCTCATCCACCACTTTCCAAATCTTTCCACTCATGGCTTTAAGATAAACCATCATTCTAGTTTTCTAATAAGTATAGTTAGATCCATCAAAGAGTGGTGGTTTACCAATATTGATCCGACCCTCACTAGCCATTCTTATCCTACTCCGGGATGGTTAAATCCTCTAAAATGGAGACCTTAGCTCTGATACCAATTGAAAGGGATCTAGGATATCGACTAGAGGGGGGTGAATAGGCAATTTTAGCAATTAATCAAACAATTTATAGATAATGAGAGCAAATAAATAACACAATATGAATAAAGCTCAATTCCAACACAAGGATATATCCCGTTGTCTCGGTGATTTGCCGATCACCCCTAATCCACGTTGAGGCAAACTCAAATCTCTAACCGCTCCTCTATCAAGTCAATCTTCTCTCGAGAAGTGACCTAGATCTTGAGCCGGATTAGTGTGATGAGTTATCCAAAGCTCGTTTTCACTAAGGATGCACTTTACCGCTCCGGCAAGGTGTGCTCAACCCTTTCACAAGACGTTTTGAGGCTTCTTCACAATCTTCCTTGAAGAGCTCTCCAAAACACTTCTCCTAGCCGTTTAGGAGCCGGCAAACTCCAAGAGTAACAAGCCGGTGATGATCACTTAGCCTTCTTCTAGTGCCACAAGATTGATTTAATGATCTAAATGCAATGCACTAGATCTCAAATGCACACTCTCACAAATTCGAGAATTTGAAACCTAGAGTGTATGAAACTAGCTTAGTCTCTCAAGGATGATGACAATGCACAAGATTATACCAAAAGTTATGAACAGGGCCGAGCATGGGAGTATATATACACCCCCCACAATTAATATAGCCGTTACAGGCCATTGGGAGAAAAAGATCACCTGGCGGTCAGACCGCAGGAACAATCTCGGTCAGACCGCCGCAATTGCAACGGCATTAAACAGGCACAATAAATGTTCAACTGCCCTTGTCAGGCACACACACGGTCAGACCGGAGCCTATTTCGGTCAGACCGTGAAGCTGTCCAGAGACGTCCTAGTTTCTGGACACCTTATACGGTCAGGCCGATATATACGGACAGACCGGCCATACGGTCAGACCGTAGTACAGAAACATGGTCAGACCGATTTCACGGTCAGACCGGTCTGATAAAACGGTCAGACCGTAATAGCTCAAAACAATAGAAAGATAGTTCATGAAGTTCCAGGAGACTGACTTAGGTTTAAACTACGGACAGACCGACCCTATAAAGGTACAAACTATACAAAGACATAACGTCGGTCAGTCTGAGAATTCTAATCGGTCAGTCCGTGAATTCGGTCAGACCGGTCCAACATACGGTCAGACCGACTGAGACATTGCTGAGTAGAAAAGAGCTGAAACATGCATTTTCAAAGGATGTGACCTTCTAGTATGCAATGCATGTTGATTTTATGATTTGTGGCACATAGATGAAGTATTTTGTGATACACCACATGCTCCTCTTAATATTACGGCAACTATCCTAAAATCCGGTCAAAATTCTTCTCTAATCACCTTAGACCGATAAAAAGGAAAATACCCTATTCCGTACCTTTGCCTTTTTGATCAATGAGCCCTTTCTTCATCCTGAGGCTCTTTCTTTGCCTTTCATTAACCTGTCTTTTAAGTATCTTCTTGACACAACTAGGCAGGTAACGTTAGTATAGCATTTGTAGTTGTCATTAATTATTATAACACTCTATAGGGGCCTAGAAGCTACAGGATGCCCTCCCCGCGAGGAAGCCCTCCCCGTGAGGATGCCCTCCCCGTGAGGAAGTGGGCCTAGTCCCAGCAAGTCCCTCCTGTAGGGCGGCTTACGATCAGCCCTCGTGGACTGAGGGTGTAAGCGGCAACCCGGTCCCCAGCGGCCGCGGTAACGAGTCACTTTGGGAGACTAGTCCCCTGCCCAAACACTCAAGACCCGTCATCGGGCACTTCCTCCTCCGGGAGTAGACGCTCTCCCCAGCGGGAAGTCTAATGCCTTTCTTGGATATCTTTTCCCCGGAGACTTTATTCCCGGCTTCCCGTTCTCACTGCGACCGGACGATTGTCTCTCGGAAGGATTTTCTCCAGAATCTTCCTAACGATTTCTGGCCTTATTCCCGGCTCCCCGTTCTCACGGCGACCGGATGATTGCCTCCCGGAGACCCTATTCCCGGCTCCCTGTTCTCACGGCGACCGGATGATTGCCTCCCGGAGACCCTATTCCCGGCTCCCCATTCTCACGGCGACCGGATGATTGCCTCCCAGAGACCCCGTTCCCGGCTCCCCGTTCTCACGGCGACCGGATGATTGTCTCCCGGAGAAGTTACGGATTTCTCGGACATTTCTTTCCCGGAGACCCTATTCCCGGCTACCTGTTTTCTCGGCGACCGGACGATCGTCTCCCAGGAAGCTCGCCTCTGGAAATCTCATCAGGTTTTCTTGGGTTTCTTCCACACGAGGCCTTATTCCCGGCTCCCCTTCCTCACGGCGACCAGATGATTGTCTCCTGGAAGGTCTTTCCCTTGGAAACCTCGTTCTAGAATTTTCTAACTTGGAAAAATTCTTATGCTACAGGTTATCTTCACCCCGGGGGCCTTGCTACCCCCACAGCGCGCGGAGCTACCCTCCGGCCCGCTGTGGGCGGGGGGGATAAGGAACCCCCGGGTGTCGACCACACCGACCACGAGCAAACTTAGCTCATCCTTGTCAAAAGGAGTCTTCCAGACCATCCAAGAAGAAAATAAAAGGACTCAAAGAAAGCAACAACACAGCTTTATTGATTGTCAAACCCGGAGGACATCTCCCCCCTCCGGTGGGCAGCGGAAACGGTACAACCCGGGCTCTAACCTGGGGGATTCTCTACATCCTAAGGCTCCTACGCCTAATAGTCTCGGAGGCCCTCCACTAGCTTCCGGGCCAAGTCCCGGTACAATGCGCGTACGTGGCGTCGAGCTTCCCAGAGCACATTCTCGGGCCAATACTCGTAGCCCGCCGGTGGAAGAATGCGAAGTGGGGGGACCATCCGGAATCCCGGGTGCGGAGGGGACAATTCAGCGCGATGATTGTCAAAATTGTCCAAGTGCCACTCTGGATGCCACCTTAACCGGACGGGCTCCCGGACGGCGTCTCCGCTGCGCTCCTCGGAGATGAGGCTTAGCAAGATTAAAGCCGCTTGGGCGTCCCCCGGGGAGCCCCTCCCGGACCTTCGCCCAGGAATAACCTCACGGGAACCCTGGTAACATTGCATTCAATTCAAAGACTTAGAAAAATTTCTAACTCTATTGCATTCCAAAATATCTTTTTACAAGTGTCCGGGGCTTCTTCTAAGAAGCTACCGGGATCAAAATTCTAAGAAAACAAAAGGGTCCTATCTAAAGACCCGGGGGAAGGCTCATACTTTCTCATTTGCGTCCTCCCCCCGGGGGGCTTCCGCTGGGGCCGGGGCCGAGCCATTTGCTGCTGGAGGTGCCGGTGCCGGGAACCTCACCCGGATGATCTGGTCGTAGAAGCCCCCGGCGAGCTGCTCCACCTCCCGGCGCGAGGGCTCGAAGAACTCGGGGAAGCTCCAGGGGATGTGGCCCCCGATCGCCCGGGCGCCCACCCCCCCATGCTCGACGAGTCCGGCGGCGGCTGCGACGACGGGGATCGCCCGGCCTAGCGCCCGGGCGTCCGCTGCCTCCGGGATCACGGAGACTTGTGTGTTAAGAAAACGCACAGCCTCCGCGAGCGTGGCCGGGGGCACCTCCGAGCCTCCCCCGGAGCCTAGGCTTACGCCAAGGCTCTCGAGGGCCGAGCAGACGGAGCGGCCCGCGTCCACCACCGCCCGGACGCTCGACCCCTCGAGCTCCCGGAAGGCCTCCTCCCTCGCCTTCGCCTCCTCCCGGAGGTGGCCGTTGACGGCCTCCGAGATGTGGACCTGGGCTCGAACCCGGGCCAGCTCCTGGAGAGCTTCGTCCCGCTGACCCAAGAAGGAGGCGGCCCTGTCTTCCGCGTCCTTGAGCAGCCGGATGACGCGCTGCTCAACGCCCCAGGTAATTGCCACCCCCTACAAATTCCAGAGTTAGAAAAATTTTGGATGCAGGGAGCCAAAAGAAAGCGACAACCGCCTCGGGTGAATACCTGGACTTGAAGGGACCGGAGCTCCGCGAAGCACTCGTGGAGCGTCCCCTCCGCGACGAAGGCCTGGACCTTTGGGGTCTACAGGCCTTCCGCGTAACGCTCGACCTCCCCTGCAGAAAGCAGGGGGGTCTCCCACCCGTCACTGGTCCCACCGTGGCCGGTAACGGGCTCCCGGACCTGGGCGCCCGGGATGACCTCGGTCGGGGTGGCGGTCGTCATCGTCTTCGTCGCCGAAGTGCCCCCCGAGGAAGTGGCTGAGTATGTTTCGGAGGGGGCCCCTTTCCGGGGGGAATCATCAGACCTTTCCCCTTCCCGGGCGGGAGGGCCCTCGGAAACTCCACTTCCGGGGGGACCTCATAGACCGAGGGGCCCCCCCCTCGTCCACGGGCCACTCCACCCGTGGAGGCGAGACCTCCGCGAACCTCACCTCCGGTTTCTCCAAGGGTACCGGGGGTGCCGGGAGGGCCGCTACCGAAGGCGGCGATGGGGCGTAGTTCGCCGAGTCAGAGGCTGCCCCGCCCGTGGCCGGTTCCTTCCCCCGGGCCTCAGCAGGACTATTCGGGGGAGGGGGAGTTACTTCCTTCCGGGCCGGCGCCCGTTCGCGCCCGGTCCCGGGGGTCTCATCCCGAGGCTTCGCCGGTGTCGCCGCCTTAGGCTCAGAGCCCCCGGTCGGGACTTTTTGGACTCTGGCCTTCTTAGGCTCAGAGCCCCCGGCCGCATCCTTCCCCCGTTTGTGCGACCCGGGGGTAGGGAGGGGCTTCCTCTCCGGCAGATTCAGCCCGTAGGCCTCAGCCACCAAGTTCCGGGGAGGGCCCTGCCCCACGAGGCGCACGACGCGCTCGTGTTCGTCGGCGAAGTACCTCCCCAGGAGGTTCTCTGCCTTCTCCCACGCCGCCAGGTACGGCCGGACTACAAGAGGTAAAGAGTTAGTCAAATTTTCAAAAAATTTTAAATGCAATGGCGCAGGTAGCGGACTTACGTCGTGTCACCGGCTTGATCGGGGGTCGCTGCTCCGGGCCCATGCCGAGCTCCGCGTGACAAGGGGGAGATCCTCAGGAGCATCATCTCCTCGGCGGCGTCCCACATAGAGTGGGTGCCCCGGAGATGATCACCTTGCCGAGGAGCTCGAGCTCCTCGTCCGTCCACACCGGAGGCTTCTGCGCGGACGACCTACTGTAAGAGGGGGGCTCCGGGGCATACGCCACCTCCTCGTCCCGGACCCGGAGGTAGAACCACCTCCAGATCCAGTCGCCCCAATGGTCCCGGGAGGCCGCCGCCGGGTAATCCGCCACCCGGGATGGCAGCATCTGCACCATCACCGAGCTGAAGGGGGACTTGGGTGCCCGCTTCACCAGGTGGGAGCTCCTCGTCGTCGGTTCATAGAAGTACCAGATGGCGCGTAGGGTGGGCTCCCACCCGGTCGCCATCTCATAGAGCCAAATGAAGAGGCCCATCCGGACGATCGCGTTCGGGGTGAGGTGGTTGAGGGCCACCCCATACTCCTTCAAAAACTCCCGAAGCAAGGGATGCACCGGGAGCCAGAGCCCCGCCTCCAGAAAGGCCTCGAAGGCCACGATCTCGCCGGGCCTGGGGCGGGGGGCTCCGTCCTTCTTCACGGGGACCCGGATGTCCTCGTCCTCAACGACGCAGTGTTCGACCATGGACTCCGCGTCCTCGGCCGTGAACTCGGACGCCCAGAGGAAGTCCGGAGCGACCTCCTCTAGGGGCACCTCGGTCGTCCTCACTCGACCCTTCGGTGCCATCAGGTTAGTTTTTTCCGAAGACTAACTTTTCAGGAGGCTACGTCTAAAAATTCCGGACGCTTGCTACCGGGCGCTAGCTACCGGGAAAGAGTTACCAGGAGAGAGCTACCGGGAGAGAGCTACTGGGAGAGCTAAACTCGCTAAGGATTAGAAGTTTGGAATGAAGTTCCCGGGCCCTCCAAGGCCCTATTTATAGGGGCGAGCAGTGATCTAGATGAGCGCCACGTGGTACTCCGCGGAGCAATCTGGACCGTTGAAGTTCAAATCGTGCGCGGGAAACGAAGGGCCGCGTGCAAATCGAGACGCCGGTTCGACCCGCGAGCGCATTTATGGCGAAGCGGCGCGGTCTTAAGCGCGAGGCACGGAAGCCGAAGCGTCACGGCTCCGGTGGCTTGGTCCGGAGATTTTCCCGGTGACATGTACCATACCCACCGGGGACTCGAGTATCATCCCCGGGGGGCATGGGGGGCTGCTGTTGGGGGAAATCTCCGCAAGACTAAGTCCAGGTAAGTTGCTCCACATTTGCCTGGGGACGTGGCCTCCGGTGCCTGCCCCGGGCGCCGCCTTTCGGCTCCCTGGACCTGGCCTCCGGCGCCGGTCCCGGGCGCCGCCATTTGCCCAGGGATGTGGCCTCCGGTGCCTGCCCCGGGCGCCGCCTTTTGGCTCTCGGGACCTGGCCTCCGGCGCCGATCCCAGGCTCCGCTATTTGCCCGGGACGTGGCCTCCGGTGCCTGCCCCGGGTGCCACCTTTTGGCTCCCATTGGCCCGGGGACGTGGCCTCCGGGGCCTCCCCGGGCGCCTCCTTTTCGGCTCCCGGGACCTGGCCTCCGGCGCCGGTCCCGGGAGCCACCTTTGTCCCGGGGACCTGGCCTTCGGTGCATGTCCCGGGCCTCGTCGCCCTTCCAAAGGTAAAGTCCCTGGTTGTTGATCATGTGCAGGTCACGCGAGGAGCGACTCGGGAATCAGCGACCATCTGTCAAGCATCCAAGACGTTTGACCGGGAGAAGGACGTCGCTACCCCTCAATCCGACGGTGGCTTCTGGGGTAGATAGGTCTTTTTGCTTCTTTTTCGGGCTATAAATAGCCCTTGTACCCCTCAGTTGTAAGCAGGTGATTCATATTGATTGGAATAGCTAAACTCATAGGTGTGCTTCGGAAGCCTCTCCACCGGAGAGAGCCTCCCCAGCCGACTCCGTTTGGGAGCGCACCGACAGGACTAGGGGCCCCACCGGGACCCGAACCTGTATAAATCCTCGTGTCATTTCTTGTGTTTGTCCGGCGGGGGAGGACCGGTCATCCGGTCAACCCGTGCCGCGTAATCTTCGCTAGGATCGTTCACAAAACCTGCCGGGGTATTCGCAATACCACGACAGCTAGGATCCTGGAGGAGAAGCTGGACGAGGTCGCATCTGATGCATCCCCTATAGCTTCCTCTTGGTCTACGATACGTTCCCATGAAAAGGAGTATTCTTACTCTAGTCATGGTAGGCGTAATCGATTACCCTCCGGATCACTTCGGCATGACAAATCCAGGCGCGTGGGAAGTTCTCGTGATCTAGATCGAATTCCCGTGCATTTTGATCTAGGATCACGTGGCGCATCTCCATCGCGTGAAACCGCTCGTGGTTATGCTGGAAACCGTGGAACTCTCCACAATCCCTATGTAGGTTGTAAGGCTTTTTCGTCAGGCCTCCGTGCGGTCGTCTGGTCAGATAAGTTCATGCCAGGGGCTATTGAGAGGTTTGATGGGACCCAGAATCCATCGGAGTTCCTTCAAATTTACATCACCGCTATCCAAGTGGTTGGTGGGGATGATCGTGTCACGACCAACTACTTGCCGACGGTTCTTGAGGGACCAGCAAGGACCTGGTTGTTCAATTAGCCCGAGGGTTCGATATATAACTCGGAAATGTTGTGCGATGCTATCCTCAACAATTTCTAGAATTATTATCAAATACCCGGGAAAGAAGATGATCTTCATCATCTACGACAAACCTTTACGGAGACACTTCGACAGTTTGTCAGAAGGTTTGTCGGGGTGAGAAATACCATCCCAAACATATCCGATAACTGCGCTATTAGGGCATTTAAGCATGCTGTTTGATATCAGAGATTTACGGAAGATTTACTTATCAACCCTCCTCGATATGTTGCCAATCTCTTTGATATGGCTGATCGCTATTCAGATGCGGTTGAGGCCATTGAATGGAATAGGATGGTGGATAAAGGAAATTTACCACCCCAACCAGGTCTCAAGGACATGAAAAAAGGGGATGCAGGTAAGAATCCGGAGTCTTCATCGGGCGGGAAGTCAAAGAAGACCAAAAAGAATCGAACCAGACAGTACCGGGAGGTCGCAGTCATGGAAAAGCCGCCGCCGACTAAAGCTAATAAGTTTACATTTAAAAATAAAACTGTCTCTGGTGGTTGCAATGCTGACCAGCCAGAAAAACTGACTAACTCGCAGGAAGGCAAGAAGTGGTGCCCGATCCACAACTCTTTGGGACACGACCTCAAGAATTGCCAGAGTTGGTTGAAGCAACTAGATGACTTCTACCAGGGAATTGGGACGATGCCAACTTTGCCATCGAAAGAGCAGACTTGCGGGCTTAGAGACGCCGACGGGGACAAAGAAATATCCTACCAGGTACCTCGTAATTATGTTAATGTCATTTTTGGAGGTTCCTCCTCTTTTGTTTCTAAATGACAATTTAAAGTTTTTTCATCGAGAAGTTAACCAAGCGGAAGCTCCCCTTGGCGAACCTCAATACCCCCGTTGGTTGACACTCCTTTGACATTTGATCGCTCTGATTGTCCTGTTGGGCTTACTCGACCATTGAGACTACCTCTGGTTATTACCCCAATTATCAGTAATGCGAGAGTCGAAAGGGTCCTAATCGATGGAGGTAGTTCCTTGGAAATTTTAGTCGTCAAGGCATTGGACAAGATGCAAATCCCTCGTTCAAAAATTAAACCCATAATCCATCTGTTTTATGGGATAATTCCTGGTCCCTCGATGATGTCGATGGGACAGGTGGTGCTCCCAGTCATGCTGGGTGAACCGGATAATTTCCGAACAGAGTTAGTTACTTTCGACGTAATTCATTGTGATTCGGCTTATAACGCGATTTTTGGCAGGCCAACTCTCGCTAAATTTATGATGGCGACGCATTATGCCTATCAGTGCAGCAAGTTACCTGGCCCCAAAAGCGTTATCTCGGTCTGAGGTAGCCGCAATGTGGCATTGACCTATGATCGTTTATCACTGGAGCTTGTGGATCAACTTCCCCTTCGGGATGTCAAGATCACCACCACGGTTGCGGATACGATCAAATTCGCCCCTCGACCAGAGGAGAAGCTAAAACTGCCAGATGATCCATCTAGAACAATTCGGATTGGATCAGGCCTGGATGACAAATAGGAACTCGAACTCATTACTCTCCTCCAGGCTAATGCAGATGTGTTTGCGTGGAAACCATCCGACATGCCCGGTGTCCCAAGGGAGGCAATTGAGCACAGGTTAGCAATTCGACCTGGACAGCGACCAATAAAGCAGAAGCTTAGGTGCTTTACTGTTGATCGGCAAGAAGCTATCAGCGCGGAGTTAAACAAACTCCAAGCAGCTGGGTTTATTCGAGAAGTCAATCATCTGGAATGGCTCGCAAATCCAGTCATGGTCCGTAAGTCTAATGGTAAGTGGCATACGTGAGTCGATTACACCAGCCTAAACAGTGCCTGCCCGAAGGATGATTTTCCCCTTCCCCGCATCAATCAGTTTGTCGATTCTACTACGGGTTGCTAACTGATGAGTTTTGTGGATGCATACTTAGGATATCATCAAATTAGCATGGCAGAAGAAGATGAAGAGAATAAGGCCTTCATCACACCATGTGGCACCTGCTGCTACGTCAGAATGCCATTTGGTCTCAAGAACGCCGGTTCCACGTACCAGCACTTGATGCAAAAGACCTTTATTTCCCAGATGGGGCGTAATCTTGAAGCTTATGTAGATGACTTGGTTGTAAAAAGCTTGAAAAGCTTGACTCATTTAGATGATCTTGCTGAAACCTTCTATAATTTGAACCAATTTGGAATAAAATTAAAACCTAGAAAAGTGCTCTTTCGGGGTTTCATCTGGTAAACTTTTAGGCTTTCTCGTCTGTTCTAGAGGAATCGAGGTCAATCCCGAAAAAATCAAGGCCATCGAGCAAATGAGGTCTCCTTCAACCATGAAAGACGTCCAGTGCCTGGTAGGTCGCATGGCGGCTCTAAGTCAATTTATATCAGGACTAGGCGAGAGGGGATTATCTTTCTTCAAAGCTCTCCGCAAGCACCATGGTTTTACCTGGTCGGATGAAGCCGAGAAAGCGTTCCAGGAGGTTAAAATGTACTTATCTAGTCCGCCGGTGTGGGTTTCCTTGGTCACAGGGGAACCACTACTTTATTTGGCGTCCACACCTCATGCGATCAGCGCTGTTCTAATCCTAGAAAGAGAAGGTGTGCAACGACCCGTTTATTACGTGAGCGAGGTACTTCATGGTCCTAAGGAGCATTACCCTGAGCTCCCGAAGATACTTTACGCGCTACTGATGGTTCCTGCAAGCTACGACATTAATTTTAGGTACATAAAATTATAGTGCCCTCGTCCATCCCCTTGGGAGATATTATCCGAAACCCGAAGAAATTTGGTCGAATTGTGAAGTGGACTGCAGAATTTGGAGCAATTGACATCCATTTCACCCCTCGCACTGCGGTCAAGTCTCAGATCCTTGCAACTTTTGTGGTCGAATGGACTAACCCTGTGTTGGGGGAAATCTCCGCGAGACTAACTCTAGGTAAGTTGCGTCACATGCGCCCGGGGACGTCGCCATTTGCCCGGGGATGTGGCCTCCAGTGCCTGCCCCGGGCGCCGCGTTTTCGCTCCCGGGACCTGGCGTCCGGTGCCGGTCCCGGGCGCCGCCATGAGCCCGGGGAAGTGGCCTCCGATGCCTGCCCCGGGCGCCGCCTTTTGGCTCCCGGGACCAGGCCTCCGGCGCCGGTCCCGGGTGCCGCCATTTGCCCGGGGACGTGGCCTCTGGTGCCTGCCCCGGGCGCCGCCTTTTGGCTCCCGGGACCTGGCCTCCGGTGTTGGTCCCGGGAGTCGTCGTTTGGCTCCCGGGACCTGGCCTCCGGTGCCGGTCCCGGGCGCCGCCATGCTCCCGGGGACGTGGCCTCCAGTGCCTGCCCCGGGCGCCGCCTTTTGGCCCCCGGGACCAGGCCTCCGGCGCCGGTCCCGGGCGCCGCCATTTGCCCGAGGACGTGGCCTCCGGTGCCTGCCCCGGGCACCGCCTTTTGGCCCCCAGGACCTGGCCTCCGGCGCCAGTCCCAGTCACCGCCATTTGCCCGGGGACGTGGCCTCCGGTGGCGGTCCCGGGCGCCGCCTTTCGGCTCCCGGGACCTGGCCTCCGGTGCCGGTCCCGGGAGCCGCCTCTGGCCCGGGGACCTGGCCTCCGGTGCAGGTCACGCGAGGATCGCCTCCGGAATTAGAGACCACGTGTGAAGCATCCAAGGCGCTTGACCGAGAGAAGGACGTTGCTACCCCTCAATCCGACGGTAGCGTCCGGGGTAGTTTAGTCTTTTTTGCTTCTTTTTGGGGCTATAAATAGCCCTTGTACCCTCAGTTGTAAGGACAAGTGATTCATTATTGGAATAGCCAAAACTCACAGGTGTGCTCCGGAAGCCTCTCCCCCGAGAGAGCCTCCCCAGCCGACTCCGGTCGGGAGCACGCTGACAGGACTAGGGCCCCCACCGGGACCCGAACCTGTATAAATCGTCGTGTCAATTCTTGTGTTTGTCCGGCGGGGGAGGACCGATCACCCTGTCAGCCCGCGTCGCGTTTTCTTCGCTAGGATCATTCACAAAACCTGCCGGGGTATTCGCAATACCATGACAGTTGGCGCCGTCCGTGGGGACCTGTGACAAGACGCCATGGCTCCCCCGAGAACAAGGGCTCGCACCCTTCCCGGTGATTCCGGTCTCAGAGATCCGGCGCCGCCCGTCCGGGACACCACCGTCCCGGCGCTTCCGCCCGGAGGCAGCTAGACCCAGGTATCGCCTCCCACCTTTCCTCCTAACTTAGGTGCTTCAACCTCCAAGTCGCTCCCGGTGACCGCGGGAAGCTCGGCCGGGACTAGTCTCCCCCCGGCGGCTCCCCCGGCTCCTTGGGACGCCCTGCTTGAGGCCTTAGTGGAGGGCCAGCTCCGCATCCAGCGCTCTATGGATGAGCTACTCAGCGTGTTGGCGCGGCCACCGGCCCCCACATATGCACCGCACCCATACCCGGGGGCTATGCCCCCGTTTATGGGTTACCTGGCCATCCCTTCAACCTCCGCAGGTCATACGTCCGGACCCATTGTGGCACCGGGGGGGCTACTTCATGCCCGGGCCCTTTGTGGCGCCGGGGGGATGTGGGACCCTCATTTGAGGAATCCGGTGGTAACCGCCCAGGTGGGTTGCACTCAGAAAAGGTACATTGCAGCTCACAACAACAAGATGCATTATATAAAAATGCGAGTAATTAAAAACAAGTGCTGATCACAAGGACCAACATTACAATAACTTAGCGCCAAAATAACACATTTAAATGTTGATACAAATTAAGGAGTTTTCGACACAAAGGTCGGCACAAAATGAAACAATGATAACAAACGAAAAGACTTCATCAGTCTTCTTCTTCTGCAGCAGTGGTGTACGGGCCTTCTCCACATCTGACTCCACCTTGGTGTATAACCCTCTATCAAGATTGGTCTTCAGTTTCTTCTTCTTGTTCCACATTGGGCTCAAGACCGTAAGATTTAGGGTCGACGAATCCTTCTTCTAAATTCGTTTGTAAAAGCAAGGGTGAGCACATTGTCCACATGGTGCTCAACAAGTCCCAAATAAGAATGCAAGTGTATATATAGATGGGGGAAATTTCTCAAAGAATAGCTCCTTGGTTTCATATATGTATATAGAATAGATTTTCACACTTAGTCTTTGGAGAAAAGACCTTTATTTTCAAAAGCGGTGCTTTTAAAACCCTAAGCTAAATTCTCAGAAAATGTTGTGTGTGGCGGTCTTTCATGAGTCACCACTTTATTCTGATTTTGTGAAAACTTTCCAAAAGCTACTTGTGCTGCATCGACGTGAATAGAATCCACAGCGCGCAGACTCCATAACCTGGGAGCTCAGAGTATCCGATACTTTTTAAACTTTGCAAAGGTGTACCACCTTAATCCACCGATCATTCGGCTTTCAAGTCGGTACCTCTCCATGCGACTCTTACGCATGTGACAAGGCCGAGATGACACAACAATTTACAGTCCTAGCATTAACTATTTCCCTGCCCGGCAAAAAGTCAGTTAAGTCTCAAGTACCGTTGTGGGTCCTCCCCACTGCCTTACTTCCTAGCCTGGGTCTATGCTCTCGCAAGACACATAGCCTCTCTTGATTACAGTCGCGCATGACTTAATCTGGCATAGGGCGTCTTCCTTCTTTCCACCTTTTCCTCTCATGATTTTTCTGAACTCACATCACTCATGGCCTTCTGCGGCCCACCAGTTCTCGCAAGACACTGGATCGACAACCATTGCAGGGAAAAGCTAATACTAAAGAAAGCTACTAAGTTGCGCCCGTCCCATAAACAGGCAAGTGGTTGGTACGTTTTTCATGCCGCATAGAAGCACAGCACAAGGTTCTAGTCCATATGAATCTTTAGTGAGGAGTCTTTCACATTCCCAGTGCGCACACAGCACCATCCACTCAAACCATCCTCACTATCGATTCCAATCACATTTTCTTTCACAGAAGGGGTTTTGAACATGCTTTTCTGATATGTGACCATTCAACATTTATCATATAATCTTTAAGCATAGCATAGCCTAAGCATGACAATCTAGGGTAACAAGGGTGCAGGGGTATTCAATGTCAAAAGGGGCCTTACAATCATTTAGGTCATATCTAATCATTTTATTGAAACATAATTCTTATTTGAATCTAAGGCATGCATATACTCGGAAACAGATAACATACTTCATTCCAAAATAATAGGCTAGACATGATCAAGGGTTTGAGACTTGCCTTGCAGTGATGGGTCTAGCTGCTCAGATGAATCCTCAAAGATCTCCTCGGTTCCTTCAACATCTGGTTCCACGGCGGATACAAACAACACATACACACTATATAAGCATACAAGTACTAGAAAATAATACGTAAATACATCATGCATGCAGGGGTAAGGGTTTGGACAAGGTCACTTGACATAGGTCGAAGAGATGGGCTCAAAGGGCTTGAATGTCAAAGGGCTGACATTCAACTCATGGCTTGACATTGCCCTAAATTGGTTCTAGGTCTGTTTTCTGGAGATGTGGTAGTAGGGAATGTTGTAGATCATGGCTCAAAGGGCTTACTGGACAAAGTGGCATTTCAATTGCTCAAATGAAACAAGTCTAAATCATCCAATGCCACTGGTGGTCATGCACTAACATAGTGCTAGACATGGCCAGAAACTAGGGCATTGCATAACTTTTGACTCATGACTCCAATTGATGCAAGACTTTGTCTGGGGTTTAGGCATTGATAACAGCTACAAAACTCTCAACATGCTCAAAGGCAGAAGGTGGCCAGAAGGTGGCCAAATCCGGTGAGCAATCACGGTGGCCTGAACATGAACTGAACCACTGGACAGCAACATTGGCATGCCCATAACTTTTGATCTAGGTTGATTTAGGGTTCGGGCCAGTAGAGTAAATTGCTCAGGGGGTTGAGATCTATCTGAGGGGCAAAGTGCGCGGAGCTAGATCGGCGGGGGAAAAATTCCGGCGACCGGCGCTGGAGAAGATGACTCCTAAATTGGGCGTTTTAGGTTTAAAGGGTTTGAAGTCGATTCATTGCTCAGGGAGTGAGAGGGTGAGGTGAGGGGGCTATTTGCAGGGTTAATTCGGCCGGAGAGTGGCCGGAGAAGCTTGGCGACGAGGACCAGTTCACGGGTGGCGCGCAAACTTCAGAAAGGCTATGATTGTTGCTCGATTTTGAAATCCAAGTTTGTAGGCTTGCTCAAATGGGTGTACTGAACAATTCTCATCACTGGCACGAGGATTAATTCGGGTAGAATCGGCCAGCATTGAGGAAACAGGGCATTTGGGTGTTTTCCGACGATCGCCGGCGCTAGGGTTCACCGGGGATCAATTAATGGCTATGAAACATACAGGGGGACAAGGGGACCTTACTGGTGGTGTTGGCTTGGAGGGGAAAGCTTCGGGCAAAGCTGGCGCCGTAAGCTTCAGGAACTGCTCGCCGGGGAAGAAGGCCTTCGCGGCGGCATTGAAGAACTGGACTACTTTCTGGTGGAGGAAGCTAAGGCTTACAACTGCGGTGGTGTGAAGAGATGCTGGGCGAAGGGGGGGCTTATATAGCCACGGGTGAAGCTCTCGGGAGCAGCAGCAATCGCCGGGGATTTTTCTTCTGGCGCTGGAGCGGTCAACGAGGTGCTTGGGGACACGGCGGGGCTTTGCCAGAGACGATGAATCGCGGGAAATCAGGATTCCGTCAGGAAGGCGAGGTGCTGATCTCCGGGATGGCAGCCATGTGGCGTGAGGCTTCTGGCAACAGCGGGCACGCGCGTGCGCGGGGAAGAACACGGCACGGTGTGGTTGAAGCGTTCCACGGTGGCGGTACAGTTGTGCAAGTTTGGTGGCTACGTGGCCGTGAAGGTGGCAGCGCGAGGGACTTCGCCGGCGGCGAGTTCAATGGCGAGGCAAATGGCGGGGCACTGGTCGAACGAGCACTGGTTGCGGTCGTGCACGCGGTCTCCTGGTCGTGGTCGAAGAAAAGGCCAGGGGCTTGTTTGCAACGTTTTGGACTGAAACGTGAAGGTTTTGGCTCGGGAATCTGGGCCTATTTGCAATTCTGAAGAACTGAAGGGCTGATTTGAATTCTGACTTTGCAGATGAGTGCTACTAAATGTCTTAGACTCATCCAGCAGGAAAAATGGTAAAATTCGATAAGATTTGGTGGTTTTGACAAAAATCGAAAACAGGGTATTTAGGGTAAACAGGGTAATTAGGGTCTGAAACTTCTGTCGAGGCTGAAACTGGGGTTTCGGTCGAGATTCTGGAATTCTTCCAGAAGGGAAAAATGTTCAGAAAAATGAAAGAAAGGTAATCACTTGATCAGATCTGGATTTGGAGATGATCTGAGACTTTTAGCCTTTTTGGGTTTTCTAAAAGGACTAAACTAAAGCACTTTTGGACTGAATTGTAAAAACGATCTGGGGAATGAAGTTTCGCAGCCAACTTTTTAGGTTAAGGTAGTGGCATACCTAAGATCAAGATAGGGTTGAGACAACAGGGGTTTCAAAGAATATATGCTGACTCGTAAGCAGAAAAGATAGTCAAAAATAGGGATGTTACAACCTACCCTCCTTAGGAATAATCTCATCCTCGAGATTCCAATGAGTCTGAGAACAGGTAGGGAAAGTTCTGACGCAGCTCTTCTTCTCTTTCCCAAGTCGACTCTTCTTCGGTGTGGTTATTCCATTGGACTCTGCAGAATTTTATGGTCCTTGATTTTAACCTTCTTTCGCTGACCTCCAACACCTTGACTGGGTATTCTTGATATGTCAGATCTGGTTGAACCTCCGTTTCTGTGGGAGACACTTGCTCCGTTCGTTTTCTCAAGCATTTCCTCAGTTGGGATACGTGAAAGACATTATGAACTCCTGCTAATTCAGGCGGTAGCTCCAGTTTGTATGCTACTTCTCCTCGTCTTTCCAAAATCTTGTATGGTCCTACGTATCTCGGACTTAGCTTTCCTTTTATTTGGAATCGTCGAACTCCCTTGTAGGGTGTCACTTTGAGATATACGTAATCGCCTATGTCGAAGGATAGTTCTCTCCTTCTTCTGTCGGCGTAACTTTTCTGTCGAGACTGGGCCGTTTTCAATCTCTCTTGTATGATCTTCACGTGGGCTGTGGCATCCTCCACTAATTGCGGTCTTAAAAATTGTTTCTGTCCAACTTCGGTCCAATATAGTGGCGTGCGGCACTTTCTTCCATAAAGCGCTTCATAAGGAGCCATCTGTAGACTCACTTGATAACTATTGTTGTAGGTAAATTCCGCGTACGGTAGAAATTGTTCCCAAGAATTTCCATAGTCCAGAGCACACGCTCTCGACATGTCTTCTAAGATCTGGTTCACTCTTTCCGTTTGACCTCCAGTTTGCGGGTGGTAAGCTGTACTGAACTTCAACTTCGTTCCTAGGGACTTCTGTAACTCTCCCCAAAATCTTGATACAAATTGTGCTCCTCTGTCTGAGACGATAGTTTTTGGCACTCCATGCAGCGTGACAATTCTGGTAAGATATAGTTCTGCAAGGTTTTTCGTCGTGTACTGCGTCCTTACTGGTAGAAAATGAGCCACTTTCGTCAATCTATCGACTATGACCCATATAGAATCGTATCCTTGCTGGGTTCTTGGTAAACCAACTATGAAATCCATTCCAATCTCATCCCATTTCCACTCCGGGGTTGGTAGGGGTTGTAGCGGTCCTGCAGGTTTCTGGTGTTCTGCTTTCACGCTTTGACAGGTATCACAAGAAGCTATAAACTCGGCAATTTCCTTTTTCATTCCCTTCCACCAAAACTGATCCTTTAGATCTTGGTACATCTTTGTACTGCCCGGGTGAATAGAGTATGGGGCACAATGGGCTTCTTGCAGTATCATGTTCTTGATTTCCTTGTCTTCTGGGACACAGATTCGGTTATGATACCACAAAATTCCTTCCTCGTCTTCACGAAGGTCAATTGCATCTTCGTGTTTCATGTCCTCTTTCATCTTTCGAATACTCTGATCTACTTCCTGGGCCCTTCGGATTTGGTCCTTCAGCTCGCAATTCATTGTTAATGCGGCGACGGTTCCTTGTTCAACAAACTCTAAATTCAACCTCTCGAAATCTCTAAGCAATTGGGGTGGTATTCCTAATGTCTTCTCTTGATTGCAGTAGGATTTTCTGCTCAAGGCGTCGGCTACTACATTTGCTTTTCCAGGGTGGTAGTGTATTCCAAGGTCATAATCTTTAATCAGCTCTAGCCATCTTCGCTGTCTCATGTTCAAGTCTTGTTGGGTGAATATGTATTTCAAACTCTTGTGGTCCGTGTAGATTTCACATCAATTTCCAAGTAGATAGTGTCGCCAAATCTTTAGCGCACGAACAACGGCGGCTAATTCCAAATCATGAGTTGGATAATTCTCCTCATGTGGTCGCAATTGTCTCGATGCGTAAGCCACGACTCTCCCTTCTTTCATAAGGACACAGCCTAGTCCTTGCTTTGATGCATCGCAGTAGACTTCAAAATCCTTTTTGTTATCTGGTAACGTAAGGACAGGTGCGGTTGTCAATATCTTCTTCAACTCCTCAAAGCTCTTTTCACATCCTTCTGTCCAGTCGAATGGAACATCTTTCTTTAGTAGTCTGGTGAGTGGCTTTGTAATCTTGGAGAATCCTTTGACAAATCTCCGGTAATATCCGGCTAATCCTAGGAAACTTCTTACTTCAGTTACGGTTTCCGGTTGTTTCCATTCCATGATAGACTGAATTTTTGATGGATCCATTGAGATTACCTTGCCAGAGATAATGTGGCCTAAGAATGATATTTCTTTTAACCAAAAGGCACACTTATCGAATTTGGCATACAGTCGATGTTCTACTAACTTTTCCAACAGCATCCTAAGATGTTGTGCGTGTTTTTCCTCTGACTCCGAAAAGATGAGAATGTCATCGACAAACACAATGACAAACTTGTCCAGAAATTCCATGAGAACCTTGTTCATTAAATTCATGAACACTGCTGGTGCATTCATTAAACCAAATGGCACCACGGTAAACTCATGCAATCCATATCTCGTTATGAATGCAGTTTTTGGAATATCTTGTTCTTGAATCTTCAGTTGGTGGTATCCGGACCTCAGGTCGATCCTTGAAAATATCTTTGCTCCTCTTAGTTGATCAAAGAGATCATCGATCCTCGGCAAAGGGTACTTGTTCTTGATCGTCATATCGTTCAGTTTCCGGTAGTCGACACAAAGTCGTAGACTGCCGTCTTTCTTCTTAGAAAAAAGTACAGGGGCTCCCCAAGGTGAGGAACTTGTTCTAACAAATACCTTCCTTTCCAATTCTTCCACTTGCTTTCTTAATTCTTCTTGTTCTTCACTTGTCATACGCGCAAGCTTTCTTGCATAAGGGGCAGATCCGGGTTTTAATTCGATTGAGAACTCAATGTCCCGATCTGGTGGCATTCCAGGAAGCTCTTCAGGAAAAACTTCCGGATATTCGTTTACTATTGGAACTCCTTCAAACTCAACTCCTTCCAAGCTGTTCAAACTACACACTCGGTTGTTCACTATTGATCTCTCTGCGTGGAACGTGACTTGTTTTCCTTCAGCATTCGTCAGGGTTATTGCTTTCTTTTCACAGTCCATCTGACCTTTATGCTTGGCTAACCAATCCATTCCAAGGATGACATCTAATCCTTGAAGGTCCAAAACTAGCAGGTTTGCTAGGAATCCTAGATTGCCAATACTAAAGGCGATATTTCTACAGATAGAGTTGACAGGCATTCGAGCTCCAGGGGATTGAATTAATATAGGGAACTCTAATGCAGATACTGGCAACTTATTTCTGAGCACGAAAGGTCTTGACACAAATGAATGAGTAGCACCAGGGTCAAATAATGCAACTGAAAGTTCAGAGTGGATAAAGATCCTACCGATCACGACGTCTGATGCTTCTCTTGCTTCAACAGTAGATGCGTAGTTGAGTCTTCCGTGACCTGCAGCAGGCATTCCTCTTCCTCGGCCATTCTAGAACCTTCCTCCTCTGGAGGGTGGAGCATTTCTAGCGAAGCCTTGGGCTGGAACAGGGGGTCTTGCAGCTTGTGCTCGGGCAACATTGGATGGCAAGTGTTGTAGCGGACAGGTGTTCCTACGATGTCCTTTTCTTCCACAGTGAAAAGACTCTTCATTCTTCAGGGGACAATCTTTCAAGAAGTGGTTTCCTCTACATCCGGTACATTGAGCTATTGCAGTAGGCGCAGGCCTTTGGAGTCTTTGAGGTGGTCTGAAGGCTGGTCGGAAAGTAGGCATTGGTCTCCCTCGACTAGCACTTCCTTGGTAAGAGTTGGGCAAAGCCTTCCGCTTTCGGTCTTCTTCAATTATTCCCCTTTTCTCCTCCATCTTAAGCAGCCGGTTTATCAGGACGTGGAGCAGGTTCGTTTCTCCCAGGGGGAGGTCAAGCAAATGCATACGACCAAGTGCGGGGAAGAACTTCCCCCTGGCCACGGGCGTGGGGAGCCTCGCACTCTCACCGGTCGGGGGAAGAGACCTGCTGAAGAGCCAGCCTCTCCGGAGGAGAGCCTAGACGAAAAGAAAAGCGTCACCACCGCCACTCCGGCGGACCTCTCGGACCGCTCCCAGACTCCGATAACGAGGGTGTGTCCCCCGTCAAAGAAGACAGCGACCAGGACTCTCCCCGGGAAGTGCAGGGGGCTAACCAGCCCCTATGCCGAAGACTTCGCAGCATCCGGTGACCGCGGCCCTACCGCCCTCCGCACATCGAGCACTATAACGGTGAGGCCGATCCTTACGAATTTGTGCAGGTATACTCCACAGCCATCTCCGCGGCCGGGGGGGACGAGACGGTACAGTGCAACGTCTTCCCCCTCTACCTCACCGGCATTGCCCGCTCCTGGTTCCACAACCTGAAGGCCGGCTCCATCAAGTCTTTCACGCAGCTCCAGCGGGAGTTCTGCGCGAACTTCCAGGGGAACTACGTGCGTCCCCTGGACTCCTCGCAGCTGTACACCGTCCGGCAGAGGACTGGGGAAACCATTAGAAGCTTCTTCAAGCGCTTTGCTCGAGTGAAGAGCAAAGTGGCCCACGTCCCCGACTCTATGGTCATCGAAGCATGCAAAAGCGAGATCCTCCCGGGGGAGCTCCACCGAAGGCTCTCCCGGAGCTGCCCCTCCTCCGCCGATGAGCTCTTCAACGTACTCGAAAAGTATGCTCGGGCGGAAGAAGACGACATCTGGAAGAAGACCCAGGGGGCTCCCGCCCCCGCCGACCGGGGGGCCAGGGATCCCCTCAAACGCCCCAGGCAGGTGGGGCGTAGCGAGCCACGGCCTTGGGGCACCATTGTCCTCGAGGGCGGAGGCGGCTCGCGCGACCCCCCAAGGGGCAACCGCCCCTTCCCCAAGCCGAAAGGCCATGGGGGAGGACAGTTTTCGCGCGGCCGAGACGGCCCCACAGGGAGAAGTCGGGAAGGACCGTGGTGCAGCTTCCGCAGGTCCAGTACCCACGCTACTCGGGCCAGCTCCCCGAGAGCTTCGTCCCGTTGACCCAGGTAGGCGGTGGCGGACGATGCGCTGCTCAACACCCCAGGTAATCGCCGCCCCCTACAAATTCTAGAGTTAGAAAAATTTTGGATGTAGGAAGCCAAAAGAAAGCGACAACCGCTTCGGGTGAATACCTGGACTTGGAGGGACCGGAGCTCCCCGAAGCGCTCATGGAGCGTCCCCTCCGCGACGTAGGCCTGGACCTTTGGGGTCTGCAGGCCTTCCGCGCAGCGCTCAACCTCCCCTGCGGAAAGCAGGGGGGACTCCCGCCCGGCGCTGGTCCCGTCGCGGCCGGTGACTGGCCCCCGGACCTAGGCGCCCGGCATGATCTCGGTCGGGATGGCGGTCGTCGTCGTCTTCGTCGCCGAAGAAGTGCCCCTCGAGGAAGTGGCCGAGGATGTTTCAGGGGGGGTCCCTTTCCGGGGGGGATCATCAGACCTTTCCCCTTCCTGGGCGGGAGGGCCCCCGGAACCTCCACTTCCGGAGGGACCTCATAGACTGAGGGGCTCCCCCCCTCGTCTGCGGGCCACTCCACCCGCGGAGGCGAGGCCTCCGCAAACCTCACCTCCGGCTTCTCCGGCCCCAAAGGTGCCGGGGGCGCAGGAAGGACCGCCACAGAAGGTGGCGAGGGGGCGTAGTACACCGAATCGGACACCGCCCCTCCCACGGCCGGCTCCTTCCCCCGAGCCTCAACGGGGCACTTCGGGGGAGGGGGTGTTGCTTCTTTCCGGGCCGGCGCCCGGGCGCGCCCCGTCCCGGGGGTCTCATCCCGGGCCTTCACCGGCATCGAAGCCGGCGTCGTCGATGGGCCGGGGGCTTTTTGGACCCTGGCCTTCATAGGCTCAGAGCCCCTGACAGCGTCCTTCCCCCGCTTGTGTGATCCGGGGGTGGGGAGGGGCTTCCTCTCCGACAGCTTCAGCCCGTAGGCCTCGGCTACCAAGTTCCGGGGAGGGCCCTCCCCCATGAGGCACACGACGCGCTCGTGCTCGTCGGCGATGTACCTCCCCAGGAGGTTCTCCGCCTTCTCCCGCGCCGCCGGGTACGGCCGGACTACAAAAGGTAAAGAGTTAGTCAAATTTCCAAAGATTTGTAACTACAATGCATTAGGTAACCGGGACTTACGTCGGGTAACCGGCTTGACCGGGGGCCGCTGCTCCGGGCCCATGCCGATCCCCCTTTTCCCGCGTGAGAAGGGGGAGATCCTCAGGAGCATCATCTCCTCGGCGGCGTGCCGCATATAGCGGGTGCCCCTGGAGATGATCACCTTGCCGAGGAGCTGGAGCTCCTCGTCCGTCCACACTGGAGGCTTCGGCGCAGACGATCTGCTGTAGGTGGGGGGCTCCGGGGCGTACGCCACCCCATCGTCCCGGACCTGGAGGTAGAACCACCTCCGGATCCAGTCGCCCCAGTGGTCCCGGGAGGCCGCCGCCGGGTAATCAGCTACCCGAGACGGCAGCATCTGCACCATCACCGAGCCGAAGGGGGACTTGGGTCCCCCCTTCACCGGGTGGGAGCTCCTCGCCGCCGGTTCATAGAAGTACCGGAAGGCGCGTAGGGTGGGCTCCCGCCCGGTCGCCGTTTTGAAGAGCCAAATGAAGAGGCCCATCCGGACGATGGCGTTCGGGGTAAGGTGGTTTAGGGCCACCCTGTACTCCTTCAAAAACTCCCAGAGCAATGGATGCACCGGGAGCTAGAGCCCCGCCCCCGATCTCTCCGGGCCTGGGGAGGGGGGCTCCGTCCTTCTTCACGGGGACCCGGATGTCCTCGTCCTCAACAACTCCGCGTTCGACCAGGGACTCCATGTCCTTGGCCGTGAACTCGGACGCCCAGAGGAAGTCCGGAGCGACCTCCTCCGGGGGCACCTCGGTCGTCTTCGTTTGACCCTTCAGTGCCATCAGGTTTGTTTTTCCGGTGGCTAACGTTTCAGGAGGCTACGTCTAAAAGTTCCGGACACTTTGTTACCAGGAGCTAGCTACCGGGAGAGCTCAAGACGCTGAAATTTGAAAGTTTGGAATGAACCTCCCGGGCCCCCCAAGGCCCTATTTACAGGGGCGAAGCGCGGCCTAGATGGGGGCCACGTGGCACTTTGCGGTACATCCGGGCTGTTGAAGTTCAAATCGTGCGCGGGAAATGAAGGGCCTGGCACGCAAACCGAGGCGCCAGTTCGAATCGCGAGCACATTTATGGCGAAGCGGCGCGGTCATAAGCGCTTGGCACGGGAATCGAAGCGTCAAGGCTCCGGTGGCTTGGTCCGGAGATTTTCCCGGTGACATGTACCATACCCACCGGGGACTCGAGCATCGTCCCCGGTGGGCATGGGGGGCTGCTGTTGGTGGAAATCTTCGCGAGACTAAGTCTAGGTAACTTGCGTCACATGCGCCCTGGGACGTGGCCTCCAGTGCCTACCCCGGGCACCGCCTTTTGGCTCCCGGGACCAGGCCTCCGGCGCCGGTCCCGGGCGCCGCCATTTGCCGGGGGACGTGGCCTCCGAGGCCTGCCCTGGGCACGGCCTTTTGGCTCCGGGGACCTGCCCTCCGGCGCCGGTCCCAGGCGCCGCCATTTGCCCGGGGACGTGGCCTCCGATGCCTGCCTCGGGCGCCGCCTTCTGGCTCCCGGGACCTGGCCTCCAGCGCCGGTCTTGGGCGCCGGCATTTGCCCAGGGACGTGGCCTCCGGTGCCTGCCCTGGGAGCCGCCTTTTGGCTCCCGGGACCAAGCCTCCGATGCCGGTCCCGGGTGCCGCCATGCGCCCTGGGACGTGGCCACCGGTGCCTGCCTCGGGCGCCGCCTTTTGGCTCCTGGAACCTGGCCTCCGGCGCCGGTCCCGGGCGCCACCATTTGCCCGAGGACGTGGCCTACGGTGCCTGCCCCAGGCGCCGCCTTTTGGCTCCCGGGACCCTGGCCTCCGTTGCCGGTCCCGGGAGCCGCCTTTTGCCCAGGGACGTGGCCTCCGGTGCCTGCCCCGAGCACCGCCTTTTGGCTCCCAGGACCTGGCCTCCGGCGCCAGTCCCGGGCGCCGCCATTTGCCCGGGGATGTGGCCTCCGGTGCCAGTCCCGGGCACCGCCTTTTGGCTCCCGGGACCTAGCCTCCGGTGCCGATCCCGGGCTCCGCCATGCGCCCAGGGACGTGGCCTCCGGTGCCTGCCCCGGGCGCCACCTTTTGCCTCCCGGGACCTGCCTCCGGCGCCGGTCCCGGGCGCCGCCATTTGCCCGGGGACGTGGCCTCTGGTTCCTACCCCGAGTGCCGCCTTTTGGCCCCCGGGATCTGGCCTCCGGTGTCGGTCCCGGGCGTCGCCTTTTGGCTGCCGGGACCTGGCCTCCGGTGCCTGTCCCAAGCGCCGCCATTTACCCGGGGACGTGGCCTCCGGTGCCTGCCCCGGGCGCCGCCTTTTGGCTCCCGGGACCCGGCCTCCGGTGCCGGTCCCGGGAGCCGCCTCTGGCCCAGGGACCGGGCCTCGGGTGCATGTCCCAGGCCTCATCGCCCTTCTAAAGGTAAAGTCTCTGGTTGTTAATCACATGCAGGTCACACGAGGAGCGCCTCGGGAATCAGCGACCACTTGTCAAGCATCCAAGGCGCTTGACCGAGAGAAGGACATTGCTACCCCTCAATCCGACGGTAGCGTCCGGGGTAGTTTAGTCTTTTTTGCTTCTTTTTGGGGCTATAAATAGCCCTTGTACCCTCAGTTGTAAGGACAAGTGATTCATTATTGGAATAGCCAAAACTCACAGGTGTGCTCTGGAAGCCTCTCCCCTGAGAGAGCCTCCCCAGCCGACTCCGGTCGGGAGCACGCCGACAGGACTAGGGCCCCCACAGGACCCGAACCTGTATAAATCCTCGTGTCAATTCTTGTGTTTGTCCGGTGGGGGAGGACCGGTCACCCGGTCAGCCCGAGTCGCGTTTTCTTCATTAGGATCGTTCACAAAACCTGCCAGGGTATTCGCAATACCACGACACCCTGACTCTCCAAGGCAAGAATCTGAAGACTTGTCGTGTACTGACCATGGGACGATGTATTTTGACAACTCTCATAGTTTCCAACACTCGGGGGCTGGAGTTGTCTTAGTAATGCCTCAAGGAGACCAACTCAAGTATGTCATTCAATTACATTTTGGTGCGACTAACAACGCAGCAGAGTATGAAGATCTTATTGTAGGGCTCCGGGCAGCAAAATTCCTCGGAGTCCGTCGATTAGTGGTGAGGGGAGACTCATAGCTAGTCGTAAACTAGGTAAACAAGGAGTACAGCACCTCTGATGAGACAATGGCTAATTACCTGGGGGAGGTGAGGATATTGGAAAAACACTTCAGTCACTTCGAAGTCCAATACATCCTGTGAAAGGACAGTATTCTCGTAGACCAATTATCTAAAATTGGGTCCTCACGTACATCTGCTCTGGCAGGAGTGTTCATCGAACACTTAGAGCATCCTTCGATCATGACTACAGTCGAAGATGACCAGGTAACAGTCTTCGTTACCAACCTTGGACAAGAAGGGGATTGGACTCATCCATTGAGGGTCTATCTCGAACATGGGACCTTGCCCAAGGATGAAACCGAAAGTGATCGGTTGATTCGAAAAGCACGCCTATACAAGCTTATAGGAGTTTTGTATAGGAAGGGTACTTAAGGCGTATTCATGCATTGTATTTCTCAAGAGCAAGGTAAATCCCTCTTGAAAGAAATCCATGACGGTGTGTGTGGTGCGCACGCATCATTTCGCACACTGGTCGGGAAAGCTTTTCGACTGGGTTTTTTCTGGCCTTCGGCACTCGATGATGCCAAAAATTTGGTCAAGACATGCCCTCAGTGTCAATTTCATGCCAGACAGGTTCATCAGCCCGCATATGCCTTGCAAACCATCCCATTAACGTGGCCCTTTGCGGTCTAGGGGATGGATATTGTGGGACCTATGCCACAGGCAGTCAATGATAACAAATTTTTGTTCGTAGCCATTGACACATTTACAAAGTGGATTGAGGTTGAACCAGTCCATAACGTCACTGCTGCTGTGGCACAGAAGTTCTTTCATAAGAACATCGTCACTTGATTTGGTGTTCCAAGTCGTCTCATCACTGACAACGGTTCCCTGTTCGCTAGCGGTCTCTTCTTGGACTATTGCGATAATGTTGAAACCGAGGTGTGCTTTGATTCTGTAGCTCATCCACAGAGCAATGGTGCCGTCGAATGCGCCAATGGGTAGATATTACAAGGCATCAAGAAACGTGTTTTTGATCGCCATAAGATGCGCTCGGGGGCTTGGGTAGATGAACTCTACTCCGTTCTATGGGCACCACGCACTACCTGTAGTCGAGCCACCGGTGAGACACCTTTCCAATTGGTATACAGTTGGTATACGGAGCCGAGGCGGTGTTACCTACGGAAATTCGTATTGGTTCTGTCCGAACAGATCAATTCGACCAGATTGATTAGATCGAACAACGTACTCAGGATTTAACCTTCCTCGAAGAAAAGCGTGATCGAGCATTGATAAGGTCAGCAGTATATTTGCAAGCTTTGAGAAAATATCACAGTAGGAGGGTGCTGCGGCATAGTCTTCACGTGGGTGATCTGGTTTTACGAAAAATACAAAACCAGTCTAACCGCAATAAGTTCTCTCCTCAGTGGGAAGGCCCTTACATTGTTGTTTTAGTACTGCGACCAGGATCGGCTCGGTTAGCGATGGAGGATGGTAGAATCTTGTCAATTATGCAAGTTTTACATGTACGTTTCCTAATCTTTTTTCCTGTTCAGTTATCATGGTTTAATAAAAACTTCGTGAGTGCTTTCTTTCGCCTCATGTTATGTTCGTTTCTTTATTTGCCATACCTATACTGAGCACGACTCGGGGGCAGGTCGCCGATAATCATCTTGCTACAATATCCTACACTACTACAGAAGTGCATTCCACTAACCCATATTTTCTAACGGTTATAAGCAATCTCGGAAAAATCCGATAGAATAGGACGACAGCGGTGGAAAAGAGGCATTTTACTATCGGTTACATACTAGTCCAACGTTAGTGAAATGCAAATACTTTTTACTATCGGTCATTACTGTACAAACCGATATAATATATTAAATAGTACTATCGGTTTTTCATTTTTAACTGATAGTAAAATTACGCACTTTATACTATCGGTTATTACTGTACCAACTGATATAATATATTAAAATAGTACTATCGGTTTTTCATTCGTAACAGATAGTAAAATTACTCACTTTATACTATCGGTTCGTACTGTACCAACCGATATAATATATTAAATAGTACTATCAGTTTTTCTCGCGTAACTGATAGTGAAATTATTGACTTTTTACTATTGGTTCTTACTGTACTAACCGATACAATATAGTAAAGTTTACTATTGGTTATATAAAACAAACCGATAGTAAAATGACTTCATATAAACTAATGGTTATGACAGTGGGGACCTTATTTTACTATCGGTTTGTGTTTTTGAACCGATAGTAAAATTGTACAATTTAATTAGGTCGACCCCTGCTCTGCGCTCTGCATGTTGGAATCATTTCAGCCGCGCACGACTCCAAGCTAGAGTGATCTGGAGAAGCTAGTTGAGAGGTTGATCATATTTCCATCCCCCTCGGTATTGTCATCTTCTCACCACCTCTCTCTCTCTCGATCACTCTTTCACACTCTCCCTCTCTCTCTACTTGCAATTCATTAAACTAGATACATGTAGCTCCAAACTAGCTAGAAGGCTAGGTTGGCTAGCTAGCTATAGCTTGCTGAATTTAAGCAGCTAGCTAGCTGGCTCTTCCAATTAATGCATGCATCAAGTTAATTAGGGTTTCATATATACAAATCCATTTAATGTAATTAAGTAGCTCATGTACACACATATGGCCTAGCTAATTATGTTTCATGCATATATGCATGCCCTGAGTCATTAATTATTTATTTGAATTTGTCAATTTTGTGAAATAATTGTAGATGGACCGAGAATATTGGATGTATGGAATAAAACGTACTACTGTTGAGTATTTGGAGGGTGTGGATGGGTTTATTAAATTTGCTGAGCAAGAAAAGGCGAAGAAGGGAGAGAAAGATATTGATTGTCCTTGTATAGATTGTATGAACTTAAAAAGGTTCGGCAACTCTGATCAGATTAGGAGTCATTTGATTCGTCGTGGTTTTAACGCACGCTATACCCGTTGAATATGGCATGGTGAAGATCTTGAGGAAATGAGCACCGCTACCACTCAGCAGCACCCGGAAGTGGATTGCAGTAATGATGATCATGATCAAAACATTGGTAATGTTCATTCGGAAGTCCATGTAGATGACGACAATTTAAATGAAATGTTACGTGATGTAGAAGAAGACTACAGCGAAAACGATTTAGATAAATTTGAGAAATTAATTGTTGATTATGAGAAGCCTTTGTTCCCCGGATGTGCAAAATTTACAAAGTTGTCTTCTGTGTTGAGATTATATAACTTGAAGGCAAGCAACGGTTGGAGCGATAAGAGTTTCACGGCGCTATTGGATCTGTTAGCAGACATGCTTCCAGAGGGAAATGAGTTGCCAAGATCGGTTTACCGGACCAAAAAACTATTGTGTCCGTTGGGAATGGAAATCGAAAGAATAAATGCATGCCCAAATGATTGTGTTCTGTACCGTAACGAGTACGAGGATTTGCATGTTTGTCCAAGATGCGGTGCATCGCGGTATAAGCATGGGGACAGAATCTATCACAATGGATGTGATGAGGTAAAGAAAGGGCGTCCGGCCAAAACTGTGTGGTATTTGCCTGTTATTCCCAGATTGAAACGGCTGTTTAGAAATCTGAAAGATGCGAAGTACTTGCGTTGGCATGTTGAAGGTCGGAAACAAGATGGAAAACTAAGACATCCAGTTGATTCCATTCAATGGAGAAACATTAACAGAACATTCGGTGAGTTTGGCGGCGAAGTGAGGAATATAAGGTTTGGGCTGAGTACGGATGGTATGAATCGACACGGAAATATGAGCAGTCGACATAGCACTTGGCCGCTTCTTTTATGCATCTACAATCTTCCTCCTTAGTTATGTATGAAGCGCAAGTACATCATGATGTCGTTACTAATTTCAGGACCCAGACAACCCGGGAATGATATTGACGTGTTTCTATCACCATTAGTCGAGGACTTACATAAATTGTGGAGCGAAGGGGTGCGGGTGTGGGATGCACATAAGCGAGAGAATTTCATGTTGCGGGCCATGATATTTTGCACCATAAATGATTTCCCGGCTTGTGGAAATTTGTCGGGGTATAGTACGAAAGGAGGCAAGGCTTGTCCTATTTGCCTGGATGAAACTGAAAGCATGTGGTTATCGAACTGCAGAAAAACAGTGTACATGGGTCACTGCAGATTCCTTCTGATGCATCACGCCTACCGTAAGAAGAGGAAGTCATTCAATGGGAAGCCTGAGAAAGGATATGCCCCAGTGTTTGTGACTGGTAAGGAGCTTTACTTGCGCGTGAAGGACATCAAAGTTGAGTTCGGTAAATGTTCTAAATCTCCAGGAAAAAGTGTTTGGAAGAAGAGATCGATTCTTTGGGATCTGCCATATTGGGAGCACTTACAAGTTCGACATTCCATTGATGTCATTCATGTAGAGAAAAATGTTTGTGACAGTTTGACTGGTTTATTGTTGAACATTCCAGGAAAGACGAAAGATGGCATCAACGTTCGCCGTGACATACTCGACATGGGCATAAGGACTGAGCTTGCACCGTTGGAGAAGGGAAAGCGGACATACCTCCCCCCGGCCTGCTATACTTTGTCAAAAAGAGAAAAAACAGAACTCTGTCAGTGCCTACATGGTGTCAAAGTTCCATGCGGGTATTCTGCGAACTTGAAAAAACTTGTGTCCATGAAAGACTTGAAACTGGTTGGTATGAAGTCCCATGATTGTCATGTACTGATGTCACAAATGCTTCCCATTGCTATCAGAGGCATTCTCCCAGTCAAAGTCAGAGAGAATTACAAAGCTATGTTATTTCTTCAACACAATATCTGGCAAGGTACGTAAGCGTGTACTCCTAGCAAGTTAATTAGCTCCATTCGTGGAACTTGTCAGATTTTTTGGATGTGAATATTTGCTGCAACTGTGTCCTTGCAGGTAATTGATCTGGATGGACTGGACGATTTGCAACGCGATGTGACTACAACTCTTTGTCAGCTGAAGATGTATTTCCCTCCATCTTTTTTTGATGTTATGGTCCATCTAATTGTTCACGTTGTCAGAGAAATTAAGTTTTGTGGACCCGTGTTCCTGCGCTACATGTATCCATTTGAGAGATTTATGGGTATCTTGAAGGGATATGTAAGGAATCGACGTCGGCCTGAGGGCAGTATCATTGAAGGTTATGCCGCCGAGGAGGTGATCGAATTTTGCACCAACTATATGGCCGGGGTTGACCCAATTGGCGTTCCTACGTCCCGGCATGAGGGCAGGCTTCAGGGCATTGGAACGATTGGATTTAAAGCTGTCGTCTCCTCTAGTGATCTATATGCAAAAGGCCATTTTTGGGTCTTACAGCACATGACGGGGGTGGAGCCATATATACACGAGCACAAGGAAATGTTACGGAAACAGAATCCCTCGAAGCCAGAGATTTGGGTCACCAGAGAACATAATAGGAAGTTTGCTGGGTGGATCGAAAATAGAGTCCTGCAAGCTTCTGAGGGCGACGTAGATGAAGTTGTTACATGGTTGGCCAGAGGGTCTAGATTTACTATAGGGACTTGGCAGGGGTATGACATCAACGGCTATTCATTTTACACAAGAACTCAGGACAAGAAGAGTACTATGCAATGTAGTGGAGTGACACTACTTTCTATTTCGGAGGATGCCAGGGCAATAAGGGCACTCGACTCATATTACGTTGTTATTGAGGAAATATGGGAGCTCGATTATGTATTACTTAAGATTCCTCTGTTTCGATGCCAATGGGTCGAAATCCCTCGAGGTGTTAAAGTCGACAATTATGGGTTTACTCTCGTCGATCTTAGTAGAGTCGCACACCAAGATGATCCATTTATACTTGCTGAGCAAGCCACACAGGTGTTCTACATCGTTGACTCGGCCAACCCACAGTTGCACGTTGTCCTTCACAGTAAGAAACGTATTGTTGGGGTCGAAGACGTTGTGGATGAAGAAGAGTATGATCAGTTCGATGAACTACCTCCATTTTTAGATGGAATTCTTCAATCTGTCCCTACTGATGATATTGACGAAACAAGTTACCTGCGAGACGACCACGAAGAAGGATTATGGGTGGACAACCATTCTTGACTAATTTGCAATATGTAAGTGACGTATATTACTTGGATCTTTAATCAAAGAATTCTTCAAATCATTTTTCAAAAATTCTTTGGGAAAACATACGTGATGCATTGAGAATCATTTATGCAAATTTTCATTTCAATTGGAGTATATACTTGATTTGAGCAATAATTGATTCTTTTCACAAATCAATATGAAAACTGCAAATTTTCATTCCATCATTGGTCTTTACTGTTCATTTATTTCAAAATTATTGGAAGTCATTTGCATGGGGTTTCAGGTGTCTCTACAAGTGTAAAATGATGTACTGAGACCCATCTGTAATTGTTCTCAGGAAATCCCTTTAAGTCAATAACACAGTATTCTACTATCGGTTTCAACTTCCCAACCGATATGAAATTAACATATACTATCGGTTTATTGTTAATAACCGATAGTGAAATACAATGCAAAAATGATGTGCTGAGATCATATGTAATTGTTATAAGGAAAATCCTTTAGGGTGAATAACATTGTAGTTTACTATCAGTTTCAACTGCCAAACCGATATGAAATTAAACATTACTATCGGTTTATTGTTCGTAACCGATAGTGATTTGTACTGTGTTATGAGCCCCTATTCTTAATTTACTATCGGTTAGTAATAATAAAACCGATAGTGAACAATCCCACATTCTAAACCCTAACTTACATGTATTTACTATTGGTTTTGTGGTTATGAACTGATAGTAAATATTCATATATTAGGGTATAACCTTGCTGTCTCGCACGATTTTCCCTCCAGTGTAACTGATCACATTCCAAATACTCACGCGTGGAAAACCCTAGCTTCCCCGATGTTCGTTTCTTCGCTCCTCTGCACCACCATTGCCGATCGCAAGCCGGAAAACCCTAGCTTCTCCACCGCCTCCGGCCACTGCATCGCGCCACCGCCTCCGGCAACTCCACGAACGACTGTAAGTGTTCTTGACCAAACCGCTTGCGTCAATTGCTTAAATTTATATGCAATTGTTCATATGTGGTTCAATGGTTTACAAATATAAAACTAGAGTAAAATTCGTGAACTACAAACTTGATAGCTATGAGAATGACAGACTTGATGATAGTCACTAGGAATTTGCCATACAGTGTAGTCCACTATCGGTTTATTATGTAGAACCGATAGTAAATACCGTAAACTGAATTTTCTGTTAATTATTTCCCATTTTCTAATTTTCATATGAAATTTTTGATCATTTAAATTTTAACAGACTTTATGTTCCTGCAGAGAGACTAGCATTGTTTGCACTGCTACTTTTATATATTTTACAGAATATAAACTTGATTACTATCGGTTTGACTTGGAAAACCGATAGGAAATAGACTAATCTGAATTTTCTGTTAATCATTTCCCATTTTCTAATTTTCATCTGAAATTTTTGATCATTTACATTTTAACAGACTTTATGTTCCTGCAGAGAGACTAGCATAGTTTGCACTGCTACTTTTATATATTTTACAGAATACAAACTTGATTACTATCGGTTTGACTTGGAAAGCCGATAGGAAATAGACTAATCTGAATTTTCTGTTAATTATTTCCCATTTTCTAATTTTCATCTGAAATTTTTGATCATTTAAATTTTAACAGACTTTATGTTTCTGCAGAGAGACTAGCATAGTTTGCACTGCTAATTTTATATATTTTATTGAATACAAACTTGATTACTATCGGTTTGACTTGAAAACCGATAGGAAATAGACTAATCTGAATTTTCTGTTAATTACTTCCCATTTTCTAATTTTCATCTGAAATTTTAGTTCATTTAAATTTTAACAGACTTTATGTTCCTGCAGAGAGACTAGCATAGTTTGCACTACTAATCTTATAAATTTTCCTGAATATAAACTTGAGTACTATCGGTTTTACTTGCAAAACCGATAGGAAATAGAGTATGTCATAGTTTGCACTGCTAATCTGAATTTTCTGTTAATTACTTCCCATTTTCTAATTTTCTTCTAAAATTTTAGTTCATTTAAATTTTAACATACTTTATGTTCCTGCAGAGAGACTAGCATAGTTTGCACTGCTAATCTTATAAATTTTCCTGAATATAAACTTGAGTACTATCAGTTTTACTTGGAAAATCGGTAGGAAATAGAGTATGTCATGGTTTTCACTGCTAATCTGAATTTTCTATTAATTACTTCCCATTTTCCAATTTTCATCTGAAATTGTGGTTCATTTAAATTTTAAAAGACTTTATGTTCCTGCAGAGAGACTAGCATAGTTTGCACTGCTAATCTTCATATCAATTGATGGTCTGTTCATGGAATTTTAGGTAAAGCCATGTCGGCATCTTCCTCGGCTGATAGTAGTGATTCGGGGAGGGCGAACGTAGATGGCACTGCCTCGTCCCAGCGCAAGAGGAAGGCGCGAGGCGCGACGATGTTGGGTCGTTTGGACAAACGCGCGGATCTTTCATGTGAGTTCAACCAGTTCGGGAGACCGATCGGGAAGAACGCCGGCCACTATGCTGCCTATGTTGCCTTGTTGGCGAAGGAAAGGGTGAAGATCACTGTCCAGAGCTGGAAGGACGTCAAGGCCGACGAGAGGGACATGCTGTGGGCGGAAGTGAAGGTAAAATTAATCAAAATCACTGAACTCTTGAGTAATCACATTGCCTTGGTTTATCCCAGAGATTAGGTAAGTCCTGCTTATTTGCACCATTTGAAACAGGCCAAGTGGAACATCCCCGATGATGGTCCCAGGATAGCTTGCTTGAAGGACATGAACAACACATGGAAAACCTTCAAGAGCGTCCTCGTCAGTACCTTCCTCGCTAAAGGCAAATCTCCATGCGAGAAGTACCCCTTCATAACGGAGGAGGTATGGGAGCAATTCGCCCAACAGAAGGGGACTCCTGAGTTCAAGGTATGTATGGTTCCTTTTCTTGGTTACACCATTGTATGTAGTAAGCAGCGGTGCATTAATTTTCTTGTTTCTGGTATGAAGGCCCTCAGCGAGAAGAACAAGGCAATCCGGAGGAGGAATGACCACCCACACCGGCTCGGCTCTCACGGCTATGCGGGGAAGGAGGAGCAGTGGAAGAAGGCTGAAGACGAGGCATCGAATTTCGTCGACTCCCCTGACCTACCACTCTCCGAGATCTGCGATCAGCGATGCAAGTGCTGGTGGCTGGCCAGAGGGACCGTGTCGGCCACGGGGACTATGGCGTTCCCAAACCCCAGGGACGTCGAGGTCGTGCAGCAACTCGTAAGTTGGCTAACTTCCTGGTTGGAATCATAGAGTGTGGTAGAAAAAACTATGATCACTAGTGTGTGCAAAAGTTTGTATATATTTCTTCCTCACAATGGAGAGCTTTCAATGTAACAGATCTCTTGCTCGATGGAGGCGACTGAGGGATTGTTCACTCCCCATAGGGAGAACGACATCCTTACCCGAGCTCTAGGGAACAAGGAGCATCTAGGGCGGACGCGAACCGTGGGGGCTGTGGTGCCATGGAAGGAAGGCTACTCGGAGCCCGGGCAAAAGGCGAAGAAGGCTGGCAGCTGGAAGGAAAAGGAAGTGGAGCTATCTCAGAAGATACGGGCAGATGTGACTGCACAATTCGCGGACATGTTCGCTCAAATGAACGAGAAGTATGAATGCCTCAGCCGAGTTGTGTAGTCCAAGGGTTTAGATCTAGCTGCCGAGGTCGACGCTGCCAGGCCGAGTAGTTGCGGCTCGAAGGTTCACGTGAATCCGGTGGACCTGATCGAGGTATTGCAACTCTTGAGCTATATATGCAGTTTGGTTGATACCACTCCCGTTACGTTAGAATTGTTTTGCTAACCTGTTATAATTGTTGCAAATTGCAAAAGCCGGAGAGCTGTAGCCTATTGATCAACATAGGCGACAAACCTGTTGTGGTTGCAAACGGGGTCGTATACCAGTCTTGGGAGGATGTCTGGATCCACTGCGTACCTCTGGAGCCTGGATTCGCAAAGGTACAGGTGGACATGGCCCTCCCGGGCTACAGCTCTTTTCCGTTGCCCGTCCCAACGGACGAAATGCAGACAATTGGCGAGGCATTGGGCTCGTACATACAGTGGCCCAAGAAGGGTGTTAGACTACAGGAGGTAAACCCTAGCCATTCTAGCTTACAACTCAGTTAATATACTCAATTTGCAAAATCTAACTTATGCGTTTGTACTTAAAGTGGACGATGGATACCAGCTCACTTCCTGAGGACACCACCCCCGCCACAACGCATGAGCGAACTCCTTCGGCCCCCATGCCTCCTCCGACGGCCTCAAACCCTTCGCCATCAAATGAGGCCGGTGGCACCGCACCCCAACCTTCGAAGGTATACACTCACTCCCCGCCCAAAGGCAAGGGCAAGGCCAAAGGCAAGGCCAAACAAAGCCAGCCGGGTACGTTCAAGAACGGGTCCCCACTCATGTCGGAGTACCTTCTGCGCAATATGGATCAAATAACCAGAAGTCTCCACGAGTGGTACCTGACCCGGTCTAGGCGCCACATCAACTTCTTGGTTCACTTCAGGCCAGCCCATTTTCACCGTGAGCCCGGGAGCATATCGGTGGCCCACGAGGATTTGTTCGACCTCCTCAACTGGCGGGAGCTTGATATGTCCATCATACGGACTGGAGTCTTGTGAGTTTGCTGTTGTCTGAAGTTATCACAGTTCGTTTCATAAATCTAATCACTTTGTATGCACTACTTACTAATGTCTACTTTGCATCCAGGTGTATGTATAGGCTGGCGTCGATGAGGGCATGTGACAAGGTGGGTTTCCTCGACCTAGAGAAAATAAGCCTCACGATGCTAGAGCACGACCAAGCACATGCGGAGGAATACATATCAAGGGCACTACTAGCGCAGCAGGACCGAGAGTTCATCCTTGCGCCGTACCACTAAAGGTTAGTGCATTTCCTACTAATTTAACTCATTCTTGTATGTTACGCCTAAGATATGTATGAAACGGTTCGCTTATATATGCAATGTAGGGGCCACTGGGTCCTCGCCATCATTTGCCCATGGATGAATGAGGTCTATTACCTCGATTCGATGAGCGACAAGGTGGCGCATGTTTTCACCCTCACATGGCACATAGACGCGTAAGTAACATAGTTGTTTTAAATTTTTCTCTGACTAGCTAATTAATGATAACATATTAACCTGCAATGCTAAATTAAATACAGGGCTTTCAAAAATTATGCTAGTGCTGGAGGGAGGCATGACGCGTCGAAGGGCACAACAATTTCTTGGAAAGAATATGAGGTAATTAATACGGATGGAAGTACTCATGATGAGTCTTTTAATTTAAGCTTAATTAGTTCTTTCGAGTTAATGTGGATTTATGTCTTTGCATATGCAATTTTCCCAGTGCCATCAGCAGCCACAATCGTGGGAATGTGGCTTCTATGTCATGAGATTCATGTATGACCTGATCAGGAGAAACTTTGCCCAATTCCCTAAGGTAACCATTTTTCCTGACTCAAAGTCAAACTTTAATTGGATGTGACGTACGATACTAACTTCATACACGCATATATGCAGAGCGCCATGTTGAAAGAGCAATATGAGTTGGGTCAATTGAGGGAGCTGCGAACAATTTGGGCTCAATATGTCATGGAAGAAGTGGCTATCAACGATCGATTGTAACTGACTTGTGTAATATATATTGAATGTGTTGATTGCTGTATTTGTGAATAAACTCAATATGTGAATAGATTCATTGATGTATTTGTGAATAAACTCTATCAATATGTGAATAAATTCAATTTTTCCAATGCATGTGCATATTACTGTATTAGTGTATCTGTGAACAAATTCAATATGTGAATATTGGTGTATATTTGTAAATATTGGTGTATTTGTTAATGATCCAATATATCTTTGTATTGCTGTATGTATAGGTGCAAGATTCCAGTACTAACCGTGTCGAGTACATAACCAATAGGAAACACTGCACAGTACTATCGGTTATATACTACAACCGAAAGAATAAACATTACAGTACTATCGGTTCATATACAACAACCGATAGAATAATGTTTCCAGTACTAAACGTGTCTACACAATACTATCGGTTTAGATCCCAGCCGATAGAAAAAAACATACACATTACTATCGGTTTAGATCCTAGCCGATAGAAAATACCTACACAATACTATCGGTTTATATTCGAGCCGATAGAAAAAACCTATACAATACTATCGGTTTAGATCCGAGCCGATAGAA
Organism: Pharus latifolius; assembly: GCA_019359835.1. Taxonomy (NCBI): domain Eukaryota; kingdom Viridiplantae; phylum Streptophyta; class Magnoliopsida; order Poales; family Poaceae; genus Pharus; species Pharus latifolius. The sequence continues at coordinate 52,779,718 of CM033324.1, read as the reverse complement.
GAAATAGTCGATAGCGATTAGTGAACGTTGGGAATGTAGATGTTTTACTAACGGTTTTCAACCTATAGTAGTGTGCTACGTTTCTACTATCGTGCCGATCACTATCGGTAAGAGAACCGATAGTAGAGTGGATTTTTAACCGATAGTGAAAAGCATTTCTGTAGTAATGCTAACCGGATTCCCTGGCTGATCTCATGGTCGCATCCAGCTAAGACATCTCTCAATAAGCCATTTCTCAACGCACACGGGACTTATTGGCATGTTCCTGATCATTCGAGTGGCTGTCAGTTCGTAATAAGGACGGATGTTGTATTAAGATCAGTATCGGTTTGATCGGATAATCATATCTAAGTTAAAGCATTTCTTGGATATTCATAATGCCCATATTTTTCCAAAGATTATAATACTAGGTCTTCAGTACTTATGATCTCAGGTGGGGGCTAAGAGGATATGGTCATAATATGAAGCGAAGAAAGTATCACTCTTTTCTAAAAATTTAAGGCACGCATTTGCATGTTATAAATGTAATCTCACGGGTACAATGACTGAAGAAAGATCATTACAAGGAGTTAAAAAAGGCCTAGCTCTTTCAGCAGATCTTCGACTAGAGGCTTGACTTCTTCAGAGATGGCCTCAAGTTGATCACTCTCGATCTCTGCATCTTCTACCACCGGCTTCAGATTCAGATCTGGGCAGTGGTGAAATCTTAATCTACAAAGAATGGCAGAGATTATAGATATTACATTTGACTTCAATGCCTCTTCTTGCCATTTCGTATCACCAGGAAGATACTTGAGTAGTGATTCGGCTTGGGCCGCGACCAATGTGGCTAACTCGCTAAAGCTTGGATTGTCCTTTTTGTGACTCGATCACATCTGCTTTTAGCAGAGTAGCCACCATCTTCAGCTTTTTGAAGATGTTCGATTGAGTACCACTATAGGAGGAAATTGTTTTATTTAAACCTTCATTCTCCATGCTGACGATACCAATCTTTGAGCTTTGTAACTCGATAGTCTCCGGAAGGTTCTTCTTCTCTTCTGAATGATGGCCTATTTGACCCTCTTGTGCTGCATGAACATGGCAGATGAATCTTACAGCAGTTCATGTAATGAGAAAAAGCTTTCTGATTGAAAGTAGACTTACAAGAGAGCTTTCGCTGCGCTTCACGAAGTTCCCTCTCTCGAGACGAACATCTCGCGGCCATAGTCTCTTCTTGATTCTCTCGATCAGCCATGCTCTTGCTCAAAAAAGCATTTTCTCTGTAACAAGAAGGACGATCAGCAACGCTTAAATTCGGATTTCAAGTTAACATGAATAGAGAGCACCACCTTACTGCTGTAGCCAGCTGATCTCCTATTGCGCGACCTCGATATACTTCGCTATGGCTGTCAACTTGGTTGCCACCCGGGTCAAGTCCTGCAACACGATAAGAAATTGCTCTTAAAACATGAATGTTCCTGAATTTTTGTGAGCTCGAAAATAATAAAAAGAGTTGTTCGTACCTCTATGTAATCACTGAATGAGCCGCTCTAAACATCAGCGTGAGGTCTAACCTCAAGACTTGCTATGTCCACGGCAGGGGCAGTAGATGATCTTTCCTGTTGATCCCCCTCTATGGCCAGGGCTGCGGTTTCCATCCCTTGGGATCAGATCTCCGCTGCCATTCCATCCACGATGGCCCGAAGAACTTCTTCGGCCATGGCAATCGGTCTTGACTCTCCCGTGACCTCTGCTGTGGGTGTAATACCATGGCTTGTCGGGGTCGCCGGGGTACTGGGCGCAGCATCCCTGCGCCTACAGAGAAACAAACATATTGTAAGGTGAGATGCCTCCCATTAGTAATATTTAGATGGCGATAGGAGACGTCCTTACTTTATTCGAAACCCCACCCCTTATTGGGGTTTCGTTGATGAGCTCCCCGGAGAAAGAAGCCCACTAGGTGCTCCAGGGAAAGAGTCTTCTTTTGTCCTTGTCTTCCTTCTCTTAAAAAGGATAGTATCCTCTGCTCCCTGTATGAACACAATTCAATGGGTATGTAAAGAGGAATGAAAATAGGCAAGATTGTGAGGATTCTTACCACAGTCGCCCCCTCGATCAGTAGAGGAGGTGTTGTTAGTCTTGGGGCTTCACAAGCCTCAGGCACCAGGGTTCCACCCATAACCACAGGATTGTTAGTGGTCACGGGGACCATTATAGCCATTTCTGTCCCTGCGGTCATGGACAAGATTTCGTCGACCAAAAGGGAAGTCGACCTCCCTGGGACGCTTGTTCCCAAGATGTTAGTCGCTTTCCTCTTGCAACGAACTAGGGGAATGTCGTCTTCCTCATCCTCGCTCCCTTCGCCTTGTACGACGAAGAAGTAATTTCCACTCGTACTTGGGGTTACAGGAGGTACCGAGAATCTTACCGCAGTCTTTTTCGCGGTAATGGTTTTCTTCCGCGAAGAAGCCTCTCCCAGAATCTTCTTAGGTTTTTTGGGAGCAGACTCTTTCACTTCGTGCTTCGAAGGGGTCCTCCTCACCCTCTTCACAGTCGGTCTTCCCAAAGGACCAGCGTCCTCGCCTGGACGCATTGCCTCAGCAAACTTTCCCAAAAGTTGTATTATTCAATATGCTTTTGGTAATACAAGACAAATGGATGATTTACAACAGAGCTTATTTGAAAAAATCATACCTTTCAGCGCTCTTGCTTAAGATCGTTGCCGGCATTAATTAAGCTCTGGGGGCGAGGCGATCCTTTAGCTCCCTCCATACCGCGGCGTTATACGCCTGAAGGAGGTAATTTGTCCATTTTTCGATCTCGGACAAGGATAGCACTATGTCACAAACAAGCATGTTAACAAATGCGATGTCGTTCATCAGTAGAGAATGCGTATTTTGTTGACTAGAGGACATACCATTATTATAGTCCAGGGTGCTGTCGGCCATGGACTCCACCTCCCAAGCCGGATGTGCCATTTCACGCAGGGGCTCATCCTGTTCTTCACGAAGTCGCGTATGATATCACGCGCGGTCGAGCCTTGCTGAACTAAGTGAAGAATAGCTTGAGTTTGTCTCTTCTATTCTGCGCTCAGAATGGGAAGGTAGTCTAACTCACTGGTTTTCTCCGGTCGGGTGTTCGCGAACCATAGTCTGCTCTCCGACGGAGGGGTGCAGTAGAACCACTTATGGTACCATCCATGAACAGAGTGCCGTAGAGGTGGGAATGGGTACTCCTTCTTCTCCCGTATACGGAAGTAGATGCACCCAGCGGCATTGGCACTCTTTGACCATGCCGAAAAGTAGAAGCGCCGAAAAAGCTCCACACTTGGAAGCACTCCGACAAAGGCTTCACAGAGATGTTGGAAAATCGCCAAAATAAGGACTGCATTTGGGTGGAGATTTACTAACTCCAACCCATAATGGTCCAAGATTCCCCTCAGAAATCCGCTTTCTAGGAATCGGAACCAGCAGCGCAAGTATTCCTCGAAGATCACCAATTCGCCCTCTTGGACGATTGTGCTTTCTTGATCTTTTTCCGCTAGCCACCAGTTGATCAGCAGCCGTAGGGGGAGAATCTCTTCTTTCTCTAGTGCCACCAGGCTCTCTTCTGTATGGTGAACGGATCGGCTCCAGGACGCCATTACTATGGAGGATTGAGGAGAAAAGTGGTGACTTTGGAGACGACGAAGATGAGGAGTGCAAGAGAGGGTTTTGTGCGGCAGGAGGGTCTAAGGCAACGAAGGGTTTTTGGCTTCTCTAGAAAGCTACCTTTTTCTTTTATATGTCTGAGACAACCCTTCGCCGAATATTTTATTAATTTCCCATAATGGGTGTCTTTTTCTCTTGGAACCCGTTATCCATACCCAGTAATGAATCCGAAATGAAATGTGTTTTCATCATTTTATTTCACATTCGGGGGCTATGGTACAGATAAAAATATTGGAAATTCCTAAAGGTTTATTAAGGAAGTAATCCCTTATGGCTTTGGAATAAGTTTATGACCTCTATACTGATCGCAACGTAATCCTGTGATCGCTACGGATATGTGTGATCATAACAGTTGTGGTCGCCGTATGGTCAAGGTACTATTCTGTGATCGTTATTCTAGTTCTGATCGTAGTTTACGGTCTCAATGCTATTCTGAGACCAAAGAACTGTTTTGTGATTGCTACTCTAGTTCTGATCGCAGTCTACGGTTTAGTGCTATTCTAAGACCGAAGAACTATCCTGAGCCAGTTCCGAACTGAAGCCTACCTATGTATTTTCGGTCGCAGAAGCATTCTCATGTAACTGTTTTTCACAGAATATAAAGAACCTTAATTCATATTATAAGTTTTACATAATCCTTTTTAAGAAATCAAGTATGTAAGGAAAAGAAATTCTTTATTTCTGACAGTCTTTACATACAAAAGGGACACAGGCGACCAAAGCGTCGACCTGGTCTGATAGTCTTTTACAAAGTTCTCCCAGGAACATGCTAACATCAGTGGGATCAACACTAGTTGTCCCTAGAGAACTGGCTATGGCTCTAGGCCTATCTACATCATCCCAAATCAAAGAAGCGCTATTATTCCTTATTGTATCGGAGAGTTCTCGCTGCTGTCGAGCATAGTCCCTCCCCAAGTGGAATTGGCGCGCCTCTTCACAGGAGTTGTCATAACATTCTGCTAGATGCAGAATGGCCGAAGACGTCTAATCGGTCTTCTTCTCCAGGGCCTCCTTTTCTTTTTGAAGAGTTCGCTCGAGGGATACACTCTCACCAAAAAGAGGCTGGACTTCAGCAGGCTGATCGTTGGGGGCTCCAGAGATTTTCGTCTCCTGCACATGTATGCGTTAGTTTTAAAAGATAAAACAACCAGCAGAGAGAATGAGAATAATTACCAATCCTCACAGTAAGATTGGACGGGAGGATGAAGCACTTCCCCCAGGAAGTAGATTACCCGACAAAAGTCGGGAACCATCTGGTCGCAGGAGTGCAACCTTCCCACCAGAAAATTGATCACCCAACAAAAGTTGAGGATCGTCTTATTGCAGAAATGTGGGATTTCCCCCAGAAGCAGATGGGAGCTTTGAATGATTATTATGGATCTCCAAAGATGGAGATGAGGGTTCAACCTGCCAAGTTGCATGGACAGGAAGAGCTATATGGGACAAAGAAAGAGAGTGCAATGATGCATCCCCAATCTTTGCACCCGTGGAAGAAGCTCCACTGGAGAATCCCTAGTCAACCTTTGGCTTCTTCTTTGGAGGAATCAGTTCCTTAGTCACCTGCAAATTCCCAAAATGCATTTGGAAGCAGTCAGGGTGTAAAACGACGACCTGAACCAAAAGTTCCAGAAAAGACTTACATTCTGGAAGTCCTGGCCAAGTTCGGGTTTCACTTCTTCTTCATCACTCTATATCTCAATGATGTTCTTGGGGTCTTGATCTGCCATCGGAGCAAGAACTGAAGTTTAGAGGGAATAACTGGAGAGGAGAAGTTGCTCTGGAAAAGACTTAGTCGTGGTGAAAAATTCGTGAGTTCAAAGAACCAAAAGGCTCTTCAATTTATAGAGCTAGAAGGCGTCAGTTCGTTTCCACACACGTCTCAGGTTCTTAAACCGCACTTACGGTTGCCATCACGATGAGTCGCCTAAGTCATCATTACCTGCCAGGAAAAACTCAGGGCTTTCCTCCAGATTTGAACTGTCACACGGCGGAAAAATATTAGTTGAAGTTAAAATGTCAGGTTCATAATGCGATGTAGGATAAAAATTTGAAGTAAATATGCCCTTTCATTTTCTTCAAATTTGGGAGCTAGCTGACGAGAATTATCACCCGAGCTAGTTCAAAGTAATACATGTCTGGTTTAAGACAGAATTAGATTATATGTGTGTCCATAAGTTCGACGCTATGGTCTCAGACGGCCTAAAGGACGCAGACATAGAGATAATTCATGATCGCAACCCTTGCGCGATCATAAGGCGGCAGACAGTGCGTGGTCAGAAGACTGCAGATAGTGCGTGGTCAGAGGGTCGCTGATTTTGTGTGACCAGAGTAATTCGGGAAGGCCTAGCCCTTTGAACAGGCATATCCCGAGAATCACAGGGATCTTTCCACGTGTGGAGAGAACTTCCAGGAGGTTAACATGTGCAGTTATCCCTTGATTGCGCGTGTTAAGCCTGCGTGGAAGTTAAGTGCGGTTAACGAAACTACATCCTAGCAACTGTCCAAGGCTGTTTCGCATTGGCGCCCTTTTGTCCAATATAAAAAGGTAGTCAATGCACATTCTAAGGACAGTTATTCAGTTAAGCATACAAGCACTACCAGGTGTCCAACAAACCTGAAGATTTAGACATATTTAGATAGACACTAACATTGAAGAGATCTTCGCCTGTGATTATCTCTTCTTCCCTCTTGTAAACATCTTATTTCATATAGTGAAATCACAACAGGACGTAGGGCTATTACTCCCACCATCGAGGGCCCGAACCTGTATAAATTCTTTGGTGCCCGTACAGACATTACTCATCCTACCTTCCCGGAGGAGAGCCCTGAAAGGTCCCACAACTCACAAATTTGCATAAGATCGACTAAGGACCCCGAGTCCAAATCGTCGACAGGGAGTTCTTGAGTCCTTAGTACTTTGACACGAGACCCTGAACAGGAGAGAGGCTCTCGCCAAACGTGACAATGGAAGCGATCCTCTGACTATTGACCCAACGCTCCGAACTGGAAACTTAATTTGTCTTGGAAAACAATGGAAGTTAACTCACAATCCTCGGACCTTGGATAGAATTATGCCGGATGGTTATGAAATTCCCGAAGCCCTAGCTTTTAATTCCTGCTTTATAAATTTAGATTTCATACCTGCAATTTACTGCTTTAAAACCCAGAATTGATAGCTTTAGTAGTAGAATTAGTTATTGAAAAACAACCCCAAAACTCGTTTAGACTTAATCTGTGATCCATTAAGCTAGAAAGACGAATACGTTTGTTCCTCGTGGAATTCGACCCTCAAGTGCTCAACATTCAACCGTCCACTTGCAGGATTACAAAATCACACCGTTTTAGGTGGGATCACTAGTCCTAACCCGTAACCTCCATGGACGGCCACCGCACCTCCATCGACGGCCACTTGTTTCTCAGGTGAATCAAGTCCAAGATGGATCGTAGCCTCAGCATCTGCCTTCACCAGCGCTCGTGTCCGACATGTCCGCAAGTCACGCCAAAGGACGCCACCGTGGTAGCGTCCACGACGACCAGCAGCAGCAACGCCGTCTCGTCCTGCACGCGTGCGTGCCTGCAGCCGTTTGAGCTTTTTCACCACACCATTGACATGCCGAGGCCGGCCATCACTTCACCTCTGCGCCAGCCAGGAGCTCGCGTGATTCCCACGTCCCAGCTGACAAAGCCGTGGCACGTCGTCCCGATCGTCGCCACCGTCGCCGGTCAATTTGATATCTAACTCGATTTGCTTTAAGTCTCGAGGGCTCCAGCCCACTGCCTATTTAAACACCCCCACGGCCCAGAGCTTCTTCACACCACTGAGAAACGCGCTAAGTCCCAACTTCTGTCATCTTCTTCTTCTTCTCCACTGAGCCGCAAGGAGAGAAACGATGCCAGAGCTCGCCACTGCCCCTTTTCTTCATCCAGCTGCACCGGTATGCTCCAAATGTCTATCTCCCTGTTCAATAGCATGCAATTAACCTCTAGTGAACGTCACCGCTGGCAATCGTTGAGATTTCAATTTGCCCTGTTCCTACAATTGATGTCGTTCCCGACCAAATTAGCTTTCCCTCCAGTAGAGTTAATTGATCCCTAGAGCCAATTGAGCAAGCTTGTTCAGCTACATTTTGAAATTAGCCCGTAGTTGTAGTTTTTTCGTTCCTTCCTGCTCCGCCGTGGACGTCTCACGTCGCCGGCACGCCTCGCTGTGTCCTCGTTTTAATGGACTGCACCTACGCACTCCTTAGATCCCGTAGATGGTGTAGCAGCCTTCAGTGCCAGCGAGCCTCCAGATGCCGTTCCAGCCAAATTCCCCGCTTCAACACCATCAGCAGCACTCCAGTAGTAAAACCCCTCCACCAATTTGGAGGATCATCAACCCCTGTGCCCTGTCGCCATAGCCCATCTTCTGAAGCAATGCACGAGTAAATCGATCAAATGCTTAAGCCCTAGAAAATGGTAGTGCTCACGCACTCAGTTCACTGTGTCCAGGGGTCTTTTTGCAAAATCCTTGAACTTCTGGGCTATTCTACAAAAAACCAGTTTACCCTAATTCCCTAGTTTGAGCTTATCTTGACTTTTCGAGAGCCCCAGATTGACCCAATGCCACTCACTGACATTGTCAGGCCGCGAACCGAATGTCTGCCAGCAGACATTCGCTTTTTTGAGACAATCCTTGTGTTCTTCGCCAAGCCCCGAGTGTCTTCTCCCTCTCAAGATCATCCCCTATTAGATTATCTCTCTTGCATGCATATTTATACTTTACTTATAATTTTCCCTACAACAAGTATTTTCTGTATGCTTATGTAGTGCGATGTGTTGAGTTGTTTCATTGTTTGTGTACGAGAATAGAGCAAGAAGCGGAAGAAGCAATAGAAGTCTTCGAAGATCCCCTAGAGAAGTCAGACCCCGCGTTGCAAGGCAAGTCTCTACACTTTGATCATGTCTCTCCTAGTATTTTGAGTAAACTAGGTTAACTTCTATTTTAAAGTATATGCATGATGTATATTCAATTAAGTGCTATGTTGGAAGAATATGAATAGATATGACCTAATTCCTTGTAAAGCCCCTCATGTTCATATATCTCATGCTCCCTTGTCACCCTAGGATATCATGCTTAGGCTATGCTTATGCTTAAATATGTATTGAGTGCTAAATGGTCATGTGTATGAAAAATGTGCTTAAAACCTCTTTTGAGAAAGAAAATGTGATTGGAATCGATAGTGAGGATGGTTTGAATGGTTGGTGCTGTTGTGCATCGGGAATGTGAATGGCTCCTCACTAAAGATTCATAAGGACAAGAACCTTGTGTTGTACTTCTATGCGGCATGAAAAATGTACTAACCACTAGCCCGGTATGGGACGGGCACAACATAGTAGTTTTCCTGGTATTAGCTTTTCCTTGCAAATGGTTGTCGGTCCAGTTTCTCAAGAGGAAACTGGTGGGCACAGAGGGCCATGAGTGGTGTGAGATCAGAAAAATAATGAGAGGATAAGGTGTCAGAAGGAAGGCGCCCTACGCCTAGATTCTAAGTCATGCATGGCTGAATCCACAGACTATGCCTCGCGGGACCATAGACCAAGGCTAGGTAGAATTAGCTGTGGGGAGTACCCATAATGGTAATGAGGGCTAAAATGTCTATTTACCGGGCAGAAAATTGTTAATGCTAGGATTGCAAACTTTTGTTGTCGTGGTATTGCGAATACCCCGGCAGGTTTTGTGAACGATCCTAGCGAAGAAAACGCGACGCGGGCTGACCGGGTGACCGGTCCTCCCCCGCCGGACAAACACAAGAATTGACACGAGGATTTATACAGGTTCGGGTCCCAGTGGGGGCCTTAGTCCTGTCGGCGTGCTCCCGACCGGAGTCGGCTGGGGAGGCTCTCTCGGGGGAGAGGCTTCCGGAGCACACCTGTGAGTTTTGGCTATTCCAATAATGAATCACTTGTCCTTACAACTGAGGGTACAAGGGCTATTTATAGCCCCAAAAAGAAGCAAAAAAGACTAAACTACCCCGGACACTACCGTCGGATTGAGGGGTAGCGACGTCCTTCTCCCGGTCAAGTGACTTGGATGCTTGACAGGTGGTCGCTGATTCCCGAGGAGCTCCTCGCATGACCTGAACGTGATCAAGAACCAAAGACTTTACCTTTAGAAGGGCGGCGAGGCCCGAGGAAGGCACCAGAGGCCACGTCCCCGGGAAAAAGGCGGCGCCCGGGACATGCCCTGGAGGCAAGGTCCCGGGAGCCCAAAGGCGGCGCCCGGGGCAGGCACCGGAGGCCACGTCCCCGGGCAAAAGACGGCCCCCGGGACATGCCCGGGAGGCAAGGTCCCGGCATCCCAAAGGCGGCGCCCGGGGCAGGCACCGGAGGCCACGGTCCCCGGGCGAAAGGCGGCGCCAGGGACATGCCCCTGAGACGAGGTCCCGAGAGCCCATAGGCGGCGCCCGGGGCAGGCACCGGAGGCCACGTCCATGGGCCAAAGGCGGCGCCCAGGACATGCCCCGGATGCAAGGTCCCGGGAGCCCAAAGGTGGGGCCCGGGGCAGGCACCGAAGGCCACGTCCCCGGGCCAAAGGCGGCGCTCGGGACATGCCCCGGAGGCAAGGTCCCGGGAGCCCAAAGACGGCGCCCGGGGCAGGCACCGGAGGCCACGTCCCCGCGCAAAAGGCGGTGCCCGGGACATGCCCCGGAGGCAAGGTCCCGGGAGACAAAAGGCGGCGCCCGGGGCAGGCACCGGAGACCACGTCCCCGGGCAAAAGGCGGCGCCCGGGACATGCCCCGGAGGCAAGGTCCCGGGAGCCCAAAGGCGGCGCCCGGGGCAGGCGCCGGAGGTCACGTCCCCGGGCAAAAGGCGTCCCCCGGGACATGCCCGGGAGGCAAGGTCCCGGGAGCCGAAAGGCGGCGCCCGGGGCAGGCACCGGAGGCCATGGTCCCCGGGCGAAAGGCGGCGCCAGGGACATGCCCTTGAGACAAGGTCCCAGGAGCCCATAGGCGGCGCCCGGGGCAGGCACCGGAGGTAACGTCCCTGGGCCAAAGGCGGCGCCCGGGACATGCCCCAGAGGCAAGGTCCCGGGAGCCCAAAGGCGGCGCCCGGGGCAGGCACCGGAGGCCACGTCCCTGGGCAAAAGGCGGCCCCCGGGACATGCCCTGGAGGCAAGGTCCCGGGAGCCCAAAGGCGGCGCCCTGGGCAGGCACCGGATGCCACGGTCCCCGGGCGAAAGGAGGTGCCAGGGACATGCCCCTGAGACAAGGTCCCAGGAGCCCATAGGCGGCGCCCAGGGCAGGCACCGGAGGTCACGTCCCTGGGCCAAAGGTGGCGCCCGGGACATGCCCCGGAGGCAAGGTCCCAGGAGCCCAAAGGCGGCGCCCGGGACATGCCTCGGAGGCAAGGTCCCAGGAGCCCAAAGGCGGCGCCCGGGACATGCCCCGGAGGCAAGGTCCCGGGAGCCCAAAGGCGGCGCCCGGGGCAGGCACCGAAGGCCACGTCCCCGGGCCAAAGGTGGCGCCCGGGACATGCCCCGGAGGCAAGGTCCCGGGAGCCCAAAGACGGCACCCGGGGCAGGCACCGGAGGCCACGGTCCCCGGGCGAAAGGCGGCGCCAGGGACCAGCATCGGAGGCCAGGTCCTGGGAACCAAAAGGTGGCGCCCGGGGAAGGCACTGGAGGCCAGGTCCCCGGGCGAAAGGCGACGCCCGGGACATGCCCCTGAGGCAAGGTGCCGGGAGCCCAAAGGCGGCGCCCGGGGCAGGCACCGGAGGCCACGCCCCCGGACCAAAGGCGGCGCCCGGGACATGCCCCGGAGGCAAGGTCCCGGGAGCCCACACATGGCGCCCGGGGCAGGCACCGGAGGCCACGTCCCCGTGCAAAAGGCGGCGCCCGGGACATGCCCCGGAGGCAAGGTCCCGGGAGCCCAAAGGCAGCGCCCGGGGCAGGCACCGGAGGCCACAGCCCACGGGCGAAAGGCGGCCAGGTCCCGAGAATCAAAAGGCGGAGCCCGGGCCAGGCACCGGAGATCACGTCCCCTGGAGAAAGGCGGCGCCCGGGAGATGCCCCGGAGGCAAGGTCCCGGGAGCCCAAAGGCGGCGCCCGGGACAGGCACCGAAGGCCACGTCCTCGGGCCAAAGGCGGCGCTCGGGGCAGGCACCGGAGGCCACATCCCCGTGCAAAAGGCGGTGCCCGGGACATGCCCCGGAGGCAAGGTCCCGGGAGCCCACAGGAGGCGCCCGGGGCAGGCACCAAAGGGCACGTCCCCGGGCAAAAGGCGGCGCCCGGGACCAGCACCGGAGGCCAGGTGCCGGGAACCAAAAGGCGGCACCCGGGACATGCCCCGGAGGCAAGGTCCCGGGAGCCCACAGGCGGCGCCCAGGGCTGGCACCGGAGGCCACATCGCCGTTCCAAAGGCGGCGCCCGGGACATGCCCCGGAGGTATGGTCCCGGGAGCCCAGAGGCGGCGCACGGGGCAGGCACCGGAGGCCACGTCCCCGGACCAAAGGTGGTGCCCGGGACATGCCCCGGAGGCAAGGTCCCGGGAGCACAGAGGCGGCGCCCAGGAGATGCCCCGGAGGCAAGGTCCCGGTAGCCGAAAGGCGGCGCCCGGGGTAGGCCCCGGAGGCCACGGTCCCCGGGCGAATGTGACACAACTTACCTGGACTTAGTCTCGCGGAGATTTCCCCCAACAACATCCCCCCATGCTCCCCGGGGACGATGCTCGAGTCCCCGGTGGGTATGGTATATGTCATTGGGAAAATCTTCGGACGAAGCCACCAGAGCCGTGACGCTTCGATTTCTGTGCCATGCGCTTATGACGGCCGCTTCGCCATAAATGCGCTCGCGATTCGAACTGGTGCCTTGGATGCTGCGAAGTCTTCGGTATAGTGCACTTCCCGGGGAGAGTCCCGGTCGCTGTCTTCTTTGACGGGGGACACACCCTCATTATCGGAGTCTGGAAGCGGTCCGAGAGGTCCGCCGGAGTGGCGGTGGCGACGCTTTTCTTCCGGACCGGGGCTAAGTTACCGGACGTCCGGGCTCTCCTCCGGAGAGGCTGGCTCTTCAGCGGGTCTCTTCCCCCGACCGGTGCGAGAGCAAGGCTTCCCACGCCCGCGGGCAGGGGGAAGTTCTTCCCCGCTCTCAGGTGAATGCATTCGCTCGACCTCCCCCCAGAGGAAACAGACCTGTTCCGCCGAGGGAGGGAGCTTATGCACTGTAGCTGCCGGCCCGGAGGCTTCCGGGGCCGGCTGGGGGGAGCCCCTTGCGAAGACCCCCGGAACCGGAGGGGGCGAAGCCCCTGTATTATCCGGAACCGAGGAGGGGGCACCCACGGCGACGTTTGGAGCCGAAGTGGAGGGAGCCCCAGTGGCAACGACCGGAACCGGAAAGGGGGAAGCCCCTGTAATATCTGGAACCGGCGTCGGGGGAGCCCCCAGGCGGCGTCCGGAGCCGGGGAGCCGATGCAGGGGGAGGTCCGCTGAGGCACGAGAGTTGCTCTGTCGACCGCCCCCATTGTGATAAACGCGACGCGCGGGGCGGGATTGGCTCCCGGCGTAGGGAAAACCCCCGGCATGTAATGGGCCGCCGGCCCCGGGAACGGGCCCGGAACGGGGTATCCCCCAGGCGCCACGAAGGGCCCTGGCAGGAAGTAGCCCCCCGGCACCGGGACGGTCCCGGGTGCCAGGAAGGATCCGGACGTATAGCCTGCAAGGGGATGGAATCCCCCGGCGGGGTCATACGGGGCGGCCAAACCTCCGGAGACCGGAGGGGCCGCCGGGTGACCCATAAACGGGGGTATAGTCCCCGGGTATGGGTGTGGCGCAAATGTGGGGGCCGGAGGCCGCGCCAACATGCTGAGCAGCTCATCCATAGAGCGTTGGGCTCGGAGCTGGCCCTCCACTAAAGCCTCAAGCATGGCGTCCCGGGGAGCCGGGGGAGCCGTCGGGGGGAGACTGGTCCCAGCCGAGGTCCCCGCGGTCACTGGGAGCGACCTGGAGGTAGAAGCACCTAAGTTAAGTGGGAAGGCGGGAGGCGGTACCTGGGCCTGGCCGCCTCCGGGCGGAAGTGCCGGGACAGCCGTGTCCCGGACGGGTGGCGCTGGGTCTCCGAGACCGGCGTCACCAGGAAGGGTGCGAGCCCTTGTTCTTGTGGGAGCCATGGCGTCTTGTCACGAGTCCCCACGGTCGGCGCCAACTGTCGTGGTATTGCAAATACCCCGGCAGGTTTTGTGAACGATCCAAGCGAAGAAAACACGACGCGGGCAGACCGGGTGACCGGTCCTCCCTCGCCGGACAAACACAAGAGTTGACACGAGGATTTATACAGGTTCTGGTCCCGGTGGGGGCCCTAGTCCTGTCGGCGTGCTCCCGACCGGAGTCGGCTGGGGAAGCTCTCTTGGGGGAGAGGCTTCCGGAGCACACCTCTGAGTTTTGGCTATTCCAATAATGAATCATTTGTCCTTACAACTGAGGGCACAAGGGCTATTTATAGCCCCAAAAAGAAGCAAAAAAGACTAAACAACCCCGGACGCTACCATCGGATTGAGGGGTAGCGACGTCCTTCTCCCAGTCAAGTGCCTTGGATACTTGACAGGTGGTCGGTGATTCCCGAGGCGCTCCTCGCGTGACTTGCACGTGATCAAGAACCAAAGACTTTACCTTTAGAAGGGCGGCGAGGTCCGGGGAAGGCACCGGAGGCCACGTCCCTATGCAAAAGGCGGCGCCCGGGACATGCCCCGGAGGCAAGGTCTAGGGAGCCAAAAGGCCGAGCCCGGGGCAGGCACCAGAGGCCACATCCCCGGGCAAAAGGCGGCGCCCGGGACATGCCCCGGAGGCAAGGTCCCGGGAGCCCAAAGGCGGCGCCCGGGGCAGGCACCGGAGGCCATGTCCCCGAGCAAAAGGCGGCGCTCGGGACATGCCCCGGAGGCAAGGTCCCGGGAGCCAAAGGCGGCGCCCGGGGTAGGCACCAGAGGCCACGGTCCCCGGGCGAAAGGCGGCGCCCCGGACCAGCACTGGAGGCCAGGTCCCGGGAACCAAATGGTGGCGCCCGGGGAAGGCACCGGAGGCCACGTCCCTGGGCGAAAGGCGGCACCCGGGACATGCCCCTGAGGCAAGGTCCCGGGAGCCCGGGGCAGGCACCGGAGGCCACGTCCCCGGGCCAAACGCGGCGCCCGGGACATGCCCCGAAGGCAAGGTCCCGGGAGCCCAAAGGCGGCGCCCGGGTCGGGCACCGGAGGCCACGTCCCCGAGCCAAAGACGGCGCCCGGGACATGCCCCGGAGGCAAGGTCCCGGGAGCCCAAAGGCGGTGCCCGGGGCAGGCATCGGAGGCCACGTCCCCGAGCTAAAGGCGGCGCCTGGGCCATGCCCCGGAGGCAAGGTCCCGGGAGCCCAGAGCCGGCGCCCGGGGCAGGCACCGGAGGCCACGTCCCCGGGCCAAAGGCGGCGCCCGGGACATGCCCTGGAGGCAAGGTCCCGGGAGCCCAGAGGCAGCGCCTGGGGCAGGCACCGGAGGCCACGTCCCCGTGCAAAAGGCAGCGGCTGGGACATGCCCCGGAGGCAAGGTCCCGGGAGCCCACAGGCGGCGCCCGGGGTAGGCACCAGAGGCCACGGTCCCCGGGCAAAAGGCGGCGCCCGGGACCAGCACTGGAGGCCAGGTCCCGGGAACCAAAAGGCGGTGCCCGGGACATGCCCCAGAGGCAAGGTCCCAGGAGCCCAGAGGCGGTGCCCGGGGCACGCACCGGAGGCCACGTCCCCGGGCCAAAGGCGGCGCCCGGGACATGCCCCGGAGGCAAGGTCCCGGGAGCCCAGAGGCGGCGCCCGGGGCAGGCACCGGAGGCCATGTCCCCGGGCAGAAGGCGGCGCCCGGGACATGCCCCGGAGGCAAGGTCCCGGGAGCCCAAAGGCGGCGCCCGGGGCAGGCCCCGGAGGCCACGGTCCCCGCGCGAATGTGACGCAACTTACCTGGACTTAGTCCCGCGGAGATTTCCCCCAACATTTGTGTGATCTCGGCCTTGTCACATGCGTAAAAGTCGCGTGGAGAGGTACCGACTTGAAAGCTGAGTTATCGGTGGATTAAAGTCGTTCACCTTTGCAAAGTTATAAAAAGTATCGGACAATCTGAACTCCTAGTTATGGAGTCTATGCGCGGTGGATTGTATCCACGTCGGTGCATCACAAGTAGCTTTTGAAAGATTTTTGTAAAATTGATAAAAGTGGTGACTCATGGAGGACCGCCATGCATAACATCTTCTAAAAATCTAGTTTAGGATTTTAATGTCTCTCTTTTGAAAGAAAAACCTTTCCTCAAAACTTTAGAGTGAAAATCTGTTCTATCCTCATCTATAAACCAAGGAGCCCATCTCTTGGAAATTCCCCTCATCTATATACCTGCATTCTTAAATTTGAGACTTGTTGAGCATCGTGTGGACAACGTGCTCACCCTTGCTTTTGAAAACAAATTTAGAGGAAGGATTCATTGATCTCGACTCCTTCGGCCTTGAACCCACTGAGGAAGAAGGAACCATCCCAGAAGATTCAGCTCACTAGAGGGTCACTTACCAAGTGGAATCCGATGTGGAGGAAGCCCAGCAACACCGCTGCCAATGAAGATGAAGACCATTGTAATCTTATTTGCTTGTTGTTGTTCTTGTGCTGACCTTTCAGTCAGAAGAAAACTCCATAATTTTGTATCAACTTTAAATTGCGTCATCTTTGGTGCTATGATATTGTAATATTGGTCCTTGTGACCCGGTACTTGTTTTAATTATTTGCATTGCAGTATAAATCATTCTGTTGTTGTGAGCTTGCGATGTATCATTCTGAGTGCAACCCACCTAGGCGGTTGCCACCAGATTCCTCAAATGAGGGTCCCACAGGCAGCGTACTGTGATGACGAACCGTGAACTATGTTGCCCCTCGTGAACATCGTCCGAGGACCTGCACAGAATCATATTGAAAAGAAGAAATATAAAAAATGGAAGATACAAGAATAGCAGGATAATTGCCATCATAGGATTAGGATAATCCAACAATGCTGAAATTTTACTTGCCTTGCTTGCAATGCCAAAATCTAGCCGAGGGAGTTGAAGCTACGATCAATGTTGGACTTGATTCACCAGAGAAACTAGTGGCCGTCGATGGAGGTGCGACAGACATCAATGGAAGTTACGGGTTAGGGCTTGTCGTGCCGAAGGAGAAAAAGAAGTGGAATGGTTTGACTAGAATCAAAACTCCAGGGAGGGAAGTATTTGTAGAAGTCGAACGGTTCGAACAAAATTCTAGGCATATTACAGATGGTTCAAACCTTAGAAACGTCTATGATATTCTAATTATCACCGACAGTTTATATCTCAAAATCTTCTGTGATATTTCTATCATAATTTTACACAAATGCACCGATATTACTGACGGTTTTAAAGTGAAAACTGTCAGTGGTAGTTTATGTGATATTCTAATTATCACCGAGGCTTCATATCTCAAAACCGTCTGTGATATTCTGTCATAGTTCTACAAAAATGCACTGATATTATCGACGGTGTAAAGTGAAAATCGTTAGTGATATTTTACTATGACAGACAGTATTATGTAGAACCGTCTGTATTGAACCTTGTATAAAAGGTCTTTTGGTGGATGCTTCGAGCTAGTCGTACACTCTTGATCGACATACTGTCCACTTCGAAGAGATCTGGGGCAAGGAAGAGCAATATCTCAAAAGGGGAGCATTTGGGGACAACAAATTTGAAGATCCATGGTTGGTACTTGCTCCTAAGGCATACACATTACTTAATTTCATCATCAATATCGATCTCCATTGATTGATCAAATTAGAGGGAGAAGGAGGGGAAGCTAGAGTAGCAAATCCTGGTTGTAACTCTCATTTTTCGACCTGTAGCTATTTAATTGCTTTATGATGTGTGTTATCCACGCCCCCAATTAGTTACTAACTAGTTCAAGTAGTAGTTAACTAGTTATACTGCAAACTCCACATCAAACACTAGCTAGCTAGATTTATAATTTATTGCGTGTCGACCGTACGTAGAGTATTACTTAGCATGTGTATGAATTTAATTGCAAATGGTCCATCGAGACTAGATGTATAATGACAACCAAGTGAGTGAAGAATACATGAAAGGTGTTTTAGATTTCCAAAAAGTTGCTGAGCAAGACATAGTGAAGAAGGATTTACCATATATGTACTGTCCTTGTGTAGACCGACCAAATCTTAAGATGTTCACCAACTCATCTCAAATTGTCGCCCACTTGATCCGACGTGGTTTCAAAAAGGCGTACACGTGTTGGGTCTACCATGGCGAAGAGCAAATTGCAAAAACCAAAAACAAGTGCCACTCAGGTTGAGGAACCGGACATGTCGGATCCCAACAACAATTTCAATGAGGATATGCTAGAGGATGACAATTTAGATGACATGTTGCGTGATGTGGAAGGAAATTACAGTGAAAGGGAGTTTGGTAAATTCAAGCGCTTGATTGAGGACTGAGAAAAGCCATTGTTCCCTGATTGCAAGTCGAAGTACACAAAGTTGGCCTCCGTGCTTGAACTGTTAAAATTGAAGGCAAGTAATAGCTGGACCGACAAAAGTTTCACAACACTGTTAGATCTTTTAGCGGACATGCTTCCGGAAGGAAACGAGTTGCCAAAAAACACCTACCAAGCGAAAAAGATGTTGTGTCCTTTGGGAATGGAAGTAGAAAGGATACACGCATGCCCTAATGATTGCATCCTTTACCGTAACGACTACAAGGATATGCATGTTTGTCCTGTGTGCGGCGCATCCCATTATAAGCGTAAGGACAGAACCGACGACGGCAACTACGCTGAGATAAAGCAAGGACCTCTTGCTAAGGTGTTGTGGTATTTTCCCGTCATTCCCCGGTTGAAGCGTTTGTTTGGAAATCGTAAAGAGGCAAAATTATTGTGTTGGCACTTCGAAGATCGGAAGAAGGATGGAAAGCTGCGACACCCCACTGATTCTTCGCAGTGGAGAAACATCGACAAGGAATTTATTAACTTCAGAGCGGAATTTAAGGAATATAAGGTTCGGGTTGAGTACCGATGGAATTAATCTTTTTGATAACATGAGCAGTCAGCATAGCACTTGGCCGGTTCTTTTGTGTATGAAGTATAAGTACATCATGATGTCTCTACTTATCTTAGGACCAAAACAACCCGGAAACAATGTTGATGCATACCTAGCACCATTGATAGAGGATCTGCTAACAATGTGGAACGAAGGTGTGCAGGTATGGGATGCATACAAACGAGAGACCTTCATCCAACGTGCTATGATATTCTGCACCATCAAAGATTTCCCTGCCCTTGGAAATTTGTCAGGCCGTAGTACGAAATGAGCCAAAGTTTGTCCCCACTGCGAAGATGAGACTGGGAGCGTGTGGCTGAAGAATTGCAGGAAAACAGTGTGCATGCATCACCTTAGGTTTCTTCTGAAGAATGGCGTGTATTGTAAGAGGAAGAGGGAATTTGGTGGCCACAAGGAAGATGGCTCAACCCCGAAGCCTATGAACGGGAAAGAAATTTACTCACGGGTGAAGGACAAAGACGTTGTGTTTGGAAAGGGTCGTAAATTGAAACCCCGCACGAAGAACACTTGGAAGAAGAGATCGATATTTTGGGACTTACCGTATTGGGAGCATTTAGAGGTCCGTCATTGCGTTGATGTCATGCGTGTAGACAAGAGTTTGTGACAGTTTAATCGGCCTATTGCTGAACATTCCGGGGAAGACAAAGGATGGCGTCAATGTGCGGTGTGACATGATCAAAATGAAAAATAGGCCCGATCTAGCACCGAGAGAGGACAAGAAATGCCGTATATACCTACGGTGACCTGGCATACCACCAATGCGGTAATACACCCAATCTTTGAACATTTCCTGAATAAAGTTATATTATCCGACAAATGTTCATTACAGAGTAGCGAAGCAGAAACATGGTTTACTATAACAAGATGCTTAATTACAATTACATACATATGCTTATTCCTCAGAGGAATAGTTCTGAGATGGTCGCAACCGTCACTCTCCATCACCAATGCTAAAGTAGGTGGGATCGAAATATAGTTTCCTTCCTCTGGATAAACCTCCTCAGCTGCACCGGTCGGCATCACATCGTCGAAGGAGTACTTAAGATCTAACAAGGATATACATATAGCAAGGATGAGTGCCGAGGCACTCAGCAAGTAATTTGAGAATATAAATGCATCATGCATACCTAAACTATTCTAAAGATATTGTTATATTATATCACTTTAACCCAAATAAGTTTTCCATTCCAAATTCATTTGTGATTGTGAAAGACTCCATTTTAAGCAAACTCTACTGAACACTTGTACCATAGGGTGAGACCACCTGTAGGTCTCCTTTCCTGCCGCGATGCAACTTCCAACCTGGGAGTAAGGAGTGAATATCCACATTTTACTCTACAGAGGGGTATCACTGTACCCACAGAATCTCTTGATTACCATGTCGGTGTTCGTCAACAGTGCTCCGCATTTCTGATAATGCGTGACATCATCAAGAGAACAAAGCCTTTTTCAAACCCTTCCACTAGTTCCCTCCACTGGTATGGTACCACCATACCTGTGTAGTCGGACGCATCCGCTACACCTACCAGTTGAGTCTATAGCTCTAGAACCCTCAACAGGGCAGTCTCCCTTCATGCCACCACATACATACACATATACGTTCCCATTGTGGAGGTGTACTAGTTTCTGGATAAGATACTCGACTAGGCCCGTCCCATACCAGGTCTGTGGTTGATACGGGTATTACGGCACTGGGTAGAAATGACAGTTGGTTATGTCCTTAACTTTATAAATATACTTTAATACAAGATTCGAGCCCTCCTTCGGCTCTCCTCAAGATTACTCATTTTCATCTATCACATTTTCATCAAGTTATTTAACTTCCATTCTCAACACTATCATCAGGGTTACCCAAATCCATTTACAATATCTTCATCAAGATCAACCTTTATCTTTTCATAAAATATTCTTTTTATGCAAGATGGTAAAACTATATAGATTATCAAATAGAGGATAATAACATAAAATTAACCAAACATGTTCGATATGGTCAAGAATAATACTTGCCTTGCTTTTGTAAAATCTAGTTGAAGGAGCTACCAGGGTATTGATGTTCTTGTGCTCGCCTCGCTTGGTATCTAGTTCGATGTCAATCAATAAGCAAGCAAAAATAATAATTAGTATATTTGTTTATATAAATACATATTTAGGTTTGATAGGGTTCAAGTGGTCGAATTCTGAGATAAGATTAAAAGAATGGTCGAAAGGGGATTGATAAGTTTGGTCTAAGCTGGATTGACCTAGAGAACAAGGAAAACTTTATCTGGGGTTTGGATGGACGATCAGATTATATATATGTGAGGTTGAAGACAAGGTGGACAAGGTGACGCGAACGGATTTTCAATCTGAGGTTCCTAAGGTTGCAAACGACATAGGCATGTCGATGAGAATGGCATTGAATGTGAACTGATAAGGCATAGGTTGACCTGCTGTTGGGGGAAATCTCCACAAGACTAAGTCCAGGTAAGAGGCCGTTCCAAGGCCCCCGGTGGCTTGTCCCAGGTGCCGCCTTTTGCCCGGGGACAAGGTCCCCCGGTGGCTTGTCCCGGGCGCCGCCTTTTGCCCAGGGACAAGGCCCCCCAGTGGTTAGTCCCGGGCGTTGCCGTCCTTCCGGAGACAGGGGTCTCTGGTCCCGGGTCACATGAGGGTCATGCGAGAAGTGCCTCAGGAATCAGCGGACACCTGTCAAGCATCCAAGGTTCCTGGCCGGGGGAAGGACGTTGCTACCCCTCGATCCAATGGTGGCAGGCGGGGTAGTCCAGTCTTTTTGCGTCTTTTGGGGATATGTAAGTCCTTGTAACACCTCATGTAAGTAAGGACAATTCATTATTACTTGGAATAGACAATGTCACTGGTGTGCTCTGGAGCCATCTCTCCCCCGAGAGAGCTCCCCTATCCAACTCCAGTTGGGAGCACGCCGACAGGACTAGGGTCTCCACTAAGGCCCGAACCTGTATAAATCTTCGTGTCATTCGCTGTGTTTGCCCGACGGGAGAGGACTGGTCGCTCGGATCTTCCGCAAAACCTGCCAGGGTATTCGCGATACCACGACAGTTGGCGCCGACAGTGGGGACTTGTGACGAGACGCCATGGCTCCCCCAAGAACGAGAGCTCACGCCCTTCCCGGTGACGCCGATTTCGGTGACCCGACCCGGTGCTTCCGCCCGAAGGTGGCTAGACCTAGGTACCGCCTCCCATCTTCCCTGTTAATTTCGATGGTTCAACCTCCGGGTCAGTCCTGGTGACCCCAGTCGCCTCGGTCGGGACCAGTCTCCCCCCAACGGCTTCCCCGGCTCCCCGGGATGCCTTGCTCGAGGCCCTACTGGAGGGCCAGCTCCGCGCCCAGCGCTCTATGGACAAGCTGCTCTGTGTCTTGGCGTGGCTGCCGGCCCCCACTTACCCACCATACCAGTTCCTGGGGCCTATGCCCCAGTTTATGGGTCACCCGGTGGCCCCTTTGGCCCTCGGAGGCCCGGCTGCTCCACACGACCTGCCGGGGGGTATCCTCTCCCGGCGGGCCATCCGTCCGGAGCCTTCTCGGCGCCGGGAACCTTCCCGATGCCGGGGGGTTACTTCATACCCGGGGCCTTCGCAGTACCGGGGGGTCACCCTGTTCCGGGCCCCTTCCCGGGGCCGGGGGCCCACTACTTGCCGTGGGTTTTCCGCGCACTGGGAGCCAATCCAGCCTCGCAACTCCCCGGTTCCGAACGTCACGGCGGGGTTCCCCCCTCTTTGGTTCCGGATAATACAGGGGTTCCCCCTTTCCAGTTCCGGACGTCACCTCGGGGGCTCCCCCCTCTTCGGTTCCAGATAATACAGGGGTTTCCCCCTTTCCGGTTCCGGACGCCACCACCGGGGGTACCCCCTCCACGGCACAGGTTGCACCCGGGCCAGTAGCTACAACGCATGAGCTCCCTCCTCCCCCGGGGCCTCCCCCGAGGGCACCTCCGGCGAATCAAGTCCGCCTCACCCGGGAGGAGGTTGAGTGAATGCGTACAACTAAGTCTGAGGAGGAACTCCCCCCGGGTCGCAGGCGGGGAGAGCTTTGCTCCCACTCCAGCCGGGGGAAGAGACCCGCCGAAGAGCCAACATCCCTGGAGGAGCGCCCGGACATCTTGGAGGTCAGCTCCACCAACCCGGAAGAAAAGCACCGTTATCGCCATGCTGGCGGACCTCTTGGGCCCCTTCCCGACTCCGACAACGAGCGCGCGTCCTGTAACACCCTGAGTTAGGGGTGAAAATTTCCTTTTTCATCAATAGCATGCATGCATGTATCTGTAGTAATAGCCAGATCAGTATCTATCCTAAGCCCTAAAATCTCCAAAATCTATCCTGTGACCTCAAATCAAGATCAGATTGCTCAGATGTGATCTATCAGTTACTCTGAACTTAAAAGCCTTCAGATCCCAGATCCAATTCTATCTCTAACTCCCAGAATTATCAACTCCATTCTGTTTTCGAAAACAGAAATACCTTATATTACCCAAATACCCTAAGTTTCATAAATACAGATTTAATCAAAATCTTGACCAAGTTCAGACCAGATTATTCCTGGAATATGATCATGGGTATGTCAATACCTTAATATAAAAAGTTGACAGCCAGATTCTATCATCTAGACTCTTTTCACAAATCAGTCCAAGAGTTATCGCAAATTAGTCCTTATCTGATATCTGAAAACCCAAAAAGGCTAAAATCTCCAGATTAACTTCAAATTCAGAATTTCTTCAGCAAATCTTCTCAAAATGCTATTTGCCACAAGTTTCTCTTCTGTGCAGATATCAAAATCAAACCCTAAATGCCAGAATTCGAAATCGACAAAACTTAAATCTTATTTTACCCTAAATTACCCTATTTTCAGTTTGTATCGAAAACTATTCAAATGTGTCAAATCTTATCAATTACCTTTGCCAAATATCCTGTTGAAAATAATCTACCAGATTAGTGAAATCAAATTCAACTCTAACCTTCCAAATCTCCAGAATTACAGATTGGTCCAAATGTGAAAATCAAATATTGCAATCAGGCCCCTAATTCGACCAGGGAAGCAGCCAGTGCACGACCAGAAGCTCGCCGTGCGTTTGCGCCGTGCACGTTCGCCGCCGGCCAAGCTTCGCCTGCAACTTGATCGTGCATGCTGTTGCACACGTGTCCTCGCCTCAGCCGTCACCGTGGCAGCGTCGCTGCAACGTCGACGACCAGCGCCTGCTTCCCCGAGTGACCAGCAGTGACTTTTATCAGCAATTCATCGCCATGTAGCTTCGCCGCGCCAGTACTTGTCGCCACCGCTTGCTACAAGCTTTGCCAGGTCCCGATGAGGCAACATTGTGATCAGCTGAAAGCTTGTCGCCGTCGCATCACCGCTCTTGTTGTTTCTTCGCCGCTATTGCTCCTGCACGCAACCAGTCAAGTCATAGCAGCCAATCTCTTCATTGTTTCCTCTTCGTAAGCCTCGCCTGCCTATTTAAGCACTCCTGTGCTCAGCAACTCCCTCCACACATCACCACAAACCAGCCAAGTTCCCAAAATTCCTGTTTCAGTCATCTTCTCCGGTGAGCCATCGAGGAGGCTCACGGTGCCAGCACTCTACAGATCATCTCCTGCCAAATTAAAGCCATCAGTGAGTTCATCTACTCATCCTCTCTGTGTAGTGCTATCTAATTACTCCCCGGTGACCTCTAACGCCGGCGATCACCGGAAATTGCTAAAATTCGAAGAATGCCCTGTTCCGGCAATGCAGGCCAAATTACCTCGAATTAGCTCTCGATTCTGTAGAAGAAATTGATCAGTAAGCCAAATCAAGCAAGCCTGTGAAGTTGGATTTCGGATTTAAGCAAGAATTGAAGCTTTTCCCCAATTTTGAACTTCTCCAGAAACCGGCGATCGTCGCCAGGCTTCTCCGGCGATCCTCCGGCCAAATTGACGTCACCAGTAGCTTACTCATACCCTTCTATCACTTCTAGAGCAAGGAATCAAGTTCAATCGGCTTGTGTTGAAAATGCCCAAATGGCAGTGTTCTTCTCCGGCGCCGATGACCGGAAAAGTGTTCCCGGCCGTTTCAGCCCAAATCACCTTGTCTTTTAGATGTGCCATAGCCTCCTGAGCATTTTTGTCTTCTAGCCCGACACCTAGATCGGCCTAGATTGGAAGATATAGCTTTGCCAAGTTTTTGTCCAGAACTGCTCCAATGCAGCCAGTTCATCTCAGTTCATCATCAAATTTCTTGCTTTCCAGCCATTTCTTGCCCTAGATCCTGTTGACTTAATTGTTCCTGTTACTCAAGCCTACCTCCCAGACAAAGTGGTGCATCATTTGGAGCTCCATATCAAAAGTTATGCTAAGCCCTAGTTTTTGGCATTGTCAGCTCTATGCCAGAGCTTGTCAGTCAGTGGCATTGACCTTGTTTACCCACTTCTGGTTGTGTAATTTTGAAAACTACTTTGTCCACTGAATTTGTAGAGTTGTGATCTACATTTTCTTCTACTACCACAACTTGAGATAAGCACTCTAGCTTTTCTTAAAGCTATGTCCAAGCCTTGATCCGAATGTCGATCTGTTGAGATTCGCTGTTTTGATTAAATCAGCCACAAAATTGTTATCCCTAAGATTATCTAATCACCATCCTTAGCCCAAATTCCTTGAAACCCTAGAATCTCGACTCAGTTCAATTTGGAGTTCAAATTATCTCCAGTTTAGTTCAATCATTCTTGTTGAGCATTTCTGCATATAAATCATAAAACATTTTAAATATTAAAAGTAATTATTGTGTGTTTGTTTGTCGTCGAGCAGATTCAGAAGCTGACTTTGAAGATTTTGCTGTTGACCCATCATCGACTACTGTATTTTACGACGCGGAAGGCAAGTCATATCCTTGGTCATCTTGAACCTATATTTTAAATGTTGCTAAAACATAACCTTGAATATAGGCAATATTGCATGTGAAAGATTGAGAATGGTTGATTTATGAATTGGCAGTACTAGACTGGTTATCTGTGAAATGTGAAATAAACAAGTTTTTGAGCCATGAACTATTATATGTATCTATATACTTCTATTCATGAAATAAAACCCCTAGCCGTGACCAGAAAAATGGTATGGACGGCTGTAGCACTGGAGGTGATAGACTGCAAAGGAATGCAGGCACTGAAGGTGCAGGGTTGTGGATGGTCTGGTCACTGGCATATAAGGACTAGAACCTTGCGTTGTGCGTCTAGTGGCATGAACAACGTGCTAACCGCAAGCCTGGTATGGGACAGGCCTGAATAAGTAATTATGTGGATCGCACATGAAACCCCTGCATGAGATGTGTAGTGATGCACGATAAACACGGAGCGCGGCTCCCACACATATCACTGAAGGTGATCAAGCACGCTGACCCAGTAATGGGAATAAGCAAAGGGGTGGAGGTTTGGATACAGCCTGCCACAACTGTGCCTCGCTGAGAGCCACAGGGTCGGGGGTGAATTGTAAGTGATACATAACAAAAGTTCTTGTTATTTCCACCTTGCCGCTCACAATATGAAGTGAGTTAGGGGTCCAATCATTTTGTTATGATAGGAAAGGCTTGAAAGTGGAATATCTTGCGGGTAAATTGGTACCTCTCTGCAGAGTTAAAAACGTATTCGAATACTCCGAGCTCCCGGGTTTATAGGAGTCTGCTGCAGTGGATTAAATCCACGGGGTGTGACACAAGTACTATTTTCTAAATAAAATATGTTTAATCAAGATTACCCAAATGACATGTGTTGTCATGATAAGGAGTGCTGCCGTGGGCTATCGTGTGTCGACGTGTCGCGGTAGTGCTATAATCTAGTGAACATGAATGATGATGTTATATTATGAAAAGTGCTGCCATAAGATGAGATGAGAAAGGAAAAGATTATTTTACAGATATCCATAATTCTTGACTAGTCTAGGTTCATATCATCACTACTATATGTATCTACTCTTACCTATGACTTGCTGAGTACGTAAGTGCTCACCCTTGCAACATTCAACTCAATAGATGGAGCCTACTTTGATCAAGATGATGGCACGGAGTACTTCGTGGATCCAGAAGGAGGAGAATCAGTTCCGCCAGAGCCCTGATGTGTGTTGTTCTGCCGTCAACTTCTTTTGTGGGAGGGTCACCTATCTTCTGCTGCGTAGTTAAATATTTTGCTAAACCCTGAATGCCTTGTAGGCATTGTAATCCCATTTATGTAATATTAAGGCCAGCAGGCCACACTGCTTAATATTTTGTGAGTACTCTGTTGCAATGTAATATATTCCTGTGTTTGACTCATCCTGGGAAGTCAAAGGTTTGTGGTTTGGGACTAGCTGCAGCGAGCTAGGTCTCCACAGGAGTAGTCGTTGTCCCAGTTTTGGGGCGCGACAGAAAAGTTGGTATCAGAGCAACATGAGAACTTGACTGTAGGACGACACCTTTAGGGATTGGCCGTGCCAGGAAGACGTAATTTAATTAGAAACTATTTGTTGAAAACTTTATTTTGATAAAAATAATGAGTTTGTAGCTCTTGAAAAACCTTCATTTCAAAAATTTTATTTAGATTTTCTAAAATTCAGTAAGATTGTGAGAGTGCGTTCTGTTGTTTCAGAGTGTCTTAGAGGTTGGTGTAGACAGAGCCAGTGGATGCTCTTAATAGCTTTGTGATTCGTTGTTGCTTTTGTAATGGTTAATTTGTGTATTATGGCTAATAGCCTAAGTAATTTTATGCATTAAAGTAGTTGCATTAATTTCTACATTGCTGTCTTAGTTGGCCTTAGTTAGTTAGATCAGTCTAAACCTTTTTCAGAGCCACCATGGTGACACAAGAAGGAGATCTCGAAGTGGAAGAGAAGATATGGGTCAGACTCCGCAGGAAGAAGAAACTATGACAAGAGACCCTTTGTTTCAGCAAGGATCTCAGAGTTCTAATCCACCTCAGAATGAACAACCCAGTCTTCAGGAAATTTTGTTGTCAATGGAGAAAAGTCGACAGGAAGCTCAGATAGCTCATACCCAGTTGTTAGCCCAGATAGTTCAGAAACTGCCTACTGGAACAACAGAAGGAACTACTTCTGCTGTAGGAGCAAGATTAACAGATTTCCAAAAGACACGTCCACCAACATTCTCTAGTGCGACCGATCCCATGGTTGCCGATGATTGGTTACGGGATATCGAGAGAAAACTGGACACGGTCCAATGCAGCGAATGAGAGAAAGTTTTGTTTGGATCTCATCAGTTATCAAGAGCTGCAGCTGCATGGTGGATGAACTACCAGGAAGCCCACCTTGATAAAGATAATATTTCTTGGAGGGAATTTAAGGATCAATTTCGGAAATTTCATATACCTACTGGTGTTATGGTAGCTAAGCGTTGGGAATTTCGGAATTTAACTCAAGGAAGTAAGTCAGTTACTGAGTATCTACACCAATTTACTCATTTGGCTCGATACGCACCTGGAGATGTGGATACTGAAGAGAAGAAGATAGAGCGCTTCACAGAAGGACTTCAACACTATTTACAGTATCAAATTGCTTCTCATGAACTTACGGAATTTCAAACACTAGTGAACAGAGCTTTAAAGGTAGAAGAAAAGAAGAATATGGGGGAAGAAAGCCGAAAGAGGAGGATGTTCCAGCAAACACGACCACAGCCAAATCCAATCAGAGGAAGAGTTCCTATCACTCCCAATTTTCGACCATCCTATCAGAATCCCAGACCAGCAACGACATTGTGCCCCAACTGCCGAGGAAATCATCCTCAGAAGGATTGCCCTCATCCTCGTGTTGAATGTTATCATTGTGGATAGCGTGGGCACCGTAAAGAATTCTGTCCTTGGATACAACTTCCGATGTCCATTGCCAGATCTCAAGCAGGAACACAGCCAGTAGAAACCAGAGCATCACCATCACAGAATTTTAGAGGAAATTCAGCAGGAAGAGGAGGAAACATGGCTAATCGAGGAAGAGGAAGAGGTAGAGCACCAACTGCAACCCAAGGAGGAAGATTAAACTATACTTCAATTCAAGAAGCGGGCAACGCCACCGACATTCTTCTAGGTAGATTTCTGATTCAATCTACATCTGCCTTAATATTGTTTGATCCTGGTGCTACAAATTCATTCATGTCAAAAGCATTTGCATCCGAAGTTGAAATGCATATAGAGCAAGTACCACTAGAGTACTCTATGGTTATACAAACTCCAGGGGCTAGATTATCTGTTTACTAGATCTGCCCAAATGTAACTTTCAATATAGAAGGGGGAGAATTTGAGGCAAATCTACTAGTTCTAGAACTGCAAGGACTAGACATTATTTTGGGAATGGATTGGTTGTCCCAACATAAAGGTCTAATAGACTGTGAAGAGAAAGCCCTTAGTCTTGTCAGTAGTCAAGGGGAGAGAGTTCTATTCTATGCAGAAAGATCATCAGTCAAGAAACCGCTAAGATCTGTTCAAGCATTACAAAAGTTATGCCTGGAACAAGTGCCTGTAGTGCAACGATATTCTGATGTGTTTCCAGAAGAACTTCCGGGAATGCCACCTGACAGAGAAATAGAATTCAGTATTGAACTTAAACCAGGAGCAGCACCTATAGTAAAACGTCCCTATAGGATGCCAGTTACAGATTTGGAGGAACTCAAGAATCAACTCGAAGACTTGGAAAACAAAGGATTTATCAAGCCCAGTGCTTCGCCATGGGGAGCCCCAGTTTTGTTTGTGAGGAAGAAAGACAGAACTCTACGAATGTGTGTAGACTACCGAGCTTTGAATGAAGTCACTATTAAAAACAAGTATCCATTACCAAGAATTGATGACTTATTCGATCAGCTTCGAGGAGCCAAAGTATTTTCTAAGATAGATTTGAAATCTGGATATCATCAGCTGAAGATCAAGAAGGAAGATATACCGAAGACTGCTTTCACTACCAGATATGGTTTATATGAGTTTACAGTAGTACCTTTTGGCTTGACCATTGCTCCGGCAGCATTCATGAATGTCATGAACAGTACATTTATGGATTTTCTTGACAAGTTTGTCATAGTATTCATAGATGACATTCTGATATATTCCAAGAGTACGGAAGAACATGAGCAACATTTACACCTAGTCTTGGAAAGGCTACGAGAGAGGCAATTTTATGCCAAGTTTGACAAATGTGAATTTTGGATGTCAAGAATTTCATTTCTTGGACATGTGTTGACAGCAGAAGGAATTTCAGTGGATTCAGCTAAAATCTCTGCAATCAAGGAGTGGAAGCAACCTACCTCAGTTTCAGAGATTAGAAGTTTCTTGGGATTAGCAGGTTATTATAGGAGATTCATTGAAGGATTTTCCCAAATTGCCAAACCTCTTACAAACCTACTAAAGAAGGATGTTGCATTTGAATGGACCACCAAGTACGAGGAGAATTTTCAGAAGCTGAAGCAGAAGTTGACAACAACACCAGTCCTCACCTTACCAGACAGCAAAGAAGACTTCGTAGTTTACTGTGATGCTTCAAAGCAAGGAATAGGCTGTGTGTTAATGCAGCAAGGTCGAGTAGTGGCTTATGCTTCACGTCAATGGAGACCACACGAGGAAAATTATCCGACTCATGATTTGGAGTTAGCAGCAGTAGTACATGCTTTAAAGATATGGCGGCATTACCTCATTGGACATAAGTGTGAGATCTTTACAGATCATAAAAGCCTCAAGTATATTTTCACACAGACAGAGCTCAACATGCGTCAACGACGATAGCTGGAATTGATCAAAGATTATGATCTTAGTATTCAGTACCATCCAGGGAAAGCTAATGTAGTGGCTGATGCCCTAAGCAGAAAAGTCTATAATCTGCAAGGAGTGGTTATGTTGAAGAACCCTTGCCCCTGGTGGCCTGGGCGACGATTTTAGTGAACACTGCTCCGGGTGGCCGAGGTAGTCGACTCCGAGATGAATTGGCCTCCAACTTGACTTGGACGCCCTCCTTGCCTCCCTCCTGGCCCTTGCTGGTTCCCAAGGCCTTCATGATCCTCTCCAAAGTTCCTAAGTACAATATAATCAATAATATCATTAGGTAGCATACCATCCTCACAAGTATATGCACGGGCACTTAGGAACGAGCCAAAATGAGGACCATCTCGATCACGGGAATGTGTCACTGAGCGGGAAGAGGCTGTTGGGGTCGCCTCAGATGCGACCTCGTCCAATCTTTCCGCGAGGATCCTGTAAAAGGCCGGTCTCTGCGCATCCGTGACCGTAGGAGGAAAGTTACGCATGACTTCCGCGATAGATCGCAGTCGACCATGGGTACTTCTCCTAGGGGCACCGGGTGTTATTGTTTCCTCGTCCACTGGGAAGTGCTCTGGTGGTAAGGAAGGAGTCTGGTCACGTCTATGACCACGCGACCGTCGAGAAGAACTCGGGGCAGCATCGTAACGAGCCTGCGCATCTTGAAGAGCCTCTAGGGCAGTTCTGCGTAGTTCGTTGTTTTGTTGCTCGAGATCTTGCTCCTCCTTCTGTTTGCGATCTTGTTCTTCCCTGGCAGCCTGTTGATCGGGAGTTTCCTCCTACAACGCAGCAAACTGCCTAGGGAGAGAAGTCGCCGATGGGGAGAACATCTCGGTTTGTTCCGAGTCGGACTCGAAATCAAAGAGACGGTGAAGGTTATCGGGGTCGAATCTTCCTGGGCTAACCTCGGGGTCACCATCGTACTTTCCCTCAGCGGGATCGTACGATGGGCCGGACTCACCACCTAGCACATTAAGAACCTCTGTGGGTTCTGACCCTGTGCCAGTTACCTCCTGGTCGATCATCATGACTTGGGAAGATGATTCGTCCTGTGGAAGATTCTGGCCTTCGACCTCTTCCATCGGAACGGGATCACTTGGAGAAGGCATTGGGATATGAGCATAATCCTCGAGATCGAAATCATTCTCGGAATCATATGCTCCAGCCATGTTTCGGCGAACCTCCGAATTTTAATTAGGACGCCTTGAGAAAGGCCCCACGGTGGGCGCCAGCTGTCGACGATTCGGACTCGGGGTCCTCAGCCGAACTTATGCAGAATTTGTAATAGTGAGACCTTTCAAGATGACCCTTCGGGAAGGTATGCTGAACAATGGAGAACAGGAACACAGAGAATTTAGACAGGTTCGGGCCCTCGATGGTGGGAGTAAAAGCCCTACGTCCTGTTGAGATTTCACTAAGTGTGGTAAAATGTTTACAAATGGGAGAAAAAGTCCTCACAGGCAAGGATTTTTCCTATAAAAGTGTACAAAAATAAGCTAAAGAAGACTTAAAAATGCTATATGAGGTGTGCCGTAGACTTGGCTAACTTTTTTCTCCCTCTCCGATTGATACTTCATGCCATCCTTTTATACTGCTTGAAAGGGTGCCATGTGAAGGAAACTGCATCAATCGGTTGCTCGGACGGTTAGATACGGTTTTTGAAACTGCTCTTAACCTCCACGCAGGTTAAACACGTGTTATTCATGAATAACTGTACGTGTTAACCCCCTGACGGTTGATTTTCCACGTGTAGGAATCTTCGGGATACTTAGAATATCCTGTCGTATAGACAACCGAATAGATAGATCCCAGGTATCCTGATCGGTAGACGTTCTGACCGCGGGATTTGGCTGACCGCGTAATATCCCGAATGTGTAGTTCGCGTATAGGCCACGAACTTCTGACCGCGCAAGGCCTATGGTCTGACCGCGTAAAGCTGCGATTTGATCGCGTAAAGCTTGCGACCTCGTGGTGATGCCTCTCAAAATAACTTGAGTTCGCATCTCCAGACACATGCTCTGGCTCGAACCTGTCTTGAACCAGAAGTTTATTAGAAGTGACCCGGGTGTCAATCCTCGTCAGCTAGCCCCCAAATTCGAAGAAAACGGAGAGACGTGTTTATTTCGAATTTTTTAAAAACCGTGCATTGGATTTTTAACCCGGCCCTTTAACTTCTCCACTTAGTGGCGCACTAAGTGAAAACGGTTGGTTTTTCAAGACGGGTTCTGACATTACGTGACGGGCAATGATGGCGCCGTAGAGATTTTTATCTCGAGGTAAAATTGTAAATGTCTTTAACGAAACTCGAGGTGTCTGGGAGGCGAACCGTCGACCTGGCGGCTATAAATACCAGACCCCTGGACATGTAAAGATTCACAATTTCCCTCTCACGCCTAAGTCTTTTTCTTGTTACCTGGCCTCCTTCCTTTTCACTTACTCTTCCCAATGGCAGATCACGAAATCATCGAGATTGAGAGCGATGAAGGGGAAATTGTCGAACAAGGGTCGGATGAAGTCCTGTCTCCCTTAAGGAAGAAACCCAAGGTTGACGAAGGATCTTCCAGTGGAACAAAGGTGAAGAGTGTAGCGAGTTTCCTTCTTCCTTCAGTTCCTTTGACCCTCCCCGTTCATGCCTCTCGGCAAGTTAGGCCTTTATCCTTAGAGAAAGATCCCATCACATTCAATTCTCCCATCCTTATGGGTGATCAACATCCTGGTCGGCAAGCGGTGACTATCCATCGACCAGATGATTGCCATATTGGGTTGGCGAAGCAATTTTCTTCTGGGAACGTTGCACTGGGACAGGTAACAATTTTTCTCCCTTTTTGCTGATAATTTTAGTTAATATGACTAACTTTTTTGCAAAATGCAGGAGGTAGGAGGCCCCAGCGATCAGCCTTCTGTTGCTCCATTTCTTCCTTCCGGACAGACTCTTCTGGAAGAGAAGAATGCCCTGGAGAAGAAAACCGAGGAGATGGCCTCGAAGATTCTGCGTTTAGCAGAATGTCTTGATCGATCCCGAGAGGAGGCGCACCATTTCCGTCGAGAGAGGGACTTCGCTCAGCAACAGCGAGAACTCTCCGACTTGATTAGGGACAATAGTGCGTCCGTTGTTAGGGATGATATAGATAGACTTAGGGTAGTTGCTAGTTCCCTGGGGGTTGTCAGTGTAGATCCTACTGACAACAATATGTCCCTTGGGGAACTTTGTAAACTTCTTTCGGAGCAAGTCGATGTTTTGATCGACTGTATCCCTTTTGTATGCAAAGAATGTAAGAAATAAAAGGTTTCTTATTTTTCATGAATATTCTTCACATCTTCTGTGCGAAAACATAGCCATAAACTTTACGTTTGCGACCATTCATACACAGGAAACTTTAGTTCTGCGATCAGAATCGTTTTTAAGAAAAAGGCACCGCGACCTGCCCTGATTCCGCGAGCAGTTTCAGAGCCGCGGTCAGAACTAAAGTGCGACCAGAGTTAGGACTCGGTCAGGCCGTCATTATGATTAGAATCGAAGTTTCAGCCTAAAACATGATTTCGAAAAAACCATAACCCAATTAGAAACATTCTAGTACGTCAAAAATTGAGTTATATGATTTTTTCGAAGAAAATGTTCAAAGTATAAAAAGGAAAAACGCCTTCTGAAAAGTACTGAAAATTTTTCAGTCCTTTTGCACTTTCAGTTTCCAAAACAAAGAAGCCTTTTTGTTTCAGATCCGACGTCTGGGTACTTTATCGGGTCTATCAGAAACAGTATCCATTATGGGAAATGAATAAAGCATTCAATGGAACGTTTGAAACGAGCTGTTTACCCATTAATGCGTCGCCTTGGGTCTATAAAAAGCAGTAGGTAGCTTCTTGAGGAAGACACTCAGCCGCGAAAAACCCTTAGAATTCCCGCCGCTCAAAACCCTCATTTTCTTCAGCCTTCGTCTTCCCCAAATCGCCAGCTTCCCCTTTGATTCTACACCATAGATGGCGTCCTGGAGCAGATCCATTCATCATTCTGAGGAGAGCCTGATGGCGCTTGAGAAGGAGGAGATCCTTTCTCCGCGGCTACTCATTAACTGGCGACCTGCGGAGAAGGACCAAGAAACTCCAACTGTCCAAGAAGGCGAGTTGGTGGTTTTTGAGGAGTACTTTCGTTGCGGGTTCCGATTCCCTGAGAGTCGGTTCCTTAAGGATATCTTTGAGCATTACTGGTGGGAACTGATCAACCTCCACCCCAACGCGATGCTGATTCTTGCAGTATTCCAGCATCTCTGTGAAGCCTTCGTCGGAGTATATCCCAGCGTGGATCTTTTCCGACGATTTTACTTTTCGGCGTGGTCGAAGAGCACCAACGCCGCCGGATGCATCTACTTCCGGCTGAGGGATAAAAAGGAGTATCCCTCCCCACCCCTGCGAGATTCAGTGCACGGGTGGCACCAGAAATGGTTTTACTGCACCCCTCCGACCGAGAGCGGGCTGTGGTTTGAGAACTCGCGGCCGGAGAAAACAAGCGAGTTGGATACTCTCCCGGCGATGAACGCGGAGTTCATGAAGCATGCCGAGGTGATCCTTCACTTAGTCGAACAAGGGCTGACGGCACGTGACGTCATCCGAGACTTTGTGAAGAATCGGGTGAGCCCCCTACGTGAAAGGGCTCATCCGGCTTGGGAGATCACGTCCATGGCGGACACTACCCTGGACTATAATGAAGGTACTTATTTCTGACATAGAAATCCTTTTGTTATTTTTGAAATGTACCAATTTAACTTGTATCCGGGAACAGTCCTGCCTTCAGCTGAGATTGAGAGGCGGACTAACTACCTCCTCAGGGCGTACAATGCCGAGGTAGAGGGCCCCAAGGGATCGCCTCGCCCCGAAAGCTTGATTCATGCTGGCGACGACCTTAAACAGGAGCGCCGAAAGGTAAACTTCTCACTTGGCCTCTGTTTTGCAGGTTTCATGTATGTCCAACACTAATCAATTTCATTGGAGTGAAAATAGCTCCTAGGGAGGTTCGCGGATGCGACATTCCCAAGTGAAAATGTCGGCTTTCTGAAGAAGCCGGCAGCGAAGAACGTGAAGAAGGTTTCCCAGAGACCCAGGACAAAGAGTCCTGCCCCTAAGAAGACCAAGCTGAACCCTGGGGAGGGGTCTTCACGAAGCGTCCCTCGTCCCACAAGAAAGACTGCGGTAAGATATCACATTCCTGCTACTTTTTCAGGCACGACATGGAATCACTTCTTCGTCGTACAGGGAGAGGGGAGCGAGGAGGAAGAGGATGACGTTCCTCTGATCCTTCGAAGGAGGAAGATCGCGGATCTTCCATCCAGCGATGTCCCAGGCTGCCCCGCAGAGACTACAGCTGCCGAAGAGGTGGCCGTGGCTGACCCTGCGACAACCGAAGATCTGGTGGTCGCGGGTGACCTTCCAATTCCTGAAGCCCCCGGGGTTTCAGGGTCAGTCATCTCTGCTTCCCTGGTCGAAGGGACGACTAAGGTAAAGGATCTTTTCGATCATTCCCTCCATGACTCTTTCTGCGTATTTGACAAGTTAATGTACATACAGGAAGGAGAGCTTCCCCCTGGGGATTCCAGGGAGGAAAATCCTCCTCCTCCGCGGACAGAGGAGGAAGTAGACGAACGAAGGCCGGCTGTGACGGTTCCAGCAACTCAGGAATCGTCAAGGCCTTCGGATGAAGCCCCACCAATTAGCCCGGTGGTCCAGGTAAAGACTTATGTGTTTTTAACTGTTCCCTAAGAATATGCCTGTAACATGATATTTCCAGGGGGGTGCTGTCTTATTTACCATAAGGAAGGCAAGAACCGGAGACGGCTCTCCTTCGCAAGGGGAGTTGTCCCAGAAGTCCCAGGAACGAATGGGATTTCGAATAAGGTAAGAACTCTTATTCGACAGTAATCTTATATAAAAACTGTCTGACCCACTCTTCCTGTTAAGCAAAAGAAGACAGCGCCTATACCTTCAACCGCCACTGGGGAGGTTGAAGCTAGGGCTAATGAGGGAGCCTCTAATGAAGAGCGCTCTACTCCCGTGGTTCAGGAAATCGTCCGGACCGCGGGAGGTGAATCAAGCACAGGGACTAGGTCACCACCAGTGGCCTCTGGGGGTGGCGTCCGGCCGACACTCCCATCAACTGTCCCCGTTGCAGGCACTTCAGGCGCGCTAGCAAGGATTCCTGCTAGCATGGATGATGCTGCTTTAAATAAGTTTATGAAGGTATGATGACTCCTGTTTCGGCGTTTGAATCGCCTTTAGAGCATACTTGACTCTTTTGCTTTGTGTCACAGGGCTTGTCATGGGTGACGAGCCAGTCGCATGCTGCAATGGCTAGCATGGCGGCTGTTCAAAAAGATCGTGACGGCTTGCGCAAGTGAGTATCGTCATCCTTCTGTTAATATAAGTAGGCTTTAATTGTGACTAGCCTGATTTTGCTGCAGAGAGGTTACGTTCTTGAAGAAGGAGTTAACCAAGATAAAGCTGAACTCAGTTACAGAGTTTCAGAAACTACGGACTGAAATCAATAGACTTCAGTCTGAGAATGTTGGTAAGTCGATTCCCAACTTGAGAAGACTTAAAGACATTTCTTGTTCATAACCTCTTTTCTTTGTGCAGCGCAAGCAGGTCGTATTAAACAGCTCAGCCAGGACAAAATGCTTCTCGAGTCCTCGCTCGACCACACCAATCAAGTGGTCAAAGAGTTGAGTCTACTGGTCTTCGAAAAACTAAAGGCCATAGCCAGCCTTTTGAATACCAATGTGGTAGAGTTGAGGAAGGACAACCCAGATGTCAGCGATTGGGCATCACTGCTTACAACTCAAGCAGAATCACTGCTCGAATATCTCCCTGGAGATTTACGGCGACGTGAAGAGATGATCAGGACGAGAGTCCGATCAGCCGCATCCGCCGTACTCAGCCGGGTTCGACTTCACCATGGCTCAGATGCGAATCTGAGCGCGCTGGTGGGACCGGTTGAGGTCGAGAGTGACGAACTGCTTGACGCCGTTATCGAAGAAGTTAAGCCCTTCGTTGACAAGCTCTTGGCTGAGCTAAGGATCGAATGATCCTTGTATTTTGTAACCAAACAATTGTAATTACAATGCTATGTATGTAAAATCATTTTTTCAAGAGAAAGTGAATATTCACATCATAAGTTTCATGCTATAAGTATATTCCTCTAGCCCCCGCCTCTGTTTTGTGAATACTGAAGCCTTAGTATTTTAAACAGAGGAAAACATAAGTATGATGACCAGGGATATGTGCTTCAAGCCGATGGTCAAGATTAAAGTAACATTTTAACCTTATTGCAAACTGGTAGCCACCCAAATGACCGAAGACTAGCCAGATAGTCCCGTGTGCGTTGAGAAACGGCTTATTTAGGAGTGACTTATCTGGAAGTGATCATGAGATTGACCAGCGAATCCGGTTAAAAAATGCTGTAATAACCTAACCGCCGGCGATCAGCCCCCAGGTCGAATTTGTATAATTTGGCCTTAAAGAAAAACACTCATTGTATGAAAACAAAACATGCTTTTTATGAAAAGATGCTAATTGAACAGGAAAAAAGTGATTGGAATACTTACACGTAAAACTTGCGAAGTTGATCGATGTTCCAAGTATTGGACAAAATCCGACCATCCTCCATGGCTAACCGCGCAGATCCTGACCGCGGCACTGAGACGACAGTATATGGTCCCTCCCACTTTTGGGAGAATTTATTGCGGTTAGACTGGTCTTGAATTTTTCGTAAAACCAAGTCGCCCACGTTGAGATCTCGTGGTCGCACCTTTTTACTGTGATACTTGCGTAGGGTCTGCAAGTATACCGCGGACTTAATCAGGGCGCGATCACGCCGTTCTTCCAGGAGGATGAGATCTTGCGATCGTTGTTCGGATTGGTTGACCTGTTCGAATTGATTCGTGCGAACAGATCCAATACTTACTTCCACAGGCAACACAGCCTCGGCTCCATAGACCAAATGGAAGGGTGTCTCACCGGTGGCTCGACTAGAGGTAGTTCGTAGTGCCCATAGAACAGTATAGAGCTCGTCTGCCCAAGCCCCCGAGCGGGTCTTGAGGCGATCAAAAACACGTTTTTTTATACCTTGCAGTACTTGCCCATTGGCCCATTCTACGGCACCATTGCTTTGTGGATGTGCCACGGAAGCAAAGCACACCTTGGTCCCAATCTGATCGCAGTAGTCTAGGAAAAGACCGCTAGCGAACTGAGAACCGTTGTCTGTGATGAGACGGTTTGGAACACCAAATCGTGCCACAATGTTCTTATGAAAGAACTTTTGTGCGGCTAATGCAGTAATATTTCGTACTGGTTCGGCCTCAATCCACTTTGTGAACGTGTCAATGGCTACAAACAAAAACTTGTATCCATTGACCGCTTGTGGCATAGGACCGACGATGTCCATTCCCCAGATCGCGAAAGGCCATGCGAGAGGAATAGTTTGTAATGCATAAGCAGGTTGATGAACCTGTCGTGCATGAAACTGACATTGTGGACACATCTTGACCATAAGCTTGGCATCATCGAGTGCCGAAGGCCAGTAGAATCCCTGTCGAAAAACTTTTCCGACCAGTGTTCGGTATGATGCGTGTGCACCGCATACACCGTCATGTATTTCTTTCAAGAGGGATTTTCCTTCCTCCTGAGATATGCAGCGCATGAATACTCCTTGAGTACCCTTTCTGTACATAACCCCATCTATGAGTTTGTGCAGACGCGCCTTTCGAATTAACCGATCGCTTTTGGTTTCGTCCTCGGGTAGGGTCCCATGTTCAAGATAGACCCTCAATGGATGAGTCCAATCTTGTTCCTGACCGAGGTTGGCAACGAAGGCTATTGCCGGATCATCCTCGACCGAAGTCATGATCGAAGGATGGTCCAAGTGTTCAATGAACACTCCTGCCGGAGCGGATGAGCGTGAGGATCCAATTTTGGATAATTGGTCTGCGAGAATGTTGTCCTTTCGCGGGATGTATTGGACTTCGAAGTGACTGAAGTGTTTTTCCAATCTCCTCACTTCCCCCAGGTAATGAGCCATTGTCTCATCGGAGGTGCTGTACTCCTTGTTTACCTGGTTTACGACCAGCTGTGAGTCCCCCCTCACCACTAATCGACGGACTCCGAGGAATTTTGCTGCCCGGAGCCCTGCAAGAAGACCTTCATACTCTGCTGCATTGTTGGTTGCAACAAAGTGTAGTTGGATGACATACTTAAGCTGTTCGCCCTGAGGTGTAACTAAGACCACTCCAGCCCCTGAGTGTTGAAAACTACGGGAGCCGTCAAAGTACATTGTCCAATAATCGGGGCACTCCAGCTCCTTTTCCAACTGCACGGGTGGCTCAGGGTTGGTCCATTCGACCACAAAGTCGGCCAAAACCTGAGACTTAACCGCCGTGCGAGGGGTAAAGTGGATCTCAAAGGCACCGAATTCGACCGCCCATTTGGCGATTCGACCAGATTTTTCTGGATTTCGGACAATATCCCCTAAAGGAAAAGAGGAAGGTACTGTGATCTTGTGTGCTTGAAAGTAATGTCGTAGCTTACGGGAAGCAATCAGTAGCGCGTAAAGTATCTTCTGGACCTCAGGGTAGCGCTCCTTAGGACCATGAAGTACTTCGCTCACATAGTAGACGGGTCTGTGCACTCCTTCCCTTTCCGCGATCAGAACTGCGCTGACCGCGTGTGGGGTGGCCGCCAAATACAGAAGCAATGGTTCATCCTTTTCAGGAGACACCAATACTGGCGGACTGGATAGATATGTTTTTACCTCCTGAAACGCTTTTTCGGCCTCATCTGACCACGTGAAGTTATGATGTTTCCGCAAGGCTTTAAAGAAAGGTAGTCCCCTTTCGCCTAATCGCGATATGAAACGACTTAAAGCCGCCATGCGACCAGCCAGGCGTTGAACATCCTTCATGGTCGAGGGCGACCTCATTTGCTCAATAGCTCTGATTTTCTCAGGATTAACCTCAATGCCCCTGGAACACACAAGAAAACCAAGAAGCTTTCCTGAAGAAACCCCGAAAGAACATTTCTCCGGGTTCAATTTTATTCCAAAGCGATTCAAGTTACAGAAGGTTTCAGCAAGATCGTCCAAATGAGACAATCTTTTGGTACTCTTTACAACCAAGTCGTCTACATATGCTTCGAGATTACGCCCTATCTGGGAAAGAAAGGTCTTTTGCATCAAGCGCTGGTACGTGGAGCCAGCGTTCTTGAGACCGAACGGCATTCTGACGTAGCAGTACGTGCCGAACGGGGTGATGAAGGTAGTTTTCTCTTCATCGTCTTCTGCCATGCTAATTTGATGATATCCCGAGTAGGCATCCAGAAAACTCATCAGTTCGCAACCCGCAGTGGAGTCAACCAGCTGGTCGATGCGGGGAAGGGGAAAGTCGTCCTTCGGACAGGCACTGTTGAGGCTAGTATAGTTGACGCACATGCACCACTTGCCATTTGACTTGCGGACCATGACCGGATTGGCGAGCCAGTCCGGGTGATTCACCTCGCAGATGAACCCGGCTTGTAAGAGTTTGTCTAACTCTTCTCGGATGGCTTCCTGTCGGTCGGTGGCAAAACGCCTGAGCTTTTGCTTTATTGGTCGTTGTCCAGGTCGGATTGCTAACCTGTGCTCAATTACTTCCCTTGGGACACCGGGCATGTCGGACGGTTTCCACGCAAACACATCTGCGTTAGCCCGGAGGAAAGCAACGAGGTCGAGTTCCTATTTGTCATCCAGGGTTGACCCAACCCGAATTGTCTTGGATGGGTCATCTGGGTACAAAGGAACTTGTTTGAGTTTCTCATCTGGTCGAGGAGCAGCCCTGATCGCATCGGTGGCGACAGTGGCGACCTGAGCGTCCCGGAGGGGAAGTTGATCGACCATCTCCAAAGATAGCCGGTCGCACGTGAGTGCCACGTTGCGACTACCTCGGACCGAAATGACACCTTTGGGGCCAGGCAATTTCCCGCACTGATAAGCATAGTGCGTTGCCATCATGAACTTAGCGAGAGTAGGCCTGCCAAAGATTGCATTATAAGCTGAATCGCAATTGATTACATCGAAAGTAACCAATTCTGTTCGGAAGTTATCTGGTTCTCCCAGAGTGACCGGGAGGACCACTTGTCCCAATGGCATCATGGAGGGGCCTGGGATTATCCCATAAAACGGATGAATTATGGGCTTGATCTTCGAACGAGGAATTTGCATCTCGTCGAGTGTCTTGACCAATAAAAGATCAAGGGAACTTCCCCCGTCGATCAGGACCCTTTCGACTCTCGCGTTACTGATGATTGGGGTAATAACCAGAGGTAATCTCAATGGTCGAGTTAGCCCCGCAGGACAGTCAGCGCGGTCGAACGTCAAAGGCATATCCGACCAACGGGGATATTGAGGTTCACCAAGGGATGTCTCCGTTTG
Organism: Pharus latifolius; assembly: GCA_019359835.1. Classification (NCBI taxonomy): domain Eukaryota; kingdom Viridiplantae; phylum Streptophyta; class Magnoliopsida; order Poales; family Poaceae; genus Pharus; species Pharus latifolius. The sequence goes on along the minus strand of CM033324.1, from coordinate 52,737,723 downwards.
GTTAACCTCTCGGCAAAAAGTTTTAAACTGCCTTTTGGAAACGAAAGAGGAGGAGCCTCCGAAAATGACATTAACATGATTTTGAGGTACCTGGTAAGCCATTTCTTCGTCTCCATCGACGTCTCTAACCCCGCACGCCTGCTCTTTGGGCGGTAAGGTCGGCATTGGCCCAGCTCCTTGGTAGAAATCATCCAGCTGTTTCAACCAACTCTTGCAGTTTTTGAGATCGTGGCCTGCGGAATTGTGGAGTGGACACCACCTTTTGCCTTCCTGCGGATTAGTTGATTTTTCTGGCTGGTCGGAATCCCGGCCACCAGAAGCAGTTTTACTTTTGAAAGAAAACTTATTACCTTTGGTCGAAGGTGGTTTCTCCGCGACCGCGACCTCACGGTACTGTCCAGAGCGGTTCCTCTTCGACTTTTTTGACTTCCCACCCGGTGAAGACTCCGGCTTTTTGCTCGAGTCTTCTTTCTTGGCGTCCTTGAAGCCTGGTTGGGGCGGTAGGTCCCCCTTGTCAACCATTCGGTTCCATTCGACTGCCTCGGCTGCATCAGAGTATCGATCAGCCATATCGAACAGATCGGCCACCGATCGAGGAGGGTGAATGAGCAAGTCTTCAGTGAATCTCCGGTATCGAACGGCATGCTTAAATGCCCTGATTACGGAACCATCAGATATGTTCGGGATGGTATTTCTTACCCCGACAAACCTCTTGACAAACTGCCGAAGCGTTTCGGTCGAAGTTTGCCGCAATCTATGCAAGTCGTCCTCCTTACCTGGCTTTTGGTAACAGTTTTGGAAATTGCTAAGGATGGCATCGCATAGCATTTCCCAATTGTAGATAGAACCCTCAGGCTGATTGAACAACCAAGTTCTAGCCGGTCCTACGAGGACTGTTGGCAGGTAGTTAGCCATGACCTTGTCATCGCCTCCTGCGGCTTGGATGGCAGTAATATAGATCTGAAGAAACTCGGATGGGTTCTGAGTTCCATCAAACCTCTCAATGGCCCCTGGTCGAAACTTATCGGGCCAAACGACCGCTCGTAGGCCAGGCGAGAAAGCTTTGCAACCAACGTAAGGACCGTGGACCGTCCTGCGACTTTCGGTCAGGTTTCGAGCAAACTCACTTAACGGCGGGGTTACTCGAGGTCCCAAACGAGAATGAACGGGAACTCGATCCCTACCGCGAGAGTCCTGCATTCGCCGATATTTGTCCTGTCGGGACGGTATAGGCGGCGGGTAACTCCGTCGACCAGAGCCAAAATGAGGACCATCTCGATCACGGGAATGTGTCACTGAGCGGGAAGAGGCTGTTGGGGTCGCCTCAGATGCGACCTCGTCCAATCTTTCCGCGAGGATCCTGTAAAAGGCCGGTCTCTGCGCATCCGTGATCGTAGGAGGAAAGTTACGCATGACTTCCGCGATAGATCGCAGTCGACCATGGGTACTTCTCCTAGGGGCACCGGGTGTTATTGTTTCCTCGTCCACTGGGAAGTGCTCTGGTGGTAAGGAAGGAGTCTGGTCACGTCTATGACCACGCGACCGTCGAGAAGAACGCGGGGCAGCATCGTAACGAGCCTGCGCATCTTGAAGAGCCTCTAGGGCAGTTCTGCGTAGTTCGTTGTTTTGTTGCTCGAGATCTTGCTCCTCCTTCTGTTTGCGATCTTGTTCTTCCCTGGCAGCCTGTTGATCGGGAGTTTCCTCCGACAACGCAGCAAACTGCCTAGGGAGAGAAGTCGCCGATGGGGAGAACATCTCGGTTTGTTCCGAGTCGGACTCGAAATCAAAGAGACGGTGAAGGTTATCGGGGTCGAATCTTCCTGGGCTAACCTCGGGGTCACCATCGTACTTTCCCTCAGCGGGATCGTACGATGGGCCGGACTCACCACCTAGCACATTAAGAACCTCTGTGGGTTCTGACCCTGTGCCAGTTACCTCCTGGTCGATCATCATGACTTGGGAAGATGATTCGTCCTGTGGAAGATTCTGGCCTTCGACCTCTTCCATCGGAACGGGATCACTTGGAGAAGGCATTGGGATATGAGCATAATCCTCGAGATCGAAATCATTCTCGGAATCATATGCTCCAGCCATGTTTCGGCGAACCTCCGAATTTTAATTAGGACGCCTTGAGAAAGGCCCCACGGTGGGCGCCAGCTGTCGACGATTCGGACTCGGGGTCCTCAGCCGAACTTATGCAGAATTTGTAATAGTGAGACCTTTCAAGATGACCCTTCGGGAAGGTATGCTGAACAATGGAGAACAGGAACACAGAGAATTTAGACAGGTTCGGGCCCTCGATGGTGGGAGTAAAAGCCCTACGTCCTGTTGAGATTTCACTAAGTGTGGTAAAATGTTTACAAATGGGAGAAAAAGTCCTCACAGGCAAGGATTTTTCCTATAAAAGTGTACAAAAATAAGCTAAAGAAGACTTAAAAATGCTATATGAGGTGTGCCGTAGACTTGGCTAACTTTTTTCTCCCTCTCCGATTGATACTTCATGCCATCCTTTTATACTGCTTGAAAGGGTGCCATGTGAAGGAAACTGCATCAATCGGTTGCTCGGACGGTTAGATATGGTTTTTGAAACTGCTCTTAACCTCCACGCAGGTTAAACACGTGTTATTCATGAATAACTGTACGTGTTAACCCCCTGACGGTTGATTTTCCACGTGTAGGAATCTTCGGGATACTTAGAATATCCTGTCGTATAGACAACCGAATAGATAGATCCCAGGTATCCTGATCGGTAGACGTTCTGACCGTGGGATTTGGCTGACCGCGTAATATCCCGAATGTGTAGTTCGCGTATAGGCCGCGAACTTCTGACCGCGCAAGGCCTACGGTCTGACCGCGTAAAGCTGCGACTTGATCGCGTAAAGCTTGCGACCTCGTGGTGATGCCTCTCAAAATAACTTGAGTTCGCATCTCCAGACACATGCTCTGGCTCGAACCTGTCTTGAACCAGAAGTTTATTAGAAGTGACCCGGGTGTCAATCCTCGTCACCTGGTTCAGGATAGATTCGAACCAGACAAGCGCCTGGTGATGCGAACTCAAGTTACTCCGAGAAGCACAGGCATGAGGTCGTAGGCTTTACACGATCAGACCGTAGCTAGTGCGTGGTCAGGAATTCGTATGCCATACGCGAACAGAAGACTGCAGATGGTGCGCGGTCAGCAAACAACGCGTGGTCAGAACATCTTTGACTAGGGAACGTGGGATTATTCTGTCCCTACGACAGGGATATCCCGAGTATCCTGAAGATTCTTCCGCGTATGGATACAACCGTCAGGAGGTTAATACGTGCGGTTATCCATGAATAACACGTGTTAAACCTGTGTGGAGGTTAGAGGCAGTTCCCTAAAACTGCATCCCAGCAACTGTTTGATGCCGTTATGACTTGGCACCCTTTCGACCAGTATAAAGGGGTAACCCAATGTATCAAACAGGGGAACACACCGAATCGAACGATCAAACAACTAGATGATCAGATCATCAAACCGAAGCAACCAGAAGACAGTAGTCTAAGTTAGATAGCTTTCATAAGCCTTCCAGGAGGTACACCTTGAAAGGTCGCACAACCTACAAATTCTGCATAAGTTCGACTAAGTGCCCCGAGTCTGAATCGTCGACAACAATGACCGGGCCGACGCCCTTGCTCGGGCAGCCAGCGCTCGGGAACCGCTCCCCAAAGGGGCCTTCTGGGAGATTATTGCAAAGCCCTCGGTGACCTCCCTGGACGCAGGTGACGGCTCCTGCGTCCCGGAAGTCACCGAAATCACCCGGGCTTCGTCTTGGATGGACCCCCTTTCTCCTTCATCAAGGGGAAGGGGGACCCTCCCAACAAAACCGAGGCCAAGCGCCTCCGGGCCAAGGCCCGGGCATACCTCCTTTTGGAGGGGAAGCTCTACAAGCGGGGGGCTTCCGCCTTGCTCCATTGTCTTCCACAGCCGGAAGGGATCCGGCTTCTCAAGGATATTCACTCGGGGAGCTGCGGGTCTCACTTGGCCCCGCGAGCCCTCGTGGCCAAGGCCCTTCGCCAGGGTTTCTATTGGCCCACGGTAATTCGCGACGCGCGAGACCTTGCCTCCGCGTGCAAGGCCTGCCAGAAGATGGCCAAGCGTTCTAGCCGTCCCTCTGTAGCGCTGCAGACCATACCCATCAGTTGGCCTTTCACGCACTGGGGGATGGACCTCCTAGCGCCCTTCCCCCCAGCGCCCGAGGGCTACAAGTATGCGGTGGTCACGGTCGACTACTTTACAAAATGGGTAGAGGCTGAACCTCTGGTCGGCATCACGTCTTGAGCAGTATAGCAGTTTTTCTAGAAAAATATCGTGTGTCATTTTGGCGTCCCCGGAGAGATCACCATCGATAATGGGACCCAATTCGACTCGGCGTATTTCTGGTAATTCTGCGAAGGCTTGGGGCTCACCATCCACTTCGCTTCAGTGGCCCATCCCCAAAGCAACGGGGCCATTGAAACAGTCAACGGTGTAATCCTACAAGGGTTACACCGACGGCTCGAGCAAACCGCTTCCAAGCGGGGTGCATGGGTAGAGGAGCTCCCTAGCATCCTCTGCTCCATACGCACGACTCTGAGCCGGGCGATGGGACGTACTCCCTTCTCCCTGATATACGGGGCTGAGACAGTCCTCCCCCCGGAGATTGGCTTTCGGTCACTGCGAGTCGAGCTCCTAGACGGAGCTACGACCGTGACGTACCAAGCCAACGAGGCAAATTAGCACTGGAGGTCTATCTCGTGGAGGAGGAATGCGACCGAGCACTCCTCCGCCACGTTATCTACGAGCGCGAAATGGCGCGCGCATACAACCAACGCGTTTGCGAAAGGGCTTTTCGCCTCGAGGACCTTGTCCTGAAGCACGTCACTGACCCCCAAGCCCAAGGCAAGCTCTCCCCCCAAAAGGGAGGGCCCCTACAGGGTCTCGGTAGTCCTGGGCTCGGGGGCTTACAAGCTCTCCAACCTTCAAGAGCAGGAGCTGAAGGACACGTGGAATGTGTGTTCACTTCGCAAGTTCTACGTCTAGCCTACGAGCGCGTCCCCTCCCCCAGAGCGATTACGCAGGAGGGGAAGGGGGGACTTTGTACTCACCGTTCCCTCCCCTGTCACGATTTCGCGGGGGGAGGCGTTGTACTTCAGTTCATTATCAATACAATTGGTTTTTTCTTCAGCTCTGTCTCAATACAGGTTTTTACATTACCGTCTCTCACGGCGATGTCCTCCCCGTGAGGAAGTGGGCCATCACTACCCAATAAGTCCCTACGACGGGAGTCCCACTCCCGTAGGGCGGCTTACGATCACCCCTCGTGGACTGAGGGTGTAAGCGGCAACCCAGTCCTCAAGGACCGTGGTAACGAGTCAATTTGAGAGACTAGTCTCCTACTCAAACACTCAGACCCGTCATTGGGTGCATCCTCCTCTGGGAGTCGATTGTCTCCTCAGCTAGACGGAATTTTCTTGGATATTCTTCCCCGGAGATCTCATTCTCGGCTCCCCGTTTTCACCATGACCAGAGAGGTTTCTCCCGGGAAAATTCCTGGAAATATTGGACCTCCCAAAAGACACCCGGTTCCCCGTTCTCACGGTGACCAGAAAGTTTTTACCCCGGAAAGAATTTCTTCGAATTTTGGAATTCTCGGATATTTTTCTCGGAGACCTCGTTCCCTGCTCCCCGTCTTCACAGTAACCGGAGGGTTGTCTCTGGGAAAAATTATCCCCGGGAATTTCACGGATTTTCTCGAACGTCCTTTCTCTAGAGACTTCACCCCCGGCTCCCCATCCTTACGGCGACCGGAGGATCCCACCAGGGCTTTCGAAAAATCATACCCAGAAAATTCTTATAACATTGGGAAAACTTGAAAAAATCTTTCGCGGAGGGTCCTTATCCCGGGAGCTTTGTCACCCCCACAGCGTGCGGAGCTACCCTCTGGCCCGCTGTGGAAGGAGCGATAAGGAGCACCCGGGAATCACCCCGTTCCGGACCATCTAAGATAAGTACACGAGCAAACTTAGCTCTATTAAAGAAATCAAAGTACACAAGCAAACTTAGCTTTATTGAAGATCATTTAACCGGAGGACATCTTCCCCCTCCGGTGGGCATCATTACATCAGATACGATACAACCCGGGGTGTAACCCGGAAAGTTCCTACATCTAATAATCCCGGAGACCTTCCAATATCTCCCGGGCCAGGTCCCGGTACAAGCCGCGTATGCGACGCTGGGCCTCCCGGAGCAGGTCTTCGGGCCAATATTCGTAGCCCGCCGATGGAAGTATTCGAAGCGGGGGAACCCTCCGGGACCCGGCCGCAGAGGGGATAGTTCAACGCAATGATTATCAAAGTTGTCCAGGTGCCACTCCAGACGCCACCGCAACCGAATCGGCTCCCGGGAAACACCCCCGTTGCGTCCCCCGGAGAAGAGACTTAACAAAATAAAAGCGGCCTGGGCATCCCCCGGGTTACACCCACCGGGGCTTAAAGGCCTCACCACCGGAGAGTTTCTCCGGGACCTTCGCCCGGGAGTAATCTCCCAAGTAACCTGGTACATTTCATTCAAAGACTTAGCAAAAAATTCAATTTGTATTGCATTAGAATGTTTTTTGTACAAGTGTCCGGGGCTTCCTCTAAGAAGCTACCAGGAGCAAAAAACCTAAAAACAAAAAGGGCCCTATCTAAAGGCCCGGGGGGAGGTTCATACTTGTTCATTGGTGTCCTCCCCCCGGGGGGCTCTCGCCGGAGCCGCGGCATCCGCTCCCGGAGGCGTCGGCGCCGGGAATTGCACCCGGATTATCCGGTCCTAGAAGCCCCCGGCGAGCTGCTCCATCTCTCGCCGCGATGGCTCGAAGAGTTCCGGGAAGCTCTAGGGGATTCGGTCCCCGATCGCCCGGGCACCCACCCCCCGGTGCTCCACGAGCCTGGCTGCGGCGGCCACCACCGGGATCGCCCGGCCTCACGCCCGGGCATCAGCGGCCTCCGGGATCATGGAGACTTGTGCATTGAGAAAACGCACAGCCTCCGTGAGCATTGCCGGGGCCGCCTCGGAGCTGCTCCCCGAGCCCCTCGAGGGCTGAGCGAACGGAGTGGCCCGCATTCGTCAGTGCCCAGACGCTGGAGCTCTCGAGACCTTTCCCTTTCCTGGGGGGGATCAGGAGCCCCTTTCCCTTTCCGGGCTGTGGGGCCCCCGGGACCTCCGCCGCTGGAAGAGCCTCGTAGACCGAGGGGCTCCCCCCTCGTCTACCGGCCATCGACACGCGGAGGAGAGGCCTCTCTGGCTCCGGTAGCGCCGGGGCCGCCGGGAGGGCCATCGCCGAAGGAGGCGAGGGGGTGTAATCCGCTGAATCGGACGCCCCCCCCCCCCCCCCCCCCCCGTCATTGGTTGGTTCCTTCCCCCGAGCCTCTCTGAGGTTCTACGGGGGAGGTGGCGTCGCCTCCTTCTGGGGAGGTTCCCGCGCGCGCCCTGACCCGGGGCTGCGTCCCAGGCCTTCACGGGCGTGGAGCCCGGAGTCGTCGATGGACCGGGGGCTTTCTGAGCCTTGGCCCGCTTTGGCTCAGAGCCCCCAGTGGCTTCTTTCCCCCTCTTGTGGGAACCATGGGTGGGAGGGGCGTTCTCGCCGGTAGCCCCAGCCCGAAGGCCTCGGCCACCAAGTTCTGGGGAGGGCCCTCCCCCATGGCGCGCACGATGCGCTCGTGCTCGTCGACGTAGTACCTCCCGAGGAGGTTTTCCGCCTTCTCCCGGGCGGCCGGATACGGCTGGACTGTAAGAGGTAAGGAGTTAGAAAAATTAACGAAAGAAAAGGAGAAAAGTAACCGGGAGCTTACATCGGGTCACCAGCTTCTGCGGGGGCCGCTGGGCCGGGCACATCCCGATCCCCCTCCTCCCATGTGAGAAGGGGGAGATCTTCAGCAGCGTCAGCTCCTCGGTGGCATCCCTCATAGAGCGGAGGCCCCTAGCATCCACGACCTTGCTGAGGAGCTTCAGCTCCTTCTTGGTCCACACCGGGGGCTTGGGAGTGATCACCGGCTATAGGAGGGGGCCTCCGACGAGTACACACCACCTCGTCGTCCCGGACCCGGAGGTAGAACCACCTCCGGATCCAGTCCCCCCAGTTGTCCCGGGAGGCCGCCACCGGGTACTCCGCCACACGGGACGGCAGCAACTGGATCATCACCGAGCCAAAGGGAGACTTTGGCCCTCCCTTCACCAGGTGGGAGCTCCTCGCCGCCGGTTCGTAGAAATACCGGAACAGCAGGAGAGTGGGCTCCCGTCCGGTGGCCGTCTCGAAGAGCCAAATGAAGAGGCCCATCCGGACGAACGCGTTCGGAGTCAGGTGGTTCAAGGCCACCCTGTACTCCTTCAAAAACTCCCAGAGCAATAGATGCACGGGGAGCCGGAGCCCGGCCTCGAGGAAAGCCTCGAAGGCCACCACTTCCCCGGGCCTTCTTCGCGGCGATCTGGACGTCCCCATCCGCCACTACCCCCCGGTCCACCAGGGACTCCAAGTCCCTGGATGTAAACTCGGAGGCCCAGAGGAAGTCCGTGGTGACTTCCTCCGGTGGCACCTCCATGGCCTTGGCACGGCCCTTGGGTCCCATCTAATTTTTCGGTGGCTTAGACTCTAGGAAAAAGGGGGGACTTTGGGGTTCCGAAGGCTAAGCTTCCGGGAGTGAGCTTCCGGAAGAGGGCTACCGGGAGAGCTAAGGGTGCTAAGGGAGTTTGAGGGTTTGAAGTTTGGAATGACTTCTCTGGGCCCCCCGAGGCCGTATTTATAGGGGCCAAACGTGGCCCCGATGGGTGCCACGTGGCCCTTCGTGGTGCATCTACACCGTTTAATTCAAACAGTGCATGGGAAACGAAGGGACGGGCGTGCGAAATGAGACGTCGTCGGTTCGAACCGCGAGCGACCATTATGGCCAAACGGCGTGCTCCCTTCGAGACAAGACCATAATGAACGACGACGCAGCAATAAACGAGCGGTGTGGGAACTGAAGTGTCACGGCTCCGGTGGTTCGTCCTGGAGATTTTGCCGGTGACATGAACCATCCCCTCCGGGGACTCGAGCATCATCCCCGGAGGGCATGGGTGCTGCTGTTGGGGGAAATCTCCACAAGACTAAGTCCAGGTAAGAGGCCGTTCCCTTTGCCTAGGGACAAGGCCCCCGGTGGCTTGTCCTAGGTGCCGCCTTTTGCCTGTGGACAAGGCCCCCCGGTGGCTTGTCCCAGGCGCTGCCTTTTGCCCGGGGACAAGGCCCCCCGGTGGCTTGTCCCGGGCGCGGCCTTTTGCCTGGGGACAAGGCTCCCCGGCGGCTTATCCAAGGCGCCGCCATTTTCCCGAGGACAAGGCCCCCGGTGGCTTGTCCCGGGCGTTGCCGTCCTTCCAGAGACAGGGGTCTCCGGTCCCGGGTCACGTGAGGGTCACGCGAGAAGCGCCTCGGGAATCAGCGGACACCTGTCAAGCATCCAAGGTTCCTGGCTGAGGGAAGGACGTTGCTACCCCTCGATCCAAAGGTGGCAGGCGGGGTAGTCTAGTATTTTTGCGTCTTTTGGGGCTATATAAGTCCTTGTAACACCTCATGTAAGTAAGGACAATTCATTATTACTTGGAATAGACAATCTCACAGGTGTGCTCTTGAGCCATCTCTCCCCCGAGAGAGCTCCCCTAGCCAACTCCAGTTGGGAGCACGCCGATAGAACTAGGGTCTCCACTGAGGCCCGAACCTGTATAAATCTTCGTGTCCTTCGTTGTGTTTGCCCGACGGGAGAGGACCGGTCGCTTGGTCAGCTCACGTCGTATTTTCTTCGCTAGGATCTTCCGCAAAACCTACCGGGGTATTCGTGATACCACGACACCTGCTAGGCTTTCCTTCAAGGCTGGGGTCGATAAACAAGTGGAACATGTCTGGGGCCTTAGTTGGATGGTCAAAATACTAGGGCAAAGTTGATTTCTAGATTGGACACGAATGTGGCTATGTTTGGACATCGATGAACGACATAGATGAAAATAGGTCAAGATGGAGTTTTCTCACGATACGATAATTGAAGAAAATGTAAAACATGAGATTATGAACTTGGTAGACAAAGTATATTTCAGTGTTTGCATGCACGAAAGTAGCTTAATTAGGCTAATGCCACTGGCTGATACTGGTTTGGCATGAACTGACAAGGGATGGCAATGTCTGAGAATGGCATTGACATGTTTTAGGTGGTTTCCAGTGGAAAAAATGGGATTTGATTCAAGCACACTAGTACAGAAATGCAGTCTACTAACCCCTATCTTCTATCGGTTATTAGCGATTTAGTTGAAAACCGATAGAAAATTTGCCTCGCGGTCATAAAAGGGCGACGGGTGTATTTTTCCTATCGGTTTATAAGAAACTTACCGATAGAATAAATAGTATGATTTGCTCTAGCGGTGATGAACATATTTGCCGTTAGAAGAGATGCATAAGTACTGACGGGAGAATGTTGTGCGCCGATAGGACTGGTCGACTTCTACAACTAGACTTATTCTATCGGTATTGTATGAATATACCGACAGAGTATATTAAAAATTCCTATCGGCAATATGTAGTGCGCCGATAGAATAGTTGGCCTTCTACAAATATTTTTATTCTATCGGTAATGGATTCTTTTACCGTTAGAATATATAGAAAATTGCTTAGAACTGTTCGTCTTCAAATAGTTTTATTCTATCGGTAATGAATGTTTATACCAGTAGAATATTGCAAAAAATATCTTAGAACTGTTGGCCTTCTACAACTAGTAATATTCTATCGGCAATGTACGTACACACCGATAGAGTATGTACAAAAATTCCTATCGGTAGTATTTATTGTGCCATTACAACCATTCATCTTCTACAGATGTTTTTATTACTAACGGTATTCTGTTTTCATACCGATAGAAAATATATATTTGTATAAATACACGGGTATGTCTCTTTCATTCTCACAGTTCATCTGGGGCTCGTAGTCCTAACCCGTAAGCTCCATGGACGGCCGGCGCACCTCTACAGGGGACCGCTGCACCTCAGCACCTCCATCGACGCCCTCTAGACGTCGGCATCCCAAGGAAGGTACGTAAAATTTCTGCAATATTGTTAGATTATTCTAATCCGATTATGGCAATAATTCTGCTTTTTTTGTATCCTTCATTTTGATGTGTCTTCTTTTCAATATGATTATGATCTGTTCAGGTCCTTGGATGATGCTCACGAGGGGCAACGTATTTCACGGTTCTTCATCGCAGTACGCTGCCTACGTTGGCTTGTTGGCGAAAGAAATGGTGAAGATCACCGTCGAGAGCTAGAAGGACGTGAAGGGCGACATCTTGGTTGGCTCGGTCGAGAAGATGCTTAAGCCCGGTGTATTTCTCAAATCAGGACCTATAGAAAGCATCTTACATTTTTTTGCATGCATCAGCTTGTGGCCAGATGCTTACCTGCTTGGAGAAGAAGAATTGCTGTTTTTGCACAGCCATTCTACACCATCACTACACAGAACAACATCTTGGAAGGTAGGTTCTTTTTGTTAATGGAGTTGAGTTGAGTTGAGTTGAGTTGATCGAGTTTGAGTCCGAGGAAATCCCCAATACGTACAAATGTATGTCGACGGCAGTTCCAGCTCCTCAGGCGTCTTCGAACTGAACTCCTATGGTTAAGTCCAATGTGGTTCAGACATTTGCTGTTTTGGATGAATGGATTTGTGCTGTATCAGGTCTAACTTGTAGTCGGTAGTTGCATTGTGGCAACCTGCAAAGGTTCTCTTTTATGTAAAATGTATGGGCCACTGGGTCCTCATCGTGATCTGTTGTTAATTTCAGACGTGGCTTTTCTAATATACATCGAATGTGTGAATTGTTGTATTTGTATATTGTTGTATATTTGTGTATCATATATTGCTAATTGGGACATGAACTTGAATGTGCATGGAGTATTTGTGTATTTAATTGTATTGGTAGGTAGGTGTGTATTTGTACTGCTGTTTCAGACATGCACTTGAATTTGTGAACTGGCATGTGTATGTTTGTACCTGAATTTGTATTGGTGAACTGGCATGTGTATGTTTGTACCTGAATTTGTGAACTGGCATGTGTAATTTCTTTGGCAAGATGAAGTCCCAAGTACCTAAGAAAAGTATTTTTGTGTCTCCTAGGTAATCCACAAATTTGCATTTCTTGAAATATATTGCTTTATCTTCTAGTTAAGATCCGTTTGATGTAAGATCTGTTTGATGTTACATTGATATGATTCCTTGAATGTGAGAAATGGCATGTGCATGTTTGTCCCAGTTTGGTACCAGTACCTCCTCTAACGGTAAGTACACATATTTACCGATAGGAAAACACATATATTTGCTCAGTCATGCATATTCTAACGATAAATACACATATTTACCGATAGAAAAACTCTTGCTCGTGTGTCATGCATCATCTAATGGTTCGTACACATATATACCGATAGAAAAACTCATGTACGTGCTGTGTCATGCATGATCTAACGGTCAATACACATATTTACCGAAAGAAGAAGTCCTGTACTTGCTCGGTAATGCACATTCTCTAACGGTATGTGTGTGTTTTTACCGATAGAATATGTGAGCGGCAAATTACCTAAGTTAGTCTAACGGTTATTTTAGGTATCTGGAAATGCGTCATGTTTTAGGAGCTAACTAGCTTGTATTGTGTAGTTAGCTAGGTTAATTAGTGTTAATTTCGTCAGGCTAGGGTTCAACACATGTATCTGTTGTAAGAGGCTATACATGTACATATACATAACTTAATCGGGCAGGTTTCATGCATGGCTTACTCGTTAAATTTTGTTAATTGTAGATGGACAGGAAATATTGGATGTATGGAATAAAATGTACTACTCTTGAATATTTGGATGGTGTGAATGAGTTTATTAAATTTGCTGAGCAACAAAAGGAGAGGAAGGGAGAGAAAAATATGCTCTGTCCTTGTACAGATTGTATGAACTTGAAGAGGTTTAGCAACTCTGATCAAATTAAGAGTCATTTGATTCGTCGTGGTTTTAACGCGCGATACACCCGCTGGATATGGCATGGCCAAGATCTTGAGGAAACAAGCACCACTACTACCAATCAGTACGACTCGGATGTGGATTGCAATAATATCGATGATCATCCCAATTTTGGTAATGTTCATTCCGATGTGCACGTAGATGATGATGATGACAATCTAGATGAGATGTTACGTGATGTAGAGGAAGATTACAACGAAAATGGCTTCTGTGAATTTGAGAAACTGATTGCTGACTCTGAGAAGCCTCTGTTCCCTGGATGTGCAACATTTACAAAACTGTCTTCTGTGCTGAGATTATATAACTTGAAGGCCGGAAACGGTTGGAGTGATAAGAGTTTCACGGCACTATTAGATCTTCTAGCGGACATGCTTCCAGAGGGAAATGAGTTGCCAAGATCTACTTACCAAGCCAAAAAACTGTTGTGTCCGTTGGGAATGGAAATCGAAAGAATACACGCATGCCCAAATGATTGTGTGTTGTACCATAACGAGTACTCCAGTTTGCATGTTTGTCCAAGATGCGGTGCATCGAGGTATACGCGTAGGGACCGGATTGACAGTGAACGTCACGAGGTAAGGAAAGGACCCCCGGCAAAAATTGTGTGGTACTTGCCTGTGATACCTAGATTGAAGCGGCTGTTTGCAAATCCGAAAGTCGCGAAGCACTTGCGTTGGCATGCTGAAGCCCAGAAACAAGACGGAAAACTGAGACACCCAGCTGATTCTATTCAATGGAGAAACATCAACAGAACATTTGCTGAGTTCGGCGGCAAACTTAGGAATGTAAGGTTCGGGCTGAGTACATATGGTATGAACCCACATGGTAATATGAGCAGCCGGCACAGCACTTGGCCGGTTCTTTTATGCATCTACAATCTTCCTCCTTGGTTATGTATGAAGTGCAAGTACATTATGATGGCGTTACTAATCTCAAGACCCAGACAACCCGGAAATGATATTGACGTGTTTCTAGCGCCTTTAATCGAGGACTTACAGAAATTGTGGAGCGAGGGTGTGCAGGTGTGGGATGCATACAAGAAAGAGAATTTCATCTTGCGGGCCCTGATATTTTGCACCATAAATGATTTTTCGGCCTACGGCAATTTGTCGGGGTATAGTACGAAAGGAGCCAAGGCTTGCCCTATTTTCCTAGATGAAACTGAGAGCATGTGGCTGCGAAACTGCCGGAAAACAGTGTACATGGGTCACCGCAGGTTTCTTCCGGTGCATCACACGTACCGTAAGAAGAGGAAATCATTTAACGGGAAGCCTGAGAAGGGATCAGCTCCAGTGTTTCTGACCGGTAAGGAGATTTACTCGCGCGTGAACGACATCAAAGTTGAGTTCGGTAAGCATTCTAAACCTCGAGAAAAAAATGTTTGGAAGAAGAGATCGATTCTCTGGGATCTACCGTACTGGGAGCACTTACAAGTTCGACATTGCATTGACGTCATGCATGTAGAGAAAAATGTCTGTGACAGTTTGATTGGTTTGTTGTTGAACATTCCGGGAAAGACAAAGGATGGTGTGAAAGCTCATCGTGACATGGTGGAAATGGGGATAAGGACTGAGCTTGCACCTTTAAAGAATGGAAAGCGTACATACCTCCCCCCGGCCTGCTATACGTTGTCCAAGAGCGAAAAAACAGAACTCTGTCGGTGCCTGCACGGTGTTAAAGTTCCATGTGGGTACTCCGCGAACTTGAAAAAACTTGTGTCTATGAAGGACCTAAGACTGGTTGGCATGAAGTCCCACGACTGTCATGTCTTGATGTCACAGATGCTTCCCATTGCTATCAGAGGCATTCTCCTAGTTAAAGTCAGAGAGACAATCACAAACCTATGTTACTTCTTCAACGCAATATCTTGCAACGTAAGTACGTGCACTCGTACTATAAGTTCATTACCTCCATTTGTGGAGCTTAATTAGAAGATTTTTCTGATATGAATATTTGGCGCAACTGTGTCCTCGTAGGTAATTGATCCCGATGGACTGGACGCTTTGCAACGCAACGTGGTTACAACTCTTTGTCAGCTCGAGATGTATTTCCCTCCATCCTTTTTTGATGTTATGGTCCATCTGATTGTTCACCTTATCAGAGAAATTAAGTTTTGTGGACCCGTGTGCCTGCGCTACATGTATCCATTTGAGAGATTTATGGGTGTATTGAAGGGATACGTAAGGACTCGTCGTTGACCCGAGGGGAGTATCATGGAAGGTTATGCCGCCGAGGAGGTGATTGAATTTTGCACAGATTATATGGCCGGGGTTGACCCATTGGCATTCCTAGGTCCCGACACGAGGGTAGGCTTCAGGGAATCGGAACGATTGGATTCAAAGCTGTCGTCCCCGCTTGTGATGTGTACGCAAAATCACATTTTTGGGTCTTACAACACATGACGGAGGTCGAGCCATACATACACGAGCACAAGGTAATGTTACGGTCACAGAATCCTTCGAAGTCAGACGTTTGGGTCAGCAGAGAACCTAACAGGAAATTTGCTGAGTGGATCCAAGAAAGAGTCACGCGAGCTGCCGAGGGCTCCGTAAGTGAAACTGTGACATGGTTGGCTAGAGGCCCAAGATTCACTGTAGGGACTTGGCAGGGGTACGACATCAATGGGTATTCATTTTACACAAGAGCTCAAGACGCCAAGAGTAGCACGCAATGTAGTGGAGTGACACTGTTTGCTATTTCCGAGGATGCCAGGTCAGTAAGGGCGCTGAACTCA
Organism: Pharus latifolius; assembly: GCA_019359835.1. NCBI lineage: Eukaryota > Viridiplantae > Streptophyta > Magnoliopsida > Poales > Poaceae > Pharus > Pharus latifolius. The sequence continues at coordinate 52,721,933 of CM033324.1, read as the reverse complement.
TATTACGGTGCAATTGACGAAATATGGGAGCTCGATTACGGATTACTTAAGATTCCCCTGTTTCGATGCCACTGGGTCGAAATCCCTCGGGGTGTTCAAGTTGACAGTTACAGGTTTACTCTTGTCGATCTTGGTAGAGTCGGACACCAAGACGATCCATTCATACTTGCAAAGCAAGCCACACAGGTATTCTACATCGTTGACCCGGCCAATCCAAACTTGCATGTTGTCCTCCACAGCAAGAGACGTATTGTTGGGGTCGAAGATGTTGTCGACGAAGAGGAGTATAACCAATTCGATGAAATACCTCCATTTTTAGAGGACATTCAATCTATCCGTACTGAAGATATCGACGAAACAACATATCTGCGAGATGACCACGAAGAAGGATTTGGGTTGAGAACCATTGATGATTAATTTCTATTTCAGGGATAAATGCCAAGCAAACAGCCCACAAGTTCTGCAGCAAGATGAGGAACTTATCATTAATACATCGGGCAGTACATTTTTCTTTAGAACTTAATGATAAGCTAGTTCACAGCATTAATACATCTCAATTTTACTCCACAGCATGAGTTCTAACATGTACAGTACCTTTATCCTGTAAATACTTAATTCTTCCCTTCAAATAGCACTTGCAAAAATCTCATCGCAGCCTCTTGCTTCTTCAAATTAAGTTCTGCAAAAATCCCTTTTTTCTGACGGTATTTTGTTATTTATACCGATAGAAAAGGACATCCGCTACTTTCATGTGTCTCAGGCACTTCTCTCAGGCACTTCAAAACATTTTCTATCGGTATTGTTCTATTTTACCGTTAGAATAAATTCGTTAGTCTCACGGTATTTGTTGTCTGACGGTGTTTTCCTATTTTTACCGATAGAAGAATACTCTGCCGCTTTGAATTCTCAACCGTGTCGCCATGCGTCGCCTTGGAAACTCTATAAGTACCTCGCCATGCGTCGCGGTATTTTGTTGTTTTTCTAATTCTCGAACGGTTCGACTCCTCATCTTCTCTTTCACAATGGCAACCTCCATGGGATCGTCAGCCACGCCCTCCCCGGTAAGAACTCTAAATCTCCTCGGTTTACCCCTGTATTGTTAATCCATGTTCAGTTCATTCTTGACCTGTTGATTTGCACAGGGAATGGTAGCCGTGGAAGACACTGCCAAAGTGAAGGCCGACCTGAGGGCCCTCCAGGAGGAGCACAAGCTCCTTACAGACAAGCACACTCAGCTACGGCTTGACCTTGACGATCTCTTCCAGCGCATTTAGCGCATGAAGACGGATGGTGACAATGCTAGGGCGAGGACGAGGCGTCTTCGCGAGGAGAAGAAAGCCGCGGATATGACCATCGCTGGCTGCGGTTTGACTATGAAGGATACCATAGCGAAGCTGAGGGAGGTCGCAGGCCTTCTCGACGCGGTAGTAGTTGATCCTAGGGACAACTTGTCGCTAGAGGAGTCCTGCGTCCTGGCTGCAAGTCTAACTGACTCTATTCTACATGCAGCCAGGGCTAAGACCATCCCTTGACCTAGCATTTTGGGTTTTATTTTTTTTTTGTAAGTGATAAAACAACAATGAATGAACAATTTCTTTTTATGTCAATTTTCCAATTTTCCGGCTATCTTCCCTCTTTCTTTATCATTATGCAGCTTTCAACCACGGTTTGTTTGATGTTAAATTGTGTGTACCTTTTCATTACTCTGACGGTATTTTGTTGTTTTTACCGATAGAAAAAGGGCACCCAATACTAGAATCTCAAGCACTTAATTAAAAAAATTTTCTGGGGAAAATTGGTCTCACGGGATTTTATTGTTTATACCGATAGAAAAAAGCACCCACTACTTCAAATATTTTTCCGGGAAATTTGCTTTTTCTATCGGTACTATTTTGTTGTACCGATCGAAAAGTACATAATTCTATCGGTATCAATTTGTTGTAGCGATAGAAAAGTTCCTCCACTGCTTTATTACTCATACACGGCCCTTGGGTTTCCCTCCACTCGAACAGTTCCACCTTAGAGCACTGCGTCTCTTCGAGAGAGAAGAAAACCACAACCTCCGCCATGACCACTCACTTCCTCTCTCCCACACGACGATCGCCGGCTGGACACTGGTTCGCCACTGCCACCAGTTCTTATTTTCGTCCTTCGCCGGCCGCCGCTGCGTTCTACACCGCCTCTCCATCACCAGAACTGATCGCCGCCGTAAATACCCTAATTCGTCGTTCTATTTGATCCTAGTGTTTTGCACGTACTAATTCTTCGAGTTTTGCAATTACACTAGGGTTCCCTACTGTGTTGGATTATGTACATTCCGCAGGTAATGTTGATTTAAATTAGGGTTTACATAATATGTTCCAGTGCTGTAATGAACCTGTTTTGAGATTTTAACTTATCTATACTGCTGTATGTGTGATCAATTGTATCCAACTGCCATGTAATGCACATTATATGTTGGAGGTGTTCTTACACATATTCTATCGGTAGCTCATGTGTAATTTATGCATGTCTTTCTTTTTGTATTATTTTCCCTTTTGCCGCCCTAGTTAGTCTCCAGTCTTGGGCTGAGTTATGGAACTCCAAGGCGAATTAATTGCCATATATATGGTTTGTTGAAGGTTTTGTAGGGGAACACATGTCGTCGTCTTCATCGGATGGTACTAGTGGTTCGACTAGGGCCAACCCCATCGTAACTACTGAAGATGCAGCTGTTACATCCCAGCGCAAGAGGGTGGGGCAAGGCGCGACGACGTTGGGGCGTTTGGCCAAACGCACGGATCTTTCTTGTGAGTTCAACCAATTTGGGAGGCCGATTGGAAAGAATGCTGGGAGGTACGCGGCCTACGTTGGGCTGTTGGCGAAAGAAAGGGTGAAGATCACCGTCCAGAGCTGGAAGGACGTGACGGCGGACAAGAGGGATAGGTTGTGGGTGGAAGTGATGGTTAAATTAACTGAAATCGCTGAACTCTTTCATAATCACGTTCTCTTGGCTTATACTAAAGTTTAACTAACTCGTGATTAATTGTATGCATTTTTCAGAAACAGGCTAAGTGGAACATCCCCGACGATACACCTGGGACTGCCTGCTTGAAGGACATGAACGCAACATGGAAAACCTTTAAGAGCTGGCTCGTCAGTAACTTCCTCGCTGCGGGGAAATCTCCTTGCGAGAAGTACCCCTTCATATCGGAGGAGGTATGGGAGGAATTCACCAAGAAGAAGGGGACTGAGGAGTTCAAGGCCCTTAGCGAGAAGAATAGGGCGATCTAGAAGAGGAACGACCACCCGCATCGGCTCGGATCCTGGGGCTATGCGGGGAAGGAGGAGCAGTGGAAGAAGGAAGACGAGCAAAATCCTATCATCGACACCCCTGAGTTGCCGCTCTCCGAGATCCGGGATGAGAGGTGCAAGCGATGGTGGAGGGGGAGGGGGTCCGTGTCGTCCACGAGGTCTGTGCAGTTCGCAACCCCTGGGGACGCCGACGTTGTGAGGCGAATGGTAAGTTGGCTAACCTCGTAAACTGTGTGCGAACAAGTGTATATAAGGCAATTTGTCTCACAAGGTA